>OY748328.1:18888371-20241821 GCA_963556525.1 Cochlearia excelsa
AAACAATGAAGATAAATTAATATTCAAAATTTCTAAATTAAATATATAACATCATTTAGAAAACATAAACCCGTGATGAATCATGGGTTAATTCCTAGTATATTATTAATAACGTGACTGCATATTTTACTAACCTTCTTAGACCATTAATATCGCATATATCTTCACTCAACCTCTTAATGGTGGGGTCCACTAAGAAAAATAAATATGTCTTAAAATAAATGTAATTATGTTTAAAATTTCACATTTTCATCTAAAATTAATCAGTTAACACTAATAGGATATTGTTCTGTTTAAAATAAGGGGTTATGTAGTAGCCGTATAGCTGTCAATTGGGAAAGTGTTATCTGTCTCATGTGGACTTATGAATGCCACTAGGCCAAAACAGCTTCCCCTATGAACATTAGGTTGTATATGAAAGAAAGTTAAAAAATGAATATAGTAAACTTGCTTATAAATTTAAGAAAAAGAAGGTCTTAAAATACATGCTTATAAATTTGGAGAGGAAGCGGTCATCTAAGAAAAATAAATATGTCTAAAAATAAATGTCATTATGTTTAAAATATCACATTTTCATCTAAAATCAAGCAGTTAACACTAAATAGGATATTGTTCCGTTTAAAATAGGGAAAATTACAAAACTACACCATTTGAATTATATTTCACCAAACTACACCATTTCAAAATTACTTTACAAAACTACACCTAAACACTCAAAATTAAAATCCAAATAAATCCTATCCACACAATCTTACCCTCTTAATACTATACCCTAAACACTAATAAGCAAACCCAAATGAAAAGATTTTAATTTTGGTAATTTTTTAAACGGTAAATCAAGTTTTTAAAATTTTGAAAAGGTGTAAATATGTGAAAAATTGAATTATGTGTAGTTTTGTGAAAAGAGGGTTGAAAGGGTGTAGTTTTGTGAATTTCTCTTTAAAATAAGGGGCTATGCAGTAGGTATAGCTGTCAATTGGTATGTCCACATGTCCATGGACATTGTCCAGTCCGGTCCAATTTATTGTGGACATTGTCTAGACCAGTCCAATACAATTTGGACTAATTATTGTTCAGTCCACTAAAACCCACGTCCATCTCGAAATGCCCATGGACGTCCAGTCATTATAAAAATAGATTCAAAATAACATAACCAACATTTTAAAATTAAAAGTACTTACAAAGTATTTTTAATACCCAAAATACCATTAAAAAGTTTAATTTACAAAATACCATTAATAATGATAATTAATATTAGAGAAATTCACAAAACTACACCCTTTCAACCCTCCCTTCACAAAACTACACCTAATTCAATATTTTCACAAATTTACACCCTTTCAAAATTTTAAAAGCTTGATTTACCCTTTTAAAAATTACCAAAATTAAATTCTTTTCATTTGGGTTCGCTAATTAGTGTTTAGGGTATAGTATTAAGGGGATAGGATTGTTTGTGTAGTGTTTATTTGGATTTAATTTTGAGTGTTTAGGTGTAGTTTTGTGAAGTATTTTTGAAATGGTGTAGTTTTGTGAAATGTAATTCAAATGGCGTAGTTTTGTGATTCTCCCTTAATATTAAAAACTTAATTTACAAAAAGACCACAAAAAACAATAGACTTTTTTAACACTTTAAAAAAAAAATTCATTTAGATTTGCTATATAGTGTTTATGATATAATTTTGAAGAGTTGAGAAAAAATTAGAGGGTTCAGGATTTAATTTTAGAAGTTTTAAACTAATTTCAGATTTGTGGTATTTTTGAATAAAATTTAATGATATTTGTAAAATTTGTAAGAATGTTTTGTGTTAATTTTGGACTTATTTCATAATTTTGTAGAAAAACTTAATTAATGTTTTTACTGAAAATTGTTTTTGTTAAAAACTTAGAAATATAATTTATTTTACAAACCCTAGATTTTTACGGTCCATGGACGCCCAATGTTCATATGGACTACCCTAAACTATTATGGACAAAATGAGTTATTTTGTCCAATTAGCCCATTATTATTTGGGCGCGTCCATGGACAGTCCATAACGAAATGGACCGGACATGTCCATGGTTTTATTGTCCGATTGACAGCTCTAGCAGTAGGCGAACAACAATAGAATGAGAATCGTTCATATTATCAAGTGCGTTAATGTAGAATATGTGAGTGGAACATTAGTCTCGTTGGTGGTGTTTGATTCCATGTTTTTTTTTGTGTGAGAGAGAAGAGGTGCAATCATCATGATGCGGATTGTGAAGGTATTTATAGTGTAATAGTACAACATAATAAAGTCAATAATAGTATAGATTGTTTAAATTAATTCGTGTGTAACAATAACAGTTTTCAAAAACCTAATCGCTCTCTCTTCTCTCTCCCTATGGTGACAGCTAGGGCTTCTGGTGGGAGTAATTCTGGGATATGGATTGATGACTACCAAGATGTCAATATGACTGAGTTTGGTCAGCCCCCGGGAGATCCCCCAGATAAAACAGTCTCATGGGCATGGAAAGTGTCAGGAAGCAACGTGGGTGGAATCTTGGTGCCAGAGAAAGTTATGAACGACGAGTTTGTTTCAATGAGGATGAGTATTGATTTTCCTAACGGTGAGGATTGTGAACCAGTGATTACGATTGGATAGGAGGTATTGAACGTCATGAATGGATTATGGAAACAGTGTATGATAGTAAAAGTGTTAGGAAGAAATATCACGATTAACAGGTGATAAACGAGATTTTACCCTCGTTAAATCTAATATCTTAATGTAGTACTTAAGATGTCAAACCAAATCAGGAGCAAACAATATACTTGAATTTATGTGAAACGAACTCAGTTTAAGTGTAATCAAAAAGGTTGTTGTTGAGTGATTTTGTAACCTTATATTAAACAAAACGAAAACGCGAATTAAGAGTTTTAAAAGATTAATAAAAAGCTAAACAATCAGGTTAAGGTATTTTAAAGGGTGATTAAACTTTCAGATTTCAAATTGTCTTTTACAAAAATAACTTTAAGGTTTTGAAAACGATTTTAGATCAATCCACTCTCGTGGCAATGATCCTTTTCTCAACAATTAAACTAAAACAATATCTTGGATAGTTTAATCGTCGAGAAACCTTAAGAACAAATCAATTTTAACCACTAAGCTTATTAACACAGATCTCTCGGTTAAGCTAGGCTTAGTTCTAAGGTAATTGTTCATGAACCTTTATAATCTCTCGATTCATAAAGTTTCCTAGGTTCAATAATCGAATGACCAACTCGATTAAGGCTTTAAGTTTGTTACCAAAGACAAAAGTTTTATGTTCTATTAAGTTCTAGACAATTATCAATCCTAGATTCAATCAACCCCTTTTTCCCTTAACCCAATTGTCTATTTGAAACTACTCACTAAGCATGTTGAAATTCAAAGCAATTAGATTCAAAGAAAACATAAACATAAACAAAGACAAGAGAATAAGGGTTCAAAAAAATCTTATTGATGATGATGAAGATTACAAAGGTGGCCAAGAAGCAAATACCCAGAAATCTCCCAAGAGTCAAAAGCTCAAAAACAAACGATGGATAACAAAAACCAAAGATAGAATTGTCAAAAACAAAGCAAAAACCCTAATATATGTTTAAACCATATAAATAAAGGAAAACCAATTTGGTTTAGGAATTGATTTTCCTTTTTACAATTAAAAACCGAATTTCCTATTATTTTCGCAGCCTGTACCGGTCAAGTGAAACCGGTACAGACTGGTCGATATGCGTTGATCGGTAGCCTTGCTTCAGCTTCGTTTCTTCTGTATTGGCCAGGCCAAGCCGATACAACATGTCGATATCGATCCCCAGGTCGATACTCGCCAGTCGGTCATACCAAACCGGTACAACAGGTCGATATGTGATCTTCAGATTCTCTTTTAGCTTGTATCGACCATGTGTGACCGGTACAACAGGTCGATACAAGTCTCGGCAAAATAATTCTCCTACATCGGCCACAGCAAACCGCTACAACAAGCCGATACAACTGTTTCCGCTTCTTTTTGGCTTGAATTCTTCGTCTTTTTCCGTTTTAACGCTCCAAAACCTGAAATACACGAAACAAACCAAAATGCAACCTATATGATACTAAATGCAACCTAAATGAGTTAATTCTAATGCATAAAATAAGGTAAAATATGTAAAATCTGCAAGTTATCAACTCCCCCAAACTTATCCTTTGCTTGTCCTCGAGTAAGAGATTAGCATCAAAGTTCGAGAAAGTGCAGAGGTGGGGACCTCAGAACCAAAAGCAACGTGGAAGTGTAATGAACAAGTATCCTAAACATAGTGCCCTCTTGCAACCGAGCTAGTTCTACTTATTTCTATCTACCTTTAACTCCGTCTAAATCCGCTATTATTACCAAAAGTATGTGATCCACTTGTCTAGTCTAAGCACCTTTCACATTCAATTAAACACAATCAAGCATGAAACATGATCAAAAATTTCCAAGAGTTTTTCTATTTGTCTGGGTAAAAACGGGATTTCGAATCAAACAAGGAGGTTAACACTCAAGCATGTGGTTAGTTGTAGCGCAATTTCTCTCGGGGAGTGAAAGGTTAAGCAAAATCGGGAAAGACAAGGAACAATACAAGTCCAGACATCCATCCCTATACAACTCTAATCTCTAACCCATCCTTTCATTCTCTAAACACTTAAGCGTTTAAACATCGAGTTTCTCTTTTTTTTTCTTAACTACCTTAGGGGTTTTATTTTTGGCTAAACTTCTCTTATTTTTTTTGTTTTTTTTTGTTTAAAGCCATTCTTTACCCCTAGGTGTTTTACAATTTAACTCGTGTTTATTTTCTGAAAAAAAAAATTTAAGTTCAAAGATGTGTTTCCCGTTATCCCGTCTACAAACTAGCACATGATAACCTAGCCAAATGAATGTCATTTCTTGTCGTTCCCTATACTTTCAAGTTTTTGCGAAACCAAACAATCACTTATTGAAAAGAATTCTCACAAGTGTTTGGGTTTAGGCGAAGGGGGTGAGAGGGGAATCATCCTTAGAATGAGAATGACCGGATTGCGCTTTTAAGTGTTTCGGGTTTAGGAAGCCACAATCCGTAGAAATCACAAAGCCATAGAAATTCTCTTGAAAACTATCAATCATGCTAATTAAAAGTCAAGTTTAAGTTCAGATAATTTTTCGAAGGTGACTTAGAACTACCAAGCTTCATAACCACACTATTGGCTTTTTAAACATCAATGTCTAGGGTTGCGGTTTCAAGATTTTCAGCGAGTTCTAATTCGTTTACGGAAGATACTACACCTAAGATACTGTTCAAAACACTAAGTGCGTCGCTTTACAAGGTTAACATCATCATAGATCCCCTATGCATATGATCTAAATGCAATGAACTAATCCTAAATGCAGATTTTTTTGTGTTTTTTTTTTTATATGTGTGGATGCTAAACTAAGCTAAAATGCGTAATGCTAATGTGCCTACTCCCCCAAACTTAATTCCCACGGTCTCCGTGTGAAACAAGTATCGAAGGAAGTTCCTAAATGCAAAATAAACTAAAAACTAGATGAAAAGAAATGTGAAAATGCATATGTACAAGAGTGGAGAGGGGTTACCTCAATAGTAGTAGCTCTCCGGGTCGGGTCTTCTCCATCGGAAGAGAAGGTGGGGGATTCGTTGTCCGAGAGGACCACCAGTGGGCGATGGAGTATGCGGCGTGGTCTCCTAGTCGGCTCGGCTCGGCTGGGTGCGTTTACCTGCGGATCTCGCACTACCAGCTGTGTGTCCTGGTTTGAGCTGCAACTCGCGCAAGACAACCCTCTCTTGATAGTCTTCTTCAAAGACTTGACCTCGCGCACCAACTTCCTGATGGTGCGATCTTGGAAGAGGTTCCAGCGGGTCATCCTCTGCATGTCCAAGTACATGTCCTGCAGTGGACCGGGTTGCCTAGGCGCGGAGGAGGGGCCTGGATAGTAGCGCTCGGGGTCGTAGGTAGGTTTCGGCGTGAAGCTGAACTCGTACCTTCTCGGTCCTGCGGGTCTCTTGACTTTCCTCGGGCCACGGACAGAAGATAACGGTGCCGTAGTTACGTCGTGGAGATGGTCCCAATCGGGTTCGAAGTGTACCGCTGCGTCGCCGTTGAAGCTCGTGCGTTGGACGTCATTCGTCTTGAACGAGTATCCGTACTTACCCTCGCATTCCCCGACGATGATCAGCTGCTTAGCCAAGTAAGGCATGTCCATGAAGGTCGGGTGCTCTTCCCTTCCCAATAAGGGTATGCGCCAGCGGGATAGAAAAGGGGTTATCCATCCGCCTATGCTCAGCTTTGGCGTGGCGTCGGTGCGCGTCCAAGCCCAACGCTTTAAATCCATTAGGCCATTGAGGAATAGCCTTAGAACGCTTGGATAGTGTTCCTCCGTCGTGGGGAACAAGCTAGGATCGCGGCGTGATCGTCGAAGTATCGGCGCGAGGCCCTGCTGCAGGTACATCATCTCATTGTTGTTCACCGACCCTGTTTCGCGTCTAGGAAAGAACGTGTGCGAAAGCAGTTTCTGGACGTATCTAATCGCCGGGTGGCGAATCAGCGCGCTTTTCGGTCTCCCGGGTTGGTAGACCCCGTTAGCGATGAAGTTCCAAAGATGCGCGCTCTCGCCTGGTTCGTTGATGCGCTCGACTTGTCCATCCCCTGGGATTCCGAGAATTCTTGCCCAGACTTCAAGCGACCCCCCGTAGGTATGCCCGTTGTTTCCCGCGTACATGACCGTTATTCCTTACTCGTCGTATAGGATCTGAAGGGTGGCTAGAAACTGACACGTTTCCTCCTTGTAAGCGATGTTCTTAATCCCTAGGACCCATTCTAGCCTCATGTTGCGCAGAATCTCCTTTACCTCGTCGTAGATACTCAATTTCTTGAGTGTATCCGGATCCGGGAAGCGCGATGGGACGAATGTTATCTCCATTAGCGCATCATACAGTTCTCGGGGCGACGGATGCTTCTTCGGATCGCGCACGAGAGGCGTTTCGCTTGTCCTCGGTGGGAACGCAAATCTGCGTGGTGTCGGTGCCTCCTCTTCCTCGGGCTCGGACTCGAGTATATACTCGTACTCTTCCTCTTCCACGACTGCGGGTTCATCACGCTTTTTCGCGGCTCTTCCCTCGAATCTTCCCTTGGTTCTTCCCTTGGAACCTCATCGGAGGGTTCCCTTATTACCACTGAACCCGACCTCGTCTTCCTTCTCGGTGGTTCATCACCGGTTGCTTTGCCTTTCCCTTTCTCTGCTCTTGATGCTCTCTTTGGACCCATTATTGACTTGTGGGGGATTTTGGTGATTTTTGAGAAGACTTGGAATGGCTAGATGGTTGGTATGACCTGAAAGACAATGATGAGACAAAGAGAATGAGCCAAGAATTGAACAATTTCGTCAAGAAACAAGAGAGATATCGAGTTTTTAAAATCTGTAACAATGGGGGAAAGGGGGGCAATGGCGATATCGATGGAGGTTTGTGAAGAAGGAAGCCCTAATTTCCTTTAAATATGACTGATATACGTGGATTTAGGAGAAATAATTCAATTGTATCGGTTACCTGACCGATACAGACAAACCGGTATGACACAATATCGAGTTTTCTGTATCGGCGTGTTGTCGTTGTCAGCGTTTTTCTCGTTGGATCGGTCACAACAGACCGATACAACAAGCCGATATGTATGCGCTGTCTTTTTCCCCTCGTATCGGTCCCAGCAGACCGATACAACATCCCGATACGGTTGTTTCCTCATCTCATCGCCTCGTATCGGTCCCAGCAGACCGATACGTCATACCGATACGAGCCTCAATAAATTCGTCGCTCGTGTACCGGTCCCAGCAGACCGGTACAACACCCTGATACGGATTCTTCCTCCCCTTGTTCCCTTTGTATCGGTCCCACACTACAAGAAAACATGTATTTTCCGACTGTAATATCAGTTGCATAATAGTCGCTGAAAGACCAATTACGACTCTTGCGCGACTAAAGCTTGTAGTCGGAAATTCTTAGTCGCTAAACCGTATAGTCGTAAATACAGTCGCTAATTAACGACTAAATTACGACGACGAACCGCAGTCGTATCATAGTCGCGCAATAGTCAGTGTATATGACGACTATTAAATGACTAAACTACGATTAATAAACCTGAATAAGAGAAGCTTTACAATAGTCGTAAGGTAGTCGTATTATATAGTGACTATATAGAGACTGTTTTACGATTATTTGATATGAGCAAGTGTATCTTTAATGTAGTCGGTAAATAGTCGTAACTATATAGTGACTAATTGACGACTATATAACGGCTAAATCACATAAAACAAAATATTGTATTTAGTCGTAAAGTAGACGTTATTATTTGCGACTATGTTGCGACTAATTTACGACTACTTTACGACTGTTTTATGTCTATTTGACGACTACTATTAGTAAAATATTGTTCATTTGGTAATTGTTTTGTTTCTTTTGCCATTTGATTTAATTCTTGAAATCTGCTGCAAACATAATACGATCTAATCTAAATAAACCTCATACAATTGAATATAAACATATATCCGTAAATTATCCAAAGAAACATACATAAACATCAATTCAAAGCCAAAAAATATAACATAAACATCAAAAAATAAAAGTGTTTAGTTCATGGGATAGTTTTTAGTAACCTAAGAAGGAGGGGAAGTTGAGAGAGGTTAGGTGGTGTCTTGAGCTTCTTCACTCTCCATGAAGTCGAGAAAGACCGGATCAGTTTTGCGAAAGTACTTCTCCACCAAGGATAACTTTGCGACCTTGGCTTCTTGGTCAACCAAAGCTTTGAGATGTTGTTCTTCACTCCTTTTACTAGCAGCAACTTGTTCTTCGATTTTTGTTTGTGCGGCCTTGAATTGCTCTTGAATAGACAGAAACGAAGAAGACTCTCCTTGTGTGTTGCTCTTGCTAGTGCCCACATTCTCAAGATTCTCCTTGAGGCTTCCGACTCCATAAATATTGCCTCTTGAATCCTTTTGAGTTGACTGCGAATAGGAAGCCAAAACAATAACCAAAAAACGTAAACTTAAAATCTATAAATGTGGATTATGAAAAATGTTTCTTAGTACCTCGAGAAAGATGGCGTTATATTCATCTGTTGTGAGGTCGCGAGGTCGCGAAGCACCGTCTGAAATGGCAGAGCTTTCTTCTTCAAGCTGAGACAATTTTCGTTGCAAATTCTTTTCATAATCTGAAGCAATCTTCTCCGCCTTCTTATCCACATACGTGCCATCCGGCTTGGTGTGTGTCTTAATGAAAACCTCACCAATAGACACGGGTCTCTCCAACTTCTCCTCCTACAAGAAACAAAGAATGATTACACATCAAATAAGAGAACATATATAATTTAGTTATTAACCATTCCATATTGGATTTGTTGATAAGACGTCGGTCCTGATAAATGGATGTGAGGACCGAGACCATCACGTTCAGACATACGAGCATTGGAATAAATGAGACTCTTTTCCTTTCCTTCCTCAGTATCCCAATAGGTGGTCATTTCCTTCCACAAAGTTTCGCCGATCCATGTAGGACGCTCTCGAGAAGTCCTTACAGAGGAAACCATGTCCTTCATTCGGCGTTGACATATGCTCTCAAAATTTTGTTGAACTGTCCCTGTTAGCAACGGATCCCATGTGTGGGTTTTCTACAAAAAAATAGAATATTATGATGTGAGGGAAAAAATAAACAAAAAACTAAGATAATATTAGAATGATAACTATACCGCGAACTCGAGAAAATATCTTTCTTGTCTATCCCGAGGCACACAAGTCCAATCTTGCGAACAAGTTTAGATCTATTGTCGCGAGTAAACCTGCAAGTGACATACCCCAAATCAAGAAAAGTAATAACAAAAGTATAGAATAGAGAAGTAAGGCAAGTGACAAACCCCAAATCAAGACACCAAAACATTAATCATTGAACAAGTAAGTAGTCTCACACAAAATTGGCAAGCAACAAGCACGGATGTATAAAACATAGATAAAACAAAACTTAGATAAGACAATCCACACAAATCACGGTAAATCAAAAGGCATATATCTCAGAACACCAATTATGTTTCTAGCAGCCAAACATAACAAAACATGAATCAATAAGCTATATTGATAAGATTTAATCTCAAAAGACAATACATATACCAAGTAGAGTTTGGAATCGGTAAGGGAGAGAGAAGCGTGACAAAGTTCTCACGTCCTGGCATCATCAAGAGGGAGTTTAAAGTCGCCAGCGTGTCCTCCTGAAGCTCCGGTAATGAATCCTCATCATCGTGGAAGTTGTTTCCTCCAGAAGAAGGACGACTATGGCTTTGAGAATTACGAGTGCCTGAGTTCTCCAGTTCTTCAATCCCTTCACGTTGCTCACCAGCCGAGTTCTGAAATAGTGCGATTGGAGGTGGATAATCGCGGATTCCTGGCGGTGGTGGCTTTGAAGGTCCAACTACTTGTTCTTGAGGCGATTGGTTAGGTAAATCAATGTTTGGCGGCGGCGTGAAGTTGTATTGAGTCGGAAGAATGCTTCGCTTTTTCACCGCCGGGTTCATAACAACATTCGGCGTCGTCTTTCTCTTTCGTCCTAGCTTTTTCACCGCCGGATTCATGGTTCGATGGAGAAAAACTCGAAGATGAAAAGAAAGAAACGAAGAACAAATACGAGATTAGAAGAAGAAGATTGAGAAGCGACGAGAAGAAAATTGGGTTAAGGCCAATTACGCGAAGAAGAAGACTAGGGTTAAGAATTGAGGAAAAAAATGTAGTCGCTAAACAGTCGTTTGGTAGTCGCTTAGACTAAAATTTTTAGGCCAAATTGTATTTGGCCCAATTGTATTAGGCCCAATTTTAGAATTTTACACTTTTACAAATACATTATTTAGAGTTTCACAATTTTACAAATACATTATTTAAAATTTTACAATTTTACAAATACATTATTTAAAATTTCAGAATTTTACAAATCCATTATTTAGAATTTTACAATTTTACAAATATATTATTTAGAATTTAGAAAAACCTTATTTAGAATTTCACATTTTTACAAATACATAGGAAAATTCTTCTTCTTCTGTTTCATCATCCGAAGAAGACAAATTACACTGAAATTCATCTTCTGGTTCCACATCTCCAACATTGTAATCAAGATTCATTATGTTTACTCCTTCTTTGAAGTTGTCGAGTTCGAGATCTTCTATTGCAGTCACCAAGATACCATCATCGTTTTTTGTTTGCAAAAGTGTTGGTTTGTTGTTCACATATTTTACATCAATGTTTTTCCTCGGATTGACTTGTACAACATTCAACCATGTTTTTTTTGGTTTTCTTATGTATGGATATGGAATGTAACAAATTTGATGCGCTTGAGAGGCTGAAAAAACAATCTCACATGTTAAAGTTACAATTTTACATGTTAAAGTTACAATCTCGCATATATGATATATATAATAATGATATTAATATATGTGTATATGTATACGTACCTAAAATAAATGGTTCGTACTTATTGTATTTTCTCGATGAAAGAACGTCTACACCACCACCATTGCACCTACGAATGCCTCTACCAATAACAGGATCATACCACTGACACTTAAATAGAGTGATTTTTAAATTGACGCTCCCCTCATACTCAAGTTCCATGATCTCAGTTAAATTTCCATAGAAATCCGCTTCATGAGATGAATTTATGTAATTTTCACCTTTAACACTGACCCCGTAGTTACATGTCTTTCGTCCAACGCCGTGATTTTCCGTATGAAACAAATAACCTCTTGTAAAATACATCGGCCATGTTTTGACCTTATTCAAAGGTCCATGAACTAGATCTTGAACCCATGCAGGAAATGGATTTGTGGCGTTCCAATAAGTAACCTGCATATATATATATATATATATATATATATAATATTAGAAGAATAGTCGTATATAATATTAACGAACATATATATGACTATATTATGTACTTACATAATCTTTAACCCATAAATGATATTCGTCAGCTCTTTTCATAGAGAGTTCTTTTTCGGTGAGTCCAATATATTTTTCCTTGATATAATCCTCAAACATGCTATATTACAACAACAATATAAAGCTCAGAAATATGTGCTTTTATTTATTTAAAAGGGTAAATAACGTTGATATACCGCTCAATAGGCTGAAAATAATCACAATTTCTCAACACATATGAGTGTGCGCACTGATAGTCTATCTCTGAAAGCCATTGTTCATGCATTTCCCCACTTGGACGACCGACTTGAGTAAATATCGAAGGCACTCCAAGGACATGATATATAGGGACATCACCTTCATCAAATCTAGTTAACATGCGCAACAAATCACTTTTAAGTGATTCACATTAATATAATCGCGAGAAAGTATAGTAAATTACCTTGACTTTGTTTGTATATTCGCGTCAAAGTATTGTTCCGAAAAATATGGAATCTCGTCAATTATATATGATGGAACAATTGATCCTGCTGCATACATTTTGTTCTTCGCTTTGGCTTTCAACTTTTTGAAAAACCTTTCAAAAAGATACATCCACCTATATTGGACAGGCCCTCCCAATTCAGCTTCGTATGGGAGATGTATAGGCAGGTGCTCCATCACATCGAAAAATGATGGCGGAAAGATCTTCTCCAAATTGCATAAGATTATAATTATGTTCTGCTTTAAAATTTGAACGCGAGTTGTTTGCAAAGTTCTCGAACATAAATCCCGAAAAAAAGCTCCAATCCCTACAATATATATATTTTTATTACATCATGTTAATTACTACAAAATTAATATAGTACATAGAACATAAATGGTGAATCAGCTTAAACTTCTTACTTGATAACGCTTGGTGGACATTGCGGTTTAATAGTTCTGCAAAGATAAATGGAAGTAGTCTCTCCATGAACACATGACAGTCGTGGTTCTTCATGCCTGAAAGCTTTCCATTCTCTATATCAACGCAATTAGCCAAGTCTGACGCATAACCATCTGGAAATTTAACCGAATGTTTCAAACATTCTAGTAAACTTGTTCTCGCAAATTCTGTCAATGTGTATGGTGGAAAAGGAGCTCTCCCATCACTATCAATGTGTAAGTTTGGCCGAGAACAAAATCGTTCAATATCCCATCTTGACATGATGTTGTCTTTTGATTTACCCTTCACACTCATAAGAGTATTCATGATGTTATCAAAAAAATTCTTCTCTGTATGCATCACATCAATATTATGTCGGAGATTAAGGTCCCTCCAATACGGCAACTCCCAAAATATACTTTCCTTGTGCCAATTATGTTCCTTCCCATAGCCACGCATCTTTTTGTCGTGCCCATTTCCACCCACGATCTTTGTTCTCGGAGGATTTACCCCTTCTATCCGTTCACAATAAACTTGCTCACCTGTCAAAGACCGAGGTGGGGTACTCCCTCGATGCGTCTTTTCCTTTCAAAAAGTGTCTTTTATTCCTTCTTAGTGGATGTCCATAAGGAAGAAATCTTCGATGAAAATCAAACCAACATGTCTTCTTTCCATTTGGAAGATAAAAAGACTTTGTATCTTCCATGCAAACCGGACAAGACAATTTACCATGGGTTGTCCATCCAGATAACATGCCATATGCTGGAAAGTCGCTTATCGTCCACATAAGCACTGCTTTTAGATTAAAATTTTGATTCAACGACACATCGAATGCATCGACTCCATTAGACCACAACTCTTTTAACTCCGAAATAAGTGGTTGGAGAAAGACATCAAGACTACCTCGCGGATGATTTGGCCCAGAATTCAGAATAGTAAGAAACAAGTACTCTTCATTCATACACATACCAGGGGGTAAATTATATGGTGTCAAGATCACAGGCCACAATGAATGATTACGAGACATGCCAAATGTATTGAACCCATCTGTACACAAACCAAGGTAAACGTTTCGTGGTTCTTCAGCAAACCGAGGGTGTTGATTTTGAAAATATCTCCATTATGCCGCATCAGAAGGATGGCTCATTAGTCCCTCTTCTGGTTCGTGCTCGGCATGCCATCTCATTGTCGCTGCAGTCTTGTGGCTCTGATACATTCTCTTTAATCTGTCAACAACCGGTAGATACCACATACGACTATATGACACTTTTGTTCTACGTCTGTCATCCTTAGACTTCCATCTTTTTGCACCACCAAAAATACATTTTTCTTCTTTTTCGTTTTCTTCCCAGAATATCATACAATTGTTAATACAAACATCAATTGTATGATATGGAAGGCCTAAATTGCGCATCAACTTCTCAGTTTCATAATATGAACTAGTAGACTTGTTTCCATCTAGTAAATAATATGTCAGTAATTCGCAAACCGAATCTACTAACTTTTAACTCATATTATATTCAGCCTTATTTTGCATGACTCGAGCAACTAAGGATAACTGCGAGTGACCTTCACGACAACCATCATATAGTGGATCTTTTGCACCTTCTAACAAGTTGTAAAATTTCTTTGAATGGTTAAATACTGGTTCTTCTACATTTACATAACTACCTTCCTGATAATCATTTTCATTGAAGCCCACGTTTGCACGAAATGCATCATTAACCATATCCACATATCTATCTTCAACTACATGGCTCCCACTTATATATGTAGGATCAATGTAACTAGTTCCTAAATCCATATTGATTTCTTCCCCATGCTTATACCAAACAAAATAATATGGCGTAAATCCTCTACTATAAAGATGATTCCAAATTCTTGTCCCGGGGAGAAATTTTTCGTTTTTGCAAACACTACAAGGGCAGAAAAACTTACCCCCGTTATCTTGTGTTAGAGGCTGAATATTTGCAAATGTCATGAACTGCTCCACACCCGTTGTAAACTCTTCTGAAAAATTTCTTGTCTCTTCATCGATTCGCCGATACATCCATTCCCGAGAATTATTATAATTATAATGACCCGACATTATAAGATCATATAACTATATAATCGAGTTTTAGAAATGATTTTTTTTTGTACGAATCGTTTTATGTTGGTTGGAGAATGAAGAGAAGAAGTGATCGAGTGTTCATTATGTAGACAGTTTTTACCGACTACATAACTACTAAAATTATGTAGTCGCATAAAACAGGTACACCAACCAAAAACACGTGTTTCTTACACCTAAATGATACGAATGTTTTCCGACTACTTAGCGACTCGCCGAAACAGTCGCATATTAGCCATTAATTACCGACTATTTCACTATTCTGTTTTTCCCTGCGGAGATTAGTCATAAATTAGTCGTTATTTTACGACTATACAACTGATTACTTTTTGTAGTCGTAATTTAACGGCTGATATAAGACTCTTACGTTGTAAACGTTGTGTAGTCGTATATTTGTAGCTAATCAGCCGCTGCCTTTACCGACTACGCTTTTGGTCGCTACCTGTAGTCGGAAAATCCATGTTTTCTTGTAGTGCCAGCAGACAGATACGGCACGTCGATACCGGTCACATCAGACCGATATGGCTGACCGGTATGCACCTTCGGGGCTCTTTCTCCTTGTTTCCGACCTGAAAAACACTACTAAGTAACCAAAGAAAAGAATTAGAACTAGAAATATGAAAATGCTAAATTAAAAATAAAGTTTATGTACAGGGATAAACATGGGACTTCCTCCCAAATGAGCTTGTTTATAGTCACTTACCTTGACTTTACCCCTTTGTTTAAGCGACGTTGGGATCCGAAAGAGACAATGAGTCTCCTCCGGTGACAGCTTCATTTGCAAAGTACGGTTTGAGTCTTTGACCGTTTACAACAAACTCCCCTCCGTGCTTGTCCCAAAGAACCACAACTCCGAGTGGTCTCACCTCCTTGATCTTAAAAGGGCCTGACCAACGGGATTTCAACTTTCCCGAGAATATTTTCAGCCTCGAGTTGAATAGCAGCACCAAGTCGTTCACCTTGAACTCCTTCTTGATGATCTTCTTGTCGTGGAAGGCTTTGGTTCGCTCTTTGTAGATCCTCGAGCTCTCATAGGCGTGTTGGCGTATTTCGTCCAATTCCTCGAGTTGAAACTCTCTCTTCTCTTTCGCCGTTTTCAGGTCAAAGTTGAGAAGCTTGATTGCCCAGCTGGCTTTGTACTCGATTTCTACCGGGAGGTGACATGCTTTACGATACAGCAAGTTGAAGGGCGTTGTCCCTAATGGCGTTTTAAACGCTGTCCTGTACGCCCAAAGAGCGTCATCGAGTTTAACGGACCAGTCCTTCCTTGTTAGACCAACCGTCTTCTCGAGAATCACCTTGATTTGTCGGTTAGACACCTCTACTTGGCCGCTGATTTGTGGGTGGTAGGGCGTTGCGACCTTGTCCTTGACGCCGTGTTTCTTGAGAAGGCTCTCGAAGATTTTGTTGATGAAGTGGGATCCTCCGTCACTAATAACAACTCTGGGAACTCCGAATCGAGGGAAGATTATCGTCTTGAAAAGACTAACAACGGCTTTTGAGTCGCTCGTTGTGCACGCTACAACCTCTACCCACTTAGAGACATAGTCTACTACCACGAGAATGTACTTCTTGCCGTACGATGATGGGAAAGTCCCATGAAATCTATACCCCACACGTCAAAGATCTCAACTTCCATGATCGGGTTTTGTGGCATCTCGTTCCTCTTGCTTATGTTTCCTTTCCTTTGACAAGGATCACAACGTTGAACGAACTTGTGAGCATCCTTACAGATCGTGGGCCACCAAAAACCAGCTTGTAACACCTTGGAGACCATCTTAAAACTCGCGAAGTGTCCTCCATAGGTTGAACCGTGGCAATGAGTGAGTATGCCGTTTACCTCTTCAACCGCTACACATCTCCTATATAGTCCATCTTTTCTCAAGGTGTAGAGGTAAGGTTCGTCCCAATAGAACCGTTTCAAGTCGTGGAAGAACTTCTTCTTTTGATGACGCTCCAAGTGGTGCGGCTCCTCTCCCGTGACCAAATAGTTCACAATGTCTGCGTACCACGGCTCATTCTCGATAGCAAAGAGCTCCTCAATCTCGTGCTCTTGCTCTCCCCGAGATTTCTGTATCATAATCGTCATTAGCTGCTCCTCGGGGAACGAATTGTCGATGGGCAGTAGATCATCTACGCGCAGCCGCGACAAGTTATCCGCGACTCCATTCTCGATGCCCTTCTTATCTTTGATCTCCAAGTCAAACTCTTGGAGCAACAAAATCCACCGTAAGAGCCGCGGTTTTGCATCTTTCTTCGCAAGCAGATGTCTCAATGCTGCGTGATCGGTGTAGACTATCACCTTTGAGCCAACCAAGTATGATCTAAACTTCTCGAAGGCGAACACGATGGCCAGAAGTTCTTTTTCCGTGGTTGCGTACTTGGATTGAGCCTCGTCCATCGTCTTACTAGCGTAGTAAATAACGTGGAGCTTCTTTTCCTTTCTTTGTCCCAACACCGCACCAACGGCGTAGTCACTAGCATCGCACATGATCTCAAAAGGCAGATCCCAATCCGGTGGTTGCACTATAGGAGCGCTTATCAACTCTTGCTTGATTTTGTGGAAGGCTTGGAGACACTCCTCATCAAACACAAAATCGACGTCTTTGCATAACAATCTCATGAGCGGTCTAGCTATCTTTGAGAAGTCTTTGATGAACCTCCTATAGAAACACGCGTGGCCGAGAAAACTCCTTATGCTCTTTACCGAATTTGGAGCTCCAAGGTTGGCCATAACGTCGATCTTTGCTCTATCAACCTCAATGCCCTTTTCCGAAATCCGATGACCCAAAACAATACCATTTCTAACCATGAAGTGGCACTTCTCCCAATTCAGAACCAAGTGACATTCCTCGCACCTTTTAAGCACCCTGCAAAGATTAGACAAACACGAGGCAAACGAAGAACCATACACAGAAAAATCATCCATAAAAACCTCAAGAATGTTTTCGATTAAATCGGAAAATATGGACATCATGCATCGTTGGAATGTCGCGGGTGCATTACACAACCCAAAAGGCATTCTACGATAAGCAAATGTACCATAGGGACATGTAAAGGTTGTTTTCTCTTGGTCTTGGGGGTGGATGGGTATTTGGAAGAATCCGGAATACCCATCGAGAAAGCAATAGTATGGATGGTTGGCTAAGCGTTCAAGCATTTGATCAATGAAGGGTAAGGGGAAATGGTATTTTCGAGTTGCAGCGTTTAGCTTTCGATAATCAATGCAAACTCTATGACCCGTGATTGTTCTAGTTGGGATTAATTCGTTTTTATCGTTTTTAACCACGGTAATTCCACCCTTTTTCGGTACTACATGAACGGGAGAGATCCAATTGCTATCGGATATGGGAAAAATAATTCCCGCATCCAATAGCTTGATTATCTCTTTCTTAACCACTTCTTTCAAGTTAGGGTTCAGCCTACGTTGGTGTTCTATCGAGGACATAGATCCGTTCTCTAGATGTATGCGGTGCATGCAAAATGAGGGTGATATCCCTTTAATATCATCTAGAGAATAACCTATGGCCTTCCTGAATTTTTTAAGCTCATGAGTTAAAGTTTTAACTTCATCGTCGCTAAGCGAGGCGTTGATGATTATCGGGTAGGTGGAGTTAGATCCCAAGAAAACGTACCTTAGCCCATTGGGAAGGGGTTTGAGCTCTACCTTTGGTGCTTTGAGTTCGCTCCAATCGTCGTCATCGCTAGACTTACCATTGCTAGCATCGCTGTTTGTCGTCATCGCCTTGGCGTCGCATAGAACCACCTCGGGTAGGTCGAGAAACTCGGCTTCCGTGTCGATAGGGTGGGAGTCGATTCTCTTCTGAATTACCATCACATCTTCCCTCGATGTTCTGCCTCCTTCTTCTAAGATAGTCATGGCAAGCTGGAGTTCATCTTCCGCGGCTAACTCCTCCAAGAACTCATCCACGAGTTCATCCATCAAATCAATGTAGAAAATCTGCCCATCAATGGTTGGTTTCTTGATCGTATCGTTGATGTCGTACCTTTGGATTAGGTCCTCTCCAAGATGAAGATCGATCTTACCCTTCTTCACGTCTATGATGGCTCCGGCAGTGGCTAATAATGGCCTACCTAGGATAAGAGGGTCCTTAGGTTCTTCATCCATCGCCAAGACAATGAAGTCCGTAGGAATGAAAGCGTTTCCTAGCTTGACCGGGATGTCTTCTAACACACCTGCGGGTATCCTTACCGACCTACCGGCAAGCACTAGGGAGATCCTAGTTGGCTTGAAGGACGAGAATCCAAGTCTCTGGGCAATAGACAGCGCATAAGACTAGCGCTAGCTCCTAAATCACACAAGCATCCTTCAAAAACCAAGGGACCGATGGCACATGGTATGGTGAAACTCCCCGGATCACTTAGCTTTTTAGGACAGTTTCGTTGGATGATTGCGTTGCACTCGTGCGAAAGAACCACTGTATCGTCGAAGTCCTGAAACTTGTTCTTGATTGCATCCTTTAGAAACTTGCTATAGTGAGGGACGAGTTTAAAGGCATCGACAAGAGGCATAACAATTTGAACTTCTTTCATCTGCTTTTCAAACTGCGCTTTGTACTTCTCCAAAAGTTGTTTCTTAGCTCGACCCGGAAAAGGAAGTTTAGGCACATAAGGAGACGTAACGTAACCTGGCTTCTTCGATTTGGCGGCTTTTTCCTCTGTATCGGCCATGTCCTTGGCCGATACAGGTGGTCGATATCGGTCATCTGAAACCGATACGTCTGGCCGATACGAGTCCCCTGTCTCCTTCTCAAGCGTATCGGCCTTGTTCCTGGCCGGTATAGGTGGTCGGTATCGACCAACTGTGGCCGATACGCCTGGCCGATACGAGTGTCCTGTATTTTCCTCGTTACCGCCTGCGGTGTTTTCGTCATCTAGGACCGTGGTTTCTGTGTCGTGCGACTGTTCCACCTCCCCGACCTGGTCCGCATTGTCCTCGATGCGATCCCCAGAGGGTAATTGTCGTCCACTACGAAGATGTAGAGCGTTTACATACTCTTTCGGGTTAGCTTCTGGTTTCCCTGGGAGTTGACCCATCGGTCGCTTGGAGGAAGATGTGATTTGTCCCACTTGATTGTCCAGAGCTTTCAAGTGCGAGCTCATTGATTCAAACTTGGCGTTGAGATCATTATAGGAGTTGTCAACCTTTGCGTGAATTTCTTTCTTGAACGTGTTGAACTCCATTTGACTCCGGTTTTGGCCGTCTAGAATCTGTTTTAACAGCTGAGTGGTTTGATCACCTGGGGGAGCTGGTGATGCAACCACTCCTTGAGCAACAAGGGGGTTGTTGTAACCCGAAGGGCGATTAGGTGGTGGTCTCGGTGCGTATCCCCCTTGGTTGTATTGAGGTTTACCTTGGTAACCTCCTTGTTGCGCATGGGGATAGACCTGGTCCTGAGGGTTGGCTACGTTGTTGTTGCGGTAGGAGAGGTTTGGGTGTTGAGAATAGTTGTTGAAACGCCAACCGTTCTGATTTCCCATGTAGTTTATTTCCTCCTGATTTCCCTCTATTGGGGGCAGTTGCTCATCTCCGCTTCCAACGAAGTTAATCCCGACTTTTTAAGACATAAGTAGCTTATCAAGCTTCTCATTCACCGCCTTTATCTCTCTCTTAAATTGCTCATCATTCCCAGAGCTGCGGATGGTGCGATCATATTCCTCGCCGTAGTTGCTATCGCTTAGTGCATAGTTCTCCACCAAAAGTTGTCCATCGGCTTCCGTCTTCCCAAGGAAATTTCCTTGGCTAGCTGAATCGAGAAGCATTCTGAACTTCGGCTTGAGACCTCGGTAGAACGTGCTAAGTAAGCTTTCTCCCGAGAATCCGTGGTGTGGACATCTCACCGTGTAACTCTTGAATCTTTCCCAAGCGTTGCTGAATGTTTCTTGGTCTTTTTGAGCGAAAGTCGAGATCTCGTTTCTTAGCTTTGATGTCCTCACCACCGAGAAGAACTTTGTTAGAAAAGCCTTCTTACAAGCGTCCCAAGTTTGTATGGTGTCTTTGACAAGGTTCTTCTGCCATATGTGTGCTTTGTCCCCAAGTGAGAAAGGGAACAAACGCAGCTTAAACATGTCCTCATTGACACCATTGATCTTCACCATATCACATAGCATGTCAAATTGATGAAGATGGTCGATGGGGTCTTCACTAGGCAGCTAGAACTTGTTGCTTGACACCATATTGATGAGACTAGACTTGATCTCGAAGTTGATGTTGGCGATGGCTCGTGGCATGATACCACTACGGTTGGTGATGTTAGAAGGCACATCGGCTGTTCCAATCGTGCGTGCAACGTTAGGTGCGTTGTTTGCATCACCCATCTCTAAATCTGAATCTGAATCCGAAGTTTCTGATGTAGATGAGTCGGAGTGATGGATGGATCTTCTTTCTCTTGAGATAGCTCTTCCGTGTGCTTTGATGTCTGCGAAGAAGAGTAAGCTATCACTTTGTCGGTGACTTCTTATTTGCATACACCTAACAAACCGAAAATCACAAGAAAAGAAAACAAATTAGTAACAAGAACTAAAACTTAATCCCAAGTAATTTCAAAATTCTAATAATTGTTCGAATTCCTGAATCGGCAACGGCGCCAATTTGATAAACGAGATTTTATCCTCGTTAAATCTAATATCTTAATGTAGTACTTAAGATGTCAAACCAAATCAGGAGCAAACAATAAGCTTATTAACACAGATCTCTCGGTTAAGCTAGGCTTAGTTCTAAGGTAATTGTTCAGGAAGCTTTATAATCTCTCGATTCATAAAGTTTCCTAGGTTCAATAATCTAATGGCCAACTCAATTAAGGCTTTAAGTTTGTTACCAAAGACAAAAGTTTTATGTTCTATTAAGTTCTAGACAATTATCAATCCTAGATTCAATCAAACCCTTTTTCCCTTAACCCAATTGTCTATTTGAAACTACTCACTAAGCATGTTGAAATTCCAAGCAATTAGATTCAAAGAAAACATAAACATAAACAAAGACAAGAGAATAAGGGTTCAAGAAAATCTTATTGATGATGATGAAGATTACAAAGGTGACCAAGAAGCAAACACCTAGAAATCTCCCAAGAGTCAAAAGCTCAAAACAAACGATGGATAACAAAAACCAAAGATAGAATTGTCAAAAACAAAGCAAAAACCCTAATATATGTTTAAACCAAAGAAATAAAGGAAAACTAATTTGGTTTAGGAATTGATTTTCCTTTTTAAAATTAAAAACCGAATTTCCTATTATTTTCGCAGCTTGTACCGGTCAAGTGAAACCGGTACAGACTGGTCGATATGCGCTGATCGGTAGCCTTCCTTCAGCTTCGTTTCTTCTGTATCGGCCAGGCCAAGCCGATACAACATGTCGATATCGATCCCCAGGTCGATACTCGTCAGTCGGGTACAAGTGCTTTTTCTTCTTTTCCTCTATACCGGCTACTCCAAACCGGTACAACATGTCGATATGTGATCTTCAGATTCTCTTTTAGCTTGTATCGACCATGTGTGACCGGTACAACAGGTCGATACAAGTCTCGGTAAAATAATTCTCCTACATCGGCCACAGCAAACCGCTACAACAAGCCGATACAACTGTTTCCGCTTCTTTTTGGCTTGATTTCTTCGTCTTTTGCCGTTTTAACGCTCCGAAACCTGAAATACACGAAACAAACCAAAATGCAACCTATATGATACTAAATGCAGCCTAAATGAGTTAATTCTAATGCATAAAATAAGGTAAAATATGTAAAATATGCAAGTTATCAACATGTTGAAGCGAAGATTGAGAGAGCTATCGAGGCCAAGTGGTGGGATATATGTTTTGGATCTCCCACGACACTTCTTTATGATAAGATTTGATATGGAGGAAGACTACATGGTGGCACTTACCGGAGGTCCGTGGAAAGTGTTTGGGAGTTATCAATTAGTACAAAGATGGACGCCGAAATTTGATCCGTTGTATGATGATATTGTGACGACTCTGGTATGGGTTAGACTTATAAATATCCCGGTGAACCTATACCACCGAGTGATTCTGATTGGTATAGCTGATGGGCTAGGAAAAGCAGTGAAGGTGGACCTAACTACCTTGAAGCTGGAGAGAGCCAGGTTTGCAAGAGTGTGTGTTGAAGTGAATTTGAAGAAACAATTGAACGGAACAGTGGTAGTGAATGGGGAGAGATACTTTGTTGCATATGATGGCCTAACGGACATATGTTCGTTATGCGGATTGTATGGACATATGGTACCTAACTGTCCTTGTAAACCGCATGAGAATACAAGTGTTAGCCCAAAGACGTTTGAGAGGAATCTGGTTGAGACGACGACTGTTGAGAAGCCAGCGAATGCGGGCAGGGATAGTGATGGTTTTATCCCGGTGAGACACGCGGCGAGGAAAGCTCAAATGCCACCAGAGAGAATTAAATTTGCGGCCAGAGGATCGAAACCCAATATTAGCAAGGAATCTTGAAAGATCACAAAGGCGCCAGATAAAGCATTGTTTGAGATCTCAAGCAGATTTTGCGGGCTAAATGAAGATTCTCAAATAAATGTTCAAGAGAATAAGGAAGTAGAGGAATATGACAATGATGAAGTATGGAGATTAGGGAAGATTTGAACAATGGAAAGAGTGTGGATCGAAACAGAAGAACATTAACCAATCACGTTGGGGGGAAAGAGAATATTGGGCCTTGTTTTAAAAACAAAGAGCCCATGAGGGTGAAGTCAAAAGTGGGGAAGAGTAAAAGGATAGTGAGGTCCACGAGGGGTTTGGTGTTTGGGCCTGCTAAATGAGAAAAACAGGAAGTCACTAATGGGAAGCGCTTACGCATAGAGCATGCAGATGTGGGACGTCATGGAGGTGCATTCTCGATAGGAAGTAGCGGGGCACATAAACCGGATGAAGACGTAAAGGAGAAGAATGACGGAAGGGGTGAATAATCTCATGCTAATTTACGTACGAGGGGTGTAACCACCAATGACAGCCAGAGAAATGGTAGTTTGGAAACTGCTACTGCATAATATTGCGCCCAAGTGTTCCCGGTATCGTTAAATAAATTAATGATGAATTGCATCCTATGGAATTGCCGGGGGGCAAATAAACCTAACTTCAGAAGATCGATACGATATATGATAAAGATGTGGGAGGTAGACGTATTAGCTTTATTTGAAACTCATGCTGGGGGATAGAGCTGAACGAATATGTCAAAATCTTGGGTTCGAAAACTCGTTCCGAGTAGACGCGATTGGCCAAAGTGGTGGGATATGGTTATTATGGCGAACATCGATTGGCGGTGTGACCAATAACAAGTTTTCATCACAATATATCCATGCAGAGGTGGATATGAGTGGAGAGAAAGTAAATTTTGTTGTAGTCTATGCAGCTCTGTCTGTTAGCCGGAGAAGCGGTTTATGGGAGGAACTTAGGGAAGTGATAAGGGACTTAAATGACCCAGTGTTAGTCAGTGGAGACTTTAACACAATCGTAAGGGATAATGAAAGAGTAATGGGTAATGCGAGGTCATCACAAGACTCTTTGAATTTCGGCGAATGGATAAATGATGTCTCCCTAATAGATATGGGTTTCAAGGGAAATATGTTCACTTGGAGAAGAGGCCGGCAAGAGACAACGTTTGTAGCAAAGAGGTTGGACCAAATTGTTTGTTGCCCTAATGCCCGGTTAAAATGGCAAGAAGCAACGGTTACCCATATGTCGTTTCTAGCATCTGATCATGCACCATTATACCTACAACTCTGTCTGATACAGAAAGGTAATCCCAAGAGGGAACCGTTTAGATTCGAGGCTGCGTGGATACAACACGAAGGATTTAAAACCCTCCTTGAACTTCATGGAAAAATGAGCTATCGACGCCAGAAGCGTTAGACGAACTTGGTCTGAAGCTGAGGAAATGGAATCGAGAGGTGTTTGGGAATTTGCATAAACGCAAAGAGAAAGTTATGGAGGAGATAAGTGAAATCCAAATGCTCATTGATCTAGCGCAAACCGATGCCTTGTTGGAGAAGGAAAGTCTACTACTAAAATCCTTTGATGAAATACTTGAACAAGAGGAGATTATGTGGTTCCAAAAATCTAGGGGAAATGGATTGTGTTAGGGGATCGAAACACAATATTTTTTATACCTTGACTATAATCTGGAGAAGACGAAACAGGATTGAGATGTCAAGGGATGAGAACGGGAGGTGGGAGGCCGACATGAATAATTAGAGAAGATGGCGTTGGAGTATTACCAAAAGCTTTACTCATTGGATGATGTGATGGTGACCTCAGAGAGATGAACCTTGAAAGACAAGTATTGCCTAAAGAAGTGGAGGAAGTTGTGCGTGGTATGGGTAAGTTTAAGGCACCATGACCGGACGGGGATCAACTAATCTTCTATCAGAATGGTTGGGATGTAGTGGAACCGTCAGTGACTAGATTTGTTTTAAACTTCTTCAAGACATGCACTCTACCAGTCAATACGAATGATGCAATGTTGGTGTTTTTGCCTAAAGTTTCGAAACCATAAAGAATTAATCAGTTTCGGCCAATAAGGTTTTGCAACGTTTATTTTAAGACAATAACGAAAAAAGTGGTTATTCGGCTCAAAAAAGTGATATCAAAGCTAATAGGGCATGCTCAATTAAGCTTTATACGGAGGAGGTTCACTACAAGAAACTGGGCTTTTAGCAACGAAATTTAGCAAGGAAATAGCGACGAATAAATATAGCAACGAAATAGCAACGAATTGGCGACGAAATAGCAACGGAGAATCTTGTCGTCGCTAAATCGTCGCTATTTAGCGAGGTATTATTTCGTCGCAACATTTGCGACGATTTAGCGACGATTTTGGCGACGATTTAGCAACGAATATGTATCCTTGCTAATTAGCGACGAATTAGCGAGGAGGGTCGCTAAGTAGGTAAGCAGGTTTTCAAAAACGTTGCTAAATCGTTGCTAATTTTATTTCCTTGCTAATTCGTTGCTAATTTTCCTTGCTAAATGATTGCAAAATTTTTAGAATGGGACTATATAAACCCATCTACACTCTTCAAAAAATCACACCACAACACAATACAAAATCATTAACTCTATAAAAATATAAACACTCTAAAAATTTCAATATGTCTCACAGTAATAACAATATATACGAGTTACGGTCTTGGATGTATCGGCATAAAGATCGATCGGGGGTAGTTACAGACGAATTTACGGAGGGACTTCAAGCATTCATGCAGCAGGCCGGAAACATGCAGAATACGCAAGATACCGGTAAAATGTATTGTCCATGTAAGAAGTGCGTTAACACTAAATGTGTTTGTTGAAACGTATGTTTGTTGAAACATCTTTTTAATAGAGGTATGGAAACATCTTTTTAATAGAGGTTTTATGCCGCAGGGGAAGGGTATTTTGTTTGGTTTCAACAATAATACTGAAGGGAAGGGTATGGAATAGTAGTTATACGTTTCCCGTTAGTGATCATGTTAGTAACGAACCTGCTAATTTACCGCATCATTTTGATAGTAACTATGATCATGATCAGGCCGGTGGTTATGTGCATGTAGATGATAATAGATATCGTGAAATGGTTGCTGATGCATTTCATGATACGAGGGAGTATTTATCCGAAAATGTAGTTGAGGAACCTAACCTAGATGCTAAACGATTTTATGATATGTTAGACGCTGCGAATAAACCAATTTACGAGGGATGTAAAGTTGGATTGTCAAAACTATTATTAGCATCTAGGATGATGAATATAAAATCTGATAATAATTTGAGTGAGTTTTGTATGGATTCATGGGCGGAGTTACCGAAAGAATATCTCGCATGAGGGTAATGTAGCTGCTGAGTCGTATTACGAAATACAAAAGTTGGTTTTTAGTCTTGGATTGCCTTCTGAAATGATTGATATTTGTGTTAACAATTGTATGATTTATTGGAAAGATGATGATGAGCTGCTTGAATGTCGTTTTTGTCGTCAACCGAGATATAAGATCCAAGGGAAGGGGAGTAAAGTCCCGTATCAACGGATGTGGTACTTACCCATCACGTACGACTCAAAAGATTGTATCAATCAGAGAGGACATCCGATTCGATGAGATGGCATGCAGAACACTCGTTGAAGATGGGGAAATCACTCATCCTTCGATGCAAAGGCTTGGAAGCACTTCAACACGGTATACTCGATTTCGCGAGAGAGATTCGTAATGTATACCTTGGTTTATGCACCGACGGATTTAGTCCATTCGGTATGTCCGGTAGACAAGTACTCTTTGTGGCCAGTTATACTAACTCCGTATAATCTACCTCCCAATATGTGCATGCAAAGAGAATTTCTTTTCTTAAGCATTTTAGTACCAGTCCGAAGCACCCAAAGAGAGCTCTTGATGTTTGTCTGCAACCTTTGATACATGAGTTAAAAGAGCTATGGTCCACCTGGGGTTCGTACGTATGATATCTCATGCAAGAGAAATTTTACGATGCGTGCGTGCTCATGTGGACTATTAGTGACTTTCCCGCTTATGGCATGTTAGCAAAGTTGGACAACGCATGGACGATTGTCTTGTCCATATTGCCGTCATCGGACTGATGCGTTTCAACTCCCACATGGAAGGAAAACAAGTTGGTTTGATTGTCACCGACGTTTCCTTCCAATCAATCATCCATACCGAAAGAACGAAGGTTATTTAAGAAGAATCGGGTCGTTAAACATCCACCCCTACTTTATCCGACGGGGGCGTAGTTATTGGAGGAGTTGGATAATTATGGGGCGCAAAAAACATGTAGACGGGGTGGTAATTGGCATGTTTCTAATTTACCCGATGGATACGGAGGAAGCCATAACTGGCACAAGAAAAGCATTTTTTGGGAACTCCCGTACTAGAAAATTCACTTGTTGAGACATAACCTCGACGTTATGCACATTGAAAAAAACTTTTTTGATAATATTATAAACACATTGTTGAATGTACAGGGGAGAACTAAAGACAATTTGAAGACAAGACTAGATTTGCCAGAAATATGTTTTAGAAGTGAGTTGCATATCACGAACGATGGTAAGGCTCCGGTCCCAATCTACGATTGAAACTCGAAGCAAAAAACGCGTTATTCAAATGGGTCACTTCAGATGTCAAGTTTCCCGACGGATATGTTTCCAAGTTATCTCGCATGTGTTGAGAATGGTCAAAAGTTTTCAGGTATGAAAAGTCACGACCGTCATGTGTTTATGCAAAGACTTTTACCTTTTGCTTTCGATGAGCTTTTACCCGAACCCGCACACACAAGCAATAGCAGGTATCATTGAACCCTAAAATGTTTATATTTTAATTTTGATTAATTAGTATATATATAATTAAATTAATATAATGTTTAAAATTTTCCAGAGATCGGTGTATTTTTCCGAGATCTATTCACCCGTACGCTTACAAAAGAGGTCATTGAACAGCTTACGTGACAAGTATCCCGATTGTGTTGTGCAACTTGGAGAAGATTTTCCCTCCATCCTTTTTCGATGTTATGGAACACCTTCCAATACATCTTCCTCACGAGGCAGAATTAGGAGGGCTCGTGCAGTTTCGGTGGATGTATCCTTTCGAACGATTTATGGGACATTTGAAAGGAAAGGCGAAAAACCTTGCAAGGGTTGAAGGATCTATTGTTGCTAGATCTTTAACTGAAGATACGTCTCATTTAGCCTCATATTATTTCGGTTCCAATGTAAAAACACGTAGAACAACAACACGACGCTACGATGATGGAGGTGTTGGCGCGGTGTATGGAATGGAAGGGGTACCGATATATTTTCACCAATCGGAAGAGCTGCCGGAAAAATAAAAGAAGTTTGGTGGGAAAGTGATCAACATCGGCAAAGCGCACATACTTACATCCTCCTTAATTGTGAATATGCCCGACCTTTTGAAAGGTATATGCATGCAACTATTCATTCGCAAACCCATCATGCATAAACAAAATAAATATTTAATTTTGATTCAGTTTCCTGCAATGGTTATAATGTTAGGTTATCCATAAAATATTAGGTTATCCGTAAGAGATATAATGGTTATAACAGTTACAATGGTTATAATGTTAGGTTATCCATAAAATATATGTTGTCTCTATGTAGGAAACAAAGGATTCTAAACCTTCCGTACACGAAATTGGTTCTCCACGCTGGAGACTCGTGGTAAATGCCTCACAGAAACGGTAATAAAACAGTTTTGTTTCACCATACTTTTTAAAAAATATTATAACAATTATAAGACTTATAATGGTTATAATAGTAGACATATAATTGTTATTCTTCTCTATGTTTTACAACATATGGATGCAGCATTGACGCTATTGAAGAACATAAAAAGTATAATGCCATATATGTTCTTCAGCAGGAAGATTGTGGTGCTTGGGAAATCTTTTCTTAAGAAGATTGATGATGGGTTTATTGAGTTTTTAGAAGATCCCAATACCTTGGACATCAAAGACGAGCTAGTTGAGAACGAGATCAGAAATAACACTGACTACATCTACACTTTGGCAAAGATAGGTAAGAAGTTGTGGATAGTGGCGCTGATAGATATGGACAAGAAGAGTATCCCAACTTTTAATATTTGTGAAAAAATGTTTGGATGATCAAGTCATCATGGACCACTTCAGAGCTTACTCAAAAGTGTTGCCATACATAAGAAAAACTTACCT
Source organism: Cochlearia excelsa (assembly GCA_963556525.1). NCBI lineage: Eukaryota > Viridiplantae > Streptophyta > Magnoliopsida > Brassicales > Brassicaceae > Cochlearia > Cochlearia excelsa. The sequence continues at coordinate 18,918,039 of OY748328.1, forward strand.
AATGCCGAAGAGCAATGTGATATTAAGAATCCTTTTAAGATTCGTATAGAGAAAAAAATCCTTACCTCAGGTTTGTATGCTTCACTTATATGCTATTATGAGACTTATAATATTGGGATGAATGACTTGTATGCATTTTTTTTGTTTTTTTGAATATGATAGGTTTGTGAGACAGATTCAAGAATTGTGTCCCCGAAGATTTTGGAATGCATTGCTATGAGGATATCTTACACATTGAAGCTCAAGGATGCGAAGATATCGGAGTTAAGGAAGAAACTAGCAGCATATATCTTTGCTGAAATCTTAACATTTATCTGATGTCTGAGCTTCTCTTCTTGATTATGTCTGAACTTTTTTAAAATAAACGTTTTAGGTATTATTTCTGAACTTTTTTGAAATCTTAACAGTTGTTGGTTTGTTTATTTTTACTATCTACCACAATACTTTTGTTTATTTTTACTATTTTGTTGTATAATACTTATAACAAAAAACAACAAACATTATAATATTTATAATATATATAACACTTATAATATTTATAATAAACGTAGCTCATTTTAAAACGATAGAATGAATTATAACACTTATAATATTTATAATAAACGGAGCCCATTTTGAAAGGCCAATAAAGGGCCCATATCGTAAAATATCAAAAGATCTAGAGTTTCTCTTCGTCGACGGTTTCCTCTATAGATTCATCTCTTCTACCGATTCTAGGATTTCTCTTCGTCGGCGGTTTCTCTTCGTCGGTAGTTTCGTCGGTTGTTTCTCTTTGTCGGTGGTTTCTCTTCGTCGATTTGAAGATAAACCATAGAAAAGATTTCAAATCTTATTTCAAACGTCAGATTAAGTGCGATTTTAGGGTTTTTAACAGATATGAATTTGTTTCGATTAATATAGTTTAAAGTGTTTTTTATGTATATAGAAGTTGGATTGTAAAACCACTTGTTATTTTCCAAGTGCATGTCCTATTTTTCCTCCCTGAGTATTTTATTCCATTTTTTGTTCCCTTATATGTTTATGTATTGATTGTGTTGTAGATTTGATTTTGTTTCAGATTAGTCCTGTAGTCACAAACTTGGTTTCTTATCTATTGTTTATTTGTTATATGAGTTATACAAATTTCAGACTTCCTCCAAGGATATTTGTTCGAGACACAGAACCAACAGAACTAGACAGGATCAACAAGCATTTAAAATTTGGTCATGTAGGCACAGTGAAGGCAGCATTGGGCAAAGAAAACTTCAAGAAGATTGAAGACTCTTTCTTGGGGTCAATTATAAAGCTAGCAGAGATGGAAGAAGACGTCAAATTCTCAAGGGCTTTAATACATCATCTTCTCGTGAGAAGGATTCTTACAAGCAACAATGAGATGTGGTTTGTGTTTGCAGAACAACCAATGAGGTTTTCTCTTAGAGACTTCTTCTTAACAACATGATTGCCATGTAAAGCTAAAGAATGTGAAAGTTCAACAAAGACGACAGAAAAACCAAAAGATTCATGGAGAATAATGGTCGATTCGAAGGATCCGATTTACATTTTGGAAGAGAATAAATCAGAGTTTAATTCTGATGAGAAAGTAAGACTTGTAGCGGCAATCATTGTACATGGAGTATTGATTGCTCCACTTGCTTCTACTCGTATCAAAGAAGAATTTTTGGAGATGGCTTTGGATTTTGATGAATTCTGCAATTATCCTTGGGGGAAAGTCGCATACGAAGCTCTGTTGAAAAATGTTAAATCGCTTACAGGTGATATGCTATCGAGAAAATAGTTCCAATTAGGTGGACTGTCGATAGCGATTCAATTATGGTTGCTTTCTGCAGTTGAAAAATTAGGCAACTTGTTTGGCATTAAAACGAATGTGATGGAAGGCCCATTGTGTTTAAGGTGGAAGAAATCAGATAGTCCGACTGCATCTGCTGTTAAGAGAGTTGACAATGACAACGAGGTAAAACAGTTTATGGGTTTAGACTAGTCTTATAAGTTTTATAATTTTTCGTAAGTTCTATGGGTTTAGACTAGTCTTATAAGCTTTATAATATATTTTTAAAAGTGTTTGATTTTCTTTGGTTAATGTAGGTTACTGTCATATCTATCATTGGAGATCCAAACTTGCACGAAGACTTGGTGGATGAACCAATTGACATGGAGTTTGAAAGAGTGATTCAACTAGTCAAACAAGGATTCAAGTTTTCGAAGGAAGATTGGATAAATCTTTATATCAAGACTGATCAATCACATGTAGAACGTGTTATGCCATCAACTACAGCTAGAAAAGGACAATCATTGGATTTTTTGATGATGAGAAGTTTAAAAGAGTCATTAATAATGATGACTCTATTGGAAAAGAAAGGTGAAAGGATTGAGATAATGTTGGAAATCAAGAAAGATGAAACAAAGGTAAAAATTGAAAACAATTTCAATACATATTACATTGGATTATGTATTGAAAAGGGAAAAGTAATTGCAGGAAAAAGAAATAGAAGACAAAGAAGAAGAGGATGATGAAAGAGATGAGCAATTTGAGGATAAAACACGAGTTGGTGAAGAAACTCAGACAAGAGAAGGGGGAATGGATACAGGAACAGAACAAGAAGGTGAATTTGTTTTTAAAATGTGTTTCTTATCTTATAAATATGAGTTTATAATATCATGTCACAAGGGTTGTTTTTTTGTTTTTTTGTTTTAGTATAACTATTATAATAGTTTTAATTGTTTTGTTTTGTATTAGAAGTTGAAAGTGAAAGTATGGAAACAGGGAATGAACAAGGAGGTAAAATTGTTTTGTTACAACTATTATAATGATTGTAATAGTTTTAATAGTTTTTTGTGTGTTTTTTCAATTTCATAAGATGGAGATGTGGAGGAAGACATAACTGACGGAGGAAGACATAACTGACGGAGGAGAAAAAGAAAAATAAGTGACTGACGAAAAAGAACAAGAAGGGACTGGACAAGGAGGTAAAATTGTTTTTATAACTATTATAATGGTTGTGGTAGTTTTAATTGTTTTGTTTTGTGTTTTTCAATTTCATAAGATGAAGATGTGGAAGAAGACAAAACTGGGGGAGGAGATAAAGAAAATGAAGTGACTGAGGAAGAAGTTCAAGATGAAACTGTGGGAGAGGAAAAAGAAGACGCAGGGGACTGAACAAAGAGGTAAAATTGTTTTGTTATACCTATTATAATGGTTGTAATAGTTTTGTTTTGTATTTTTCAATTTCATAAAGATGAATATGTGGAAACAGTTGTTGTAGAAGAAGAAAAAGTATGTGTGGATGTAGAAGAAGACACAAATTTGGGATCTCAAAGCTCTGGTGAGTTCTACGTTGTTGTTGGGTTTATCTTTGAGATCTCTCGTGGGGACATTTTTGATCCCGATTTTGTTAATGTAGGCCATCACCAAGAAACTCATATGATCAACAAAGATGAAGTTCTACGAGCAAAAGAAAAAGCTGAAGATTTGATGAGAGAGTCAGATTTCAAAAAGCTCGTAAAGTAGCAATGAAAGCTCAGAAAATGGATAAAACATTGGATGGAATAGATCGCATGATGATGGTGTGTGATATCCACTGTGCAGCTCTTGAGAAAATTGGTGAACTGACTGATTGGTACAAGATACTACAAGTAGAGAAAGATGTAGACGACCAAACCATAAGTAAACAGTTCAAGAAGTTGTGCCTCAATTTACATCCAGACAAAAACAAGTTTCCTGGTGCTGAATCTGCTTTCAAAATCATCCTTGATGCTAAAAAATTTCTATTGAACACAATGGGAAGGATGACATATGACTTGAAGCGCCAATTGTTTGAAGATGATACCCGTTCAAGAGAAGCTGCACGTTTCAGAGATACTCCCACTTTCAGACAGGATTCCCAATCAACAGAGAATCCATGGTTTCAAGTTTTTGAAGAGCATTATAATGAAAACTATTCTTAATATAACTTTGAAGAAACAAGTGATCGGAAGAGAAAAACAAGAGACAAAAATGTATGACAGATTTAATGAAATTAAAACTTGTTTACAGAGAATGTTTGTTTAGAAACACATATTTTTGATTTCAGGTGGATGCGCAAGAACGGAAGAAGATGAAAATCGATGCCAACTCTCCATCTGCTATCATTGACGACATATTAGCAGATCTTGCATCTCAACAAGATGTTAAAGGTCCACTTTCAAACAGGGATCTTAAAAGAAAGTTGGAATCTGGTGGTCCGCATCCAATTTTTACTCTTTTTGAACAATATGTTCAAGCCAAGAAAACCAATCTGGATAACTGGAAAGTAGCTACTCTGGCAAAGTAAGTAATATAAGTATTATAAAGTAATATGTTTACAACGTTTAAATTGTAAGTGTTATGAGTGTTATCAGTATTATAAAGTGCAGGTTGTATAATATTAAGTGTTATAAGTATTATAAAGTATTAGTTATAAAGAGTAATTATGAAACTAAGTTGATTCAGAGCTATGATAGTTATAACTTATAATACATCACCGTAGCTATTAGCTGGTGTAGCAACATAAAACCTATTGCTAACCTCATTTTCACTAAATATGTATCTGTACAGGGCCTTTAAAGATACTAGTGGAAAACCGGTAGAAATATATGGAGTGGTTCACATCATTAGAGACACCAGGCAAGGAGATGACTAAAGAGGTAAAAACCACATATTTATTATAAAAGCTTATAAGTATCAAGTTGATCAAAAAAGAAACTTAAAACATATTGATGTTTAATGTTGCAGCACATGAAATCAGCAATACGTATGCTTCAACTTAGGAAGATAAATTGTCCTAAATTCTTCCCAAAAACTGTCCTAAAGATTTTATCAAAACGATCATTGATTGCCAAAAAACGTACAATTTTGACAACAACATTGAGTCGTATATTCGTGGAAAAACACCAAGACTCCCCACCAAATCAAAAGAATGGGTCAAAGACATTGATGTTGTTTACGCTCCACATTTGAAGGAAGATTGTTGGGTAGTATTCGAATTTGATTCTAAGAACAAAACAATGACAATGTGGGACACTGCTTGTATGGACGATGAAACTTATAAATAGGAAGCAGCGAAGTATGGACGAACTATGACGCGAATCATGACAAAGTTTATCGGTGATAAATACATGAGAGGGATAGTCCAGATATATATTATACGTCCCGAAAATTACCCGCGAGTTTGTTTTCCGTACAACCGTTATAAATTTTTATGTTATAAATAAAATACATGTTATGACAGTTATTTTCAAACAGTTTTGAACAAGAAAAGAAGTTCAGAAACAGAGCTTTGCACGTTCAAAATCATTGAATGCCTTTCAAACAACATACAGGACATGTCAAAACTTTGTGATTCAAATGTTCAACGCTTGAGGATCAAGTTAGCTGTGGACATGTTCACAGAATTGGAAAATGATTATGTGACATCAAAAAGAAAAAGATAATGTCGCAAGTTTTAATTTGTTTTTCTAGTAAATGTTGTGAAGTCTATCTATCTTCTTAATTAGTTCAGGTTCTCAGTTTACACTCTCTCTTCTTAATTAGTAAGTATTGTGGTTGAGCCTCTCTGATGTTATTTGTAAATGTTTAAAGCTATTTCTCTTTCAGTTACCCTTGAGAATAATATTAGAAATAATAATATATAACTTATAACTCGTATAACACTTATAAACTATATAAGTGGCGCTAATAGATATGTGAAACTAAAACAAATCAAAGCTTATAACTTGTATAACACTTATAACAATAAATAACTCGTATAACACTTATAATAATAAATAAAAAGCGTATTCATTCGTTTTTGTGTGTTAAAATGTTGCGTACTTTATTACAAATATACTTTTGTTGTATTTGAAAATGGATATTTTTTGTTGGAAATTAAAAAAATCAAACCTTATAACTCGTATAACTAAATAAAAAACATATTCAATGAAAACCAAAATAAAATGTTTATAAAACTTATAACAAAAAATTACAAGCATATAACGTTTATAACACTTATAACAAAAATTGTTGCATACTTTATTACAATATACTTTTTTTGGCTATCTTGTTGTATTTGCAAATGATCGGAACACTTATAACACGTATAACTTTAAAAACATCTTCATGTATGAACTTGTATAACACTAACAAAAAAAATCAAAGATTATAACTCTTATAATTAAATAAAAAACATATTCAATGAAAACCAAATAAACCGTTTATAACACTTATAACAAAAAATTACAACCGTATACGTTTATAACACTTATAACAAAACTGTTGCATATTTTATTACAATATACTTTTTCTTTTTTGGCTATCTTGTTGTATTTGCAAATGATCGAAACACTTATAACACGTATAACTTTAAAAAACATCTTCATGTATGAACTTGTGTAACACTAACAAAAAAAATCAAAACTTATAACTCGTATAACTAAATAAAAAACATATTCAATGAAACCCAAAATAAACGTTTATAACACTTATAACAAAAAATACAAGCATATAACGTTTATAACACTTATAACAAAAATTGTTGCATACTTTATTACAATATACTTTTTTTTTTGTATTTGCAAATGATCGGAACACTTATAACACGTATAACTTTTAAAAAAAAATTCATGTATGAACTTGTATAACACTAACAAAAAAATCAAAGCTTATAACTCGTATAATTAAATAAAAAACATATTCAATGAAAACCAAATAAAACACTTATAACAAAAAATACAAGCATATAACGTTTATAACACTTATAACAAAAATTGTTGCATACTTTATTACAATATACTTTTTTTTTGTATTTGCAAATGATCGGAACACTTATAACTCGTATAACAACAAATTACAAGCATATAACGTTTATAACACTTATAACAACAAATTACAAGCATATAACGTTTATAACACTTATAACAAAAACTGTTGCATTTATGAAGCAAAAAATTACTCAAATATTATAAAAAAAGAGTTCAACTTCATGATGCCACAAACATGACTCACAAACAGAAGAAGTTTTCATGTCATTGTTTTCACCATACCCGTGCCAACACTATTCTCTACTATGAAGTTTCTGGTTTGTCCATCGCACGCACACTTCTTTTGAACATAACTTATTTTGAGATCTTCCATCACCGATTTGCCACGCCAGAAAAAATTACCTCTAATCTAGTTCCGCAGTTTGACCAACTCTCTTACCGTCTTTGACAACAACAGTTTCATTAAACCAGCCAAGGTATTCAAACCTACAATGCTTCTTTCAAGACAAAGTATGATCATTCCGTAAACATACATTGCTTCTTGGTTTTCTTTTTCGGCAGCCTTTGCTAACAGGTTGAGTCCATTCTCTTTCTTATTCTCTATGAAATAGTTGATAAATCCTTCGCGATACAAGGCTTCTGGATTTTTGCACCTTCGACATCTTTTGTGGAAGGTAGAGAATCTTTCGAGGTCATGATTCCAAGGGAAAAAAGAAATTTCTTGAAGGGAAAGTCGAGAAATAACAGATTTGTTATCACATATCCGTTGAAATGATTTGGAAACTAGTCTAAGACTACGAATTGTTGACAGAGAAGAACTCGCGCAAAATGAAGAAATTTTTACGAGAAGTTCATTAGGTAAAGAATCAAGTTGAAGAAAACGATTTGCTTGCTTCTTTGTCATCTTCAAATCTGCATCACCGATTGCGTTCGATTTCCTCTTCGATACTTTATAACTTCCTCCAACATCCATTTCAGAAAATTATTAAGAAGTTTCGAAAAATAGAAGAAAGGGTTTGTGAAGTAAGAGTAGTAAGAAAAAAATAAATAAGGGTTTGTGAAGTAAGATTTATATATGTTTGTGATTTAGTAAAAATGAGATTTTATATATGGAAAACTGTTCGATCGCGATTTAAATAGGTTAAAGGAATGTAAGAAGTTTAATATTAAATTACACCATTTTGGCAAATTATAATAAGTTGTATGGGGGAGTGGAAGGGTGTAACTTTCGCCATTGGGAAGAGTAAAAAGATTTATTGTAATAGATATTGCTTATGTAAAGTCTGAGATAATGATTGTCATTTTGAATTTAAACAAGTTTGATATAATGATTGCCATTTTGTTTTAAATACACACGTTTAGGAATTTGGAATAAGGTGAAGGTTAAATGTATGGAGAAGTGGAAGGGGTGTAACTTTCCCCATTGGGAAGAGTAAAAAGATTTATTATAATGACAAATTTCGGTTTTAAGATATCATCTCTAATTATTACTAAATAAATATTGGGAAGATAAAACGATTTTTGGGACAAATCATTGTTTATGTCATCTATGCAATAGTAATGATTACTAGTTAACTAATAAATTGCATGTGTAACACATGTAAAAAACATAGCTGACATTGAAAAAACCTATTAATTTTTATATTCATTTATTAGATGTACAACATTGATGACACGAATTTATATCAAATACAAAAAACGAGGAAATTAAATCCATGGTGTATAACAAAACACTTATAACATTATCGAGTTTGATGAAGATCTTTTCCTTCTTAAATCTGTAACTTGTTCCTGCAAAATTTAAACAAAACCTACAAAAAACGTATACTAAAATTACATGTTCCTGCAAAATTATAACACTTATATTCATTTATTAGATGTACAACATTGGTGACATGAATTTATATCAAATACAAAAAACGAGGAAATTAAATACATGGTGTATAACAAAACCTGTTACCTTCCTGCAAAATTAAAACAAAACGTGCAAAAATACAATACAAAAAACACAGAATAACTAATAATCGATAAACTCAAAGAAAAATTAATAAAAAGTTCAAAAATATCCAAATAAAAAAATTCAAAAGCAAGAGTTAAACAAAAAAGCAAGGTTCAACAAAAGCAAACTTAAAAAGCTAAAGTTCAATACATAAAGTCAATTTGAAAAGGAGCTCAATTGTATGATTTCACCGGGTTCTGTTTCATGTCTTCCTTAATCTTCTTCTTCTTCTTCAAGGGGGTGAATATATGACCTTTGATGTCGAAATCATAGTCAGTCCTTATATCTTCAAGGACGGTAAGTTGCCCATTTATAGAGACAATTGCACCTTTAACGAATTATGAAGTTCAAGAGAATCCTTCTCCTCTTTCAACATTCGAAGGAGTGCGAGATAACGTTCATTTGTCTCTCGTTTTGGCTTTGAATACTGATGTTTGAATCATCTCTTCAACTTTTTGAGGATCCATCTTTGCGAATGACAAGATAGAAAGATGAGTTAAGTAAATAATGAGCTAAGTAGATAATTAATAGAAAGATGAAAATAAAAAAAACTTACCTTATGCGAAAAGATTCAGATCTACTTATGAGAGGCGGAGTGAAATGTTGAGTGAAAAGATGCTTTGTATTGTTATTTAAATGAGAATAACTAGGGTTTACCAGGGAATGAGATATGCTAGGACTAGGTGTATGTTGTTATCGTAAATCATACATGTACACGTGGAAATAAAAGACGGAGAGAGAATAGGGCAACATACATGTACACGTGGAAAGTAAAAGACGGAGAGAGAATAAGACAACATACATGTACACATGGAAAGTAAAAGACGGAGAGAGAATAGGACAACATACATGTACACGTGGAAAGTAAAAGACAGAGTGAGCTAATGGAATTTATAACATTTATGTGTTATAACATACATGTAAGTATTATATTGAAAATGGTACGAATATAGAGCATTAAAAATCAGGTTTAAGGGTTATAAGTGTTATAAGTGTTATAAAATCTGAATCATTTGTAAGTCTTACTAGTATCTTATGACAAGTCTTTGCATTAAAAATTGAATGAAACCACATAAATGGTGAAACAAATCAAATTGCAGCTACACAAATAGTCTTGTTGTGACCAACTTTGCCACATCTACTACATTTGTATGATTTCCTCCTCGTGCTTCTAAATGGATGAAATGTCTTCCACATTGATTGAGCACACTTTTTCTTCGGCCTTCCACTAGGAATCCGAGTTGACGGAGGTAATCACACAAAACAAAGATACATGTTCAAGAATCTCTCAGAATGTTGTATCACCAAGTGGGTAAATGCTTTCGAATAAGCGTGAATCCACCTACAAAAGTTGGAAACATTAAAGCAACAATAAATATATGCATAAAAAAACATTATGAATATTATAATATGAAAACATTTACCTTTCATTTGAGTAATACTCTGAAACAAAGGTGTTTTCGTTTAGGTTCACATGTTTAGTTGCTGCAATTGCATGAGAACAAGGGATCTTCTCAACATCAAATGCAAAACACGTACATTGTCTTGTCTCTAAGTTGACTTGATGATTCCTGAGATCTCCTTTAACTTTAAACTCAAACTGGTTCACTTGAGTTACCTCAAACCAACGTGAATGTTTATCATATGCAGCCTTCATCTTCCTTCCAACCTCAATAGTGGTAAGGTGCATGTGATTGGCACCTGTATATTATTATAAGAATTATAAAGTATAGGCAGAAACTAGGTTGTTCAAGAGTTATAATAGTTATAATATATAACCCTAGATATTAGCTCATATAGTTGAATAAAACGGATAACTAACCTTTTTCTCGTCGTTAAGAAACTATCTAGTGAGAGTGGTCTTGATTGTCTCAAACAAGCAGGCAATAGGATACCCGCGACTTTCTTTCAACATTGCATTCAAAGACTCATCGATATTGCTAGTCATTATGTTGTACTTGTTTGAAGGGGAATATGCTCGACTCCATTTTCTAATATCAGCTGCAACCAGGTATTCTGCAAGTTTAGCATCTGACTTTTTTATCTAGTCAAACAGATAGTCAAAGTCAACTCTTAAAAAAGCGTGAGCTGCTGAATCAACCAATGCAAGCAGTGTTGAATCCTTGCATTTTGTCCGAACGTTCTTCTTCTCAAAATGGAAAGCACAAATCCCATGATGTGCAAGCGGATAGTTAGTAGAGAGTGTTGCCGCAATGGATGGTGCACGGTCTGACATAAACACAAGGTCTTGTTCGTCAGGAATTATAAGAAGCAAACATTTCAGAAACCAATCCCAAGAAGCTTCGTTTTCAGAATCAATCACAACAAATGCAACCGGATAAAGCTGGAAATTATCATCTTGCGTCGTAGCACCAAGCAAAGTTCCTTTAGACTTTGACTTTAGGAAAGCACCATCAATTGCTATAACTTTACGCATCAACTTTAAACCTCTTACGAAGGACCAAATGCAAGAAATGCATACTTTAACCGACATGATGAATCAACCTCAATGTGGGCGATTGTCCCTGGATTCTTTAGACTTGCCATATGTAACCACTTTGGTAACAATTCATAGCTTTCTAAAGGTGCACCTCTTGCTAAACCCTCTGCGTGTTCTTGAGGCCTCCATGCTTTTGAGTAAAATATATTGTCCCCGTGATCTTTCCTAAACAGTCTCTATAATATGTTTGGGTTTAAGACTAAGCTTCCCTAGCTCATAAAAGTTACTAACCATATTACCTAACACGTGAGAGCTAGCATGTCTATGGTTGACATTTCTCAATGATGTGTCGTAGCTATGATGTTCAACATACTTCCGAACAATAAAACTTGGGGAAACAAGCACTCGGTTGCACGAAATCTCCATGTGTGCAGTTTTCATCCACACAACGTAGAACAATTCTTCTGTTGTCTGAAAACTGAACCCTAAATTCAAAATTGTGCCTAATTGAAAACATCCTAAGCCTCATCGCCATTGATTTCTTATCCGGGAAGTGCTTACCCACATATATACCATCAGAATCGATAACATAAGAAGTATTTGAATCGAAGCGACCATAGATTCTTGATTAGGAGCATCGAGTAGTTTCTTGCATTATTGCCTCGTCGCTAGAAAAGGAAGGTAATTCGATCCACTTGCAATTGTAACAGGCTACAAATGTTATAAATGTTATAAAGTATAAATTGTACAAAAGAAAATACATAGATTCTAAAAGCAAAAACTAGGTTGTTTCAGAGTTATAAAATTTGTAATATATCAACATGGCTATTGGTTGTTGTAACTATTGCTAACCTCATTTGCAACATGGACAAGCGGAACACCTTCAATACTCCAGAAAGTGAATTGTTGTAAGTTTGGGTTTGAATTTAATGGTACACTAGAAGTTAACCCCACGGGTCTATGTTTTCTAAATGATTTTATATATCTATATATATATTTAATTTAGAAGTTTGTGATATATTTTTTTGTTTTATATAGAATAAATAAAAAATGTTCAAAAGTTTTGAATATTATTATTGTTTATACAAACAAATAAGATAATTTGATCATTTCATATTCAAATAAATCGGATTTGAAATATCAAACATGAACATAACCGAAATATCCAAATTGAAACCGATCAAAAAATAAAAACCTCGAACGTGTAGAGAAATTTATTAACTGAAAATTCAAAATTGCATCTGAATTGAAACAAATTTTATGGAATCTATTCGAATTACCCAATAATTATTTTAAATAATATTAATTTTAATATTAAAAGTTGTTGAAATGAGTTTTTTTGATACTATATAATATTTTGTAGTACATAGTCCGTATATAAAATTTTTAATATGATTTGTAAGTTGAGTTTTTCAAACTATTTTAAACTATTTAACTATTGAAATTGTTATTTTTGTATATTATAAAGGTGGACAAAATACCCGGATCCAAATTACCGATATATTTAAACCAAAACTAATCCAAAAAAATTAAATAACCCGAACATATAGAGAAATTGATTACTCGATAACCCAAAATCGAATCAACCGGAATTTTGTGGAACATAACCGAATTAACCTAGTTACTAAAAATTTATTTAAATATTAATAATTTTAATTGTAAATATAAATATTTTAAAAAAATAATAACAAAATTACTATCTTAAGTTTTTTTGTGAAATATTTTCTATTACCATTTAATTGGTGAAAATTAAATATACTTTCCGTTTTTGTTGGTGAATAATTTTGTTGCCAAATGTTAGGGGTTTGGAATAATTGGTAATCAATTTGATTTTAACGTTTATTGATGATAATGGACAATTAAATAATTTCCAATTTTGATTTTCTTTAATCCTATTTTGATTTACATATTTAATTATATGATATTGATTGACAATGGTTAAAGTAAGTTTCGCATAATGTAAATATGCTATTCTATTTTTATTAGCATTTTTAAAAAACTTGTGATTAAAATAAGAAAAAAATAATTATTTTCTGTAAAGTTCATTTTTTTATAATTATGACGAAAACAGTATTTATAATTGTGATCAAAATAGGCATTATACTTGTTATTTTTTTGTGAAACTATAATATTTACTATCTAAATTTTAAAAATTAGTAATGATATATTGTATTGTACAAATAATATTAGTTGAGTGTTATAATTATTTCACACGTGATTTAAATTTTTTAAATTTAAGAAAATATTTTTTATAATTGTGGTTTATGGTATGTTTAATCTTTTTAATTTTTTTAAAAATCGTTTCCGTGGGTATTTTTTATGTCCTTTATTTTCCTACATAACATATTTTGTATTTTATTATTAATGATTTAAGAAAAACGAAAATTTAAATCTAATAATTTAAGAAAAACGAAACTTAAATATGTTTGGGTATAAGATTATAATTATTTTCTTTTATGATTGTTATCCATGTTAAGGATATAAATAATCTTTAATAGTTTTGTTTGTATTTTTGGAAGTTATAGTTTTGCCCTTTTAAAAAATTCAAATCATTTGGGAAACCAATGACATGAGATGTAAATAAGTTTAAATTTTTGGAAAAATTTAAATTAGTACTTCAAAAATACTAATATAGATGTATTTAGTATAAAAGAGAGATTAATTGTTATAAGTATTATAAATTTTAAGTTGTACAAAGTAAATACAATCACTACAAGAATTAATCTGTATAGCAACGAATTGGTGAGGAAGTGTTTGTGGCTAAATCCAGAAAAGCCACGAAAAGCAACGAAAAGCAACGAAAATTAACCCAGTAACGAAATAACAATTCCGATGCATTTCGATACAAAAAAAGCAAGGAAATAGCAAGGAAGTAGCAACGAAAAGTGGTGACGAAACTTTTTCGTGGCTATTTCGTTGCAAAATTGTAACGACGTCGGTGCGTTGCTATTTCGTTGCTAATATAGCCACGATTAGTAACGAAATAGTCGTTGCTAAATTTATAATGGTCACATCACGAGAAAGTTGTCAGATAATTATTCGAAATTAGCCACTAATTTGTTTCGTTGCTATTTCGATACCAAAAAAGCAAGGAAATAGCAAGGAAGTAGCAACTAATAGTGGTAACGAAACATTTTCGTGGCTATTTCGTTGCAAAATTGTCAGGATAATTATTTGAAATTAGCCACTAATTTGTTTCGTTGCTATTTGTGGCTAAATGAGTGGTTCTGATTAAAACTTAACTTAGCAACGAAATTATTCAGTTACTAACAGTTGCTAAATTAAAAACATAACGCACAAAATTTTCCAGAGCACCATACATTCTATAACTCAAAAAATCTCATTCTTTCTCTCTTCATCAATTTCATCTACATAGAAAATAAATGACACATTTCTTTCATTCAAGAGAATGGATGGATCATCATATAGATCCAAACACAAATGACGTTTCTGAAGAATTTAGAGAGGGTGTTAACAGTTTCATAAATTTCTCTTGCAATCAAGCTTCTTTTGAAGTCCGTGGATCTATGGCTTGTCCTTGTGTTCGGTGTAGAAATTTGAAGCAGCTCGATGCTTTTACAGTTTCTAAGCACTTATTAAGGAGAGGGTTTAAAGGAAACTACTACATTTGGACAAGCCATGGAGAAAATTGTTATGATGTTGGAGAATCTTCGATGCCGACGCACTTTGGACATGAAGAAGAAGAAACGTTTGATGGTCATGTTAACACTGAAGTTCCATATGATGAAGTTAACATGGGTCAAGAAGGTATCAGAATAGAAGACGAATTTCAGCAAAATGTTGAGGAAGAGCCAATTAACGATAGCCTTTATCAAGCTTTTGAAGTTGCTAGTCAACCGCTCTACGAAGGGTGTATTGAAGGAATATCACAATTGTATCTGGCATCGCGTGTTATGAAGATAAAGACTAATCACAATCTGGCGGAGGCATGCGTTGATGAAATCACACAAACATATAAACGCATTCTTCCACAGCCAAATAATGCTCCGGAGTCATACTATATATGAGACCAAAAAGTTAACGCGTTCATTGGGATTACCGGTTCATAAGATTGACGTGTGCGAGGATAATTGCATGCTCTTCTGGAAGTCCGAAGATCGAGAGCTTTCGCGTTGTCGTTTCTGTAATAAAGATAGGTATCACGCCAACAATGGAAAAGGGAAGAATATACCGAAGCAACAGATGTTTTATCTACCTATCGCAGATCGACTGAAGAGGTTGTACCAAATGCAAGGGACCGCTGCTCATATGCGATGGCACGCAGAACATGTGTCTCCTGAAGGAGAAATGCATCACCCATCAGACGGAGCAGCGTGGAAGCATTTTAATGAGGTATATCCTGGATTTGGTGCTGAAAGTCGTAATATATATCTTGGTTTGGCAACAGATGGGTTTAATCCAATTGGCATGAATGGGGAGGCACACTCAGTATGGCCAGTCATTGTTACTCCATATAATTTGCCTCCTGGTATGTGTATGAAGAGAGAATATTTCTTCTTGGCCATTTTGGTGCCTGGGCCTAAACATCCGAAGAAAAGTCTAGATATTTATCTACAACCATTGATCGAAGAGTTGCAGATGTTATGGACCGACGGGGTTCCTGCTTATGATAATTCGAGGAAGAAAAATTTTACAATGAGAGCTGCTTTGATGTGGACGATAAACGATTTTCCGGCGTATGGAATGGTTTCTGGTTGGACTACGCATGGTCGGCTAGCATGTCCGTATTGTATGGATGAAACAAAAGCATTTTGGTTACCAAATGGAAGGAAACATAGTTGGTTCGATTGTCACAGAAGACATTTGCCCCATGATCATCCTTATCGACGAAATATCAAAGCATTTAAGCGAGGTTCATCGTTCGGGATAATGCTCCACCGTGGTTGACAGTACTGAAATTCTATGCGAAAGAATTGAGAGCATCCGAGGATTGTGCAAAACTGTTGATTGCGGAGGTCAAGGACATGATAATCCGAGTAGAGAACGATCGATGGTTATGGCGATTACCATAATTGGGTGAAGAAGAGTATATTTTGGGACTTGCCTTATTGGGAGGACCAGTTATTGAGGCATAATTTAGACTTCATGCACATCGAGAAAAACTTTTTCGATAATCTTATCAACACGATTTTGAATGCACCGGGGAAGACAAAAGACAATATCAAATCTAGAATGGATCTTCCCGCGATATGCAAAAGACCAGATTTGGAGATTAATGACGATGGGAGTATTCCGATTCCAATTTTTAGATTATCCAATCAAGGGAAGAAGAGTTTTTTTGGCATGGTTGAAAATGGATATTAGATTCCCGATGGTTATGCATCAAAATTCAGTCGATGTGTTGACGAAAACAATGGAAAATTGTCTGGGCTAAAAAGCCACGATTGCCATGTCATTATGCAACGCTTGTTCCCATTTGCGTTTGCAGAACTTTTGCCGAAAAATGTCCACACAGCCATTTCAGGTATATACTATTATCTTACATAGATGAGTAATATTTTTGTATCGTATACTTATATATGTTTTATGTACATATGTAGAAATCGCACTTTTCTTCCGGGATATTTCTGCTAGAATGTTAAGGGTAGAGGATGTGGAAATTTTGAAGGCAAATATCGCTTTGAAGTTGTTGTGCAATTTGGAGAAAATATTTCCTCCATCGTTCTTTGACGTCATGGAACATCTACCCGTGCATCTACCGAATGAAGCCGCATTGGGTGGTCCGGTCCAATACAGGGTGGATGTATCCTTTCGAGAGGTACATGTATCATTTGAAAAAAAGGTTAAAAATAAAGCTCGTATTGGAGGTTCCATTGTTGCACAATGTGTACAAGAAGAGATTTCATATGTGGCAACCAATTATTACGAAAACACGAGAACTTCTTCGTGATTCAGATTATAGTGGTCCTGGAGAAATTCGATTTACCTATGATGCAGAGGTGCCAAATATCTTCTATCACAGTGGACGGGTTACAGGGAAAAATACAAGTGGTTGGTTTAATGATGAAGATTATAACGTGCTTCAAACGTTTTTGTTACTTTAACCGTGAAGAATTTGCTCCATATGAGAGTTATAAATTTAAATATTTAGATAATTAAGTTATTTAAGTACTGTAACAACTAAATTAAATTTTTCTCTTGTTTCAGGATGTTTGAAGAGCGAGATGACGCTTAGTATTCCCGATATCACTAGTGATGCAATGATTAATGCTAAAGACAACCATTATGCACAATGGTGTAAAGACTATGTAAGTTATAATATTTTGATTTAATTTTGTCATATGGCTACTAATTTATTTAACATTTTGTAGATTAATGAAGCATCTCGAATTTATGAATTTCCTTTGTGGATGTTGGAATTTATTCAAGGTCCGAGACGCAATTTCACTTCGTGGCCTATGTACTTTACTAGGGGATACCATTTCCACGGTCAAAGACACGGTCAAAAATAAGAAAACACAAAATTATGGGGTTTGTGTTCGTGGTACAACGGATATGAATTATTATGGACTTATAGAAGAAATCATGAAGATTGAGTATCATGGTGCCGCCGGACTCAAAGCGATGGTCTTTAAATGCACATGGTTTGATAATACTGAAGGTTCGGGATTGCGTAAACACCCGTCTGGTGTGGTTGATGTAGATTCGCGTAAAAGGTACCAAAAATACGATCCTTTTATTATGCCTGGTCATTGTGACCAAGTTTGTTTCATCCCGTATCCACGTGTTGGGCGCGCGTCAAATGATTGGTTGGCTTGTACTAAAGTGGTGCCAAGAGGATATCGTGAAACTTCTGAAAATGCTCTGTTAGCGTTGCAAGATGATACAATCGACCACATTGTTGCGCCTAGTGCAATGGTTCGGGTTACAACGCATGTCGTGAAGAAGATCCTGCTGATTTTGACAATGTTTATCCTTATCCTTTAGACGAAGAGCAACTTGATCCTAATGAGTTTTCGAAGATTCTGATTCTTCGATGATGTCGAAGATGTGTAATAATGAAGTTTATTTATTTTTGATGTTGTATGATGTTGTTTGTTGTTATAAGAATGTTTTAAAAACTTATATATATGATTATTATGTGGTTTTGATACTCATATATATGATTATTTTCTCGCTTTAAAACTCATATATATGTTTTTAAGGTGTTTTTAAATGTTTTGAAGTTATTAAAACTTATACTTTGTTCAAAAGTATATTATCTTATACAAACATTTTTTACATAAAATACTTGACTATGTATATATCAAACCCTAAAATTATATATATTCATTATTTTGTCAAAACTTCAAAAAATCAAAACCTTTCCTATAGATTTTTAGTGTTTAAAAATAATCATAAGTTTTTAGAAATGGTTTTTTATGTAAAAAAACACATACCCTAAACTTTGAAAATATTGCAACGACTTACATCGGTTGCAATTCGTTGCTACTTTAAATAATTAGCAACGACTTACCGTGAATAGCATCAAATCATTTCGTTGCAACCAACCCCTAATCCGCAAGCAACGAAATAGTTTGTCACTTTTCGTGGCTATCTTCATAATTCAGCAACGAATTGTCACTAAATTTGTTCGATACAATTAACCTCTAAATCAAAACGGAAACGGGAAAAACTTCTAAGGCACGGCCACGAAACAAATCGTGACTATTCGTTGCTATAATTATAAAAGTAAATTAGCAACGAATAGCCACGGTTTATTTCGTTGCTAAAATATTAAACCTAATGTCACGCGACCTTCTCTTTCTCTCCATTATTCACTCTCTCTTTCTCTTGGGCGGCGATTCCTTTCCCGGCGATTCTTCACTTTCCCGCGGTTCTTCACTTTCCCGGCGATTTCCACCGGTGATTCTTCCCCTCCGTTCATACACAAGAAGGTTAGGATCTCTCCCTATCTCTCTCAATCACTCTCTCTCTCTCTCTCTGTCTTTCTCTCACGCGGCTATGTAGCTTTAGGTTTCGTTTGGGGTTCGATTAGGGTTCGATTCGGGTTCGATTGGTGTTATAGTTCTTTTGGGGTTCGATTAGGGTTTCGTTTGGGGTTCGATTAGGGTTCGATTCGGGTTCGATTTTGTTTTGTCTTTCATTATTGTTTTCTTATAGTTGTTAACTTCTCTTTCTTGTGCAGATATGCCTCAGCGTGGTAAGAGGATACGGACTGGTTCTCCACCTGGACAACTTCATTACTCTCAGCCTCACTCTCAGCATCGTCTGCCTTCGCCAGGAAATGCATCAACATCTTCCTCTCAGTCTCCAACATCTTTTCCACCGGGAGCTCTTGGACAGAGGCAAAGAACCCACTCTTCTCCAAATGCCTATGCTGCACAAAGCTCTCCTGCACACACAGCTGCTGCAGACGGTGCTGGTGCACAAGGAGCTGCACAAGGAGCTGCTGGAATGAGCATAGAAGCTCTCCTCAATGCTCCAGCTAGAAGAAACCAGCAAGTCCTCCACCCAATGAAGCTAAATGGAGCTCTATGGTAAGTCATTATTTAATCTTTTTTGTTAATTTTTTATCACACAAGTCTATATTTAACTTAGTATTCTTGTTTGTGTTTATTCATATTGTTTGGATATTTCAGGTTTGGTATTGATCCGGAGGTGAAGAAATACGTCCGGACTACTTGGCAGAACAATTTCATGGCTCCTTGGTGGAATTGGTCCCAAATTCCAGAGGAGAGAGTGCAAGAATGGTGGCAGGATTTTGTGGTTAGTGTTTCTATCTTTTCTTTGTTTTGTTCCTTTCACTTTTTTATTTTTTTATAGAGAGACTATGTTGTGATGGTTAGTGTAATGATATCTAACTAATCTTTCACTTTTATTTTCAGCAACATTACTATTGGGAACCAAGCACACCATAGTCTGGTTTTCTATCTATGGAGGAAGGAGACAATGTTATCAATCGGGTCAAAGAATCAGCAAGAAGAAGAAGTCGCAAGGGAAGAAGCCGAAGTACGTCTCTGAGGAGCATTGGATCACGATGTTAGAGCAATGGGACACACCAGAATGTCAGGGTAGGGTCCACCACCAATTCTGCAAACAGGCTATCTGATCCGGATGGTTTAGGGGGTAAGCAAGCATTGTCTTGGTCCAGTCTCTTTTGCCAAAATAGGGGTATGACATGGTATGTTCCTTTTTCATTTAGTATATTGTTTGTTATTTATAAATCAATTATTAGTTATGAATGTTATGAGTTATTAGTTTATGAATGTTATATGAGTGATTAGTTTATGAACGTTATATAAGTTACAAGTTTAATTATGAATTTCTGTATGAGTTAGTTTAGTTTCTTTACAACTTTATATGAGTGCTATATGAATTCTTTGTTGATGTTTGGGTCTGTTTTTGATGTGTTGCGTTGTGCTTCTTGTAGATGGTCGAAACAGGAGAACCACCATCTTTCACACAACTTGTGCGTAAGACGCATACACGCAAAGATGGTACGTTCATCGACAAACGAGCCGAGACAATTGTGAAAGAGGTTGAGGCAGCAGCAGCCGAGCAGTGGAAGCTGCAGGTTCTACGGCCAGTCCGGGTGGGGAATCGATTCCTTCTCGGGTTATTAACAAGACATATCTTCAGTAATGAGAATTGATTTCATTCTAAGTTTTGCTTGTTCTTTATCTTGCTTATGTGTTTGTTACCTTACACACATTCTTAACGAATTTGTTCATTTTTGTTGTTTGCTTATTTGTGTTATTTGCTCATTTGTGTTGCGGCATGTTAAGCCTAATAAGGGAAGATACTACGGCCTTGGGAGCTCACAGGACATAAACGTCGACCCCAACGAACCACCTCCAGCTTCTCTTGTTCGTAACATCTCCATGGAGTTGCGGGTTGATGGGTTGGAGACAAAGGTTGAGACGGTCTGCTCAAACGTGGAGACAATTCCGGAGACGCGGCCGATTCTTGAGGCCCTTGGGGTTGATCCAAAGAATCGTCGACCACAACCGTCTCAACCGCACTCTCCTCAGGTAAATGGCTCCTCGCCCGCACTCCCAGGTTATGTTCCGACTGCTGAACCGGGAACATCACACAATCCAGAACTCGAGGGTTGGTGCAGGTCACTCGATCCTAACTTGATCGATGACTTGGACTAAGCCTCTTTTGTGTATGTTTGAACTCTTTTTTTAAACTCTTTTTTTGGATAATGTATTTGGATATTTTGTTTAGTGTACTTTTGCATATTTCAATATTTCGATACAGTTTTATATTTATTAGTGTACTTTTGGATGTAGTAATTTTTTAAATTCTAAAAAAAAAAATAGAATTTTCGATTTATTTTTTTTAAATATAAACCAAACTTGTATCGGAATAATTCGTTGCTATAGTTGTAACGAAATAGCCACGGATTATTCGTGGCTAAACTAGCAACGAAATAGTCACGACTTATTCGTGGCTAAATTAGCAACGAATAGTAACGGTAAATTCGTGGCTAAAATAGCAACGAAATAGTCACGGATTATTCGTGGCTAAACTAGCAACGAATGGTAACGACAAATCCGTGGCTAGGTTAGCAACGAAATTGTAACGATTAATCCGTGGCTATATTAGCAACGAAGTTGTAACGATTAATCTGTGGCTATGTTAGCAACGAAATGGTAACGATAAATTCGTTACTATACCGTTCGCTGCTATTCGGTTGCTGTCGTTACCAACGAATTTGGAAATAACGAAGCCAGCAACGAATTTATTTCCTAACGAAGTTGCTATAGAGGAAATAGCAACGAATTTATTTCCGTTGCTATAGCGTCCGTTGCTATAGAGGAAATATACCTCATTTGCAACGACGTAGTAACAGATTTGTCCGTTGCTATAGCGAATAATTCTTGTAGTGAATGACAAATTCTAAGAGCAGAAACTAGTTTGTTTCATAGTTATAATAGTTATAATACATCACTATACCTCATTTGCAAGCGGAACATCTTCAAGTACTACGAAATTCAATTGTTGTAAGATTGGGGTTGAATGTAATGGTACCTGTATTGAATATTATAAGTATTATAAAGTATAAGTTGCACAAAAGAAAAACAATGACAAAGTCTAAGAGCAGAAACTAGGTTGTTTCAAAGTTATAATAGTTATAAGATATCACCCTAGCTATTAGATGTTGTAGTTGGATAAAACATATAAGTTGTACCTTATCAGGTAAGACAACATGAGTATTAGGGAGAATGCTACTCTCATTATCAACAACATTGTTGCTACGTTGAAATGCTGGTGAAGTGAACTTTCCGTGACCCAACAACAAAACATTTAAGTGTTAACTGTAAGAAAAAACAAATAAGAATGCATAAAAAAATTATGTTGAATAACCACCTCATAATCAATTAATAATTGAGTAACAAAAGGTATCAAACATGTTTGAAGCTGTTCATTCACTGTCACAGGAGCAAACAATAAGCTTATTAACACAGATCTCTCGGTTAAGCTAGGCTTAGTTCTAAGGTAATTGTTCAGGAAGCTTTATAATCTCTCGATTCATAAAGTTTCCTAGGTTCAATAATCTAATGGCCAACTCAATTAAGGCTTTAAGTTTGTTACCAAAGACAAAAGTTTTATGTTCTATTAAGTTCTAGACAATTATCAATCCTAGATTCAATCAAACCCTTTTTCCCTTAACCCAATTGTCTATTTGAAACTACTCACTAAGCATGTTGAAATTCCAAGCAATTAGATTCAAAGAAAACATAAACATAAACAAAGACAAGAGAATAAGGGTTCAAGAAAATCTTATTGATGATGATGAAGATTACAAAGGTGACCAAGAAGCAAACACCTAGAAATCTCCCAAGAGTCAAAAGCTCAAAACAAACGATGGATAACAAAAACCAAAGATAGAATTGTCAAAAACAAAGCAAAAACCCTAATATATGTTTAAACCAAAGAAATAAAGGAAAACTAATTTGGTTTAGGAATTGATTTTCCTTTTTAAAATTAAAAACCGAATTTCCTATTATTTTCGCAGCTTGTACCGGTCAAGTGAAACCGGTACGACCGGGTCGATATGCGCCGATCGGTAGCCTTCCTTCAGCTTCGTTTCTTCGTATCGGCCAGGCCAAGCCGATACAACATGTCGATATCGATCCCCGGTCGATACTCGTCGATCGGGTACAAGTGCTTTTTCTTCTTTTCCTCTATACCGCTACTCCAAACCGGTACAACATGTCGATATGTGATCTTCGATTCTCTTTTAGCTTGTATCGACCATGTGTGACCGGTACAACAAGTCGATACAAGTCTCGGTAAAATAATTCTCCTACATCGGCCACAGCAAACCGCTACAACAAGCCGATACAACGTTTCCGCTTCTTTTTGGCTTGATTTCTTCGTCTTTTGCCGTTTTAACGCTCCGAAACCTGAAATACACGAAACAAACCAAAATGCAACCTATATGATACTAAATGCAGCCTAAATGAGTTAATTCTAATGCATAAAATAAGGTAAAATATGTAAAATATGCAAGTTATCAACATGTTGAAGCGAAGATTGAGAGAGCTATCGAGGCCAAGTGGTGGGATATATGTTTTGGATCTCCCACGACACTTCTTTATGATAAGATTTGATATGGAGGAAGACTACATGGTGGCACTTACCGGAGGTCCGTGGAAAGTGTTTGGGAGTTATCAATTAGTACAAAGATGGACGCCGAAATTTGATCCGTTGTATGATGATATTGTGACGACTCTGGTATGGGTTAGACTTATAAATATCCCGGTGAACCTATACCACCGAGTGATTCTGATTGGTATAGCTGATGGGCTAGGAAAAGCAGTGAAGGTGGACCTAACTACCTTGAAGCTGGAGAGAGCCAGGTTTGCAAGAGTGTGTGTTGAAGTGAATTTGAAGAAACAATTGAACGGAACAGTGGTAGTGAATGGGGAGAGATACTTTGTTGCATATGATGGCCTAACGGACATATGTTCGTTATGCGGATTGTATGGACATATGGTACCTAACTGTCCTTGTAAACCGCATGAGAATACAAGTGTTAGCCCAAAGACGTTTGAGAGGAATCGGTTGAGACGACGATCGTTGAGAAGCCGCGAATGCGGGCGGGGATAGTGATGGTTTTATCCCGGTGAGACACGCGGCGAGGAAAGCTCAAATGCCACCAGAGAGAATTAAATTTGCGGCCAGAGGATCGAAACCCAATATTAGCAAGGAATCTTGAAAGATCACAAAGGCGCCAGATAAAGCATTGTTTGAGATCTCAAGCAGATTTTGCGGGCTAAATGAAGATTCTCAAATAAATGTTCAAGAGAATAAGGAAGTAGAGGAATATGACAATGATGAAGTATGGAGATTAGGGAAGATTTGAACAATGGAAAGAGTGTGGATCGAAACAGAAGAACATTAACCAATCACGTTGGGGGAAAGAGAATATTGGGCCTTGTTTTAAAAACAAAGAGCCCATGAGGGTGAAGTCAAAAGTGGGGAAGAGTAAAAGGATAGTGAGGTCCACGAGGGGTTTGGTGTTTGGGCCTGCTAAATGAGAAAAACAGGAAGTCACTAATGGGAAGCGCTTACGCATAGAGCATGCAGATGTGGGACGTCATGGAGGTGCATTCTCGATAGGAAGTAGCGGGGCACATAAACCGGATGAAGACGTAAAGGAGAAGAATGACGGAAGGGGTGAATAATCTCATGCTAATTTACAGACGAGGGGTGTAACCACCAATGACAGCCAGAGAAATGGTAGTTTGGAAACTGCTACTGCATAATATTGCGCCCAAGTGTTCCTGGTACTGTTAAATAAATTAATGATGAATTGCATCCTATGGAATTGCCGGGGGGCAAATAAACCTAACTTCAGAAGATCGATACGATATATGATAAAGATGTGGGAGGTAGACGTATTAGCTTTATTTGAAACTCATGCTGGGGGATAGAGCTGAACGAATATGTCAAAATCTTGGGTTCGAAAACTCGTTCCGAGTAGACGCGATTGGCCAAAGTGGTGGGATATGGTTATTATGGCGAACATCGATTGGCGGTGTGACCAATAACAAGTTTTCATCACAATATATCCATGCAGAGGTGGATATGAGTGGAGAGAAAGTAAATTTTGTTGTAGTCTATGCAGCTCTGTCTGTTAGCCGGAGAAGCGGTTTATGGGAGGAACTTAGGGAAGTGATAAGGGACTTAAATGACCCGGTGTTAGTCGGTGGAGACTTTAACACAATCGTAAGGGATAATGAAAGAGTAATGGGTAATGCGAGGTCATCACAAGACTCTTTGAATTTCGGCGAATGGATAAATGATGTCTCCCTAATAGATATGGGTTTCAAGGGAAAATGTTCACTTGGAGAAGAGGCCGGCAAGAGACAACGTTTGTAGCAAAGAGGTTGGACCAAATTGTTTGTTGCCCTAATGCCCGGGTTAAAATGGCAAGAAGCAACGGTTACCCATATGTCGTTTCTAGCATCCGATCATGCACCATTATACCTACAACTCGTCGATAGAAAGGTAATCCCAAGAGGGAACCGTTTAGATTCGAGGCTGCGTGGATACAACACGAAGGATTTAAAACCCTCCTTGAACTTCATGGAAAAATGAGCTATCGACGCCAGAAGCGTTAGACGAACTTGGTCTGAAGCTGAGGAAATGGAATCGAGAGGTGTTTGGGAATTTGCATAAACGCAAAGAGAAAGTTATGGAGGAGATAAGTGAAATCCAAATGCTCATTGATCTAGCGCAAACCGATGCCTTGTTGGAGAAGGAAAGTCTACTACTAAAATCCTTTGATGAAATACTTGAACAAGAGGAGATTATGTGGTTCCAAAAATCTAGGGGAAATGGATTGTGTTAGGGGATCGAAACACAATATTTTTTATACCTTGACTATAATCTGGAGAAGACGAAACAGGATTGAGATGTCAAGGGATGAGAACGGGAGGTGGGAGGCCGACATGAATAATTAGAGAAGATGGCGTTGGAGTATTACCAAAAGCTTTACTCATTGGATGATGTGATGGTGACCTCAGAGAGATGAACCTTGAAAGACAAGTATTGCCTAAAGAAGTGGAGGAAGTTGTGCGTGGTATGGGTAAGTTTAAGGCACCATGACCGGACGGGGATCAACTAATCTTCTATCAGAATGGTTGGGATGTAGTGGAACCGTCAGTGACTAGATTTGTTTTAAACTTCTTCAAGACATGCACTCTACCAGTCAATACGAATGATGCAATGTTGGTGTTTTTGCCTAAAGTTTCGAAACCATAAAGAATTAATCAGTTTCGGCCAATAAGGTTTTGCAACGTTTATTTTAAGACAATAACGAAAAAAGTGGTTATTCGGCTCAAAAAAGTGATATCAAAGCTAATAGGGCATGCTCAATTAAGCTTTATACGGAGGGAGGTTCACTACAAGAAACTGGGCTTTTAGCAACGAAATTTAGCAAGGAAATAGCGACGAATAAATATAGCAACGAAATAGCAACGAATTGGCGACGAAATAGCAACGGAGAATCTTGTCGTCGCTAAATCGTCGCTATTTAGCGAGGTATTATTTCGTCGCAACATTTGCGACGATTTAGCGACGATTTTGGCGACGATTTAGCAACGAATATGTATCCTTGCTAATTAGCGACGAATTAGCGAGGAGGGTCGCTAAGTAGGTAAGCAGGTTTTCAAAAACGTTGCTAAATCGTTGCTAATTTTATTTCCTTGCTAATTCGTTGCTAATTTTCCTTGCTAAATGATTGCAAAATTTTTAGAATGGGACTATATAAACCCATCTACACTCTTCAAAAAATCACACCACAACACAATACAAAATCATTAACTCTATAAAAATATAAACACTCTAAAAATTTCAATATGTCTCACAAGTAATAACAATATATACGAGTTACGGTCTTGGATGTATCGGCATAAAGATCGATCGGGGGTAGTTACGACGAATTTACGGAGGGACTTCAAGCATTCATGCAGCAGGCCGGAAACATGCGAATACGCAAGATACCGGTAAAATGTATTGTCCATGTAAGAAGTGCGTTAACACTAAATACGTGTTTGTTGAAACCGTATGGAAACATCTTTTTAATAGAGGTTTTATGCCGCAGTATTTTGTTTGGTTTCAACATGGGGAAGGGTATAACTCTAATAATACTGAAGTTGGAGATAGTAGTTATACGTTTCCTGTTAGTGATCATGTTAGTAACGAACTGCTAATTTACCGCATCATTTTGATAGTAACTATGATCATGATCAGGCCGGTGGTTATGTGCATGTAGATGATAATAGATATCGTGAAATGGTTGCCGATGCATTTCATGATACGAGGGAGTATTTATCCGAAAATGTAGTTGAGGAACCTAACCTAGATGCTAAACGATTTTATGATATGTTAGACGCTGCGAATAAACCAATTTACGAGGGATGTAAAGTTGGATTGTCAAAACTATTATTAGCATCTAGGATGATGAATATAAAATCTGATAATAATTTGAGTGAGTTTTGTATGGATTCATGGGCGGAGTTACTGAAAGAATATCTGCATGAGGGTAATGTAGCTGCTGAGTCGTATTACGAAATACAAAAGTTGGTTTTTAGTCTTGGATTGCCTTCTGAAATGATTGATATTTGTGTTAACAATTGTATGATTTATTGGAAAGATGATGATGAGCTGCTTGAATGTCGTTTTTGTCGTCAACCGAGATATAAGATCCAAGGGAAGGGGAGTAAAGTCCCGTATCAACGGATGTGGTACTTACCCATCACAGACAGACTCAAAAGATTGTATCAATCAGAGAGGACATCTGATTCGATGAGATGGCATGCAGAACACTCAGTTGAAGATGGGGAAATCACTCATCCTTCAGATGCAAAGGCTTGGAAGCACTTCAACACGGTATACTCTGATTTCGCGAGAGAGATTCGTAATGTATACCTTGGTTTATGCACTGACGGATTTAGTCCATTCGGTATGTCTGGTAGACAGTACTCTTTGTGGCCAGTTATACTAACTCCGTATAATCTACCTCCCAATATGTGCATGCAAAGAGAATTTCTTTTCTTAAGCATTTTAGTACCAGGTCCGAAGCACCCAAAGAGAGCTCTTGATGTTTGTACGCAACCTTTGATACATGAGTTAAAAGAGCTATGGTCCACCGGGGTTCGTACGTATGATATCTCATGCAAGAGAAATTTTACGATGCGTGCGTGTGCTCATGTGGACTATTAGTGACTTTCCCGCTTATGGCATGTTAGCAAGTTGGACAACGCATGGACGATTGTCTTGTCCATATTGCCGTCATCGGACTGATGCGTTTCAACTCCCACATGGAAGGAAAACAAGTTGGTTTGATTGTCACCGACGTTTCCTTCCAATCAATCATCCATACCGAAAGAACGAAGGTTATTTAAGAAGAATCGGGTCGTTAAACATCCACCCCTACTTTATCCGACGGGGGCGAGTTATTGGAGGAGTTGGATAATTATGGGGCGCAAAAAACATGTAGACGGGGTGGTAATTGGCATGTTTCTAATTTACCCGATGGATACGGAGGAAGCCATAATCGGCACAAGAAAAGCATTTTTTGGGAACTCCCGTACTAGAAAATTCACTTGTTGAGACATAACCTCGACGTTATGCACATTGAAAAAAACTTTTTTGATAATATTATAAACACATTGTTGAATGTACAGGGGAGAACTAAAGACAATTTGAAGACAAGACTAGATTTGCCGAAATATGTTTTAGAAGTGAGTTGCATATCACGAACGATGGTAAGGCTCCGGTCCCAATCTACAGATTGAAACTCGAAGCAAAAAACGCGTTATTCAAATGGGTCACTTCGTATGTCAAGTTTCCCGACGGATATGTTTCCAAGTTATCGCATGTGTTGAGAATGGTCAAAAGTTTTCAGGTATGAAAAGTCACGACCGTCATGTGTTTATGCAAAGACTTTTACCTTTTGCTTTCGATGAGCTTTTACCTGAACCCGCACACACAGCAATAGCAGGTATCATTGAACCCTAAAATGTTTATATTTTAATTTTGATTAATTAGTATATATATAATTAAATTAATATAATGTTTAAAATTTTCCAGAGATCGGTGTATTTTTCCGAGATCTATTCACCCGTACGCTTACAAAAGAGGTCATTGAACAGTTACGTGACAGTATCCCGATTGTGTTGTGCAACTTGGAGAAGATTTTCCCTCCATCCTTTTTCGATGTTATGGAACACCTTCCAATACATCTTCCTCACGAGGCAGAATTAGGAGGGCCTGTGCAGTTTCGGTGGATGTATCCTTTCGAACGATTTATGGGACATTTGAAAGGAAAGGCGAAAAACCTTGCAAGGGTTGAAGGATCTATTGTTGCTAGATCTTTAACTGAAGATACGTCTCATTTAGCCTCATATTATTTCGGTTCCAATGTAAAAACACGTAGAACAACAACACGACGCTACGATGATGGAGGTGTTGGCGCAGTGTATGGAATGGAAGGGGTACCTGATATATTTTCACCAATCGGAAGAGCTGCCGGAAAAATAAAAGAAGTTTGGTGGGAAAGTGATCAACATCGGCAAAGCGCACATACTTACATCCTCCTTAATTGTGAATATGCCCGACCTTTTGAAAGGTATATGCATGCAACTATTCATTCGCAAACCCATCATGCATAAACAAAATAAATATTTAATTTTGATTCAGTTTCCTGCAATGGTTATAATGTTAGGTTATCCATAAAATATTAGGTTATCCGTAAGAGATATAATGGTTATAACAGTTACAATGGTTATAATGTTAGGTTATCCATAAAATATATGTTGTCTCTATGTAGGAAACAAAGGATTCTAAACCTTCCTGTACACAGAAATTGGTTCTCCACGCTGGAGACTCGTGGTAAATGCCTCACAGAAACGGTAATAAAACAGTTTTGTTTCACCATACTTTTTAAAAAAATATTATAACAATTATAAGACTTATAATGGTTATAATAGTAGACATATAATTGTTATTCTTCTCTATGTTTTACAACATATGGATGCAGCATTGACGCTATTGAAGAACATAAAAAGTATAATGCCATATATGTTCTTCAGCAGGAAGATTGTGGTGCTTGGGAAATCTTTTCTTAAGAAGATTGATGATGGGTTTATTGAGTTTTTAGAAGATCCCAATACCTTGGACATCAAAGACGAGCTAGTTGAGAACGAGATCAGAAATAACACTGACTACATCTACACTTTGGCAAAGATAGGTAAGAAGTTGTGGATAGTGGCGCTGATAGATATGGACAAGAAGAGTATCCCAACTTTTAATATTTGTGAAAAAATGTTTGGATGATCAAGTCATCATGGACCACTTCAGAGCTTACTCAAAAGTGTTGCCATACATAAGAAAAACTTACCTAATGCCAGAAGAGCAATGTGATATTAAGAATCCTTTTAAGATTCGTATAGAGAAAAAATCCTTACCTCAGGTTTGTATGCTTCACTTATATGCTATTATGAGACTTATAATATTGGGATGAATGACTTGTATGCATTTTTTTTGTTTTTTTGAATATGATAGGTTTGTGAGACAGATTCAAGAATTGTGTCCCTGAAGATTTTGGAATGCATTGCTATGAGGATATCTTACACATTGAAGCTCAAGGATGCGAAGATATCGGAGTTAAGGAAGAAACTAGCAGCATATATCTTTGCTGAAATCTTAACATTTATCTGATGTCTGAGCTTCTCTTCTTGATTATGTCTGAACTTTTTTAAAATAAACGTTTTAGGTATTATTTCTGAACTTTTTTGAAATCTTAACAGTTGTTGGTTTGTTTATTTTTACTATCTACCACAATACTTTTGTTTATTTTTACTATTTTGTTGTATAATACTTATAACAAAAAACAACAAACATTATAATATTTATAATATATATAACACTTATAATATTTATAATAAACGTAGCTCATTTTAAAACGATAGAATGAATTATAACACTTATAATATTTATAATAAACGGAGCCCATTTTGAAAGGCCAATAAAGGGCCCATATCGTAAAATATCAAAAGATCTAGAGTTTCTCTTCGTCGACGGTTTCCTCTATAGATTCATCTCTTCTACCGATTCTAGGATTTCTCTTCGTCGGCGGTTTCTCTTCGTCGGTAGTTTCGTCGGTTGTTTCTCTTTGTCGGTGGTTTCTCTTCGTCGATTTGAAGATAAACCATAGAAAAGATTTCAAATCTTATTTCAAACGTCGATTAAGTGCGATTTTAGGGTTTTTAACAGATATGAATTTGTTTCGATTAATATAGTTTAAAGTGTTTTTTATGTATATAGAAGTTGGATTGTAAAACCACTTGTTATTTTCCAAGTGCATGTCCTATTTTTCCTCCCTGAGTATTTTATTCCATTTTTTGTTCCCTTATATGTTTATGTATTGATTGTGTTGTAGATTTGATTTTGTTTCAGATTAGTCCTGTAGTCACAAACTTGGTTTCTTATCTATTGTTTATTTGTTATATGAGTTATACAAATTTCAGACTTCCTCCAAGGATATTTGTTCGAGACACAGAACCAACAGAACTAGACAGGATCAACAAGCATTTAAAATTTGGTCATGTAGGCACAGTGAAGGCAGCATTGGGCAAAGAAAACTTCAAGAAGATTGAAGACTCTTTCTTGGGGTCAATTATAAAGCTAGCAGAGATGGAAGAAGACGTCAAATTCTCAAGGGCTTTAATACATCATCTTCTCGTGAGAAGGATTCTTACAAGCAACAATGAGATGTGGTTTGTGTTTGCAGAACAACCAATGAGGTTTTCTCTTAGAGACTTCTTCTTAACAACATGATTGCCATGTAAAGCTAAAGAATGTGAAAGTTCAACAAAGACGACAGAAAAACCAAAAGATTCATGGAGAATAATGGTCAGATTCTGAAGGATCTGATTTACATTTTGGAAGAGAATAAATCAGAGTTTAATTCTGATGAGAAAGTAAGACTTGTAGCGGCAATCATTGTACATGGAGTATTGATTGCTCCACTTGCTTCTACTCGTATCAAAGAAGAATTTTTGGAGATGGCTTTGGATTTTGATGAATTCTGCAATTATCCTTGGGGGAAAGTCGCATACGAAGCTCTGTTGAAAAATGTTAAATCGCTTACAGGTGATATGCTATCGAGAAAATAGTTCCAATTAGGTGGACTGTCGATAGCGATTCAATTATGGTTGCTTCTCAGCAGTTGAAAAATTAGGCAACTTGTTTGGCATTAAAACGAATGTGATGGAAGGCCCATTGTGTTTAAGGTGGAAGAAATCAGATAGTCCGACTGCATCTGCTGTTAAGAGAGTTGACAATGACAACGAGGTAAAACAGTTTATGGGTTTAGACTAGTCTTATAAGTTTTATAATTTTTCGTAAGTTCTATGGGTTTAGACTAGTCTTATAAGCTTTATAATATATTTTTAAAAGTGTTTGATTTTCTTTGGTTAATGTAGGTTACTGTCATATCTATCATTGGAGATCCAAACTTGCACGAAGACTTGGTGGATGAACCAATTGACATGGAGTTTGAAAGAGTGATTCAACTAGTCAAACAAGGATTCAAGTTTTCGAAGGAAGATTGGATAAATCTTTATATCAAGACTGATCAATCACATGTAGAACGTGTTATGCCATCAACTACAGCTAGAAAAGGACAATCATTGGATTTTTTGATGATGAGAAGTTTAAAAGAGTCATTAATAATGATGACTCTATTGGAAAAGAAAGGTGAAAGGATTGAGATAATGTTGGAAATCAAGAAAGATGAAACAAAGGTAAAAATTGAAAACAATTTCAATACATATTACATTGGATTATGTATTGAAAAGGGAAAAGTAATTGCAGGAAAAAGAAATAGAAGACAAAGAAGAAGAGGATGATGAAAGAGATGAGCAATTTGAGGATAAAACACGAGTTGGTGAAGAAACTCAGACAAGAGAAGGGGGAATGGATACAGGAACAGAACAAGAAGGTGAATTTGTTTTTAAAATGTGTTTCTTATCTTATAAATATGAGTTTATAATATCATGTCACAAGGGTTGTTTTTTTGTTTTTTTGTTTTAGTATAACTATTATAATAGTTTTAATTGTTTTGTTTTGTATTAGAAGTTGAAAGTGAAAGTATGGAAACAGGGAATGAACAAGGAGGTAAAATTGTTTTGTTACAACTATTATAATGATTGTAATAGTTTTAATAGTTTTTTGTGTGTTTTTTCAATTTCATAAGATGGAGATGTGGAGGAAGACATAACTGACGGAGGAAGACATAACTGACGGAGGAGAAAAAGAAAAATAAGTGACTGACGAAAAAGAACAAGAAGGGACTGGACAAGGAGGTAAAATTGTTTTTATAACTATTATAATGGTTGTGGTAGTTTTAATTGTTTTGTTTTGTGTTTTTCAATTTCATAAGATGAAGATGTGGAAGAAGACAAAACTGGGGGAGGAGATAAAGAAAATGAAGTGACTGAGGAAGAAGTTCAAGATGAAACTGTGGGAGAGGAAAAAGAAGACGCAGGGGACTGAACAAAGAGGTAAAATTGTTTTGTTATACCTATTATAATGGTTGTAATAGTTTTGTTTTGTATTTTTCAATTTCATAAAGATGAATATGTGGAAACAGTTGTTGTAGAAGAAGAAAAAGTATGTGTGGATGTAGAAGAAGACACAAATTTGGGATCTCAAAGCTCTGGTGAGTTCTACGTTGTTGTTGGGTTTATCTTTGAGATCTCTCGTGGGGACATTTTTGATCCCGATTTTGTTAATGTAGGCCATCACCAAGAAACTCATATGATCAACAAAGATGAAGTTCTACGAGCAAAAGAAAAAGCTGAAGATTTGATGAGAGAGTCAGATTTCAAAAAGCTCGTAAAGTAGCAATGAAAGCTCGAAAATGGATAAAACATTGGATGGAATAGATCGCATGATGATGGTGTGTGATATCCACTGTGTAGCTCTTGAGAAAATTGGTGAACTGACTGATTGGTACAAGATACTACAAGTAGAGAAAGATGTAGACGACCAAACCATAAGTAAACAGTTCAAGAAGTTGTGCCTCAATTTACATCCGTACAAAAACAAGTTTCCTGGTGCTGAATCTGCTTTCAAAATCATCCTTGATGCTAAAAAATTTCTATTGAACACAATGGGAAGGATGACATATGACTTGAAGCGCCAATTGTTTGAAGATGATACCCGTTCAAGAGAAGCTGCACGTTTCAGAGATACTCCCACTTTCAGACAGGATTCCCAATCAACAGAGAATCCATGGTTTCAAGTTTTTGAAGAGCATTATAATGAAAACTATTCTTAATATAACTTTGAAGAAACAAGTGATCGGAAGAGAAAAACAAGAGACAAAAATGTATGACAGATTTAATGAAATTAAAACTTGTTTACAGAGAATGTTTGTTTAGAAACACATATTTTTGATTTCAGGTGGATGCGCAAGAACGGAAGAAGATGAAAATCGATGCCAACTCTCCATCTGCTATCATTGACGACATATTAGCAGATCTTGCATCTCAACAAGATGTTAAAGGTCCACTTTCAAACAGGGATCTTAAAAGAAAGTTGGAATCTGGTGGTCCGCATCCAATTTTTACTCTTTTTGAACAATATGTTCAAGCCAAGAAAACCAATCTGGATAACTGGAAAGTAGCTACTCTGGCAAAGTAAGTAATATAAGTATTATAAAGTAATATGTTTACAACGTTTAAATTGTAAGTGTTATGAGTGTTATCGTATTATAAAGTGCGTTGTATAATATTAAGTGTTATAAGTATTATAAAGTATTAGTTATAAAGAGTAATTATGAAACTAAGTTGATTCAGAGCTATGATAGTTATAACTTATAATACATCACCGTAGCTATTAGCTGGTGTAGCAACATAAAACCTATTGCTAACCTCATTTTCACTAAATATGTATCTGTACAGGGCCTTTAAAGATACTAGTGGAAAACCGGTAGAAATATATGGAGTGGTTCACATCATTAGAGACATCAGGCAAGGAGATGACTAAAGAGGTAAAAACCACATATTTATTATAAAAGCTTATAAGTATCAAGTTGATCAAAAAAGAAACTTAAAACATATTGATGTTTAATGTTGCAGCACATGAAATCAGCAATACGTATGCTTCAACTTAGGAAGATAAATTGTCCTAAATTCTTCCCAAAAATTGTCCTAAAGATTTTATCAAAACGATCATTGATTGCCAAAAAACGTACAATTTTGACAACAACATTGAGTCGTATATTCGTGGAAAAACACCAAGACTCCCCACCAAATCAAAAGAATGGGTCAAAGACATTGATGTTGTTTACGCTCCACATTTGAAGGAAGATTGTTGGGTAGTATTCGAATTTGATTCTAAGAACAAAACAATGACAATGTGGGACACTGCTTGTATGGACGATGAAACTTATAAATAGGAAGCAGCGAAGTATGGACGAACTATGACGCGAATCATGACAAAGTTTATCGGTGATAAATACATGAGAGGGATAGTCCAGATATATATTATACGTCCTGAAAATTACCCGCAGGTTTGTTTTCTGTACAACTGTTATAAATTTTTATGTTATAAATAAAATACATGTTATGACAGTTATTTTCAAACAGTTTTGAACAAGAAAAGAAGTTCAGAAACAGAGCTTTGCACGTTCAAAATCATTGAATGCCTTTCAAACAACATACAGGACATGTCAAAACTTTGTGATTCAAATGTTCAACGCTTGAGGATCAAGTTAGCTGTGGACATGTTCACAGAATTGGAAAATGATTATGTGACATCAAAAAGAAAAAGATAATGTCGCAAGTTTTAATTTGTTTTTCTAGTAAATGTTGTGAAGTCTATCTATCTTCTTAATTAGTTCAGGTTCTCAGTTTACACTCTCTCTTCTTAATTAGTAAGTATTGTGGTTGAGCCTCTCTGATGTTATTTGTAAATGTTTAAAGCTATTTCTCTTTCAGGTTACCCTTGAGAATAATATTAGAAATAATAATATATAACTTATAACTCGTATAACACTTATAAACTATATAAGTGGCGCTAATAGATATGTGAAACTAAAACAAATCAAAGCTTATAACTTGTATAACACTTATAACAATAAATAACTCGTATAACACTTATAATAATAAATAAAAAGCGTATTCATTCGTTTTTGTGTGTTAAAATGTTGCGTACTTTATTACAAATATACTTTTGTTGTATTTGAAAATGGATATTTTTTGTTGGAAATTAAAAAAATCAAACCTTATAACTCGTATAACTAAATAAAAAACATATTCAATGAAAACCAAAATAAAATGTTTATAAAACTTATAACAAAAAATTACAAGCATATAACGTTTATAACACTTATAACAAAAATTGTTGCATACTTTATTACAATATACTTTTTTTGGCTATCTTGTTGTATTTGCAAATGATCGGAACACTTATAACACGTATAACTTTAAAAACATCTTCATGTATGAACTTGTATAACACTAACAAAAAAAATCAAAGATTATAACTCTTATAATTAAATAAAAAACATATTCAATGAAAACCAAATAAACCGTTTATAACACTTATAACAAAAAATTACAACCGTATACGTTTATAACACTTATAACAAAACTGTTGCATATTTTATTACAATATACTTTTTCTTTTTTGGCTATCTTGTTGTATTTGCAAATGATCGAAACACTTATAACACGTATAACTTTAAAAAACATCTTCATGTATGAACTTGTGTAACACTAACAAAAAAAATCAAAACTTATAACTCGTATAACTAAATAAAAAACATATTCAATGAAACCCAAAATAAACGTTTATAACACTTATAACAAAAAATACAAGCATATAACGTTTATAACACTTATAACAAAAATTGTTGCATACTTTATTACAATATACTTTTTTTTTTGTATTTGCAAATGATCGGAACACTTATAACACGTATAACTTTTAAAAAAAAATTCATGTATGAACTTGTATAACACTAACAAAAAAATCAAAGCTTATAACTCGTATAATTAAATAAAAAACATATTCAATGAAAACCAAATAAAACACTTATAACAAAAAATACAAGCATATAACGTTTATAACACTTATAACAAAAATTGTTGCATACTTTATTACAATATACTTTTTTTTTGTATTTGCAAATGATCGGAACACTTATAACTCGTATAACAACAAATTACAAGCATATAACGTTTATAACACTTATAACAACAAATTACAAGCATATAACGTTTATAACACTTATAACAAAAACTGTTGCATTTATGAAGCAAAAAATTACTCAAATATTATAAAAAAAGAGTTCAACTTCATGATGCCACAAACATGACTCACAAACAGAAGAAGTTTTCATGTCATTGTTTTCACCATACCCGTGCCAACACTATTCTCTACTATGAAGTTTCTGGTTTGTCCATCGCACGCACACTTCTTTTGAACATAACTTATTTTGAGATCTTCCATCACCGATTTGCCACGCCAGAAAAAATTACCTCTAATCTAGTTCCGCAGTTTGACCAACTCTCTTACCGTCTCTGACAACAACAGTTTCATTAAACCAGCCAAGGTATTCAAACCTACAATGCTTCTTTCAAGACAAAGTATGATCATTCCGTAAACATACATTGCTTCTTGGTTTTCTTTTTCGGCAGCCTTTGCTAACAGGTTGAGTCCATTCTCTTTCTTATTCTCTATGAAATAGTTGATAAATCCTTCGCGATACAAGGCTTCTGGATTTTTGCACCTTCGACATCTTTTGTGGAAGGTAGAGAATCTTTCGAGGTCATGATTCCAAGGGAAAAAAGAAATTTCTTGAAGGGAAAGTCGAGAAATAACAGATTTGTTATCACATATCCGTTGAAATGATTTGGAAACTAGTCTAAGACTACGAATTGTTGACAGAGAAGAACTCGCGCAAAATGAAGAAATTTTTACGAGAAGTTCATTAGGTAAAGAATCAAGTTGAAGAAAACGATTTGCTTGCTTCTTTGTCATCTTCAAATCTGCATCACCGATTGCGTCTGATTTCCTCTTCGATACTTTATAACTTCCTCCAACATCCATTTCAGAGAAAATTATTAAGAAGTTTCGAAAAATAGAAGAAAGGGTTTGTGAAGTAAGAGTTTGTGAAGTAAAAATGAGATTTCTGTAAAAATAAATAAGAGTTTGTGATATAAGAACAAATGATAGAGTGAAGTATTTATATATGGAAAACTGTTCGATCGCGATTTAAATAGGTTAAAGGAATGTAAGAAGTTTAATATTAAATTACACCATTTTGGCAAATTATAATAAGTTGTATGGGGGAGTGGAAGGGTGTAACTTTCGCCATTGGGAAGAGTAAAAAGATTTATTGTAATAGATATTGCTTATGTAAAGTCTGAGATAATGATTGTCATTTTGAATTTAAACAAGTTTGATATAATGATTGCCATTTTGTTTTAAATACACACGTTTAGGAATTTGGAATAAGGTGAAGGTTAAATGTATGGAGAAGTGGAAGGGTGTAACTTTCCCCATTGGGAAGAGTAAAAAGATTTATTATAA
Organism: Cochlearia excelsa; assembly: GCA_963556525.1. NCBI lineage: Eukaryota > Viridiplantae > Streptophyta > Magnoliopsida > Brassicales > Brassicaceae > Cochlearia > Cochlearia excelsa. Next base: position 18,956,822 of record OY748328.1, read on the forward strand.
TGACAAATTTCGGTTTTAAGATATCATCTCTAATTATTACTAAATAAATATTGGGAAGATAAAACGATTTTTGGGACAAATCATTGTTTATGTCATCTATGCAATAGTAATGATTACTAGTTAACTAATAAATTGCATGTGTAACACATGTAAAAAACATAGCTGACATTGAAAAAACCTATTAATTTTTATATTCATTTATTAGATGTACAACATTGATGACACGAATTTATATCAAATACAAAAAACGAGGAAATTAAATCCATGGTGTATAACAAAACACTTATAACATTATCGAGTTGATGAAGATCTTTTCCTTCTTAAATCTGTAACTTGTTCCTGCAAAATTTAAACAAAACCTACAAAAAACGTATACTAAAATTACATGTTCCTGCAAAATTATAACACTTATATTCATTTATTAGATGTACAACATTGGTGACATGAATTTATATCAAATACAAAAAACGAGGAAATTAAATACATGGTGTATAACAAAACCTGTTACCTTCCTGCAAAATTAAAACAAAACGTGCAAAAATACAATACAAAAAACACAGAATAACTAATAATCGATAAACTCAAAGAAAAATTAATAAAAAGTTCAAAAATATCCAAATAAAAAAATTCAAAAGCAAGAGTTAAACAAAAAAGCAAGGTTCAACAAAAGCAAACTTAAAAAGCTAAAGTTCAATACATAAAGTCAATTTGAAAAGGAGCTCAATTGTATGATTTCACCGGGTTCTGTTTCATGTCTTCCTTAATCTTCTTCTTCTCTTCTTCAAGGGGGTGAATATATGACCTTTGATGTCGAAATCATAGTCAGTCCTTATATCTTCAAGGACGGTAAGTTGCCCATTTATAGAGACAATTGCACCTTTAACGAATTATGAAGTTCAAGAGAATCCTTCTCCTCTTTCAACATTCGAAGGAGTGCGAGATAACGTTCATTTGTCTCTGTTTTGGCTTTGAATACTGATGTTTGAATCATCTCTTCAACTTTTTGAGGATCCATCTTTGCGAATGACAAGATAGAAAGATGAGTTAAGTAAATAATGAGCTAAGTAGATAATTAATAGAAAGATGAAAATAAAAAAACTTACCTTATGCGAAAAAGATTCAGATCTACTTATGAGAGGCGGAGTGAAATGTTGAGTGAAAAGATGCTTTGTATTGTTATTTAAATGAGAATAACTAGGGTTTACCAGGGAATGAGATATGCTAGGACTAGGTGTATGTTGTTATCGTAAATCATACATGTACACGTGGAAATAAAAGACGGAGAGAGAATAGGGCAACATACATGTACACGTGGAAAGTAAAAGACGGAGAGAGAATAAGACAACATACATGTACACGTGGAAAGTAAAAGACGGAGAGAGAATAGGACAACATACATGTACACGTGGAAAGTAAAAGACAGAGTGAGCTAATGGAATTTATAACATTTATGTGTTATAACATACATGTAAGTATTATATTGAAAATGGTACGAATATAGAGCATTAAAAATCAGGTTTAAGGGTTATAAGTGTTATAAGTGTTATAAAATCTGAATCATTTGTAAGTCTTACTAGTATCTTATGACAAGTCTTTGCATTAAAAATTGAATGAAACCACATAAATGGTGAAACAAATCAAATTGCAGCTACACAAATAGTCTTGTTGTGACCAACTTTGCCACATCTACTACATTTGTATGATTTCCTCGTGCTTCTAAATGGATGAAATGTCTTCCACATTGATTGAGCACACTTTTTCTTCGGCCTTCCACTAGGAATCCGAGTTGACGGAGGTAATCACACAAAACAAGATACATGTTCAAGAATCTCTCAGAATGTTGTATCACCAAGTGGGTAAATGCTTTCTGAATAAGCGTGAATCCACCTACAAAAGTTGGAAACATTAAAGCAACAATAAATATATGCATAAAAAACATTATGAATATTATAATATGAAAACATTTACCTTTCATTTGAGTAATACTCTGAAACAAAGGTGTTTTCGTTTAGGTTCACATGTTTAGTTGCTGCAATTGCATGAGAACAAGGGATCTTCTCAACATCAAATGCAAAACACGTACATTGTCTTGTCTCTAAGTTGACTTGATGATTCCTGAGATCTCCTTTAACTTTAAACTCAAACTGGTTCACTTGAGTTACCTCAAACCAACGTGAATGTTTATCATATGCAGCCTTCATCTTCCTTCCAACCTCAATAGTGGTAAGGTGCATGTGATTGGCACCTGTATATTATTATAAGAATTATAAAGTATAGGCAGAAACTAGGTTGTTCAAGAGTTATAATAGTTATAATATATAACCCTAGATATTAGCTCATATAGTTGAATAAAACGGATAACTAACCTTTTTCTCGTCGTTAAGAAACTATCTAGTGAGAGTGGTCTTGATTGTCTCAAACAAGCAGGCAATAGGATACCCGCGACTTTCTTTCAACATTGCATTCAAAGACTCATCGATATTGCTAGTCATTATGTTGTACTTGTTTGAAGGGGAATATGCTCGACTCCATTTTCTAATATCAGCTGCAACCAGGTATTCTGCAAGTTTAGCATCTGACTTTTTTATCTAGTCAAACAGATAGTCAAAGTCAACTCTTAAAAAAGCGTGAGCTGCTGAATCAACCAATGCAAGCAGTGTTGAATCCTTGCATTTTGTCTGAACGTTCTTCTCAAAATGGAAAGCACAAATCCCATGATGTGCAAGCGGATAGTTAGTAGAGAGTGTTGCCGCAATGGATGGTGCACGGTCTGACATAAACACAAGGTCTTGTTCGTCAGGAATTATAAGAAGCAAACATTTCAGAAACCAATCCCAAGAAGCTTCGTTTTCAGAATCAATCACAACAAATGCAACCGGATAAAGCTGGAAATTATCATCTTGCGTCGTAGCACCAAGCAAAGTTCCTTTAGACTTTGACTTTAGGAAAGCACCATCAATTGCTATAACTTTACGCATCAACTTTAAACCTCTTACAGAAGGACCAAATGCAAGAAATGCATACTTTAACCGACATGATGAATCAACCTCAATGTGGGCGATTGTCCCTGGATTCTTTAGACTTGCCATATGTAACCACTTTGGTAACAATTCATAGCTTTCTAAAGGTGCACCTCTTGCTAAACCCTCTGCGTGTTCTTGAGGCCTCCATGCTTTTGAGTAAAATATATTGTCCCCGTGATCTTTCCTAACAGTCTCTATAATATGTTTGGGTTTAAGACTAAGCTTCCCTAGCTCATAAAAGTTACTAACCATATTACCTAACACGTGAGAGCTAGCATGTCTATGGTTGACATTTCTCAATGATGTGTCGTAGCTATGATGTTCAACATACTTCCGAACAATAAAACTTGGGGAAACAAGCACTCTGGTTGCACGAAATCTCCATGTGCAGTTTTCATCCACACAACGTAGAACAATTCTTCTGTTGTCTGAAAACTGAACCCTAAATTCAAAATTGTGCCTAATTGAAAACATCCTAAGCCTCATCGCCATTGATTTCTTATCCGGGAAGTGCTTACCCACATATATACCATCAGAATCGATAACATAAGAAGTATTTGAATCTGAAGCAGCCATAGATTCTTGATTAGGAGCATCAGAGTAGTTTCTTGCATTATTGCCTCGTCTGCTAGAAAAGGAAGGTAATTCTGATCCACTTGCAATTGTAACAGGCTACAAATGTTATAAATGTTATAAAGTATAAATTGTACAAAAGAAAATACATAGATTCTAAAAGCAAAAACTAGGTTGTTTCAGAGTTATAAAATTTGTAATATATCAACATGGCTATTGGTTGTTGTAACTATTGCTAACCTCATTTGCAACATGGACAAGCGGAACACCTTCAATACTCCAGAAAGTGAATTGTTGTAAGTTTGGGTTTGAATTTAATGGTACACTAGAAGTTAACCCCACGGGTCTATGTTTTCTAAATGATTTTATATATCTATATATATATTTAATTTAGAAGTTTGTGATATATTTTTTTGTTTTATAGAATAAATAAAAATGTTCAAAAGTTTTGAATATTATTATTGTTTATACAAACAAATAAGATAATTTGATCATTTCATATTCAAATAAATCGGATTTGAAATATCAAACATGAACATAACCGAAATATCCAAATTGAAACCGATCAAAAAATAAAAACCTCGAACGTGTAGAGAAATTTATTAACTGAAAATTCAAAATTGCATCTGAATTGAAACAAATTTTATGGAATCTATTCGAATTACCCAATAATTATTTTAAATAATATTAATTTTAATATTAAAAGTTGTTGAAATGAGTTTTTTTGATACTATATAATATTTTGTAGTACATAGTCCGTATATAAAATTTTTAATATGATTTGTAAGTTGAGTTTTTCAAACTATTTTAAACTATTTAACTATTGAAATTGTTATTTTTGTATATTATAAAGGTGGACAAAATACCCGGATCCAAATTACCGATATATTTAAACCAAAACTAATCCAAAAAAATTAAATAACCCGAACATATAGAGAAATTGATTACTCGATAACCCAAAATCGAATCAACCGGAATTTTGTGGAACATAACCGAATTAACCTAGTTACTAAAAATTTATTTAAATATTAATAATTTTAATTGTAAATATAAATATTTTAAAAAAATAATAACAAAATTACTATCTTAAGTTTTTTGTGAAATATTTTCTATTACCATTTAATTGGTGAAAATTAAATATACTTTCCGTTTTTGTTGGTGAATAATTTTGTTGCCAAATGTTAGGGGTTTGGAATAATTGGTAATCAATTTGATTTTAACGTTTATTGATGATAATGGACAATTAAATAATTTCCAATTTTGATTTTCTTAATCCTATTTTGATTTACATATTTAATTATATGATATTGATTGACAATGGTTAAAGTAAGTTTCGCATAATGTAAATATGCTATTCTATTTTTATTAGCATTTTTAAAAAACTTGTGATTAAAATAAGAAAAAAATAATTATTTTCTGTAAAGTTCATTTTTTTATAATTATGACGAAAACAGTATTTATAATTGTGATCAAAATAGGCATTATACTTGTTATTTTTTTGTGAAACTATAATATTTACTATCTAAATTTTAAAAATTAGTAATGATATATTGTATTGTACAAATAATATTAGTTGAGTGTTATAATTATTTCACACGTGATTTAAATTTTTTAAATTTAAGAAAATATTTTTTATAATTGTGGTTTATGGTATGTTTAATCTTTTTAATTTTTTTTAAAAATCGTTTCCGTGGGTATTTTTTATGTCCTTTATTTTCCTACATAACATATTTTGTATTTTATTATTAATGATTTAAGAAAAACGAAAATTTAAATCTAATAATTTAAGAAAAACGAAACTTAAATATGTTTGGGTATAAGATTATAATTATTTTCTTTTATGATTGTTATCCATGTTAAGGATATAAATAATCTTTAATAGTTTTGTTTGTATTTTTGGAAGTTATAGTTTTGCCCTTTTAAAAAATTCAAATCATTTGGGAAACCAATGACATGAGATGTAAATAAGTTTAAATTTTTGGAAAAATTTAAATTAGTACTTCAAAAATACTAATATAGATGTATTTAGTATAAAAGAGAGATTAATTGTTATAAGTATTATAAATTTTAAGTTGTACAAAGTAAATACAATCACTACAAGAATTAATCTGTATAGCAACGAATTGGTGAGGAAGTGTTTGTGGCTAAATCCAGAAAAGCCACGAAAAGCAACGAAAAGCAACGAAAATTAACCCAAGAACGAAATAACAATTCCGATGATGCATTTCGATACAAAAAAGCAAGGAAATAGCAAGGAAGTAGCAAACGAAAAGTGGTGACGAAACTTTTTCGTGGCTATTTCGTTGCAAAATTGTAACGACGTCGGTGCGTTAGCTACGATTAGTAACGTTGCTAATTTATAATGGTCACATCACGAGATTAGTAACGAAATAGTCGTTGTTGCTATTTCGATAAATTTAGCAAGGAAGTAGCAACTAATATGGTCACATCACGAGCAAAATTGTCGATAATTATTCGAAATTAGCCACTAATTTGTTTCGTTGCTATTTCGATACCAAAAAAGCAAGGAAATAGCAAGGAAGTAGCAACTAATAGTGGTAACGAAACATTTTCGTGGCTATTTCGTTGCAAAATTGTCAGGATAATTATTTGAAATTAGCCACTAATTTGTTTCGTTGCTATTTGTGGCTAAATGAGTGGTTCTGATTAAAACTTAACTTAGCAACGAAATTATTCAGCAGTTACTAACGATTGCTAAATTAAAAACATAACGCACAAAATTTTCCAGAGCACCATACATTCTATAACTCAAAAAATCTCATTCTTTCTCTCTTCATCAATTTCATCTACATAGAAAATAAATGACACATTTCTTTCATTCAAGAGAATGGATGGATCATCATATAGATCCAAACACAAATGACGTTTCTGAAGAATTTAGAGAGGGTGTTAACAGTTTCATAAATTTCTCTTGCAATCAAGCTTCTTTTGAAGTCCGTGGATCTATGGCTTGTCCTTGTGTTCGGTGTAGAAATTTGAAGCAGCTCGATGCTTTTACGTTTCTAAGCACTTATTAAGGAGAGGGTTTAAAGGAAACTACTACATTTGGACAAGCCATGGAGAAAATTGTTATGATGTTGGAGAATCTTCGATGCCGACGCACTTTGGACATGAAGAAGAAGAAACGTTTGATGGTCATGTTAACACTGAAGTTCCATATGATGAAGTTAACATGGGTCAAGAAGGTATCGAATAGAAGACGAATTTCAGCAAAATGTTGAGGAAGAGCCAATTAACGATAGCCTTTATCAAGCTTTTGAAGTTGCTAGTCAACCGCTCTACGAAGGGTGTATTGAAGGAATATCACAATTGTATCTGGCATCGCGTGTTATGAAGATAAAGACTAATCACAATCTGGCGGAGGCATGCGTTGATGAAATCACACAAACATATAAACGCATTCTTCCACAGCCAAATAATGCTCCGGAGTCATACTATATATGAGACCAAAAAGTTAACGCGTTCATTGGGATTACCGGTTCATAAGATTGACGTGTGCGAGGATAATTGCATGCTCTTCTGGAAGTCCGAAGATCGAGAGCTTTCGCGTTGTCGTTTCTGTAATAAAGATAGGTATCACGCCAACAATGGAAAAGGGAAGAATATACCGAAGCAACAGATGTTTTATCTACCTATCGCAGATCGACTGAAGAGGTTGTACCAAATGCAAGGGACCGCTGCTCATATGCGATGGCACGCAGAACATGTGTCTCCCGAAGGAGAAATGCATCACCCATCGACGGGAGCAGCGTGGAAGCATTTTAATGAGGTATATCCTGGATTTGGTGCTGAAAGTCGTAATATATATCTTGGTTTGGCAACAGATGGGTTTAATCCAATTGGCATGAATGGGGAGGCACACTCGTATGGCCGGTCATTGTTACTCCATATAATTTGCCTCCCGGTATGTGTATGAAGAGAGAATATTTCTTCTTGGCCATTTTGGTGCCTGGGCCTAAACATCCGAAGAAAAGTCTAGATATTTATCTACAACCATTGATCGAAGAGTTGCAGATGTTATGGACCGACGGGGTTCCTGCTTATGATAATTCGAGGAAGAAAAATTTTACAATGAGAGCTGCTTTGATGTGGACGATAAACGATTTTCCGGCGTATGGAATGGTTTCGGTTGGACTACGCATGGTCGGCTAGCATGTCCGTATTGTATGGATGAAACAAAAGCATTTTGGTTACCAAATGGAAGGAAACATAGTTGGTTCGATTGTCACGAAGACATTTGCCCCATGATCATCCTTATCGACGAAATATCAAAGCATTTAAGCGAGGTTCATCGGTTCGGGATAATGCTCCACCGTGGTTGACAGTACTGAAATTCTATGCGAAAGAATTGAGAGCATCCGAGGATTGTGCAAAACTGTTGATTGCGGAGGTCAAGGACATGATAATCCGAGTAGAACGATCGATGGTTATGGCGATTACCATAATTGGGTGAAGAAGAGTATATTTTGGGACTTGCCTTATTGGGAGGACCAGTTATTGAGGCATAATTTAGACTTCATGCACATCGAGAAAAACTTTTTCGATAATCTTATCAACACGATTTTGAATGCACCAGGGAAGACAAAAGACAATATCAAATCTAGAATGGATCTTCCTGCGATATGCAAAAGACCAGATTTGGAGATTAATGACGATGGGAGTATTCCGATTCCAATTTTTAGATTATCCAATCAAGGGAAGAAGAGTTTTTTGGCATGGTTGAAAATGGATATTAGATTCCCTGATGGTTATGCATCAAAATTCAGTCGATGTGTTGACGAAAACAATGGAAAATTGTCTGGGCTAAAAAGCCACGATTGCCATGTCATTATGCAACGCTTGTTCCCATTTGCGTTTGCAGAACTTTTGCCGAAAAATGTCCACACAGCCATTTCAGGTATATACTATTATCTTACATAGATGAGTAATATTTTTGTATCGTATACTTATATATGTTTTATGTACATATGTAGAAATCGCACTTTTCTTCCGGGATATTTCTGCTAGAATGTTAAGGGTAGAGGATGTGGAAATTTTGAAGGCAAATATCGCTTTGAAGTTGTGCAATTTGGAGAAAATATTTCCTCCATCGTTCTTTGACGTCATGGAACATCTACCCGTGCATCTACCGAATGAAGCTGCATTGGGTGGTCCGGTCCAATACAGGTGGATGTATCCTTTCGAGAGGTACATGTATCATTTGAAAAAAAAGGTTAAAAATAAAGCTCGTATTGGAGGTTCCATTGTTGCACAATGTGTACAAGAAGAGATTTCATATGTGGCAACCAATTATTACGAAAACACAGAACTTCTTCGTGATTCAGATTATAGTGGTCCTGGAGAAATTCGATTTACCTATGATGCAGAGGTGCCAAATATCTTCTATCACAGTGGACGGGTTACAGGGAAAAATACAAGTGGTTGGTTTAATGATGAAGATTATAACGTGCTTCAAACGTTTTTGTTACTTAACTGTGAAGAATTTGCTCCATATGAGAGTTATAAATTTAAATATTTAGATAATTAAGTTATTTAAGTACTGTAACAGACTAAATTAAATTTTTCTCTTGTTTCGGGATGTTTGAAGAGCGAGATGACGCTTAGTATTCCTGATATCACTAGTGATGCAATGATTAATGCTAAAGACAACCATTATGCACAATGGTGTAAAGACTATGTAAGTTATAATATTTTGATTTAATTTTGTCATATGGCTACTAATTTATTTAACATTTTGTAGATTAATGAAGCATCTCAGAATTATGAATTTCCTTTGTGGATGTTGGAATTTATTCAAGGTCCGAGACGCAATTTCACTTCGTGGCCTATGTACTTTACTAGGGGATACCATTTCCACAGTCAAAGACACGGTCAAAATAAGAAAACACAAAATTATGGGGTTTGTGTTCGTGGTACAACGGATATGAATTATTATGGACTTATAGAAGAAATCATGAAGATTGAGTATCATGGTGCCGCCGGACTCAAAGCGATGGTCTTTAAATGCACATGGTTTGATAATACTGAAGGTTCGGGATTGCGTAAACACCCGTCCGGTGTGGTTGATGTAGATTCGCGTAAAAGGTACCAAAAATACGATCCTTTTATTATGCCTGGTCATTGTGACCAAGTTTGTTTCATCCCGTATCCACGTGTTGGGCGCGCGTCAAATGATTGGTTGGCTTGTACTAAAGTGGTGCCAAGAGGATATCGTGAAACTTCTGAAAATGCTCGTTAGCGTTGCAAGATGATACAATCGACCACATTGTTGCGCCTAGTGCAATGGTTCGGGTTACAACGCATGTCGTGGAAGATCCTGCTGATTTTGACAATGTTTATCCTTATCCTTTAGACGAAGAGCAACTTGATCCTAATGAGTTTTCTCGAAGATTCTGATTCTTCGATGATGTCGAAGATGTGTAATAATGAAGTTTATTTATTTTTGATGTTGTATGATGTTGTTTGTTGTTATAAGAATGTTTTAAAAACTTATATATATGATTATTATGTGGTTTTGATACTCATATATATGATTATTTTCTCGCTTTAAAACTCATATATATGTTTTTAAGGTGTTTTTAAATGTTTTGAAGTTATTAAAACTTATACTTTGTTCAAAAGTATATTATCTTATACAAACATTTTTTACATAAAATACTTGACTATGTATATATCAAACCCTAAAATTATATATATTCATTATTTTGTCAAAACTTCAAAAATCAAAACCTTTCCTATAGATTTTTAGTGTTTAAAAATAATCATAAGTTTTTAGAAATGGTTTTTTATGTAAAAAAACACATACCCTAAACTTTGAAAATATTGCAACGACTTACATCAGTTGCAATTCGTTGCTACTTTAAATAATTAGCAACGACTTACCGTGAATAGCATCAAATCATTTCGTTGCAACCAACCCCTAATCCGCAGCAACGAAATAGTTTGTCACTTTTCGTGGCTATCTTCATAATTCAGCAACGAATTGTCACTAAATTTGTTCGATACAATTAACCTCTAAATCAAAACGGAAACGGGAAAAACTTCTAAGGCACGGCCACGAAACAAATCGTGACTATTCGTTGCTATAATTATAAAAAGTAAATTAGCAACGAATAGCCACGGTTTATTTCGTTGCTAAAATATTAAACCTAATGTCACGCGACCTTCTCTTTCTCTCCATTATTCACTCTCTCTTTCTCTTGGGCGGCGATTCCTTTCCCGGCGATTCTTCACTTTCCCGGCGGTTCTTCACTTTCCCGGCGATTTCCACCGGTGATTCTTCCCCTCCGTTCATACACAAGAAGGTTAGGATCTCTCCCTATCTCTCTCAATCACTCTCTCTCTCTCTCTCTGTCTTTCTCTCACGCGGCTATGTAGCTTTAGGTTTCGTTTGGGGTTCGATTAGGGTTCGATTCGGGTTCGATTGGTGTTATAGTTCTTTTGGGGTTCGATTAGGGTTTCGTTTGGGGTTCGATTAGGGTTCGATTCGGGTTCGATTTTGTTTTGTCTTTCATTATTGTTTTCTTATAGTTGTTAACTTCTCTTTCTTGTGCAGATATGCCTCAGCGTGGTAAGAGGATACGGACTGGTTCTCCACCTGGACAACTTCATTACTCTCAGCCTCACTCTCAGCATCGTCTGCCTTCGCCAGGAAATGCATCAACATCTTCCTCTCAGTCTCCAACATCTTTTCCACCGGGAGCTCTTGGACAGAGGCAAAGAACCCACTCTTCTCCAAATGCCTATGCTGCACAAAGCTCTCCTGCACACACACAACTGCTGCAGACTTGCTGGTGCACAAGGAGCTGCACAAGGAGCTGCTGGAATGAGCATAGAAGCTCTCCTCAATGCTCCAGCTAGAAGAAACCAGCAAGTCCTCCACCCAATGAAGCTAAATGGAGCTCTATGGTAAGTCATTATTTAATCTTTTTTGTTAATTTTTTATCACACAAGTCTATATTTAACTTAGTATTCTTGTTTGTGTTTATTCATATTGTTTGGATATTTCAGGTTTGGTATTGATCCGGAGGTGAAGAAATACGTCCGGACTACTTGGCAGAACAATTTCATGGCTCCTTGGTGGAATTGGTCCCAAATTCCAGAGGAGAGAGTGCAAGAATGGTGGCAGGATTTTGTGGTTAGTGTTTCTATCTTTTCTTTGTTTTGTTCCTTTCACTTTTTTATTTTATAGAGAGACTATGTTGTGATGGTTAGTGTAATGATATCTAACTAATCTTTCACTTTTATTTTCAGCAACATTACTATTGGGAACCAGCACACCATAGTCTGGTTTTCTATCTATGGAGGAAGGAGACAATGTTATCAATCGGTCAAAGAATCAGCAAGAAGAAGTCGCAAGGGAAGAAGCCGAAGTACGTCTCTGAGGAGCATTGGATCACGATGTTAGAGCAATGGGACACACCAGAATGTCAGGGTAGGTCCACCACCAATTCTGCAAACAGGCTATCTGATCCGGATGGTTTAGGGGTAAGCAAGCATTGTGCTTGGTCCGGTCTCTTTTGCCAAAATAGGGTATGACATGGTATGTTCCTTTTTCATTTAGTATATTGTTTGTTATTTATAAATCAATTATTAGTTATGAATGTTATGAGTTATTAGTTTATGAATGTTATATGAGTGATTAGTTTATGAACGTTATATAAGTTACAAGTTTAATTATGAATTCTGTATGAGTTAGTTTAGTTTCTTTACAACTTTATATGAGTGCTATATGAATTCTTTGTTGATGTTTGGGTCTGTTTTTGATGTGTTGCGTTGTGCTTCTTGTAGATGGTCGAAACAGGAGAACCACCATCTTTCACACAACTTGTGCGTAAGACGCATACACGCAAAGATGGTACGTTCATCGACAAACGAGCCGAGACAATTGTGAAAGAGGTTGAGGCAGTGCAGCAGAGCGGTGAAGCTGCAGTTCTACGGCCAGTCCAGGTGGGGAATCGATTCCTTCTCGGGTTATTAACAAGACATATCTTCAGGTAATGAGAATTGATTTCATTCTAAGTTTTGCTTGTTCTTTATCTTGCTTATGTGTTTGTTACCTTACACACATTCTTAACGAATTGTTCATTTTTGTTGTTTGCTTATTTGTGTTATTTGCTCATTTGTGTTGCAGCATGTTAAGCCTAATAAGGGAAGATACTACGGCCTTGGGAGCTCACAGGACATAAACGTCGACCCCAACGAACCACCTCCAGCTTCTCTTGTTCGTAACATCTCCATGGAGTTGCGGGTTGATGGGTTGGAGACAAAGGTTGAGACGGTCTGCTCAAACGTGGAGACAATTCCGGAGACGCGAACCGATTCTTGAGGCCCTTGGGGTTGATCCAAAGAATCGTCGACCACAACCGTCTCAACCGCACTCTCCTCAGGTAAATGGCTCCTCGCCCGCACTCCCAGGTTATGTTCCGACTGCTGAACCGGGAACATCACACAATCCAGAACTCGAGGGTTGGTGCAGGTCACTCGATCCTAACTTGATCGATGACTTGGACTAAGCCTCTTTTGTGTATGTTTGAACTCTTTTTTTAAACTCTTTTTTTGGATACTGTATTTGGATATTTTGTTTAGTGTACTTTTGCATATTTCAATATTTCGATACAGTTTTATATTTATTAGTGTACTTTTGGATGTAGTAATTTTTTAAATTCTAAAAAAAAAAATAGAATTTTCGATTTATTTTTTTTAAATATAAACCAAACTTGTATCGGAATAATTCGTTGCTATAGTTGTAACGAAATAGCCACGGATTATTCGTGGCTAAACTAGCAACGAAATAGTCACGACTTATTCGTGGCTAAATTAGCAACGAATAGTAACGGTAAATTCGTGGCTAAAATAGCAACGAAATAGTCACGGATTATTCGTGGCTAAACTAGCAACGAATGGTAACGACAAATCCGTGGCTAGGTTAGCAACGAAATTGTAACGATTAATCCGTGGCTATATTAGCAACGAAGTTGTAACGATTAATCTGTGGCTATGTTAGCAACGAAATGGTAACGATAAATTCGTTACTATACCGTTCGCTGCTATTCGTTGCTGGTCGTTACCAACTTTGTAACGACCAGCAACGAATTTGGAAATGTAACGAAGCTATAGCAACGAATTTATTTCCTAACTGTCCGTTGCTATAGAGGAAATAGCAACGAATTAAACGTCGTAGTAACAGATTTGTCCGTTGCTATAGCGAATAATTCTTGTAGTGAATGACAAATTCTAAGAGCAGAAACTAGTTTGTTTCATAGTTATAATAGTTATAATACATCACTATACCTCATTTGCAAGCGGAACATCTTCAGTACTACAGAAATTCAATTGTTGTAAGATTGGGGTTGAATGTAATGGTACCTGTATTGAATATTATAAGTATTATAAAGTATAAGTTGCACAAAAGAAAAACAATGACAAAGTCTAAGAGCAGAAACTAGGTTGTTTCAAAGTTATAATAGTTATAAGATATCACCCTAGCTATTAGATGTTGTAGTTGGATAAAACATATAAGTTGTACCTTATCAGGTAAGACAACATGAGTATTAGGGAGAATGCTACTCTCATTATCAACAACATTGTTGCTACGTTGAAATGCTGGTGAAGTGAACTTTCCGTGACCCAACAACAAAACATTTAAGTGTTAACTGTAAGAAAAAACAAATAAGAATGCATAAAAAAATTATGTTGAATAACCACCTCATAATCAATTAATAATTGAGTAACAAAAGGTATCAAACATGTTTGAAGCTGTTCATTCACTGTCACATAAAGCTTGACTTCCTCGCTATGCTCTTGAAGCTTCTTGATAAACAACTTCAGTTGTTTATCATTTCTGATATACATTGGAGCTAGACATGTTGAAGCTTTGCTTTGAGGCAGACAGTAGCTAAGCTTCACAGAATGAAGAGTCGCATCAATTGCAAAATCTTCATTGACCATAGTCAGAAAGTCTACATAAGACAATTGTATTTTTGAATGGAGTTAAGTAATATTTTTGAATGTTGTAAAAGACTATTTTGTGTGGTGATTTGTTAAATAGAAGCGGAATAATTGATTTCAGTAATATTGTAAAAATTAAGAGAAAACATATTTTAAAATTAAGAAAACATATTGTAATAAAGGTATAGTTAAAGACCTAATGCACAACACGCCGCCTCAAGTACGATGAACAACATTGTCAACGGTCATTGTGTCGTATAAATTCTTTGATCCACGAACTTTGTAAAATATTTTTCACAAAAACCCGGAAAAGTCAAATTTCTCTCTTTTGTATTGAATTTCACTCTTTTTGAAAAACCACAAAGTTCTCATTTTTATTTTGTTTGCATCCATAAATTATTTTGAAAATAGTACATTTAATTATAGTATAGTAAATGATTTTTCGTTATTGTATTTTTATCTCATAACCAACCAAGTTAAGAAAGAATATTTGAAATCTAATTATGGTATAGTAAATGATTTTTCGTTATTGTATTTTTATCTTTCTTTGATATTATTTGCCAAAAGAAATTTAATATGTACAAAAAGGAATTTAATATGTAGAAAAATAAATATTTATATTTAGCATATATCATGATTAAAATTTATATATATAAATAGTTTACTTTAGAAATAGTAAAATATTTTATGAGATTAACTAACAATGAATGTAAAGATAAATGATTTCTATTAAAAATCATAATCAATTCTAATATATTATAAGAATATGAAGTCAAATTAATATGTGTGCATAATTGAAATTGTATTTTAATTTAGACTGGTTTTCATTTAAACCAAACATTTTTATGGATACTTTAAAAACCAATTATTTTAATAAAACACTGAGTATAATTTGGACATAATAAAAAAAATTGTAACTTCATAAGAAAATTAATATTCGGTATGATTTTATAATTTAGTTATAACTATAATTATTTTAATTTCATCAAACGATACATATCTAACATTAGTCAAATATTTTCGATGATTCGTAAAATAAACTAATTATCACAACAACTTTTTTAAATACAAAATACTCATCAACTTTAATTTTATATCAAAAAGTATCAAAATTATACTAACAAAAGTTTATAATGTATAAAAATGCTCATCAATTTTCTTTTTTTGTGATGTAAAATATATAAAAATTAGATTACATTTGATATTTGATTTTTGCTTGTGTTACATCAACATATGTGACCTTTTTTTGAAAATAAAAAATGTAACGTAATTATATGAGTTTTGATAATGTGGGCTAGTAATAAATTGTTGTTAGTTTTTTAGAATCGTTCTAGCGAATATACGTGTTTTTTCCTTTATTAACTAATCGAATGTTTTTCAATTATATTAGTGTATATAGGATGTTTGAAGTAATAATTGGCCGCCTCTATATAATGGAAGTTTTATTTTGAATGACATTTGAATCTTGTATTTATGTTGTATTTTTGTTTATATTTAATGTTTTATGGAAGTTAATGGAAATTATTATTGAGGGGATGTTGGAATTAGTCGAAAATTAAAACGAGTTGAAATTTAGAGGTTGACACGTGTCGTTCCCTAAAACAAAGTTCCCAAAAGAAAACCTTAAAATCTTATATAATAAGATGAATGTTTTTCTAACTTTCAATGTTGTGTTCACATGTGTACACTTTATTTCTTCATAATTATTTCTTCTATTTTTAAGATAAATTTTTCTCATAGTTTCACAATTGTCATACATTTTGTTTTAAAAATAATTATTGTTTTAGAGTCATAAACTTTAGCTATAATGCATCATTTTTGTTTTAAACAATTTTTATGACTTTAAACTAATATGCATTTAGTAAAATAAATTACATATTTGTGATAAAAAAGTAGATAAATGTTTATATTTTATTTCTAAGAAGCTAAAGTTTGGTTCAAGAAAATAATAATTCTCACGGTAAAAAAATAAGCTTTGTTCAAACAAAACTCTTATTCTGAAATTGAATTAATAAGAGCTTTATGATTCAATTGTGTAACCACCTAGTTGGACATAAAGTTATGTGTTAAATATGAGTAATGGTGGTGTTATGCTCTATATAGTGAAATCAAAGAATCTTAGACCATCGTTATCAGTTAAACACATTTTATGGGTGTTTAATTATTTTTTTCTAATTGTAAAAGAAAAAAAAATTAAAAATCCACAAATCGCGGAACGCCACGTGTCTGTGGGGCCCGCGAATAGTGCAAGAACTGGTACTTAAAGAAGGGCTCTTTCACTTGTTTCTTAATTTTTTTGTGGAGCCCAAGAGGTTAAACACCCCCTTAAGGTCCCCAATAATTATTCTCTTACATCATACTATCCTATCATACTATCTTATATAAGAAGAAAACATCAAACCTCTTCTAGATATCATTATTCACAATTTTTTTAACTCATTTTATTTTGCTTCTTCCTTGTGTGAGTATATAATACATATGTCAAGTGATAAGAATCATAAAAATTATGTGGTTGTATTTTGCAATTCGATGAAACCGTCATATTACAAGGTGTTTTAAGAATTAAGAAAAAGTGTTGCTCGCCTCCGCAAACCCATATTATTTTCCTATTAAACTAAATTTTTTTAACAATAGTTCGAATAAAAACATGTAAATTACATATTAAACAAACTAATAATCTCAAAAGACATATAGTAAATATATTTTTTTGTTAATTTTGTGGATAAATATAATATTATATGATAAAAATAATATTTCTTTTTTTATAAATTTAACTAATTTCTACGAACAAAAAATTGATAAGAAATTTATATTAAATTATCCCATGAAGCACAGGACAAAAAACATCAACGTCATGTGATCCAAAGAATAATTTTGAATTCTAAAATTATGCCATGTGATCCCATGATATCATCAACGTCATTATTGTTGGGGTAAATTTAATCATCCCGATTTAGATTTAACTGGAGGCAAATCGGACCAACTGAACCGGAACCGGCGGCAGATCGGACCAACTGAACAAGAGCCGGCGGCAGTATCGAAACCGACTTTCTTTAATTGATATTGGGCCTTAGATTTGGGCTCAATATTAACCTAAGAAGAAAAAAGAAAAAATATATTGCTAGATTCTCTCAAATCATCATAAAGGAGAAAATCTTGGAGAATATCTAAAAATAAGGGAAAATGTCATATCCTCATCATGAAAGGAAAATGAAATTCATCAACCTAAAGTCATCTATATAAAAAAATCAAGCTCGAAGACCTAGGAGCATTCAATTCAAAACCCTAATCACTTACTTTTAGAGAGATTTATTCGATCGTAAGTTTAGATTGTACTTAGGTCTAAATCTTATATCATATTCCTCTCATCTTGTAAACTCTCATCTTGTAAACCCTCATCGATCAATAAAACAATCAATTCAAACCAATTCAAATTGTCTCTTAACCGTTATTGAATTTCGTAGATCTTGTAACGGATCGCTAACTTTTGCCCAGACAGTTTCGCGCTAGAGAGGGACATAAGTATAGCGCTACGATGAGTAATAACAGAGTTACCTACTACACCGTTCTCGACGAACATGCTCAACGACGGGTGGACGCCGTCAACAAGCAACTCCGAGCAAGCAACGAAAGGTTTGCTCAGTTGGAGAAAGATAACCTCCGACTTCGGAGGCAAAGCACGAATCCCACCTCCATCGGCCAAAGATCAGCACCAAGGGGAGATCTTGTCACCCCAATCCGGCCGTTGAGATTATTCAGATAGGGTACAG
This sequence comes from Cochlearia excelsa, assembly GCA_963556525.1. Lineage (NCBI taxonomy): Eukaryota > Viridiplantae > Streptophyta > Magnoliopsida > Brassicales > Brassicaceae > Cochlearia > Cochlearia excelsa. Next base: position 18,975,159 of record OY748328.1, read on the forward strand.
ATTATCCGACGACGGGAGGAAAACCTATTACCTTCCGTGATCGGATCTCGACCACGACTGTTCCGACTTCGAAAGAGACCAAGCCTATATCGAATTCGTCATCGAGAAAAGGCTTAGTGTTTTCGAGTCAGTGATCGAACGGATGGCAGGAGTAACTCCACCCATAAGACGCTCCGAACGTTACTCCCATGATGACTCACTCTCCACGGATGAGATAGCTATGGTAGAGATGCCTAAGAAGTTCACCTTCCCAACGGTGAAGATGTACGATGGCTCTACCGACCCCGACAATCATGTATAGACAAGGAGGATGTATAATGGGGGAAAGCAAAACCCTAATAACTATACAAAATCATGAAGGTGAATTGTTCACAACGACGATCCATAAGACGTGAATAGAGGTTCGCATCCGGTCGACTTCCATCTACTCGTTGACCATCCGCTGGCCAACCATCTGCTCTCCAACCAGTTTGTCAATGATATAAATATGATATAGGTGTCGACAACCTTATGAAGGTTCCAGACCCAAGCTGCAATATGCCAACGAGGAGTTTTTGCGTTCGAAGGAGGTCTATTTGCAGACATCAACCTCTACATACTCACCGAGTACCAATGCAAAGATATGGAAGGTGTTCTCAATATGGATCATGGTCACTTGGTAGAACGAATCGACCCGCGATTATCATCAATCAACAAAGGAGGATTCACGGGTCTTTCGATGTGGAAAACTTTCATGAGAAGACGAACCGTATCAAAGACCACGTTTCAACAGTAGCAAGGCGGACTCACCGGTCTCTCCACATGTAAAGCCTCAGTGAGAGGACAAGATTTATTGGAGATCACACTTCGACATTAACAAAGCCGGAGACGAAATCGATGCTCAGTGGACGGTTAGAAGATCCATCAAGGATGACAGGTTCACAACCACTTCAATTTTTAAAAGATAAAAGATAAGTTTTTAAAACTTGTACTTTTTACCTCGATAATACTCGGTTGATAGCTCTTATACATGTTTTCATATGAATTAAGGTGAACATGTCGCATCAAACCATCAAGTTCACAATACTCTGCACCTACACGTTGTCCTGATTTAAATATTTTAGAATACACGGTTCATCGGTATCTGATCATTATTTGTATTCTACCTTTGTAGACATCTCATCAACTGCATATGATATTCTCAGCGGGAAATTCATCACTGGTGGAATTCGTAACGGCAGTCTATGTCATGAATCATATAAGGAGAAAGAAGATGAATCCTACTCCACCAAGGATTACGTCAGCCTACGATCCACCGACACATTTGATCGTTCACAAGGATAAGGAAGAAGAATCCTATTCCGCCGAAGATCACCCCACCGACATATTTGGTTGTTCATAAGGATATGAAAGTTGAATCTTATTCCGCCGAGGATTATGTCGTGGTCATTGTAAGATTTCGTCAAGTTTCCTCAGCTCGATGATCAAAACGAGTATAAGAACCACCACAACAACGATGCCAAAGGAACGGTTGAACAATTTGTATACCACGCAATTTGTTCATGTTCAATGGATATCATAAGGAATATGAATCCCCACGGCACACTAACGATAATTGCTTGATGGAAGGACTATTCATCAACTATGGAAACTTGGGGGACACTCTCTTGAAGACTGCTTATAGAAGGACGATCTAGAAGAGAAAGCCGAGGAATTAGTACACCGAGTGAGTTCGCGTGAAGACTATGGTCTCACAACACAAAGGCGATTCCATCGACATTTAGCTACCCCATTAAACCCTACATTCATGAAAAGTGGAGATGATTAAGATAAACCATAAGAAGATTCACCAGCAACGTCTGAAGAGGCATACAACTGGCAGAGTAAAAGACCTATCACGAATAGGCAGAGTAAAAGACCTATCAGGAATAGGCAGAAAAGACCTATCACGAATAGGCAGAAAAGACCTATCACGAATAGGAAGATAAGACCTATCCTGAATAGACAGAATAATAAAAGGCCTTTTATAAATTAAACAAAAAACCTCAACGAGAACTTTGCCAGTAAGGGAAACCTCTGTGACAAAACTCTACTTAAGATTTTCGGGGGGCAAGGGACATCCCTTCGAACTTGAAAAAATAAAATAAAAGCTCACATAGGCGAATCAAAGTTACTCAGCTTTGGCCTTAGTCAACAGAGGTGGATAAATTTTTATCAACCTCAAGCTATTTCCTAAGCCAAGGAATAGCTTGACAAAATACTTGGCAACTTAAACCTCAAAATCTTAGAAGGTTCTATGGGGTTACTCAACCTCATCAGAACTAGGCACTTCCAAATTTATTGTCTGCGGACATATAACCTAGCAACCCAGTGTACAGGAGCGACGACACCTCACAATTGAGACTAACGGGAGCAAGTTACTCAATTGCCCCAGTCGACAAGATGGAGACTAACTGATGCATTAACGACCTTCTCAGAAGTATAAAATCAGCAAGGCACATTAGTCACCGTTTTGGGTGTACAGAACTGACGAGACCTCACCGAACCCATAAAAGAAGAAGGTCGATTCTATGCGATCCCATCTAAGCGATGACCGACCCAAGTGGTCCCATCCGCATCAAAACAGTCAACGATTTAATATATCGAAGAGACTTAACCGACTCACTAAAAAGATGGCCGATCTTAGTGGTCCCATCCACATCAAAGCAGTCAGCGGTTAAAATATCGATGAGACTTAACCGATTCGCTAAAAAGATGGCCGATCCCACGCGATCCCATCTAAGAAATGGTCGACCTCAGCGGTCCCATCCGCATCAAAACAGCCAGCGACTGAAATCTCAACGAGATTTAGCCGACTCGCTAGAAAGGTGGCTGACCTTATCAGGTCTCATCTAAGCGATGGACGATCTCACCATATCCCATCCAAATTAAAATAGTCGACAACTAAAAGTCTCAACGAAGCTTTACCGGCTTACTAGATATATCTAATCAGATTTCGTGTTTGGCAAGTTTGGAAATATTTGCAGAATTTGCCAAAAAGCATAACTAAAGAAAAGATGGTTGACCTCATCAGGTCCCATCTAAACGATGGGTGATCTCATCAGATCTCATCCCAATCAAAAAAATTAACGGTCAAAGCTCGTTAAAAAGCTTATCCGACTCACTAAGAATAAGCTGACCTTATTAAGACTTAATGACACATTAGTCGATGAACTTATCATCTTTGTCAAAACTAACTTTTTAAGGTGGACCTTATCGGGTCACACTAAATGTTTATAATTTGGCAGGTTAAGAAATATCTAACTCCAGGTTTTGTCAAAGACGGATAATAAAGAAGAATAATTAAAGTGAAGTAACCCTTCGAGTTACGACACTCGGGGGCAAGTTCCAGAAAGCTCACCGAGGACAAAGTTGACGAGCCCGCTTAAGCTAACTATGTTTGAAGTGGCCCAATGGAGTGCAAAAGAAGTGACCCATCTCTAATCAAAAGTGGACCACGACGAAAACATTGGTTGAAGAAAAGAGAAGAGAAAGATCAAGACGAAGGACCGTTGTTGAGGGCCACCAAAGACTCAACAACTTCTGGAGCAGGCAGACCTTTAAACTGAGCCTGAGCCTTCACCACCTGGGATTAACGACGATCGAAACCCTCAAGATCCCAAGCCAGATGCTGCCCAATCAAGTACTCCTTCACCGTCTCCCAACGGGTCGTCACCGCAGATCCACCTCGGAAGAAGTCATATTCGGCTTGCAGGAGCTCATTCTTCCTCCTCAAGGACTTCACCTCCCCATCCTTGATTTCATCCTCATTCATCAGCTCGATGACCTTTTGCCGAAGCTCCTCCATGTTCAGCTATGGAGACCTTGAGGTCTTCTACATTCTTGTTCGTGGCATTAATGGCGGCAAGTTGATCCAACAAGTGCCTCAAAAATGGCGGGTCCACCATAAAGACGTTCGGAATGGCCAACCAAGACGAGAAGAAACGATGCATCATAGATAAAGAATGGGCCATCAACAAGACTAAAGAATATAAGTAAAGATGGCGAATGTTAACCGGGAGAATCATCACCACAAGCCAGCGACCTTGAGCCGCTCTCATACATCTTTTTCATGATGAGTAAGGTCTCATGATACTTGGATGACTCATAAACCATGGCGGAAGTTTCAACCCTACGAAGTTCATCAACCATCGCGTAAGTGTCAACCCTACGGAGTTCATCAACCATAGCGGAAGTGTCAACCTTACGGAGTTCACCTAGGAGTGGAGAAGTTAGCCCACACGAGCTCTGTTTTGAAGACGAAGTTTCAACCTTTCATAGCGTACCTTTGACAACTAAGTGTGATCCATGTGGAAGATCACACATCGAAACTAAAACTGTATAAACGTTCAACATCAAATAGAGTTACGAGGAATCTCACGGACGAAATCAAGAATGGAGGGAAAGCTCATCTTCAACACTCAAACATTGAAGACGTATGCTCTCTTGAAGGACCTACCTGCAACATTAAAAGGTTTAAACTTCACAAAACCTCATCTTAGACCAAGAGGTATCAATTCCATCTCACTTACAACCTCTACGGCGATCACATCACTAAAGAAAGCGCAAGATCGACGGTGATACTCTGCTTGGAGCCAAAATCAAGTAAAAAGAATCCAAGAGGCTGAAGCTGAAGACGAAATGTATGTTCCAAAATCTACCAACATGGCGCAGATTATCCATTAAGAAGAATCACCCCCTCACTTGCAAGGTGTCCATGGTGAAGAAACACAAGGCTTTGCTCGCAAATACTAAATTGGTAGTCGTGGGCAAGTCTGAAGTTGCACTAAGGCGTAGTGCATCGAAGAAGTATTACTCAAAGGGGGAATATATCAAGTTAAGGAACTCACCGGAAGCAACGACGAAAGGATCAAACACACGGCGAGTCAGAATCATATTATTACTTTCACCCACGAAAGATTCACATGGAGGCACTTCATATCAGCATCCTCTAGACTTCATCTATGTCGATTTTTCATCAATATCTTCGTCGTAATCTCTCGCGACGATAATGATCGCCGACCAATTAAGGCGCTAATTACATTCGTTGTCGGCGACTTCATTCCTTCGAATGAGATTATCAACCTCTTGCCACATGGATACAATGTCTTTCTCTATGTCAGAGATAGACGTCTTAAGACCTAGCATGAACATGAGGAATTTTATCTTACCGCCATGATTTCCATTCGTGACTAAAGAAGCATCACGGACGATATAAAAGAGATTCTTTTCTCTCTAATGGAACGGAATGAAAGTTTCTCTTACAAAGAAGAAGTCATGCCAACAAAGCTTTGGACATGGTGGCAGCATCAAAACATGAAGATACATGGTGGATTCTAACCTTTCTTCGCTCGGTATCCACATCCTCACTGACGAAAATAGATTCGAACTGGATTACGGACTTAATCTCCAAGAAAATATGATCAAGGACGGGTGTTAGTAGGAGAAGAAAGACGATGATAATTCATCAACGACATCATATCTTGGACGAAACAACTCTCATGAGCAAAGTTGGGGAAGCTGTTGAGGATAAATTTAATCATCCCGGTTTAGATTTAACCGGCGGCAGATCGGACCAACTGAACCGGAACCGACGGCAGATCGGACAAACTGAACCAGATTCGGCGTCAGTATCGAAACCGACTTTCTTTAATCGATACTGGACCTCAGATTTGGGCTCAATATTGACCTAAGAAGAAAAAGGAAAAATATATATTGCTAGATTCTCTCAAATCATCATAAAGGAGAAAATTTTGGAGAATATCTAAAAATAAGGAAAAAAGGTCATATCCTCATCATAAAAGGAAAAGGAAACTCATCAACCTACAATCATCTATATAAAGAAATCAAGTTTGAAGACCTAGGAGCATTCAATTCGAAACCGTAAACACTTACTTTTAGAGAGATTTATTCGATCATAAGCTTAGATTGTACTTACGTCTAAATCTTATATCATATTCCTCTCATCTTGTAAACCCTCATCAATCAATAAAACAATCAATTCAAACCGATTCAAATCGTCTCTTAACCGTTATTGAATTCCGTAACTCTTCTAACGGATCGCTAACTTTTGCCCAAACAATTATCATTGGAGTTACTTGTGCCTTTGTGTAGCCTTTTAAATTTGAGCTTGATGCATCATTGTATCCATAACAAACAATTAAAACACACAAATCAAAGAAACAAAGACTTCTCAACATCACATTAGCATATGAAACAAAAGTAGGTGCAGTGGAACAAACTTTAACAAAAATTTGTTACTGACTTTTCGCCTTTTATGTTGTGGCATGGTAGATTTCCCATTCCAAGGAAATTTTTTTTTTTGGGTGGGACGGAGAGGTAAGAAATTGGTCCGCTATCATTTAGACAAATCAATGGCAAACAAGAATTGTTATTATTTATTCACACATACCCAGATGGAGTATATAAGATTCATGGGTTCAGATCAAAGTCATATGATGATTTATCTAGACATTAGAATAAGGTTGGGTTCAAAGAGGTTCCGTTTTGAAAAACGATGGATGTTGAGCTTATAATTCAAAGCGGTCAACTTGGAGGGTCGGAACAAAATTGGCTAGGAAGAGGATATGGGGGACCGAATCAGATATCGTTCGACCTCAATATCGCGTTGGCGAAAAGGGGAGAAATAAATTTCTTTGGAGAAAATCGAAAAGTTGAAAGAAGATTTGGATGCCGCTTATGTCTATGGGACCATCACGATGACCCAGTTGGAGGCCATAAGGAAACGTCTGAAAATCGCTTTCAATGAGGAGAGTGAATCTGAAGTGGAGCAGACAGTCGTGGCCAATTTTCAACATTTGTTCACTAGTTCAATGTCCTCGGGTACACCAAATGACGTGTTCAGTAATATGAGAGTTGGGGTAACGGAAGAGATGTATTCATCTCTTCTCAAGGAGATAACGGCATAGGAGTTCATGAAAGCAATGTTTTCCATTAAATATGGAAAGGCATCGGGATCGAATGGTATGACGACATTGTTCTATCAACGATCCGTGCACATAGCTTGGTCAAACATCGTTAAAATGGTGAGCCATTTCTTTACAACTCGGGAACTTGATGATCAGATAATGAGGTCAATATATGTCTCATCCCAAAAACGGAACGACTGAAAGAATGAAGGAGTTTTGTCCAATTAGCTTATGTAACGTGGGTGTCTAAGATCATGTAAAAGTTAATATGCCAACGATTAAAACCACTTTTTCCAAAGTTAGTATCAGAAACCCATGCAAACATTGTCGCGGGAAGGGCAATCTCTGATAATAATCTGATAGCACAAGAAATTTTATATGCATTAAATTCGGAGGACAACTATAAAAAGGAGTACATGGCTATTAAAACGGATATGAGTAAGGCTTAAGACAGACATAGTGAAATGGTCCTTCCTCACAACGCTCTTGAGACTTATGGGTTTTGCGGAAGCATGAATGTCTATGAAATGTATTAACACATTCACCTATAGTGTACTCCTAAACGGTTTGCCAAAAGCAGTGTTACAATCCTCACGAGGGCTTAGACAAGGTGATCTGTTAAAGCTCTATATATTTTCATCTTTTGTACATAAGTCCTTAAAGCATCATTATAGGGACCCTAAAGGGAGGAGCTTAACCCGTGGGCCCCCACAAAATTATCAAGCACTCCCTCTTGTGTTCCTTTTCTAAGCATCGATACTTGCACTTTTTTCGGATCCCACTAACATGTGGCGGCCCGCGATTGGTGCGGTTTTTTTAAATAATAAATAATTAAATAAAATTTTAAACTTTTTTGAGTTCTTATGGATAATTTTTTTTTTTTGGTCGAAGTTCTTATGGATAATTATGGTCTTATTTTTCAACTCTAGCGAGCTGAGGACAATAACTCTATAACTTGTATTAAAGTGACGTATATAAGTCCATCTATTTTATACCTATTGTTTGCAAACGATACCCTTTTTCTATGCGAAAAAATTTGTATCAATGTACTACAATCCTTAGTATATTAGATTTATATGGCCAATCCTTAGTAAAATATCAATTTTGATAAGTCGGCGGTCACATTTTGAAAACGTATTCCATCAGAGACCAAGACAATGATAAAGCTCAAATTATGAATAAATGCAGAATGAGGGATAGAAAAATACCTGAGAATCCGAGAATAATTACATGGCTTGAAAAGCCAAATTTGTGCGTATGTAAACGACAAACTCGATCAACGAATCAATGGCTGCTAAATTCTTTTCCAAAGAGGGAAAGAAGATTAAGATTAGTTCGGTGACTCAAGTCATGCCAACGTATGTTATGACACGATTCCAGTTACCTAATAGATTATGCAATCAACTCAATAGTAATGTGATTTTTGGTGGGGAGCAAATGCACAACCCAAGGGGATACTTTTGATGTATTAGAAATGATATGTATTCTGAAATGATGGGGTATGAGATTTAAGTTCTTTGAAGATTTCAACATAGCGCTTCCAGCTAAACAAATGTAGGGCCTACATGAGTTTCCGCACTCTCTAGCGGCACGAGTGTTTAAAGGAAGATATTATCAAAATGGCCATCTTTTTAGTGCTAAAAAATCGAACATGCCGTCATATGAGTGGAGGATCCTATGGTCGGCTAAGGATCTTATCAAAGCAAGGACAAGAAGAGTAATAAGATCGGGAGCAAGAAAATTGGATCCCAAATGAGCCCCCAGAATCGTCTTTAGGACTTAGGGCAACATACTATCCATACCTGAGGGTATAAGAGTTGATGATAAGGAATCATGGACATTGGAATTTACCATTACAAACTCAGATGATGTGTCGTAACATTAAGGGTATCGTAGTTGATCTCAGCGGATTATTGTTTGCATTATAGAGTTTGATAGCGGAAAAATGGCGGTGTGAAGATTTCTCCACGGATTTACAAGATTTGGTGGAGATGGTGACAACACTAGTGGATTTGCCAGTGTTTCCGACGGATCTAGAGGAGTTGCGTGATTTGTGAAACTCTATTCCGGGATTTTTTACTTCTATGTTCCATGGGAACAAAATTCAAAAGTATATATTTTAGCACGGAGTGCGCATAACAGACAACTTGGGTTTACTTATATTGACATCTCTACTCCTATATGGTGTACGGAGAGGTCTAACGATTTTGTACAATCATAGGTGGAGTGTGCGTTTGTGAAAAAAACAATTTTCCACCTTCGAGTTGTATTTGAATAATTTTATAGAACCTTTTCATGTTGTTAACAATTTTTTATCGTAGCCAATTCTAATTCAAAGCTACAATCATTTTCTAATCAATTGAAAATAGAAAATTACTTATTTGTGATAAAAAGAAGGAAATAAATTTTTAGTATTTCTTCTACAAACAAAAATAAGCTAAAAAATTTGGTAAAATAAAATAATAATACTCATAATAAAATGAATTAAGTTTTATATAAACAAAATTATTATTCTTAAATTGAATAAATGATAAATTTTATGACTCAATTGTTTAACCACCAAATTTGACATAAAATTATATGTTAAATGGGTGTAATGATTGTGTTCTGGACTATAGGTAAAACCATATAGTCTTACATCATCCTCTCATATATAAGATAAAAACATCCAAAATATTCTCTAGATACCATTACAACACATATATAGAGTTCGAGAACTTATATTTCCGGTTGATGCAAATCACAAGAATTATGCGGTCGTATTTTGGGATTTAAAACGTCATGAAACCGTCAATCTCACTTTATCCTAATTCTTTTTTTCAACGTTTGGGCCACAAATGGCTGACCCATTAGCCAATCCTACATAAACGTAGGCGATGAGAATCCGTCCCAGGTGGATGGTGCTACCTGTCTCAGGTGGACTTATGATTGTCACTAGACCAAGGTCAATTCCCCTTTATATTACCTCTTGTATTAGTATTTTTGTAATTTTAATTTAACTACCAAAAAATTACGAGAAAACGCCCAAATAAATCCTTAACTTTTCACAAAACTCCATTTAAAGAACAATTTATCACGTAGATAATTTTTATCCTCAATTAATTTTGAATTTCGTAATTAAAAACAAACTTTATTTGACTAAGCGTATTTAAGCATCCCGTTAATTCGACTAACTGACCTAATTAACTCTGTTTACAATTGTTTAACGACAAACGTTTATTCTTAAACGATGACGTTTCAGAATGAAAAATGTCCCAAAAAATGAGTCTTCTTCTTCCCCAAATTGATTATTTCTAAATCCTAGAATTCAATTATCTCAAATTTTTCGTCTCATCTTCATGTCTCTAATAGAGTTTAGTTGATGGAATGATGGAGATTGTATAATCTTGTTCTATGAATTGAATTAATGTACTTTTCACTTTACAAATAATCCAATTCAGAGCGACGATCTCATGACGATCAACAAATTCATAACACTTGATAAGAAAATACAATCAACATAATTTTCCAAGTTTCTTTTCTTTTGTTTATATAGTAAAAAAGACTTGTAACGACAAAACTTCTCTCTGAAATAGAGTCTTTGCTTTTATTCTTTTGCTTGGCAAAGCTTCCTTCTGAAGTAGAATCTTTGCCTTACTCTTCACCACCTTCTCTTTCCTTTACTACCTTTGACTTCTTCTTCCGATAGTAAGCCTAATGGAACCTATCAATACTCCCCCCCCATGGAAATTAAACTTTTCCTCAAGCTGATACTCAAGAAATGTAGTTCTGAAATCTTTAGCATTCGTCCAAGTGTTGTCATGATCAACCAATCCCTACCATTTGACCAGTAACTAAAACATCATGTCTTCCGGAATCATCTCTTCGTGTAGCACATTGGCACATGCAGGAGGTATTGGATGCACCTCATGATTACTCCCAACCACCAACTTCAATTGAGAAACATGGAAGACGTTATGAATCTTTGCAGCAACTGGTAATTTGAGACGGTAAGCTGCGTTTCCCACTCTCTCCATTACCTCGTAAGGCCCATAGAACTTTGCAGAAAGTTTATGAAACATCCTCTAAATCACTAATTGTTGTCTATATGGTCTTAACTTCAAATAAACCATATCACCCACTTGGAATTCCACATCTCTTTTATGTTTATCTGCAGCAACATAGCATCTCTCTCACGTAATGCTGTCTCCAGTTCAAAGTTATTTGTAGACCCTTGCTCAAATTTGACCAATAAAGAAGGGTCTCTGCCGTACAAGACCTTAGATGGAGACGTCTTCAACGATGTGTGGTAAGACGTATTGTACCACAACTCTGCCCAAGACAAGAACTTGACCCATGTACGTGGATGATCTGACACAAAGCACCCCAAGTAAGTTTCCAAGCATCTGTTCAAAACCTTTGTTTGACCATCCGTTTGGGGGGTGAAAAGTTGTACTATACTTCAACTTTGTACCAGCCAATCTGAATGTTTCCTTCCAAAACCCACTCAGAAAAATCTTGTCTCTATCAGAAACAATTGACTGAGGGAAGCCATGTAACTTGACAATCTCTGATGCAAACTTTTGAGCCAAAGTAGCAGTTGTAAAGGGATGTTTTAGACTGAGAAAATGAGCATACTTACTCAGTCTATCCACTATCACCCATATAACATTGTAGCCTTGGGAAAAGGGTAATCCTCAATGAAATCCATGGAATTATCTTCCCAGACTGCACACGAAATAGGCAATAGTTGTAACAACCCAGCTGGAGACAAAGTAGAGTACTTGTGAGTTTGGCAGATTGAGCATTTAGACACGTAATTTTGAACATCCTTGTACATACTCTCCCAATGGAAAGAAAGTTGTACTCTCTTCATTGTCTTCAAAACTCCTGAATGTCCTCCTAGTAAACTTCCATGACATTCTTCCAATATCAAAGGGATGTATTTCGATTTTCTTGGGATCACCAGTCTCTGCTTGTACCACAGTCTACCATGTAACAGTTGCCAATTAGGTTGTTTTAATAGTCCCTGTTCTAGCTTCTGTTTAAGCTGTTGTAATCCTTCATCGTCATGAATCTCTTTATAGACTTCTTGTAATTGCAGAGTCTATGGAATGGTTAGTGCTAGTCGAGTCGGATCAATGTTGACTGATTGTGTCTGCTCAATTCTAGACAAGCCATCTGCTGCTTTATTCTCTATTCCAGGCTCGTAAAAAATGTCAAAGTCATATCCCAATAACCTTGTTAACCATCTCTGATACTCCATACTGACCTCCTTCTGTTCTAGTAAGTACTTCGGGCTCCTCTAATCTGTATGGACTTTGAATTTCCTCCCCAACAAGTAATGTTTCCACTTCTGCACAGCCACCACCACTGCCATTAATTCACGTTCATAAGCTGGTTTGAGATGTTCTCGTGTTGTTAACCCATGACTGAAGAAAGTTATAGGTTGTTTGTCCTGCATGAGAACTGTTCCCAATCCAAAACATGAAGCATCTGATTCAATGATAAATGTCTTGGAGAAATCAGGTAATGGCAATACTGGAGCATTACACATTGTTTCCTTTAATCTCTCAAACGCCTCATGAGATCCTTGAGACCAAACAAATTGTTCCTTTTGTAACAAAGAAGTCAGTTGTTTTTCCATTGATCCATATCCTCTAATAAAAATAGCCCGTTAAACCCAAGAAACCTCTGAGTTGTTTCACTGACTTAGGTGTTGGCCATAACTTCATTGCTTGAGTTTTATCTGCATCTGTTGCAACCCCTGATGCAGATATAATATGTCCCAAGTAATCTACTTCTTTTATTGGCAAATAACTGATTCTCTTCAAACACTTTCAAGACCCTTTGCAAATGTTCCACATGTTACTCCAAATTTCTGCTATAGACTAGCACATCATAAAAGAACACCAAAACAAATTTCCTCATGAAGGGCTTGAAAACTGCATTCATTAAAGACTGAAACGTGGTTGTGGCATTGGTGAGTCCAAATGGAACGACTAAGAACTCATAATGACCTTCCAATGTTTCGAATGTAGTTTTATGGATATCATGTTCCTCCATTCTTATATGATGGTATCCTGACCGCATGTCCAACTTAGAGAAGATAGTAGCTCCATACAGTTCATCCAATAGTTGATCAATCACTGGGATTGGGAACTTATCTGGAATGGTGGCCTTATTTAGTGCTCTGTAATCAATACAAAACCTCCAAGAACCATCTTTTTTCTTCACCAACAATACTGGAGAAAATGGACTCTTACTATGTTTTATAATTCCAGCTTCCAACATCTCTAAAACCATTTTCTCCATTGCTTCCTTACTAGCATGAGGGTATCTATAAGGTCTCACATATATAGCACTAACCCCTGGAATCAGATTGATTATATGCTCATGACCCCTCTATGGTGGTAATCCACTGGGAATCGCAAATACCCCTTCAAACTTCTCCAATACTACTGACAACCGCTCTTGCAATATCCCTTTGTTACCTTCCCCACTGGCTTCCTCCTCTAAATTCATTTATCTCCACAATACAACATTCTTTAGGTAAAGTCTGTGTCAATCTTTGCGGGTGCAATGATAAATCCCCCACCAAATTTATGCTCTTCCCCTCATGCACAAATGTGAATTTCTGCAACCTCCAATCAATTTGACATTTACCCAAAGTTTCCAACCACCGAATTCCCAAAATAGCATCTACGCCCCCTAATTCCAATGAGATGAAATCGGTTGTGAATATTACACCACTCAGAGAGAATTGAACTTGCTTGTAAACTCCCAAGCCTTTTACCAACAACCCATTCCCCAGGACAATGTCCATAGCATTATCTGTGGACACCTTCCACTTCAGTTTTGTTGTCATGGCAGGATCAATGAAATTATGGAAAACTCCACTATCCAGCATCACTACCATATTCACTTTCCCTACTTGTGCATTCATTCTTGTTGTCTTTGGTGAATGATAACACATCATTGAGCTGAATGATAATACTCTCAACTCCTACGCCAAATTTAGCTCTTCTTCCCTATTATCCATCCATTCCTGCTCTCTAACTTCCACCTCACATCCATTAATGAATGTCATCACTCTCCATTCTTTCTTTGTACAAGGGTGACCTTTATAGTATTTTCCCTTGCATTTGAAACAAATAGCATCTCTCATCATAGCATCCAACTCAGCATCCATGTATATTTTTCTGAGCCTCAAATTGTTAGGATTAGTGGTATGTTCAGTGTTCTTCTGTTCTTGAGACCGTGGTGTTATATTGGTGTTTCTGTAGGTGTTATTGCCCAATCCACTATGTCTATGTGTGTTGTAATGCGAGGATGATCTAATAGGTGTATAGCCTGAGGGTTTGACTTCCTTTTTTTCTTTTTTGCATAACTCCCCTATAGCTTTTTACAGGAAAAAACTATTCTTCATTCTTAAGACAATTGCAATGTGCTTCCTCAAGTCTCTTGGTTCCTTCATCTTAATCACCTCTTTCATCTCTTGTCAAGTTCTTGTCACTCAACCCTACAACTTGTGCTGACAGATCTTCAAACTCACTAACATATTCTGCCATTGATCCAATTTGTCTTATACCAAACAGTTTCTTTCCTGGTTCTGCTTCAATAGCCTCACCAAAGCGTAGTAACATACGCTCTTTAAAGACCAGCTAAATTTAGAGCCACAAGCTCAAGTCTTTCTCGATTTGAGTGTCGTCCAAGATTGAAGTATCGTTCCACTTGAACAATCCATCCATACGCTTTAACCCCATCAAACACAGGCATATCAATCTTTTAGAGTAAACTATGCCGATTCGCTACATTCATTATCTCAGATCGATAACCTAGTGGTGTATCCTTCCGGTTAGGTTACCAATTAGAGATCGGTACCTGATCGTTGTCGCGAGGTGAATCAGGGGTATTCTTGCCTTTAGCTTTGCCTAACTTCTTCACAAATAGATAGAGAGTTGTTATGATTTTATCGACCTTCTTCTCAAAATTCTCCTCAGACGATGTTAATCTCGTAAATTTACCATATAACAGCTCGATCTGCTCGCGTTGATCTCTGATCGTCGTCATTGTACTCGTTTGTCGTCGCCGCCGCGTCAAATCGTTCGCGGCTCATCTTCGCATTTGATTCAAACTAGTTTCACCGCACCAATGATAGAATTTAGTAGATGGAATGATGAAGATTGTATAATCTTGTTCTATGAATTGAATCAACGTACCTTTCACTTTACAAATAATCCAATTCAGAGAGACGATGGAACCTTTGACTTCTTCTTCCGATAGTAAGCCTGATGGAACCTATCAGACTCCTAGATTATGCGTCTCTCCTTCATTCTCATTCGTAGGCTCGTCAAAATCTTTGTCGCTACCCTATATGCGTGTTGAGACTCATCAAAGCCAGACATTAAGTCGTTTTTCGGTAACTTCACCGATTGAATCACCACCAGATAGGAAAATTTATCCACTATGTGAAGTTTGATCTTCTCAATTCCTTCTACCTTTCATCGAACTATGAAGTCGAGTTTCAGTCTCTTCGGTACTTGAAGTAATTGTCTTTCTTCCTCCTTTTACAGCTCTACAACCATGATCACTACTTCCACCGACCTTCTTCCACCGCAAGCACTTCTCATCTCTTCAATAGATGTAATTGGCCAAAGAGAAACAAAAATATCAAACGAGAGAGACAAAGATAATGATAGAAAGACATAAAAAGAGATAAACGTTTGTCGTTAAACAATCGTTAACAGAGCTAATTGAAATCGGGATTTATGAAGTTTTGTTGTTCCTCTGAGCAAAAATAATCTAGAAGTGTAGTGATATCATGTTGAACAAACATCGGCTCCCGAACGTTGCCCCCAAGAAGCTTCTCAAAGTAGTTTAGACCAACATCCTGAATCTAAAAGATACTAAATGTAATTTGTCGCTTTCCTTTGGCTTATCATCCTGTGAAAGTATCTCGAATTTGAATCACCCTCACGAAGCCAAGTCTCTTGACCTCTGCTTAAGAAAGCTTTTCTTCAGCTTGGGAAAAAGTATGCAATGTTCTTTGCGCTTCCAACTCTTCTTTAGCATTTGGAATGCTGGGTTGGGTTAGCATAAGCGTTTGAGCCTGGACTAAGATATCATGGGCCTCCTCGGCCCGCTTCTCCAAATCCGAGTAATTTTCTCGACTTAAGTCTCTTATCGGCTTCTTGAGCGGCCGAAGCTTCTTTGATAACATGTACATATTAGAACCAATTAAGTTTAAAGAAAACTAAAAGTCACAAACGATATCAAGGAAATAATTGTTAAGGAGTAAGAAATTATAAAAGTTGAATTGTCTTTTTGAGTGTTATCCAAAGTGGAGAAGGATATCACAATAGAGGCAAGGTCCGAAAAACCAGGTTCATCAAAAAGAGCAAAGGAGGAAGGAGGCGTAGCGAGCCATAAGTCATTGACAAAAACCCTATCAAGCTTCTTTGCTATGGGGCTCATTTTTCTTTTATTCCCGCAAGTGAAAGTGCAATCTCTAAAAATTTAAAGGGAAATTCTCATGAATACCACCAAAAATTTTTTTTTAACACATTTAGCACAGATTTTGAAAAGTTTTACAAATACCATCGAAAAGTTTTTTTTCTCATAAATACCACAAATCTTAAATTTTCAAAATTACACAAAAAACCTCCAAAAAACTATACCCTACCCCTTCTAAACTATACCCTAAACATTATATAGCGAACCCAAATGAAAAAAATTAAAATCTAAAAGTGTTAAAACTCGTTTTTGAATTTGTGGTATTTTTGTAAACTACTACTTTTTGATGGTATTTTTGTTATAAGAAACATTTTAATGGTATTTTTGTTATAAAAAATTTTTTAAAGGTATTTTCAAAACAAAAACTTATTTTGATGGTATTCTAAGAAATTTCTCAAATTTAAATCATCGAGAAAAGGGACGGAAAGACAAGTACTTAAATCTCTAGACGTCGAGTCATTTGAGAAGCCATCAACCTAAGAGTGCTCATGAGGATACAAGATTTGATTAAAATCAACAATCTCTGTCCAAAGGGTTCTTATTTCAATTTCATCATTAGAGGCATAAGCAAAAGACACCAAAATGGGAAGCGCGACCGATGGAAATTTAATTTGAGGAATTCACAAAACTACACAATTTCTTCTTTTCCTTTACAAAACTTTACCTAATTTATTTTTTTACATATTTACACATTTTAAAAAATTTAAAAGCTTGATTTACCCTTTAAAAAATTACCAAAATTAAAATCTTTTCATTTGGTTTCGCTAATTAGTGTTTAAGATATAATATTAAGGGGGTAGGATTGTGTGGATAGGGTTTATTTGGATTTAATTATGTGTTAAGGAGTAATTTTGAAATAGTGCAGTTTTGTGAAATGTAATTCAAATGATGTAATTTTGTAATTCTCCCATTTAACTTCGCATGAAATCATTTGGAGAGACTTCACCAAAACTGTAACACTTACCGATGGATGCCACATAATCCAAATCTTACCCAACTTCGAAAACCTGTAATTATCCTCGAAACTCTAACCCGACAAAAGCTCGTTCAAAAACTTCTTATGCTTGGGTTGCTTTACACGTGTCTCTATTAAACTAGGGCAATTCTTATGAATACCACTAAAAAATATTTTTTTTAACACAATGAGCACATATTTTCTAAAGTTTTACAAATACCATTAAAAAGATTTTTTCTCATAAATACCACAAATTTTAATTTTTCAAAATTACACCCAAAATCTTCAAAAAACTATACCTCACCCCTTCAAAACTATACCCTAAACACTATATAGCGAACCCAAATGAAAAAATTTAAAATTTAAAAGTGTTAAAACTTGTTTTTTGTATTTGTGGTATTTTTGTAAATTACTACTTTTTGAAGGTATTTTTGTTACAAAACATTTAATAATATTTTTGTTATAAAATTTTTTTAAAGGTATTTTCAAAACAAAAACTTATTTTGATGGTATTCTAAGGAATTTCTCATTAAACTACCAAAATGGGGTTTATTTCTTCGAAGCCATTATTTCTTGAAACCGGTGCGATGAGAAACCATATTAAAACCTCGCACGTTCCAACAAAAAATGTCACTACACATTAAAATTAACTAGATGATTCTCCCAAGTTATGAGCGTATATAAGTTTTGTATAAATATTTATATTTTAATAATATAGTTACATATTTTGTCAATTTTAATTTTGTTTATGTTTTAACTAATGATTTCGTTCATATAATAAACAACTACTCTCTCCGTTTCATAATAGTTGATGTTTGAGACAAATTTTTTTGTTTCAAATTAGTTGATGTTTTCAATTTTCAATGTAAAATTAATTGATATTATGTGATTTTCAATTATTGAAATTATGAAGGATGTGTATCTATTGGTTGAATTATGTTTAGTTGAAAAATTAAATGATTTTACATAAAAAAGAAAAAAATTAAATAAATTCTTAATATACGTAAAAAACTTAAAACATTAACTAATTTGAAACGGGGGAGTAACATTCTTCATGTTCGTAACTATTAATGTTGTAACCATGTTTTTAATTTTATTTCACTAACAACACTAACAATATTTTAACAAAAAAAAACAACACTAACAATATTAGACAACTTTTTCTTTCGTCTTTCCTTTTCTAGGAAAATTGTCGGAGATGTGCTTCGCGGACTTAGAGCTCGAATCGCTTTAAATTATGACAATTTCTTGCAGCGTGTGCGAACTTCCGACATCCAAGGACTTGAGACACGCACCTCCTAATATCTCCTTACTTAAACATAACAGTTACCGCCTCTGAAAGTGGCTTATGCGGGTCTATGAAAGTGAAGAACTTTGCGACTTCTAAGTTAGTCTTATTTGCGGTAATCGGATAAAGGCACTTGGGCTCTCTGAATAAGCCCGCAATGCAAAAAATACCATCATCATTGAAAGCCTGGAGATGAACATCTCGCAACTCGAGCCAATTAGGTGCGGATGATAGCTCTGGTTTCAGCGGAACAACACATGGCTCCCAATTCCCAACAAACATTGTTTGCCCATCAATATTCCAAAGACGCTAGTTAATAACTCAGGATCTGGTTTAATAATTTGGGATCCTAAAGAGGAAAGCATATCCTTCAAAATTTGTCACCACGACATCGCGTAAGTGCCTACTCTAAATACCATTCACAATATTATGGATAACCCCTTGAGTAGTCGGATCGCAATAGAATTGACTGATGATGAACGATTCCCATGCCTTATTATGCTTTTCAATGACATAATTGGGGATCATTACACAAGCCTTGCCTGATGGAAGAATAGAAGTTTCTCCTATATTTTCTAGAGGATGGGGCGGGTCTTTGAAAAGCTTGAGCCAATCATCGGCGATCTCGATCTTCATCTTGACTTTATTTTCTTGTGCACATGTTTTCGCTTCTACTGTAATTGGAGTTGTAGCTGCAGATGGAGCTTTCACCGTTGGGCTAGAGGTATCTTCCTCCTCCGTCGAGCCAACAATTTCACCTTCCTCAGGGTCTTCGTTTCACCAGCGTTCGCAGTCTGCGCAGAGATGGGGTCATCAATTGACAAGCCCTCTAGATTTGCAGGTTTAATCGACTGAGAAGTGGTGGTCGATTTGTCAGGCATCACTTTCCCGTTTAGATATGAAACTTCATGAACCCTAACAATGGGGCTTTTGGAGAGGCTATTTTTTTGGTTGAGCGTGAAGAGGAGTCTTCAGCTGAGGCATTGTTGGCTTGAATCGGCGATTGGTCACCGGAGAGAACATGACTAGCAGATGAAATCACGTTCTTAGATTTGGAGAGAGCGTCTGGCGAGATCCAACCGGTGTGTTTCTTCTTCAAATTCTTCTTGTGGCCCATCTTGAGGAGCCGAAAGTGAGCTCCGCCGATGCGCCTGACGACAGAGATGGGCTGAGAACAACGTCACTGTACAAGAAAATAGTCGTTTTCTTAGAGAGAGAGGACAACTTTTTTTTATCAAGTTTACCAAATTTTAAAAAAAATCATGTGTTAAAGAGTCATGGAGTAAATGGTAAAACCAAAGAGTCATGGAGTAAATGGTAAAACCAAAGAGTCTTGCATCCTCCTTTCCTATAAGAAGAAAACATTCAACATCTTCTCCTAGATACCTTTCATAGTTCAAGTGTTGAATCAATAAGTTTAGCAATTAATCTTCAATACTTGACTATGAGTAGGCCTAACATACAATTTGATGTTAGTTATACGTATGCCAAAAGATGCACTCTCTTACTGTATCTAATTTCAATATACTCAAACAGATCTTAAAATACATTAATGGGTATAATGTTTGGGTTAAATGCAAATTTACTAGAAGGTAAACAAAGATAATATTGTCGTGTTTATATGAAGCAATCTGAATATAAAATCATGTCGGATACAATTCTGAAACTACTTAGTCTTTGTTAAGTCATGTTGATACGAGATCCGAACAATTCTAATTTGATATAAAAGGGGCGAAGGCTACAATTCTCTAGTACCAAATTGATCGGAAATAAATTTGATCTTTCTTTCGATAAATGATTACAATAAAATAGTGTTTTGTTCTTTGTAGTTAGTGTTTTTTTGCGAAAAAACATGCCCTCTTCCCTATTCCTTGATCCTATTTATACTTAATTTGGGATCGCTTCGCAATTATTGCCCTATTTATGGACACCATTCATTGTCTTTAATTCGGCGGTTTCGCCTCGTTTGAACTTTGAAACCGATGTCTTGCATTAATGGTCGTCTGGCTAAATGGACTAAACTTGGGCATGGAATCTAACTTGAAACTTTTTCCATACAATCGGACTTCCAAATTTGGGCTTCGCTCCTTCTCTTACTAGATCGAGGGTTCGGAATCCGATACCAACAGAAGGCCCCCTAAGTCTGACGAAAGGAGAGCGGATTCGTCGGACTTAGTAAATGCGATCTTCCTTAATTGGTTTTTTTTCCCGCTAATTAAGATCCTTGAGATCCCGGGAAAATCACCACATTATCGATTTTTCGCAAAAATTAATGATGGAATTGATTTTGTTTTTAAAAAGATTTTGTTCCCGAAAAATGTGTTGCACGAGTACCTATATAGAAAGCGGCGTCTTATCATTGTCTCCCCACGTCACTCGAGGGTTTTTTTAAAGACGATTTAAAAAGGTAAAGCTCGACTTGTGACTTATTTGTCCATTTGTCTTTTATTACTTTTTACTTTTGGAAGAGAAACTTGTGGTTGAGCCGTGAATCCCTCCGGCGCCCCTCCGAATCGGATCGATCTCGAAGGCCGGAGAGCTCGCTTCTGATTGTCTACTAAAAAACATGCGAGGTAATTGTTCTTTCGCTTAAGGTTGCTTAGTCTTTGTTATTCTTGTAGGTTAGTTTCGTGATAAAGTCCGTGTATTTTTTATACATATCGCGAGAAGGTTGTTGACATTTTCCGGACGTTTGCCTTCCCCGGGATCGTGATTCCTCCTCTTGACCACATGCGTGAGCCTATGTGGGATCTGTACATCCGCCATTCCTTTGCTTTGGTTGAGGTAAACCTTTTTTAGGAGTGAATTAAACTTAATCTTGATTTTTAGGGACTGCTAATTTGATGTCGGGCCCTTGTTGATTTTTAGTGCGCGACTCATCTTAATCGCCAAATTTGTAGCTACGAGGGGATTTTACCGCGCCTGATGACCTTCAATCCGAGCTCGCAAGGGAAAAAGAAAGGTCGAGTTCCGCTAAGAAGGTCGTTGAAACAATGCGTCAGGCCTCGGAGAAGAACGCCAAAAAATTGACGAATACATGCGTCTTCGCGATGAAGCTCAGGTGGTGTGTGTTGAATCTGAGAAGAAGGCAGTTGTGATGGTGAAAAGGGTCGAGATCGCGAAAGAGAAGAACTCGAGGTTGGAAGGCGATCTCGCGAAGTCCAGGAATGACTTGAGGGAGATGAGCCTAAAATCTGAGGCTCTCTTGAAGCTTCGCGATCACGACCTCAAAAATCTTTTCATTCTACGAAAAAAGGAGTGAAGAAACTCGGGAAATTTCTCGTGAAAGAAGTGAGTGATCACATGCTGCTCAAGTGGACCATGATTGCGGTTGAGGAGATTACGGCTTATTAGGAATTCCTATCAGGAGTAGAGGTCGGGAAATACCCGGATTTCCCGGCCGAGAGAATAAGTGAAGATCTCAAGCTTTCCGAAGACTAGTGGGTATGCCTACCTTCTCCCTCGCTTGATTTGGAGAATATCGTGAATATGTTTGAGGATTCCCATCTTCGCTGCCAGAGTCATGAAGTTTTTCCTTTGTAAATGACTATAAAGGTTCCTTTGGCGGTGATGAAATATATCATGGAGATATTGGACCAGTTCAGTACAATGGCCAACAAAGGCACTCTCTGTGGAGACAACTCAATTTCTCAAGTATGAAACCCCGGAGGAGGTGAGGATTGATCCTCCGAGCGAGGACGTTCCCGTCAGCAGAGGGGACGATGAGGAAGTGATTGGCGAGGCATCGAGCCAGAGGAACCTTTCATAAAAGTAGCGGGTAGCGAGGAGATCGACCCTGAGACTCAGACGTGAATATTGTCACGTCTTTAAACCGAGAATTGGCCCAGAAAACTTACGTTCTATCATTGCATTTTTTTAAAACAAGGCCTTTTGTTGCCCGAGAGGGCTCTTTTTTATCTAGTCTACCCCGGGGTTGGGCCCGTGGTCTAATAGAATATTTAAGTTTAATTGTTTCAGTTGATTTTTATTTATGTTTCATTTGAATCGATGAACGAGTTTGATAAACGAGTTTCCATCGAGTTGGCCATTCGATTACAGAACCTAGGAAACTTTACAACCGAAAGATTGTAAAGGATCGTGATTAAATTACCCAAGAACTAAGCCTAGCTTAACCGATATATATGTGTTAATAAGCTTAGTGGTTGAATTGAATTGAACTTAAGGTTTTCTGAAAATTGAACTTTCCAAGACATTGTGTTAGTAGAATCGTTAGGAAAAGGATCTCTGCCACGAAGGTGAATTGATCTAAATTCATTTTCAAAACACAAAATTACCTTCTTAAAAGACATTGAAAAATCCGACGTTTGATCATGACAATAAGTACCTTAACCCGATTGTATAGCTTTTTAATTAATCCTTTTAAATCATCTTTAATCTTGTTTTCAATATTGATAATTTTTACAAAAAACACAAAACCAATATTTTTTTAAAACATAGACTTAGATAATTTCTCGCAAGTTTTAGTGTGTTAATTGCTCCCAATTCGGATTGACATTTTAAGTAGTACATTAAGACATTCGAAACAACGAGTGTAAAAACTCGTTTATCAAATTGGCGTCGTTGTCGGGGATTACAGAACCTATGTAACATATTTTACTTGTTTTAAACCATTTTAATCATTAAAACTAACTCATATAGATCACATTTAGTAGGATATAGGTTTCATTTGCATTTTTTCGTGATTTTCAAGTTTGAGGAGTGCGAGGACGGAAAAGATGAAGAATTCAAGCGAAAAGCGTCAAAAAATGGATATCGGTATGTTGTATCGGTCACTTGACCGATATCAACATACCGGTTTGCTTTATCGGCAACAACATGTCGATACAAGGAGGAGAAAGCCGAGGGACTCATATCGATATGTTGTATCAGTCACTTGGAACGATATCAGTATGTCGATATCGGTTAGGTGACCGATACAAATGACGGCAAAAATAAAGTAAAATCACATATTTTCCTTTAAAACATAATTTTTAGGGTTTTATTTGGGACCTTATGTTATTTTCGTTTTGAACAACTTTTGAGAGCTTTTTAAAGGACATTATTGAGTTTTGCAATTGGATTTCTTGTAACAACATCTACAATAAGAGTTTTTTTCTTTCCCCTTAATCTATATGATTCGTTGAGTTTGTGTATGTCTTATTCATCTTTGATTGCTTTGATTTTCAATATGCTTAGTGAGTAGATATAAATAGACAATTGGGTTTGGGAAAAGGGTTGATCAAATTTAGGATTATCATTGTCTAGAACTTAATCTTAAGACTTTTGTCTTTGGTAATGAACTTAAAGCTTTAATCGAGTTGACCATTCGATTACAGTTTCTAGGAAACTTTACAACCGAAAGATTGTAAAGGATCCTAATTAAACTACCCAAGAACTAAACCTAACTTAACCGAGAGATATGTGTTAATAAGCTTAGTGGTTGAATTGAACGTAAGGTTTTCTGATAATTGAACTTTCCAAGACATTGTGTTAGTTGAATTGTTAGGAAAAGGATCTCTGCCACGAAGGTGGATTGATCTAAATTCATTTCAAAACCCAAAATTACCTTCTTAATTGAAAAATCCGACGTTTGTTCATCTGAATAAATACCTTAACCCGATTGTTTAGCTTTTTAATTAATCCTTTTAAATCATCTTTAATCTTGTTTTCAATCTTGATAATCTTTTCAGGAAACATAAAACCAATCTTTTGTTTAAAACATAGACTAAAATAATTTCTCGCAAGTTTTAGTGTGTTAATTGCTCCCAATTCGGATTGACATCTTAAGTAATACATTAAGTCATTCGAAACAGCGAGTGTAAAAACTCATTTATCAAATTGGCGTCGTTGCCGATTTGGGAACTTGATTAACAATTAGAACTTTGAATTTACTTTGGACTACGTTTTCTTTTTCATGTTACTAACTTCATCTTGTTTCTTGTCTTTTTCTCAGGTGCATGCACTTACGAAGTCAAGGACAAGAAAACACGAAGTCAAGGACAAGAAAACCTCTTACCGTTGTTTCAAGACATCAAACAAACGAACAAGCTATCTCCCGACTGGAAAAAACAACAACAACAAGTGTCTAACGAGAACGATTCATATATGGATGAACAAACAACCGCACGTACAATCGGTACGAATGATATCCCTACCAACTTCAAAAGCAGAAGCGACATCCAAGCACCAGCTCTAGCCAACAACAACTTCGAGATAAAGTCAAGCCTCATCACTATGGTGGCAAATCAGAAGTTTCATAGCTTGCCTAACGAAGATCCATTAGATCATCTTGATCTTTATTATATGTTGTGCGGCACGGTGAAGATGAGGGGTGTAACTGAGGACATGTTCAAGCTAAGTTTGTTCCTTTTCTCTTTAGGGGACAAAGTCCGCCAATGGCAAAAGAACCTACCAAAGGACATTATCACGACTTTGGACGATTGCAAGGAAGCCTTTTTGACAAAGATCTTCTCCGTCGTTCGCACCTCGAAAAATGCAAAACGAGATTTTGGGCTTCGCTCAACTCGACAAGGAGACATTTAGTGAAGCTTGGGAAAGATTCAAAGGATATACACTTAAATTTAGGCACCATGGGTTCACCGGATAAAGCTTGTTGAACACCTTTTATAGAGGACTAAAACCCAAGTTTAGGATGCTACTCGATTCGGTGAGCCAAGGTAACTTCCTTGGTAATAGCGAGGCCGATGGTATGATGTTGGTTGAGAACTACGCTCAAAGTGACAACAACTACAATAAGGACTATGATCGAACGACAAATCGCGTAGGGAATAATGACCAATATAGGCGCGAGATGAAAGCGATGAACGAGAAACTTGACAAACTACTTATGTTCAAACAAGTAGCAGTTAACTTCGTAGAAGACGAAGAGAACGTTGTCACCCATGATGACATTCAAGAGGAAGTGAATTACGTAGGCAACCAAGATTATCGCTACAACAACTACCAACAGAATTCCAACCTCTCCTCCCGCAATACGAATGTTGCAAACCCTTAAACCTCCATACAACCAAGGGGACAAGCGTCGAAAAGTCAGTTCTACAAACCTCCGGGTTTCTACAACAACCAAGCATCACAAAACTACCAAGGGAATATCTCTTCTTCAGCCCCTCAAGGTGACCAAACAACTCACCTATTGAGGCAAATCCTGGATGGTCAAAACCACAATATAATGGAATTCAACGCTCTCAAGAAAGAGATACATGAAAAGGTGGACAACTCTTACAACGATCTAAACGCTAAGTTCGACTTCGTCAACTCTCACTTGAAAGCTTTGGACAACCAAATAGGCCAAATCACTTCTACTTCTAACAGGCCAGCGGGGCAACTCCCAGGAAAAATCAAGCCAAACCCCAAAGAATTCGTCAACGCCTTACAACTTCGTAGTGGTAGACAACTACCCTCTGGTGATTACATCGAGGAAAATGCGAAACAAGGTTGGAATAGACTTTTCAGATGATCAAGAAGTCATGGTTGTCGACGAGGCGGTTGTTGATAATGAAGTGGTAAAGGAAAAAAGTGGACAGAGAAACGACGGCGAACAAATAAAAAAAGGAAAGAGTTCGGTTGAAAAGAAAACCGAGAAGTCGAAAGAGCTAGTTTTCGTGACATCTCCTTATGTGCCTAATGTACCTTTCCCGGGTAGAATCAAGAAGCAACTCTTGGAGAAGTACAATGCTTAGTTTAAAAAGCAAATGAAAGAAGTGCAAATCGCCATGCCACTCATCGACGTTTTCATGTTAGTACCTCCCTACAACATGTTCTTGAAAGACTCCATAAAGAACAAGTTCAAAGACTTTGGTGACATGGTGGTTCTTTCGCAAGAGTGCAACACAATCATCCTAAGCGATCACACCCCGCGAAACTCGGCGATCCAGGGAGCTTCACCATACCATGTGTGTGCAACTTGGGAGCTAGCGCGAGTCTCATGCCCCTGTCCATTGCTTAAAGACTTGGTTTCTCTACCTTTAAATCAATTAGGATCTCTTTGGTGATGGTCGATAGATCTGTGAGAATACCCGCAGGAGTTTTAGAAGACATTCCGGTGAGACTTGGGAACGCATTTATTCCAACAGATTTCGTTGTTCTCGAGATGGATGAGGAACCTAAAGATCCGCTCATCTTAGGAAGACCCTTTTTAGCAACCGTTGGTGCAATCATCGACGTGAAGAAGGGAAAGATCGACTTGCACATCAGAGAAGATCTAATTCAACGATACAACATCAATGATGCGATCAAGAAACCAACCATCAACGGACAAATCTTCTATGTTGAGTTGATGGATGAGGTGGCCGATGAGTTCTTAGAGGAGTTAGTCGTGGAGGATGAGATCCAACTGGCCTTGACAACACAAAAAGAAGGAGGCAAGTTCGGGAACAATGAAGTGATGACAATGCAAAAGAGACTCGACTCCCACGCGATAGACAAGGAAAACACCGGTTTCGAGAAACTGCCCGAGACGGTGCGTTGCGATGCCAAGGCGGTCAATACGGGAAATGACCTAGCAATGGTAAGACTAGTGAGGATGATGATTGGAGCGAACTCAAAGCACCAAAGGTAGAACTAAAACCTCTTCTTAAAGGGCTTAGATAGGTTATATGGGTCCTAATTCCACTTATCCAATCATCATAAATGCCACACTCAATGATGAAAAAGTTAAAACTTTAACTTGTGCACTTACAAAATTTAGAAATCCATAGGTTATTCTCTAGATGATATCAAAGGAATATCACCCTCCTTGTGTATACATCAAAAGGATGAATCTATGTCTTCAATATAACATCAACGAAGGCTAAACCCAAACTTGAAAGAAGTGGTAAAGAAATAGATAATCAAGCTATTGGATGCGGGAATAATTTTTCAAATCTCCGATAGCAATTGGATCTCTCTCGTTCATGTAGTCCCTAAAAAGGGTGGGATTACAGTAGTGAAAAACGACAAAAACGAATTAATTCCAACTAGAACAATCACTGGTCACAGAGTTTGCATCGATTATCGTAGGTTAAACGTTGCGACTCGTAAAGACCACTGTCCACTACCCTTTATCGACCAAAAGTTAGAACGACTTGCAAACCACCCATATTATTGCTTCCTTGACGGATATTCTGGTTTCTTCCAAATACCAATCCACCCCCAAGACCAAGAGAAAATGACATTTAGTTGTCCATATGGAAAATTCCCATATCGTAGAATGCCTTTTGGGTTGTGTAACACACCCGTGACAGTCCAACGATGCATGATGTCCATATTCTCGAATTTTATTGAAAAAGTTGTTGAGGTGTTTATGGATTATTTTTCTATGTATGATTCTTCGTTTGCTTCGTGTTTGTCTAATCTTTGCAGGGTTCTAGAGAGGTGTGAGGATTGCCATTAGGTTCATAACTGGGAGAAGTGTCACTTCATGGTTAGAGATGGTATTGTTTTGGGTCACAAGATTTTCTAGAAGGGTATCGAGGTCGATAGAGCTAAGATCGATGTGATGGCTAATCTCGGGGCATGAAATTCAGTTAGGAGTATAAGAATATTTCTCGTTCATGCGGATTTCTACAGAAGATTCATCAAGGAATTCTCAAAAATAGTTAGAACGCTCACGAGACTGTTGTGCAAAGATACAGAGTTTCGGTTTGACGACAAATGTCTTGACGCTCCCATTGTGCAACCATCAGATTTGGACCTACCTTTCGAGATTATGTGCGACGCAAGTGACTACGCCGTTGTGCTGTGTTGGGACAGAGAAAAGAGAAGAAGCTTCACGGAATCTACTACGCTAATAACACGATGGATGATGCTCAAACCAAGTACGTTACAACCGAGAAAGAGCTCCTAGCAATCGTATTCGCTTTAGAGAAGTTCAGATCCTACCTAGTGGGTTCGAAGGTGATAGTGTATACCGATCACGCGGGATTGAGCACTTGTTGGCTAAGAAAGATGAGGAGTTGTGGTTGTTACGATGGATCATGTTGCTCCAAGAGTTCGATTTGGAGATTAAAGACAAGAAGGGCATCGAGAATGGAGTAGGGGATCATTTGTCAAGGATGAGTGTTGATAACGTGTTACCCATGGATGACTCGTTCACCGAGAAGAAGTTGATGACGATCACGCTGAGGCGCTCTCTAGAAAACCCATAAATGGACTTCGAGGAAATTATGGCTACCAAAGAGAAAGAACTCTGGTACGCGAACATCGTAAACTACTTGCCCATAGGAAAAGAACCACACTACCTGCAGGGCTATCAAAAGAAGAAATTCTTTCACGACATCAATCGTTTCTATTGGGACAAACCTTTTCTCTACACCTTGAGCAAAGACGACCTTTACAGGCGATGCGTAGTGGATGAAGAAATTGAAGGAATTCTCATGCATTGCCACAGTTCAGCATATGGAGGCCATTTCGCAACATTCAAAACGGTTTCTAAAGTTCTACAAGCTGTTTTTGGTGGCCTACGATGTTCAAGGATGATCATGAGTTCGTACAAAGGTTTGACACGTGCCAAAGAAAGGGGAACATTAGCAAGCAGAATGAGATGTCGCAGAAACCGATAATGGAAGTTGAGATATTTGATGTGTGGGGGGATTGACTTCATGGGTCCTTTTTCATATTCATATGGAAAGAAGTACATCCTAGTAGCGGTCGACTACGTCTCCAAATGGGTAGAAGTTGTAGCAAGTGCGACAAACGATGCAAAGGTGGTGATCAATCTTTTTAAAACCATCATGTTCCCGAGGTTTGGAGTCCCAAGAGTTGTGATAAGCGATGGTGGATCCCATTTCATCAACAAGATCTTCGAAAATCTACTAAATAAGTACGGAGTGAAGCACATGGTAGCAACATCGTATCATCCTCGGACAAGCGGTCAAGTAGAAGTGTCTAACCGACAGATCAAGGTCATTCTAGAGAAGATAGTTGGTGTAACTCGTAAAGACTAGTTCATCAAGCTCGATGAAGCTCTTTGGGCGTATAGAACATAATTCAAAACG
Source organism: Cochlearia excelsa (assembly GCA_963556525.1). Lineage (NCBI taxonomy): Eukaryota > Viridiplantae > Streptophyta > Magnoliopsida > Brassicales > Brassicaceae > Cochlearia > Cochlearia excelsa. The sequence continues at coordinate 19,004,838 of OY748328.1, forward strand.
CTCCTGGAAAAAACTATGTTCAATCTGTTACATGGGAAAGCATGCCATCAACCCGTTGAACTTGAGTACAAGGCGAGTTGGACAATCAAAATCCTGAACTTCGATCATCCTCGGAGTACAAGGCGAGTAAAGCACATGGTAGCAACATCGTATCATCCTCGGACAAGCGGTCAAGTAGAAGTGTCTAACCGACAGATCAAGGTCATTCTAGAGAAGACAATTGGTGTAACTCGTAAAGACTAGTCCATCAAGCTCGATGAAGCTCTTTGGGCGTATAGAACATAATTCAAAACGCTCCTGGAAAAAACTTTGTTCAATCTGTTACATGGGAAAGCATGCCATCAACCCGTTGAACTTGAGTACAAGGCGAGTTGGACAATCAAACTCCTGAACTTCGATCTTAAAACCGCGAAAGAAAAAAGAGAACTTCAACTCGAGGAGCTAGATGAGTTACGACAACGAGCTTATGAAAGTTCAAGGATATACAAAGAACGTTCCAAGGCCTTTCATGACCAGAAGATCATAAGAAAATAATTCAAGGAAAGTGACTTGGTGTTGTTGTTCAACTCGAGGTTGAACCTTTTCCCAGGTAAACTAAGTCGCGGTGGTAAGGTCCTTTCAAAGTCAAGGAAGTGCGCACACATGGAGTCGTGGTTCTTTGGGATAAAGAAGGACATGATTTTGTTGTGAACGGTCAAAGACTCAAACCGTACCTTGCCCACGAGTCAATCACCGAAGGAGATTCAATTCCTTTCGAATCCCAACGTCGCCTAAAACAAGGGAGTAAAGTCAAGCTAAGAGACTTAAAACCAGCCCACTTGGGAGTAAATCCCATGTCTATCCTTGTAAATACAATTTTAATTTGCATTTAGGTTCTAATTTACTTAGATTTTATTTTGTGTTTTCTTATTTAATGGTTTTCATGTGAAAACGAGTAGGAAAACGATTTATGAGGTGTATTGGCCTGTTATATCGGTTGTTGGACCGATATCGGCCAAAGAGTATCGGTCACTTGACCGATACAGAAGTCGACGAAAGAGGAAAATGCGTATCGGTTTGTTGTATCGGTCACATTTGAAATATTTTTTTGAAATCTACCCCTCAATGTCCATCTCGTGTTTTTTGGAATAACTAGAATGACCCTCCGATTTCGGGTTACTCTAGTAATAACGTCTTTATTAGGGTCATTCTAATGTATTTTCACAAAATATAATATAAATTTAACATGCATGAATATCTGATCTAGCTCAGCGGTGGAAAGAGGCTCGCCGGGTTGTTGAGTGCCTCCAGGGGATCGCCGAGTCTCAATTTCCGTCCTCTGAGCTTCGATCTCGGTGAAAATCCGCTGCGAATGCCCGTCAACGAACTCGTCGTTCTTCCTCTTGTGGGTCTTCTTGAAGACGGCGCTAACGGGTGGCTTGCGACCCAACTCCTTCGTCTAAAATGTAATTTAAAGTGTTAAAGTTAAAAAAATATAATTAATTTTAAAACAATTAGATAAAAACTTACAATGCTAAACATATGGCCAACAAACGGGATCTGGCCGGATGTATGAGTCATCAGGTTCGTCGTCCCGTCCGGCTACTTAGTGTTCCTTGAGGTGGAACACTTAGTCGCGACGTTGGCGTTGTGGTCATCCGTCCAATAGGCCTTCAAGCCGTCCCAAACCGCGGTCGATAAGAAGATCGTCTTCGCCGCGTCTCCGAGGACCTCCACTAGTCCTTCCAATCAGATACGGTGTTGGCCAAGCGAAACTTGGCGCTTTTGTTGAACTCCGTCTTAACCGACTCGTTGATCGAGATATCCCAATGCCACTTTTGCTGCAAAAATAGACAAATTTTAATAAATAATTTATTAATTAGAAATTTAATCTAAATAAATAAATAAGTGAGAAAATTATGTTACCGCGAAACATTTGAACCAAGTCTTTTTGATATGCTCCGGAGTGTTCTTCCAGTTGGGATGAGCCTCCGTGAAATATCCCTTGATAATGTCGGCGATCGAACGTGCCACTATATTATCAAACTTGAACCTGAAAGAAAAGTTAAACAATTAATATAAAGTTAATTAATAAAATAATAATATAATTCGAAATATTATAATTTATAGAGAATTTACGAACCAGTAGGTGTTTGCAATCTAGTGGGGATCTAAACGCCGAAGACTGTCATGTCCGGGTTGAGCTAAAATATCCTCAACCCGGAGAGTAGCGTACGGGACATGAGCCGGTACATCTAGCTCCGGATGTACCGGTCCCGGGACTTCTCCGTCTGGCTGATCATGTGGAGGTGGAGGCGGAGGCGCCGTGATCTGGACAGGCGTCAGCGTCGGAATCGGCTGCGACATCCCCAATGTCGGTGGAGAAGAGGACGTCGTCGCTGTACCGGAAGCAGAGGTGGAATTGGATGCTGATCGGGATGCAGCGGCCCTCTCGGCCATCAACTGCATATATCCTGGAGCTAGCGTGTTGGTCCTCCTAGGAGCCATGTGTATATACTGCAAAGATTTAAAACTAAATTAGTAATTAATTTGAAATTTAAATCTAACAACTAGTAAATTACTAAACAAATTTAAAACTAAATTACTAAACAAATTTAAAGCTAAACATATTTGAAATTTAAAACTAAATTACTAAACAAATTTTAAAAATATTTTGTTCAAAATCTTCATGAACACCAATTCTAATTCTAACAACCATTACAAACATTTATCAAATCAATCCTAATTAAAACTAATTCCAATCCTAAAACTATTTTCAATCCTAAAACTAATTAATTCCAATCCTAAAACTAATTAACAATCCTAAATCTAAATATAATTGAAAAAAATTAAAAAATTTTACCTTATATTTTGTAGAGAGAGAGAAAGAGCAAGAGGATTGTAGAGAGAGAGAGAGAGGAGATGAATGAGCGAGGAAGAAAATTTTTTGCGGGGTATATATAGTGTTAGCAATCATCGTTAAATCGTCGGTAAATCAACGTAAATTTACGACGATTTTACGACGATTCGTTGTACACGCGTACCAAAGCGGGTTGAACGCTTTGGTTTGACGCGCGTTGGAGGGAAAATCAATTTGCAAAAAATAAAAATCGTCGTAACTTCGTCGTTTATAAAATACAATCGTCTTAATTTCGTCGTTTATATAATACAAATCGTCGTAAACTCGTAGTTATTTTACAACTATTTACCAACGAATAGTGTTTTTATAACCTCGTACAAAAAACTCCTGATGGATGCGACATTTAGAGGTTATACAGGGTTTGACAAATCGTCGTTATATCGTTGTAAATTTACGAGAATATAGCAACGATACAGATAGAATCGTCGTAAATTCGTTGTACAACGAATTTACGACGAATCATAACTCTAAATTAAATTCATTGAAATTTAGTTTGCAAATGACTTTAGAATGTATTTATTGATAGTAATTGAAATATATTATAGCTATTTAACCTTAATGGTCCTAAAAATAACAAAAACCGAAAAATTAACAACATCTATACTCAATGATCTAAATATGTAATAAACTTTATATTAAACTTTACAAAATAGTGAAAGAAATTGCAAATTTGTTTCTTGCACCTACTTTGTTGTTGTTTTTATAGTTTTAAAATAACATTAGGGGTTTGTAGGAATACTTGTACGTATTAAAAGCTTAACCTTTGTGGATTAGGGTTTAAAAGATTAGGTCGTCGTACAGTACAACTTTACGACGATTTTGCATCCATAAAACATAGTACAACGTCATACTCAGCGAAGAAACCTCGTATGAAATGACACCTCGTACTAAACAAATATTCATATGGGGCGACGAGTTTACGACGATTGAAATCTAATCGTCGTAAAATCGTTGTACCATAACGATGAGTTTACGACGATTAAGGTTTTTATTTTTTTAAAAAAATTAAGACATATTTTGACATTCCATTTTATTTTACATAAATTTAAAACCAAGTTATTACTCAGAATCATCATTAGACTCATAGTCTTCCTCGTTTTCGGACTCAGATTCATCAAATTCTTCTATATGTTCGTATTCTTCCTCGTCCTCATTCATCTCTTCAGCTCTCCTATTAAATGGATCAACGAGTAGAACATCGTCCGTGCTTAATTCTGGGGAAGGAATATCAACGGGTGTATCACTTTGGAGTGTTGCTTCCTCTTCGAGGACTATATATATCCTCTTGGGGCAATTTTTATGACGGACAACCAATTTATCTCCGTCGACTTAAGTCGGGGATAAGGGATAAAACTTACTTGCTCAGCTTGTGATGCAAGTATAAAAGGCTCAAATTTGTTGAATCTCCTACTCTTATTGACATCCACGATCCCAGACTTGCTGATTCGAACACCTCTGTCGATCGTAAGATCAAACCACTCGCACTTGAAGATCACACATTTCAACATTAGCAATCCATGAAATGTTATTTCTATGATTTCTTGGATGATGTCGTAGAAATCAATGTCCCCCCTAACACAGACACCATAGTTAACACTTGTTCAATGTCGGTCATACTCGTACGCGTGGAAAGCATATCCTCTTGTAAAATACATTGATGCTGTCGTGATCCTCGCAAGCGGACGTTGAAGCATCTCGTGAAACCAAACCGAATAAGATTCGTCCTCGTACTCAATCTAAAATGATCACAAGTACTTAATTGTTTATAATATATAAACAAATTTTTCGTAATTGTCTTTGCAGCCACATCACAAAGTGTTCAGCTTTACGTGAATCGACCTCCTCATCAGATATCCCCTCAATTCCTTCTCTAACTTGTTCGACGGAGAGAATATATGAAAAAGCAACAAAGTTAAGCATGTTTTTTAGATTAATTAACGAAAAATATATATATATTTTTTATTTACCTTTCCCATGGAGTTACAATTTCGCAGCTCAATAGAATGTACGTGTGGGGACAATGAATTGTTCAATATATATATATATATTTATACTACTTCCACGACTTGCTCTCCAAGTTACAAACTGTCACCACACTACTAAGTTTATATCCTTTGTTCTAGTACACGTACCCTCCGAGTAGCCGGTTCATCCCCCTTGAGTTCTTCAAGTGCAACGCACCTCCACTATGCGCTCCACATTCGGTGTATGGAAACTTCTACTCACATGGCTCCTTCTAGAACAACACGACACTTGTCCCATTTTGTGTAGCTTACCTTTTTATTATATGTGTCCCTTCATGAGTAGTCGTTTCCCCTTTGGTTACTTTAATACAATACACCTAACCACTTGAATCCGCCATGTGTCGCCTTAGGAAGTGTTCCATGAATGGAAGCTTCTTGAACCACGTGTCTTCATCTCTTTACAAGTGTCTTCTCCATTTTAGATTCATGTCCCTTACCCATTTTTTGATTCAATGAACCTCTTTCTCCATTAGTCGCCACTTGTCCCCATTTCGGCAAATGGAAGCTACTTCGCCATGTTTCCCATGTGACCAACTAGGTTCATGCACTTGTAAATGAAAACAATGTGTTGGACTAAGCCATTGCACCACACACGTGCCACCGATTTTTCTTGGCTCGATCTGACCCGATGTCACGTCCGACCACTCTCACCGAGCGTTTCACCTTTTCTTGGCTTGGAGTCATATTTCTTGGATTCAAATGATATTTTCTTCAAGCATTGTAGAAATCGCCAAATAATTCCTAGCTATACCTTTTGGAACTCTCATTTCGTCGTTTTCCTCCTTGGCATTTTCTCCGAGAATTGTCCTTTAGCGCATTGTGTTGTTTTGTGGATAACTCCGATTTGACTTGTGCTTCTTTGGATTTTCTTCAGGCATTCTCCTTGTAATCTTAGTGGCTTTATTTCCCATAGGTTTTCCAAGTTTTGAAATTTTCTTGGTTTGTCCGCCATTGATCGTTAGGTTTTGATCGGGTGCGTTGTGGATTTTTATCGAGCACCATGTACCGCTCGAACGGGATATTACACTATTTGTCAGTCAACCTTTGGGTGTCTTTGATGTTTCAGGGTGATACCATGTTTAAGAAGGCGTTTATTTGGGTCGGGTTAGCTTCGATACCTCTTTTAGAGACCAAATATCCGAGGAACTCTCCGGAAGGAACTTCAAAGGTGCACTTCTCGGGGTTGAATTTCATCCCGTAGGAAATCGAATCACTGTTTTAGATGTTGAATGTGCTCTTTCGGCCTTGTTGACTTCACGAGCATATCATCTATGTAAACCTCCATGATTTTGTCCAAGTGTTTTTCGAACATACAATTAACAAGTCTCTGATAGGTGGCGCCTGCGTTATTTAGACCGAATATCATTCCTTTGTAACAGTAGATGCCTTTGTCAGTATTGAAGGAGGTTTTCTCCTAATCGTCAGCATGCATGGATACCTGGTTATATCCCGAAAAGGCATCCATAAATAATAGGAGTTTGTGACTGGTGGTCGCTTCAACGAGTTCGGTCAATTTCCCGTTCTTTTTTTTTAACAAAACCGAATTCGCATGCCATTTTGGATATTTGACTTCTCTTATTGATCTGAGCCTTCGCTGCCTCTGAACTTCATCGTTGACTGCCTGAAGCCTGTCGGGTCCAAGCTTCCTTCTTTTTTGTTGGATGGGTTTTAAAGTATAATCAACATTAAGTAGGTGAGTGGTTACTTCTGTATCTATCCCGATCATATCTTCGGGCCCCAATGCAAATACGTGTTTATTTTCGCAGAGAAATTGGACCAGCTTTTTTCTACGAGTATCAATGAGTTTCGCACCTATCTTTACGACCCGCAATGGCTATGTTTCTTCAATGGGGACCTCTATACTGACGTCGTCCGTCTTCTGTAGCAATTTAGTGACTCCAGAAGGACAAGCAACGCTGGCTAGTTGTTATTCGATAGTCAGCTTGTGGCTACTCATGTAATAGGAGCGTGCAGTTTCCTAGTTGCCTCCGATTTCTTCGATCCCAGAGGTGGTTGGGAAATTGAGGCATTGATGATATGTAGACGGTAATGGGCTTGTCGATCGAAGATAGTAAAATCTACGAGTTTCGACACTCCTTTTGCAAGCACTGGAGTTAGATAGATCTATACGACATTGTTGGATCGCTTGTGAAGACCACGAGCGACGTCGGGGTTCGGTTATCTCGTCCTTTCCGATTCCCAGGCGGAGTAGGCTGCTGAGGAAGATGAGGTCCACCCGAACTCCCAGTGTCGATTAGGATTCTCGAAACATCAAAGTTGGCTATGTCGAGTGATATAACCAATGTGTCGGCATGGGGTTTGGCGAGGCGAAGCGTTTCTTTTTCTTCGAAGTTGATGGTGACATTATCGCTGTCATTACGACTAGGTCCGGTTTTTCCGACTCTTCGATGATGCTTCTTGATAAGGTTGACCAAGGCGCTGAAAATTTTGGATCTTCCCATTATCATATCGATCCTTTTCTTGGGATACTCTGAGGTTGTCTCGGTATGTATGTCGTTGCCTTATGCAACGCGTCTTCCAAGGTCTTCGGCTAATTCGTCGTGAGTTCGCGGAAGAATTGGGATTCGGTCCAGACTCCGTTGCGCAGTGCTTCGATGGCGACATCGTCCGACACTTTTATTTTGGAGGCGACCTCCTTGAATCTTTCGACGTTTAGCCGAAGTGATTCTCCTTCCGCCTGCGTCATCTTCCACAGGTCGGCGATGGACAGCTCCTTGTGGATGTACATGGAGTAATGTTTGAGGAAGACGGTTTGGAGCTCGTGAAAATTCCTGATGGAGTTCGGCATGAGCCTGTTGAACCATCGTTGTGCTCCTCCTGTCAGGTTTTCGACGAAAAGCTAACAATAACCGGCGTCTCTCAGTTCGGGTGCGAACTGCGCTCTTCCCATCGATATGGTGAACGAGGTGACGTGTTGTACGGGGTCCTTTGTTCCGTCGTACTTCGGGATTGTGATTTTCCCGGGATGCGGAATACGGAAGCATGTGATATCCGATGTGAAGGGGACATTTTGTGCTTCTCTTAGGACGCGGTCGATCTCAGGTGCCGCACTCGTCGCTTCGTGGACTCGAGAGTTCATTTCGGCCAGCTCTTGGCGCATTCTTTCCAACTCGTAATCTCTCCCGGTTTGGGCGAACGTCGGTGCGTCTTGGAAGAGATGGACGTTTGTGGCGACACGGGGTTGGCGAACCGCGGGGTTCGGCGATGAATGCTTGGTCCGGCAGGCTTGGTGGGTGAACTGCGGGGTGTTGTAGATTGACGTCGGGTCATGAGTCCCGTAGAGACGTCCTGTCAGCGGGCTGAAAGCCTGATGGTTCTGATTTCCCTGTGTCGCGAACTGAGTTGCGTCTGTCGAGGGTCCTCCGAACAGATTTCTCTGAATGTTCGGCAAGAAATCGACGGCTGGTCTTGGATTTCGAGACCTTTCGCTCGAGAGTGCCTCGAACCGCTCGTTGGTTGACCTGGTAAGGGTGTCCACCTTGTTCATTAGGCTGGTGAGGAGTTCGGCGATTTCTGATCGACCGTCTTGGTTGCTGCGGTTGACTTCGGCAACCGATGTTGGCTCAGCGCTCGGTATAGCTATGGTGACTCTTGGTTCGCGGGTTGGTTCGACAAGAGTTGTACGAACCGCTATCGGCGTGTGGAGCTCTGATTCTGCGACTATTGGGGTCTGATCGACTGGGATCGCCGATGTCTGTGCTTCGGCCAGTTCTGCTTGTAGGACGATTGGTCTGTGTGAAGCGTTCTCTGGTTGGTTTGTCATTGTAGCTGGAAATGTTGATATTCTTCTTGACTTCGGGCTGTTCGTGAATTATCGTAAGCGTGAGAGTTTTTCCTGAAGCGTCCCCTCAGACGGCGCCAAATGTTAAAACAGGGTTCGGTCTTGGGACCGAACTGGGATGATTGTAACTAGAAGAGGGTCGGAAAACTCGTTAAGTGATAATGGGGACGAACAGGTGGTACCGAAGTGGAAATAAGAGTGAAATGCCAAACGGAAATATAATATGCCGAACAGAAATGTAATATCCTAACAGAAAGTGGATAGGAACTCGGAGTTCGTCTTGTTTATTGATCGATTGTTTGATACAAATGACGAAGTGAATAGATGAGTTTATAGCAGTTTCTCTCTGTATATTCTCTCTTTAAAATTCGGATCCTCTTCTTCTGAGTCGGAACTCTCTATTTATAGTGAAGGCCTCTGATCCTTGGCGGGGTTTTGCTCTTTTGGCGGGATCGCTTCGGCGCATGCTCGACATACGGAAAGCTGTTATGTCGAACATACCTTTGCATTTAATGCGGTTGTCGAGCATGCCTATGCATTTAATGCCCGTTCGGCTGACCTCTGATTTTGCAGGTCCGTACTGACACCTGTGTCAGTCTTGGCAGGTCCGTACCGATGTCACTGTGTCGCGCATGCTTTCTTCAAATGGGCTTTGACTTCGAATGGGCCTCGTCTTCGGACGGGCCTTGACTTCGGTAACCTTTTGGGCCGAACTCAGAATGAGGCCCAACGGATTCTTCTGGTAACTTCTGAAATGGGTCAGGTCTGAGTGGGCTTAGGCCCACCCTTAACAGAGTTGACTAAAGATCGAAGGACAGTCGTTATGTTCCTTTCTTTCTCGTTTCGTCTATTCTGGTGCAAGAGCAATAGGTTAAGCGTGCGTTCTATATCAATCGGTTTACACTACAAGAAAACAGTTCATTTCCTACCGTAAAAACGGTCACAAATCGGTCGAAATTGACGATTTACGACCCTTTTCCGACGAACGAGCGGGTCGGTTGGAGATGGTCGGAAATCGATTTTTGTCAAAAATCGGTCGGAAATTTCTGTCAGAAGAGGATACATCCATCAATACTGAATATGACCACCAAGTTCTACTTCTCCAGGCATGTGAATAGGTAAATGCTCCATAGCGTCGGAAAACGAAAGTGGAAATATCTTCTCTAGGTTGCACAAAAGCATTGAAATCTTCTCTTCCGGGTTGCGATGGTAAACGAACGAGCGGGTCGGTTGGAGATGGTCGGAAATCGATTTTTGTCAAAAATCGGTCGGAAATTTCTGTCAGAAGAGGATACATCCATCAATACTGAATATGACCACCAAGTTCTACTTCTCCAGGCATGTGAATAGGTAAATGCTCCATAGCGTCGGAAAACGAAAGTGGAAATATCTTCTCTAGGTTGCACAAAAGCATTGAAATCTTCTCTTCCGGGTTGCGATGGTAAATGACCTCGCAGAAATATCTCTGAAAAAAACTCTTATCCCTACAAGTGCTTCATGGACTTTTTGAGGAAGAAGCCCATCGAATGCAAATGGAAGAAGACGCTGCATAACAACATGACAATCATGACTCTTCATCCCCGAAAACTTTCCTTCCCCCGATCAACACACTTTCTAAGATTAGAAGAGTAATCATCCGGAAACTTCACACCTTCAATGATTCAGTTAAAGAATTCTTGTTTTGCTGAAGCATTTAACAGAAAAACAGGTTGTGAATATCTCCCTTGACTGGTCACATGAAGTTCCTTCCGAGAACAAATAGTCGACAAATCTAATATAGACTTTAAGTTGTCTTTCGTCCTCCTTTTCACGTTCATAATAGTAAACATGATGTTGTCAAAGAAGTTCTTCTCATTGTGCATAACATCTAGGTTTTCGATGTCCCATAAACAATCTGACTTAGATAGGTGGTGCCAAAAAGAACTTGGTTTCTAACTTAGTTTAGTATGTTTAGGAACTAAGTTAGTTTGTATACTTTGCTTGTTTACTTGGTGCCAAAAACATATTTTGTGTACTGTTTTGTTTCAAAATTTTGAACAATGTTTTGTATGCTTGAAGTGAAACTACTATTTAATATATTTTAGTTTTAGTGGTATTCATACATTTTTATTCGGATATTACATTTGGTTTTTAAAATATATTTTTTTAATTTATTTAATAAGAGCCACAAACATAATCATAACAAAATATACATACACATGAAAGAGATATTAGTTAAATCGTAGCAAATTTGCCATGAAAGTTTCATCTCAAAACGTAGTAAATTAAATTTGACAATAAATTTTCATGTCTAATGGTAGGAAAGTTTGCCACGGAATTTTCGTAGCAAATTGTGGTATTTTGCTACGCTTTTTGACACACGCTTTTTTGCTACGATCATATACACATTTTTTCTATTTCTTGGCAATTCGTGGATTTGCTCTGTATACCTACGAAATATTGGTTATATGATCCACGAAATTTAACATGGTTGTGGCGTTGTTTTTTTACTAGTGTATCACTTTAACACAGACAACAAAAAATGTAGAGTAAAAAGTGGTATAATCACATTTGTGAAGTTTTCCTCGCCGAATCTTATTTGTCTTTTCTATTTTAACCAATGTTTTCATAACCGACCCGGGAATCAAATTGGATTATGTTCCGGATCACCAGGTTTCTTGGTCGACCGCAGTTCAACCGCGGGTTAATAAATTGATGATTATATATATATAATTTATTATAAACCGCGGGTCTGGGTCGGGTATGAAAACATTGATTTTAACTAAAAATGTTGACAAAAACTGGTCAATATTAAAAAATTTGTTAATAGTTCTGGTGGCCAAATTTGTACCGAACCGGACTAGTTTAAGTTTTCATTCATGTGTTTGCTTAATTTAATTATTTAATTAATGAAAACCTTTTTAATTTATTTGTTGGTCTATCATTACCAAAGCCAAGCTGACAAAATTTTGAAGTTGTTCTTTAATGGCTGGCACAAGGCAATTTTCCCTGTCATTTCACGTGGCGGAATCTTAGTGGTTGGAATTATTTGGAAAGAGACCATTGATTTTTTTTTGTCACTAATAATGATACCGAGTTTTGTTTTGCCGGTGCTATGTGTGACACTTCATCACAAAAGCATGTATAAATGTACGAGAGAATTAAAAAATTAGGGAGAATCACAAAACTACGTCATTTGAATTACATTTCACAAAATTACACCATTTCCAAAATACTTCACAAAACTACACCTAGAGACTCAAAATTAAATATAAATAAATCCTACCCACACAATTCTACCCCCTTAATACTATACCCTAAATACTAATTAGCGAACCCAAATGAAAAAATTTTAATTTTGGTAATTTTTAAAAGGGTAAATCAAGCTTTTAAAATTTTGAAAGAGTGTAAATATGTGAAAAAATTAAATTAGGTGTAGTGTTGTGAAGGAGGGGTTGAAAGGGTGTGTTTTGTGAATTCCTCAAAAAACTAAGTCATTTGAATTACATTTCACAAAACTACACTATTTCAAAATAACTTTACAAAATTACACCTAAACCCTATAAATTAAATCCAAATAAACCATACACACACAATTCTACTCATTTAATATTATATCATAAACACTAATTAGCGAACCCAAATGAAAAGATTTTAATTTTGATAATTTTTTAAAAGGTAAATCAACCTTTAAAATTTTTGAAAGGGTATAAATATGTGAAAAAATTGAATTATATAGAATTTTATAAAGAAAAGGAAGAAAGGGTGTAGTTTGTGAATTCCTCTATCGAGGAGCTGCTATATCCAATCGAAAATAATTAGTAATATCATAAATAATTTTAATTATTAAATTGACAAAACAAATGGAAAAACCTTACAAAAAGGTGAAAAAATTAAGGATCGAACTGCTCAAAATTTTAGCATAAAAACACAATATTAGCTTTTTATTAATTTTAGGGAAAATTACAAAACTACACCATTTGAATTATATTTCACAAAACTACACCATTTCAAAAATACTTCACAAAACTACACCTAAACATTCAAAATTAAATCCAAATAAACCCTACCCACACAATCTTACCCCCTTAATACTATACCCTAAGGCCTAAACACTAATTAGCGAACCCAAATGAAAAGATTTTAATTTTGGTAATTTTTAAAAGAGTAAATCAAGCTTTTAAAATTTTGAAAGGGTGTAAATATGTGAAAATATTAAATTAGGTGTAGTTTTATGAAGGAAGGGTTGAAATGGTGTAGTTTTGTGAATTCCTCTTAATTTTATGCCAAAAAATCGGTTCGAACCATTGATTTTAGGATAAATATATAACTAATCTCTTTTATTCTTTTTATAACAAAAATATCAAAAATTTAACGCTAATTTAAAAGAATTCATTTAATAGAAATAAACTTAAAAGCCTTAATAACTTAATCACAAAACAATAAATTCAAGAGGAATTCACAAAACTACATCATTTCTTTCTTTCTTTTACAAAACTCTACCTAATTCAATTTTTTCACATATTTACACTCTTTCAAAATTTTAAAAGTTTGATTTACCCTTTAAAAATTTATCAAAATTAAAATCTTTTCATCTGGGTTCGCTAATTAGTGTTTAGGGTATAATATTAAGGGGTAGGATTGTGTGTAGGATTTATTTGGATTTAATTTTTAGTGTTTAGGTGTAGTTTTGTGAAATGTAATTCAAATGATGTAGTTTTGTAATTTTCCCTAAATTCAATCACCTATACTATTAATTGGGAAAAACACATTTTGAAAATAGTTGTCATAATAAAAAAGTGAAAATCCCTTTAATTTGTTTTAATTACATAAATTGTATTATAAGGTAATTTTAGATTTGAAAAATAGCAAAAAATATTGGGAAAATTACAAAACTACGCCGTTTGAATTACATTTCACAAAACTACACTATTTCAAATTTATTTCACAAAACTACACCTAAATACTCAAAACTAAATCCAAATAAACCATACCCACACAATCCTACCCTCTTAATATTATACCCTAAACACTAATTAGCGAACTCAAATGAATTTTTTTTAATTTTGGTGATTTTTTAAAGGGTAAATCAAGCTTTTAAAATTTTGAAATGGTGTAATTATGTAAAAATATTGAATTATGTGTAGTTTTGTGAAGGAAGGGATAAAATGATGTAGTTTTGTGAATTCCTCAAAAATATTCCTATTTAAAATGAACAAAAATTGAAAAACGAAAAATAAAAAATAAAAATAAAAACAAACATCAAAAATTATTCATATTTAATAGATAATGAAAAATTAAAATAGTATCAATATTTCATTTTTATGAAAATCATACAGTATTAAAAATATACTAGGTGCGGACCCGCGCTATATGCGGGGCAAAGTTTCATTATCCTTAATAATATAATTAGATTCATATATAATAAAAAATAAGAGGAATTCACAAAACTACACCCTTTCAACCCCTCCTTCACAAAACTACACCTAATTTAATTTTTTCACAAAACTACACCCTTTCAAAATTTTAAAACCTTGATTTACTCTTTTAAAAATTACCAAAATTAAAATCTTTTCATTTGGGTTCGCTAATTAGTGTTTAGGGTATAATATTAAGGGGATATGATTGTGTGGGTAAGATTTATTTGGATTTAATTTTGAGTGTTTAGGTGTAGTTTTGTGAAGTATTTTTGAAATGATGTAGTTTTGTGAAATGTAATTCAAATGGTGTAGTTTTGTGATTCTCCCAAAAAATAATTTCATGTTTTAAATTAGTCTTAGAAGATAAATAAATATTTTATAACGAATACAATTTATTTTAGATATAAATATACTTATTTAACTATAAATATAAATCTATGTTTACGACAAATTATCCAAACTTTATATATATCACCATATTCACATATATATATACCAATACCACAATGAAAAAATACAAAAATATTAAAGAATGTGATACTCGTTGGAATTTTCTGGAAATAATTAGAAGAACTTGAAACGTTATAACATACCTTATTTCATATAATATCATCGTATAAAATAAAACATAATCTATTTTTAAAAGTATGATATTTTTATATTAAGGTAATTAAGTTAGACACGCAAATATCGCAAAAAGATAGACACGGGATAAAAATATTTCGTAGATTTAGAGACACAAAACGAAATAAAATTGTTAAAATTAATTTCTTAAAAACCAATATTAATATCTTTGACTACAATATTTGATCGATAAGAAAACAAAAAACCCAACAATACTTCTATAAACAAAAACTAAATAATATATCTCAAATTATCTATAAAAATAAAATAAAATCGAAGTCAATAAGTTATTCTAAAATATAAGGGTACAAACGCAAAATAAATAAAATATAAGGACATAAACGCAAAAAATTATGTATGTGGATGATTGGGTGGCCTATGTAAAATATATATTCCAATAATAGGCCTAAAATATATTTAAAATTGTGTATTGACGATTTTTACAATACGTAGATGCTAGATAGACCTAAAATATATTTTATATGAATTCTTTTAATAGTTTAGAAAGATTAGTAAAATATATTAAAATTGGATGAGAAAATTAGTTCAAAGTATAAGGATTAAAACGCAAAAAATAAAAAATATCTTAAAAACTCTCTCGTCGCGACACGTAGGCGTTTTGACTTCTCTTTTAATAGTATATATTTAAAGTTTTTTAAAATGCCTTAATCTATAAAATCTTTATATTATTTAAAAGTATATATTAAATTTATAAATGGAAAATATATTTTACTTGTGAGTCTAATTTTAAATTTAAATGTAACTATAATCGTATGATTTGGATAAAGATTATGATCTTCTTATGATTTAGTTTGTATTACACTACAAGAAAACAGTTCGTTTCCTACCGTAAAAACGGTCGGAATTCGGTCGGAAATGGTAACCCGAGACTAGATACCAACTTCTCAATTTCATAATACGTTACCGGTGTCATATTATCTTCCGGTAAAATGTCTTTGATCAATCCAACCCACGCATCCACACAATCTTCTGAAAGGTTATAATCCGTTTTGATAGACATCATTCTTGTTGCAGTTGAAAAAAGCGAATGACCTTCTCTACATCCACCATATAACGGGTTCTTAACGGCATCTAACATCTCAAAGATTTTATGCGCTTCTACATTTGACTCCTCTATTGTAGGTACATGATCAACTCCAACATACGACGACATACTTTCCCGAAAAATATCATTAACCATTTGCATAGTCCTATCTATAAAAATAGGTTGTTCTACTGGATGGACAATTACATCATCATTATAATATTGTATATTACTACTACTATGATAATTTACCATCAAATCATTTTCCCATGAGAATACCATATTTTATATCCCAGCGTAAATCCAACATTATATAAATGTTTCCAAACTACTTTTAACGAAATATTTCTAAGATTATCACAATTTTACAAGGACAACACATTTTACCTGTTTTTACGTTTTTTTCTTGAATTGCGGCAAATTCCATAAATTGTTTAAGTCCCTCCGCAAATTCGTCCGTAAGTAATCCCGTCTCGGAACTTAATGATTTTCATCCATCCACGATCTAAAATAACTCATGACTTATGATTTGTGAAATATATAATAAGAGAAATTGTAAGAAAAATCGAATGTGAATAGTAATTGTAAGAAAATTATAATGTTAATAGAATTTGTAAGAAAGAAGGAAGTGAATATGAGATATATATATAAGCGTTTTTCCGACCGAATTCCGACCAAAATCGGTCCGTTTCGCAACGGTTATGAAAACGTTACAAATATCGTCGGAAAGTGGTCGGGAAGTACAACGGTCGACGAAATGGTCGACCAATTTTGAAGTTTTTTCAAACGGTGTTAAATTGGTTGGTAAGTGCTCGGAAATTTCTGACCCAATTCTGACGACTTACATTTTTTCGGAAATTTTTGACCATTTTCCGACCACAATTCCCAACGGTATGGTTTAGGTTGGAAATCGGTCGAAATTTCCGACCCAAATGTGTTGGTCAGAAAATTCCGACCATTTTCTGATCAAATTTTGAACCGTCAGAATTTGGTGGGTAAAATAGTCGGAATTGCGTAAGAAATTTCCGACGGCATTATTTCCGTCGGAAATCACCATGTTTTCTTGTAGTGGTAGGTCATTAAATATCGAATTTAAAGTTATGAACGATAATTGTTATGAGGTTAAATCAAAATCATGCTTGCAATGGGACAAAAAATATCATACATTATATAAAATATTTAACTAAAATTATATTCATAAATATAGATAAATATGATTCCAAATTTTATCAAATATCAATAAATAGTTTTTTAAAATTATATCAAAATAATATGTATAAAGTCTAAATTTCAAAATTTAATTTTTCTATTATGAAGTTGAGCAAAAACATAAAATAAATGATTTATGTTTCTTAATTACTATCCCAAATTTGTTGTTTTTCAGAATCCGAAACTTGTTATGTAGGCAAGTAAATCTACAATCTATCTATCATTTCATTTGCAAGTACTAAAATCTATTAATTGTTGTGCTAAAAGAAAACAAAGGAGGCTAGTTTCTAACAGCACGACCGTTAACTCCTCCAGTTTATTATATATTTACGAAATTACCCTTACCCCTTTCACTGACTGTCTGACTCGTCTCCTTCTCTACTTGGATCTCAAAAACCCAATCCTTCTCTCTTCTCTCTTCTCTCTTCTCTCTCTCCTCTTTCTCTCACTAGACACACATTCATGCCAGCAATGCCAGGCCTCGTGTCGGTAAAAACTCCGGCCGATGCGCCGCCGTTACGTGTGGCCGTTCCGGAGCTGATAAACCCGAATCCGCCACGAACACCGATGAAGAAGACTCCTTCCTCTACACCATCTCGATCCAAACCTTCACCTGGTAGATCCGCCAAAAAAGATTCTCCCGGAGTTTCCTCCGCCGCCGTAGACGATCCGTCGCTGGATAATCCAGATCTAGGTCCTTTCCTTCTCAAACTCGCTCGCGACGCCATAGCTTCAGGTGAAGGTCCTAACAAAGCCTTGGATTACGCGATCCGAGCCACCAAATCGTTTGAGAGATGCTGCGCCTCCGTAGCCCCGTCGATCCCCGGCGGTAGCGATGGCGGACCTGTTCTAGATCTAGCCATGAGTCTTCACGTCCTCGCCGCTATTTACTGCAGCCTCGGCCGATTCGATGAAGCCGTTCCTCCTCTGGAACGAGCCATCCAGGTTCCTGATCCGACACGTGGACCTGACCACTCCCTCGCCGCGTTCTCCGGCCATATGCAGCTCGGTGACACCTTGTCGATGCTTGGTCAGATCGATAGATCCATCGCTTGTTACGAGGAAGGTCTTAAGATCCAGATCCATACTCTAGGCGATACTGATCCTCGCGTCGGTGAAACTTGCAGGTACTTTGTTTACATCTGAATTTGATAGCTGATTTAACAAAGCCACTACTGTGTGTTTATGCTTTCTACTTTGACTGACTTCAGGTACTTAGCTGAAGCTTATGTTCAAGCAATGCAGTTCAACAAAGCAGAAGAGCTATGCAAAAAGACTCTCGAGATCCACCGTGCCCATAGCGAACCTGCCTCTCTTGAAGAAGCAGCCGATAGGAGGCTAATGGCTATCATCTGCGAGGCCAAAGGAGACTACGAGAACGCCCTCGAGCACCTCGTTCTCGCAAGTATGGCCATGATAGCAACCGGGCAAGAGTCCGAGGTAGCCTCCATCGATGTCAGCATTGGGAATATCTACATGTCGCTGTGCAGGTTCGACGAAGCCGTCTTCTCTTATCAGAAGGCTCTCACTGTGTTCAAAGCGTCGAAAGGAGAGACTCATCCTACGGTTGCGTCTGTGTTTGTGAGATTGGCTGAGCTTTATCACAGGACAGGGAAACTCCGCGAGTCCAAGTCTTATTGTGAGAACGCCCTGAGGATTTACAGTAAGCCTGTCCCTGGGACAACTGTGGAGGAGATTGCTGGTGGATTAACAGAGATCTCTGCTATATATGAGTCCGTTGACGAGCCCGAGGAAGCGTTGAAGCTACTTCAGAAGTCTATGAAGCTGCTCGAGGATAAACCAGGACAGCAAAGCGCCATTGCAGGTAAAAACAACCTCGATCAAAGATATGAGTTTTTATGTTTTTTGCTTGATTGATTGATGTGCAAAGACTTTGAAATCGAATTGTTTTTCATTTTGAATTGAATGTAAAGTACTGATCTTTGTGTTTCAAACATGTAGTAGAAGCTGGCTAAATTAACTTAAATTAGTTTTTTTATCCGGTTGGTTTGCAACGCTAAGTTATTAGATTGTGGTCAGACCAGAACTAAAACTCTCTCTTGGATTGTTTGTTTGAATGCCAAATGAGATGCTTGATCTTCTCTTACATTAGTTTGACTTTATAATATAAATACTATGTAGGCTTGGAGGCAAGGATGGGAGTGATGTATTACACGTTGGGAAGGTACGAGGAAGCAAGAAACGCGTTTGAGAGCGCAGTGACGAAGCTGCGTGCAGCGGGTGAGAAGTCTGCCTTCTTTGGTGTAGTACTGAACCAGATGGGACTAGCCTGTGTCCAGCTTTTCAAGATTGACGAAGCGGGAGAGCTTTTTGAAGAAGCAAGAGTGATTCTTGAGCAAGAACGTGGACCGTGTGATCAGGACACCCTCGGGGTTTACAGTAATCTGGCTGCTACCTATGATGCAATGGGAAGGTAAATTATATGGATCAGATAAAACCAAAACTAGGTATGGGCATTTGGGTTCTAAAGACATTCCATATATGTGATTTTACAGGATAGAGGATGCGATTGAGATATTAGAGCAAGTTCTTAAGCTGAGAGAAGAGAAACTCGGTACAGCCAATCCTGATTTTGAGGACGAGAAGAAGCGATTGGCAGAGCTATTGAAAGAAGCCGGAAGGTCACGGAACTACAAAGCCAAATCGCTACAGAATCTGATCGATCCAAACGCAAGACCTCCAAAGAAAGAGTCTTCTGCTAAGAAATGGCCAAGCCTTGGTTTCAAGTTCTGATGAAACAAGAACCAAAAATTAATAAAATATTATTAATAACCATATATAATAAAAAAACCATCATCCACATATGTATTCAATATTTTATTATTGTTATTTGTTTGTTTTTTTTTAAAGAAAATCTGATCTACTTTCTGTATCATAAATCTAAGGTTTGGTGAATTATTTTTTTCATAAAATGTATATTGTTATTATTTGAGTTTGGTGAAAACTAACAAGTGTGTGAAAGGTTTGTTGTGAGTTTGCGAATTTTTTTTTTTTTTTTTTTTGTCGTCTATTGAATCTTTCAGATTGGAAAATAAACCATTGTGTTACACAACATAAAGACCCATAAACAAATAAAGGATTTTTATCAGATTTAAAAACATGATTTAAAATTTTTAAGCCCAAAGAAGCCCAAATCTAAAACCAAATGCCCTAGAAACTCAAGAAGGAGAAGACTGTGACGGCTGTGGAGTTGCATCGGCGAGAATTTGACTGGAAAACGACCTCCACATTCTCAGATCCATCATGGAGGCGTTATAGCCGAGTGGATCGAGTCTTCATCTTCATCTCCGTCTGCTCAAGATCTTCTTGACCCGGGATTAATTGTGATTTGGAGACTTGATTTTAGAGGGAAAAACCGGACGAAACCGAGATAAGCCGGACTAACCGGAGATAAACCGGACTAGCCGGAGATAAGCCACACACCGTGACTGAAGAAGCTCACGTTGGCGGAAGCGTAAGCCGACCATCAGATCTAAAAGTTCCACTGATGCCAGAGTCTTAGCGGCCACCGAAGCTAATAGAAGCCTTCGATACCGAGTCAGTATCCAAACACCTTCACTAACGAAGCTGTGATGTTGGAGTCAAGATCTTAGCCGGACGAAGACCACCGGCGTTTAGGTCCCTCTCTCTAAAAGATATTGCGAATTTTATTTAGTTCACTCTTTTTTACATTTCACTTTTGTGAATGTTTTGGGCTAAATTTGTGTAATTGTTTTTTCTTTGTAGGTCCTTGAAAAGTTATGATATTTACAAGTCTTTGTGCTTTTTTAACTTGTACAAATTTGATTAGCATTTCAACAAAATCGTATTTAAGGATTTTTTTTGGAGAAATTCCTACAAATATGAAATACCAACAAATAAGAATTTCATTTTTTAGTATCAAAATAGGGAGAATTACAAAACTACACCATTTAAATTACATTTCACAAAACTACGCCATTTCCAAAATACTTCACAAAACTACACCTAAACACTCAAAATTAAATCCAAATAAATCCTACCCACATAATTCTACCCCCTTAATATTATACCCTAAACACTAATTAGCGAATCCAAATGAAAAAAATTTAATTTTGGTAATTTTTCAAAAGGTAATCAAACTTTTAAAATTTTGAAAGGGTGAAAAAATTAAATTATGTGTAGTTTTGTGAAGGAGGGGTAGAAAGGGTGTAGTTTTGTGAATTCCTCAAAATATAATTAACTCAAAATATAATTAAAAGGTTTTATTTTACAAAATTACATACACAAAAAACTACTTTTAACACTTCTTTAAGAAATAATTCATTTGAATTCGCTATATATTGGGTATAATTTTGAAGAGGGTAGGGTTTAGTTTTGAAAGTTTTCAACTAATTTAAGATTTATTTTATTTTTGTGAATTTTTTTTAATGCTATTTGGAAGTTTTTTGAGAATGTGTACTAATTTTTTTAGGTACTATTCATAAGAATTGCCCCATTTCTAACATAACACTTTGTTGAAATTTTTTTACTTCACAAATCATTGTGCTGTTTGAGAAACTATTCCTAAATTTTGTGTTAATGATTATATTGATGTCATGAGGATGTTAAATAAAAAGGGATATTTGAAATTTTGTTTAAATTAATTAGTTGATCATAATAACTTTTATTTTGGTAATTATTAAAACTTGAGTAATTGCTTGAGTAAAATCATAATAACTTTTTTTTGGTAATTTTACGATGATAATAATATTTTTTTTAGTAGATACAACTATTTAAATAGATGCATCAGTAGAACAACAACATTTGGTTGGAGTACAGTGTCCATATAAAAAGATGTTAATATTTATACAAAATGTCCTGCAACCCTCAGGTATTTTACATGGTGCATGATCAAAACATTTTGGCCATTGCTGTTTTATTCCAAAATCTGTGAAAGAGAAAACATAAGATGAATGTATAAAATAAAAAATAGAGAACAAAAATATATGAATTAAATAATAAACTATTACCGGAAGTGATTTGAGAGCAATCTACAGAAGATGTGACAATAATGATTGCGAGAAGAAATGAAACTAAATTTATTTTCGTCATAGACATTTTTAAAACTCTTATTAACTCGTTTAGAATTTTGTTATTATTATGGGTGATTATATATATATATATTGAAATAAACATGCTCTAAAAGGTATATTGTTGGTCAAAGATATGTAATAAGAGAATCTCTTAAATTTATTTTCTTAAGATCGAAGTCAAAATATTTTTTACCAAATTATGTATCGACATTTGTCAATAAAATATAATTTTTAGAAATAGTTTAACAGAAATATTTTTTTTATCATTTATTTAGGTTTGTAATTGATTTTAATATCAATCAAAACCCACAATTATTATAAAAATGTTATTGGATATGTTATTTATAAATCATAGTGTTATTGGATATGTTATTTATAAATCATGTTTCAATGCATTTTACAATCTAGTGTTATTCAATAAATCGTTTCAAATAATTTTTTTTAAATCATTAGAATGTTTTGTAGGGAGTCTTATGTTTTGAAATAGACTTGGAAGATTATTATCGCTTTAACTTGAAACTGTTGGTTAAAAATCTATTATATAAAAGAGAAAGAACTCTCTCCATATGAATGATACATCATCATCAAAAATATTAAATACATAAATAAAATAAAAATTTGATAAAATTCATTAAATATTAATAAAAATTAAATAAGAAACCATTAAAGACATAAAGTCATTTAATAATAAAATAAAACATTACATTATATACAATAATAAATATATAAAAATTCAAACTTAAATATATATAGATAAATAAAGTTTAAACATTGTAAATTTAAGATTCAAATACTCCATAACTACAAATATTGATAACACATAAACTGTTCTCAATAATCTTCTTAAACCAAATGTTAATAATCACTAAAAATATCTACTGAAAATATAACCGTCATATAAAATAAACAAAAACAAATAGAAATGTTCTAATAACATTAAATAAAAGAAAACAAACTATAGTGCAATTTAAAAAACGGGTTAAAATCTCCACGTAAAACAAAAATAAATGTGTTATGGACAAAAATAAATGATTAATAATAAAGAAACTAAAAAGAATACACAACAATCTTAAAAAGTTTGTAAAACTAGATTTCATCACATATTGATTTTCTAATACTTTTTAATAAACTAAAATATTCATTCAAAAGTTACGCATGAACAATTTTATTTTCATTAATTTGGTAAAATAAATTGGGTTGTTTGTATCTAATGTCAAACCAAAATGTCAAACCAAATACATAGAAAAAATTAGGAAATCATGTACATTTTTGGACCTTAATTTGCAATAAGGTGATTTGTGTTTCAAAATTGGTAATTAGGTGATTTTCCTTCCTTCTATTTTTTTTATGACTGATATACCCCTCCGCGCATTCACACAGGTTCATGAATGTTCACAAGTTTTCTGTTTCAAATTTTTTCATGAATTATTTAATCAAACTATGAATGTTCACATGTTATCATGAATATTCACACATGTTTATGAATATTCACACATTTTCATGAATATTACATGTTCATGAATATTCACACATGTTCATGAATATTCACACAATGTCACGATTATTTTAGAAGTAAGAACATGAATGTTCATACGAATACATGAATGTTCACGCATATACATGAATGTTCACGCATATACATGAATGTTCACATGAACTGACCAGAAAGTTCCGGGTTATTTTTGATTTTTCAACATTAAATATCACCTAAATGCAAATACAAAAAATCACCCTATTGGCAAATTAAGAAGTAAAAAGTACCTAGTTTACTAAATAACTCTATGTACAATAAGAAAATGTTTTAAAATAAAGGGAATTCACAAAACTACACCCTTTCAACCCCTCCTTCACAAAACTACACCTAATTTAATTTTTTCACATATTTACACCCTTTCAAAATTTTAAAAGCTTGATTTATACTTTTAAAAATTACCAAAATTAAAATCTTTTTATTTGGTTCGCTAATTAGTGTTTAGGATATAATATTAAGGGGGTAGGATTGTGTGGGTAGGGTTTATTTGGATTTAATTTTGAGTGTTTAGGTGTAGTTTTGTGAAATATTTTTGAAATGGTGTAGTTTTGTGAAATGTAATTCAAATGGTGTAGTTTTGTGAAATGTAATTCAAATAAAGTAACATAAAGATGATTCTAACATGATATATAAATATGATTTAATTAATAATATCTATTATGCTTATTTTTAAATAATATTTTAATTAATAATATCTATTAATATTATTTTGCTAATATGATTCAAATTAAATATGCGAAGAATTGAGTTTTCACAAAAATAATAGAAAATAAGTTTATTTATCATTTTACAAATACAAATCCATAAAAAACATTTAAAATTTTAAAAATATTATAAAAATATAAAAATCTTAAACATGCAAGTAGCGCGGGCATTCCTCTAGAGTGGGCGCGCGTAGAATTTTTGAACAAAATTCTTAAATATAGCTTTAACATTTAGTGACATAGTCTAAAGGAACATAAAACTCATCATGTGTACATGATATGTATTCTTCTACTTTTATTGTTCTTAGGAATTTAGTTTAATAATCGAGGAATTCACAAAACTACACCATTTCTTCCATTCCTTTACAGAACTCTACCTACTTCAATTTTTTCACATATTTACATCCTTTCAAAATTTTAAAAGCTTGATTTACCCTTTAAAAAATTATCAAAATTAAAATCTTTTCATTTGGGTTCGCTAATTAGTGTTTAGGGTATAGTATTAAGGGGGTAGGATTGTGTGGGTAGGGTTAATTTGGATTTAATTTTTAGTTTTTAGGTGTAGTTTTGTGAAGTTATTTTGAAATGGTGTAGTTTTGTGAAATGTAATTCAAATGATGTAGTTTTGTAATTCTCCCTTAATAATTTAGATTAACTTTAATTAGTTATAATATAATTAGAGTTTAGTGAATAAAAGGACACCACCTTATGGGTTACGTAAACATTTTATTATTTGGATACATAAATTTTCAATAGATAGATGTATAATGAGAACTATATTCCATATTAAAAAAATGAAATTCACTCGCAATGCACATACCTTCTCATTAGGATTGAACCTCCACTTAACATTTTTATTTCTCAGACGAATCAAACCGGTTAGAGTTATGTATAACATACTTTAACAGCTAATAAGAGTTTTTCAATTTATTTTAGATGTAGCGCTCATTTCAAATATTAAAAATACTTCAAAAGCTATAATATCATATATTTGCGATAATAAGATAAGAAATATTGCTAAAATTTTAAACTGAAGTAGAAAATAAATTTTATTTGTCAGACGAATCAAACCAATTAGATAAGACATTCAAAATGCAAAATCGTTAGGTTATGTATAACATACTTTGACAACTAATAAGAGTTTTTCAATTCATTTTAGATGTAACGCTCATTTCAAATATTAAAAATACTTCAAAAGCTATAATATCATATATTTGCTATAAGAAGAAAAAAAATATTGCTAAATTTTAAAATGAAGTAGAAAATAAATTTTTACAATGACATAAATTATAGTACTTACTTAAACTTTATCTAAGTTCAATTAGATTAGCATCTTAAATTTCTCAAACCCAAGTAAATACTAATATTTTTATTTATCAATTGCGTTAGCAAACAAAACTTTTCAAATATTAATTTAACAAAGAGAAAATATATAAAAAATTAAATAGTTTTAATTTACACTTAATACAAATACTCAATAAAATCATAACAAATACTCTTTTTGTTCCACATTAAATTATGTTTTAAATATTTTCAAAAAATTAAGGATGGTTGTAAAATGACTTTAATGACTTTAATTTATATTCTTTTTATTCTTTTTTAATGAAATTAAGATGTATAATATAGAAAATATGTTGAAAAAATAAAACTACATTTAAAGTGTAACAAAAAATATTCTAAAACAACATTTAATAAGGAACATATGGAGTATAACTTAATATTTTAAGACTCCAGTAAAGTTGAATTTTTTCCAGTGTGTCTTATAATGTGTTATCATACAATCTATTATGCGAACGTAAACTTTTCTCGAATGCATAGAAAAACAAAATGATAACTACACCCGCCCTACGCGCGGGTCCTCCCCTAGTTGAACATAAAACTACTACTTTCAAAACAAAACTCAAAACACTAAATCTTGAATTTTTTTTAAAAAAAATACAAAGTATTTGAAAAAGTAACTTAATTAATAATTTAACCCCTTAAAGGTTTATAGTTAAATAAATTTCAAATGAATGTAATTTTGTATAATAATGTTTAAAATGTGTAGTTTGGTGAATTATTTATGTTTAATTGATCCTCCAACGTTGGCATATAAAGAAGTGACACATGGACTACAATTTTTTTTATTATTCTGACTATAAACTAATATACATTTTGTTTCCATGTTATATATCCATCATATATCGAAGTCTTTATTAATTATGTGATTCGTTTTTACTCTTATAAATGTCTTTTTATATTTATTAAGTAAAAAAGAGTTTGGGGCCGAAATCCTAAATCTTTCTTCATGGTGAATGATATCTCACCCCATTTTTTAATGGGTATTAAATGTGATAATTTCTTAACTAGCCAATGAGTATAAATCAAGGAATGTTTTCTTAGAGAGAATTGATTCCTAATATACACCAATTGGTTGACATCTTTTATCATTAACTTTAAAATTGTCAAATCTCGTTAATGATTTTCTGTAAATGTTCATATATGAATGATTTCGAGTGAATAATCGTTGTGAATGATAATTGGTATATGTGAATGATAAATAATATATGTGAATGAATGATTTATGTCAATGATGAGTTGTTAATGATCTCAATGATTGATCTATGTGAATGATTTTTCGTGAATGATTTTTGTGAATGATTTTGTGAGAATAAGGTTAATTTTGTTAATTTAAGTACGAAAATCAAATTAAATTATCCAAAATTTAATTATTACACCAAAAACAGTTAATTGACAAATTATATTTTAAAATGTATATAATACGCTAATTAACTCAAAAATAAAACGGATAATCATAAACAAAAAGTAGTATCAGTGTTAGTATCAACTATTTCTTTTAAATAAGTTGTATCACATTTTTTTAAATCAGTGTATATGATTTATTTTTAACTTATGACATTATATTTTGAAATTTAAATGATTAGCATTGTAACTAGTTTTACTTGTTGGTGTTGTTCTAAATCAACTATTATATATTAACACAATATCTCTTAGTATTGTGTATTTTATTTTTTTCGTATTTTATATTGCGCAAACACAAACTAGACAAATATATAAAGTCTTACATTTCTATGTAATTGAGATAAAAAACTCTTACACTTCTTTATCATCTAAATAACAATACATTTATATACTAAATAGTTATTTAAAAACTATGTACTTTTTGTTTGGTAATTGTTAATAGGGTAGTTTAAGTTTTTTATTTAGGAAAATATGTTATTTTAATTTTAAGAATATGCTAAAATACTGTTTTATCCTTTTTAATATTTAACCAAAACATATTCATCATTCATTGGTGATATAAAAGTCATTCATCAAAATATTAATCACTCATTGGTGAGATTCACCATTCACCACGAAAAACATAAATTTACCTAAATGTTATAATTGTCTTTTCACTTATAAAAATTACCATTTAACAATATAAAACAAAAATACCTTCTAACAAATTAAAAAATACACTCTCGGCCAATTATCTCTTTGAAGATTAACCTCTAGATATATTATGTAACACTATAATTACGATATGTAAAGTTTTAATAGGTCCTCACAAAACACAATATTTCAATATGTAAAATAACTAGGTTTGTGCATTTTCTTATAATTGCTTATTTGAATAACTAAAGTTATCAGAGTTTTTTTTAAAGTCCAAAATTTTTGTATTGAATTATCCCACTAGTCTATAAATGATAATGATTATACAATATCATGAGGATGTTAAATAAAAAGAGGAAACATTAAATTTTGATTATGTATAATTTAGAACATCGATAAGATTTTGGTATTTGAGAATGACAAAAAAACAAGTTGTTATTAAGAAATCATAGCAAGAAAATCGCTTAAGTAAAATCGTAATAACTTTTATTTTGATAATTTTACGAAGACAATAATATTTTTTGGGCAGGTAAAAATATTTAATTAGATGTAGAACAACAACATTGTGTTGGAGTACAATGTCCATATAAGAAAATGCTTATATCTATACAAAATTTCATGCAACCGAAGGATGTTTTACATGGAGCATGGTCGAAACATTTCGGCCATTGTTGTTGCATTCCAAAACCTATGTAGGATAAAGAAAAAGACCAATATACATATTTGTAATATAATGAAATATTTCTACAATAATGTAGTAATAGAATCATAAATTATTGTATGAATGCTAAAATCGAATTGAAAATTGTTTTAAAAGTTGTATAAAGTGACGATGAAATCCGAAAACAAATACGGTTTTGAAAACTATTTTGAAAAGCTATTTCACAGAGTCGAGTTAAACTATCTCCTTAATTCTAAAGATCGTCCATAGTGTGACGGTAATATCGATCCAGAATCCCAGGATAAAACTGTGATATTCAGATTTGCAACATTCAAAACCAGAATCGACGAACACTAAACTCTACGATACTCTTGATCGACTTACTATGAAATAACGTGTTGGTGTTTCTGCTTTGTGAATTTTAAATAATGATTGCGAGAAGAAATGAAACTAAATTTATCTTCGTCATAGACATTTTTAAAGCTCTTATTAACTCGTTTAGAATTTTGTTATTATTCTAGGTGATTATATATATATATATATATTGAAATAAACATGCTCTAAAGGTATATTGTTGGTCAAAGATATGTAATAAGAGAATATCTTAAATTTATTTTCTTAAGATCGAAGTCAAATTTATTTTTTACCAAATTATGTATCAACAGTTGTAAGTAAAATTTAATTTTTAGAAATAGTTTAACATAAATAGATTTTTTTATCACTTATTTAGGTTTGTAATTGATTTTAAATCCAACCAAAATCCACATTTATTAGAAATATGTTTCTAATGTTTCTAATTAAATTTTAGTGTTATTATTGACTATGGTATTTATAAATCATGTTTCGGTGCATTTTACAATCTAGTGTTATTCAATAAATGGTTTCAAATAAGTTTTTAAATCCCTAGAATGATTTGTAGGGAGTCTTATCTTTTAAAATAGACTTGAAGGATTATTATCGGTTTAAATTGAAACTGTTGGTTAAAAATATAACTAGTTTATCAAAACAAACTAGCAATCTTATGAATCAAGGATTAATGTTGACGGGCAATGCAAATATATACTTTTAGAATTGCACATTATACACATCTCATAAAATTATGTCTTTCAAAACAAAATCCTAAATACTAAATGTTGAATTTAAATTAAAAAAGTTACAAAGTATTTGCAAAAGGTAACTTAATTAATCATTTAACCCTTTAAAGTTTTATAGTTAAATAAATTTCAAATGAATGTAATTTTGTATAATAATGTTTAAAATGAATTTATAAAATAAAAAATAAAGAACAAAAATATATGAATTAAATAATAAATTATTACCGGAAGTGATTTGGAAGCAATCTACAGAAGATGTGACAATAATGATTGCGAGAAGAAATGAAACTAAATTTATCTTCGTCATAGACATTTTTAAAGTTCTTATTAACTCTTTTTGAATTTTGTTACAATTCTAGGTGATTGTATATATATATATATATATATATATATATATTGAAATAAACATGCTCTAAAGGTATATTGTTGGTCAAAGATATGTAATAAGAGAATCTCTTAAATTTATTTTCTTAAGATCGAAGTCAAAATATTTTTTACCAAATTATGTATCAAAATTTGTAAATAAAATATAATTTTTAGAAATAGTTTAACAAAAATATATTTTTATCATTTATTTAGGTTGTAATTGATTTTAATATCAATCAAAACCACGGTTATTATAAAAATGTTTTTAATTAAATTTTAGTGTTATTGGATATGTTATTTATAAATCATGTTTCAGTGCGTTTTACAATCTAGTGTTATTCAATAAATCATTTCAAATAATTTTTTTAAATCATTAGAATGTTTTGTAGGGAATCTTATGTTTTGAAATAGACTTCAAAGATTATTATCGCTTTAACTTGAAACTGTTGGTTAAAAATCTATTATATAAAAGAAAAAGAACCATCTCCATATAAATGATACATCATTATCAAAAAATTTAAATACATAAATAAAATAAAATTTTGATAAAATTCATTAAATATTAATAAAAATCAAATAAGAAACCATTAAAGACATAAAGTCATTTAATAATAGGGAGAATCACAAAACTACACCATTTGAATTACATTTCACAAAACTACACCATTTCCAAAATACTTCACAAAACTACACCTAAACACTCAAAATTAAATTCAAATAAACTCTACCCAAACAATCCTACCCCCTTAATACTATACCCTAAACACTAATTAGCGAACCCAAATGAAAAAAATTTAATTTTGGTAATTTTTTAAAGGCTAAATCAAGCTTTTAAAATTTTGAAAGGGTGTAAATATGTGAAAATATTAAATTAGGAGTAGTTTTGTGAAGAAGGTGTTGAAAGGGTGTAGATTTGTGAATTCCTCTTAATAATAAAATAAAACATTACATTATATACAATAATAAATATATAAAAATTCAAACTTAAATATATATATAGATACATAAAGTTTAAACATTATAAATTTAAGATTCAGATACTCCATGACTACAAATATAAATAACACATAAATTGTTCTCAATAATCTTCTTGTACCAAATGTTAATAATCACCAAAAATATATACCAAAAACATAACCGTCATATAAAATAATATAATGTTCTATTAAAATTAAAGAAAAGAAAACAAACTATGGTTCAATTTAAAAATAGGGTTAAAATCTCCACATAAAACAAAAATAAATGTGTTATGGACAAAAGTAAATGATTAATAATAAAGAAACTAAAAAGAATACGCAACAATCTTAAAAAATTGTAAAACTAGATTTCATCACATATTGATTTTCTAATAGTTTTTTAATAAACTAAAATATTCATTCAAAAGTTACGCATGAACAATTTTAGTTTCATTAATTTGGTAAATTAAAATGGGTTGTTTGTATCTAATGTCAAACCAAATACATATTACAATAATAAAATGTTTTAAAATACCAACCTCAAAACGCCATAAACAAAATATACATATTTTTGAAAATAATTATAAAATATTGATGGATATACCGCGCAACGCGCATCTTCTATCCTAGTATAACTAGTTTGTTAAAACTAGCAATCTTATGAATCAAGGATTAATGTTTAGGAGCAATGCAAAAATATACTTCTAGAACTGCACAATATACACATTAAGGTATATTTTCAAATATTCACAAAAACACTAAATATTGAACATATATAAAACTACTACTTTCAAAACAAAACTCGAAACACTAAATCTTGAATTTAAATTAAAAAAATACAAATATTTTTGCAAAAGGTAACTTAATTAATCATTTAACCCCTTAAAGGTTTATAGTTAAATAAATTTCAAATGAATGTAATTTTGTATAATAATGTTTAAAATGTGTAGTTTGGTGAATTATTTATGTTTAATTGATTTTAGAAATTGGACTTCTGGAAGGATCCTCCAACGTTGGCATATAAAGAAGTGACACATGGACTACAATTTTTTTTTATTATTCTCACTATAAACTAATAAACATTTTGTTTCCATGTTATATATCCATCATATATCGAAGTATTTATATGCTTAATTATGTGATTCGTTTTTACTCTTATAAATGTATTTTTTATATTTATTAAGTAAAAAGGAGTTTGGGGCCGAAATCCTAAATCTTTCTTCATGGGAATGATATCGCAAAATCGTCCACTCACCCCATTTTCTAATGGATATTAAATGTGATAATTTCTTGACTAGCCAATGAGTATAAATCTAGGAATGTTTTCTTAGAGAGAATTGATTCCTAATATACACCAATTGGTTGACATCTTTTTCTCTTTAATTTATGCCTTTTTGCTTAGTCTCGACATAAAATTTGGCCTTTTTCATGTGTTACTCACACTCGTATCTTTTTCTTTTACCATTAACTTTAAAATTGTCAAATCTCGTGAATGGTTGCCTGTAAATGTTCATATATGAATGATTTCAAATGAATAATCGTTGTGAATGATAATTGGTATATGTGAATGATAAATCTATACTATTAAAAGAGAAGTCAAAACGCATACGTGTCGCGACGTGAAAGCTTTTAGAATATTTTTTATTTTTTTGCGTTTTAATCCTTATATTTTTGAATAATTTTGTTCGGCGAATTCTATAAATTATATTTTAGGCCCAACGATTTCAAGCTTACATATAAAACTTTTAAGAATTAAATTTCTCCCACATTGAAAACAATAAGAAACAAAATAAGAAATCTTCTAAAATAAATATGACTTTATTACATACAAAATCATTAAAGCGGGCATTCGTCAAATGGGCCTGCGAATTTCAGTAAATGGATCGCGCCTTCATAATGCATAATGCGGGTCTTTTTCTTTGAATAGGCTTGCAAAGTTTGATTAGTTATTTCGGCTTTCGATAAAGGTCTTTCATAGATGCATGCCTCATAAATTGCCAGCGGGTATCGAGAACTTTGATTAGTGGATTGAAGTCTGGACATTCGGTTTTCAGGTCGGGCTCATTCGAGTTTGGGTGTTTCGGGTTAAAGGATATAAGATCCGTTCGGATTATTTAAAAATACAGTTATGTTCGGTTCGAATCTATTCAGGTTGAGGTCGAGTTTCATATATTTAACAATACCTGACCTGGAACCAAATATTTTTCGGTTCGGGTTTTTTGATTTTTTGGTTTGAATTTTCAGGTTTTACATATTTTTGGTAAGAATTTATGGTCTTATTTCGGGTAATTCCGGTTCGGTTCGGGTTTTGGTTTGACTTATTCATATAACCCACAAAAAATTGAAATAGCCTACTAAAATTCAAATTACCTTATCAAAACTATATACATATGTATATCTTCGGATCTATTCGAATACAATTCGGGCCTCAGGTCGGTTCAGGTTAGAATGGAAACCCGAGTTAGAAAATATTAAATCTCGATTGGATAATATGAGAACCGAAACCGGATTTTTCAGATCGATTCGGTTTCGGGTTTCGGAACTCGGGTTAAATGTTCAGCCCTACCCTAAATTGATCAATTAATGGTCTTTCATAATATAACTTAATATTATTTATGAATATCCTGTCCCGCGCAAGGTGCGGGGTACTTATCTAGTAATATGTGCGAATGAAAGATTTATGTAAATGATGAGTTGTTAATGATCTCAGTGATTGATCTACGTGAATGATTTTTCGTGAATGATTTGTGTGAATGATTTGTGTGAATGATTTTGTGAGAATAAGGTTAATTTTGTTAATTTAAGTACGAAAATCAAATTAAATTATCCAAAATTTAACTATTACATCAAAAACAATTAATTGACAAATTATATTTTAAAATTTATATAATACGCTAATTAACTCAAAAATAAAACGGATAATCATAAACAAAAAGTAGTATCAATGTTACTATCAACTATTTCTTTTAAATAAGTAGTATCACATTTTTTTATCAGTGTATATAATTTATTTTTAACTTATGACATTTTTTATTTTGAAATTTAAATGATTAACATTGTTACTATTTTTACTTGTTGGTGTTGTTCTAAATCAACTATTATATATTAACACAAAATCTCTTAGTATTGTGTATTTTATTTTTTTCGTATTTTATATTGCGCAAACACAAACTATATAAAGTCTTACATTTCTATGTAATTGAGATAAATAAAACTCTTACACTTCTTTATCATCTAAATTAAATTAAATTTAGTCATCACAATACATTTATATACCAAATAGTTATTTAAAAACAACATATTATAAAATTAAAATTATTTGATGACGTGGATGCCTTAGATTGAGATATTATTGTTTTATGTAATTTTTGTTTGGTAATTGTTAGTAGGGTCGTTTAAGTTTTTTAACTAGGAAAATATGTAATTTTAATTTTAAGAATATGCAAAAATACTGTATGATCCTTTTTAATATTTAACCAAAACATATTCATCATTCACCAATGTTTGTTCATTGTTTACCGACCGATATTCACCATTCATCATTCGACAATTACCATTCATCTATCAATATTCATCATTCATCATATATATTCATCATTCGATAACAAAATATAATAGGTTTATAGTGATATAAAAGTCATTCACCAATGATATTAATCACTCATTGGTGGTATTCACCATTCACGTATTACGTTCACTATTCAACACGAAAAACATAAATTTACCAAAAGGTTATAATTGTATTTTAACTTATAAAAATTACAATTTAGCAATTATAAAACAAAAAATACCTTCTAGCAAATTAAAAAAACTAAAAAATACCCTCTCGGCCAATTATCTCTTTGAAGATTAACCTCTAGATATATTATGTAACACTATAATTACGATATGTAAATTTTTAATAGCTCCTCACAAAAACACAATATTTCAATATGTAAAATAACTAGGTTTGTGCATTTTCTTATAATTGCTTATTTGAATAACTAAAGTTATCAGAGTTTTTTTTTAAAGTCCAAAATTTTTGTATTGAATTATCCCACTAGTCTATGAATGATAATGATTATACAATATCATCATGAGGATGTTAAATAAAAAGAGAAAACATTAAATATTGATTATGTATAATTTAAAACATCGATAAGATTTTGGTATTTGAGAATGACCAAAAACCCAAAACAAGTTGTTGTTAAGAAATCATTGCAAGAAAATCGCTTAAGTAAAATAGTACTAACTTTTATTTTGATAATTTTACGAAGACAATAATATTTTTTTGGCAGGTACAAATATTTAATTAGACGTAGAACAACAACACTGTGTTGGAGTACAATGTCCATATAAGTAAATGCTTATATCTATACAAAATTTCATGCAACCGAAGGATGTTTTACATGGAGCATGGTCGAAACACTTCGGCCATTGTTGTTGCATTCCAAAACCTATGTAGGATAAAGAAAAAGACCAATATACATATTTGTAATATAATGAAATATTTCTACAATAATGTAGTAATAGAATCATAAATTATTGTATGAATGCTAAAATCGAAAATTGTTTTAAAAGTTGTATAAAATGATGATGTTATCCGAAAAAAACGGTTTTGAAAACGATTTTGAAAAGCTTTATCACAGAGTCGAGTTAAACTCTCTCCTTAATTCTAAAGATCGTATGTACTGTGAGTGTAAAATCGATCCAGAATCCCAGGATAAAACTGTGATATTCTTATTTGCAACATTCAAAATCAGAATCGACGAACACTAAACTCTACGATACTCTCGAGAATTACTATGAAAAAACGTGTTAGTGTTTCTGCTTTGTGAATTTTCAATAATGATTGAGAGAAGAAATGAAACTAAATTTATCTTTGTCATAGACATTTTTAAAGCTCTTATTAACTCGTTTAAAATTTTGTTATTATTTTGGGTGATTATATATATATTGAAATAAACATGCTCTAAAGGTATATTGTTGGTCAAATATATGTAATAAGAGAATATCTTAAATTTATTTTTTAAGATCAAAGTCAAATTTGTTTTTTTAAAATTATGTATAGTTGTAAGTAAAATTTAATTTTTAGAAATAGTTTAACATAAATAGATTTTTTTATCATTTATATAGGTTTGTAATTGATTTTAAATCCAATGAAAATCCACATTTAATTAGAAAGATGTTTCTAATGTTTTTAATTAAATTTTAGTGTTATTATTGAATATGGTATTTATAAATCATGTTTCAATGCATCTATTGTTATTCAATAAATGGTTTCAAATAATTTTTTTAAATCTCTAGAATTTTTTGTAGGTAGTCTTATCTTTTAAAATAGACTTCAAAGATTATTATCAGTTTAACTTCAAACTGTTGGTTAAAAATATAACTAGTTTGTTAAGGATTAATTGTTAGATGCAATGGAAATATATACTTTTAGAACTGCACATTATACACATATCATAAAATTACGTCTTTCAAAACAAAATCCTAAATACTAAATGTTGAATTTAAATTAAAATTTACAAAGTATTTTCAAAAGGTAACTTAATTAATCATTTAACCCCTTAAAGGTTTATAGTTAAATAAATTTCAAATGAATGTAATTTTGTATAATAATGTTCAAAATGAATGTATAAAATAAAAAATAAAGAACAAAAATATATGAATTAAATAATAAACTATTATCGGAAGTGATTTGAGAACAATGTACAGAAGATGTGACAATAATGATTGTGAGAAGAACTGAAACTAAATTTATCTTCGTCATAGACATTTTTAAAGCTCTTATTAACTCGTTTAGAATTTTGTTATTATTCTGGGTGATGATATATGTATATATATACATATATTGAAATAAACATGCTCTTAAGGTATATTGTTGGTCAAAGATTTGTAATCAGAGAATCTCTTAAATTTATTTTCTTAAGATCGAAGTCAAAGTATTTTTTACCAAATTATGTATCAAAATTTGTAAATAAAATATAATTTTTAGAAATAGTTTTACATAAATATTTTTTTATCATTTATTTAGGTTTGTAATTGATTTTAATATCAATCAAAACCCACGGTTATTAGAAAGATGTTTGTATGATTTTAGAATCAAGGATTAATGTTAAGATCGAAGTCAAAATTTTTTTTACCAAATTATGTATCAACAATTGTAAGTAAAATTTAATTTTTAGAAATAGTTTACCATAAATAGATTTTTTATCACTTATTTAGGTTTGTAATTGGTTTTATATCCAATCAAAATCCACATTTATTAGAAATATGTTTCTAATGTTTTTAATTAAATTTTAGTGTTATTATTGAATATGGTATTTATAAATCAAGTTTCAGTGCATTTTACAATCTAGTGGTATTCAATAAATGGTTTCAAATAATTTTTTGAAATCTCTATAATGTTTTGTAGGTAGTCTTATCTTTTAAAATAGACTTCAAAGATTATTATCGGTATAACTTTAAAAATGTTGGTTAAAAATATAACTAGTTTGTTAAAACAATCTAGCAATCTTATGAATCAAGGATTAATGTTCAAAGGCAATGTAAATATATACTTTTAGAACTGCACATTATACACATCTCATAAAATTACGTCTTTCAAAACAAAATTCTAAACACTAAATGTTGAATTTAAATTAAAAAAATTACAATTTATTTGCAAAAGGTAACTTAATTAATCATTTAACCCCTTAAAAATTTATAGTTAAATAAATTTCAAATGACCGTAGTTTTGTATAATAATGTTTAAAATGTGTAGTTAATTGATCTTACTCTTCTCTATGTCTCTATTATTCTTCTCTGTTTTTGAAGAGAAACCCTAAATCCCAAAATCGATTTGGTTTTTTAAAAAAATTTGCCTTAATTTTTTTCTTTATTTAAATTAAAAGAAACTAAACTCTATTACAAAATGAAAACCTAAATTTCAAACAAAAGACAGCGCACGTGTTTATAAAAAGAAACAAATGTTAATTGTTCTGTTAACGGTGTCAGTGTTTCCGTTAACGTAATCCGAGTCGCGATTACATGAGTCACTTTTATGGTTTTAAATAACAAAATTGCCACTTCAAATGTTTACGTTGGAAGTGCTAAAGTTTGATGGTTTAAAATGGAAATGCGAGTCAATTTCATGGTTTTTTTATGGGATTTTCCCTTTTTTAATGGTTAGGAAATGTGACAATGCCTTGACTTGCCAATGAATATTAATCTCGCAATGTTTCCTCATCCACCAAGTGAAAATCACCAATTGGGTGGTGGCATCTTTTTCTCTTTTATGCATTTTTTTGCTTAGTCTCAACATAAAATTTGACCTCTTTCACGTCTTACTCACGAATCAGTTTCAAAAAAAGAACAATTTGCGGAAATCAGTTTTATACCTGAAAAAGTACATAATAATTCATCCATACATGAATCAGAAAAAGTTTCTAACAATAATATTAAAAAGAAAAGAGATGTCTAACAATATACATCATGAACCGTTTTGGTGCTTACCACGAATATAAACAAAAGAGATATATCGAACCTTGTAATTTAATTGACACAAATCATATTCCACTTGTACTATTCGTAGACCCAATTTGATTTCCCCAATTTTATGTGAGTTTAGTTTATAAATTATTCCCATACTAAATTGTATTTTATAATAAGTTAAAGAAATTTGTCTATGATTAAAATTTTGTGTATATATATGAAAATGGTAAGAATGTTTTTGTAATGGTATTTTTATGATCAATATTTTGTGCTAAAGTTACGAACCAAAAATATTTGAAAGAATCCGAAAATACCAAACTTAAACCAAATAGTGAGCGCGTTTAATTATAACTCACCAGATCGTGACTCATGTCACAATTTAAAAAAGAAGAAAAATGTTAATAAGGTTAATAATTTTAGGAAAAATGTTAATAATGTTTAGGAAAAATGTTAATAATTTTAAAAGAATCTTATTATATAAAAGTGAACGCGTTTAATTATAACTCACTAGATCGTGACACATGTGGCAATTTAAAAAGAAGAAAAATGTTAATAAGGTTAATAATTTTAGGAAAAATGTTAATAATTTTAAAAGAATCTTATTATATAAAAGTTAGCGCGTTTAATTATAACTCACCAGATCGTGACACATGTCACAATTTAAAAAAGAAGAAAAATGTTAATAACGTTAATAATTTTAGGAAAAATGTTAATAATTTTTAGGAAATATGTTAATAATTTTAAAAGAAGAAAAATGTAACGTTTAGGAAAAAAGGCAAAACAAAAAAAAAGAAAAAAGAGAGAGGAAAAACAAAAAGTGGTTAGTTCAGATCGTGACACGTGTATTAAAATTGATACGTAAACATCTTATAATATGGAAACTTAACAATATTGAAAAAACGGAAATAAAGAAAATAATAAAAAATAAAAAATGAACATTAATTATCAAATAATTAGAAATAATATAAATTAATCCGAAATATAGAAAAATAAAATAATCATAAATAAGAAAAATAACATAGAAAAAGAAAAAATTTAGAATATTTTAAGAAATAATCAATAAAAAAATTTAGAAATAAGAAAAAATAAAAACGTAAAATTACTTGAAAAAATAAAAAAATCTTTATAATAACTTATTTGTTATCTTCATGGATCCACTATCTAATTATTAATTTAAAACAAATGTTTTTTCATGTAAATAACAAAAGTAATGTAATAAAACAAAAAATGTGTTATTTTTATAATTTTAGGAGAAATGTTAATAATGTTTAGGAAAAATGTTAATAATTTTAAAAGAAGAAAAAGGTAGAGAAATTCACAAAACTACACCCTTTCAACCCTCCCTTCACAAAACTACACTTAATTCAATATTTTCACAAATTTACACCCTTTCAAAATTTTAAAAGCTTGATTTACCCTTTTAAAAATTACCAAAATTAAAATATTTTCATTTGTGTTCGCTAATTAGTGTTTAGGGTATATTATTAAAGGGTTATGATTGTGTGGGTAGGGTTTATTTGAATTTAATTTTGAGTGTTTAGGTGTAGTTTTGTGAAGTAATTTTGAAATAGTGTAGTTTTGTGAAATGTAATTCAAATGGTGTAGTTTTGTGATTCTCCCAAAAAGGTAACGTTTAGGAAAAAAACGGCAAAACAGAAAATAAGAAAAAGAGAAAGGAAAAACAAAAAATGGTTAGTTCAGATCGTGACATGTGTATTAAAACTGATACGTAAACATCTTATAAAATGGAAACTTAACAATATTGAAAAAACATAAATAAAGAAAATAATAAAAAAATAAAAATGAACATTAATTATCAAATAATTAGAAATAAAATAAATTAATCCGAAATATAGAAAAATAAAATAATCAGAAATAAGAAAAATAACATAGAAAAAGAAAAATTTAAGAATATTTTAAGAAATAATCAATAAAAAAATTAGAAATAAGAAAAAATAAAAACGTAAAATTACTTTAAAAATAAAAAATCTTTATGATAACTTATTTGTTATCTTCATGGATTCACTATCTAATTATTAATTTAAAACAAATGTTTTTTCATGTAAATAACAAAAGTAATGTAATAAAACAAAAATGTGTTATTTTTATAACAAATTTACTAACAAAATTAATATATAATTATAAAATGTTTTTATGTAATTTTTCCGCGTATTACGCGGGATTTCATCTAGTAAAGTATAATTATATACTAAGACTATTAGTTATGTGTAACCTGAATAACCAAAAAGAATAAATAACCAAATATACCCTGATAACCAAAAATCTTTAAAACTTCCAATATACTGAAAATGACACAAAATTAGGAATCAAATACATCCGAATATGTTGGAGAATATTCTGAAAAAGCCAAAATACTTAACGAAATAGAACATACATAAACAAGATGCTTTTAGATCCAACATCCTGCGAACCAATAACTGAACCAAAACTTAAAAAACCCAATATCTTTCTATAATGTGTTTAAAATTTACAAGAGAAGTTAAATAACAAAAGCGACTCCGTAATCTTCTAAATGGATAAATGTCATGTCACATTGAAATTATGATATGTCACATTTTTCGCAATGTTGATTGTGAGAACGACACATATGCTAATATATAAACATAGTAAAACCGAATCGAATACCGACCAAATATTAGGTATTTTTAAACCGAATAACAAAAAAACATAAATAACCAAAAATACCCGAATAATAACCAAACCGAAACCTTGAAAATGCTGGAACCAAAATTAACCGAAAGTATCTGAAAATATCATGAAATTAAAAACCCGAAAATATTGAACCGAATCGATCGAACCAAAATAGAAGAAATCGAATAAAAACTTTAAAGCCCCAATATCTAAAAACCGAATCGAATGCCGACCAATGTTTTTCCATAATGTGTTTTAAAGTTACACTAGGTTACTTCTCACGCCATGCGCTATGAGTAAAAATTTCAAATAATAAAGTTTTAAGTAGAGGTGGATAATTATGTATAATGTTTAATATAATAATATTTATAATTTGATTTATTTTGTTTTGGTTATAAAATTTGTACAATTTTTGTTTACTAAATTAGATTTAGTTTTAAAGTATACAATTTTTATGTTTGCTCGTTTAGCAAACTCATAATGTTTTTTTGTTGAATTATGTTTTTGTGAATGATTCCATGAATATGAAGGTATTAAGTATTTAACCTCAAGATTCTAGTAGGGTTTTCAAGAAACTCATATTGTTGGGCCTTAACAACCTTTCTTGCGTTATGTTTTTTTATTAATTTTTTTTTTCATGTTGTATATTCTATTGGTTGTGAGTGAATTCTCCTTCCATATCACATTTTATTAGTTGAAACTGCATGTGGACTCAAAGTTACTTCGCATATAATATCTTACGGATAAGTATTTAAATTAGAAAATGACTTTATATTTTCTAAATATATTTTTCAAATGTCATGTCGCATTAAAAATGAATGGCGTCACATGT
Organism: Cochlearia excelsa; assembly: GCA_963556525.1. Taxonomy (NCBI): domain Eukaryota; kingdom Viridiplantae; phylum Streptophyta; class Magnoliopsida; order Brassicales; family Brassicaceae; genus Cochlearia; species Cochlearia excelsa. The sequence goes on from OY748328.1 coordinate 19,046,520, forward strand.
TTTTGTTACTTTTATTGTAAGAACGACATATAAGTTTTTGTAAAAGGAATTATGAAATAGAGGATTTTAAGGGATAAAAGCATAAAACATCCATGTGTTTATGTGTGTATGGGGGTTATATTTCGTAGTTTATGTTGCCAATTGTTATGATCAGTCTTAACATAAAAAAAGACAATTGAAAACACGAAGAACTGCGATTTAATTCCTAAACTTTTAAATTGAAACCATTTTATCCCTCAACTTCTATTTGGGGAATTAAAATGACTTCAGTGTCAATGTTGAGAAATTAAATGACGTTTTTCCATTGAAAATATAAACTAATATTTGTGCTTTGCAAAAATATACCCACTTCAATTTTATTTTCATCAAAACACAAACACTAAATACTGAATCAAAATAAATCTTAAAACATTAAATTATATTTTCAAAATACCTTCAAACACTCTAGGATCTCTAATAAATTTTGAATCAAGAATCTGCAAGAAATTGTGCTATGTTGGAAACTTATTTATCTTCATGTGTAATATATTTTGAATTTATATTATCTTATTTATAATTCAAAAAGTTATTTCTATGCCTAATTATTTTTATGATGAAAATTAGATTACATTAATCCTAACATCACTGAAACAAACTAGAAAACATAGAGCTCCCAAATGTCCGGTTCGGGAAAATCGGAGCTTTGGGCAAAATTTATTTTATTTCAGGTCATTAACAAAGGTTTCTAAAAATAAGGGGCCTATTAATTAAAAATAATGTAATTTGGGGGCACATGCAAATGTTTCATGTGAATGTTGTAAGAATCGGCCCAGCTCCCATTGGAGGTTTTTTGAAGATGGGAAATTTAGTAGACTAGGGTTTAATCCGCCTTACGCGAGCGTGAGAAAATATAATTTACTATTGAAATATTATTTGGAACAATTGTTGTAATTAATATTCGAATTTTATTCGTCATAGTAAGGATAATTTAAAAGAACAAAAAATCTCAATTTTTTCGCTTTAAATTTATGTAGAGAAGTAAGAACCAATTATAACGATATATATCATTTATAGTTTGTCTATATAAATTTAACAATGTGATTTTGAAATAATTTAGTGAACTATTTATATTTTGAGTGAGACAAATATATAAATATAAAATAAAAACATATACATTTGTTTTAAAGTATCACATGAATATCTAAATTATAGTTAATTTGACAGATTTGTTAATATCAACTATTTCTTTTAAATAAGTAGCATCACATTTTTTATATCAGTGTCTATGATTTATTTTTAACTTATGACATTGTATTTTGAAATTTAAATGATTAACATTGTTACTATTTTTTCTTGACGGTGTTGTTCTAAATCAACTATTATATATTAACACAATATCTCTTAGTATTGTGTATTTTATTTTTTTCGTATTTTATATTGCGCAAACACAAACTAGACAAATATATAAAGTCTTACATTTCTATGTAATTGAGATAAATAAAACTCTTACACTTCTTTATCATCTAAATTAAATTAAATTTAGTTATCACAATACATTTATATACCAAATAGTTATTTAAAAACAACATATTATAAAATTAAATTTATTTGATGACGTGGATTCCTTAGATTGAGACATTATTGTGCTATGTACTTTTTGTTTGATAATTGTTAATAAGGTAGTTTAAGTTTTTTAACTAGGAAAATATGTAATTTTAATTTTAAGAATAGCAAAAATATTGTTTTATCCTTTTTAATATTTAGCCAAAACATATTCATCATTCACCAATGTTTATTCATTGTTTACCGACCGGTATTCACCATTCATCATTCGACAACTACCATTAACCTATCAGTATTCATCATTCATCATATTTATTCATCATTCACAAACAAAATATAATAGGTTTATAGTGATATAAAAGTCATTCACCAATGATATTAATCACTCATTGGTGGTATTCACCATTCACGTATTACGTTCACTATTCACCACGAAAAACATAAATTTACCAAAATGTTATAATTGTCTTTTAACTTATAAAAATTACCATTTAGCAATTATAAAACAAAAAATACCTTCTAGCAAATTAAAAAACTAAAAAATACCCTCTCGGCCAATTATCTCTTTGAAGATTAACCTCTAGATATATTATGTAACACTATAATTACGATATGTAAATTTTTAATAGCTCCTCACAAAAACACAATATTTCAGTATGTAAAATAACTAGGTTTGTGCATTTTCTTATAATTGCTTATTTGAATAACTAAAGTTATCAGAATTTTTTTTTTAAGTCCAAATTTTTTGTATTGAATTATCCCACTAGTCTATGAATGATAATGATTATACAATATCATGAGGATGTTAAATAAAAGAGAAAACATTAAATATTGATTATGTATAATTTAAAACATCGATAAAATTTTGGTATTTGAGAATGACCAAAAACCCAAAAACAAGTTGTTGTTAAGAAATCATTGCAAGAAAATCGCTTGTGTAAAAAAGTACTAACTTTTATTTTGATAATTTTACGAAGACAATAATATTTTTTTGGCAGGTACAAATATTTAATTAGACGTAGAACAACAACATTGCGTTGGAGTACAATGTCCATATAAGTAAATGCTTATATCTATACAAAATTTCATGCAACCGAAGGATGTTTTACATGGAGCATGGTCGAAACACTTCGGCCATTGTTGTTGCATTCCAAAACCTATGTAGGATAAAGAAAAAGACCAATATACATATTTGTAATATAATGAAATATTTCTACAATAATGTAGTAATAGAATCATAAATTATTGTATGAATGCTAAAATCGAAAATTGTTTTAAAAGTTGTATAAAATGATGATGTTATCCGAAAAAATACGGTTTTGAAAACGATTTTGAAAAGCTTTTTCACATAGTCGAGTTAAACTCTCTCCTTAATTCTAAAGATAGTCAGTACTGTGACGGTAAAATCGATCCAGAATCCCAGGATCCAGAATCCCAGGATAAAACTGTGATAATCTGATTTGCAACATTCAAAATAGGAATCGACGAACACTAAACTCTACGATACTCTCGAGAATTACTATGAAATAACGTGTTGGTGTTTCTGCTTTGTGAATTTTCAATAATGATTGAGAGAAGAAATGAAACTAAATTTATCTTCGTCATAGACATTTTTAAAGCTCTTATTAACTCGTTTAGAATTTTTTTATTATTCTGGGTGATTATATATATATATATATTGAAATAAACATGTTCTAAAGGTATATTGAAAGAAACAAGTTCTAAATAAGAGAATATCTTAAATTTATTTTTTTAAGATCAAAGTCAAAATATTTTTACCAAATTATGTATATAGGTTTGTAATTGATTTTAAATCCAATCAAAATCCACATTTATTAGAAAGATGTTTCTAATGTTTTTAATTAAATTTTAGTGTTATTATTGAATATGGTATTTATAAATCATGTTTCAGTGCATTTTACAATCTATTGTTATTCAATAAATGGTTTCAAATAATTTTTTTAAATTTCTAGAATTTTTTGTAGGTAGTCTCATCTTTTAAAATAGATTTCAAAGATTATTATTGGTTTAACTTGAAAGTGTTGGTTAAAAATATAACTAGTTTGTTAAAACAATCTAGCAATCTTTTGAATCAAGGATTATTTTTCAGATGCAATGCAAATATATACTTTTAGAACTGCACATTATACACATATAATAAATTACGTCTTTTAAAACAAAATCCTAAATACTAAATGTTGAATTTAAATTAAAAATTACAAAGTATTTTCAAAAGGTAACTTAATTAATCATTTAACCCCTTAAAGGTTTATAGTTAAATAAATTTCAAATGAATGTAATTTTGTATAATAATGTTTAAAATGAATGTATAAAATAAAAAATAAAGAACAAAAATATATGAATTAAATAATAAACTATTACCGGAAGTGATTTGAGAGCAATGTACAGAAGATGTGACAATAATGATTGTGAGAAGAAATGAAACTAAATTTATCTTCGTCATAGACATTTTTAAAGCTCTTATTATCTCGTTTAGAATTTTGTTATTATTATGGGTGATGATATATATATATATATATACATATATTGAAATAAACATGCTCTAAAGGTATATTGTTGGTCAAAGATATGTAATCAGAGAATCTCTTAAATTTATTTTCTTAAGATCGAAGTCAAAGTATTTTTTACCAAATTATGTATCAAAATTTGTAAATAAAATATAATTTTTAGAAATAGTTTTACAGAAATATTTTTTTATCATTTATCTAGGTTTGTAATTGATTTTAATATCAATCAAAACCCACGGTTATTAGAAAGATGTTTTTATGATTTTAGAATCAAGGATTAATGTTAAGATCGAAGTCAAATTTTTTTTACCAAATTATGTATCAACAATTGTAAGTAAAATTTAATTTTTAGAAATAGTTTACCATAAATAGATTTTTTTATCACTTATTTAGGTTTGTAATTGGTTTTAAATTTAATCAAAATCCACATTTATCCCTAAGACATTATTTGTGAAGTGATTTTTGTGAAAAATCCTAGGTGTCAACACCACAATGAGTTTCAACAAATTAATTGTTACATGGCAAAAAGGATCTTTAATAATCAATCAAAAATGTGACATGGAAAAAACATTTATTAATATAAAAAATGAAAAAGGCTTTTAAGGCCTAATAACTAAAATAAATTTCAAACATCATTTATGGAAAAACAAATGAAATCAAAAATACTTTAGAATATAAATTATAACTTTTTTAAAAAATATATATAGAGTAAAACAAATATAGAAAAATGTAATAAAATTTTATTGGTTAAAAAAGTCAAAACGCATTAAATTTTTCAATCAAAAATTAATAAAAAAAAACCGATGGAATAAAAGAAATTTTTAAAACCATATTTATTATGAAATGGATATAAAAATAAATCTCAGTATTAAAACGTTTAACGTAACCACAACCCTATAAATATATACCGCATATTAATTGTGAACCGGATCTAGATATCCGTTTTTAAGATATCCGGATTCGCATATGCCTAAATCCGTAATAAAATGACTCGAATTCAGATCCATTAGACGAATATTCGGTCAGAGAATACCCGTTGACTTTTGAAGGATATCCAAAACTAAAAGTAAATCAAATTATAAATATTTTTATATTAAACCTTAAACATAATTATTCACTTTTACGTAAAGCTTTATTATGTTCAAAATTTATTCATCGCGCATGGCGCGAAAAATTACCTAGTTAGAAATATGTTTCTAATGTTTTTAATTAAATTTTAGTGTTATTATTGAATATGGTATTTATAAATCATGTTTCAGTGCATTTTACAATCTAGTGTTATTCAATAAATGGTTTCAATAATTTTTTTAAATATCTATAATGTTTTATAGGTAGTCTTATCTTTTAAAATAGACTTCAAAGATTATTATCGGTTTAACTTTAAAAATGTTGGTTAAAAATATAACTAGTTTGTTAAAACAATCTAGCAATCTTATGAATCAAGGATTAATTTTCAGAGGCAATGCAAATATATACTTTTAGAACTGCACATTATACACATCTCATAAAATTATGTCTTTCAAAACAAAATCCTAAACACTAAATGTTGAATTTAAATTAAAAAATTACAAAGTATTTGCAAAAGGTAACTTAATTAATCATTTAACCCTTTAAAGGTTTATAGTTAAATAAATTTCAAATGAATGTAATTTTGTATAATAATATTTAAAATGAATGTATAAAACAAAAAATAAAGAACAAAAATATATCAATTAAATAATAAACTATTATCGGAAGTGATTTGAGAGCAATGTACAGAAGATGTGACAATAATGATTGTGAGAAGAAATGAAACGCTTATATACTAAATATAAAACATAAAACTACGTCTTTCAAAACAAAACTCTAAACGCTAAATGTTGAATTTAAATTAAAAAAATTACAAATTATTTGCAAAAGGTAACTTAATTAATCATTTAACCCCTTAAAAGTTTATAGTTAAATAAATTTCAAATGAATGTAGTTTTGTATAATAATGTTTAAAATGTGTAGTTAATTAATCTTACTCTTCTCTATTTCAAAATAATTGGGTGGGGTAACAAATGGGCATCTTAATTTGCCAAAATAACTGGATTGAGGGGGAAATTTTCCTTTTATGCCGATTTTGCCCTCAATCTTGTTGAGCTCGATGACGTGATGTCATATCTCCAAAAATCGGTGGCGTGTCAGACTATGACAGAAACACTCGAGTAACATGGTTGAAATGCCAAATAAAATATACAACTATTTGTCTATCTAGCAAATAAACTTATCTCCAAATATTTAGATTGTGCCTATTTATCAAACAAGAGTTGGAGATAATAAATTCACACACTACACAGCGAAAAACATGTATAATTTCTTTCACATTTATTGCAAACTTCCATTTTTGTCTCAAGATTTGCATTTATTGTTCTTGATTCTATTTATTTTTCTTGTATAAATAGGGAGTTATGATAGTTGTTTTACTTTTGTGTGGAGAATGGATATTTACCGAATATAGAGTTTGGATCTTTCAACCCTCAAAGAGTTATGGACTGACTTTTTGTTCAAGGACTCGTTTTGCTGAGCTAATGTGTATGGTGGAGGAGAAGCTCGAGTTAGACCGTAGGACGCAGAGGGTGAATATTACTTACCAATGGTCTTCCTTCATGTTGATGGAAGATGTTCCACCGGTCCCAATAAAAAAAGATGAAGATTTAGATTGCTTTATATATGTTCGTGTAGAAGTTCCAATGCTAAATCTATGTGCGACAATAAGAGAGCATTCACCTAATTTCCACGAAGGTATGTATAAAATAACATATTATGTTGAAAATTGTCTTATTACAAAAAATCACTTTCATATGTGTCAACTTTTGTGATAACAGCTGTGGAGTCGAACAACATATTGACATCTCCTTGGATCGATGGTTATTTTGTCCAAGAAAGCATGGGTACCACAAAAGAAAACATAGGTGCTATGGTCGTCTACCAAACGGGGAATGACCATTTTTTTGGTGTTGCATAAATAGCAGGCTATTTCTAAACATACTGTTTAAAATAGCCTCATGTTTGTCAACAATAGTTTATGTTAACTTTTGGTGATGTCTGTAATAAACTCAACCCTTATGTTTAATAAATAATGTGTTATTTTGATGTTAAAATGTTTACATCTAGAACTATAAATATAGAGCAAATGCTATTATAGACAAATAGTCACATATGGTAATTTAGAGATGAATATTACATTTTGCCGCCTAAATATACTAATAATATATAAGCGACTACTTGTCTGTAAATATGTTATTAGTCTCATAATATATAGGCGACTACTTGTCCGTAAATATACTAATAATATATAGACTACTTGTCCGTAAATATAATAAAAATAGACTACATTTTGCCGCCTAAATATACTATTAATATATAGGCGACTACTTGTCCGTAAATAGGTTACTATTCTCATCTTCCTTTCTTTTTTATTTGGTTTTGGACCTTAGACTTCATTTTTCCTAAACAGTTAACCCTATACCCTAAAATGATAACCTTAAACCCAAAACCTAGACACTTATCGATATACCCTAAACCCTTAATCTTTATAAATCTACCCTAAACCTTCAACCTTATACCCTAAATACTAAACCCTATAACCTACCCTTGAAACCCTATACCCTATTCACTAAACCGAAACAGTACATAGGTGGCTATGACACGAATAATAGGTTACTATTTACATCATTTTCTAATTAATTATGTTGTTAACCTTTCCGTCATTTGTAAGAACGTCTAAGTTATTTAATATAAAGGATTATTTATAGTCATCTCGATTTAGAACTCTTTAATTTTAGAAATATGGGAAATTAAGACAAACAATACCAAGAAAAACCAGGTAGGTTAACAAAGAACAGATGGTTCGGAAATGCATGAAAAGAGTATTGAAATATTTGTTACAAAGAAATACGAATACTTGTCTATTGTTTAAAAATAGATGGATACTCGGAAACTTGATTCAACAACTTGGGATTTCTTTTCATCAATGATTAGGATGGTTTTTCATTATTGTGTGGAAAAGCGCTATAACGTACGTAACGCTGCATAGCAATGTAAGTTAATTAAATATCACCGCTTAAATATACTAATAATATATAAGCGACTACTTGTCCGTAAATAAGTTATTATTCTCATAATATATAGGCGACTACTTGTCCGTAAATATACTAATAATATATAGACTACTTGTCCGTAAATATACTAATAATATACTACATTTTGCCGCCTAAATATACTAATAATATATAGGCGACTACTTGTCCGTAAATAGGTTATTATTCTCATCTTCCTTTCTTTTTTATTTGGTTTTGGACCTTAGACTTCATTTTTCCTAAACAGTTAACCCTATACCCTAAAATGATAACCTTAAACCTAAAACCTAGACACTTATCGATATACCCTAAACCCTTAATCTTTATAAATCTACCCTAAACCTTCAACCCTATACCCTAAATACTAAACCCTATAACCTACCCTTGAAACCCTATACCCTATTCACTAAACCGAAACAATACATAGGCGGCTATGACACGAATAATAGGTTACTATTTACATCATTTTCTAATTAATTATGTTGTTAACCTTTCCGTCATTTGTAAGAACGTCTAAGTTATTTAATATAAAGGATTCTTTATAGTCATCTCGATTTAGAACTCTTTAATTTTAGAAATATGGGAAATTAAGACAAACAATACCACGAAAACAAGGTAGGTTAACAAAGAACAGATGGTTCGGAAATGCATGAAAAGAGTATTGAAATATTTGTTACAAAGAAATACGAATACTTGTCCATTGTTTTAAAATAGATGAATACTCGAAAACTTGATTCAACAACTTGGGATTTCTTTTCATCAATGATTAGGATGGTTTTTCATTACTGTGTGGAAAAGCGCTACGTACGTAACGCTGCATAGCAATGTAAGTTAATTAAATATTACTGCTTAAATATACTAATAATATATAAGCGACTACTTGTCCGTAAATAAGTTATTATTCTCATAATATATAGGCGACTACTTGTCCGTAAATATACTAATAATATATAGACTACTTGTCCGTAAATATACTAATAATATACTACATTTTGCCGCCTAAATATACTAATAATATATAGGCGACTACTTGTCCGTAAATAGATTACTATTCTCATCTTCCTTTCTTTTTTATTTGGTTATGGACCTTAGACTTCATTTTTCCTAAACAGTTAATCCTATACCCTAAAATGATAACCCTAAACCCAAAACCTATACACTTATCGATATACCCTAAACCCTTAACCTTTATAAATATACCCTAAACCTTTATAAATATACCCTCAACCCTATACCCTAAACCCTATAACCTACCCTTGAAACCCTATACCCTATTCACTAAACCGAAACAGTACATAGGCGGCTATGACACGAATAATAGGTTACTATTTACATCATTTTCTAATTAATTATGTTGTTAACCTTTCCGTCATTTGTAAGAACGTCTAAGTTATTTAATATAGAGGATTATTTATACTCATCTCTATTTAGAACTCTTTAATTTTAGAAATATGGGAAATTAAGACAAACAATACCACTAAAACCAGGTAGGTTAACAAAGAACAGATGGTTCGGAAATGGATGAAAAGAGTATTGAAATATTTGTTACAAAGAAATACGGATACTTGTCCATTGTTTTAAAATAGATGGGTACTCGGAAACTTGATTCAGCACGTAGTCGGCGTAAGAAGACGACGCAACCTTGGTCCGCTTACTTTTTCGTAAGTACACTTCACAAAACATCTTCCTTTTATTAGTTCTTGTGTCAAACCAATGGAAAAAGAAGGGGGAACTAAGGCATCTTCCACTTTTTTATCTATAGGTAATGCCCCTCCGATTGCCTCTCGACCTCCATCCTAAATTACACATATAGGCAATAAAATAGATGGTTATTTATAGAGTAGGCAACCTATTTACAGTAATATCATACATCAAAGGTTTTTAAAATGTGAAATAGTCGACTATCATTGTTGTAACATAATATACTATCCAATAAAAATAATCATAGTAAGGTATGAGTAAAATATGAACAAAATTGGCCGAAAGGAATGACTGAAAGAAGAGTGACTGAAAGAAGACAAAAAATAGTAAGGAGTGACTGAAAGAAGAAAAAAATGATTATTGTCTCCAATTTCATTGATGAATGAAGCTAACAACATAATCCCAAAACCAACAAAAGATTACCCTAACGGGAAAATTAAAAACTCAAATCTTAAATCTATAAATAACCCTTACCGAGTTCTCCTATTCGCCGCAGCTACTTCGAAAAAAATCACGTCGATTGTCTTCTCCGGCGTAACATCAACAAGACGACAATTCTTCTTTCCTTTATCTTTCTCTATTTCTTCTTTTTGGATTTGCGATTTTAGTATGATATTTGAAGAATATGGACGAGTAAGAATAAGGAACAAAGGTTTCTTTGAAGAATCAGGACGAGGAAGACGATATTTGAAGAATTAGGACGAGGAAGAATCAGGACGAGGAAGATGATATTTGAAGAATAAGGAACAAAGGCTTCTTTGTTAAAATAACTTTGCCTTTGTACATTTATTCATCTGAACAAATAGAAAAACAAGATGTGACAAAAGAGAAAGCGTGTGTCAGATTTAGGAGGAAAAAATGTATGAAGATTTATTTGGTTTAATAATGGATTTGGGGTAAAAAGGTCATTACACATGTACTTAAACACACCAAAATATTTACCTAATTTCTTCACTACCTTTGTATATTTAGCCTAAATTCCCTAATTTTTTTCTTTATTTAAATTAAAAGAAACTAAACTCTATTACAAAATGAAAACTTAAATTTCAAACAAAAGACAGCGCACGTGTTTATAAAAAGAAACGAATGTTAATTGTTCCGTTAACGGTGTCATTGTTTCCGTTAAAATAATCCGAGTCGCGATCACATGAGTCACTTTTATGGTTTTAAATAACAAAATTGCCACTTCAAATGTTTACGTTGGAAGTGCTAAAGTTTGATGGTTTAAAGTGGAAATGCGAGTCAATTTCATGGTTTTTTATGGGATTTTCCCTTTTTTAATGGTTAGGAAATGTGACAATGCCTTGACTTGCCAATGAATATTAATCTCGCAATGTTTCCTCATCCACCAAGTGAAAATCACCAATTGGGTGGTGGCATCTTTTTCTCTTTTATGCATTTTTGTGTTTAGTCTCAACATAAAATTTGGCCTCTTTCACGTCTTACTCACGAATCAGTTTCAAAAAGAGAACAATTTGCGGAAATCAGTTTTATACCTGAAAAAGTACATAATAATTCATCCATACATGAATCAGAAAAAGTTTCTAACAATAATATTAAAAAGAAAAGAGATGTCTAACAATATACATCATGAACCGTTTTGGTGCTTACCACGAATATAAACAAAAGAGATATATCGAACCTTGTAATTTAATTGACACAAATCATATTCCACTTGTACTATTCGTAGACCCAATTTGATTTCCCCAATTTTATGTGAGTTTAGTTTATAAATTATTCCCATACTAAATTGTATTTTATAATAAGTTAAAGAAATTTTTCTATGATTAAAATTTTGTGTATATATATGAAAATGGTAGGAATGTTTTTGTAATGGTATTTTTATGATCAATATTTTTTGTGCTAAAGTTACGAACCAAAAATATTTGAAAGAATCCGAAAATACCAAACTTAAACCAAATAGTGAGCGCGTTTAATTATAACTCACCAGATCGTGACTCATGTCACAATTTAAAAAAGATGAAAAATGTTAATAAGGTTAATAATTTTAGGAAAAATGTTAATAATGTTTAGGAAAAATGTTAATAATTTTAAAAGAATCTTATTATATAAAAGTGAGCGCGTTTAATTATAACTCACTAGATCGTGACACATGTGGCAATTTAAAAAGAAGAAAAATGTTAATAAGGTTAATAATTTTAGGAAAAATGTTAATAATGTTTAGGAAAAATGTTAACAAGTTTAAAAGAAGAAAAATGTAACGTTTAGGAAAAAAAGGAAAAACAAAAAATAAGAAAAAAGAGAAAGGAAAAATAAAAAATGGTTAGTTCAGATCGTGACATGTGTATTAAAATTGATACGTAAACATCTTATAAAATGGAAACTTAACAATATTGAAAAAATAGAAATAAAGAAAATAATAAAAAATAAAAAATGAACATTAATTATCAAATAATTAGAAATAAAATAAATTAATCCGAAATATAGAAAAATAAAATAATCAGAAATAAGAAAAATAACATAGAAAAAGAAAAATTTTAGAATATTTTAAGAAATAATAAATAAAAAAAATTAGAAATAAGAAAAAATAAAAACGTAAAATTACTTGAAAAAATAAAAAAAATCTTTATAATAACTTATTTGTTATCTTCATGGATCCACTATCTAATTATTAATTTATTACAAATGTTTTTTCATGTAAATAACAAAAGTAATGTAATAAAACAAAAAATGTGTTATTTTATAATTTTAGGAGAAATGTTAATAATGTTTAGGAAAAATGTTAATAATTTTAAAAGAAGAAAAAGGTAGAGAAATTCACAAAACTACACCCTTTCAACCCTCCCTTCACAAAACTACACTTAATTCAATATTTTCACAAATTTACACCCTTTCAAAATTTTAAAAGCTTGATTTACCCTTTTAAAAATTACCAAAATTAAAATCTTTTCATTTGTGTTCGCTAATTAGTGTTTAGGGTATATTATTAAAGGGTTATGATTGTGTGGGTAGGGTTTATTTGAATTTAATTTTGAATGTTTAGGTGTAGTTTTGTGAAGTAATTTTGAAAAGGTGTAGTTTTGTGAAATCATATATATAATGAGGCACTTTTGTCTCTCACCACAAGAAGCCACATCATCATCCTTAAGAAAATACAATTAAAAAAAATTATTTAATACAACTATTATTTTTATGACAACATTAATACAACCATTTAATACTAATAAAATTTAAATAAAATCCCAAAAATATAAACAACATCACTAAAATATTTTTGATAAAACCCATTAACATTAATAAAATGCGAAAAAGAAATATTTAATGTAATTTTTAACATTTATAAAATATCTATATATATAGATACATATATCAATTTTAAATAGCTATTAAAACTAATCATAAATAAATCTTACAAACGGTATAACAAAAAAAACAAGAAAACTATAAACATATTACAATTCATATGGTCACAATCAATATTTTAAAAAGCAAATTAAAATGAATTGTGTATATCTATACTATTAATTGGGAAAAACTTTTATAGAGAAACCCTTCAAATCATCTACAACTTCAGGGCCCTAGACCAAAACTCTGTCAAAGTATTCTCTATTCTCTTTTTTATTAGTTTTTCTAATAATGATGGATTTTTCTTACACAACTATTTTTTTGACAATATTAATACAACCATTTAATACTAATAAAATTCAAAATAAAACGCCAAAAAAATATAAACAACATCACTAAAATATTTTTGATAAAACTCATTAACATTAATAAAATCCGAAAAAGAAATATTTAATGTAATTTTTAACATTTATAAAATATCTATATATATATAGATACATATATCAATTTTAAATAGTTATTAAAACTAATCATAAATACATCTTACATACGGTATAAACAAAAAAACAAGAAAACTAGAAACATCTTACAATTCATTTGGTCACAATCAATATTTAAAAAAAAAACAAATTAAAATAAATATAAGTGAATTGTGTATATATATACTATTAATTGGGAAGAACTTTTATAGAAAAACCCTTCAAGTCATCTTCAACGTCAGAGCCCTTGACCAAAACTCTGTCAAAGTATTCTCTACTCTCTTTTTTATTAGCTTTTCTAATAATGATAGATTTTTCTTACAAAAGGTATAAATAAAAAAACAAGAAAACTAGAAACATCTTACAATTCATAAGGTCACAATCAATATTTAAAAAAACATATTAAAATAAATATAAGTGAATTGTGTATATCTATACTATTAATTGGGAAGAACTTTTATAGAGAAACCATTCACATCATCTTCAACTTAAGGGTCCTTAAGTATTCTCTATTCTCTTTTTTATTAGTTTTTCTAATAATGATGAATTTTTCTAACTTTATACATTTAACTAAAATGAAATTCAAAAAAGTATTTTATAAGTAATTTTTCAACTTATCGTGGTTTATAATTCTTATTAGCAATTATGTAAATATACAATTTCTGATACTAAAGTTACAAATATTTAGTTTTAGTTAGTAATAACTAAATTCAAAATAATTATTTAAAGGAAAACCAAGTGCATCACACATTATTACGTCTTACTGAAATTGACGACAATCATTGGCATAACAATCAGGTGGTTGTTTACTTGTTTTTGTGGGATGATGTTGCGTCTGTTTTTAGGGGCATCCTCAAGTCGGGTGATAGGACACAATCTGTCATGTTTGTCACCACTGTTAATCCCGAACTTTTTGGAGGTAAAGTCTTGAAATTTGTAAACTTTAATTGGTTCTATGAGCACCATTGGTTTCTCTAATAAGTTGTTGTTCAGTGTTAACTCAAATATTCTTTATATTTAAAATAAGTAAAAAAAGATGAGCAAGTGTGTGTTGCATTATCACTAACATTATCATCATTCTTCATCTAAGTATCAAACTTAACCGAATGTATCTTCATTTGCTATTTTTTGTCCTCCTTTCCATGGAATCTGCTATTATCTTAATAGTGGTCGTTTGACTTTGCTTTGTTTATTTTTATCTTCCTTTCATTAAACCTGATATCTCAGGTGACTAAAACTTTGAACCCACCCTGGAGTCAAGTCTGTGTTCTTGCGTCTCTTTTTGTTTTTTTAATGACAACGCTTTTTTCTTTAAAACATTTAGTTTGTTCTCTGTTTTCTGTTTTCTCTTGGCATATACAAATAAAAACGTATTCACTTTTCAGGGTGCATAAGTTTCTCAGTCTATATTTATGAACAAGTTTCACTTTAAAATTTTCTAACAATTATTCAAACTTTTAAAATAAAAAAATGGTCACCCTATATGTTCACCGATTTAAATTTTCATAAACAATATTAGGAACTATCACAATTTCACTACAAGAATTTGCGCAAATTACCACGAAAAATTTACAACGATTATAATCGTCGTAAACTTACGACGACATTACGACGATTTTACCACGATTTTGGTTTTCGTCGTAAAATCGTCGTAAACTTTACAACGATTAAAATCGTCGTAAATTTACGACGATTTTACAACGATTTTCCGATTAAGCACCAAATCGTTGTAAATTCGTGGTAAATTTACCCTAATTAGGGACGATTTTACCACGATTTAACAACGATTTTAAAGGTAATCGTTGTAAAATCGTGGTAAATTTACCACTATTTTACAACGTCTTTTTGTATAAACCCCTAAACCCCAAACATTTTCAAAAATATGTCTTATATTACGTACAAACACTCTTTAAGACCTCTAAAGTTAATGAATAACTATAACAACAATGTTAAAATTGCTTATCAATAAGTTTTGTTACATATTCCTAGAATTTATAAAGTTTAAGATAAAGTGTACTATATATATTGTGGTTAATATGTCTATATGTTCTAATTTTACCAAAACTTGTTTTTCTGCAATCATATGACTTAGTATGATTTCATATGCATACAATATCATAATTATATTAAACATGAAGTCAAATGGCAGATGAATTTTAGCAAAATCCATTTAGTGTAATAAATCGTCGTAAATTCGTGGTAAATTTACCACGAATTTACGACGATTCACACAAAATCGATGGAAATTCGTGGTAATTTAACAACGTATTTACGACCAAAAATGAAACTCTAAACGTCAAATCCTTAGGAGTTTTGTTTGTACAAGGTTGTCAACGTCAATTATTACCACGATTTTACGACGATTTATAAAGTAATCGTCGTAAAATCGTGGTAAATTTACCACGATTTTACAACGATTTATAAAGTAATCGTCGTAAATTCGTGGTAAATTTACGACGATTTTACGACGGTTTCTGAATCTATATATAGTCGACCAAAATTTTTCATTTTCACTCATTCTCTCTAAATCTCTATCTCTCTCTAAAGTTTTCTCTCTCTAAAACTCTACAACTTTCACTCTTTTTCAACATCCCCAAAGGTAAATATTTTTAAAATATGTGTTTTAAAACCGGATTTTAGAATTATTTTTAGGAATTGGAATTTAGTTTTAGGATTTAAAATTAGTTTTAGGATTTGGAATTAGTTTTAGGCTCGGATTTTAGTTTTAGGATTCAGATTTTAGAATTATATGTTTAGAACATATAATTAATTATTAAAATACTTAATGTTTAGTTTTTAAAATATTTAAAACTTATTACTTAACATAATTAATTTTTAATCTTAGTTTTTAAATACATAATTAATATTAAAATACTTAATATTTAGTTTTTAAAATACTAATGTCATTAAAATACTTATATAATGTTTAGTTTTTAAAATACTTAATAATTTTTAAATACTTAATGTTTATTATTTAAATATTTAATGTTTTTTTGGCAGGTACTTTATATATGGCTCCTAGGAGAGGGAAGACCTTACCGCCGGACTACATGCAGATGTTGGCGGAGAAGAGGGTTTCCCGGGAAGGCTCGACTTCCGGTTCAACTTCAGCTTCCAGGACATCTACTGTCCACACCGGGACGTCCTTCCATGGCGAGCATCCTCCTAATTTTTAATTTTATTTTTTTTATTTATAATAATACAAATCGTGGTAAAATCGTCCCTAATTAGGGACGATTTTACGACGATTTGTATTATATATATTTCTTCAAATCGTGGTAAAATCGTCCCTAATTAGGGACGATTTTACCACGATTTGAAAAATTTATATTTCTTACAATCGTCGTAAAATCGTCCTAATTAGGGACGATTTTACCACGATTTGAAGAAATATATATAATACAAATCGTCGTAAAATCGTCCCTAATTAGGGACGATTTTACCACGATTGTAAGAATTTTCGATTTATTATAATTACAAATTTACAACCAAATATTCGTTGTAAACTCGTTGTAACAATTACAACGATTTTACAACGAATATTTTACCACGAATTTACAACGAATTTTTGTCGTCGTAAAATTTACCACGATTTTACGACGATTTGGTTTTTACTTCGATCGATTAACGACGAAATGAAAATCGTCGTTAAATCGTGGTAAACTGCGTTTTACCACGATTTTACAACGATTATGATCGTGGTAAAAGTCGTGATTTCTTGTAGTGTTTAAAACCTGTCTCTTACAAATGGAGAGAAAATATAAAATACATCCACTGTTAGCATTTGATATCAGCCATTTTCGTCGTCACAACACTGCACACTCCTATTTCAGCTCATAATTTTTCTCATCGATTACACATTAGTTAAATATTTGTTACCATATTTAAAATAAACATACGTCCCGCGCTTGCGCGGGGCTTCGCCCCTAGTGTAATTCAAATGGTGTAGTTTTGTGATTCTCCCAAAAAGGTAACGTTTAGGAAAAAAAGGCAAAACAGAAAATAAGAAAAAGAAAAACAAAAAACAAAAAATGGTTAGTTCAGATTGTGACATGTGTATTAAAATTGATACGTAAACATCTTATAAAATGGAAACTTAACAATATTGAAAAAACATAAATAAAGAAAATAATAAAAAAATAAAAATGAACATTAATTATCAAATAATTAGAAATAAAATAAATTAATCCGAAATATAGAAAAATAAAATAATCAGAAATAAGAAAAATAAAAACGTAAAATTACTTTAAAAAATAAAAAATCTTTATGATAACTTATTTGTTATCTTCATGGATTCACTATCTAATTATTAATTTAAAACAAATGTTTTTTCATGTAAATAACAAAAGTAATGTAATAAAACAAAAAATGTGTTATTTTTATAACAAATTTACTAACAAAATTAATATATAATTATAAAATATTTTTATGTAATTTTCCGCGTATTACGCGGATTTCATCTAGTAAAGTATAATTATATACTAAGACTATTAGTTATGTGTAACCTGAATAACCAAAAAGAATAAATAACCAAATATACCCTGATAACCAAAAATCTTTAAAACTTCCAATATACTGAAAATGACACAAAATTAGGAATCAAATACATCCGAATATGTTGGAGAATATTCTGAAAAAGCCAAAATACTTAACGAAATAGAACATACATAAACAAGATGCTTTTAGATCCAACATCCTGCGAACCAATAACTGAACCAAAACTTAAAAAACCCAATATCTTTCTATAATGTGTTTAAAATTTACAAGAGAAGTTAAATAACAAAAGCGACTCCGTAATCTTCTAAATGGATAAATGTCATGTCACATTGAAATTATGATATGTCACATTTTTCGCAATGTTGATTGTGAGAACGACACATATGCTAATATATAAACATAGTAAAACCGAATCGAATACCGACCAAATATTAGGTATATTTAAACCGAATAACAAAAAAACATAAATAACCAAAAATACCCGAATAATAACCAAACCGAAACCTTGAAAATGCTGGAACCAAAATTAACCGAAAGTATCTGAAAATATCATGAAATTAAAAACCCGAAAATATTGAACCGAATCGATCGAACCAAAATAGAAGAAATCGAATAAAAACTTTAAAGCCCCAATATCTAAAAACCGAATCGAATACCGACCAATGTTTTTCCATAATGTGTTTTAAAGTTACACTAGGTGACTTCTCACGCCATGCGCTATGAGTAAAAATTTCAAATAATAAAGTTTTAAGTAGAGGTGGATAATTATGTATAATGTTTAATATAATAATATTTATAATTTGATTTATTTTGTTTTGGTTATAAAATTTGTACAATTTTTGTTTACTAAATTAGATTTAGTTTTAAAGTATACAATTTTTATGTTTGCTCGTTTAGCAAACTCATAATGTTTTTTGTTGAATTATGTTTTTGTGAATGATTCCATGAATATGAAATCATTCACAAAAATATAATTAAGTATTTAACCTCAAGATTCATGTAGGGTTTTCAAGAAACTCATATTGTTGGGCCTTAACAACTTTTCTTGAGTTATGTTTTTTTATTAAATTTTTTTTCATGTTGTATATTATATTGGTTGTGAGTGAATTCTCCTACCATATCACATTTTATTAGTTGAAATTGCATGTGGTATCGACACGTAAGATTTTAACTCAAAGTTACTTCGCATATAATATCTTACGGATAAGTATTTAAATTAGAAAATGACTTTATAATTTTCTAAATATATTTTTCAAATGTCATGTCGCATTAAAAATGAATGGCGTCACATGTTTTTGTTACTTTTATTGTAAGAACGATATATAAGTTTTTGTAAAAGGAATTATGAAATAGAGGATTTTAAGGGATAAAAGCATAAAACATCCATGTGTTTATGTGTGTATGGGGGTTATATTTCGTAGTTTATGTTGCCAATTGTTATGATCAGTCTTAACATAAAAAAAGACAATTGAAAACAGGAAGAACTGCGATTTAATTCCTAAACTTTTAAATTGAAACCATTTTATCCCTCAACTTCTATTTGGGGAATTAAAATGACTTCAGTGTCAATGTTGAGAAATTAAATGACGTTTTTCCATTGAAAATATAAACTAATATTTGTGCTTTGCAAAATTATACCCACTTCAATTTTATTTTCATCAAAACACAAACACTAAATACTGAATCAAAATAAATCTTAAAACATTAAATTATATTTTCAAAATACCTTCAAACACTCTAGGATCTCCAATAAATTTTGAATCAAGAATCTGCAAGAAATTGTGCTATGTTGGAAACTTATTTATCTTCATGTGTAATATATTTTGAATTTATATTATCTTATTTATAATTCCAAAAGTTATTTCTATGCCTAATTATTTTTATGATGCAAATTAGATTGCATTAATCCTAACATCACTGAAACAAACTAGAAAACATAGAGCTCCCAAAAGTCCGGTTCGGGAAAATCGGAGCTTTGGGCAAAATTTATTTTATTTGAGGTCATTTACAAAGGTTTCTAAAAATAAGGGGCCTATTAATTAAAAATAATGTAATTTGGGGGCACATGCAAATGTTTCATGTGAATGTCGTAAGAATCGGCCTTGCTCCCATTGGAGGTTTTTTGAAGATGGAAAATTTAGTAGACTAGGGTTTAATCCGCCTTACGCGAGCGTGAGAAAATATAATTTACTATTGAAATATTATTTGGAACAATTGTTGTAATTAATATTCGAATTTTATTCGTCATAGTAAGGATAATTTAAAAGAACAAAAAATCTCAATTTTTTCGCTTTAAATTTATGTAGAGAAGTAAGAACCAATTATAACGATATATATCATTTATAGTGTGTCTATATAAATTTAACAATGTGATTTTGAAATAATTTAGTGAACTATTTATATTTTGAGTGAGACAAATATATAAATATAAAATAAAAACATATACATTTGTTTTAAAGTATCACATGAATATTTAAATTATAGTTAATTTGACAGATTTGTTAATATCAACTATTTCTTTTAAATAAGTAGCATCACATTTTTTATATCAGTGTCTATGATTTATTTTTAACTTATGACATTGTATTTTGAAATTTAAATAATTAACATTGTTACTATTTTTTCTTGACGGTGTTGTTCTAAATCAACTATTATATATTAACACAATATCTCTTAGTATTGTGTATTTTATTTTTTTCGTATTTTATATTGCGCAAACACAAACTAGACAAATATATAAAGTCTTACATTTCTATGTAATGGAGATAAATAAAACTCTTACACTTCTTTATCATCTAAATTAAATTAAATTTAGTTATCACAATACATTTATATACCAAATAGTTATTTAAAAACAACATATTATAAAATTAAATTTATTTGATGACGTGGATTCCTTAGATTGAGATATTATTATGCTATGTACTTTTTGTTTGATAATTGTTAATAAGGTAGTTTAAGTTTTTTAACTACGAAAATATGTAATTTTAATTTTAAGAATAGCAAAAATACTGTTTTATCCTTTTTAATATTTAGCCAAAACATATTCATCATTCACCAATGTTTATTCATTGTTTACCGACCGGTATTCACCATTCATCATTCGACAATTACCATTAACCTATCAGTATTCATCATTCATCATATATATTCATCATTCACAAACAAAATATAATAGGTTTATAGTGATATAAAAGTCATTCACCAATGATATTAATCACTCATTGGTGGTATTCACCATTCACGTATTACGTTCACTATTCAACACGAAAAACATAAATTTACCAAAATGTTATAATTGTCTTTTAACTTATAAAAATTACCATTTAGCAATTATAAAACAAAATACCTTCTAGCAAATTAAAAAACTAAATAATACCCTCTCGGCCAATTATCTCTTTGAAGATTAACCTCTAGATATATTATGTAACACTATAATTACGATATGTAAATTTTTAATAGCTCCTCACAAAAACACAATATTTCAGTATGTAAAATAACTAGGTTTGTGCATTTTCTTATAATTGCTTATTTGAATAACTAAAGTTATCATAGTTTTTTTTTAAGTCCAAATTTTTTGTATTGAATTATCCCACTAGTCTATGAATGATAATGACTATACAATATCATGAGGATGTTAAATAAAAGAGAAAACATTAAATATTGATTATGTATAATTTAAAACATCGATAAGATTTTGGTATTTGAGAATGACCAAAAACCCAAAAACAAGTTGTTGTTAAGAAATCATTGCAAGAAAATCGCTTATGTAAAAAAGTACTAACTTTTATTTTGATAATTTTACGAAGACAATAATATTTTTTGGCAGGTACAAATATTTAATTAGACGTAGAACAACAACACTGCGTTGGAGTACAATGTCCATATAAGTAAATGCTTATATCTATACAAAATTTCATGCAACCGAAGGATGTTTTACATGGAGCATGGTCGAAACACTTCGGCCATTGTTGTTGCATTCCAAAACCTATGTAGGATAAAGAAAAAGACCAATATACATATTTGTAATATAATGAAATATTTCTACAATAATGTAGTAATAGAATCATAAATTATTGTATGAATGCTAAAATCGAAAATTGTTTTAAAAGTTGTATAAAATGATGATGTTATCCGAAAAAATACGGTTTTGAAAACGATTTTCAAAAGCTTTTCCACATAGTCGAGTTAAACTCTCTCCTTAATTCTAAAGATAGTCAGTACTGTGACGGTAAAATCGATCCAGAATCCCAGGATCCAGAATCCCAGGATAAAACTGTGATATTCTGATTTGCAACATTCAAAATAGGAATCGACGAACACTAAACTCTACGATACTCTCGAGAATTACTATGAAATAACGTGTTGGTGTTTCTGCTTTGTGAATTTTCAATAATGATTGAGAGAAGAAATGAAACTAAATTTATCTTCGTCATAGACATTTTTAAAGCTCTTATTAACTGGTTTAGAATTTTGTTATTATTCTGGGTGATTATATATATATATATATATATATATATATTGAAATAAACATGTTCTAAAGGTATATTGAAATAAACATGTTCTAAATAAGAGAATATCTTAAATTTATTTTTTAAGATCAAAGTCAAAATATTTTTACCAAATTATGTATATAGGTTTGTAATTGATTTTAAATCCAATCAAAATCCACATTTATTAGAAAGATGTTTCAAATGTTTTTAATTAAATTTTAGTGTTATTATTGAATATGGTATTTATAAATCATGTTTCAGTGCATTTTACAATCTATTGTTATTCAATAAATGGTTTCAAATAATTTTTTTAAATTTCTAGAATTTTTTGTAGGTAGTCTCATCTTTTAAACTAGACTTCAAAGATTATTATTGGTTTAACTTGAAAGTGTTGGTTAAAAATATAACTAGTTTGTTAAAACAATCTAGCAATCTTTTGAATCAAGGATTATTTTTCAGATGCAATGCAAATATATACTTTTAGAACTGCACATTATACAAATATAATAAATTACGTCTTTTAAAACCAAATCCTAAATACTAAATGTTGAATTTAAATTAAAAATTACAAAGTATTTTCAAAAGGTAACTTAATTAATCATTTAACCCCTTAAAGGTTTATAGTTAAATAAATTTCAAATGAATGTAATTTTGTATAATAATGTTTAAAATTAATGTATAAAATAAAAAATAAAGAACAAAAATATATGAATTAAATAATAAACTATTACCGGAAGTGATTTGAGAGCAATGTACAGAAGATGTGACAATAATGATTGTGAGAAGAAATGAAACTAAATTTATCTTCGCCATAGACATTTTTAAAGCTCTTATTAACTCGTTTAGAATTTTGTTATTATTATGGGTGATGATATATATATATATACATATATTGAAATAAACATGCTCTAAAGGTATATTGTTGGTCAAAGATATGTAATCAGAGAATCTCTTAAATTTATTTTCTTAAGATCGAAGTCAAAGTATTTTTTACCAAATTATGTATCAAAATTTGTAAATAAAATATAATTTTTAGAAATAGTTTTACAGAAATATTTTTTATCATTTATTTAGGTTTGTAATTGATTTTAATATCAATCAAAACCCACGGTTATTAGAAAGATGTTTTTATGATTTTAGAATCAAGGATTAATGTTAAGATCGAAGTCAAATTTTTTTTACCAAATTATGTTTCAACAATTGTAAGTAAAATTTAATTTTTAGAAATAGTTTACCATAAATAGATTTTTTTATCACTTATTTAGGTTTGTAATTGGTTTTAAATCTAATCAAAATCCACATTTATCCCTAAGACATTATTTGTGAAGTGATTTTTGTGAAAAATCCTAGGTGTCAACACCACAATGAGTTTCAACAAATTAATTGTTACATGGCAAAAAGGATCTTTAATAACCAATCAAAAATGTGACATGGAAAAAACATTTATTAATATAAAAAATGAAAAAGACTTTTAAGGCCTAATAACTATAATAAATTTCAAGCATCATTTATGGAAAAACAAATGAAATAAAAAATACTTTAGAATATAAATTATAACTTTTTAAAAAAATATATATAGAGTACAACAAATATATAAAAATGTAATAAAATTTTATTGGTTAAAAAAGTCAAAACGCATTAAATTTTTCAATCAAAAATTAAAAAGAATAAACCGATGGAATAAAAGAAATTTTTAAAACCATATTTATTATGAAATGGATATAACAATAAATCTCAGTATTAAAACGTTTAACGTCACCACAACCCTATAAATATATACCGCATATTAATGGTGAACCGGATCCAGATATCTGTTTTTTAAGATATCCGGATTCGCATATGCCTAAATCCGTAATAAAATGACTCGAATTCAGATTAGACGAATATTCGGTCAGAGAATACCCGTTGACTTTTGAAGGATATCCAAAACTAAAAGTAAATCAAATTATAAATATTTTTATATTAAACCTTAAACATAATTATTCACTTTTACGTAAAGCTTTATTATGTTCAAAATTTATTCATCGCGCATGGCGCGAAAAATTACCTAGTTAGAAATATGTTTCTAATGTTTTTAATTAAATTTTAGTGTTATTATTGAATATGGTATTTATAAATCATGTTTCAGTGCATTTTACAATCTAGTGTTATTCAATAAATGTTTCAAATAATTTTTTTAAATCTTTATAATGTTTTGTAGGTAGTCTTATCTTTTAAAATAGACTTCAAAGATTATTATGGGTTTAACTTTAAAAATGTTGGTTAAAAATATAACTAGTTTGTTAAAACAATCTAGCAATCTTATGAATCAAGGATTAATTTTCAGAGGCAATGCAAATATATACTTTTAGAACTGCACATTATACACATCTCATAAAATTACGTCTTTCAAAACAAAATCCTAAACACTAAATGTTGAATTTAAATTTAAAAAATTACAAAGTATTTGCAAAAGGTAACTTAATTAATCATTTAAGCCTTTAAAGGTTTATAGTTAAATAAATTTCAAATGAATATAATTTTGTATAATAATATTTAAAATGAATGTATAAAACAAAAAATAAAGAACAAAAATATATCAATTAAATAATAAACTATTACTGGAAGTGATTTGAGAGCAATGTACAGAAGATGTGACAATAATGATTGTGAGAAGAAATGAAACGCTTATATACTAAATATAAAACATAAAACTACGTCTTTCAAAACAAAACTCTAAACGCTAAATGTTGAATTTAAATTAAAAAAATTACAAATTATTTGCAAAAGGTAACTTAATTAATCATTTAACCCCTTAAAAGTTTATAGTTAAATAAATTTCAAATGAATGTAGTTTTGTATAATAATGTTTAAAATGTGTAGTTAATTAATCTTACTCTTCTCTCTGTCTCTATTATTCTTCTCTGTTTTTGAAGAGAAACCCTAAATCCCAAAATCGATTTGGTTTTTTTTTTTAAATTGCATTAATTTTTTGGACAAATTGGCTAAATATACAAAGTTGAGGTAAAAATTGGGTGGGGTAACAAATGAGCATCTTAATTTGCCAAAATAACTTGATTGAGGGGGAAATTTTCCTTTTATGCCGATTTTGCCCTCAATCTTGTTGAGCTCGATGACGTGATGTCATATCTCCAAAAATCGGTGGCGTGTCAGACTATGACAGAAACACTCGAGTAACATGGTTGAAATGCCAAATAAAATATACAACTATTTGTCTATCTAGCAAATAAACTTATCTCCAAATATTTAGATTGTGCCTATTTATCAAACAAGAGTTGGAGATAATAAATTCACAAACTACACAGCGAAAAACATGTATAATTTCTTTCACATTTATTGCAAACTTCCATTTTTGTCTCAAGATTTGCATTTATTGTTCTTGATTCTATTTATTTTTCTTGTATAAATAGGGAGTTATGATAGCTGTTTTACTTTTGTGTGGAGAATGAATATTTACCGAATATAGAGTTTGGATCTTTCAACCCTCAAAGAGTTATGGACTGACTCTTTCTTCAAGGACTCGTTTTGCTGAGGTAATGTGTATGGTGGAGGAGAAGCTCGAGTTAGACCGTAGGACGCAGAGGGTGAATATTACTTACCAATGGTCTTCCTTCATGTTGATGGAAGATGTTCCACCGGTCCCAATAAAAAAAGATGAAGATTTAGATTGCTTTATATATGTTCGTGTAGAAGTTCCAATGCTAAATCTATGTGCGACAATAAGAGAGCATTCACCTAATTTCCACGGAGGTATGTATAAAATAACATATTATGTTGAAAATTGTCTTATTACAAAAAATCACTTTCATATGTGTCAACTTTTGTGATAACAGTTGTGGAGTCGAACAACATATTAACATCTCCTTGGATCGGTGGTTATTTTGTCCAAGAAAGCATGGGTACCAAAAAATAAAACATAGGTGCTATGGTCGTCTACCAAACGGGGAATGAACATTTTTTTGGTGTTGCATAAATAGCAGGCTATTTCTAAACATACTGTTTAAAATAGCCTCCTGTTTGTCAACAATAGTTTATGTTAACTTTTGGTGATGTCTGTAATAAACTCAACCCTTATGTTTAATAAATAATGTGTTATTTTGATGTTAAAATGTTTACATCTAGAACTATAAATATAGAGCAAATGCTATTATAGACAAATAGTCACATATGGTAATTTAGAGATGAATATTACATTTTGCCGCCTAAATATACTAATAATATATAAGCGACTACTTGTCTGTAAATATGTTATTAGTCTCATAATATATAGGCGACTACTTGTCCGTAAATATACTAACAATATATAGACTACTTGTCCGTAAATATAATAATAATAGACTACATTTTGCCGCCTAAATATACTATAATATATAGGCGACTACTTGTCCGTAAATAGGTTACTATTCTCATCTTCCTTTCTTTTTTATTTGGTTTTGGACCTTAGACTTCATTTTTCCTAAACAATTAACCCTATACCCTAAAATGATAACCTTAAACCCAAAACCTAGACACTTATCGATATACCCTAAACCCTTAATCTTTATAAATCTACCCTAAACCTTCAACCCTATACCCTAAATACTAAACCCTATAACCTACCCTTGAAACCCTATACCCTATTCACTAAACCGAAACAGTACATAGGCGGCTATGACACGAATAATAGGTTACTATTTACATCATTTTCTAATTAATTATGTTGTTAACTTTTCCGTCATTTGTAAGAACGTCTAAGTTATTTAATATAAAGGATTATTTATAGTCATCTTGATTTAGAACTCTTTAATTTTAGATATATGGGAAATTAAGACAAACAATACCACGAAAACCAGGTAGGTTAACAAAGAACAGATGGTTCGGAAATGCATGAAAAGAGTATTGAAATATTTGTTACAAAGAAATACGAATACTTGTCCATTGTTTTAAAATAGATGAATACTCGGAAACTTGATTCAACAACTTGGGATTTCTTTTCATCAATGATTAGGATGGTTTTTCATTACTGTGTGGAAAAGCGCTATAACGTACGTAACGCTGCATAGCAATGTAAGTTAATTAAATATTACCGCTTAAATATACTAATAATATATAAGCGACTACTTGTCCGTAAATAAGTTATTATTCTCATAATATATAGGCGACTAGTTGTCCGTAAATATACTAATAATATATAGACTACTTGTCCGTAAATATACTAATAATATACTACATTTTGCCGCCTAAATATACTAATAATATATAGGCGACTACTTCTCCGTAAATAGATTACTATTCTCATCTTCCTTTCTTTTTTATTTGGTTATGGACCTTAGACTTCATTTTTCCTAAACAGTTAACCCTATACCCTAAAATGATAACCCTAAACCCAAAACCTAGACACTTATCGATATACCTAAACCCATAACCTTTATAAATATACCCTAAACCCTCAACCCTATACCCTAAACCCTATAACCTACCCTTGAAACCCTATACCCTATTCACTAAACCGAAACAGTACATAGGCGGCTATGACACGAATAATAGGTTACTATTTACATCATTTTCTAATTAATTATGTTGTTAACCTTTCCGTCATTTGTAAGAACTTCTAAGTTATTTAATATAGAGGATAATTTATACTCATCTCTATTTAGAACTCTTTAATTTTAGAAATATGGGAAATTAAGACAAACAATACCACTAAAACCAGGTAGGTTAACAAAGAACAGATGGTTCGGAAATGCATGAAAAGAGTATTGAAATATTTGTTACAAAGAAATACGGATACTTGTCCATTGTTTTAAAATAGATGGGTACTCGGAAACTTGATTCAGCACGTAGTCGGCGTAAGAAGACGACGCAACCTTGGTCCGCTTACTTTTTCGTAAGTACACTTCACAAAACATCTTCCTTTTATTAGTTCTTGTGTCAAACCAATGGAAAAAGATGGGGGAACTAAGGCATCTTCCACTTTTTTATCTATAGGTAATGCCCCTCCGATTGCCTCTCGACCTCCATCCTAAATTACACATATATGCAATAAAATAGATGGTTATTTATAGAGTAGGCAACCTATTTACAGTAATATCATACATCAAAGGTTTTTAAAATGTGAAATAGTCGACTATCATTGTTGTAACATAATATACTATCCAATAAAAATAATCATAGTAAGGTATGAGTAAAATATGAACAAAATTGGCCGAAAGGAATGACTTAAAGAAGAGTGACTGAAAGAAGACAAAAAATAGTAAGGAGTGACTGAAAGAAGAAAAAAATGATTATTGTCTCCAATTTCATTGATGAATGAAGCTAACAACATAATCCCAAAACCAACAAAAGATTACCCTAACGCGAAAATTAAAAACTCAAATCTTAAATCTATAAATAACCCTTACCGAGTTCTCCTATTCGTCGCAGCTACTTCGAAAAAAATCACGTCGATTGTCTTCTCCGGCGTAACATCAACAAGACGACAATTCTTCTTTCCTTTATCTTTCTCTATTTCTTCTTTTTGGATTTGCGATTTTAGTATGATATTTGAAGAATATGGACGAGTAAGAATAAGGAACAAAGGTTTCTTTGAAGAATCAGGACGAGGAAGACGATATTTGAAGAATTAGGACGAGGAAGAATCAGGACGAGGAAGATGATATTTGAAGAATAAGGAACAAAGGTTTCTTTGTTAAAATAACTTTGCCTTTGTACATTTATTCATCTGAACAAATAGAAAAACAAGATGTGACAAAAGAGAAAGCGTGTGTCAGATTTAGGAGGAAAAAATGTATGAAGATTTATTTGGTTTAATAATGGATTTGGGGTAAAAAGGTCATTACACATGTACTTAAACACACCAAAATATTTACCTAATTTCTTCACTATTTAAATTAAAAGAAACTAAACTCTATTACAAAATGAAAACTTAAATTTCAAACAAAAGACAGCGCACGTGTTTATAAAAAGAAACGAATGTTAATTGTTCCGTTAACGGTGTCATTGTTTCCGTTAAAATAATCCGAGTCGCGATCACATGAGTCACTTTTATGGTTTTAAATAACAAAATTGCCACTTCAAATGTTTACGTTGGAAGTGCTAAAGTTTGATGGTTTAAAGTGGAAATGCGAGTCAATTTCATGGTTTTTTATGGGATTTTCCCTTTTTTAATGGTTAGGAAATGTGACAATGCCTTGACTTGCCAATGAATAATAATCTCGCAATGTTTCCTCATCCACCAAGTGAAAATCACCAATTGGGTGGTGGCATCTTTTTCTCTTTTATGCATTTTTGTGTTTAGTCTCAACATAAAATTTGGCCTCTTTCACGTCTTACTCACGAATCAGTTTCAAAAAGAGAACAATTTGCGGAAATCAGTTTTATACCTGAAAAAGTACATAATAATTCATCCATACATGAATCAGAAAAAGTTTCTAACAATAATATTAAAAAGAAAAGAGATGTCTAACAATATACATGAACCGTTTTGGTGCTTACCACGAATATAAACAAAAGAGATATATCGAACCTTGTAATTTAATTGACACAAATCATATTCCACTTGTACTATTCGTAGACCCAATTTGATTTCCCCAATTTTATGTGAGTTTAGTATATAAATTATTCCCATACTAAATTGTATTTTATAATAAGTTAAAGAAATTTGTCTATGATTAAAATTTTGTGTATATATATGAAAATGGTAAGAATGTTTTTGTAATGGTATTTTTATGATCAATATTTTTTGTGCTAAAGTTACGAACCAAAAATATTTGAAAGAATCCGAAAATACCAAACTTAAACCAAATAGTGAGCGCGTTTAATTATAACTCACCATATCGTGACTCATGTCACAATTTAAAAAAGAAGAAAAATGTTAATAAGGTTAATAATTTTAGGAAAAATGTTAATAATGTTTAGGAAAAATGTTAATAATTTTAAAAGAATCTTATTATATAAAAGTGAGCGCGTTTAATTATAACTCACCAGATCGTGACACATGTCGCAATTTAAAAAAGAAGAAAAATGTTAATAACGTTAATAATTTTAGGAAAAATGTTAATAATTTTTAGGAAATATGTTAATAATTTTAAAAGTAGAAAAATGTAACGTTTAGGAAAAAAGGCAAAACAAAAAAAAAGAAAAAGAGAGAGGAAAAACAAAAAGTGGTTAGTTCAGATCGTGACATGTGTATTAAAATTGATACGTAAACATCTTATAATATGGAAACTTAACAATATTGAAAAAACGGAAATAAAGAAAATAATAAAAAATAAAAAATGAACATTAATTATCAAATAATTAGAAATAATATAAATTAATCCGAAATATAGAAAAATAAAATAATCATAAATAAGAAAAATAACATAGAAAAAGAAAAAAATTAGAATATTTTAAGAAATAATCAATAAAAAAATTTAGAAATAAGAAAAAATAAAAACGTAAAATTACTTGAAAAAATAAAAAATCTTTATAATAACTTATTTGTTATCTTCATGGATCCACTATCTAATTATTAATTTAAAACAAATGTTTTTTCATGTAAATAACAAAAGTAATGTAATAAAACAAAAAATGTGTTATTTTTATAATTTTAGGAGAAATGTTAATAATGTTTAGGAAAAATGTTAATAATTTTAAAAGAAGAAAAAGGTAGAGAAATTCACAAAACTACACCCTTTCAACCCTCCCTTCACAAAACTACACTTAATTCAATATTTTCACAAATTTACACCCTTTCAAAATTTTAAAAGCTTGATTTACCCTTTTAAAAATTACCAAAATTAAAATCTTTTCATTTGTGTTCGCTAATTAGTGTTTAGGGTATATTATTAAAGGGTTATGATTGTGTGGGTAGGGTTTATTTGAATTTAATTTTGAGTGTTTAGGTGTAGTTTTGTGAAGTAATTTTGAAATAGTGTAGTTTTGTGAAATGTAATTCAAATGGTGTAGTTTTGTGATTCTCCCAAAAAGGTAACGTTTAGGAAAAAAACGGCAAAACAGAAAATAAGAAAAAGAGAAAGGAAAAACAAAAAATGGTTAGTTCAGATCGTGACATGTGTATTAAAACTGATACGTAAACATCTTATAAAATGGAAACTTAACAATATTGAAAAAACATAAATAAAGAAAATAATAAAAAAATAAAAATGAACATTAATTATCAAATAATTAGAAATAAAATAAATTAATCCGAAATATAGAAAAATAAAATAATCAGAAATAAGAAAAATAACATAGAAAAAGAAAAATTTAAGAATATTTTAAGAAATAATCAATAAAAAATTAGAAATAAGAGAAAATAAAAACGTAAAATTACTTTAAAAAATAAAAAAATCTTTATGATAACTTATTTGTTATCTTCATGGATTCACTATCTAATTATTAATTTAAAACAAATGTTTTTTCATGTAAATAACAAAAGTAATGTAATAAAACAAAAATGTGTTATTTTTATAACAAATTTACTAACAAAATTAATATATAATTATAAAATGTTTTTATGTAATTTTTCCGCGTATTACGCGGGATTTCATCTAGTAAAGTATAATTATATACTAAGACTAGTTATGTGTAACCTGAATAACCAAAAAGAATAAATAACCAAATATACCCTGATAACCAAAAATCTTTAAAACTTCCAATATACTGAAAATGACACAAAATTAGGAATCAAATACATCCGAATATGTTGGAGAATATTCTGAAAAAGCCAAATTACTTAACGAAATAGAACATACATAAACAAGATGCTTTTAGATCCAACATCCTGCGAACCAATAACTGAACCAAAACTTAAAAAACCCAATATCTTTCTATAATGTGTTTAAAATTTACAAGAGAAGTTAAATAACAAAAGCGACTCCGTAATCTTCTAAATGGATAAATGTCATGTCACATTGAAATTATGATATGTCACATTTTTCGCAATGTTGATTGTGAGAACGACACATATGCTAATATATAAACATAGTAAAACCGAATCGAATACCGACCAAATATTAGGTATTTTTAAACCGAATAACAAAAAAACATAAATAACCAAAAATACCCGAATAATAACCAAACCGAAACCTTGAAAATGCTGGAACCAAAATTAACCGAAAGTATCTGAAAATATCATGAAATTAAAAACCCGAAAAATATTGAACCGAATCGATCGAACCAAAATAGAAGAAATCGAATAAAAACTTTAAAGCCCCAATATCTAAAAACCGAATCGAATGCCGACCAATGTTTTTCCATAATGTGTTTTAAAGTTACACTAGGTGACTTCTCACGCCATGCGCTATGAGTAAAAATTTCAAATAATAAAGTTTTAAGTAGAGGTGGATAATTATGTATAATGTTTAATATAATAATATTTATAATTTGATTTATTTTGTTTTGGTTATAAAATTTGTACAATTTTTGTTTACTAAATTAGATTTAGTTTTAAAGTATACAATTTTTATGTTTGCTCGTTTAGCAAACTCATAATGTTTTTTTGTTGAATTATGTTTTTGTGAATGATTCCATGAATATGAAGGTATTAAGTATTTAACCTCAAGATTCTAGTAGGGTTTTCAAGAAACTCATATTGTTGGGCCTTAACAACCTTTCTTGCGTTATGTTTTTTTATTAATTTTTTTTTTCATGTTGTATATTCTATTGGTTGTGAGTGAATTCTCCTTCCATATCACATTTTATTAGTTGAAACTGCATGTGGACTCAAAGTTACTTCGCATATAATATCTTACGGATAAGTATTTAAATTAGAAAATGACTTTATATTTTCTAAATATATTTTTCAAATGTCATGTCGCATTAAAAATGAATGGCGTCACATGTTTTTGTTACTTTTATTGTAAGAACGACATATAAGTTTTTGTAAAAGGAATTATGAAATAGAGGATTTTAAGGGATAAAAGCATAAAACATCCATGTGTTTATGTGTGTATGGGGGTTATATTTCGTAGTTTATGTTGCCAATTGTTATGATCAGTCTTAACATAAAAAAAGACAATTGAAAACACGAAGAACTGCGATTTAATTCCTAAACTTTTAAATTGAAACCATTTTATCCCTCAACTTCTATTTGGGGAATTAAAATGACTTCAGTGTCAATGTTGAGAAATTAAATGACGTTTTTCCATTGAAAATATAAACTAATATTTGTGCTTTGCAAAAATATACCCACTTCAATTTTATTTTCATCAAAACACAAACACTAAATACTGAATCAAAATAAATCTTAAAACATTAAATTATATTTTCAAAATACCTTCAAACACTCTAGGATCTCCAATAAATTTTGAATCAAGAATCTGCAAGAAATTATGCTATGTTGGAAACTTATTTATCTTCATGTGTAATATATTTTGAATTTATATTATCTTATTTATAATTCAAAAAGTTATTTCTATGCCTAATTATTTTTATGATGAAAATTAGATTACATTAATCCTAACATCACTGAAACAAACTAGAAAACATAGAGCTCCCAAATGTCCGGTTCGGGAAAATCGGAGCTTTGGGCAAAATTTATTTTATTTCAGGTCATTAACAAAGGTTTCTAAAAATAAGGGGCCTATTAATTAAAAATAATGTAATTTGGGGGCACATGCAAATGTTTCATGTGAATGTTGTAAGAATCGGCCCAGCTCCCATTGGAGGTTTTTTGAAGATGGGAAATTTAGTAGACTAGGGTTTAATCCGCCTTACGCGAGCGTGAGAAAATATAATTTACTATTGAAATATTATTTGGAACAATTGTTGTAATTAATATTCGAATTTTATTCGTCATAGTAAGGATAATTTAAAAGAACAAAAAATCTCAATTTTTTCGCTTTAAATTTATGTAGAGAAGTAAGAACCAATTATAACGATATATATCATTTATAGTTTGTCTATATAAATTTAACAATGTGATTTTGAAATAATTTAGTGAACTATTTATATTTTGAGTGAGACAAATATATAAATATAAAATAAAAACATATACATTTGTTTTAAAGTATCACATGAATATTTAAATTATAGTTAATTTGACAGATTTGTTAATATCAACTATTTCTTTTAAATAAGTAGCATCACATTTTTTATATCAGTGTCTATGATTTATTTTTAACTTATGACATTGTATTTTGAAATTTAAATGATTAACATTGTTACTATTTTTTCTTGACGGTGTTGTTCTAAATCAACTTTTATATATTAACACAATATCTCTTAGTATTGTGTATTTTATTTTTTTCGTATTTTATATTGCGCAAACACAAACTAGACAAATATATAAAGTCTTACATTTCTATGTAATTGAGATAAATAAAACTCTTACACTTCTTTATCATCTAAATTAAATTAAATTTAGTTATCACAATACATTTATATACCAAATAGTTATTTAAAAACAACATATTATAAAATTAAATTTATTTGATGACGTAGATTCATTAGATTGAGATATTATTGTGCTATGTACTTTTTGTTTGATAATTGTTAATAAGGTAGTTTAAGTTTTTTAACTAGGAAAATATGTAATTTTAATTTTAAGAATAGGAAAAATACTGTTTTATCCTTTTTAATATTTAGCCAAAACATATTCATCATTCACCAATGTTTATTCATTGTTTACCGACCGATATTCACCATTCATCATTCGACAATTATCATTCTCCTATCAGTATTCATCATTTATCATATATATTCATCATTCACAAACAAAATATAATAGGTTTATAGTGATATACAAGTCATTCACCAATGATATTAATCACTCATTGGTGGTATTCACCATTCACGTATTACATTCACTATTCACCACGAAAAACATAAATTTACCTAAAGGTTATAATTATCTTTTAACTTATAAAAATTACCATTTAGCAATTATAAAACAAAAATACCTTCTAGCAAATTAAAAAACTAAAAAATACCCTCTCGGCCAATTATCTCTTTGAAGATTAAACTCTGGATATATTATGTAACACTATAATTACGATATGTAAATTTTTAATAGCTCCTCACAAAAACACAATATTTTAATATGTAAAATAACTAGGTTTGTGCATTTTCTTATAATTGCTTATTTGAATAATTAAAGTTATCAGTTTTTTTGTAAAGTCCAAATTTTTTGTATTAAATTATCCCACTAATCTATGAATGATAATGATTATACAATGTCATGATGATGTTAAATAAAAAGAGAAAACCCTCTCAACCAATTATCTCTTTGAAGATTAAACTCTGGATATATTATGTAACACTATAATTACGATATGTAAATTTTTAATAGCTCCTCACAAAAACACAATATTTTAATATGTAAAATAACTAGGTTTGTGCATTTTCTTATAATTGCTTATTTGAATAATTAAAGTTATCCGTTTTTTTTTAAAGTCCAAATTTTTTGTATTAAATTATCCCACTAATCTATGAATGATAATGATTATACAATGTCATGATGATGTTAAATAAAAAGAGAAAACATTAAATTTTGATTATGTATAATTTAGAACATCGATAAGATTTTGGTATTTGAGAATGCCCAAGTCAATAAATGGTTTCAAATAATTTTTTTAAATCCCTAGAATGTTTTGTAGGGAGACTTATCTTTTAAAATTGACTTGAAAGATTTTTATCGGTTTAACTTGAAACTATTGGTTAAAAATATAACTAGTTTGTTAATCTTATGAATAAAGGATTAATGTTCAAAGGCAATGCAAATATATACTTTTAGAACAGCACATTATACACATCTCATAATATTATGTTTTTCAAAACAAAATCCTAAACACTAAATGTTGAATTTAAATTAAAAAAATTACAAAGTATTTGCAAAAGGTAACTTAAATAATCATTTAACCCCTTAAAGGTTTATAGTTAAATAAATTTCAAATGAATGTAACTTTGTATAATAATGTTTAAATGAATGTATAAAATAAAAAATAGAGAACAAAAATATATTAATTAAATAATAAATGATTACCGAAAGTGATTTGAGAGCCACCTACAGAAGATGTGACAATAATGATTGCGAGAAGAAATGAAACTAAATTTATCTTCGTCATAGACATTTTTAAAGCTCTTATTAACTCGTTTAGATTTTTGTTATTATTCTGGGTGATTATATATATATATATATATATATATATATATATATATATATATTGAAATAAACATGCTCTAAAGGTATATTATTGGCTAAAGATATGTAATAAGAGAATCTCTTAAATTTATTTTCTTAAGATCAGAGCAAAGTTTCATTATTTTTAATAATATAATTAGACTTATATATAATAAAAAAAATTATTTCATGTTTTAAATTAATCTTAGAAAATAAATAAATATTGTATAACAAATACAATTAATTTAGATATAAATATATACTTATTTAATTATAAATATAAATCTATGTTTACGACAAATTATCCAAATTTTATATATATCACCATATTCACATATATATATACCAATACCAGAATGAAAAGATATAAAAATATTAAAGAATGTGATAGTCGTTGAATTTTTCTGAAAATAAGTAGAAGAACTTGAAAAGTTATAACTTTTTTCTTTTGACGTCAATTGGATTTCTTCATTCAGAAGTTAGGATACAAAAGACAGCGGATAATGTTTAAATCCCCGGAAACATAAGCCCAAAAAGGGAAACACAAGCCCAAACAAGGGAAACAAACATGGATCAAATTCAAGACACCAAAAGGTCATAAGAACTGTAAGCTAAAAGAGTGAATTCGGAGGAGCTGTTGAATAGAAATCTTGATGAACGAAGATGATACATCACTTTTCCTTATTCTTCGGAGGATTGTCGGTTTGACAAGCTTTGCCACAAGCATACAATCAACCAAATCAAATCCAGAAACTCACTTAATCGACATGTTTTGAAACAAGTTTCTATGGCAACGACGGACCCGAGACTTCCACTGAGACCAATCATAACCGAATCACGAGAGCGGCTAGCTGAAACTAGAACGAAGAAACCGACAGCGAGAGCAACTATGCCTCACAATCAACAAACCGAAGCTTGTACATCTGGCGCTAGACGCTTCAAACCAAAACAAGAGCCACTAGCACGAACCAATCTAATAATCGCGGAAAGATAACGAAGGAAATCAACTAACCTACCACTAACCCTCTCGTCGCATAAAGCCCAAACAAGCCTAATGACACTAGAAACCTCTTTTTCAAAGTCTGCACACACCCCAAATTACCCCGAACCGTTGACCCATAAAGCTATTCTTAGGCAAGATCGAAGACCAGCACTAACCAAAAATCAATTCACAAGCCAAGCACAAACAGGCCACAACCAACTTACTTCACACCACGCTTGTACCAAGCCATCGAAGAGAGAAATTGGAACCTGTCCGAGAACCTCAAAAGATCTGCTCGCCCAGAGAGTTTGAGGGTTCGGATGAAAGGGAAATAGGAGGTAACAGAACCACAAAAACTTGAGGAGAGAAGCCAAACTAAGCCACGAACTGGACCACCAGGAGAGAACTCGGCGACGCCGGAGAGATCCGTCGCCGCCGAAGACGAAAAAGCACAGGAGAAGCAAACCTTGGGAAGCGCACCAGGGAGCGACGACTAAACCTAATGTTATGTGTTTACCGAAAAATTATAACTTATAACATACCTTATTTCATAAAATATTTTTATCACCATATTCATATATATATACCAATACCACAATGAAAAGATACAAAATATTAAAGAATGTGATAGCCGTTAGATTTTTCTGAAAATAAATAGAAGAACTTGAAACGTTATAACTTATAACATATCTTATTTCATAAAATATTTTTATCATCGTACAAAATAAAACATAATCTATTTTAAAAAGTATGATATTTTTTATATTAAGTTAGACACGCAAATATCTCAAAAAGATAGACACGGAATAAATATATTTCATAGATTTAGAGACACAAAACGAAATAAAATTGTTAAAACTAATTTCTTAAAAACAAACTAATATTAATATTTTTGACTACAAAAATATTTGATCGATAAGAAAACAAAAAAACCCAACAATTTTTTTATAAACAAAAACTAAATAATATAACCGAAATTGTTTTACAATACGTAGATGCTAGATATACCTAAAATATATTTTATATGGATTCTTTTAATAGTATAGATAAATTAGTAAAATATATTTAAAATTGGATGAGAAAATTAGTTCAAAGTATAAGGATTAAAATGCAAAAAATAAAAAATATCCTAAAAGCTCTCTCGTCGCGACATGTAGGCGTTTTGTCTTCTCTTTTAATAGTATAGATAAAAATTCAAACTTAAATATATATATAGATAAATATAATTTAAAAATTATAAATTTAAGATTCAATACTCCATAATTACAAATATAAATAACACAGAAATTGTTCTCAATAATCTTCTTAAACCAAGTGTTAATAATCACTAAGAATATCAATCGAAAATATAACCGTCATATAAAATAAACAAAAACAAATATAAATGTTCTTATAACATTAAAGAAAAGAAAACAAACTATGGTGCAATTAAAAAAACGGGTTATAATCTCCACGTAAAACAAAAATAAATGTGTTATGGACAAAAATAAATGTTTAATAATAAAGAAACTAAAAAAATACACAACAATCTTAAAAAGTTTGTAAAACTAAATTTCATCACATATTGATTTTCTAATAGTTTTTAAGAGCATATTCATTGATATTTCTTAAAGAGATCTTAGCAGGTGGGGCCCATTAAATAGTTAAG
Organism: Cochlearia excelsa; assembly: GCA_963556525.1. NCBI lineage: Eukaryota > Viridiplantae > Streptophyta > Magnoliopsida > Brassicales > Brassicaceae > Cochlearia > Cochlearia excelsa. The sequence continues at coordinate 19,085,882 of OY748328.1, forward strand.
ATCTAGATCTTATATTTCTTATTTAAGATCCGGATATTAACTATTTAGTGGGCCCTTTGTATACGTGGCGATCTATGATTGATGCGTTTTTAATTATTTTATTTTTCTTTTTTTTAATACCAACTGTTCATGGGTCCCAATGAATAGTTAAGAAATTTTGTGGGTTTCTCTGATGAAGATGGTCTAATAAACTAAAATATTCATTCAAAAGTTACGCATGAACAATTTTATTTTCATTAATTTGGTAAAATAAATTGGGTTGTTTGCTAGACGGATCAAACCAGTTAGATAAGACATTCAGAATGCAAAATCGTTAGGTTATGTATAACATAATTTAACTGCTAATAAGAGTTTTTCAATTCATTTTAGATGTAGCGCTCATTTCAAATATTAAAAATACTCCAAAAGCTATAATATCATATATTTGCTACAATACGAAAAGAAATATTGCTAATAAATTTTTACAATGGCATAATTTATACTACTTACTAAAACGTTATCTAAGTTCAATTAGATTAGCATTTTAAATTTCTCAAACACAAGTAAATACTAATATTTTTATTTATCAATTGTGTTAGCAAACAAAACTTTTCAAATATTAATTTAACAAAGCGAAAATATATAAAAAATTAAATAATTTTAATTTACACTTAATACAAATACTCAATAAAATTATAACAAATACTCCTTTTGTTCCACATTAAATTGTGTTTTAAATATTTTCAGAAAAATTAAGGAATGTTGTGAAATGAATCTAATGACATTAATTTATATTATTTTTATTCTTTTTAATGAAATTAAGATGTATAATATAGAAAATATGTTGAAAAATAAAACTACATTTAAAGAGGAACAAAAAAATATTCTAAAACAACATTTAATAAGGAGCATATGGAGTATAACTTAATATTTTAAAACTCCATTATAGTTGAATTTTTTTTAGTGTGTCTTATAATGTGTTATCCTACAATATATTACGCTAACTTAAATTTTTGTCGAATGAATAGAAAAACAAAATGATAACTACACTCGCGCTATGCGCGGATCTTCCCCTAGTTGAACATAAAATTACTACTTTCCAAACAAATCTCGAAACACTAAATCTTGAATTTAAATTAAAAATATACAAAGTATTTGCAAAAGGTAACTTAATTAATTATTTAACCTCTTAAAGGTTTATAGTTAAATAAATTTCAAATGAATGTAATTTTGTATAATAATGTTTAAAATGTGTAGTTTGGTGAATTATTTATGGTTAATTGATTTTAGAAATTGGACTTCTCGAAGGATCCTCCAACGTTGGCATATAAAGAAGTGACATATGGATTACAATTTTTTTTATTATTCTGACTATAAACTAATAAACATTTCATTTTCATGTTATATATCCATCATATAACGAAGTCTTTATTAATTATGTAATTCTTTTTTACTTTTATAAATTTCTTTTTTATATTTATTAAGTAAAAAAGAGTTTGGGGCCGAAATCCTAAATCTTTCTTCATGGTGAATGATATCGCAAAATCGTCCTCTCACCCCATTTTTTAATGGGTATTAAATGTGATAATTTCTTGACTAGCTGATATCTTGCGTATTTCACATGTTTTACCTTGTTTTATGCATTAGAATTAACTCATTTAGGTTGCATTTAGTATCATATAGGTTGCATTTGGGTTTGTTATGTCCATTTCAGGTTTCGAAGCGTTAAAGCGGCAAAAGACGAAGAATTCGAGCCTAAAAGAGGCAGAAACAGCTGTACCGACTTGTTGTAGCGGTTTGCTGTAGCCGATACAGAAGAATCCTTTGCCAGAAACTTGTACCGACTTGTTATATCGGTTACAAGTGGCCGATACAAATGACACGAGATCTGAGGATCGATATCGACATCTTGTACCGGCTTGACCTGGCCGATACAGAAGGAAGGAAGCCAAAAGACTTGTACCGATGAGCGCGTATCGGCCAGTCTGTAACGGTTTCACTTGACCGGTACAAGCTGCGAAAATAAAAGGAAAATCCGGTTTTCATATTTAAAAAGGAAAATATTTCCTTAACCAATTGGGTTTCCTTTGTTTTATGGTTTAAAACTATATTAGGGTTTTTAACTATGTTTTTCATCTCATCTTTTGTTTTGGACTTTGTACGCTTTTTGTTTTCTTCTTGACATTGGAGAAAAGTTCTTGGGAGCTTTTGCTATCTTGCCACTTTTGTAATCTTCAATAACAAGAGTTTTCTTAAACCTTTATCTCTTTGATTTGTTTATGTTTATGCTTTCTTTAAATTCGATTGTTTTAAGATTCAGCATGTTTAATGAGTAGATCTAAATAGAAAATTGTGTTAGGGAAAAAGGGGTTGATTGAATTTAGGATTGAGATTGTCTAGAACTTAATTGATCCTAAAACTTTTGTCTTTGGTAACAAGTTTAAAGCCTTAATCGAGTTGGCCATTTGATTACTGAACTTAGGAAACTTTATGAATCGAGAGATTATAAGACCATCATTATTAGTGCATCTAAGCTTAAAAATAAGAGTTCTTAGCTTTAAAAATAAATAGGATTAATTAGATATTTGTAAGCTTCGCTTCTTAACAAAGGAGCTTTCAATATATTAAGTATCGGACACGTGTCGATACTGTGGAAAAAATATATATGGGGAATTTTTTTTGTCACTTTTCCTTTATTTTGTCGGGGTTGAAAAAAAAACAAGAGGAGAGCGACGGTGATATCGATTCCGACAAGAATCCGACTGTAATCGAAGATATAAAGGCTAGACGAATCGTTTTCTTCCATTAATCATGGTATATGAAGTTGTTTCTATGATTATTGCACAATACATAGGGTTTTAGGGTTTTTTTTGATTTGGGGGTTTTCGATTTGGGGGTTTTTGATTAATCGATTTATAGTTTGTACTTTAGTTAATCGATTTCAAGTTTATTAAGAGTAACAATGAGTCGTTTTGATTGTTGTTGAGGTTAATTTCTTATGGTTTTGTCCCAAGCTTTTCTTCATCTTGGTTTTTTTTCCATCATGACCTGTGAATATTTAGTATGATTTCACTTTTCTTATGATCTAGTATGGGCACTGAGTCGGTTGTTGACAAAGAAAAGTCTTTGATCTTACTCCAGAGGAGGTATAATAAAGAATACAAATCATATTTTGTAGTGGTCACTTAAATATTATTGACATATACTAATGTTTTTTTATGCTGGTATGGATTTTGAGCAATATGTCATGAAGGTAGGTGAAGGCCATGTGGCTCAGTGCATCAGCGGGTTTATTGCACTCGATGTTGCTCCACCTCGTGGACCTCTCTGGTAAACTATTAGTTCTACACACTATCTTCTCTTCTCTTTCTTTTTCCTTATCAATAGCATTGTGGTGAAAATGTGACAGGATCTTGGGAGATGTGTTCATGGGAAGTACCACACCGTGTTCGACTTTGGTAACGAACATGTCGGGTTCGCAGAAGCAGCTTAAACATGTCATGAGTTCTGTCAAGGAGTATGGTTCTTGTTTTGTATATGTGAAATAATATGTTGTGTCTCTCCAATTGTTGTTTTTGTGTGTGTCTGTAGACTGAAGTTGTTTGTGTTAAAAAAACAAGAGTCCAAGGGCTCTGTAAATACCTCTTCTGCTAAGTAAAAGTTCAATGGTTATAAACTTTAATAAAAATACTCAAAAGACCATATAATTCATATGAACGAAGAAGATTCATATATGTTTTCATATTTTTTATTTTCTAATAATGAATAAGTTTTCATATATGTTTTTAATTTTTATTTTTTTAATATTTAATTTAATTTTTAATAACCCTAACTAAGCAACACCAATATTCCTCAACAAAAAAACTAAAGAACTATAGCTTCTTAAACCAAAAATTAATTACAACTAAATAAAATAAATTAACTAAGCACCTTCTCTGAGAATCAACCAATAATGATGCTCTAAAGGTTCCTGACCAATTACCTTAGAACTAAGCCTAGCTTAACCGAGAGATCTGTGTTAATAAGCTTAGTGGTTAAAATTGAATTAAACTTAAAGTTTCTTGATAATTAAACTATCCAAGACATTGTTTTAGTTTAATTATTAGGAAAATGATCATTGCCACGAGAGTGGATTGATCTAAAATCGTTTTCATAACCTTGAAGTTACCTTTGTAAAAAGACAATTTAAAATCTGAAAGTTTAATCACCCTTTGAAGTACCTTAACCTGATTGTTTAGCCTTTTTATAAAACCTTTAAAACTCTTAATTCACGTTTTCGTTTTGTTCATTATACGGTTTCAAAAACACTCCTGATTACACTTAAACTGAGTTTGTTTCATAATAATTTTAATACATTGTCTGCTCCTGATTCGGATTGACATCTTAAGTACTACATTAAGACATTCGAAAGAACGAGTGAAAATCTCGTTTATCAAATTGAGATCTCAGCTTTCGTTCAAAAAGACCAAGAAACGTTCAGCGAAGCTTGGGAAAGAGTCAAGGGATACACGGTGAGATGTCCACACCACGGGTTCTCGGGAGAAGGCTTGCTTAGCACGTTCTACCGAGGTCTCAAGCAGAAGTTCAGAATGCTTCTAGATTCAGCTAGCCAAGGAAATTTCCTTGGGAAGACAGAAGCGGATGGCCAGCTTTTGGTGGAGAACTATGCGCTAAGCGATAACAACTACGACGAAGAATATGATCGCACAATCCACAGCTCTGGGAATGATGAGCAATTCAAGAGAGAGATAAAGGCGGTGAATGAGAAGCTTGATAAGCTACTCATGTCTCAACAAGTGGGGATTAACTTCGTAGGAAGTGGAGACGAACAATTGCCCCCAATCGATGGAAATCAGGAGGAGATTAACTACATGGGAAATCAAAATAATTGGCGTTTCAACAACTATTCTCAACACCCAAACCTCTCATACCGCAACAACAACGTAGCTAACCCTCATGATCAGATTTATCCTCAAGCGCAACAAGGAGGTTACCAAGGTAAACCTCAATACAACCAAGGATGATATGCAACGAAACCACCACCTAATCGACCTCCGGGTTACAACAATCCTCCCACTGCTCAAGGAGTTGTTTCATCACCAGCCCCCCAAGGTGATCAAACCACTCAACTCTTGAAAAAGATATTAGATGGTCAGAACCAGAGTATCGTGGAGTTCAAAACGTTTAAGAAGGAAATCCACGCCAAGGTAGACAACTCCTACAATGATCTCAACGCCAAGTTCGAATTTGTGAGCTCGCACTTGAAAGCTCTGTACAACCAAGTGGGTCAGATCACTTCCTCCTCCAAGCGACCAATGGGTCAACTACCAGGGAAACCAGAAGCTAATCCGAAAGAGTATGTCAATGCTCTACAACTCCGTAGTGGTCGACAACTACCTTCTGGGATCGCATCGAGGACAATGTGAATCAGGACGGGGAGGTGGAACACCCGACAGAGACAGAACACATGGTTCTTGTCAAGGAACACACCGACATTGAGGCAAAGAGGAAAATCGGTGATGAGAAAGAAACAGAGGGCCAATATCGGCCAGGTGTATCGACCATTGGTGGCCGATACCGACCACCAATATCGGCCAAACACATGGCCGATAAAGATGAGAAAGAAACAGAAACTTCGTATCGGCCAAGTGTATCGACCACAAGTGGCCGATACCGACCACCAATATCAGCCAAACACATGGCTGATATAGAGGGTAAATCCGAGAAAAAGAAGAAACCAGCTTACGTTACGTCTCCTTACGTGCCTAAGCTTCCTTTTCCGGGTCGAGCTAAGAAGCAGCTCTTAGAGAAGTACAAAGCGCAGTTCGAAAAGAAAATGAAGGAAGTTCAAATTGCTATGCCTTTCATCGACGCGTTCAAACTTTTCCCTCACTATAGCAAGTTTCTAAAGGATGCAATCAAGAACAATTTTCAGGACTTTGACTATAAGGTAGTTCTTTCGCACGAGTGCAGCGCAATCATCCAAAGAAACTGTCCTAAGAAGCTAAGTGACCCAGGAAGCTTTACAATACCATGTGCCATCGGTCCTTTCACTAAAAGAAACTGGGCTTTTAGCAACGAATTTTAGTAAGGAAATAGCGACGAATTATATAACAACGAAATAGCAACGAATTGGCGACGAAATAGCAACGGAGAAAGTAGTCGTCGCTAAATCGTCGCTATTTAGCGAGGTATTATTTCGTCTCAAAATTAGCGACGATTTAGGCGACGAATGAGTTCTGCATCGCTAAATCGTCGCTAATCAGTGACGATTTAGCGACGAATATATCCTTGGTAATTAGTGACAAATTAGCGAGGAGAGTCGCTAGTTAGGTAAGCACGTTTTCAAGAACGTTGCTAAATCGTTGCTAATTTTGATTCCTTGCCAAATCGTTGCTAATTTTCTTTGCTAAATGGTTGCAAAATATTTAGAATGAGACTATATTAACCCCTCTACACTCTTCAAAAAATCACACCATAACACAATACAAAAAACATTCACTTTATAAAAATATAAACACTCTAAAAATTTCAATATGTCTCACGGTAATAACAATATATGCGAGTTACGGTCTTGGATGTATCGGCATAAAGATCGATCAAGGGTAGTTACAAACGAATTTACGGAGGGACTTCAAGCATTCATGCAGCTGGCCGGAAACATGCAGAATACGCAAGATACCGGTAAAATGTATTGTCCATGTAAGAAGTGCGTTAACACTAAATACGTGTTTGTTGAAACCGTATGGAAACATCTTTTTAATAGAGGTTTTATGTCGCAGTATTTTGTTTGGTTTCAACAAGGGGAAGGGTATAACTCTAATAATACTGAAGTTGGAGATAGTAGTTATACGTTTCCTGTTAGTGATCATGTTAGTAACGAACCTGCTAATTTACCGCATCATTTTGATAGTAACTATGATCATGATCAGGCCGGTGGTTATGTGCATGTAGATGATAATAGATATCATGAAATGGTTGCTGATGCATTTCATGATACGGGGGAGTATTTATCCGAAAATGTAGTTGAGGAACCTAACCTAGATGCTAAACGTTTTTATGATATGTTAGACGCTGCGAATAAACCAATTTACGAGGTATGTAAAGTTGGATTGTCAAAACTATCATTAGCATCTAGGATGATGAATTTAAAATCTGATAATAATTTGACTGAGTTTTGTATGGACTCATGGGCGGAGTTACTGAAAGAATATTTGCCTGAGGGTAATGTAGCTGCTGAGTCGTATTACGAAATACAAAAGTTGGTTTTTAGTCTTGGATTGCCTTCTAAAATGATTGATGTTTGTGTTAACAATTGTATGATTTATTGGAAAGATGATGATGAGCTGCTTGAATGTCGTTTTTGTCGTCAAGCGAGATATAAGGTCCAAGGGAAGGGGAGTAAAGTCCCGTATCAACGGATGTGGTACTTACCCATCACAGACAGACTCAAAAGATTGTATCAATCAGAGAAGACATATGATTCGATGAGATGGCATGCAAAACACTCAGTTGAAGATGGGGAAGTCACTCATCCGTCAGATGCAAAGGCTTGGAAGCACTTCAACACGGTATACTCTTATTTCGCTAGAGAGGTTCGTAATGTATACCTTGGTTTATGCACTGACGGATTTAGTCCATTCGGTATGTCTGGTAGACAGTACTCTTTGTGGCCAGTTATACTAACTCCGTATAATCTACCTCCCAATATGTGCATGCAAAGATAATTTCTTCTCTTAAGCATTTTAGTACCAGGTCCGAAGCATCCAAAGAGAGCTCTTGATATTTTTCTGCAACCTTTGATACACGAGTTAAAAGAGTTATGGTCCACTGGGGTTCGTACGTATGATATCTCATGCAAGAGAAATTTTACGATGCGTGCGGTGCTCATGTAGACTATTAGTGACTTTCCTGCTTATGGCATGTTAGCAGGTTGGACAACGCATGGACGATTGTCTTGTCCATATTGCCGCCATCGGACTGATGCGTTTAAACTCCCACATGGAAGGAAAACAAGTTGGTTTGGTTGTCACCGACGTTTCCTTCCAATCAATCATCCTTACCGAAAGAACAGAAGGTTGTTTAAGTAGAATCGGGTCGTTAAACATCCACCCCTACTTTATCCGACGGGGGAAGAGTTATTGGAAGAGTTGGATAATTACGGGGCGCAAAATACATGTAGACGGGGTGGTAATTGGCATGTTTCCAATTTACCCGATGGATACGGAGAAAGCCATAACTGGCATAAGAAAAACATTTTTTGGGAACTCCCGTACTGGAAAAATCACTTGTTGAGACATAACCTCGACGTTATGCACATTGAAATTTTTTTTTTGATAATATTATAAACACATTGTTGAATGTACAGGGGAGAACTAAAGATAATTTGAAGACAAGATTGGATTTGCCAGAAATATGTTTTAGAAGTGAGTTGCATATCACGAACGATGGTAAGGCTCCGGTCCCAATCTACAGATTGAAACCTGAAGCGAAAAACGCGTTATTCAACTGGGTCGCTTCAGATGTCAAGTTTCCCGAAGGATATGTTTCAAAGTTATCTGCATGCGTTGAGAATGGTCAAAAGTTTTTAGGTATGAAAAGTCACGACTGTCATGTGTTTATGCAAAGACTTTTACATTTTGCTTTCGATGAGATTTTACCCGAACCCGCACACACATCAATAGCAGGTTTCATTGAACCCTAAAATGTTTATATTTTAATTTTGATTAATTAAGCTAATAATTAAGTATATAATTAAATTAATGTTTAAAATTTTCCAGAGATCGGTGCATTTTTCCGAGATCTATGCACCCGTACGCTTACAGAAGAGGTCATTGAACAGTTACGTGACAGTATCCCGATTGTGTTGTGCAACTTGGAGAAGATTTTCCCTACATCCTTTTTCGATGTTATGGAACACCTTCAAATACATCTTCCTCACGAGGCAGAATTAGGAGGGCATGTGCAGTTTCGGTGGATATATCCTTTTGAACGATTTATGGGACATTTGAAAGGAAAGACGAAAAACCTTGCAAGGGTTGAAGGATATATTGTTACTGGATCTTTAACTGAAGATACGTCTCATTTCGCCTCATTATTTCGGTTCCAATGTAAGAACACGTAGAACAACAACACGACGCTACGATGATGGAGGTGTTGGCTCAGTGTATGGAATGGAAGGGGTACATGATATATTTTCTCCAATCGGAAGAGCTGGCGGAAAAATAAAAGAAGTTTGGTGGGAAAGTGATCAACATCGGCAAAACGCACATACTTACATCCTCCTTAATTGTGAATATGCTCGACCTTTTGAAAGGTATGTGCAACTATTCATTCGCAAACCCATCATGCATAAACAAAATAAATATTTAATTTTGATTCAGTTTCCTGCATTGTTTTAGAATGTTTGAGGAGCAAGTGGATGAGGTTTATCCAGGACTTTCAAAAGACGAAGTAACCGCTCTTAAAGAACGGGATTTTGCAGCTTGGTTGAAAACGCATATCGCATATGGTGACACAACGTATCCAGTGTGGTTTCACGAGTTAATACAAGGACCGCTCGGAAAGATCACAACTTCTCCTATGTATTTCACTCGTGGTTACGTGTTCCACACCTTAAGTCATGGTCAACGTCGAGCAACCGCGAATTATGGGGTAACTGTGTCGGGTGATTCAGTTTTTAATGGTCTTCTAACGGATATTATTGAAGTGCAGTATCCAGGATTAGTCAATTTACGAACAACCCTCTTCAAATGTGATTGGTTTGATCCAACACTCGGCCGTGGTGTTCGGTACAACAAATTTGGTGTGATCGACGTCAACCAGTCACGACGATATCGGAAGTTTGAACCTTTTATCCTTGGATCGCAAGCTAAGCAAGTTGTTTTCATTCCTTATCCTCGGGTTAAGACTAGCGGTATAGCATGGAGTGCAGTAGTCCGAGTAGTTCCAAGATGTTTAATTATGGGTAACGATGAAGTTCTTATGCAACAAGATGTCATTGGTGGGACAATCATTCCAACAAATCAATCGACGGAAGATGTATTCCTTGTCGACCCCGATAATCAAGTTGTTGAAGATATTGTGGATGATGAAGACGACGGAGGTGCAGATGAATTTGATTAAAGTAGCGAAGTCGAATCTGTTGATTCCGATAATAATAATGAATAATTTTCTTTTTGTGTTTTTGTAATATTTGTGTGTGTTATTTGTAATATTTGTGTGTGTTATTTGTAATAATTTTTGTGTGTGTTATGTGAAATATATAAATAAATTTACAATACCATGTGTGATGTAGCGGAAGATACGATAAAAGATAAACACAGCTCAACCAAGGGATTCAAGAATCCACACTTGGGACCTGCCAGCTCAACCAAGGGATTCTAGAGAATCCTCACTTGGGACCTGCTTCGCTCAATCAAAGGATCCGTAAGGATCGTTTGAGACCGGTCTTCTTGTATTGATGAATCAAATCAAATCAATAACAAGGATTCGGAGAATCTCTTCTCTCAAAAGCCAAGGCTCTTAATTAATAATCAAAATCTGAATTACAAAATAAGCTTAGATGACCTATTTATAATAAATCATAAAACCCTAAAATATTCTAAATAGAAATAGGAAAACATCTAAATAATATATAACAAATAATGTAAATAATAAAGATATTTGTAAATCTTCCAAATATCTCTCTACATCATTCTCTCCGACGAAGAGAAGATTCGTCCCGAATCTTAACTGCGGTCTTCGATATGAAACTCATAGTCTTTTTCTTCTACGGAAAAGAGACGCCTATGATATGATAGATGTTTCCGAACAACATGACATCCAAAATCGTTCTTCGATTGAGAAACCAAAGAGACACGGCTTTGATACCAACTGATGTAGCGGAAGATACGATAAAAGATAAACACAGCTCAACCAAGGGATTCAAGAATCCACACTTGGGACCTGCCAGCTCAACCAAGGGATTCTAGAGAATCCTCACTTGGGACCTGCTTCGCTCAATCAAAGGATCCGTAAGGATCGTTTGAGACCGGTCTTCTTGTATTGATGAATCTAATCAAATCATTAACAAGGATTCGGAGAATCTCTTCTCTCAAAAGCCAAAACTCTTTATTAATAATCAAAATATGAATTACAAAATAAGCCTAAATGACCTATTTATAATAAATCATAAAACCCTAAAATATTCTAAATAGAAATAGGAAAACATCTAAATAATATATAACAAATAATGTAAATAATAAAGATATTTGTAAATTTTCCAAATATCTCTCTGCATCATTCTCTCCGACGAAGAGAAGATTCGTCTCGAATCTTAACTGCGGTCTTCGATATGAAACTCATAGTCTTCTTCTTCTACGGAAAAGAGACGCCTATGATATGATAGATGTTTCCGTACAACATGACATCCAGAATCGTTCTTCGATTGAGAAACCAAAGAGACACGACTCTGATACCAACTGATGTAGCGGAAGATATGATAAAAGATAAACACAGCTCAACCAAGGGATTCAAGAATCCACACTTGGGACCTGCCAGCTCAACCAAGGGATTCTAGAGAATCCTCACTTGGGTCCTGCTTCGCTCATTCAAAGGATCCGTAAGGATCGTTTGAGACCGGTCTTCTTGTATTGATGAATCTAATCAAATCAATAACAAGGATTCGGAGAATCCCTTCTCTCAAAAGCCAAAGCTCTTTATTAATAATCAAAATCTCAATTAAAAAATAAGCTTAGATGACCTATTTATAATAAATCATAAAACCCTAAAATATTCTAAATAGAAATAGGAAAACATCTAAATAATATATAACAAATAATGTAAATAATAAAGATATTTGTAAATCTTCCAAATATCTCTCTGCATCAATGTGCCATCGGTCTTTTGGTTTTCGAAGGGTGCTTGTGTGATTTGGGAGCTAGCGCTAGTCTAATTCCATTGTCTATTGCCCAGAGACTTGGATTCTTGTCCTTCAATCCAACTAGAATCTCCCTAGTGCTTGCCGATAGGTCAGTAAGGATACCTGCTTGTGTGTTAGAGGACATCCCAGTCAAGTTAGGAAACGCGTTCATTCCTACGGACTTCGTTGTCTTGGCAATGGATGAAGAACCTAAGGATCCACTTATCCTAGGTAGACCATTCTTAGCCGCTGCCGGAGCCATCATAGATGTAAAGAAAGGTAAGATCGACCTGCATCTTGGAGAGGACCTAGTCCAAAGGTACGACATCAGCGACACGATCAAGAAACCATCCATCGACGGTCAGATCTTTTACATCGACTTGATGGATGAACTCGCGGACGAGTTCTTGGAGGAGTTAACCGCGGAAGATGAGCTCTAACTTGCCAGAACTACCCGAGAAGACGGAGGCAGAACCGCAAGAGACGACATGATGGCAATGCAGAAGAGAATCGACTCCCACCCTATCGATACGAAGGCCGAATTTCTTGACCTACCTGAGGCGGTTTTGTGCGACGCAAAGGCGATAATGACGGAGAGCAACGCTAGCAATGGTAAGTCTAGCGACGACGACGACTGGAGCGAACTCAAAGCACCAAAGGTAGAACTCAAACCTCTTCCTAATGGGCTAAGGTACGTTTTCTTGGGGCCTAACTCCACCTATCCGATAATTATCAACGCCTCGCTCAGCGACGATGAAGTTAAAACCTTAACTCATGAGCTTAAAAAATTCAGGAAGGCCATAGGTTATTCTCTATATGATATCAAAGGGATATCACCCTCATTTTGTATGCATCATATACATCTAGAGAACGAATCTATGTCCTCAATAGAACACCAACGTAGGCTGAACCCTAACATGAAAGCAGTGGTTAAGAAAGAGATAATCAAGCTATTGGATGCGGGAATCATCTTTCATATATCCGATAGCAATTGGATCTCCCCCGTTCATGTAGTGCCGAAAAAGGGGTGAATTACCGTGGTTAAAACGACAAAAACAAATTAATTCCAACAAGAACAATCACGAGTCATAGAGTTTGCATCGATTACCGAAAGTCAAACGCTGCGACTCGAAAAGACCAGTTCCCTTTACCCTTCATTGACCAAATGCTTGAACGATTAGCAAACCATCCATACTATTGCTTCCTCGATGGGTATTTCGGATTCTTCCAAATACCCATCCACCCCCAAGACCAAGAGAAAACAATCTTTACATGCCCCTATGGTACATTTGGGTTGTGTAATGCACCCGCGACATTCCAACGATGCATGATGTCCATATTTTCTGATTTAATTGAAAACATTGTGGGGGTGTTTATGGACGATTTTTCTGTGTATGGTTCTTCGTTTGCCTCGTGTTTGTCTAATCTTTGCAGGGTACTTAAAAGGTGCGAGGAATGCCGCGACGGAGCGAGTCGCGAAAGAGCAATGCGAGGAGGAGACGTGATGAACCCGCAGTCGTGGAAGAGGAAGAGTACGAGTATGTACTCGCGTCCGAACCCGAGCCCGAGGAAGAGGAAGCACCACGCGGTTTCACATTCCCACCGAGGACAAGCGAAACACCTCTCATGCGCGATCCGAAGAAACAACCATCGCCCCGGGAGCTGTACGATGAGCTCATGGAGATATCCTTCGTTCCGTCTCGCTTCCCCGTTCCCGAAACCCTTACGAAATTGGGGATTTATGAAGAGGTTAGGGAAATTATGCGCCTCATGAGGCTTGATGGCGTTCTAGGGATGAAGCACAACGCCTACAAGGAGGAAACATGCCAGTTCTTGGCCACCCTCGAGGTCTCATTTGTTGAGCAAGGACCGCAGGGAATAAGGTTTCATTCAAAGGTTATAACGAGAGAATCTACATTGCGGGTCTCGACGTTTTGGGAAGAATATTCGGGTTCCCAGCGGATGGACAAGCCGAGCTTACTAACGAACCGGGTGAGAGCGTACAACTTTGGAACTTCATCGCTAACGGGGTCTACAAACCCGGGAGATCAAAGAGCACGCTGATTCACCACCCGACGATTAGGTACCTCCAGAAACTCTTGTCACACGCGTTCTTTCCTAGACGCGAAACGGGGTCGGTGAACAACAACGAGATGATGTACCTGCAACAAGGACTTGCCCCGATACTTCGACGATCACGTCGCGACCCTAGCCTATTCCCCACGACGGAGGAACGCTACCCGAGCGTCCTAAGACTCTTCTTCAAGGGTTTGTTGGATTTAAAGCATTGGGCTTGGACGCGCACGGATGCAACGCCGAAACTGAGCATAGGAGGATGGATTACTCCTCTCCTAACCCGCATGCGCATACTATTATTAGGTAAGGAAGAGTACCCGACTTTCATGGACATGCCTTACTTGGCTAAGCAGCTGATCATCGTTGGGGAATGTGGAGATAATTACGGATACTCATTCAAGAAGAATGATGTCCAACGCATTGTCCTTCTGCCTAACCAAGAGTGCACGAGTTTCAATGGCAACGACGCAATACACTTCGACCTTGATTGGCGCCATTTTCACGATGTGACTACGGCGCCATTAACATCTGTTCGTGGGTCAAGAAAGGTTACGAGACCCGCTGGACCAAGGATGCACGAGTACCGAGACTACACTCCAATGCCTACCTACGGCCCTGAGCGCTACTATCCAGGCACGTCCTCCGCACCTAGGCAGCCCGGTTCACTACAAGACATGTACATGCAGAGGATGACTCGTTGGAACCTGTTCCAAGACCGCACAATCAAGAAGTTAGTGCGCGAGGTGAAGTCTTTGAAGAAGACTATCTCAACTTAAACTTGATTTTTGATTAGCATGATTGATAGTTTTCGAGAGAATTTCTATGGCTTTGTGATTTCTACGGATTGCGGCTTCCTAAACCGAAACACTTTAAGCGCAATCCGGTCATTCTCATTCTAAGGATGATTCCCCTCTCACCCCCTACGCCTAAACCCAAACACTTGTGAGAATTCTTTTCAATAAGTGATTGTTTGGTTTCGCAAAAACTTGAAAGTATAGGGAGCGACAAGAAAAGACATCCATTTGGCTAGGTTATCGTGGACTAGTACGTAGACGGGATAACGGGAAACACATCTTTGAATTTTTTTTCAAAAAAAATCAGAAAATAGACAAGAATAAATGTAAAACGCCTAGGGGTAAAAGAATGGCTAAGAAAAAAAAAAAAAAAAAAAAAAAAAAAAAAAAAAATCGAAAAAATCGAAAAAGAAAAAGAAAAAAAAAGTTTAGCCAAAAGAAAACCACTAAGATAGTTAAGAAAAAAGAAAAGAAACTCGATGTTAAAGTGCTTAAGTGTTAAAAGAATGAGATGATGGGTTAGAGATTAGATTTGTATAGGGATGGATGTCCGGACTTGTATTGCTTCTTGTATTTCCCAGTTTTGCTTAACCCTTTCACTCCCCGAGAGAAATCGCGTTACAACTAACCACATGTCTGAATGTTAGCCTCCTCATTTGATTCGAAATCCCATTTTTACCTAGACAAATAGAAAGACTCTTGGAAATTCTTGATCATGTTTCATGCTTTGATTGTGCTTAATTGAAAGTGAAAGGTGCTTAGACTAGACAAGTGGATCACATACCTTTGGTAATAATAGCGGATTTAGACGGAGTTAGAGGTGAATAGAAATAAGTAGAACTAGCTCGGTTGCGAGAGGATACTATGTTTAGGATACTCGTTCATTACACTTCCCACGTTGCTTTTGGTTCTGAGGTCCCCGCCTATGTACTTTCTCGAACTTTGATGTAAATTCTCTTACTTGAGGACAAGCAAAGGATAAGTTTGGGGGAGTTGATATCTTGCATATATTACATGTTTTACCTAGTTTTATGCATTAGAATTAACTCATTTAGGTTGCATTTAGTATCATATAGGTTGCATTTGGGTTTGTTATGTGCATTTCAGGTTTCAGAGCGTTA
Source organism: Cochlearia excelsa (assembly GCA_963556525.1). Taxonomy (NCBI): domain Eukaryota; kingdom Viridiplantae; phylum Streptophyta; class Magnoliopsida; order Brassicales; family Brassicaceae; genus Cochlearia; species Cochlearia excelsa. The sequence continues at coordinate 19,101,754 of OY748328.1, forward strand.
AAGCGGCAAAAGACGAAGAATTCGAGCCTAAAAGAGGCAGAAACAGTTGTACCGGCTTGTTGTAGCGGTTTGTTGTAGCCGATATAGAAGAATCCTTTGCCAGAAACTTGTACCGACTTGTTATATCGGTTACAAGTGGCCGATACAAAGGACACGAGACCTGAGGATCGATATCGACATCTTGTACCGGCTTGACCTGGCCGATACAGAAGGAAAGAAGCTAAAAGATTTGTACCGATGAGCGCGTATCGGCCAGTCTATACCGGTTTCACTTGACCGGTACAGACTGCGAAAATAAAAGGAAAATCCGGTTTTCATGTTTAAAAAGGAAAATATTTCCTAAACCAATTGGTTTTCTTTTGTTTTATGGTTTAAGACTATATTAGGGTTTTTAACTATGTTTTTCATCTCATATTTTGTTTTGGACTTTGTACGCTTTGTGTTTTCTTCTTGACATTGGAGAAAAGTTCTTGGGAGCTTTTGCTATCTTTCCACTTTTGTAATCTTCAATAACAAGAGTTTTCTTAAACCTTTATCTCTTTGATTTGTTTATGTTTATGCTTTCTTTAAATTCGATTGTTTTAAGATTCAACATGTTTAGTGAGTATATCTAAATAAACAATTGGGTTAGGGAAAAAGGGGTTGATTGAATTTAGGATTGAGATTGTCTAGAACTTAATTGATCCTAAAACTTTTGTCTATGGTAACAAGTTTAAAGCCTTAATCGAGTTGGTCATTTGATTACTGAACTTAGGAAACTTTATGAATCGAGAGATTATAAGACCATCATTATTAGTGCATCTAAGCTTAAAAATAAGAGTTCTTAGCTTTAAAAATAAATAGGATTAATTAGATATTTGTAAGCTTCGCTTCTTAACAAAGGAGCTTTCAATATATTAAGTATCGGACACGTGTCGATACTGTGGAAAAAATATATATGGGGAATTTTTTTTGGTTAATAAGCTTAGTGGTTAAAATTGAATTGAACTTAAAGTTTCTTGATAATTAAACTATCCAAAACATTGTTTTAGTTTAATTATTAGGAAAATGATTATTGCCACGAGAGTGGATTAATCTAAAATCGTTTTCAAAACCTTGAAGTTACCTTTGTAAAAAGAAAATTTAAAATCTGAAAGTTTAATCACCTTTTTTATAAAATTCTTAATTCACGTTTTCGTTTTGTTCATTATACGGTTTCAAAAACACTCAACAAACAACCCTTTGATTATACTTAAACTGAGTTTGTTTCATAATAATTTTAATACATTTTCTGCTCCTGATTCGGATTGACATCTTAAGTACTACGTTAAGACATTCGAAAGAACGAGTGAAAATCTCGTTTATCACTAGCCAATGAATATAAATCTAGGAATGTTTTCTTAGAGAGAATTGATTCCTAATATACACCAATTGGTTGACATCTTTTTCTCTTTAATTTATGTCTTTTTTTTGCTTAGTCTCGACATAAAATTTGGCCTTTTTCATGTGTTACTCACACTCGTATCTTTTTTTTACCATTAACTTTAAAATTGTCAAATCTCTTGAATGGTTATCTGTAAATGTTCATATATGAATGATTTCGAGTGAATAATCGTTGTGAATGATAATTGGTATATGTGAATGATAAATAATATATGTGAATGAATGATTTATGTCAATGATGAGTTGTTAAGGATCACAATGATTTATCTATGTGAATAATTTTTCGTGAATGATTTTTGTGAATGATTTTGTGTGAATAAGGTTAAATTTGTCGATTTAAGTACGAAAATCAAATTAAATTACCCAAAATTTAATTATTACATCAAAACAGTTAATTGACAAATTATGTTTTAAAATGTATATAATACGCTAATTAACTCAAAAATAAAACGGATAATCATAAACAAAAAGTAGTATCAGTGTTAGTATCAACTATTTCTTTTAAATAAGTTGTATCACATTTTTTATATCAGTGTATATAATTTATTTTTAACTTATGACAATTTTATTTTGAAATTTAAATGATTAGCATTGTTACTAGTTTTACTTGTTGGTGTTGTTCTGAATCAACTATTATATATTAACACAATATCTCTTAGTATTTTGTATTTTATTTTTTTCGTATTTTATATTCCGCAAACACAAACTAGAAAAATATATAAAGTCTTACATTTTTATGTAATTGAGATAAAAAAACTCTTACACTTCTTTATCATCTAAATTTAATTTAATTTAATTAGCACAATACACTTATATACCAAATAGTTATTTAAAAACAACATATTATAAAATTAAATTTATTTGATGACGTGGATGCCTTAGATTGAAATGTTATTGTTTTATGTACTTTTTTTGGTAATTGTTAATATGGTAGTTTAAGTTTTTTAACTAGGAAAATATGTAATTTTAATTTTAAGAATATGCAAAAATATTTTTTTATCATTTTTAACATTTAACCAAAATATTATCATCATTCACCAATGTTTATTCATTGTTTACCGACTCGTTATCACCATTCAGCATTCGACAATTACCATTCACCTATCAGTATTAATCATTCATCATATATATTCATCATTCACTAACAAAATATAATAGGTTTATAGTGATATAAAAGTCATTCACCAATGATATTAATCACCCATTGGTGATATTCACCGTTCACGTATTACGTTCACTATTCACCACGAGAAACATAAATTTACCTAAAAGTTATAATTGTCTTTTAACTTATAAAAATCACCATTTAGCAATTATAAAACAAAAAATACCTTTTAGCAAATTAAAAAACTAAAAAATACCCTCTCGGCCAATTATCTCTTTGAAGACTAACCTCTCGATATATTATGTAACACTATAATTAAGATATGCAAATTTGTATAGCTCCTCACAAAAACACAATATTTTTATATGTAAAATAACTAGGTTTGTGCATTTTCTTATAATTGCTTATTTGAATAATTAAAGTTATCATAGTTTTTTTAAAGTCCAAAATTTTTGTATTAAATTATCCCACTAATCTATGAATGATAATGATTATACAATGTCATGAGGATGTTAAATAAAGAGAGAAAACATAAAATTTTGATTATGTATAATTTTGAACATCGATAAGATTTTGGTATTTGAGAATGACCAAAAAACAAGTTGTTGTTAAGAAATCATTGCAAGAAAATCGCTCAAGTAAAATCGTACTTACTTTTATTTTGATAATTTTACGAAAACAATAACAATTTTTTGGAAGGGACAAATATTTAATTAGACGTAGAACAACAACATTGTGTTGGAGTACAATGTCCGATCCATATAAGAAAATGCTTATATCTATACAAAATTTCATGCAACCGAAGGATAATTTACATGGAGCATGGTCGAAACATTTCGGCCATTGTTGTTGCATACCAAACCCTATGTAGGATAAAGAAAAACACCAATATACATATTTGTAATATAATGAAATATTTTTACAATAATGTAGTAATAGAATCATAAATTATTGTATGAATGCTAAAATCGAATTGAAAATTTATACTATAAAAAAAAAGAACTCTCTCCATTTGAGCGACAAATCATCATCAGAAATATATAAGACAACATAATTAAAATAAAAAATATAATAAAATCATTAATACTAATAAAATTAATTAAAAACACAAATAATAAAGACAACAAAATTAATTTAATATTAATTTGATATAATTTTAAATTATTTTTTAATTGATGCATGTTGAATAATAAATTTGTAATCATATATATATATATATATGTTCTTATATTAAAAGTATTTTATTTAGTATATCATAAATTATGTATGATATATTTTGATCCGTCGCAAAATTACGCAGGACGTCTCGCAAAGGTATCTAAAAGTATTAAAATTTAAAATTTTAAAATATTTTCGGATACTTTTTGTTTTTTTATTTACATCATCGATTCGAATATTCTAAAAAATACTTTTAAATAATTAAAATTTTCTATAACTTAATATTTTTAAAAACTTTAAATATATTATTAATATTGTACGATGGTTTATCATAAAATTGAAATATTTATAATTTTTTATTTTTTCATTATTGTTGCTTATTTATTTTTAATTCGTTTTTTTAATTTTAATCATATTAATTAGGAATAGTTTTATATTTATCTTTTTTATTTTCGTAATTATTTAAATCCTATTAAATAGGAATGTGATTGTTTAATCTAAAACTAGGTAACTTTCCCGCGCCATGCGCGGGTTTATGTTTTTTGAATAGTAATTTATAAAATTAGTAAAGCCAAAATTATGATTATAGGCTTTCTAAAAATTATGATTGTAAATAATCATTGTTATAATCCATGTTATTGAAATATATATGAAGAAAGAATACGTGTAAATAAAAATTGTATTAAAACCAAAATAATTGATGTTCATGAAACTATGAACAATTTAAAAAGATATTTATAATTAAGAGACCCTAAGGCTTAACTTTATTGAGCAAGTAAAATAAGTGAATATTCAGAATTAAACATGAAAAATCTTTTTTTTTTGGTAAAAATTCTAGACTTTATATTTTATAAAAAGTCAAGTTATCCAAAATTCCATAATTAAAGTTTCCTAAATTCATAAAATCAAGTTTCTGAATATTTTATTTAAATTAAAAGTTATTTCGCAAATTTTATATTTCATACATATTGACTTAGCTAAAAATAACACGATGTTAAATGATTTAACTGGACAGATGTAACAACTCCGTTAAACGATTTCACGGAATGACTATTATGGCTCAGCCAACAAAAGTTTGTGATTAAAATAAAAAATCAACAAAAGTTGAAATTTATTTTGACATGTTGCGCATTTTATTATTAAAATCATTTCTTGATGAAGATAGAATATTGTTTAAAATATCTTTTAACCAAAAAAATAATTAAATATTCTTTCATGATATTTTTAAAATTTTCTCTAAATTAAATGTGCATTTTTAATTTATTAGTTATTTTGATAATTTTCACAAAAATTTATAAAAGATGAATATTCAAGTTTAATAGTCATTATTTAATTTTATAGTTAAATAAATTTCAAATGAATGTAATTTTGTATAATAATGTTTAAAATGAATGTATAAAATAAAAAAATAAAGAATAAAAATATATGAATTAAATAATAAACTATTATTGGAAGTGATTTGAGAGCAATGTAAAAAATATGTGACAATAAAGATTGTGAGAATAAATGAAACTAAATTTATCTTTGTCATAGACATTTTTAAAGCTCTTATTAACTCCCTTAGAATTTTGTTATTATTCTGGGCGATTATATATATATATATATATATATTGAAATAAACATGCTCTAAAGGTATATTGTTCGTCAAATATATGTAATAAGAGAATCTCTTAAATTTATTTTCTTAAGATCGAAGTCAAAATATTTTTTACCAAATTATGTATCAACATTTGTAAATAAAATATAATTTTTAGAAATAATTTAACTGAAATATATTTTTATCATTTATTTAGGGTTGTAATTGATTTTAATATCAATCAAAACCCACAATTATTATAAAAATGTTTCTAATGGTTTTAATTAATAAATCATGTTTCAGTGTATTTTACAATCTAGTGTTATTCAATAAATCGTTTCAAATAACTTTTGTAAATCATTAGAATGTTTTGTAGGGAATCTTATGTTTTGAAATAGACTTGAAAGATTATTATTTCTTTAACTTAAAACTGTTGGCTAAAATCTATTATATAAAAAGGGAAGAACTCTCTCCATATGAATAACACATCATCAACAAAAATATTAAATACATAAATAAAATAAAATTTTGATAAAATTCATTAAATATTAATAAAATCAAATAAGAAACCATTAAAGACGTAAAGTCATTTAATAATAAAATAAAACTTTACATTATATACAATAATAAATATATACAAATTCAAACCGAAATATATATAGATAAATAATGTTAAATTTAAGATTCAAATACTCCATGATTACAAATATAAGTAACACATAAATTGTTCTCAGTAATCTTCTTAAACCAAATGTTAATAATCACTAAAAATATCCCCCGAAAACATAACCGTCCTATAAAATAAACAAAAACAAATACAAATGTTCTAATAACATTATACAACAGAAAACAAATTATGGTGCAATTTAAAAAACGGGTTAAAATCTCCACGTAAAACAAAAAATAAATGTGTTATGGAAAAAATAAATGATTAATAATAAAGAAACCAAAAAGAATACCCAACAATCTTAAAAAGTTTGTAAAACTAGATTTCATCACATATTGATTTTCTAATAGTTTTTTAATAAACTAAAATATTCAATCAATAGTTACGCATGAACAAATTTATTTTCATTAATTTGGTAAAATAAAGAGAGAATTACAAAACTACATCATTTGAAATACATTTCACAAAACTACACAATTACAAAAATACTTCACAAAACTACACCTAAACACTCAAAATTAAATTAAAATAAACCCTACCCACACAATCCTACCCCCTTAATACTATACCCTAAACACTACTTAGCGAACCCAAATGAAAAGATTTTAATTTTGGTAATTTTTAAAAGGGTAAATCAAGCTTTTAAATTTTTCAAAAGGTGTAAATATGTAAAAAAATTAAATTAGGTGTAGTTTTGTGAAGGAGGGGTTCAAAGGGTGTAGTTTTGTGAATTCCTCTAAAATAAAATGGGTTGTTTGTTTTAATGTCAAACCAAATACATATTACAATAATAAAATGTTTTAAAATATCAACCTTAAACAGCCATAAACAAAATATAAATATTTTTAAAAATTATTATAAAATATTTACGGATATCCCGCGCAACGCGCAACTTCTATCCTAGTTTAAAATGTGTAGTTTGGTGAATTATTTATGTTTAATTGATTTTAGAAATTGGACTTCTCGAACGATCCTCTAACGTTGGCATATAAATAAGTGACACATGGACTACAATATTTTTTTATTATTCTGACTATAAACTAATAAACATTTCGTTTCCATGTTATATATCCATCATATATCGAAGTCTTTATATGCTTAATTATATGATTCGATTTTACTCTTATAAATGTCTTTTTATATTTATTAAGTAAAAAAGAGTTTTGGGCCGAAATACTAAATCTTTCTTCATGGTGAAAGATAACCGTCCACTCACCCCATTTTTTAATGGGTATTAATTGTGATAATTTCTTGACTAGCCAATGAGTATAAATCTAGGAATGTTTTCTTAGAGAGAATTGATTCCTAATAAACACCAATTGGTTGGCATCTTTTTCTCTTTAATTTGTGCCTTTTTTTGCTTAGTCTCGACATAAAATTTGGCCTTTTTCATTTGTTACTCACACTCGTATCTTTTTCTTTTACCCTTAACTTTAAAATTTTCAAATCTCATGAATGGTTGTCTGTAAATATTCATATATGAATGATTTCGAGTGAATAATCGTTGTGAATGATAATTGGTATATGTGAATGATAAATAATATATGGGAATGAATGATTTATGTCAATGATGAGCTGTTAATGATCTCAATAATTGATCTATGTGAATGATTTTCCGTGAATGATTTTCCGTGAATGATTTTGTGTGAATAAGGTTAAATTTGTTAATTTAAGTACGAAAATCAAATTAAATTACCCAAAATTTAATTATTACAACAAAATAGTTAATTGACAAATTATATTTTAAAATGTATATAATACGCTAATTAACTCAAAAATAAAACGGATAATCATAAACAAAAAGTAGTATCAGTGTTAGTATCAACTATTTCTTTTAAATAAGTTGTATCACATTTTTTATATCAGTGTATATAATTTATTTTTAACTTATGACATTTTTATTTTGAAATTTAAATGATTAGCATTGTTACTAGTTTTACTTGTTGGTGTTGTTCTAAATCAACTATTATATATTAACACAATATCTCTTAGTATTGTGTATTTTATTTTTTTCGTATTTTATATTCCGCAAACACAAACTAGAAAAATATATAAAGTCTTACATTTCTATGTAATTGAGATAAAAAAACTCTTACACTTCTTTATCATCTAAATTTAATTTAATTATCACAATACATTTATATACCAAATAGTTATTTAAAAACAACATATTATAAAATTAAATTTGTTTGATGACGTGGATGCCTTAGATTGAGATATTATTGTGTTATGTATTTTTTGTTTGGTAATTGTTAATAGGGTAGTTTAAGTTTTTTAACTAGGAAAATATGTTATTTTAATTTTAAGAATATGCTAAAATACTGTTTTATCCTTTTTAATATTTAACCAAAACATATTCATCATTCATCAGTGATATAAAAGTCATTCATCAATAATATTAATCACTCATTGGTGATATTCACCATTCACGTATTACGTTCACTATTCACCAGGAAAACATAAATTTACCTAAAGGTTATAATTGTCTTTTAACTTATAAAAATTATCATTTAACAAATATAAAACAAAAAATACCTTTTAGCAAATTAAAAAACTAAAAAATACCCTCTCGGCCAATTATCTCTTTGAAGATTAACCTCTAGATAATTGCTTATTTGAATAACTAAAGTTATCAGAGTTTTTTTTAAAGTCCAAAATTTTTGTATTGAATTATCCCACTAGTCTATAAATGATAATGATTATATACTATAATGAGGATGTTAAATAAAAAGAGGAAACATTAAATTTTGATTATGTATAATTTAGAACATCGATAAGATTTTGGTACTTGAGAATGACCAAAAAAACAAGTTGTTGTTAAGAAATCATTGCAAGAAAATTGCTTAAGTAAACTCGTACTAACTTTTATTTTGATAATTTTACGAAGACAATAATAATTTTTTGGCAGGTACAAATATTTAATTAGACGTAGAACAACAACATTGTGTTGGAGTACAATGTCCATATAAGAAAATGCTTATATCTATACAAAATTTCATGCAACCGAAGGATGTTTTACATGGAGCATGGTCGAAACATTTCGGCCATTGTTGTTGCATTCCAAAACCTATGTAGGATAAAGAAAAAGACCAATATACATATTTGTAATATAATGAAATATTTCTACAATAATGTAGTAATAGAGTCATAAATTATTGTATGAATGCTAAAATCGAATTGAATTTTTTTTAAAAAGTTGTATAAAGTGACGATGATATGTAAAGGTATATTGTATAAAGTTATATATATATTGAAATAAACATGCTCTAAAGGTATATTGTTAGTCAAAGATATGTAATAAGAGAATATCTTAAATTTATTTTCTTAAAATCGAAGTCAAAATTTTTTTACCAAATTATATATCAAAATTTGTAAGTAAAATTTAATTTTTAGAAATAGTTTAACATAAATAGATTTTTTATCATTTATTTAGGTTTGTAATTAATTTTAAATCCAATCAAAATCCACATTTATTAGAAAGATGTTTCTAATGTTTTTAATTAAATTTTAGTGTTATTATTGAATATGGTATTTATAAATCATGTTTCAGTGCATTTTACAATCTAGTGTTATTCAATAAATGGTTTCAAATAATTTTTTTAAATCTCTAGAATGTTTTGTAGGTAGTCTTATCTTTTAAAATAGACTTCAAAAATTATTATCGGTTTAACTTGAATCTATGAACAAAAATATATGAATTAAATAATAAACTATTAACGGAAGTGATTTGAGAGCAATGTACAGAAGATGTGACAATAATTATTGTGAGAAGAAATGAAACTAAATTTATCTTCGTCATAGACATTTTTAAAGCTCTTATTAACTCGTTTAGAATTTTGTTATTATGTTGGGTGATGATATATATATATATATATTGAAATAAACATGCTCTAAAGCTATATTGTTGGTCAAAGATATGTAATTAGAGAATCTCTTAAATTTATTTTCTTAAGATCGAAGTCAAAGTATTTTTTACCAAATTATGTATCAACATTTGTAAATAAAATATAATTTTTAGTAATAGTTTTACAGAAATATTTTTATCATTTATTTAGTTTTATATTTGATTTTAATATCAATCAAAACCCACAGTTATTAGAAAGATGTTTCTAATGTGTTTAACTAAATTTTAGTGTTATTGGATATAATATTTTTTTTTTTTTTTGAACTAACCATATTGGATATAATATTTATAAATCATTTTTAGTGCATTTTACAATCTAGTTTTATTCAATAAAAGGTTTCAAATAATTTCTAATATAATTAGAATGTTTTGTCAGGGAGTCTTATGAGTAAAAGATAAGATTTAAAATCCAAAGTGTTTTTATGAGGTTTTTAAACATGTGAATTCATATGAATTCTAATTGATTAGTGATTAATTTTGGATTTTAGTGGGTGTTATTGGTTGTATGATTTTAATGGATTTAAAAATTTGTTAAAACCGAATCTAAAATCAAATCCATTTATAAGTCCTAATAATTGAATAACACTTGATTCTTTTATGGATTGTCAAATCATATAACCACTAACACAAGATTTTGAACATAGATTTTCTAATCACGAATTGAATAACTGATGTGATCAAAGTTTAAACCTCAATACTAATGTCCCAAGTGCAAGGCACAAGAAGTATGTAGTAATCGAGATCGAATCCACATGGAAATATTGGATAAGGCAACAAGAATATAAGAAACTATTCTAGATAAGATTCAATCAATTGCATGTTGGGATATGGCTAATTACTAAAACAATACGTAAATGATCTAGAAATAAAAGTCAACATAAAGTCAACACTAAACAATTATGAGCTAAAAGATATAATAAAGATAAAGACATGGATCATGGGGTCAAGATCATGGGTTTTGGATGTATGGAATCAAGCTAAAGATGTTAAACTAAACAAAGGTGAATGTTTTTTACAACCAGAATCACTAAGCTAGATAAGATCACTCTCATGACTCAAATTCATGTCATAATCAACAAATCTACAAAATCTCTCAATCAAGTCTTAGATGATTAGTTGTAAAATTTCATTAATACCTTAGACATCAACTCTCGTTGGCTAAGTATAAGAGACTAATACTAAAATTGGACTAGACATTTCATCGAACACATTTTGGGCATGAAATGTCCTCTAGGTTCTAGGCTAGATTAGCAAAGTCTATACTAGTATTTAAACATCTATAGTGCTATAGAAAACATAAACCAATCAACTTAAACATCATTAACTATCATCCATAACCCTAACCTAAAAAGACCCCACGAGCCATTAGTAAACTACTCACTAATCATGATAAAAACAATAAATGAGATGATGATGAGTGTGTATTTTAGGTGTTTTAAGCATACATTTTCATAGCATCTTAGGACTTTAGTTACACATTTCATATAGTTATTAGTCATTATTAGTATATTTTCATTAAGTAGCTTAGGATAAAGTCTTAGTTAGATTTAGATCCCTTTTGCATTGCATCATGTGCATTTCAGGTACTAGGAGCTTTGGGGAGCTCAATGGAGGCTAGAGTGGAATTCAAGGGAGCTTAAAGGGAGCCAAGTTGGCAAACCGCTGGAGCAAGTCGCCGAAGGAGACACAGAGATGAGAAGATTGCAGGACTCGCGAATGTTGATCTTCGGCGGTCAACAAACGACATGAGCATGCCGCTAGAAAAGAAGGAAGTTGATCTCGGCGGCTTTGACCGCCCGAGCATGCCGCCGAAGGATTTGCAGAAAAAAAACCTCCGTTGTGTTCATCCTAGTGGCCATCAAACCCCTACAACAAACCGTCGAAGAAGACACGCTAGAACCAATGGCGCTATGCATATTCCAGCGGTCACCAAACCGCCGGGTGAAACCGATGGAGCACGAAAATACCGGGTTGAGCTTTTCGACAAAAGAAACCCAAAGAAAATTGTGTTCCATATTATAACATTAACTAAAATTTCGGAAAATTAAAACATAAAATTTTCGTTTGAAGCAAAATAACCCCTACTATGTAACTGGGTTAAATTTTTGATGGAAGTTAGCCTTTTTGCTTTGTTTCTAGTTTAAAAACAGATCTAAGATATGAGATTTAGAGAAGAACACGCGATTTAGGGTTGAAATAACTTAAAATTTTTGTTTTTTTCGGATTTTTCTCATGATTAAAACATCACGATCTTCTCTCCACAACCACACCTTCTTGGAATGCCTCGTATTTCAATAGAACTCGATCTTGATGATAAGTTACTCATCTTCCACAAACCAATTTGAAGCCGATAACGAAAAATTTAAGCTATTTGAACCCTAAATCGCGTGTTCTTCCCAAAATCTCATATCTTAAATCTGTTTTTAAAGTCCAAACAAAGGTAAAGAGAATAAATGAACGGTGAGTTTTAACTTCCGTCAAAAATTTAACCCCATTACACAATAGGGGTTATTTTGTTTCAAACAAAAACTTTATGTTTTAATTGTCCAAAAAATTTGTTAATGTTTTAATATGGGAACACAATTTTCTTGGGGTTTTTTTTTGTCGAAAAGCTCAAACTTTAGGGTTTAATTTGCAATTTTTACCCCTTTTTACCACACTCTTTATTGTTTGGATAACCATCTCATCTTTAGATGGCCTACCCTTGACCCTAGATCATTCCTTCAAGCCCCCACTTAATTCTTTGAGTGAGCTCTTTTAGGAAAGTGTTACATTAACAAAACTTTGTAAGTATCGGGAACGACAAGTCCCAAATCCCATCTAGGTGGTTAACAAGTTTTGAATTGGTAACGGGTGAGGGAAGTGAGGAAATGAAAAGAAAATAGAGTTGAATTATCATTAGAAAAGTCTAAACACCAAAACTAAAAGAGTAACTACCCAAAGGGAGGTTTAAAAAGAAAAAGAAAGGGCAATAAAAACAAGTTTAAAAACTCCTAAACCACAAAAGAAAAGAAAACTCAAACACAAAGGATAGAAAAATAGGAGTAAAAAGAGTGAAACCTAAGCCTACAAGAAAACCTTTAAGGATAGAGTTCAAAGGTGAAAGAGAGACTTGCTATATCAACGAAAGAAACCCAAAGGGAATGAAGGGTAGAGTTAGGATTAAAAGAAAGGATTTGAGTGGGTGTTTAAAGATCAAAAAGGGGAGTGAGCAAGAAAAAGAAGTGAATGAGTGCTTAGAACGAAAAGTAGGAAGGGTAGAACATGAGATTTAAAGACTTGTACGTATTTGTTCCTAGTCTTCCTTACTTTTGCAATATGTTTACACTACTAATTTGCTTTTGAGAGTAAGCCTTCTAAAACACTTAAACATCTAAACACTTAACCACTTATATGATACATTTCCTAAAACCGATTGAAACTCTTTTCATTGCATCTAAACGAGAACACCGGTTACTAATTAATGAACCTAAGGAGTGGCAAATAAAAGAGTGAGTGGACATGATCATTGAATCTAGATAGGACTTGTGATATTGTGTGATGAATACTTGATTAAGAGTTCTCATTACTTATGGGTGAACATTTTCTCGAAGTTCTTCATTGCTTTAGTTAACATTGCATACGCTTGAGCTTAGTTTTTTGGTTTTGAGATCCCTCCTCCACTTTGTTCTTTGAGCTATTGATGATGTTTGCTTGAGGACAAGCAAAAGAAAAGTGTGGGGAAGTTGATGAGTGTGTATTTTAGGTGTTTTAAGCATACATTTTCATAGCATCTTAGGACTTTAGTTACACATTTCATATAGTTATTCATTATTATTAGTATATTTTCATTAAGTAGTTTAGGATAGAGTCTTAGTTAGATTTAGGTCCCTTCTCATTATATCATGTACATTTCAGGTACTAAGAGCTTTGGGGAGCTCAATGGAGGCTAAATTGGAGTTCAAGGGAGCAACACATCTCGTCGGTCGTCAAACCGTTGGAGCAAGTCGCCGAAGGAGACGCAGAGTTGAAAAGACTGCAGCACTCGCAAATGTTGACCGCCTGAGCATGCCGCCGAAGGAGTTGCAGAAGAAAAACTTCGATGTGTTCATCCCAGCGGCCATCAAGCCGCTACAACAAACCGCCGAAGAAGACACGCTAGAACCAATGGCGCTATGCGTATTCCAGCGGTCACTAAACCGTCGGGTGAAACCACTGGAGCACGAAAATACGGGGTTGGTCGGTTTGTCTCGGGTTGATCCGGCATCTCTCTCTATTTTCCTATAAATACATTGAGGAAACTTTAGGTTAAATATCTTAGGATACCCTATCTTTCTCTAAGTTTTTAGCCACCTTTGTGAAAACCTTAGAGGTTTAGTGAATGTTGAATTTTGTGTTTTCTTATCTTTAATCTCTTTTAATATCTCAATCATGTATTTATCTTTAATCTCTAGCTTGTTTCTTGTTATGATTAGTGAGTAGTCATCTTATGGGTCTTGCGGTTTCCATAGGTTAGGATGATGTTTAGGATGTTTAGGTTATGGTATCTATAACATTAGATGATCTTAATATAAGATAGAAGTAGCTAATCTATCTTAGTACTTAGAAGATGTTTCATGCCCGGAAGGTGTTCGATGAAATGTCTTGTCCAAATCTCTTGATAGTCTTTTATGCTTAGTCAATGGAAGTTGATTTCTAAGATTTAAGATGGACTTTTAAGGACTTATAGTTAATGATCTCTAATAATCTAGGATCGATTGGAAGATTTGTGGTTTTTATGATTAGAAAATGGATTTGAGTCACGAAAGTGATCTTATCTAGATTAGTGATCCCATATATCTTGTTTAGCTTCGTTTTAGTTAGTAGTCGATTAATTGACTTTTATTTTATTGCCTTAAGAAATAGATTAGTGACAAAACAATGATATTTGATAGGTCTATTCTAAGTTAGATTTTTGTATTCTCATTGCTCTAGTTCAATCTCCTTGTGGATTCGATCATTATATTACTACAACAACTTGTGCCTTGCAATTGGGATTGTAGGTGATTAAGGTAAAACTTCGATCTCATCAGATGATAGATGAAGACATAATGATAATAAACAAAGATTTAAAGATAAATAAGAAGGTTTGATGAGAAAAAACACTAATAAATTATTTTCGTCGGAAATCGCCCGGAATTATTTCCGTCGGAAATCGGTAGGAAAAAAAAGAAATAGATTATTTTCGACCGATTTTCGACCGTTTTTACGGTAGGAAACGAATTGTTTTCTTGTAGTGTAAGGTTTAACAAAGGGTAGCTAAATAAACTTAGAGAGAATAAAATATGATTAACCTAGCATAACATAGTGTATTTATATGAAAATAAGAATAGGAATCGGGGTCAACCCGGGACAAACCGGTCGACCCGGTTAAATGATGTTTCCAACGGTTTCTTCCAGCGGTTTGGTTACCGCTGCAATGGACACAACGACGTTGCTTTCTTGTATCTCCTCTGGTGGTCCTGTCTAGTGGTGGTGGTGATCGCTGAGTTGGACGTCCTCGGAGTTTCTTCTGCGTCTTCTTCGGCTGCATGCTCAGGCGACCAACGTTCGTCTACTTCAACGGCATGTTCAGGCAGTCTGGTGACCGCCAAGACCAACATCCGCAAGCTTGCAGTCTTCTCGTCCTCTGCGTCTTCATCGGCGACTTGTTCTGGCGGTTATGACCCAATTCTAAGGTAACTAAACTAAGTTAATTCAAACCTAAAACTATATGAAAATGCAACTAAAATCCTAAATAGTTATGCAAGTGGATGCCTAATAATGTCTAAATTGCACACTCGTCAATAAAACTCCATTTGGTTAGGATTTCCAAATTCTTTAAAATTCTGTAATGAATAGCACTCATCTAATACACCCCTTTAGAGTTTTGAAATAGTCTCGAAAGATTATTATCGCTTTGACTTGAAACAGTAGGTTAAAAATATAACTAGTTTTTTAAAACTAACAATCTTATGAATCAAGGATTAATGTTTAGGGGCAATGTAAAAATATACTTTTAGACTCCACAATATACACATTAAGGTATATATTCAAAAATTCTCAAAAACACGAAACATTGAACATAAAACTACGTCTTTCAAAACAAAACTCTAAACGCTAAATGTTGAATTTAAATTAAAAAAATTACAAATTATTTGCAAAAGGTAACTTAATTAATCATTTAACCCCTTAAAATTTTATAGTTAAATAAATTTCAAATGAATGTAGTTTTGTATAATAATGTTTAAAATGTGTAGTTAATTAATCTTACTCTTCTCTCTGTCTCTATTATTCTTCTCTGTTTTTGAAGAGAAACCCTAAATTCCAAAATCGATTTGGTTTTTTTTAAAAAATTTGCCTTAATTTATTTATTTATTTAAATTAAAAGAAACTAAACTCTATCACAAAATGAAAACTTAAATTTCAAACAAAAGACAGCGCACTTGTTTATAAAAAGAAACAAATGTTAATTGTTCCGTTAACGGTGTCATTTTTTCCGTTACCGTAATCCGAGTCGCGATCACATGAGTCACTTTTATGGTTTTAAATAACAAAATTGCCACTTCAAATGTTTACGTTGGAACTGCTAAAGTTTGATGGTTTAAAGTGGAAATGCGAGTCAATTTCATGGTTTTTTTACGGGATTTTCCCTTTTTTAATGGTTAGAAAATGTGACAATGCCTTGACTTGCCAATGAATATTAATCTCGCAATGTTTCCTCATACACCAAGTGAAAATCATCAATTGGGTGGTGGCATCTTTTTCTCTTTTGAGCATTTTTTTGCTTAGTCTCAACATAAAATTTGGCCTCTTTCACGTCTTACTCACGAATCAGTTTCAAAAAGAGAACAATTTGCGGAAATCATCTTTATACTGGGAAAATGGTCAAATAAATCCCTAACTTTCGAATTTAAGCCAAATTAATCCCAAACTTTCCCTTGGACTATTTAAATCCTCAACTTATGTTGACCAAGCCAAATTAGACCTATAAAAGTCAAACATGACGGAATATTTAACTATATTAACGGTTTTTTTTTATCAACGATGTTATTTCATTCAGTTAAAACGACATTGTTTTTTGAAAAATAAAAGGTTGAATTATTGAGAATTGAACACGGAACCTCTAGTTTATAAACTTATGCTTTAACCTATAGTTTATAAACTCATGCTTTAACCAATTGCGCTATTTGCTTTAACCTCTAGGTTCCGTGTTCAATTCTCAATATTTGTTAGATATAATCTCATGATAAAACTGTGATATTCTGATTTGCAACACTCAAAATCAGAATCGACGTACACTAAACTCTACGAAACTCTCGAGTCTTACTATGAAAGAACGTGTTGGTGTTTTTGCTTTGTGAATTTTACGTTTCTGTTTTGTTGTGTTTCAGAGGCGAGAGGTTTCCTTTTATAGCGACGAAGAGGCGAGAGGTTTCCTTTTATAGCGACGAAGAGGCGAGAGGTTTTGTTTATAGCGACGAAGAGGCTTTTGCGCAAGCCAGACAGTTGCGAGAAGTAAGGAGCAAGTCAAGCGCGTGAGAGATTTACGGCGGAGGACTCGGGATCTCGTTTGGCATATTCGGAAGAACATTCTGAAACTTATGCGATCTAAAAACTTGGTTCGATTTAGATTTGAAACTAAAATCGAACCGAACTCGCAATAATTAACCAATAGTTAATTACAAAGTTTTTTCAAAAAGAATAATCTTTGGCGACATCGCACGCCCGCGAGAACGGTCCATCATCTCTCACATGCATCATCATGTAACAAAGCCTATCGATCTTGGCAATATGTCTTTCGCTATATATACTAATGAAGATTTCTCTCATTAATCTGTGGACCATTTTCATCTTTCAAAACTAGATAGCCCAAGATTCTTCAAGCCCAAAGCTTAAGATCCATTTCAATCCACATGTCTTATTCACATTAACTCAAAGTCAACTTATGATTATTTAAAGTTATGACTTTAACTTAACAAATATTTCATAATCAATTTTGAGTTCCAACAATCCCCTACAAGAATAGAAATTACCCTAAACATATGATGACTCGATAAACTTGACTAATTCTACTGCCTAGACTACCCTGAAATACTATACATACAGACTTTTAGAGAGTATAACGAAAACTAATTGTGTCTGAGATGGTTATATTTTTAAACGTTGAACGACTCATTGTTAATATATGTCGGGTTTACTTGGCCAGAAGGTGAACATGATGTTTTGAACCAACCAAATTTTTATTTAAACAGAGTCAACAACTATAACCCAACTTTGTTTTTCTCGTAGAGATTAAGTTCTCATTTGTGTACATTTTGGCCTTGAACATGCCTGGTTATCGTGAGTGAACTTAAAGAGTATAGTCTTTCCTTCATTCTCCTAGAAACGACCACATTTTACATTCACTAGGTGATCTACCATTAGCTTGTTTTCATAAGTATCATGCAATACCCCATTATTGAAAAGCTAAGGAATCATTAAAAACCAGATGCTTATCCTCGTCTACGTACAAGTTGTAACAATGTTTATCATCCTAGGAATTGGGTAGAAACATAAGTCTCACAGTGTTTTTGGAGATTTAGTTTGAATTTGTTGTCCCTTTGAACCTATTTCTTGGGATTTCTAGTCATGTAGGTGGGGTTTCCATCGAACTTTATCGTTGTCATATGCTTTTAAACTCATTCCTTTTGATGATTTTTCTACTTGATTTCTTGTCAAATCCTTAGTGAACGGAACAACTAGGTTATCTGCAGATTTTATATAATCTATTGTGAGGACTTCTATTGAGATCTAGTTTCTAATGGTATTATGTCGTCTTTTATATGTCGAGACTTGCCATTATACACCTTATTCAGTGTCTGAGAGATAGCTGATTGACTATCACAGTGTACACGTAAGGTTGGCACTGGTTTCTCCCACATAGAGATATCTTCCAAAAAGTTTCGCATCCACTCTACCTCTGCGGTGTTGGATCAAAAGTGTTTGTAATGCATGTTGTAGATGATCTAAATAAGCGATTCCAAAGTAAAAGAAGGTAGTTTCTGTTAGGTTTTTCCTAGATTTATCGTTTGCAGATTTGATCGCCATGTGTTGTAGATTTTTATGCTATGTTTGCGTTTGCAAATTTTTTAACGCAAAGTTGTAGATTTATTGAACCTTGCACTTTATGGTTATCTTCAAAGAGTCGAACTTTGCTTGTGGGCACGCGTCCACTTTCCTGGAGGTAGGTACAATCTCACTACAAGAAAAATTGATGTGTCGCTGAATAAAGTCATATTACATGCGCGGAGCTTCCTTGTCGTGCATTTACTTGAAGTAATGCGATATATGATGACTAGATGATTTGCAAAAAAGAGAAACGATGTGATGAAAATGTCTACAACTCTAACTTGTAGAGTGAAGAAGCTTTTGCAAGTTTATTTGTTGGCTTGTAGATTTTTAAAATAAATCTGCATCTTACGATGAAAGGTTATATCTTTTTTTCTTTTTTGTAGAGTCGAGTGGATCATTCCAAGATGTACAATGTTCAAGAAATTGATGAACATCAAATGCAAGTCTCAAGCGGAAACTCTTCATATGTAGTGAACTTGTCGGATAAAACTTGTTCTTGTTGTAGGTTTGATTTGGAGAACTTGTCTTATGCTCATGCAATAATTGTGAGGGTATAATTCTCTCTCGCATATCTTGTTGTGATACCTATTATCTTAGGAAAACATTTTACAACGCATACTCGAACCCCATTATGTCAGGAAATATAGTATTACAAATTATGGAAGTAGTTAATTCAAAAGTTTATTTACCATCTTTGGTCAAACCGCAAACAGGTAAACCAAAGAAAATAGAATCAAATCAACATTGGAGAAGACAATAGCGAAGAAAAAGCCGAAAATAACACAAATGTTACAGCTGTGGAGAAGGTGGGCATAATCAAAGACATGCTACACTTAATTCTTTGTAACAAAAACGTATACTATATGTACACTTATACGTAACAAAAATATAAGGTTTTCATTTCGAGGTTCATGAATTAAATTGCGAACCCCTATTTAAATATGCTAAACTACATAACAAATCTGCAAAAATGTTAACAAATCTGCGAAACTGTTAAACAAATCTCCAAATTAAACTACATAAAAACTAGAAACATGTTAAAAAATTTCCAAACATGTTTAACAAATTTCCAAATATGTTTAACAAATTTGCATTGAAGAAATCTTAAAATTCATGATTCGAAAGCGAACAAAAAAATTGCAATCCTTACATCATAACATTAGGAACATAAAATTTAACTTCTACTTGAATACGTAAACTGCAAGAAGAACAACAAAAAAGTAATGAGACTTATGAAAAGTTTGTGGGTCATATTCTTTAACTCATCCATTTGATTAATGGTCTTGTTAATTTGTCATTTTTATCTTTAAATTTTCTGTGTTTGGCGAGCTCTCTTTTAACCTATGTTAACTCTTACACCACAACCTTGTCCCACCAATTTCGTACGCGACATTCTCCCTCCTAATATGCATAAAACCTTATAAAGTAGTCTCCCCGAATTCAGTTTTAAACCTTAAAAAGAAAATTTTGCTTACATCGTATGAAAGACAAGTATAAAAAATTCTCTTTGGGTTTGTCCTCGTCGCCGAAGCTTGGACGATGACATTGTAATCACGAAAAACGTCTTTATGTGGTCAAATTGAAAGTATTCCTTAGGGACACGGAAATGAGTATGGAACTCATCCACATTTTTGTAGCCATTATGACCGTAGGATTCCGTCGGATTGCTCTGACTAAAACTTTTCATCTTTTTCTTCTCCACTTTGTGTATATGAAAAAACCCCTAATTTTTGTAGATATCCCCTTTTCGATTTAGTATTGAAAGTTTGAAGCGAGAAACACAACGTTTGAAAGATAAATAAATTAAAACCCCACGTTTTAATTTATTATTTAAATATTTGTAAAAATGTATAACAAATCTGCAATATGTATAACAACTCTGCAAAGATGTATAACAAATCTGCAAAGTTGTATAACAAATCTGCAAAACTTTATAACAGATCTGCAAATTTATGTGTAATGTTAGACTGACTCTACGACTCATAGGCAAATGTGGAAAGTTGTATAACTCTACGACTCATAGATAATAAATCTGCGAATCCATAAACAAATCTACAATAAAGTAAATTAACTATGCGACCCATAGGTAATAAATCTCCGAACCCCTAAACATATATTCCATACTTTTAGATCCACCATTATATCCAAACAATAAACAACCTTAAAACTCCAAAAGAAGAACCTTCTTACGTGACCAATCTTTGTCACCAATCTTGTCAAACTCTGAATCCCAAAAACATACTTCCTTATGTGACCAATGTTTGTCTTACTTCCTTGTGCTCTCTCAAATTTCTACAACTAATATTGTCCCCACTTTCACAAATAATATTTTTCAAATATTTATATCTTCAGTTTCAATCTCACCATCTCACCATAAAGGAAATAAATTTGTAATACATTAACAATTGTACAAACTAAGAAAAACGTTTGTGGGAAAAAGTTTACAAAATGATATTGTCTTGTAAAATAGTTGAGAAACCAAAATGTATATAAAAGTTTACAAGATAATAACCACCTCAATCAGACTCATCAAGAAAACTCGGGATTAGGATAATGTCTTCAGACCGGTGGAGGGTGCGATGTCGTTCCGTTTGATGCCTTGGGAAGTTTGTCAAAGATATATCATTACAAGAAACTGTTCATTTGGCAACGGAAGAATTCGTTGCTAAATCGTCGCTAAAGCCTAATAGCGACGATTTAGCGACGAGAAAATATTTGTCGCTATTTCTCGTCGCTAATTAAAAATCGTCGCTAAATTGTTGCTATTTTATAATCTTAGTTATTTTGTCGCTAATTTAGCGACGCTATTTAATCGTCGCTATTTAGCATTCGTCGCTAATTTAGCGACAAATTAGCGATGTTTAACGTTAAATATTAGCAACGAATTAGTGACGATATGTCAAAATATAAAAATTAATTTTCGAATTTAAAGATTTTGTGAAAACAAATCGTTGCTAATTCGAGGCTAAATTAGCGACGAATTAGCTACGATGTTTTATTTATCGTTGCTCATTCGTCGCTAATTTGGCGAAGAATTAGCAACGATTATTTATAAAACCGTTTCTAATTCGTCGCTAAATTAGCGACGAATTGGCAACGATTTAATAAAAAAAAATTTAAAAAAATAAATTATAAATATATTTAAAAAAACATAATTTTTTTAAAAAAACAATAAAACTAAACTTCAGGATCGGCGGGATCAAACGATTCGAAATCATCAATCCCGAGATCACTGGTGGCATAAATCTCGCGAGGTTCGGATTTTCCGTCGCGATGATGGAGAAGAAGTCTGTGACGTTCGGATAGCGGCGATCTTGTTCATCTATTTGCTGCATCAACCGAATATTCTCTTCGGTGTGATCTTGAGCAGTACGACGAGCTTGCGAAGACGAAGCAGCGGGAACAGTCTCCATCGAAACGACTCCGAAAGTGCGGTTCTTCTTCTTCGGAGCAACCTACATAGACAAATTTAAAATCATTAGTAAAAATAATATAAACAATATTAATTTGAATCAAATTAAATAATTTGAATCAAATTAAATAATTTGAATCATTACCTCGTAGTAGATCTAGTCGCACTCGGTGACCGACAGCCGTCCTGAGGAGTTGACCGAACTCCCATGGGTTGACGTCAAACTCTGACTAACCCGCTCGGCAAGTTTAGCCTCATATTCGTTCACAATCTTTTCAGATCGTGAACTCACATAGGTCCCGTCCTTCCTCTTTTGTACCTTCTTCAAGATATCCACAATGGGCGGAAGCTCGCCCATCTATTTGCGCTTTTGAACATTTTAATTAAATTATATATTATTAAATTTTGTATTTTTAAAAAATGTAATTATTAAATATATATTTTACAGTTTGAAACTTACCATCTAAATAAGCCGTCCGACGTAAGATTAGATTTGCGACGAATTTTGTCAAAAATTGAAGACGTTGCAAAATCGCCGCTACTTAGCGAAGAATCAAATCGTCGCTAAATTACAAACGCATATGCGACGGATTTTTTCGTTGCTCTTTAACGACGAATTGGGGAGGAATATTGACAAGTAGGTGAGCACGTTTTAGTTAAGTTATTACTTTAATTTTGAGACGAAATATTCGTCGCAAATTCCTCTCTAAATCGTCACAATATCGTTGCAAATTTTGATTCGTTGCTAAATCGTCGCTAAAATTCGTCGCTAATTCGTTGCAAACTTTTTGAATATGCCTACATAAACCTATTCAAATACAAACTCACAAAATACTTCACAACTCTCTCTCTTACATTCCAAAACACTTCAAATACATTTTTAAATCTCTATACAAAATCAATATGTCTGATAATAATGATATATACGAGTTACGTTCTTGGATGTATAAACACAAAGATCGAAGTGACAACGAAGTTCAAAGAGGGACTTCAAACATTCATGTACCAGGCTGTCAATATGCAGAACATACAAGATACTGGTAAAATGTATTGTCGATGTAAGAAGCGCGTGAACACTAAATACATTCATGTAGAAATTGTATGGAAACTTCTTTTTAATAGAGGTTTTATGTCGCAATATTTTGTTTGGTTTCAACATGGGGAAGGGTATAAATATAGTACTAATGAAGTTGGGAATAGTAGTACATTTCCTGTTGATGTAGTTAACGAACCTGCTAATTTACATCATCATTTTGATAATAGCTATGATGACCAACATGATGTTCAGGGTGGGTATAATGTGCATGTAGATGATAATAGATATCATGACATGGTTGCTGATGCATTTCATGATACGAGAGAGTATTTATCTGAAAATGTTGTTGAGGAACCTAACCAAGATGCTAAACGTTTTTATAATATGTTAGACGTTGCGAATAAACCAATTTACGAGGGATGTAAAACTGGTTTGTCAAAACTATCATTAGCATCTAGGATGATGAATATTAAATCGGATCATAATTTGAGTGAGTTTTGCATGGACTCCTAGGCAGAGTTAATGAAAGATTATTTGCATGAGAATAATGTAGTTGTAGAGTCGTATTATGAAATACAAAAGTTGGTTTCTAGTCTTGGATTGCCTTCGGAAATGATTGATGTTTGTGTTAACAATTGTATGATTTATTGGAAAGATGATAATAAGCTGCAGGAGTGTCGGTTTTGCTCCCAGCCAAGATTCAAAAGATTGTATCAATCAGAGAAGACATCTGATTCGATGAGATGGCATGCAGAACACTTAGCCGGGGATGGGGAAGTAACTCATCCGTCAGATGCAAAGGCTTGGAAGCACTTTAATTCGGTGGACTCTAACTTCTCTAGAGAGATTCGTAATGTATACCTAGGTTTATGCACTGACGGATTTAGTCCATTTGGTATGTCTGGTAGACAATACTCTTTATGGTCGGTTATAGTTACTCCTTATAATCTTCCTCCTCATATGTGCATGCAAAGAGAATTTCTTTTTTTAAGCATTTTAGTACCCGGTCCTAAGCATCCAAAGAGAGCTTTAGATGTTTTTCTGCAACCTTTAATCCATGAGCGGAAAGAGTTATGGTCCACCGGGGTTCGTACTTACAATATCTCAAGAAGAAGACATTTTACGATGCGTGCAGTACTCATGTGTACTATTAGTGATTTTCCTGCTTATGCCATGTTATAGGGGTGGATGACGCATGGAATATTGGCTTGTCCTTATTGCCGCCATCGGACATATGTGTTTCAACTCCCACATGGGAGGAAAACGAGTTGGTTTGACTGTCACGGGAGCTTCCTTCCAATTAATCATCCGTACCGAAAAAACAGAAGATTGTTAAAGAAGAACAAAGTCGTCCGACTTGTACCCCTATTGCATCCATCGGGGACAGAGTTATTAAATGAAGTGGATAAGTACGACGCGCGGGAAACATGTAGGCGGGTTGGTAATTGGCATGTTTCTAATTTACTAGCTGGATATGGGGAAAGCCATAACTGGCATAAGAAGAGCATATTTTGGCAGCTCCCATACTGGAAATATCATTTGTTGAGACACAACCTCGACGTTATGCGAGAAAATTTTTTTTGATAACATTATGTACACATTGTTGAACATGCAGGGGAGAACAAAAGACAATCTAAAGACAAGGTTGGATTTGCCAGATTTATGTTTTCGAAGTTAGTTGCATATCACGAATGATGGTAAGTCTTCAGTCCCGATCTACAGATTGAAGCCCGAAGCGAAAAACGCATTGTTTAATTGGGTTGCATCAGATGTCAAGTTTCCTGACGGCTATGTTTCTAAGTTATCGACATGTGTTGAGAATGGACAAAAGTAAAAGTCATGACTGTCATGTGTTTATGCCCGACCTTGTACACTCAGAAATTACAGGTATATATATATACATGTATACTCTGAACGAAAATTTGAACCGGCCTAATTGGTTATTATAAATATATATATTGTAAATATAGGAATTGGTGCGTTTTTTCGAGATTTATGAACGCGAACACTTTTAGAAGATGTCATCGAACAATTACGTGATAGTATCCCGATCTTGTTGTGCAACCTGGAAAAGATTTTTCCTCCATCATTTTTTTATGTAATGGAACATCTTCCAATCCATCTACCTCTCGAGGAAGAACTAGGCGGGCCTTTGTAGTTTCGGTGGATGTATCCTTTCGAACGTTTTATGGGACATCTAAAAGGAAAGGCGAAAAACCTTGCAAGGGTTGAAGGTTCTATCGTCGTCGGATCTTTAAATGAGGAGACCTCCCAGTTTGCATCATATTATTTTGGTTCTTCCGTACGCACACGAAAAACGGCAACACGACGTTATGATGATGGAGGTGTTGGCATAATCTACGGAGTGGAAGGTGTGCATGATATATTTTCCCAGTCGGAAGAGCTAGCGGAAGAATCAAAGAAGTCTGGTGGGAGAGTGATAAAGATCGGCACAACCCACAAACATACATTATGTTGAATTGCTATTATGTAGGACCATGGGAGAGGTATGTATATTATATGACCGATTTTTCTTATTTTATATACGAACGTCAATATACCTAATTTTGAATTTGGTAATCAGACTTTTCAAGGAGCAAGTGGCGGAAGCCTATCCAGGAGCTTCGAAAGACGAAAATTATAGAATGCAAATAACGTGATTTTTCCCCATGGCTGAAACACATATCGATTATGGTGACTCCACTTATCCGGTTTGGTTTCGAGAGTTGATATAAGGACCTCTTGGAAAAATCACAACTTCTCCCATGTATTTCACCCGTGGTTACGTCTTCCACACATTGAGTCATGGTAAACATCGAGCAACCGCAAATTATTGTATAACTGTTGAGGGTGATTCCGTTTTCTATGGGATTCTCACGGATATTATTGAAGTGCAATACCCGGGATTAGTTAATTTTAGAACAACGCTCTTCAAATGTGAATGGTTTGATCCAACACCTGGTTGTGGTGTTCGTTACAACAAATTTGGTGTCATCGACGTCAACCAAGCCCGACGATATCAGAAGTTTGAGCCATTTATTTTAGGCTCCCAAGCTGAGCAAGTGACATTCATTCCGTATCCGTGAGTTAGAACTAGTGGTATATCATGGAGCGCAATGATTCGTGTAGTTCCTAGAGGTTTAATTGTGGGTGTTGATGAAGTTCCAATGCAACAAGATGTAATTGGTGGCACAATTATACCAAAAAATCAATCGACCGAAGATGTGTTCCTCGTCGACCCCGATAATCTAGTAGCATAAGATATTGTAGATGACGAAGGCGACGGAGATGCGGATGAAAATGATGAATTTGATGAAACTAGTGAAATCGAATCGTATGCATCTGATGATAATATATAATGAATAAAATGTTTTTTTTTGATAAATTATGTGTTTATAAATAAGTTTTGTAAAATAAATGAAATAAAAAAAAAAAAAATTTAACATTTGCGACGAATTTACAAGGAATTAGCGACGATTCTTTTCATTATAGGGTTTAAAATGCAAAGGCATCTTGTTTAGGGGTTTAAAAATATTCGTTGCAAAATCGTCGCTAATTCCTTGTTAAATCGTCGCTAATTTGTTGCAAGTCAAAATCGAAGCAATTTTTTATCTACAAACCCCTAAAAACCCACAAAATGAAGGTTTACAAAGATGTATTACAACTAACAAAGTCTATAAAAACATGAAAACAAGTTAATAACAAAAAAAATAAGATTACAAACTTATACTTAAGTGTTTCCAAGTGACCATTAATACATATGTGTTTATATTATGAAATTTATAATCATGAGTGTTTATACATTTTTTGAAATTTTTTTGAACGTGACATCTTATTCACATGATTTCAATTTACTATTACATTATTGCTATAAACAATAGCTCAGTAAATTGTTTAGAGGGTTAAAACCATAAAATTAGAGTTTGAGGTTAGCGACGAAATAGCAACGATTCGTCGCTAAATCGTTGGTAAATTAAGTTTAGCGACGATTTAGCGACGAATCGTTACTAATTCGTCGCTAACCCTAAACATCGTACTAATCCATTCCTTATGTACTTTTGTACGAGGGAATGGAAGGAATGTGTCCTATCAGAATCTTAACGACTATTTAGCGACGAATCGTTGCTAAATCGTTGCTAAGGTTATTAGATTTGACACGTGTGCAACAACGTTAGAAATATGTCGAATCGACAATTTAGCGAAGATTCGTCGCTAATATTAAAACTTCTAAGTTGTCACGTTAGAAATATGTCGAATCGACAATTTAGCGACAAATTAAAACTTATCGTCACTAATTAGTCGCTAATATTAACTTTTAAGTTGCCACGTGAGGGAAGCGAAAAGTTTCAAACTGAATTTTGCGACGACAACAAAATCTATATATACAGCCAAACTCTTCCATTTTCTTCACACCTCTCTCCACTCTCTACACTCTCTCTACATTCTTTCTCCGAAAAAACCCAAAAACCTTTAAAAAAAACCCAAAACCATAAAAATGACCCAACCACCACACTATAGAGATTTTATGAGCCGTCGGGGTAATTCATCGGGAGGTTCTCCATCCACTTCAAAACCGATCAACCCTTCAAATCCGACCGACCCGACCAACCCGACCGTACAACAATCTACACCACCACCCATACAACAACCCGAACAACAAGCACCACGTGATGATGCACCACCCAACCTACCTCCACCTCCGCATGAAGCACCCGTGATGATGCGGATTCGGGATCTTCTATGACAACCGGGGCACGAAAAGCTACCATTTCTAGATCTGGACCGACCCGAACACACTTTTTGGTAAGTATTTTTTTGTTTATTTATAATTTTGTTATTATTAAATATTATAATTAAATAAAATATTTTATTAATTCATTTTTTGAACATTTTTGTTGGTTCAATATCGAACTCCTCCGATACGGCTTTCGGTCGCAGAGCAAGACCAAATTTATTATGAGGTAATTTATTAATTCTAATTAATTATTTAAACAATTTATTTTATTTATAATTTATTCTCTAATAATATTAATTTGTATGTAGGTCGCTCCGAAGAAGAACCGCACTTTTGGAGTCGGTTCGATCGAAGACGTTCCGGCGGCTTCGTCCATGGCTCCTCGTCTGTCTACGCATGTCGAGAAAGAAGAGACGGTTCGGTTGAGACATGAATTGGATCAGATGACTCAATTTTTCGACAATGACGGACCTCTTTCAGATTATCGCCGTTGATAGTCCGGTTCTCGCCAATTCCTTGCGTGAACGAGGAATGGCACAAAATCAAACGTCGGTTCAAGTGACGCCCGCAGAAGCTGATGCGGCAGCTGCTAACCTTGGTCGGGAAGCCGGGATTCAAGATTTTGCACCGTAGTTTTTTTAATTAATGTAATATAAATATTTTAAATTTAAATAAATTTGTTTTTTATTAATGTAACACAAATCGTCGCTATTACATTGTTAATGTTGCGACGATTTTGCGACAAAATTACAGACGGTCGTCGCTAATCCGTTGCTAAATTAGCGACGACTTTGCGAAGATTTTCCGAGTTAATTAATTAAATTTCAATATATAAATTAATATAATTCGATCCAAAATTCGTCGGTAATGTGGTCTCCTTAATTCCTCGCTAATTCATTGCTAATTTAGGGACGAAATAGCAACGAATTAGCGACGAACTAAAATTAGCGACGATTTCTAATTAGCGACGAGCATATAGCGAATATTTTTCTGTCGTCGCTAAATCGTTGCTAAACCTATTTAGCAACGATTTAGTGACCATTTTGTCCGTTGCTAAAAGCTTTCTTTTTTGTAGTGTCTCGTCGATTGGTGTGAGTCGGGCCTTGGAGCAGCTACATGCAACCTGAACCGAATGCGGGTTTATTCAGTAGCTAACAAGGCCCTTCCACACCTCCCCTTCCATTGCTATGGGCTTGGCCGTATCTCCCTTCTTCAGCCACTTGTCCTTCTATTTGTTGACGATCCCGGTGAGCCGATGCATGGCTTTTTCGTCGAAAGCCTTGCGGACTTTAAACATGTCTTCTTCCCGCCAATGCTATTTTTGCTATTTAAGTTTTTTAAAATATTAAAATAAAATTTAAATAATATTAAAATAAATTTTATAATAATTATTTCATTTTGTATAATATATATGTTATTTTATTACATTAAATATTTGTATTATATATTTTATAATGTTTAATGTTTAATTTTTAAAATTTAAATAATTAAAAAATTTACTTACCGCTAAAGATTCGAACCAGATGTCCCTAATGTAAGGCGGCGTCTGCGTCCAGTTGACGTGCGACTCCACGAAATACGTCTTGATCGAATCGGTCACACTCCTACTAACTTTGTTATCGCAAAACCTACGAAAAATAAATTTACCGTTAGTAATTATTATAATTGAAAATCAATTAAATTGCATAAAATAATATAATATTTTATTTACTTACCAAAATGTGTCTGATGGGTGCTCCGAATGGAGCAACGGTAGATATTGGTGGCCCTCCTGCCGAAGAAATTCGAGGATCCGCTGCATGTGCGGTCAAAGATGGGTAGGGGGTGGTAAGTCGACAGGCGGATCGGCTGGAACTCCTCCAGCTGGAACATCGGGAATAATATCATTGATTGGATTTTGGTTGATGTTTGGTTGGGGTGGTGGTTCGGTAGGGTTGGGGTTTGTATTAGAAGTGGAACCGGACCGATTAGTCCTTATGAAATTGAAGTAGTGAGGGGGTTGGTTATTAGACATGGTTAGGAGGGTTTTTTTGGTTGAGTTTTGTTTTAGAGAGAGAAATTGTTTTTGTAGAGAGAGAGAGGGAATGAAAGTTGTGTGAAAGGGAAAAAAACTCGTCGGATATATATAGACTTTTGAATCGTCGCTACTTTGTTTCAAACCTTTTGGTTTCCCGCTGGCGGCAAAACGAAAAAAATAGCGACGATTTAGCAACGATTCCTGGCTAAATAGTCGCTATGTTTAGCAACAAAATAGCAACGATTTCTTGCTATTTCGTTGCTATTTCATAGCTATATGTTAACGTGACACGTAACGGCATTCATTGTACTTCAGAAGTACAAGAATGTCAGGAGTTGTACTTCACTTTAAAAATTAGCAACGATTTAGCAACGAATCCTAAAACCGGTTTTTATCGTTTTTATCACCATAAGATGTCACAAACTCAATATATGACAAAAAACTTATAAACTAGTTTATTATAAACTTTATAGTATAAAGTCTTATAAGTTATGGTTTACTTAGCTTAAATGTGTTAAGACCATCTCCAATAGAGAAACCCACAAAATTTCTTAACTATTCAGTGGGGTCCATGAACAGTTGGTTTAAAACAAAAAAAAAAAAAAAAAAAAAAAACGGACCAATCATAGGCCGCCACGTATGCATGAATAGTTAAGATCTGGATCTTAAACAAGAAATATAAGATTCAGATCTTAACTATTTAGGTGGGCTCCACATGCTAAGATCCCGTTAAGAAACACCATTGGACTTGCTCTAAGTATACTTTTGTAATAAATAATTTTTATTGCTTTATACAAAAGTATTAATGGTTTTGTATACTTTCTTAGTCAATCAAAACTCCTATAAATCTATATTAAGGGGTGTTTTAGGGGTTTAAAGTTTGATAAGGAATCTAGGGTTGCAACGAAATAGCGGCGATTTAGCAACGATAGGTCATTATATTTAGCGACAATTTAGCAACGATCATGTGAACCCCTAAATCTGTAACATTTCGAAAATATGGTGTTTTATATATCGTTGCTAATTCGTCGTTAATTAGCGACGACTTAACAACAAAAATATGGTATTTTATATATCGTTGCTAATTCGTCGCTACGTTTTACAAATCGTTGCTAATTCGTCGTTAATTTAACAACTTTTGTTGCTAAATATTTGCTATTTCGTTGCAAATTTAATTATTATTTTTTAAAAATATATTTTATTTAAATGTTACAAATAACACAAAGAAAATTATTAAGTATTATTATCGGAATCAACAGAGTCGGCTTCGCTACTTTCATCGAATTCATTTGCACCTGCGTCGTCTTCATCATCCACAATATCTTCAACAACTTGATTATCGGGGTCGACAAGGAATACATCTTCCGTCGATTGATTTGTTGGAATGATTGTCCCACCAATGACATCTTGTTGCATATGAACTTCATCGTTACTCATAATTAAACTTCTTGGAACTACTCGGACTACTACACTCCATGCTATACCTCTAGTCTTAACTCGAGGATAAGGAATGAAAGTAACTTGCTCAACTTGCGATCCAAGGATAAAAGGTTCAAACTTCCGATATCGTCGTGACTGGTTGACGTCGATTACACCAAATTTGTTGTACCGAACACCACGACCGAGTGTTGGATAAAACCAATCACATTTGAAGAGGGTTGTTCGTAAATTGATTAATCCCAGATACTGCACTTCAATAATATCCGTTAGAAGACCATAAAAATTGAATCACCCGACACAATTATCCCATAATTTGCGGTTGCTCGACGTTGACCATGACTTAAGGTGTGGAACACGTAACCACAAGTGAATTACATAGGAGAAGTTTTGATATTTCCGAGCGGTCCTTGTATTAACTGGCGAAACCAAATTGGATACGTTGTGTCACCATATGCGATATGCGGTTTTAATCAAGCTGCAAAATCCCGTTCTTTAAGAGTGGTTACTTCGTCTTTTGAAAGTCCTGGATAAACCTCATCCACTTGCTCCTCAAACATTCTAAAACAATGGAAACAGGATCAAAATTAAATATTTATTTTGTTTATGATGAGTGTGCGAATGAATAGTTGCACATACCTTTCAAAAGGTCGGGCATATTTACAATTAAGGAGGATGTAAGTATGTGCGTTTTCCCGATGTTGATCACTTTCCCACCAAACTTCTTTTATTTTTCCGCCAGCTCTTCCGATTGGAGAAAATATATCAGGTACCCCTTCCATTCCATACACTGCGCCAACACCTCCATCATCTTAGCGTCGTGTTGTTGTTCTACGTGTTCTTACATTGGAACCAAAATAATATGAGGCGAATTGAGACGTCTCTTCAGTTAAAGATCCAACAACAATAGATCCTTCAACCCTTGCAAGGTTTTTCGCCTTTCCTTTCAAATGTCCCATAAATCGTTCGAAAGGATACATCCACCGAAACTGCACAGGCCCTCCTAATTTTGCCTCGTGAGGAAGATGTATTGGAAGGTGTTCCATAACATCGAAAAACAAGGTAGGCAATCCTCCCACGACTTGAGATAACTCCTTACCATGGTCCTTAACAAGGTGGATGAGGAAATGTTTACTACCTCGGTATGACCATCGGTCTGGCCATCGGTCTTTGGGTGACAAGCGTTAGAGAACGTTAGCTTCGTCCCTAACTTGGCCTACAAGTTTCTCCAAAAATGGATAAGAAATTTAGTGTCCCTATCAGACACGATTATTTACCGTATGCAATGGAGGCTAACAACTTCTCTAAAGAACAGGTTAACAACATTAATGACACATCTAGCAGAGACTCTCTCAACATCTCTCAAAATGTTCGACCAAGAAAAGTGTCGTTGTAGGCTGTTGAGGGTCTTTGTCACTCCGAAATGTCCGGCCAGTCCACCTCTGTGTGATTCCATGACTAACAATTCTCTAACATACACATAAGGCACACATAATCTATGATCACAAAAGAGATAACCATCTTGCTTGTAGTACCCTTCACATAAGAACTTAGCACATTTCCTATATACTTCACTAAACTCAATATCAGTCTCATACAAGTCCTTAAGAATTTCAAATCCAATGAGCTGAGAGGATAAAGTAGAGAGAAGAGTGTACTTCCAGGATAATGCATCATCAACTACATTATTCTTTCCTTTCTTATGCTTTATAACATACGAAAAACGTCTCGATGAACTCTATCCAACGACCATGTCTCTTGTCCAGTTTTGGTTGACCCTTCAGGTGTTTCAGAGACTCGTGATATGTGTGTATCACAAACTCCTTATGCCACAAGTAATGTTGCAACGTTTGTAGAGCTCTCACCATCGCATAAATCTCTTTGTCAAAGATCGGATAATTGATTTTCCAAGTTTTTCACTAAAATAATTTAATGCCTACACCAGACACATCACACTCAATTTCAAAAGTCTTAAGAAAATCAGGTAAAGCAAGTAAAAGAGAATTGATAAGCTTCTCTTTAAGGACATGAATGGCTTGTTCTTGGGCGTCTTCCCACTTGAAGCCTACATCCTTCTTTATTACTTATGTGGCTGGTGCAACAATGGAGCTAAAATCCTTGACAAAGCGTCGGTAAAATCCAGCTAGTCTGTGAAAGCTTCTCACTTCCCCGACGTTCTTAGGACAGCCAATCTCTGATCGCTCTGATATTGTCCTCATCAACCTGAATGTCATCTAAACTCACACCAAAATCTAAGAAAACGATTTGTTTAGTGCAAAAATAACACTTGCTCAGGTTACCAAACATGTGCTCCTTCCTAAGCACTTCTAGAATCGCTTGGTCCTGTGTGAGATGATCTTCCAGGTTCTTGCTTTAAATCAATATATCTCCGAAGTACACCACCAAAAATACATCTATAAAAGATCTCAAAACATGATTCGTTAGTATCATAAATGTGTTAGGTGCATTGGTGAGGTCACAAGCCACTCGTAGAAGCCTTGCTTAGTCTTAAAGGATGTCTTCCACACATCGCCTTCTTTCATCCTAATCTGATGGTAATCACTCTTGAAGTTAACCTTAGAGAACACATTAGAACCACACAATTCATATAATTTAGTAATATAATGACGATACTTCACCATGATGTTGTTGATGGCTCGAAAATATACACACATGTGCCAAGTGCTATCTTTCTTTGTGATACACTCTCACCAACAGATCTTCTCTCCGGAAGAGGCTGAGTTAAAAGTTGGGGCGTAGGGTGGATTTAGGTGGGTAAGACAGCGGTTGAGTGACTAAAACAGAGGCAGCGGATAATGGAGAAGGTATGTAATGGATTGTGGTCGTCTCAAACAAGTGATGGAAGCTTGTTTGATGGTTTGAAGAAACTCTTGAAAGAATATCGATCTTGTAAGAGTCTCGGATTCAAATCACATGACTCGTTTTGAGCTAAACTTGATAAAGGTTTTTGTCATGAAGTTTTCTGCCTATTATTAAAAGGAGGCACGACCATATAAAGGAGAGAAGCACAAACGCTTCCTCCTTAGGGTTTATGCGAAATTAATCCAAAAAAGGGAAGTGTGAAAAACAACGCAACGTCTTAACTAAAAAACAGCAAGTTGTTTTGGATAGAACGATGAGTACTGTGTATAGTGCCTTTTCTCTTACATTCCTCAAACTATAATCACTAAGCAACCAACGTAGTGTTCTTCTTGGCCTCGTTAAAACCCTTGCTTATCAAACCCAATGGGATATATCTATGCAAAGGGAAAGAGTACCAAGCGAGACACTTAGTCACTTAGTGGCTCATAGCTTGGTCTTCTTTCTACGCATGAATGTGTATGTTGACCCTCCTAGCTGTTGTTTCTCCAAGCTCCTCCTACATGATCATTGATTTAGCATCTTTAGTTGGCTCCTTGGCTCTTAATCTTCTGATAACGCCTTGTATAAGCTCCTCCTCATCAAGTTGTTTGCTTAGCTTCTCCTCATCATGTTGTGAGCTTCGTAAGATCATATCACTTTGGTACGAGCAACACCGGTATGACATACAGACTCATACTCTCGCGGATGTGTACTTTCTTCATCATCTACTCCACTTGGCTTTGTAGCTCCTTTGTCCTGACCAGATTGGTTTGGTAATCTAGACGATTGGCCAAGGAAGCGTCGGGTACGAGATTAGTCTGGTTCACAATACCTCAGATATGTGGTAGTCTGGTGGCGCCTCCTCGGGAATTATGTCTCAAAAATAATGTATAAGCTTTGACATACCAATAAGAACCTCTTCTGAAAACTCGATTAAGCTCACAAGGGTTTCTTTAAAGATGAGTATAACAGTAGGAAAATCGGAAGTTACGTGTTTGGAAACTTCTCTAGATCTGATGTAGGGGTTGGTGCTTTGTGGTGCCTCTTTCTCCTTCTCCTCCTTTAGCTTTATATATAGCTAATTCTGGTAGATCTCGCTTGGTGGGAGAGAAAGGAGTGTGAGTCGTCGGCCATTGAACTCAAAAGAGTGCTTTCTGGTGTAGCCATCGTGCATAACTCTATGAAATGATTGTCATGGCCTACCCAATAGAATGTGACTCGATCCCATCAGCAATACATCACAAAGTATCTCGTTCTCGTACTTACCAATGGCGAAGGCTACCTTAACATGGTGAGTGAATTTTAAGGCACCTCCTTCGTTCAACCATTGTAGCTTGTATGGTCTCGGATGCGGAATCATCTCCAGGTTGAGCTTCTCGACCATCGTCTCACTCGCGGCATTGGTGCAACTTCCACCATCTACGATGAGGCTACATAGTTTCTCCTTGATGATACATCGCGTGTGGAAAAACTTTTTCCCTTTGTTAAAGCTCCTCGGCCTGATTTTGAACACTTGGTGTTCTCTGAGCTATGAGCATCTCACCAACAGCTACAGACTCCTCTTCTTCTTCTTGATCAGAATCAGATGTCGCGTGAACAATCTCACTGTCGTAGTGTCCCATGCCTAGACACTTGTAACATCTCATGTTGCTCAAGGACGTACCACTTCTGTCCTTGAACGCCGTTTTGGATTCCTCTTCTGTCCTTGAACGTCGTCATGAGTAGCTTAGCTTGACATAACGACGCTTGTTCTAGCTCTCAATCAGCTCGACCTTGTGCACTAACTCCTTAATATCCTCATAGGATTGGAGCTCTAGCATATCTTGGATGTCTCGGCAAAGTCCTTCGATAAACCGTGCCATTATGACTTCATCGTCTTCATCGAGGTTAGCTCGGACAAGGAGCGTCTCCATCTCTTGGAAGTAATCCCTCACGGAGTTGGAACCTTGAGTGAGCTTCCTAAGCTTGTTGAGCGTTTCGAGGTGATAGTGGTTGAGCACAAAACACCTCCTCATGTACAAAGTATGTTGCGGCCATGTAGTGAATGTCGCCTCGTTGTGTCGGCCTCTTGTCGCAAATAGCCGATCCCACCACAAGAGAGAGCGTAGTCACTGAACTTGGAGACATCTATCTTCACTTTGTTCACGGGATAAGTGTCGTGGTACAAGAAACTAGACTCCCATCCTCCTCCCCAATCTAAGTAAGCTTCGGGATCGTTTTTTGCCCCGAAACGGAGGAAACTTAGCTTTGATGTGCCCAAGAGATCTTGCTTCACCGGATCCCTATGCTCTCGGTCATGTCTATGGCTTATCCTACTACGATCAAAGGTGTGGTGTTCGTAGTAATCACCATCCTCATCGTTTGATTCAATGAACATGCGTCGACCAACAATAGTTTCTTCTCGGAGATTATGTTATGGATATGATCGACGCATTGGCGCAGCTTGCTAACGCTCTCTAGGCCAGCACGTGTATGATGATTCGACGCTTTTGCCTCTGGCTCATCCGCATCGAGACGATAGAAGTTGCGGATGAATTTCAGCTTGGATGTGCCAGCGATGCCGTCTCTTTTGGAAATCCGAATAGCTTTCAATGGCGTCGGCGTAGGCTCACATTCAGATTCTGAACTATCCTCTGCGGCTTTCTTAGAAAGTTGCTCACGTTCCAAGGTGAGTTGTTAAGTAATTTTTGCATAATAGTTTGTTGAATCGCCTCGGCGATTTGAGATGCAATCAACTTCTTTAGCTCGTCCATGTTTCTTGAAGGTAGCTCCATGTACATGATTCAAGAACAAGAAACTCGAGCTAAATAGTTTAAGGAAACACAAACGAGATATAATGAGAACAAGGGATAACTCGACACGAAACAACTCAAAGAAAATAACGAGTGGAACAAGTCAAGTGGCTTGCTTATCAAGTCTATTACTTGATCCACAAGTTTCTAATCAACTTTGTTAAGGGTGGGCCCAAGCCCACTCAGGCCTGGCCCATTCCAGGAGTAACCAGAAGAATCCATCGGGTCTTATTCGGCCCGCCGAAGTCAAAGTCCATCAAAGTCAAGGCCCACCGAAGTCAAGGCCCATTTGAAGGGAGCATGCGCGACAGTGACATCGGTACGGACCTGCCATGACTGACACAGGTGACGTTTGTACGGCGGTTCGGCACAGACGGCAGAGAGAGATGTCGGTACGGACCCCCGCAAGACGCAGAAGTCAGCCGAACGAGCATTAAATGCAGGAGCATGCTCGACAACCGCATTAAATGCAAAGGCATGTTCGACAAAGCAGCTTTCCGTATGTCGAGCATGCGCCAAAGAGCAAAACCCCGCCAAATAGAGAGTTCCGGCTCATAAGGAGGGGATCCGGAATTTTGAGAGAGAACCTATAGAGAGAAAATAGCAAGAAACATATACTTTCACTTCGACATTGTATCAAACAATCATTCAATCAATAAACAAACGAACTCCGAGTTCTTAATCATAATTTCACATCGGCATTTTATAATCTCACATCGGCATTTGTCCTTATTCTCACTTCGGCACTATCTGTTCGTACCATTATCACTTAACGAGTTTTCCGACCCCACTTCTGTAGCAATCATCTCAGTTCGGTATCCTACCCGAACCCTGTTTTAACATTTGGCGCCGTCTGAGGGGACACTTCAGGAAAAACTCTCACGCTTACGATAATTCACGAACAGCCCGAAGTCAAGAAGAGAATATCAACATTTCCAGCTACAATGACAAACCAAACAGAGAACGCTTTCACACGGACCAATCGTCCTACACAGCCGCACTAGCCGAAGCACGTACATCGGCGATCCCAGTCGATCACACACCAATAGTCGCTGAATCAGAGCTCCACACGCCAACAGCGGTTCGTACAACTCTTGTCGAACCAACCCGCGAACCAAGAGTCACCATAGCCATACCGAGTGCCGAGCCGACATTAGCCGCCGAAGCTAGTCGCAACGACCAAGACGGCCGATCGAAATCGCCGAACTCCTCATCGGCCTAATGGACAAGGTGGACACCCTCACCAAGTCCACAAACGAACGATTCGAGGCGCTCTCGAGCGAAAGATCTCAAAACCCAAAGACCCGGTTGCCAACTTTTCGCCGAACATTCGAGAAACTTGTTCGGAGGACCCTCACCGTACGCGACTCAATTCGCGACACGGCAAAATCGAACCATCGGTTTCTCGGCACCGACGGGACATCTTTACGGGACTCATGACCCGATGTCAATCTACAACACTCCGCAGTTCGCCCACCGACTCGCCGGACCCTAACACTCATCGCCGAACCCCGCCGTTCGCCAACCCCCAGGGTGCCGTGAACAACCATCTCTTCCAAGACGCACCAACATTCGCCCAAACCGGGAGGGATTACGAGCTGGAAAGAATGCGCCAAGAGCTGGCCGAGATGAACTCTCGAGTCCACGAAGCGACAAGCGCGGCACCGAGAGATCGGCCGCGTCCCTAAGAGAAGCACAAAACGTCCCCTTCACATCGGACATCACGCGTTTCCGTATTCCGCATCCCGGGAAAATCACTATCCCGAAGTACGACGGAACGAAGGATCCCGTGCAACACGTTACCTCATTCACCATATCGATGGGAAGGGCACGGTTCGCGCCCCGAACCGAGAGACGCCGATTCTTGTCGGCTCTTCGTCGAAAACCCGACGGGAGGAGCACAACGATGGTTCAACAGAGCTCATGCCGAACTCCATCGGGAACTTTCACGAGCTCCAAACCGTCTTCCTCAAACACTACTCCATGTACATCCACAAGGAGTTGTCCATCGCCCGACTTCGTGGAAGATGACGCGAGCGGAAGGAGAATCGCTTCGGCTATACGTCGAAAGATTCAAGGAGGTCGCCTCCAAAATAAAAGTGCCCGATGATGTCGCCATCGAAGCACCGCGCAATGGAGTTTGGACCGAATCCCAATTCTTCCGCGAACTCACGACGAATTTGCCGAAGACTTTGGAAGACGCGTTGCATAAGGCGACGGCGTATATCAAATCGGAGGAAGACATTGCCGCTTTAAGAAAAAACGAACGGCGAAGACCGTCCCAAAAGAGAAGGAGAAACAAGAGGAACACGGGGAACCGCGACAGCACTACGACGCGGAATACAAAAGCCGACACCCCAGAGTCCACTCAATCGAGGATGTCGAGGAACAGACAGTTTACAACGTCAACCGTTCCGAGTATAACCGGACGGGGAACGGTTCGGGATATCCGAACAGAGGGAACTACCAAGAGAGGAGTAGTTCAGAGGATATCGCAACGAGGCGCAGGGTGACAACCCGAACGAGGCTCATCGAGCCAACAAAACAATGACCAGCAAGGAAGACACGATGCGTCCAAACATTGCAGCTTCCACGGTCAAGACGGCCACTCTAACGAAGAGTGCAGGCATCTGAGGAGCCTGCTGATGCGCGAATACATGGCCGGACAGGTCAAATTGCCAACGGCGGAAGAGATAAAAGCCGCATACACGTACAACCGAACCCAACCAACGGCAAACGGGCAAGCCCGAACGCAATCGGACGCGAAACCAAGACTCGTCGACAAAGAGAACGGGAAGAACTCCCGGCCCACCCAAAGTCGCTCGCAAAAAGATCGGGATGATCATGGGAGGCCTCGTCGACCGCCGCAACGACTCGATCCGGTCAATCAAGAAGGCCGAACGCGGAGCCGTAGCCGCGGTCAAATGGGCACCCACGGCCGATGTACCGTCAAACGCGGCGAAAGAGATAACCTTCACCGAACGCGACACGACCGGCGTCGCCTTCCCTCACAACGACCCCTTGGTCTTGGAGCTACTCATCGCAGACTGCGAAGTAGCCAAAGTTATGATCGACACCGGCGAGTTCGGTCGATCTCATTTTTTA
This sequence comes from Cochlearia excelsa, assembly GCA_963556525.1. Lineage (NCBI taxonomy): Eukaryota > Viridiplantae > Streptophyta > Magnoliopsida > Brassicales > Brassicaceae > Cochlearia > Cochlearia excelsa. Next base: position 19,142,093 of record OY748328.1, read on the forward strand.
CACTGCAGGCGAATGGAGTTGAAGGATTACACGATCAAGCAGAATCGGAAACCTTTAACCGCCTTCAATGGCGAGACAACCATGTCACTAGGGACCATCAAACTCCCAGTGCATATCGGAGGAGTGACCAAGCTGGTCAAGTTCGATGTCATCGACACTCCGGCTATCTACAATGCCATCATGGGAACTCCATGGATCCACGCGATGGAGGCCATCCCATCAACTTATCACCAATGCCCGAAGTTCCGGGCCCAACGGGAACGGTAACGGTCCGGTCCGAGGAAACCGGCGCATAGCGCGAAGCCGTTTTATCGCCGAGCTTAAAATCGAAAGTCTGCGCGATAACTCGGCCGAAGACGAAGAAATGGCCGAAGCCTTTCGGTCGAAGGTAAACATCGCGCCCTCCGATCCTTCAACATCCACTTCGGCGACGCAATACGAAGAAACAACGAACGAAGAAGCCCCGAAAGTTGGACAAGATATTGCAAGTCAACATCGATTTAAGCGATATCACGCGATGTGTCGGCATCGGCGCCAACCTCGAGCAAACGTTGCGGGACAAGGCGATCGAGTTCTTAAAGGAGAACTATAAAACGTTCGCATGGTGTACCGAAGACATGCCCGGCATCGACCCCGAACATCACCTGCCACGACCTCAACTTGAACCAACTTTTCAAGCCGATCAAGCGAAGAGAAGAAAGTTGGGACCAGAACGCGCTCAAGCCGTAAATGACGAAGTCGAAACGACTCGTAAACGCCGGGATCAATCGACGAAGTGAGATATCCAGACTGGTTGGCCAACCCCGTGGTCGTAAAGAAGAAGAACGACAAGTGGAGAGTTTGCGTCGACTTCACCGATCTCAACAAAGCTTGTCCGAAAGATAGCTACCCGTTACCCCACATCGACCGAATCGTCGAAGCAACGGCGGGGAACGAGCTCTTATCCTTCATGGACGCTTTCTCGGGCTACAATCAGATCATGATGCATGCCGAAGACAGAGAAAAGACTTCGTTCATCACGGATCGGGGTACCTCCGCTATAAGGTCATGCCGTTCGGCCTAAAGAACGCGGGGGCAACATACCAACGACCGGTGAACCGCATGTTCGCCCGACCAACTAGGCGAGACGATGGAAGTATACATCGACGACATGCTGGTCAAGTCATTAGCTGCCAAAGACCACGTCGATCACCTCGCCACCGCTTCGCAACACTCAATCAAGTACGGGATGAAGTTGAATCCCGCGAAGTGCACGTTCGGCGTGACTTCGGCGAATTTCTTGGGGTATATTGTCACTCAACGGGGCATCGAAGCAAACCCGAAGCGGATCGCGGCCATCGGGGACCTTCCCTCACCCCGAACAACTAGGGAAGTCCAAAGACCGACAGAAGAATTGCCGCACTCAACCGGTTCATATCGCGATCTTCGGACAAATGTTTACCCTTCTACCAGCTCCTAAAGGGTAACAAACGCTTCGAGTGGGATGAAAAATGCGAAGAGGCCTTCGCACAGCTCAAGGAGTACCTCTCCACATCACCGATCCTCGCCAAGCCAGTCGACCAAGAGACCCTGTACCTCTACATCGCCGTATCAACTTCGGCAGTAAGCAGCGTACTGGTCAAAGAAGATCGAGGTGATCAGCAACCTATATTTTATACGAGCAAAGCCCTCGACGGTGCGGAGAGCAGGTACCCAACCTTGGAGAAGTTGGCCTTGGCAGTAGTCAGTTCGGCACGAAAGCTCCGACCATACTTCCAATCCCACTCCATAGTCATCCTCACGAATCGCCCGCCGCGAACCATCCCGCACGGTCAACACGGTCGGGCCCGAATCGCCAAGTGGGCGGTCGAACTCGGCGAGTACGACATCGAATACAAAGCGAGAACCGGCGCGAAATCACAAGTCCTTGCCGCCGACTTCCCGATCGAACTACCACCGAGAGATGACAACGGCATCGAGAGAAGAACATTTGGACACTTCATGCCGACGGGTCTTCTAGCCGGCATGGATCGGCATCGGCATCACGCTCAAATCGCCAACCGACGAAGTCCTCGAACAATCGTTCGGAGGCGGGGCTTCAAGGCCTCCAACAACGAAGCGAGAATACGAGGCAATGATAGCCGGCATGCGCCTCGCAATCGAACTCGGAGCGAAGGAGCTCGACGCATTTTGCGACTCACAGCTCGTTACCAGCCAGTTCAGCGGCGAGTTCGACGCTAAAAACGAAAGGATGGAGGCATACCTCCAAGTCGTCAAGGAACTGGCCAAAAAACTCCAGCACTTCACCATCACCAAAATACCGAGGGCAGAAAATACCTCGGCGGACGCACTCGCAGCCTTAGCTTCGACGTCAGACCCGACCCTTCGGAGGACGATCCCCATTGAATGCATCGAGAATCCGAGCATAGCCCTTCCAAAAGGCGTATGCATAATCAATCGAGATGTCGAAGAAACAGATGAGTTCGACGAAGACCTTCGTACGCCGGACTCACCAATAAGAGAAGACCGTTGCACTCAAACCCCTGAAGGACCAGACGATTGGCGGCAAGAAATCATTCGATATCTGCTGACCGGCGAATTACCCGAGGGAAAGTGGGAAGGCCGAAGACTCAAATGCAGAGCGGCCCGCTACACCCTCCTCGACGACCGTCTCTATCGTTGGAGCGCATCGGGAGCCCTCCTATTATGCATAACGAGCGACGAAGTCGACCGGGTTATGCGAGAAGCCCATGAAGGAGCGGCGGGTAATCATTCGGAGGACGCGCACTAGTCCTTCAAGTGAAAAACCACGGCTTCTATATGGCCCGACGATGCAAAAGGACCGCGCCGACTTCGCCCAAAAATGCGAAAAGTGCCAAAGACACGGAGACTTCATCAACGCTCCAACACAACTGCTGAATTCGGCAACCGCGCCTTATCCTTTCATGAGATGGGCCATGGACATCGTCGGACCTTTGCCATCTTCGAGACAGCGAAAATACCTACTGATCGTCACCGATTACTTCACGAAGTGGGTGGAAGCGAAGGCATACGCAAAGATCGACGCAACAAAGGTCCAGAACTTCGTCTGGAAATACATCATCTGCCGCCACGGGCTCCCATACGAGATCGTCACCGACAACGGAACCTAGTTCACTTCGGCTAAATTCGAAGGGTTCTGCGCAAGATGGAACATCCGTTTGAACAAATCAACCCCGAGGTATCCACAAGGGAACGGACAAGCCGAAGCTACAAACAAGACGATCATCGACGGCATCAAAAAAAGACTGGAAGAAAAGAAAGGATTTTGGGCTGACGAACTAGAAGGCGTCCTCTGGTCACACCGAACAAGCCCACGCAGTTCAACAGGGCGAACACCCTTCTCACTTTCCCATGGAATGGAGGCCATGTCCCCTGCCGAAGTCAACGTCCCCGGCATACGCGAACAATGCCGACCCGGCACCCCGCCGACGAACGAACGGATGATCGTCGACCAACTAGATCACGCCGAAGAGCAACGGCATCACGCCCTACTCCCGCATTCAAAATTATCAACACCGGGCGGCAAGATATTACAACAAGAAGGTGAAGGGGAAGGCATTTCGAAGAAGGCGATCGGTCCTCCGAAAAGTGTTCGAAAACACGGCGAAAGGCCTATCACGAAACTCGGAGCAAAGTGGGAAGGTCCATACCTCGTCTCAAAAGTCGTTCGGCCTGGCGTCTTCGAACTCATGGAGATGTGCGGTAAACCGATCCCAAGGTCCTGGAACGCGATGCACCTCAAAAGGTTCTACCACTAGAAGAAATAGCGCCGAAGATCGTCAACACCAAAGATCGTCAACACCAAAGACTGTAAATGCCGAAGACAATCAACATAGAAGACAACAAAAGCCGAAGATCGACCACAACGGCTTCAAAAAAAAAAAAAAAAAAAAAAAAAAAAAAAAAAAAAAAAAAAAAAATAACGAACTCCGAGTTCTTATTCAAAAAAAATGTAAACCGAACTACGAATGGCTTGATCCCTTATTGGGTACGTAGGCAGCCTTCCAAAAGGCGCAGCTATGATAATAAAAAAAATATATTTTCCTTAATACGAGTCCCGAACTCAGGAAACACGAGCTCAGCGCTCAGACAAAAACGAACTCCGAGTTCGGTCACACAAGCTCTTCGCTTATACTATAACGGGCTCCGCGCTCTAATTTTTAAGCCGGTCTCTATTCCGCAAACTAATTAGCCACTATCTTAAAGTGCAGTGGACTGATCACCCACCTTTTTTGCAAGGAAGATATCTACGAACTCATGTTCAACACTTGCGGTGGCCCAATCCGAAACCACAAAAGCCGAGTACCTCGCAATCTCGAAAAACGGTTCGTAGCATTTGCGAACTATGAAAGAAGATTCTATAGAAAAAAAGAGAGAAGATGAGTTCGGCATACGAAGGAGTCCGAAGACGAACCAACAACCAAATTTTCACGTATCGAATGTCGCGAAAGCCGATCCCAAAAACCGACCCGAAAGAAGAAAGGACGTATGAACAAAAGAAGCACGATAAAAGAAGGAAGAAAATATGTATTATATTTAATGAAGAAAACAACAAAGCCGACCCCAACAATCGGCTAACAAAGATTACAAATAAAAAAAAAAAATATATATAATAATACAAAAGAAGACCGATCACAACGATCGGCCCAAAAAGTCTTTGGCCCTATTCTCCGACCACTTCATCACTGGCCACGTCAACTCGGGTCACTTCATCCACGACCTCCTCATCTTCGGCCACTTCGTTCCCAGCTGCATTAGCTTCGGCCACCTCCACTTCGTCCTCAGGCTCAGAAACCTCCTCCGGAACGCCGATCTCGATATCGGAAGGCAGTACGAAGTCAGAAGGCTCATAGGAAAGCTTATCCCTATCCTCGAGCCAGCGGCGAAGCTTACCCTCCTTCTCACGACAATGACGCTCAAAGATCGGAGGAGTGTCTATCGCGTACTGCGTCTTCAGCTGCTCGATCGTGCCGAAGACCCCCCTCAGTTGATTAAACTGGAGGTATTTGTCCGCAATAGCGACCTCTTCGTCGAGGTAAGCCTTAAGCTTGCCGAGTCGGGCTTCAGAGGCATCCCGAAGCCTATCAAGCTGAACCTTCGCCGCAGCAACATGCTCCGAACGAGAACGACGAAGTCGAGCAAGCTCGTCGCTATGACGAGCACAAAGCCCATCGCATCGCTCCTTCAGAACAGCGAGCTCGGCAGAAACAGCCTCCAACGCCAGGTCTCGAGCCTTAGAAGACTCGGTCACAACCTCGAGTTTCTTCTTGAGATCGGCGTTCTCAAGCTCGACCTTGCTAAGTTTCTCCTTCAGCTTCTTCGACTTCTTCTCCTTCTTCAACAGCTGAAGATCCTTCTCAAGACCGCTAACCTTGGCCAAGGCAAGATCCCGCTCTTCCTCGGCCCGATGTCCGGCCCTCCCGGGCTGCGTCGAGGTCCTTTTGGACCGAACCCTTCTCATCGGCAGCCGATGCAAGGAGCTTCTCGTACGAAAGATTCAATAGGGTCCTCTTATAAGCGACCTAACAAATACCGAACGAAAGACAAACAGTCAACAAGAAGATCCAAATATAAAAAAAAGAGGTGCAGCAAAAGCAAACTAAGGTAATAAAAAATCACCCTCTGCTCCAACCGAGCAAGTTGCGCAATCTCCTCCGCGAACACAAGACCATTTGGAAACTCCTCGCCGTGAATATAGCGGAGTAGACGCCGTACCGAAAGGCGGCGGCCTCGGTATGATTGACAAAGGGCATCGCGCCGTTGTAGAAAAACTCGAAACCATGGTCATTGGTCTCACTCAACCGATAGCCAAACTCCTCTTCGGCGAGTGGAGCCTCGGATCGAGATGGACCTCCGGACAGATTTTGCGGGACCCGTCATCTTCTCCGCGGTCCCATCCTCAAGTCGAACCTCGGCATTAGTAGACAATGGCTCCACACGAGCCCTCTTAGAAGAAAGAGCGGCCACTTCGCCCTCCACCGCCTCCAAAGCCCTCTTCGCAAGATACGCCTCCCTATTAAAAGGAGACGTTCGCGCCGCCGTCGCCGATGGCGATCCTACCTCCGAAGTAGGAAGTTTCGCCTTCGGCGATAACGATTTCGCCTTCGGCGATAACGACTTCGCCTTCGGGCGACGCGACTTCGCCTTCGGCGATAGAGACTTCGCCCCGTGGACAACAGATCGCTCCATCCGAGTGGGAGAGCTCACTCTTGGCGGAGGTGTGGCAACCTCCTCATCGCCAGCCTTTCTTCCTCTTCCTCTCCGGCAAGATACTGCTCCCGAAGCTCATCCTCGAACACGCTGGGGATATCATCGAGATCCAGCATCGCGTCAACCTTATATTTTTCTTGAGGTGGAAGAGAGAACGAACCTGAAAAAGACGTTCGGTATAAAAAAAAAAAAAAATAATAATAATAATACTAATATACATATACATGTACCGAACGTACCTCCTAACGATTTCAAATAAACCTGCTGCTGCCGAACAACCTCAACCCAAAGGTACTTCTTCCTTCGAAGAAACTTTTCTTTGAACGGCAAGTACTCCGAAGGGAAGGGGATAGATCGGAGGACACTTGGCTGAAAAAGAACAAGAAAAATCATTAGAAAATCAAAGAAAAAAAGAAGGGGTTCTCGCAAATCCCTACCGATGAAAGGAGACCACTTGGTCCGATACACCCCCCGTCAACATCCAAAACGGATGCCCGGTTAACCTTGACAAAAAAATACTTCTCCCACCAAGACTCGAAATTTGACGGAAGTGTCCCGAAGTCGGCTTGAAACCCGGCTTCCGGCAAATAGACCACGTCCCTTCGAGAGAATAGTTCTTGCCGACACGCGAAATCTCTTCGAAAAGCCGAAGAGTCATCTCAACCTCCATCTCTTCGGCCGCTACCATCGCCGCGATCAAATTTCGTATACACGGAGCCGTCACCGAGAGATAGCTATCATCCGCTCCTCGGCAAAAGAAATAAGCAACCGAGGAAGCGGCGGAAACCGAGCTCCGCCTTGGAAAACATATGTTCGTACAAACATATGTAACCGGGAGGGCGATTCCGTGGCCTCCGATTCGGCTCCGCACCACCAACTCCAGCGGCTCGCCGACTCCGAAAGGGTTCGGAGATTACCGAGACTCCCCGATAACTGCTTCTTCGATGAGGTGAAGAAATGGATCGGCCTCGTCGCCTTCGGCTTTTTCTCCTTGGGGATCTTCGACTTCTGTTTAGTCCCGACAGGATCCAGAACACTCTTCGCCGAAATTTTCAACCGCTTTGAAGGGACCCTCCGAGCTTGACCACCAGGTTGAGAAGACGAGCCTGGTGCCGAAGGCGGAATAATCGGCATCATCGCCGGCTTCGGAACGCTGGCGCGATCGGTCGCCGAACCAACTGCAGGAGATAGTCTATCTCCATCACAGTTTACCCGTTCGTTCGGTATGGGCAACGGCTTCGACCTTTTTCTGATAAGACGCGATGCCGAGCCAGAGGAGGTCGAACTCGTTTTGGAGGATGAAGAAGCCATAACAAATGTACAAATTTTAGAGAGAGGTTGAAGAAGAAATTTAGAGAGAGAAAGTACCTGAGAATTTGCGCGAGAATGAAATGGAGAAATGAAACCAGAGGAGAGGTTTTTATAGAGAAATATGGAAGACGAGGAGGCGCCATCGAAGGGCGCAAAACGAACCACCATCATTACGATGACGTGGCATTCCCCTATTCGCCAGAAAAAAAGGCGCAGCTTCGACGACACGACTCCGAAAATACGAAGCGACGGGAGCTCATCATTACGATGACGTGGCCTCCAGCGATTCGCCAAGGAACGACGCGCGCCCCCCAATGTACCGCCAAAAACTTTAAATAATTACACAACTAGGATGACGTGGCAGCCATTGACTCAACGAAAAATGGTGCGCATTGGTGACATGGGATTCAACAAATCGACGTGGCACTCCGGTGACGTGGCATTTACCGAAGCGATCGATCGCCGAAGACAATCAAATCGCCGATGGTAACTCCTAGAACGCGCCTAAGGCCAATCTCTTTAGTTCGCCTCTCCTAAAAAGCCGAACTGGGGGAGGGACTAATGTTAAGGGTGGGCCCAAGCCCACTCAGGCCTGGCCCATTCCAGGAGTAACCAGAAGAATCCATCGGGCCTTATTCGGCCCGCCGAAGTCAAAGTCCATCAAAGTCAAGGCCCACCGAAGTCAAGGCCCATTTGAAGGGAGCATGCGCGACAGTGACATCGGTACGGACCTGCCATGACTGACACAGGTGACGTTTGTACGGCGGTTCGGCCCAGACGGCAGAGATGTCAGTACGGACCTGCAAGACGCAGAAGTCAGCCGAACGAGCATTAAATGCAGGAGCATGCTCGACAACCGCATTAAATGCAAAGGCATGTTCGACAAAGCAGCTTTCCGTATGTCGAGCATGCGCCAAAGAGCAAAACCCCGCCAAGTCTCCGAAATCTCCACTATAAATAGAGAGTTCCGGCTCATAAGGAGGGGATCCGGAATTTTGAGAGAGAACCTATAGAGAGAAAATAGCAAGAAACATATACTTTCACTTCGACATTGTATCAAACAATCATTCAATCAATAAACAAACGAACTCCGAGTTCTTAATCATAATTTCACATCGGCATTTTATAATCTCACATCGGCATTTGTCCTTATTCTCACTTCGGCACTATCTGTTCGTACCATTATCACTTAACGAGTTTTCCGACCCCACTTCTGTAGCAATCATCTCAGTTCGGTATCCTACCCGAACCCTGTTTTAACAAACTCGGCAAAGTCCTTCGATAAACCGTGCCATTATGACTTCATCGTCTTCATCGAGGTTAGCTCGGACAAGGAGCGTCTCCATCTCTTGGAAGTAATCCCTCACGGAGTTGGAACCTTGAGTGAGCTTCCTAAGCTTGTTGAGCGTTTCGAGGTGATAGTGGTTGAGCACAAAACACCTCCTCATGTACAAAGTATGTTGCGGCCATGTAGTGAATGTCGCCTCGTTGTGTCGGCCTCTTGTCGCAAATAGCTGATCCCACCACAAGAGAGCGTAGTCACTGAACTTGGAGACATCTATCTTCACTTTGTTCACGGGATAAGTGTCGTGGTACAAGAAACTAGACTCCATCCTCCTCCCCAATCTAAGTAAGCTTCGGGATCGTTTTTGCCTCGAAACGGAGGAAACTTAGCTTTGATGTGCCCAAGATGCTGCTTCACCAGATCCCTATGCTCTCGGTCATGTCTATGGCTTATCCTACTATGATCAAAGGTGTGGTGTTCGTAGTAATCACCATCCTCATCGTTTGATTCAATGAACATGCGTCGACCAACAATAGTTTCTTCTCGGAGATTATGTTATGGATATGATCGACGCATTGGCGCAGCTTGCTAACGCTCTCTAGGCCAGCACGTGTATGATGATTCGACGCTTTTGCCTCTTGGCTCATCCGCATCGAGACGATAGAAGTTGCGGATGAATTTCAGCTTGGATGTGCCAGCGATGCCGTCTCTTTTGGAAATCCGAATAGCTTTCAATGGCGTCGGCGTAGGCTCACATTCAGATTCTGAACTATCCTCTGCGGCTTTCTTAGAAAGTTGCTCACGTTCCAAGGTGAGTTGTTAAGTAATTTTTGCAGAATAGTTTGTTGAATCGCCTCGGCGATTTGAGAGGCAATCAACTTCTTTAGCTCGTCCATGGTTCTTGAAGGTAGCTCCATGTACATGATTCAAGAACAAGAAACTCGAGCTAAATAGTTTAAGGAAACACAAACGAGATATAATGAGAACAAGGGATAACTCGACACGAAACAACTCAAAGAAAATAACGAGTGGAACAAGTCAAGTGGCTTGCTTATCAAGTCTATTACTTGATCCACAAGTTTCTAATCAACTTGGCCAATCTCTAATTTAATTTCATGCAAACTTCAAACAAATAAATCAGAGAATCGGATCAAAGACAAAAAAGGAAAACGAGGTTTTGAAGTTTCCAAAAGTTTTAGCAAATAAATTCAAAAAAAAAGGAAAACTTCCAAAAACCAAAAGTGGAAAACGTGTTTCGCAAGTTCATGATCAAATTCTCGGTTCTCCAGCGAGGGATGCAAAGAATCACGAAGAACACAAGTTGCTACAACCTAGTATCGAGCAGATGATAACCAAACAATTGGATATTAAGCACAAAATGAAAACATGTTTACAAGCGAAGTAATTTTCAGTTCGGGAAAATAGGTATTCTTAGTGAAACAAATCAAATTCGCCTAAAACAATAGTGCACTAGTTACAAGTAAATCCTAACTCACTTTTCAACCTATAAATCGATTTAACGATTAACAAGAAATAAGCCTAGACAAAGGTAGTTTGGTTAAATCGAGTTCTTAGCATATAAATCAATGTAACTAAAATCTTATCACAACAGATTATGCGAGTAAAATAAGAGGAAATAAACAATAAGTCTTTGGTTCAGAATCGACTTTGATATCAGATGATACGATCATCATTGGCAGATCAATGCTCCGAAAGAGGCTAAATGGCAAACTGCGGTGAAACAGTGGTGGTGGATATAAGTGTGGCGGTTTATGGTGTAAAGACCGAGATAGTGGTGACGGAATGGAGGTTGTTATGCGTGGGCCTAGGCCCAACATGGTCTGATCCATTTAAGAAGCCCATCAGATAAGGCCCACTGAACAAACAAAAAAGTGTCTTCACGGCCCAATAAGATTTGGCCCATTGACAGAAAACGACACCGAGGAAAGGCCGACAACACGGATTAGCGGCTCGAACGGTACTGACAGCACAGTTTCGCGGAGCCGAACGGCACGGCCTATGACAGGGATAGGGACCTGTTCGACGGTATGGGAACAGTACGGCAAATATGCGCCAAGAAAACCTCGATAAAATGCAAGAGCGTTCACTATAAATAAAGGACCTCCTGTTTAGAGCAAAATGTTCGCATTTTTAGAGAGATTAGAGAGAGAATCTACAGAGAGAAACAATTACCCCATTTTTATCCATCTTTCAGTTTGTCATTTTAGTTCCATATTTTTGTTCGGCATATTTGCTAACAATTCTGTTCGGCACCTTTTCTAACAATTTTGTTCGACATCTTTGTAACATCGTTCGTTGCTATCTTTAGCATTAAAAAAACATTTCGCTAGATAACCTAGCGAACTCACTGAGCGAACAACAATTGTCAAAACAAGATTTCCGACTCCCTATTTCTTACATTAAACTCCGAACGAAAGTTAATACTCAATTACCGAGTAGTTACAAAAATACCAGAAATATTAAATTAGCTCAAAATTTCTTAAATTAAATTCTAAGGTCACAAAACTAAATCTAACAAATAAAATACACATCACACTACCAAAAAAATAATGATAAGTAATAAATCAAGAAATCGAAATAAAGAAAAGAAAAAAGAATAAATAATAATCTACAAACAATAATGAAAAACGAGAAATAAATATACTAAATGAGGTTTAAGATCATACCATAAAGTTTTCTTCTTCGTCTTTAAAATTTTAGAAACTTAAAAAAAATGATTTGGAAGTAGTCATACGACATATATATATAATAATCAAAAGACACCTTTTGGAAGACACCTTTTGGAAGACACCTTTTCGACGAAACCACACGAGTTTGTAAAGCCACTTTTACGAGTTTGTAAAGACATCTTTACGAGTTTGTAAAGACACATTTACGAGTTTGTAAAGACACATTTACGAATTTGTAAAGACATATTTACGAGTTTGTAAAGACAACTTTACGGAACACACCCCTACGAAATTTCAACAAAGAAATCTCAACAAATCTCTATTTATAATAATCAAAAGACATGATCAAAAGTCACGATTAAAAGACATGATCAAAAGTCACGATTAAAAGACATGAAAGACACCTTTACAACGAATGAATACAATTTCATAAAGACATATTTACATAACACACCCCATCACACCCAAACACACCCCTTGAGTCTTTTTTCATTTTGTTAACTCCGAACGATATACTTAACCATTTTACCCCCACAACATTTGGCGCCCCCAGTCCGCGTAGACAACCGAACCCTGGAGTCTAGAATCACAATAGGCACGACGAACATTTTCCACAAACGAATGTAAACGCCAACCGCTCTGACGAAGTCGTCCAGCCTGGTATAATCGAACTCCTTTCAAGTCTGGTCAGCAAGGTGGACACTCTAGCTCAATTGACAGACGCGCGATTCGAAGCACTTTCCTCGAAAGGACCACGACTTCAGCGATCGATCAACGAATTCTCCCCGAATGTCCAGAGAAATATCTTCGGAGAACCTTCGCACGCAGCTCGGTTGTCTGCTCGCGGGACACCTCTACGGAGCTCGCGATCCGACATCAATCTATGGCACCCCTAAGTTCGCCAATCAGGTCACCGGAACCAACTTTGCTGGTCCCAATACTTACCAACGAGACGATTCGAATCACCGCCCTAGACGAACGTTCGACGACTCTCGGTTGTATGACGCACCTATCACTGCCCCGACCGCCAGATATTACGAGTTCGAGCGAATGAGGCAGGAGCTGAACGACATGAGCTCTCGAGTCCACGAAGCTATTAGCGAAGCTCCCGAGATCGGACGCGTATTGAGGGAAGCGCAGAGCGTCCCTTTCACGTCGGATATCACGCGTTTTTACATCTCGCACCCCGGAAAAATCACCATTCCGAAGTATAACGGAATGACAGACCCAGTTCAACAGGTCACAACCTTCACAATATCGATGGGAAGAGCCCAGTTCGCCCCCGAACTGTGAGACGCAGGATATTGTCAATTGTTCGTCGAGAATCTGACGGGCACGACACAAAGATGGTTTAATCGACTAACTCCCAACTCGATCAGTAACTTCCATCAGCTACAGATAGTATTCCTCAAACACTACTCGATGTACATACACAAGGAACAATCAATCGTCGACCTATGGGTAATGACGCAAGGAGAAAGCGAAACGCTGAGAAAATACGTCGAGAGATTCAAAGAGGTCTCCTCCAAGATCAAAGTGCCGGCCGACGTGGTTGTCCAAGCACTTCGTAACGGACTATGGTTCGGGTCGCAATTCCGCGACGGACTATGGTTCGAGTCGCAATTCCGCAACGAACTCACAACCAACGAACCAAGAGCATTTGAGGAAACACTACACAAGGCCACGGCCTACATCAAGTTAGAGGAGGAGAAAGTTGCTTTAACCACGAAGTACACATCACTCAAAACTCGTTCGAAAGAAAAGGAGAGACAAAAAGAAGAACATCGTGAACCGCGACAACAAAACGACACAAACTATAAAAACAGAAACCCTAGGATCCACCTGATCGACGACGAAGCTAATAACCCAATCGATCGGGAAACGGTTCAGGGTACCAGAACAAGGGTAACTACCAAGATAGAAACCCAGGATTTCGGGGAGGATCGCAAGGCGATCACCAAAACAGAAACAGTTCGGGGAACTATCCGAACAACAGCCGATCCGGCGGTCGCGACACGAGCAAGCATTGCGACTTTCATAAACAAGCTACCAACCTTGGAGGATATAAGAGCGAACTACACATATATCCAACCCGAATCGACCGGGAAAACACAACCCAGACGTGATTAAGCAAGGGGCTCAGAGTCGTACGATAAGAGAGAATGAGAAGAACTATCGGGACCACCCAAGGTAGCTCGCAAGAAAATCGGGATGATAATGGGAGGCCTCGTTGACTGTAACGACTCATTCAAATCGATCAAAATATCGCAACGCGAGGCCATCGTCGCAATCAAATGGGCCAGCACCAACGATGCACCGAGCCGTCCTGATCGAGAAATCACGTTCGCGAACATGATAACTCCCGCACCGCTTTCCCCCAATTATCGCGGACTGCGAAGTAGCCAAAATCATAATCGACATGGATGGAGCTAAGGAGTACACGATCAAACAGAACCAAAAACCCCTGACCGCTTTCAACGGAGAGACGACTATGTCGTTGGGAACCATCAAACTTCCAGTACATATCGGAGGCGTCGCCAAATTGGTCCAGTTCGACGTCATCGACATGCCATCATGAGAACCCCTTGGATCCATGCAATGGAAGCATCCCATCTATTTTCCACCAATGTCTAAAGTTCTCAAGCCCGACCGAAACCAAGACAATAAGAGGAGACCAACGCGTGGCGAGAAGTTTCTTTATCGTCGAAATTAAAATAAGAAAATCATGTGCAATCGTCCAGCAGGAGAACGAAGAAATGGCCGACGCCTACCAAACAAAAGTAGCACCTGAAGGAATTCGTCACCTTACCATCGAAGGTTCGGAGTCGAAACGTTCGGAAACACAATACAAAGAAGCAACGAGCGAGGAAGCTCCAAAGCTTGACAAAATACTGCAGGTCAATATTGATCCCAGTGACATGACGAGGTGTGTGGGAATGGGCGTCGACCTCGAACAAACTTTGCAGGTCGCATAGCGAAGTGAGCGGTCGAACTCAGCAAGTACGACATTAACTACAAAACAAGAACAAGTGCAAAATCGCAAGTGCTCGCCGATTTTTTGATCGATCTCCCACCATAAATGATAACAGCCGCTAAACGGAACACCTGAAGGATGAAGTTCTAGAACAATCGTTCCAACTCGGATTCAAAGCCTCCAACTACGAAGCAGAATACGAGGCAATAATAGCATGTATACAACTAGCCCTCAAGCTCAGAGTCAAAAGAGCTCGACGCTTTTTGCGATTCTCAACTCGTTACCAGCCGGTTCAAAGGAGAGTTCGACTCCAAGAATGAGAGAATGGAGGCGTACCTTCGAGTCGTCAAAACACTGGAGGAAAAGTTCAGTTCCTTCACCATCACAAAGATACCCCGAGCAGAGAACACGTCCGCCGACGCACTCGCAGCTCTAGCTTCGACCTCATACCCAACTCTGCAAAGGACGATCCCCATTGAGTGCATCAAACATCCGAGCAAAGACCTCACGAAAGGTGCATGCATAATAAACCGAGACGTTGACGAAACAGACGACTTCGGTGAAGAACTCCAAACACCGGACTCCCCACCAAGAGAAGATCGCTTCCCACAAAGCCTCGATGAACCAGACGATTGGCAACAAGAAATCGTTCTCTACTTGCTAAACGGCGAAGTATCTGAAGGAAAGTAGGCAGCTCACCGACTGAGAAGCAAAGCAGCGCGCTACACCTTACTCGATGACTGCCTCTTCCGCTGGAGCGCCTCCGGCGCCCTCGTGTTTTGCATTGCGGGTGACGAGGTCGAACGAGTGCTAAGAAAGGCCCACAAAGGATCAACCGACAATCATTTAGGATGACGAGCCCTATCTCTTCACGTTAAGAACTACGAATTTTTTTGGCCGACCATGCAGAAGGACTACGTTGATTTCGCCCAAAATGCGAAAAATGCCAAAGGCATGGAGATTACATAAACGCCCCAGCCCAACTCCTCAGTTCGGCAACAACACCATACCCCTTAATGCGATCTGAAACAAAAAGCAATACACCATACCCCTTAATGCGATGGACATTGTAGGTCCCTTAAAGCAATCTGAAACAAAAAGAAAATCAGTCAAAAGTCCAAAACGAAGACAAAAGGATTCGCGACACCTACCGATAACAACGGCCCATTTGGATCGATACACCCTATCAACATCCTGAACCGACGCCGAACTAATCTTGACGAAATAATATTTCTTCCACCAATGGGTAAGTTTAACGTGTCGGGCCGAAGTGAGCCGGAACCCTTTCCTCCAGGAAATCGAGTAAGTCCCAGGAAGCGAACCATGCTTGCTCACCTTCGTGATCTCATCGAAGCAGGTCGGAGTCATCTCGAACCCCAACTCCTTGGCCGCCAAAATTGCAGCAACCAAGTTCCGAAGAGACGGAGCCGTCAATTGGGAGATCGCCATTCCCCTCCTTTCGGCCAAGGCGACCAGAAGGTTAGGAAGGGGAAACCACAACCCCGCTTCGGTGAAGGTCGCCTCGTAAAGACAGAGATACGCAGAGGGACAGTGCCAAGGCATCTGACCCGGAAGCGGTTCCAATATCTCTAGTGGATCGCGAGCTCTATAGATATCTTGAATCCTGTCGAGCCCATTGTCGAACCTGCTCGTTGACGAAGCAAACAAATTTATCTGACGCGGCTTCTTTGTCTTTTTCGCTCTTCCTACTTCGGGAGGCGTCGGAGTAGCTTCTTCGGGAACCTGTCGAACCTGAGGCGGAGGAGTAAACTCCTTATCTCGAAGAGAAGGGACCTCTATCTGCTGACGAACCGGTGATTGAGAAGATACCATCTGCGCCAAAGGGTCAAACATAAATCCATCGGGAACTTGAGTACAATGACCGAAAGATTGGTCGCGAGCATAATCAGGTCGCGGTAACAGCCTGGAGTTATCTCGATTCACCGCAGTACCCGAAGTCGACCGATCTAGTCGCCGAAGGAAACCAGAGGACAAAGAGGAATCCGAACTTGAAGCTGAGGAAAAACCCAAACCCGTAGATGGAGAAGCAGACATGATACGAAAGTAAATTCTAGAGAGAGAGAAAGTCCCTGAAAGTTTGCGCGGAGAAGAAATGCGAAATATGAATCCAGAGAGGGATTATATAAGGAGAAGCGAAGGAAGAGGAAGAGACGCTATCGAAATACGCGAAGAAGCATCATAATTACGAGCTAGGGATGACGTTGCACTCAATGATACAGTGAAACAAAGGCGCAACTTCTTAAATACACCAAACCCAACCGACGAGTCATATCCCCTTCTTCAAAACGAACTGGGGAGGGACTACTGTTATGGGTGGGCCTAGACCCAACATGGCATGGCCCATTTAAGAATTTCATCAAATCAGACCCACTGAACAAACAAGAAATTGTCTTCACGGCCCAATAAGATTTGGGCCCATTGACAAAAAACGACGTAGTTGGGCCTTCAAAAAGACGTAGCGAAGACGAAGACGAAGACGTAGCGAAGACGAAGACGTAGCGAAGACGAAGACGAAAACAACAACGAGGAATGCGGTTTCAAAAATCGCACGAGAGAAAGGGAGGCGAGGAGTTTTTTAAAAAAATTGTAAATTTATTTTCAGCTTTTTAATTTAATCAAAAATAAATTATTTTTAAAGTTTCTGACATTTTCTTAAATGGCCTTCTCATAAATATTTTTCTGAAAAATACCCCTCAACATTCATCTCATGTCTTTATATAATAATCAAACTAACCCTCCAAAAACGGGTTAGTCTAGTTATTTTCGGCTTTTCTTGGGTTAGTTTGATGCATTTTCACTTATTAAAATTAGTTCATTTGGGTTGTCTCTCTTAAAACTTAAAATCGGTGTAATGGTTGGATTTATCTAGGGGGAATTATAAAACTACGCCTTTTAAATTTCATTTTACAAAACTAGGCAATTTGAAAATCAATTCACAAAACTACAAATAAAAACTAAAAATTGAATCTAAATAATCCCTACCCACAATACCCTATCCCCTTTAATACTAAACCATAAATAATAATTAGTGAACTAAAATGAAAAAAATAATTTTGGTAATTTTTAAAGGGCAATTTAATTTTTAAAAAGAGTGTACATATAGAAAAGATGAATTAGGTATAGTTGTGCAAAGTAAGGAATGAACGAATGTAGTTTTGTGAATCATATATTAATTGAGGAAACAAAGAGATAAAAAAATTTGATAAACACTAAAGCCAAAAATTTATGAAATCTAAAAGACCCATTAAAAATACATTTATTTTATCACTAATTATTAATAATTGAGACAATTACAAAAGTACACTTTTTGAATTGCAACTCAGAAAAATACACCATATCAAAGTCACTTTTTAAAACTACACCTAAACACTCAAAATTATATCTAAATAAACAAAATCCTACTCTTTTAATAATATACCCTAAACACTAATTAGCGAACTTAAAAAGTTTTTTAATTTTGGTAACTTTTGAAAGTATAAATCAACCATTTAAAATTTTAAAAGGGTGTATATATATAAAAGTATTGAATTAGTTTTGTGAATTCCTCTTAATAATTTATCTAGTTAAGCACATAAATCTAATTAATCACAAAATATAAATTGTAAGTTTAAGGCCCATAAAAACTCAATATTAACTATTGCAATAAAAAAAAAGAATCAATACTAACATAATAATATAAATCTAATTAACATATAATATACTATTACTTTTTAATTTATTTAAATAATTACACTAACAAGTTACATACACTAACTTACATTAAACATCACTTTAGTAGAGTTATCTCCTAAAGACTCCTTACTTCTTTTTTTTTTTTTGTCAAACTAAAGACTCCTTACTTCTATAACATCTTATATATAGGGAAAATTCGAAATATAGGACATATATACCTATAGTTTGTCCATATAGACATTTCTAATAAAAATTTGTTCACATAAACCTTTTTAACTTTAATTTCCGAAAATACCCTTAAATTAAAGCAAATGAAAAATATATAATTAATTATAAATCATAAATAAAACTAAAATAAAAGAAGGCAAACATACAATCAATTAAAAAAAATTAGGTTTTTCTTCGTTCTCTCCTCTTCCTTATCTTCTTCTTCTTCTAAAATCTTTCTTCTTCAATAATCAATCAAGATCTTCTTCTTCTCATAATTGGATTTGTATTTTCTCTAACCAATCCCTTTTGATATCTGTAAGTTTCTTTCTCTCCCTATCTCCACTACTTATCTTTCAGGAGAGAGTCATTCTCATTACACATGAGTGATTTTGAGCTCTCTCACGAATTGAGTTTCATCATACATGTCGGTAATTGTTGTCAATCGAGTCGATTTTGCAATTTCTCAATGTGTGGGTGATATTAATTTTTTTGATTTTAGAATCGGTTTCATCGTTCACTTCTATGTTCTATTAAGAAACTTGATATTTTTCTTATTCTAGGATGTTTTAAAGCTGTAAATTAGCTAAATTATCTACACATATCTTCTCTTTTAACATGTCAAAGTTTATTTGGTTTGTTAATTAGTATATATGTTATTGTTGAAGCTTCAATTAGTTAAGTAATTTGATGTTTTGGTTCTTGATTTATAACTTTCTTAAATATGCATATGTTGTTTACTTTAGCTTTTAATGTAACTACATGAGTTAAGCGAATAATATTTATACTCTGTCATATATGTCTCTATCATAGAGTTAGTATCATTGTTTAGTAACCATTTTGTTGCAAGTTTTAGTGTTTGGGGTTTATATTTATATTTTTGTCTGTGTATTTTATGGAGAATTTGCTTTTATAGGTTTAGAGAGTTTAACTCTCACTTAGTGTTATGTTTGTTGTAATTCTAATTTAGTTTCATTTTTAATTCTCGCTTAGGTATAGAGGAAAGTGTGCTTCCAAAACGACTTTACAAACCTGGATCTGAACCACAAGTATGTAGATAAACAACATTTATAAGAAGAAAAAAAAGAGAAAGAGGAAACTTTTTAATTCATGTTGTTTTCAACTTTGAATTACTAATTGTTCATTGTAATCTAATTTTATTTTTAAAAGAAGGTAAAACATGATATATTTAGCGTCGATCACTAATTATATGGTTTAAGTTTTTGAGTTTTTTTTCTTGTTATATGAAAATTAAAATGGAGTTGAACTTTGCATGCTTTTGGTACATTATACTTCGTCCAGTATCGGACATTTTTTTAAGATGCAAAATCTCCATCTTTGTAATTGAAAATCGTTTTAGGTTATAGTGAAAGAATAAAAAACCAATAAAAAAACATGTATATACGTTGTTTAGGGTTTTCTATAAATTTTAGAATATGTATTCTAAATTATTCATAACGATTTCGTAGTTCAGAAGTTGTATTCTACAACTCGTAGAATATTATTTGTAGTCCATTCTAAACTACGTAGAACGAAATTTTGTCAAACTGCAGAATACATATTCTAAAATTTGTAATACGTAGAATACGTATACCTAAAGAATTAAAATATTCTAAAAACAAATAAATTCAAAAATTTGTGAATAAATTTTCTTCTACATAATAAATAAAGAGTTTTTGAAATATTCTAGATTTTCCTTTAAATTTAAAAATTAATTTTTATCATTTTTTACATTATTACAAAGGGTATTTTAGTAAAAAAACATAAAAGTTTACATGGACAAACTATAGTTAAATATGTTCTATATTTCTAATTTCCCCTATATATAATATATATAAAAGCATTATATACTTTAGAGATTATCTATAAAATCATATATATATATTATAATTTCATATAGTTTAGTTTTTGTTTAATGAGGTTGCTTGGGATTTTCATTTTTGTGCCGAAATTAACCGAATTCTTCGATTTAGTCCAGTGAATTCAGTTATTTTTTTTGTTTAGTTCACTAAATTTGGTTTGGTTTGGTTTGGTTATTTTCAGTTTAGTTTTGGTTTAACGTTGGTATAATTTTAATTTTTAAAAAAGAAATATAAAAAATTGGGTAACCGATGGGTTGGGCGAAGCGAACAAAACTGGAATCCGGTCAAAATTCTCACCGTTAAGACAAACAATTGATTATTCACTTCAAACTGATTCTTTCTTATTGTACCGTACAAATGTTTTTCTGTTTATTCTTATTATTATAATCTAAAGTCTAAACCATTCGTTTATTTCTCAAAGAATATATTTAGTGGGGCCCGTCGAAACATTTGTCTTTTTGCAAGAGAATATATGACGAAAAAGTGTTTTCTTTACTTCTGTTTATCAAACTCACACTCCTTCACTCTCTTTTCTCCATTGTTGGATATCATCCTTCAAGGTAATCTTCTCTTTCATTTCATCTTCTCCTTCTTTAGATTCTTGGTGCTTTTTTTTTAGTTTGACCTAATTAATTGTTAAGGGTTTCGAGGGTTATGTATTAATATTAATAACCCCCCAAAAAAAGTTGGATCTTTTTTCAATTTTTGTTCTTTTATCCTTGTTCAAATATTGATTGTTGTCTGAATCAAAATCTTCAATCTGAATATTTTGGTAAGAGGAATGATCTAGAAACCTAAACATTTGTCTGAGTTTCTTGTCTGTTTATAGTTTTGTTCTATTTCTTTCTTCTTTGTTTGTACTCTTTGCTTTTGTAGAAAAAGAAACTCTAATTAATATTATGCTACTCAGGTTTTAGCTGCAGAAAATGGCGACGGTTTCGTGTCTGGTTGTTTATGTGGTGATGGTTGTGGTGTTGCTGACGATGCTGCGGTTAGGACAAGGATACCCTCACCAAGATCATGTCGTGAAGCTTCCTGGTCAGCCTCCTGTCGCCTTTAGACAGTACGCTGGCTATGTCGACATCGACTCCAGTTCAGGCCGTAGTCTTTTCTATTACTACGTCGAGGCCGAAACACATCCTGATACAAAGCCATTAACACTTTGGCTTAATGGAGGTACTGTGTTTCGGTTACCACATCTCTGTTTATTGATCAATTTTGAAGCTGCAAGTTAAATAATCAAGGTTGTTTCTTTAATTGCAGGCCCAGGTTGTTCATCGGTAGGAGGAGGAGCTTTCACTGAGCTTGGTCCCTTTTATCCCACCGGCAATGGACGTGGCCTTCGCATGAATTCCATGTCTTGGAACAAAGGTATCTCTCTCGTTTGACACATTTATGCGAAAATAACATTAAGAAATTTGTGATTCTGATACCATTTGTTGATTTGTGCGTTTAGCCTCGAACTTGTTGTTTGTTGAGTCACCAGCTGGAGTTGGATGGTCTTACTCGAACCAGAGCTCAGATTACAACACCGATGACGAAACTACTGGTATAGTATTATATGTTTCAGATTATTTGTAACTCTTTGACTATATATGATTGAGTGTTGTTGTTCTTGATATAATGTTTTTTTTGGATATCTTGACAGCTAATGATATGCTAACCTTCTTCTTGAGATGGTTTAATAAGTTCCCTGAGCTCAAGTCCCGTGATCTCTTTCTCACTGGCGAAAGCTATGCAGGTATGTATTTCGATACAGTTTTCATCTATTGCCTTTAGAAACATCACATCAGTGTTTATGTTTTTATTGCAGGACATTACATACCTCAGTTAGCTGATAAGTTTCTCAACTACAACTCACACTCGAATGGCTTCAAATTCAACATTAAAGGCCTCGCTGTGAGCTACCTTCTTCTTAGATGATTTGCATTATCTATTTTGATTATCTTCTGATTGCTATGTATGCTTGTTTTTCGCTTCATATTGAAAATCTAAGCCCTCGCTGTGAGCATCTTTCTTCTTAGATCTGAAGCTTGTCTTTGTTATTTTCTGATATGTATGTTTGTTTGTTTGTTTTTCTATTTATGGGCAGATTGGGAACCCACTTCTGGATCTTGGCAAGGACGCTAAAGCTTCGTATGAGTTCTTCTGGTTACGCGGGATGATGTCTGATGAAGTACACCTCGCCATCACTAGTCATTGTGACTTTGCCAGCCCACAGAACATCAGCAAGGCATGCAATGACGCTCTCTACGAAGCCAGTAACATCATAACGGAGTATATAAACCCGTTTGATGTTATATTGGACGTGTGCTACCCGTCTATCGCCGAGCAAGAGCTGAGGCTCAAGAAAATTGTTAGGCGCTAGTGATTGTTTTCAGTTTGTTGTTTCTTTTGTTTTCCTCTGTTTCGTCAAAATGTTCTATTGACTTATTTTCTTGTATGTGTGTTTCAGGCTATGAGGATGAGCTTCGGCGTGGATGTTTGTATGACATTCGAGAGAGGTTTCTATTTCAACCTCCCCGAGGTCCAGCTTGCTCTTCACGCCAATCGCACTCGACTGCCATACGCGTGGTCTATGTGCAGCAAGTAAACGATTCTACACTCTCTTTGTTTTGGAGTGAAGTAACTTCTTTACTGTTATAGTCTAATTTACTTTGTCTGTGACAGCTTCTTAAACTACTCGGGCGTGGATGGTAGCATCGACATGCTTCCGATTCTAAAGAGAATCCTACAGAAGAAAATACCTGTTTGGATCTTCAGGTAATAGTTATATACACTAAAAAGACTCCTTTTAATCGCATTCTTCTCAACAAGTTTCAATTATTGCAGCGGAGATCAAGATTCCATCGTGCCGCTTCTTGGCTCAAGAACTATCGTGCGAGAGCTTGCTCATGATCTCAAGTACAAGGTCACGGTGCCCTACGGATCCTGGTTCGACAAAAGACAGGTTATTAATTTCTTAAACCAAGTATGGGTTATCTCAAGACTGATGATTCAAAATATCTTGCTGATATTGCGGGTTGTGACTAGATTGGAGGCTGGACAATAGAGTATGGAGAGCTACTTACCTTTGCGACGGTGAGAGGAGCGGCACATACTGTGCCGTACGCTCAGCCATCTCGTGCTCTAAAGCTGTTTAGGCGTTTTCTGGCTGGCCAGAGACTGCCAAGCACACCTGAGATGTAGTTCCATATTCTAAATAGTCTAAACAACATTAATTTGTGTTTAGACGGGGGCTTGGATAAGTAGAGACAAAACATATCTCTATATATATAAGGGTTTGTGTTGTGGTTTGGTTGGAACTTCACTACTTGGTTATCTTAATTATACTTATATCTAGATTCTGACGGACTGGACTAATATTTACAAAATATTAATTTGATATAATTTTAAATAATTTTTTATGTTGATTTTTTTAATCATATATGTATGTTCTAATATTAAAAATAATTTTTTATATATTATAAATTAATATTATGTATGATATATTTTGACCCGTCGCAAACTTGCGCAGGACGTCACACAAAGTATCTAAAAGTATTAAAAATTTAAACTTCTTAAAGATTTTTGGATGCTTTGGTTTTTTATTTATATCATCAATTTGAATATTTTAAGAAAAGTTTTTTAAATAATTAAAATTTTAAATAATTAAAATTTTAAATAATGAAAATACTTTTAATGGGGAATTCACAAAACTACACCCTTTCAACCCCTCATTCACAAAACTACACCTAATTTATTTTTTTCACATATTTACACCCTTTCAAAATTTTAAAAGCTTGATTTACCCTTTTAAAAATTACCAAAATTAAAATCTTTTCATTTGGGTTCGCTAATTAGTGTTTAGGATATAGTATTAAGGGGGTAGGATTGTGTGGGTAGGGTTTATTTGGATTTAATTTTGAGTGTTTATGTGTAGTTTTGTGAAATATTTTGGAAATGGTGTAGTTTTGTGAAATGTAATTCAAATGGTGTAGTTTTGTAATTCTCCCAATTTTAATTAATGAAAATATATTATTAATAGAGGAATTCACAAAACTACACCCTTTCAACCCCCTCCTTCACAAAACTACACCTAATTTATTTTTTCACATATTTACACCCTTTCAAAATTTTAAAAGCTTGATTTACCCTTTTAAAAATTACCAAAATTAAAATATTTTCATTTGGGTTTGCTAATTAGTGTTTAGGGTATAGTATTAAGGGGGTAGCATTGTGTGGGTAGGATTTATTTGGATTTAATTTTGAGTGTTTAGGTGTAGTTTTGTGAAGTATTTTGGAAAGGGTGTAGTTTTGTGAAATGTAATTCAAATGGTGTAGTTTTGTAATTCTCCCTTATTAATATTGTACGATGGATTATCATAAAATTGAAATATTTATAATACTTTATATTTTCATTATGGTACATATTTATTTTTATTTTTCGTTTTTAATTGTAATCCTATTAATTAGGAATATTTTTGTATTTATATTTATTTATTTTTCTAATTTATTTTTTTAATCCTATTAAATAGGAATGTTTTTTTTTAATCAAAAATTACTTTATACTAAAATTTATACAATGACATTACATGTAATTAAAAAGAAAATTTAAAGCTTCTCAATTTGTCTTTCCCAATTAATAGTATAGATTATGAAAAAATTAGGAAATCATGTACAATTTTTGACTTTAATTGTCAATAAGGTGATATGTGTTTCAAAATTGGTAATTAGATGATTTTCCTTCATTCTGATTTTTTATGACTGATATACCCTTCTGAGCGTTCACACGGGTTCATGAATGTTCACAAATTTTTTGTTTCAGATTTTTTCATGAATTACTTAATCAAACTATGAATATTCACATGTTGTCATGAATATTCACATGTTGTCATGAATATTCACATGTTGTCATGAATATTCACACATGTTCATGAATATTCACACAGAATTAGATTGACAGTGTCATAATTATTTTAGAAGGAAGACATGTGCAAACATCAATGTTCATGCATATACATAAATGTTCACACGACCTAACCAGAAAGTTCAGGGTTATTTTTGACTTTTCAACATAAAAAATCACATAAACACAAATACAAAAAAATCACCTTATTGGCAAATTAAAAAGTAAAAAATACCTAGTTTACTAAATAACTCATAGATTATTAAGAACATAACTGGTCGTGAACTCGAAAGCCTCTTGTTTGTGATGTTGTTAGACTCCTAAGTTTATGTTGTTCAAAAAGAGAACTTTACTCTGTTTCATGTTTTGATCAAAAGCAACAATTTTCAAAACAACCAAATCCATCTGGGAGAATTATAAAACTACACCATTTGAATTACATTTCACAAAACTACACCATTTCAAAATTACTTCACAAAACTACACCTAAACACTCAAAATTAAATCCAAATAAATTCTACCCACACAATCCTACCCCCTTAATACTATATCCTAAACATTAATTAGCGAACCCAAATGAAAATATTTTAACTTTGGTAATTTTTAAAAGGGTAAATTAAGCTTTTAAATTTTTGAAAATGTGTAAATTTGTGAAAATGTTGAATTAGGTGTAGTTTTGTGAATGGAGAGTTGAAAGAGTGTAGTTTTGTGAATTTCTCAATCCATCTTCATGAGAAGTATTTGAATTACCATTATTATGTACAATGCTCCTTGTGTGCCCTTGGGGATACATCAAAAGTCACATACAATATTATTCATCATCTGATCTATTTGTGTGCAAAAGATTTTTATATCTGCTTCCAACCATATTGCACCATCACAACATGTGAGGTGTGTATCAAAGAAAAAGTTAACCTGCAAAACTGAAACAACACATTATATATTGTACATTCTCGTATTAATAAATCATCAAGTTTACAATTTTATATGGGGAAAATCGCCGTTTAATTCCTCAACTTTTAAATTAAAGCCATTTTATTCCTCAACTAGAATTTAAGTCATTTAATATTTCAACTTTTACGCGCGAACTAATTAAATCTCTACTTTCGTTGACCAAACCATTTTATACTCTACGAAAGTCAACCGTTAACTTACAACTTAACGTCGCTAACTAGTTCGAGAATAATTTGACATAAATCAAAAAGTTCATGTATTTTTTAGCTTCATTTTGAAACTTAGAGAATAATTTGGCTTAAACAAAAGCTCATATTTTATTTTTATTTTGACCGAAAGTGGGAGAATATTTTTGCTTCAATTTTTTCCGTTAATAAAAAAAAGAAAACGAGGAGGTTTTTTTTTTGTCACGAAACATAAAAAACGAGGAGGTTAGAAACATAAAAAAAAACATGAAATGTAAGAGGAGGTTAGAAATACATTTTTTTCTTACATGATCAAATATTCACAAAATTACACCATTTCATTACTTCCTTCAAAAAACTCTATTAAATTCAATATTTTTTTCTATAATTAACCTCTTTTAAAATTTTAAAAAGATTGATTTAATCTTTAAAAAATTATCAAAATTAAAATATTTTCACGTGGTTCGCTAATTAGTGTTTATGATATGAGATTAAATGTATAAGATTATGTGGATAATGTTTATTTGGATTTAATTTTGAGTGTTTACTAGTAGTTTTAAAAAATGTCTTTGAAATTGTGTAATTTTGTAAAATGCAATTCAAATTGTTTAGTTTTGTAATTCTCTATTTTTTAATCTAAAATGTTAAGTTAATATATATATTATCAAAAATGCATAAAAGTTATTTGTCAAAATTATACTTTTTACTTTTGAAATTTACACGTCTTCAGACATTGCGAGAAAAAAACAAACTTTTATATAAAACTTCAAAACCTAAAATAAAAAAATAAAAAAACAGCCGCCACCACCAAATCTTCAAAACTTCACGAACGCCTTCTCCGGCTTCATCCACAGAGACCATTGTGGTCCCCGAATCAACACAGCTTCTTAACGTCAATATGACGAATGTAACGAAGCTCGATGCCTCCAACTTTCTAATGTGGAGACGTCAAGTCTATACTCTTCTCAACGGTATGGTTTAGCGGGTTATGTTGACGGTTCAAACGTCATGCCACTTCTTACACTTACAAATCATGGTGTGAGCAGTACGAATCCAGCCTACATCTTCTGGAAACGTCAAGATCAACTCATCTACATCGCACTACTTGGTGCAATTTCAGTCACTCTCCAGCCGCTACTCGCATCCACAACGACATCAGCTGAGATCTGGGTCAAACTCTCCTCAATCTATGCAAAAATGAGTCGCGACCATATTCGCCAATTAAAACAACAATTGAAGCAATGGACAAAAGGAACTCGATCTGTTGATGAATACGTTCAAGGTCTCACAATTCGTTTTGACCAGCTTGCTCAACTTGGAAAAGAGGTGCACTACCAGAAACTGGGCTTTTAGCAACGGATTTTAGCAAGAAAATAACGACGAATTATATAGCAAAAAAATAGCAATTAAATTTTCAACGAAATAGCAAGTATTTAGGAACGGAATTTTTAAAGGAAAAAGAAAAAGGATTACAGATTTAGGGGTTCACAATATCGTGGTGCCACACATCATCTCACTACTGATCTGAACAATCTCTCAATGCATCAAACCTACAATGGTGGTGAAGAAGTTACCATAGCACATGGATCTGGTGTTCAAATCTCGCATACTGGTTCCACATCCATACCCACTCTATCTCATTCCCTTAAGCTTAATAATGTCCGTTATGTCCCAAATTTACACAAAAACCTTATCTATGTTTATCGTTTGTGTAACGCTTATCAAGTGTCGGTTGAATTCTTTCCTACCCATTTTCAGGTGAAGGATCTCAAAACGGAGGTCCGATTACTCCAAGGCAATACTAGAAGCGAGTTATACGAGTGGCCAATGCATTCATCAAATATCATCTCCTTATTTGCTTCACCCTAATCAAAAACGTCTCTACCTTTTTGGCACTCAAGACTTGGTCATCCTTCTACACCGATTTTACAAACACTTCTTTCAAAATTTTCTGTACGTTCTGATTCTTTTCATAAACTATCTCCTTGTTCTCATTGTCTTATCAATAAAAGCCATAAGCATCCATTCTATTCAAACACCATTACCTCAAACAAACCACTTCAATATTTATACTCTGATGTGTCGATGTCACCTATTGTGTCACAAGACAACTTCAAATATTACTTAGTGATTGTATACCACTACACTCGCTACACCTGGATGTAACCATTGAAACATAAATCTCAAGTCCGAGAAACTTTCATCATCTTCAAAGCACTAGTGGAGAATCGGTTCAAAACCAAAATCACTACCTTGTTTTCCGATAATGGTGGTGAATATCTGGCTTTACGATCATTCCTTGCCGAAAATGGAATATCTCATCTCACATCTCCACCACATACGCCGGAGCATAACGGTATTTCAGAACGCAAACACAGACATATTGTTGGACATGTCTCACACTTCTACATCAAGCCTCGTGCCTAAAAAAGTATTGGCCGTATGCGTTTGCTACAACCGTATACTTGATAAACCGCCTACCGACTTCGGTCCTTAACAATGAGTCGCCGTACATGAAGCTTTTTGGCCAACAACCAAGTTACTTGAAACTACGTGTTTTCGGAAGTCTCTGTTTCCCATGGCTCAAACCGTACACGAATCACAAGCTTGATGAACGGTCTACTTTGTGTGTCTTCCTCGGCTACTCGCTTACGTAAAGCGCTTACTATTGTCTAGATCACTAAACAGGATGCATCCACACATCACGATATGTCATTTTTGACGAAGCTAGATTTCCCTTCTCTTCCCTCGACGTGCGACAATCTCGTCCGCAAGAAGCCTCGACTTTTGTACCTTTCTCCGCATTGCCACTCGTATCTCCTTCGTGTTCACAATTCTTTTATAACTAGATGAGGACTCGCACCTACGTGCGAGGGATTTATATCGTTATAATTTTTATATAATAAGATATGTTTTAAAAATATATAATATACAATTATTTAGTAAAAAATATATATTAAAATTTTTCTACATTGATTTGGATTATCTTGTTTCAAAATTTTGTGAAAGGATTTTCTAGATTCGAATTCGTGCTTTTTAAACGGATGTAATGTTTGTAAACATATTAACTTAACACAACTATTAAAAAATATGGAGTGTATTAATCATAAAATTACGAATCATATTTCATATGTTTTGATATTACGAAATTTTTTTTGCTATATCTAATAAATTATATATGATGTTTTTTGACCCATTACAAATACTACATTTATATGTTTATCATTTGTGATTTAAAACCATTTGTGATTTAAAATAATTTATGATTTAAATTTTGATCTATGTTATTTTATGACATGTTATACAATTTAAAATATCTTAACCTTTTTTTAATTATTTTCGAATATTTTTAATTATTTTCCGCATAATTTTCTTTTGAAACTGATTTTAAAATTGTTTGTTTTTAATTATCGTTCGGTACTTTTGTGGTGCAAAACTGATTTTGAAGTAAAAAATGTTTTTCTTGATTTTAGTTTAGTATTATACGTTAAATAATCTAGTGTATATATATGATTGGATTTTTTATATAATAATTATTTATAAATTTATATCTATATTTAGGCATGTCAATTAGGGCTAAAGCCCGCGGGGCGACCCGACCCTGTAAAATATCGGGTTCGGGCTTTTATGAAAAATAGACTATATTTTTGTTTTAGTTTATATGTCTATATTTTCCTAGATTTATGATTTTAAATTAGGTAAGATTTGATCTTCGTCAAATTGTATTTAGAAAATATTCTTGTTGCCCCATTTGTCTTCTTTTTTTAATGACAACTTAAAAATTCGATTACTTTTAAAATGCTTTCCTATTTTGAATAAATCCTCAACTAAATCAATAAAACTATATTTTATATGTAGTGACATTACATTGTAATTAGAATTTTTTTAAAGGATTTTTTGCAAAAATGTTTTTCAATTAATAGATAAGATATATTATTTTGTTGGTAAAGATATTTTTATTACTTGTCAAAAAATTAAATTACTTTTGTTTTTGGAAACTTTAAAATATATTACCTTCTTTCCAATATTTGATTTTTTGGATATTTACAACTAGGTAAGTACCCTGCGCCTTGCACGGGACAAAATATTCATAAATAATATTAAGTTATATTATGGAATAACATGAATTGATCAATTTAAAGCTAAACATTTAACCCGATATCTAAAACCCGAAACCGAATAGATCCGAAAAATCCGGTTTGGACCGCTTTCGCTTCTCATATTATCCTCGGGTTTAAATATTTTCTAACTCGGATTTCGTTCTAACTCGAACAGACCCGGGGTCCGAATTGTACTCGAATAGACCCGAATATACATATGTATATAGTTTTCATAAAGTAATTTGGATTTTAGTAGGCTATTTCAACTTTTTGTGTGTTGTATGAATAAGCCGAACCAAAACCCGAACCGAACCCGAATTACCCGAAATAAGACCCGAAATTCTTACCAAAAATATGAAAAACCTGAAAATTTGAACCAATAAAACCCGAAATGAATCTGAATGGATACGAACCAAACGGAACCGTATTTGTAAATAACCTGAACGAATCTTTTATCCTCTAACCCAAAAAATGTGAACTCGAATAAGCCCGACCTTAACCGGCCTGAAAGCCGATGCTCAGGCTCCAATCCACTAATCAAAATCTCCGATGACCGTTGGCCAATTTATGAGACATGTATCTATGAAAGACCAATATCAAAAGCCAAAATAACTAATCAAACTTTGTACGTCTATTCAAAGAAAAAGATCCGCATTATACATATCCCGGTAAATGAAGGCGCAATCCATTTACCGAAATTCGCTGGCCCATTAAACTAAGACCCGCTTCAATGATTTCGTGTGATAAAGTCTTATTTATAATATAAGATTTCTTATTTCGTTTCTTATTGTTTTCAATGTGGGAGAAATTTAATTCTTATAATTTTTATATGTGGGTCTGAATTTGTTGAATCTGAAATATAATATATAGAATTCGCCAAACAATAATTATTCAAAAATATAAGGACCCAAATCCAACAAATTGTAAAAATTCTATAATCACTCTTGTTGCGAGAAATAAGCATAATTGCACTCGTTGCGACACGTAAACGTTTAATCTTCTCTTTTAATAGAATATATTTATTTAACTCAATATAAATATATGTTTACGATAAATTATCCAAACTTTATATATATTTAAAATTGTGTATTGTCGATTTTTACAATATGTAGATGCTAGATAGGCCTAAAATATATTTTATATGGATTTTTTAATAGTATAAAGAGATTAGTAAAATAAATTAAAATTGTGTGAGAAAACTTAATCAAACTATAAAAACTAAAACGCAAAAAATAAAAAATATCCTAAATGCTCTCGTCGTGACACGTCGACGTTTCGTCTTCTCTTTTAATAGTATAGATAACGATAGGTTTTGAAATGGGTCGTATTTTATAGTTTTCGGATTTCAAATATTGGATAATTAGAATTTCAATTATGGTGTTTTTTATGGGTTATTTGGATCAAATATTTATTGGGCTTTTTCTTTTAAATTTTGGATTATTTTTTAATTTTCATTCAAATTCTCAAAATATCTCCTCAATCTATTTTACTAAAAGAGAAGACAAAACGCTTACATTTCGCAATATTATAGAAAATTTTATTCTTTTTGTATTTAGGTCCTTATATTTTTTAATAATTTTTTTTCGGCAAATTATATAAAATATATTTCAGACCCGAATTGACACACGCATATAAAACTTTTAATAATTAAATTTCTTTCGCATTGAAAACAATAAGAAATATTCTACTATAAATAAGACTTTATCACATAAAAATAATTATAACGGGCCTTCGTTTAATGGGCTTGCGAATTTCGGTAAATAGATTACGCATTCATTTACCGGAGTATGCATAATGCGGGTCTTTTTGTTTGAATAGACCTGCAAAATTTGATTAATTATTTTTTCTTTCGATACTGGTCTTTCATAGATGCATGCCTCATAAATTGGTCAATGGGTATTGGGGATATTTATTAGTGGATTGGATCATGGGCATTCGATTTTCAGGTCGGGTTCAGGTCGGGTTCAGGTCGGACTCTTTCGAGTTCAGGTTTTTCGGGTTAGAGGGTATAAGATCCGTTCGGGTTATTTAATTGAGAATACACTTTTGAAACTTGAATGAAAATTTAAAAAGCCCAAAATATGATTTAAAATTGAGTTTAAAATTTTCAATGTTATGGACCTTCTAGATTTCTTAATTTGAGATTTTTTTTTAATTTTCATTTGAATTCTCAAAAGTGTCTCGTCAATTAATATATTATAGGATGTTACCCGCCCCAGCGCAGGATAAAAATTTACATAATAGAAAAAGAAATGTTTATTGGTAAGAACAATGTGTAGTATAAAATGAGATAAAAAAGATATAAAAATATATTGTATTTTGATTTTTATAATGTTTTATTTACAAAAATTTATTACTATTACTATTACTATTACTATTACTATTTTAATATTTATCATCGAAAAAGATTATCATTGTCATTTCGATGTTGGATATTTACCATTATGTATAATTTACTATTTATCAATGAAAAACAATATTTCCTCCGTTTCAAATTAATTGATGTTTTAGATTTTAACGCATATTAATAACTCATTTAATTTTTCTCTTTTTTTATGAAAAAATCATTGAATTTTTCACATTAACATAATTCAACAAATAAAAACACATCCTTCATCATTTAAATCATTGAAAATCACATAATACCAATAAATTTTACATTGAAAATTGAAAACATCAACTAATTTAAAACAAAAAACTTGTCTAAAACATTAACTATTATGAAACGAAGGGAGTAACTACATAGTGTTTTGAAAGGTATGTCAATCTGGTTTCTATTTGCCATAAAACTCGGATTATTAAGAACTCGGATAAAACCACTGAATTTTCGGGAACTCGTGGTTCAACCGATGGCTCGAGAAAATTTTGTGTTCAAGTTTCGTAATTTGACATGAATTTTGATGTTTAATACAATTTTACCAAATAATATTGCTATTTATAAATGAACAATATGTTTTATCATTCTTTTGAACTCGATGTGCGAGAATATAACATAGAAACATTAGGAAAATTATTTAAAAAAAAATTATGGCTTTTTAAAATAATATTTTATGAGTTTTTAAAATATTTTAAACATATTGTATTTGTTGTCAATTTAAAAGACTTTTGTGATAAACTTGACCTTTTTGTTTTGAGTTTTTATGAATCTTTTAATTATGTGGGATCAAGATTGCTAAAATTATGACACGTGTAATTTTCAGACTGATTTTTTCTCTCCGTCTTCTTTATTCATAATATACTAGGAAGTTACAGAATAGAAGAAGAAATGTTTATTGGTAAAAACAATGTGTAGTATAAAATGAGATAAAAGAATTTGGATCTCATTTAAACGCAGAGTTTAAATTTGAAGTATATATACAAAATATATTGTATTTTGGTTTTTATAATGTTTTATTTACAGAAATTTATTGTTATTAGTATTTTAATATTTATCATCGAAAAATATTATCATTTCCATTTCGATGTTGAATATATACCATTACATATAATTTACTATTTATCATTGAAAAACAATAACTATATAGTGTTTTGAAACCATGATATGATTCGTTTAACAATGAAAAATATGTCAATCCGGTCTCTAGTTGTCATAAAAATCGAACTATTAAAAACTCAGATAAAACCATTGAATATTCGGGAACCGATGGTTCGAGAGTCAATCAATTTTGTATTCAAGTTTTGTCATTTGACATGAACTTTGATGTTAAATACAATTTTACAAAATATTATTGATGTTTATAAATGAACAATATGTTTTATCATTCTTTTGTGCGAGAATATAACATACAAACATTAAAAAAATTATAAAATTGTGTTTTTCATGTGATTTTGAAAATCATATTTTATGGGCTTTTTAAATATTTTAAACATAGTGTCTAGGAAGGTTTAATCACTCTTTCATGTATAAACTTATCCGAAATTTATTTGCTCAAATTTTGAGAACCGTTGGTTCAACCGTTGAGTCGTAAATTATGTGTTCAAGTTTTGTCATTTGACATGAATTTTGATGTTAAATACAATTTTACAAAATAATATTGTTATATTATATATAAATGAACAATATGTTTTTATCATTATTTTGTACTTAATGTGATAGAATATAACATATAAATATAAATATTAGAAAGATCTGTTTGGAATTATAAATTGTGTTTCTTATGGATTTTTTAATATTATATTTTTTATATTTTATGAGTTTTTCAACATGTTCAAAATATATATCCATTTATTATTTAATTGAAGAGACATAAATTTGAGCTTTTTGTTTGGGCTTATATGAGGTTTCAAATAATCTTGTAATGATGTGGGACCATAATTATTCAGGTGATGACACGTAAGATTTTCATACTCATAAGATATATATAAGAATTACTCAAGTTCTCTACAATCATGTCAATATAAACGAAATCATGTCAATATAAACGAGCTAGTCCTACAACCTTATTCTTTTTAACAATCTTTTTGACTACAAAAACTAATATAATTTTTCACATTAGCAATATCTCAAAAATTCAATGAAATCTTAGGAAATTAATTTCTTATTTAAAAAATATCTTAACTATTAAAAGAGAAACATTTTTGTAAAAAGGACAACAAAAATTTTATTTACAATATTGTCACTTTAATATAACCTATAATTATGTTTAAATACAAAAAAAACAAAAAAAATGAAAACATATTAATTTCAACATTAAATAGGAAACAAAAAAACACAAAAATATTCAAAAAAAGAAAGGAAAATATTATTAATATCAAAAAAAAAATAGACATTTGAAATTTTTAAAAAGTTAAAAATAATTACAGAGTAATTTATTAATAAAGTAAGATATTATTGCTACGGATTAATTTCATAATTGAATCTAGGTATAATGGTAAATTTTAAATTTTTGACACCAAATATGAATAACAATTATGATCTACAGATATTTTAATTTTTGTAACGGGTCATTAAAAATCACATATCGAATTTGAAATCGCGAATAATAATTTTATGAGACTAAAATCAATTTTAGTTTATGTATAATATATATATATATATATATATATATATATATATATATATGTAGTTTTTGTGACGGGTCGGAAAATATAAAACATAGTTTATGAGATATAATTATATAATCCAAGAGATCACAAACTTATAATTCGGGTCGTCATCATAAGAAAATAATAAATTTACAATATATTCATTTATTTTATGACACAAAATACCATAAACTAAAATCGATATTTTTTAATATATTATTTACCAAATAATTTTAAATATATAAATTTACAAATATATATATTATTACTAAAACTGAAACTGATACATACTGATACATACTTAAGAGAAAACGTTTGACTTCAAGTATAGGAGAATAAATTAGGACTTATAATAAGTTGGAGACAATATTAAGTTTCCTAAACTACAATGATGATTATCTGATTTCCTAATCAAAAAATATTTTCCTTTTAATTAAGTTTTGCGAGTATAAATATAACCATCAAAACCAGAAGAACCAACTAATTCATCAAAAATAAAAGAGCAATATTAAAATGGCTCTCAACAAGAAAATCTTAATCGCATTTGTTTTCACCATCATCATGGTCACATCTTATGTTCATTGTTTTGATTCCATTTATGGTATTATTTGACTATGTTACCTCTACATATTTTATCATTTTATGAATATATATATATATATAATATTTGAATTTGATCGTATATTGTTATATAGGTTTTGGTATACAAAATGATTGGGAAAAATGCTTTGATCCAGCACCATGTAAAGCAGGTGGAGATAAAGGATGCAATGAGTTTTGTAGACACATTAGCGTTAGTTTATATGGAAGATGTACCCCACTCAATGTTGTTGTTACTCCATTACTAATTAATCTAATTAAATATTCTTATTTTCGTTAACAAAAAATATTATTATTTTATCAAGTTATCCTTATTATCATCAAGTGTTTGAATGTCTAAACGAAAAGATGGAGAATGTTATTTAAACAATTATCAATTAGTATATATGTCTATAAAACGTGATGCTATTAGAATTAACCAAACTTGACAACAGAGTATTATAACTATTATTATTATATTTTAGTACAATTGTGTATTTTAAAACATTTGGTAAAATCAAGTAAGAATCTTTGAAAATAATTATATTTGTGAATCGTTTCAAGTTGAGGCCAATAGGATCTTTTGAAATAATTATAGGTATATAAACTCTCCAAAACAATATGAATTTGTTAAAACCTAGGTTTTGCTTAGTGGAAAGCTAGTAAAAAGATATAACAAACCCTCTATCAAATTAGAGTTATGTGTACTCCCATTAATGTAAATTCCTATCTTATATTATTAATAGAGAAAACGGAGAGAGAAAATGAGTATAAAAATCTTACTTGTCAATTTTGGTTCCACATAATTAAGATATTCATTAAAAATTCATAAAACCTCAAAACAAAAAGTTCAAAACAAAATGCTCAAATTTATCACAAAGTCTCTTAAATTGACATAATAAATGAATAACATATTTAAAAAATATTGATAAACCCATTAAATATAGAAGATATAATATTAAAAATCCATAAGAAACACAATTTTATAATTTTTAATAGATCTCCCTAATATTTATATGTTATATTCTATCACATTAGTTCAAAATAATGATAAAACATATTGTTCATTTACAAATAACAATATTATTTTATAAAATTATATTTAACACAAAAATTCATGTCAAATGACAAAACTTGAACACATAGTTTACCCGACTCATCGGTTGAACCACCGGTTCCCAAAATTTAAGCAAAGAATTTTTGGATAAGTTTTGACATGAAAGAGTGATTAAACCTTCCAAGACATCCCTAAGACATTATTTGTGAAGTGATTTTTGTGAAAATCCTAGGTGTCAACAGCACAATGAGTTTCAACAAATTAATTGTGACAGAGCAAGA
This sequence comes from Cochlearia excelsa, assembly GCA_963556525.1. NCBI lineage: Eukaryota > Viridiplantae > Streptophyta > Magnoliopsida > Brassicales > Brassicaceae > Cochlearia > Cochlearia excelsa. Next base: position 19,179,415 of record OY748328.1, read on the forward strand.
GGGATCTTTAATAACCAATCAAAAATGTGACATGGAAAAAACATTTATTAATTGATAAAATGAAAAAGGATTTTAAGGCCTAATAACTAGAATAAATCCCTAAGACATTATTTGTGAAGTGATTTTTGTGAAAAATCCTAGGTGTCAACACCACAATGAGTTTCAACAAATTAATTGTGACAAGGCAAGATGGATCTTTAATAACCAATCAAAAATGTAACATGGAAAAAACATTTATTAATTGAAAAAATGAAAAAGGCTTTTAAGGCCTAATAACTAGAATAAATTTCAAGTATCATTTATGGAAAAAAATGAAATAAAAAATACTTTAGAATATAAATTCTAATTTTTTTAAAAAAATATATATAGAGTACAACAAATATAGAAAAATGTAATAAACCTTTATTGGTTAAAAAAGTCAAAACGAATTAATTTTTTCAATCAAAAATTAAAAAGAATAAACCGTTGGAATAAAAGTATTTTTTTAAAACCATATTTATTATGAAATGGATATAACAATAAATCTCAGTATTAAAACGTTTAACGTCACCACAACCCTATAAATATATACCGCATATTAATGGTGTCCGTTTTTTAAGATATCCGGATTCGCATATGCCTAAATCCGTAAAAAATGACTCAAATTCAGATCCATTAGACGAATATTCGGTCAGAGAATACCCGTTGATTTTTGAAGGATATCTGGATCCGTTTATGTGAATACTTTTATAAATATATTTCTACAAAAACTAGGTGGAGTTAAAATAAAAAATTGAAATTTTTTATATCCAAAACTAAAAGTAAATCAAATTAGAAATATTCTTATATTAAACCTTAAACATAATTATCCACTTTTACGTAAAGTTTTATTATTTTCAAAATTTATTCATTGCGCATGGCGCGAGAAATTACCTAGTATGTTTTAATAGCCCATAAAATATGATTTTAAAAGACCATGAAAACACAACTTTATAATTTTCCTAATGTTTGTATATTATATTCTCGCACAAAAAATTGATAAAACATATTGTTCATTTATAAATAGCAATATTATTTTGTAAAATTGTATTAAACATCAAAGTTCATGTCAATTGACAAAACTTGAACACAAAATTGACTTGAGCCATCGGTTGAACCACCGGTTCCCGAAAATTCAATGGTTTTATCCGAGTTTTTAATACTCCGAGTTTTATGACAAATAATGACCAAATTGGCATACTTTTCATTTACCTTGGTTTCAAAACACTATGTAATTATTGTTTTTAGTGATAAATAGTAAATTATACGTAATGGTAAATATCCAACGTCGAAATGACAATGATTATCTTTATCGATGAAAAATATTAAAATAGTAATAGTAATAAATTTTTGTAAATAAAACATTATAAAGACCAAAATAAAATATATTTTGTATATTTACTTCAAAATTAAACTCCGCATTTAACGCGGATCACATAAGATCCAAATTCTTTTTATCTCATTTTATACTACACATTGTTTTTACCAATAAACATTTTTCTTATATTCCGTAAATTTATTATTCCGGACTTGGCGCTGGCAACTTCCTAATATATATATATATATATATATATATATATATATTATTTGAGGGGGCAGAGAGAGAAATCGGGTGAAAATTTAAGAAAACCCCAAAATTATGGACCGAAGAAAGCCTAAAAATACAAAATGATTGAATTCATAACTATGCACCTAAATATATTTGATATACTACAAACATATATATAATATATTTTAAAATTACCAAATTAATGTGTGAATAATTAGAAAAACCCAAAAATATGGACCCTAAAAGCCTAAAAGTACAAAATGACTGAATCTCTAAAAGTTGGAAATATATATACTAAGTTGGTATATTGTAGTATATTGTAATTTTATATTTTAGTCGAAACTAAAATTGTAGTATATCTTATATTATTAATAGAGAAGACAGAGAGTGAAAATGAATGTGAAAATCTTACGTGTCATCACATGAGCAATTCTGGTCCCACATAATTAAAAAATTCATTAAAAAGTCATAAAAATCCAAAACAAAAAGTCCAAATTTATCACAAAATTCTCTAGAATTGACATAATAAATGGATAATATATTTAGAAAATGTTAAAAAACCCATAAAATATAAAAAATATAATATTAACACAATTTTATAATTTATAATTTTATAATTTCTAATTTTATAATTTCTAATAGATCACACTAATATTTATATGTTATATTTCTATCACATTAAGTTCAAAATAATGATAAAACAATTTGTTCATTTACAACTAACAATATTATTTTGTAAAATTGTATTAACACCAAAATTCATGTCAAATGACAAAATTTTAACATATAATTTACGACTCATCGGTTGAACCACCGGTTCACAAAATTTGAGCGGTTATATTCAAGTTTTTAATAGTCCGAGCTTTATGACAAATACATACCGGATTGTTAAACCGTTCATTGTTAAACATTTCATTTTCTGGTTTAAAAACACTATGTAGTTATTATTCTTCAATGATAAATAGTAAATTTTATGTAATGTAAATATCCAACATAGAAATGATAATTGTAATCTTTTCGATGATAAATATCAAAATGATAATGGTAATAAATTTCGGTAAATAAGACATTATAAAACCAAAATATAGTAGTAATATAATTTGTATATATATTAAAATATATAATATTATACTTAAAATTTAAACTCCGCGTTTAGTGCGGTTCAAATGAGATCCAAATGTATCTTTTTTATTTTACACATTTTTTTTATCGATATTTCTTCTTCTATTCCATAAATTTTTATCCCGCGTTTCGCGCGGGTCAACTTCCTAGTTGTAGTTAAAACTAAAATTATACTCCCTCCGTTTCATAATAATTGATGTTTTAGACAATTTTTTTGTTTCAAATTAGTTGATGTTTTCATTTTTCAATGTAGAATTATTGATCTTTGTGTTTCTCAATGATTTAGATGATGAATGATGTGTTTCTATTGGTTAAATCATGTTTAGGTAAGCGATGCTTTTACACAAGAAACAAAAAAATAAATAAATTCTTAATCTATGTGTAAAATCCTTAAACAACATCTAATATAAAACGGAGGGAGTATATACTTAGGTGTTGGCAAGTGACAAAATATATATACATTGATCATGAAAATTAAAAATACTATTGTATTCTATATATATATATATATACTAGCTAGTATTATTGCCCCTTGCAGGGGCATGATGCAATTAACCTATATTTGATTTTCTATTCAAATTCCAAAATTATTTTAAGAGTAACATATAATAAATTGTAAATTTCATGAAAAATAACATCAGATATGGTAATGTCATTTGCATATAGTCTATGTGGTTGCATTATAAATAGAAACTAGGTGTTTAATAATATAGTGAACTCAAAAAATATAAATTACATTTTTAAATGTTAATATTTCTTTCTAGATATGGGTTTATTTTTTTAATTGGAATAATTTTTTGTTTTATATGTTATTTGAGTCCGACATAATTTTCTTACAATATCCAAAAATATATATATATATACATATTAAATAGTGATATAAAATAAATTATATTGTACCTTTTTAGGGCTACACGCGGATATGTATTTTTCCAACTATATATAAAAACTAAATCACAACTTTTGTAAAGTAAAACTGTTATGATATGAAATACGAATTGAAAAATCCTTAAAAATACATAAAATTTGTTTATATGAAAATAATTAGCAACCAAAGAATAAACAATAAAAATATTAAAAATTTTAACAAATAAATTCACCCCTAATAGATATTTTTTTACTGTATGTTACCTTGTGAAAAATGTATAGTTGTGTGTTATTATATAAGTCTTATCTAGTAGATACGATATTATGAATACACTTGTCTAAGGTTTTAGTAGATATGTTTATAAAAAAATTATAACAATAATTTGATATAATAGTGTTATTGCAAGAAGAATAGTAAAAGGAAATAGATGATTTTCTTGGTCAACGTTATAAAAAAAAAGGTCACGCATGTATAAATGGTGTATTCTTTATTATAAATATGTAGTTATTTATAGAGGAATTCACAGAACAACACCATTTCAACCCCTCCTTCACAAAACTACACCTAATTCAATTTTTTCACATATTTACACCCTTTCACAATTTTAAAAGTTTGATTTACCCTTTAAAAAATTATCAAAATTAAAATATTTTCATTTGGGTTCGCTAATTAGTGTTTAGGGTATATTAAGAGGGTATGATTGTGTGGGTAGAGTTTATTTGGATTTAATTTTGAGTGTTTAGGTGTAGTTTTGTGAAGTAATTTTGAAATGGTGTAGTATTGTGAAATGTAATTCAAATGGTGTAGTTTTGTGATTCTTCCTTATTTATATCGTTTATATTGTATCATTTTTTTATTATAATAAGTAAAACTGGAATAAAAAATAATCAATAAATCGTTAAAGGGAAAATAAGGATAGTCAAATACTCCCTCCGTCCCATTTTATTTGATGTTTAAGGATGTTGCATACATATTAATAAAACTCTATTTTTCATAAAAACATCATTAACTATAACAAAATAGACCAATAGAAAAAAACTCTTTAAAATACTATTGGTTAAAAAAATTACATACATTTAATTTCTACTTGGAAACTTGTAAAACATCAACTAAATTGGAACAAAAAAATCTCTCTAAAACTTCATATAATATGGGACAGAGGGAGTATTTAGTATTGTGTATTAGGACATATATTAAAATTAGTAATTTCCAAAATCAATTAAATTATTTCATAAAAAACCATGTAACATGTTTTTAAAGACAAGTCACAATTATTTTAGTCATGTCACATTGAAATCGGTGAAATTGATTGTGAGAGCGAAACATAATCTTTTTTAGAAAACTAACTTGGCAAATAATATTTAGGGGATACCATTTTCAAGTCGTTGTGTTCATTTTCTAAACATCACCATGTTGGATCTTTCTTTGATCACATGTTTATATGTGCAAAAACTCTGTCAAGATTTTAAAACTTAATAAAGAATTAAAGTACAAACTGAATGACAAGTGTACCTTTAGAAAGAACTAATGTTGTGATTCGTTGCCAACTTGTAATGTTACATCTTTACAAAACATTGGATTTAAGAAAACAAAGATGATAAAATTGTCTATTCTATGCTTGAGTAACACATAGAGATTGGAGATGAAAGAGTTAATAAATTAAATAAGCGAAAGTTATTTAAAGGTTTAATGGTGGTTCAGATTGCTTATGGTAAATAGTTATAGTGGAGTATTTAACCGGTTAAGCTAAAGATCATCAACAATATAATTTTGTTGAGAAATAAGTGATTTAGTGACAGAGTGGAAGTATCCGTAGTAACCAATAACGCAAAGATAACGTTGATTTTTTAGAATATTCGTTAACCAAGCCTTCTTAAATCTGTTGAATTCTCAAAGAATGCTTGGAAAATAAGGTTGCAAGAGTTGTTTAAACACAAAGCTTTAGTTTTTAAATCAATAATCGAAAAGTTGTATCTCTCACAAAGTAGTTCTTATCCCAAAATAAAAAGGATTAAACAAAAAGAAAAGGAAATAAGAAAACCAAAACGCAATAAGATTACGATGCTACATCATTTAGCTCTTTTGTATGTCCGGAAGAACTTGATGAACAAGCTTAATATTTCAAGAACAAGATTCAAACAAATATATAAAGAACACTTTGATGTTTTGAGGACAAGTATATAAAAGGAAAAAGTATATTATGATGTCATGTTATTTGTGATGAATGTGTTTTATGATTTATTACAAGCAAAGTACAACAGTACCTATTTATACTAGATTTAGAAAATCCTAAAATTGACAAAATGACAAGTGTATTTATGACTCATACGCAACCTTTTAAGAACACAATGACTAGTAGTATTAGGTGATGAATAATCACTTAATAATATGATAAATAATCACTCTATTATGGTGAATAATCAAACCTATATTTGATGAATAACTAAAGCTATAATACAATAACGTATTCTCCTCTTAGAAAAGATGGATGTAATATTTTCTTCTCTCGCAAGCGACGCATCCCTATGCTTTGAATGTGTTTTCTGAAAGTTGTAGTAGGAAGCACTTTTGTAATTAGATCTGTTGCATTGTAATTTGAGCAAATGTCTTGATCAATATTAATTTATTGCACTACAAGAAACTGGGCAAATAGTAAAGAATTTTAGCAAGGAATTAGCGAGGAATTTATTTAGCAACGAATTTGTGAGGAATTAGCGAGGAATTAGCGACGACACTAAATTTCGTCGCTAATTCATCGCCAAATAGCAACGAAACCGTTCGTTGCTATTTAGCGACGGAATAGCGACGATTTAAGGAGGAATTCTGATATCGTCGCTAAATCGCGACGAATTGGCGACAAAGATATTTCTTTGTTAAATAACGACGAATTTGCAAGGAATATTGCTAAGTTGGTGAACACATTTTCATTAAGCTCCACTGGTAATTGACGACGAATTATTCGTTGCAATATCCTCTCAAAATCATTGCTAATTCATTGGTAAAAATATTTCGTTGCAAAATCGTTGCTAAATTTCCTTGCTAATTCCTTGCTAAAATTTACAATGTCCCTATATAAACTCATTCGACCAAATCAAAATCACAACACAATATCAAAACATTCTCTCTTAGATATATATATTCTAAACACTTATACAAAAACTTTCATAACATATATAATCAAAATGTCTCACGGTAATAACGTATACGAGTTACGATCTTGGATGTATAGACACAAAGATCGATCGAGGATAGTGACAACATAGTTCACGGAGGGACTTCAAACATTCATGTATCAAGCTGAAAACATGCAAACTACTCAAGAAACTGGTAAAATGTATTGTCCATGCAAGAAGTGTGTGAACACTAAATACATTCATGTTGATACCGTATGGAAACATCTTTTTAATAGGGGTTTTATGCCACAATCTTTTGTTTGGTTTCAACATGGAGAAGAGTATAATTATAATAACTCTGAATTTGGAGAAAGTAGTTCGTTTCATGTTGCTGAAACTAACGAACCAACTAATTTACCGCATCATTTTGATAGTAGCTATGATCATCATGGTGGATCTAATGTGCATGTAGATGATAATAGATATCATGACATGGTTGCTGATGCATTCATGATACGAGGGAGTATTTATCTGAAAATGTTGTTGAAGAACCTAACCAAGATGCTAAACGATTTTATGATATGTTAGACTCTGCAAATAAACCAATTTACGATGGATGTAAAGATGGATTGTCAAAACTATCATTAGCATCTAGAATGATGAATATCAAATCGGATCATAATTTGAGTGAATTTTGCATGGACTCCTGGGCGGAATTACTAAAAGAGTATTTGCCTGAGGATAATGTAGCTGGTGATTCATATTATAAAATACAAAAGTTGGTTTATAGTCTTGGATTGCCTTCAGAAATGATTGATGTTTGTGTTAACAATTGTATGATTTATTGGAAAGATAATGATAAGTTGCAGGAATATCGTTTTTGCCGTCAGTCGAGATATAAGGTCCATGGAAAAGGGAGTAAGGTCCCGTATCAACGGATGTGGTACTTACCCATTACGGACATGCTCAAGAGATTGTATCAATCGGAAAGGACATCCGATTCAATGAGATGGCATGCAGAGCACTCAGTCGTACATGGGGAAGTAACTCATCCGTCAGATGCAAAGGCTTGGAAGCACTTTAACACAGTATACTCTGACTTCTCTAGAGAGATTCGTAATGTATATCTTGGTTTATGCACTAACGGATTTAGTCCATTTGGTATGTATGGTAGACAATACTCCTTATGGCCAGTTATCGTAACCCCTTATAATCTTCCTCCATATATGTGCATGCAAAAAGAATTCCTCTTCTTAAGTATATTAGTTTCTGGTCCGAAACATCCAAAGAGAGCTCTAGATGTTTTTTAAAATGTAATTTGAATTTTCTATTTTAATAATAATAAATTTTAATTTTGATAATTTTTTTTTAATTTTTTTTGGGCAATTTCCGAAAATACCATGAAAAAAAGTTTTTTGGACAAAAATACCATCATAAGTTTTTTTTTCCTTAAATACCATAAAAAGTTTTTTTGGACAAAAATACCATAAACTTAAAATTAAGTTAAAACTTTCAAAATTAACATGAAACCCTCAAAACTAAACCATACCCCCCCCTTCAATACTATACTCTAAACAGTATATAGCGAACCCAAATGAAAAAAAATAAGTTTTTAAAGTGTTAAAATTAGATTTTTGTGTTTATGGTATTTTTGTCCAAAAAACATTTTAATGGTATTTGAGGAAAAAAACTTGTAATGTTATTTTTGTCCAAAAAACATTTTTCCATGTTATTTTGAGGAATTTTTCATTTTTTTTAAAATTTTTTTTAAAAAATCGTTGATAATTCGTTGTTAATTAGCGACGATTTTGTATGCTCTTCGTTGCCAGATCGTTGCTAATTTAGCAATGATTTGTATAAGAAATCGTCGCTAATTCGTTGCCAATTTAGCAACGAATTAGTGACGTTTGTTTACTAATTTTTACGATGGGAAATAAATTTTTTAAATTCGACGCTAAATCGTCGCTATTTCGAAGCTAAATTTACGTTACAAATTTGTTGCTATTTCGTCGCTAAAATAGCAACGATTTAGCAACGATTTTTTTGTCAACGATTTAGCAACGATTTAGCAACGATTTAGCAACGATTTAGCAACGATTTAGCAACGATTTAGCAACGATTTAGCAACGATTTAGCAACGATTTAGCAACGATTTAGCAACGAAATATTGGCAACGAATTAGCAACGATTTCTGGGCGTCGCTAATTTAGCGACGAATTAGTGACGATTTCGAAATAGCGACGAGCGATTAGCAACGAAAATAACGATTTCGGTCGTTGCTAAATGTGCAGTTTCTTGTAGTGTTGGTTCTTCTCGAGTTCTTGAGTATAGGAGAAGAATTTTGGACGAATGTGTTTTGTTCTATCGCTCCTGATATATTCTTCTTTGATTTGGGTCACACATGCAGCGTTGTCTTCGAATATTGTTGTCAGCTTGTTATGAGCGACTGATCTACTTGTTTCTTGTATATGTCGAGACATTGATCTCAGTCATACAAATTCTCTACATGCCTCGTGAAATGCAATGATATATGCATAATTTTAAGAACTAGCAACTAAGGTTTGTCATGGGAACGCCATGAGATCACAGTTCCTCCACATGTAAAAACGTATCTCGTTGAGATCGAGGTTCGTGTGGATTTGATAGATAATCTGCAACTGCAAAACCATCTAGACCAAATGCAGAGTTTCTAGGATAAAACAAACCAAAGTCAATAGTACCTTGAAGATAACGAAAAATGTGTTTTATCCAATTCTAGTGTCTCTGAGTAGGAGATAAGCTGTATTTTGCAAGAAAATTAGTAGCAAACGCTATATTAGGCCGTGTGCAATTTGCAAGATACATAAGTCCACCGATAACACTCATATAAGATACTTCGAGACGAAGTGTTTCCTCATTATATTCACAAGGTCTAACCGGATCATTTTCAATATTCAAAGATCTATTGACCATTGAAATAATTAAAGTAATCACTTTATCCAAATAAAAACATTTTAAATTTTTGTTCGTATAATTTGATTGATGCACAAATATTCCATTTTGGAGATGTTCTATTTGAAGTTCTAGACAAAATTTTGTCTTTCCAAGATCTTTCATATCAACTCTTCTTTCATATAAGTTTTTGCATCATTAATCTCCTTTTGAGTATTAATTATGTTAAGATCATCAACATATACAACAATATATCACAAATTTTTATAAAGATTTCTTGATAAAGACGCATGGGCATATTTGATTATTTACATGTCCCTTTTCGAGAGTGTATTCGCTTGTGGCATGAGTTGGATAAATTTTCTGCTGTGGAAAAACTTTTGATTATAATCTCCCTTTACTTGATGACAATTCAATGATTAGTGAAAGCGTGTACCATAAAAAAGGGAGAATTACAAAACTACACCATTTGAATTACATTTCACAAAACTACACCACTTAAAAATTACTTCATAAAAACACACCTAAATACTCAAAATTAAATCCAAATAAACTCTACCCACACAATCCTAGATTCCTACCCCCTTAATACTATACCCTAAACACTAATTAGCGAATCCAAATGAAAAGATTTTAGTAATTTTTAAAGGGAAATCAAGCTTTAAAATTTTGAAAAGTGTAAATATGTGAAAAAATTGAATTATGTGTAGTTTTGTGAAGGGGAGGTTGAAAGGGTGTAGTTTTGTGAATTTCTCAAAAAAATTTTCCAAAAACTCACATATTCATTCTTGATTGAGAATCTGACCTTGTGTTACTTGACTATGTAGCCATGTCTACTATATAATATAAACATCAACAAGAACATTTAAATATGTACCTTGTGATCACATCGTAATTAGTCATAACCTCTAGGAGGTTTAAGTATTAAGGTTAGCATCTATGAAAATAATTATAGTCATAACGTTGCATGGGACCTAGTTTTAAGAATTTAGAAGTTAGATTTACGATTAGATAATTTACAAATAATTGATTGTAATAGAAGAAAAAATTACTCAAATTTTCTTAAGTCATGTCAATAAAATAGAATCATATAACCTTGTTCATTTTATCAATCTTGTATGTCCTAGTAATTTTTTACATTATATATATTTTTACAAAACTTCAATTAAATCTTAGAAAATTAGTTTCTTATTTTATAAATTATTCTGTCATACTATTACAGAAATACATTTAAGAGAAAATTTCGATTTCAAAATTCAAATCTACAGAAATAAATTAGGATATATATATTTAATAATGTTACCTTGTTATAACAAGCTTTTTATTTCTTGTATGTATTGGAAAATTTTCAAATTCAAGCCTTTAATTAGCACTATATCAAAACTAAATCTTACAAAATTAATTTCATATTTAATAAAAAATTTCTCACTAATGGGGAAATCAATGAGGATATATTTTTTCCCTTTTTGATCTTTGACCAGAAAAATACGTTTTAAGTAAATATTGTGAGTATATATATATATATATAACCATCAAACCAAAAAGAACCAAATCATCAAAAAAACAAAAAGAGCATTGTATTAAAATGGCTCTCAACAAGAAAATCTTAATCGTCTTTGTTCTCGCCATCATCATGGTCACATCTTCGGTTCATTGTTTAGATCACGCACCAGGTATAAATTTTACTATCAACATATTTTAATGAATATATATATATATATATCTTAATTATATATTTTTGATATTGCGTAGGATTTGGAATACAAAATGATTGGCAAAAATGCTTTGATCCAGCACCATGTAAAGCAGGTGGAGACAAAGGATGCAATGAGTTTTGTAGACACATAAGCCTTATAGTTTACGGAAGATGTACTCCCACCCAATGTTGTTGTTACTCCATTACTAATTAATCTTACCAAATATTTGTATTTTTTTCAAAATATATTTTTATATTCCTATGAGTTTTAATCTATGTTGCATGGAAACAGAAACACGGACGCGAAATTTTTTAGAAACGAGCAACGTATTGTTTAGAATAATTAAAATATAAAAAGCATGTATGTATATATTCGTATAATCATTAATCATGTATTAATAAATTATCAAACATATAAATCATACTTATATTTTTAAAATACTCTTTTTTGATTGCCCCCTCATAAAACTTTCATTTAACTTAAATAGTTGGAACACAAATATTTTTCTCCCTTTCACAAATTGGACTTAGCCAAGTATGGTAAATGGTCTTGATCGTATGAGACACTCTTTGCACTAACATTGCATTCCGTGGGCACAAAAATAAAACAAGGTTTTAAACGACGACCCAATAACCCAATAATGTCCGGGGCATATGCCAAAAGCCAAGACCATTTCATAGGCTCTTGAATTAATGTCTTAGAGTCATGGGCTCCCAACTCAAAATCAATTGGAAATAAATGGAGAAACCCATAAAACTTATATACTTATGTTAAAATCTAGGCATGTCAATTAGGGTCAACGCCCACATGTCAGTCCAGCCTACAATCCGGTCTAGCCCGCAAGTTCGGATTTTCATATTTAACCCCGAAAAAATTGGAATTTTCGGGTTTAACATGTTTGGATAAAGAGCTTTTTGGGTTTAACCCGACCGAGGTCGTGCTAGCTGATGTGTGGCTATTTTAGTGTTTTTAATCCGTGTTTAGGGCCACACAATCGAATATTTAGAGTCATTTCAATTTTGTACTCTATCGTTGGACAAGTTTTATGAACCCTATTTTATTAATCTTATTGAGTTTATGCAATATATTCTTTCATTATCTCTTAATTGCTCAACCATGAATATGTGTGAGTAATCACTACAAGAATCTGCACATTTAGCAACGACCAAAATCGTTGCTAAATCGTTGCTAAACGCGTTTAGCAACGATTTAGCGACGATTACATTTTCGTCGCTAATCGCTCGTCGCTATTTCGAAATCGTCGCTAATTCGTTGCTAAATTAGCGACGACTCGAAATCGTTGCTAATTCGTTGCCAAATATTCGTTGCTATTTTAGCGACGAATTAGCAACGAATTTGCAAGGTTATTTTAGCTTCGAAATAGCAACGATTTAGCGTCGAATTTTAAAAAATTATTTTCGATTTTCAGAATTTAAAAACTTATGAAATTGCTGCAAACGTCGCTAATTCGTTGCTAATTTAGCAACGAATTGGCAACGATTCTTTATACAAATCGTTGCCAAATCGTTGCTAATTTAGCAACGATTTGGCAACGAAGAACATAACAATCGTCGCTAATTCGTTGCTAATTTAGCAACGAATTAGCAACGATTTTTTAAAAAAAAATTTTAAAAAAAATTTAAAAAACAAAAAAATAAAATTATTATAATTAAAATTTAAAATTCAAATTACATTTTTTAAAAACTAAACTAGGGATCAAAATCATTAATCCCGACATTCCGTCCTAGTTCTTGAGTTGCGGCTTCAGCCTCGTCTGGAGCAACCTCCGGTTCCGGATCGACCCCTAATCCGCGTTCCCGCATCGCATTAGCCAGGTTTGGACTATCCATCGCAATTATGGAGAATAGATCCGTCATTGTCTTGAAGCGGGCGTTTGTATCTTGGAGTTCCTGTCGCAAACGAGCATTCTCCGCAGCCAGATCCCGCTGAGAAACATGAGGTTGCGATGAAGAAGCTGTGGGAACGGTCTCGATAGAACCGACTCCGAAAGTGCGGTTCTTCTTTTTCGGAGCGACCTACGTAGAATTAATATTATATATCCGTTAGTAAATATAATATAATTTAAAAAATATAAATTAAATTATTTACCTCGTAGTAGATTTGGTCGCATTCCGCGACCGAAAGTCGTCCCGAGGAGTTCACTGAGCTCCCTTCTTCAGTGGACGACTGACTTACCCGCTCGGCGAGTCTAGCCTCATAGTCATTCACGATCTTTTCAGATCGTGAACTGACATATGACCCATCTTTGCGCTTCTGGGTTTTCTTCAATATCACCACAATAGGGGGAAGTTCACCCTCTTCCTCGGCCTATATTTTATATTTATATTAAATATTTATTTATTTGAAAAATAATTAAAGAAAGTGTTAAAAAATTAAATTTACCATTTGAATACGACGACCGGCGTATGAACTCGGTCCCGAAGTGTGGACGTAGGGACCCTTCTCGTCGACGGGAGTGAGGCGGGACTTGGAACGCTTTGCGCGACGGCGAGAGAATGCGGTTCCGTCCCGTAGTCGATCGGCCCTTTCCACACCGCCGGTCCATCGACTCGGCTTTCCACCATCTCCTTTTAGTTTCCAGTCTTTCTTCCAACCGGAAACAATGCCGTAAGGCGGTGCATCGCCTTCTCGTTGAACCCCTTACGGACTTTCACCGTATCGCCTCGCCCAATGCCATTTTTGCTATTAATTAAAACTAAGTTTTAGTTTAACTTTTTAAATTAGAAATTTTAAATTAAAATTTTCAAATTAAAAATTTTAATTTATATTTAAATATAAATTATTTTAATTTAAATTTAAAATTTAATTTAGTTTACCGCGAAAGATTCAAACCAGATGTCCTGTATGTATCCCGGCGTTTGGGACCAGTTCACGTGCGGCTCGACGAAGTAAGACTTCATTGTGTCCGCGACACTCCGACTCACTTTGTTATCGCAAAACCTAACAAAGTACAATTTTTTATTAATATTTAATATTTAATATTTTTTTTTTATTTTTTAATATTTTTAATATAATATTAAAAAATTACCAAAATGTGTGTCGCGGCCGGTCTGGATCTATCAACGGCAAACGGCCGTGGCCTTCTTGCCGTAGGAGATCCAAGATCCGCATCATGTGGGGTCCTTGATGCGGAGGCGGTGGTAAATCCGCCGGCATATCTCCAACCGGTGGAATGTTGGAAGCAGCATCTAACCCCACCTCGGGGACCTCATGGATGTCGGGTTGGGTTGGTTCGAAGGTTGTCGATCGGATTAGAATCGATCCGCTACCGTAACGATTACGGATGAAATTAAAATAATGGTTTGGACGAGGAGGCATTTTTGTAAAAAGGTTTAGTGTTTTGAAAAGAAATTGTGATGTTTTTATAGAGAGATTGTAGAGAGATAAAATATAGAGAGATGGTTGTGTGAAAAAATGAAAGAATTTGGCCATATTTATAGATTTTGTGATCGTTGCTAAATCGTTGCTAATTAGCAACGATTTAGCAACGAATAGTTTTTGTAATCTTTTCGTTTTCCCACCGGAGGGAAAACGAAAATTTAGCGACGATTTAGCAACGATTCGTTGCTAAATCGTCGCTATTTTTTGTTTAGCCACGAATTAGCAACGATTCCAACATTTCGTTGCTAATTCGTTGCTAAACCCTAACATGTATTACGCCAAGTACAAGACCTATGACAAATACAGTGTACGTGTCCGATCAAGTATTTAGCAACGATTTAGCAACGAATCGTTGCTAAATCGTTGCTAAATAATTGATCGGACACATAAGCTACATTCTATGTATCAGAGTACGAGGTTAAATGTCAAAAACATTAGCAACGATTTAGCAACGATTCGTTGTAATCGTTGCTAAATCGTTGCTAAACTCAAACCCTATTTTTAGGGTTTCAACCCCTAAAACGGTTTGCTATGCTATAATACATACTTCATATGTAATTATAGATTATAAGATTGAGAATAACACTTCAAAATATGATATTTACTAAAAAACTGAAAATTTTCTGTATTATAAACTTTATGTTAGTAAAACCTATAAGTTAACGGTAAGTTAATACACGTTAAGTATAATATTGTAATCAATTTTTTTTTTTTGATTTATACAATTGTTTTCACCTTTGTTTACAATTTTTAAGTTAACACTAATTCTTAAAAACCTTTATTTTGGGGTGGTTTTAGGGTTTAAAGATTTGTATAGTGCAAAAATTAGCAACGATTTAGCAACGATTCGTCGCTAAATCGTCGCTAAATCGTCGCTAAATAGCAACGAATTAGCGACGAATCGTTGCTAATTATCAAATTGCAACGATTTAGCAATGATATGTAAAACATATTAGTCCAACAAATTTAAACCCCTAAAAGTACTAATCGTTGATAAATTTTTGCTAAATCGTTGCTAAATTACTGATTAAACTAATATGTTACATTCTATGTATCAGAAGTACGAGGTTAAATGTCAGAAACATTAGCAACGATTTAGCAACGATTCGTTGTAATCGTTGCTAAATCGTTGCTATTTAATATTTAGCAACGATTTAGCAACGATTCGTTGCTAAATCGTTGCTAAACCCAAACCCTATTTTTAGGGTTTCAACCCCTAAAACGGTTTGCTATGCTATAATACATACTTCATATGTAATTATAGATTATAAGATTGAGAATAACACTTCAAATTATGATATTTACTAAAAAATTGAAAATATTCTGTATTATAAACTTTATGTTAGTAAAACATATAAGTTAACGGTAAGTTAATACACGTTAAGTATAATATTGTAATCAATTTTTTTTTATTGATTTATACAATTGTTTTCACCTTTGTTTACACTTTTTAAGTTAACACTAATTCTTAAAAACCTTTATTTTGGGTGGTTTAAGGGTTTAAAGATTTGTATATTGCAAAAATTAGCAACGATTTAGCAACGATTCGTCGCTAAATCGTCGCTAAATAGCAACGAATTAGCGACGAATCGTTGCTAAATCGTTGCTAAATCGTTGCTAAATATCAAATTGCAACGATTTAGCAACGACAATTTAAACCCCTACAATTACTAAACTTATGAATTCGTTGCTAAATCGTGGCAAACTTTGCAAATTCGTTGCAAATTCGTTGATAATTTGCAAAAAAAATTTTTAAAAAATTAAAATTGCAAATACAAGTTACAAATTTATTCATTATTGTCGGAATCAAATGATTCGATATCGCTAACTTCATCGAATTCTTCATTTTCTTCTGTGGATCCTTCGTTTTCATCATCCACAATATCTTCAGCTACTTGATTATCAGGATCAACAAGAAATACATCTTCGGTCGATTGATTTGTTTGTATAATTGTCCCACCAACGACATCTTGTTGCATAGGAACTTCATCGTTACCCATAATTAAACCTCTCGGAACCACTCGAATTACCGCACTCCACGATATACCACTAGTTTTAACGCGAGGATACGGAATGAATGTAACTTGCTCAGCCTGCGATCCGAGGATAAATGGTTCGAACTTCCGATATCGTCGTGATTGGTTGACGTCGATGACACCAAATTTGTTGTAACGTACACCACGACCTAACGTTGGATCAAACCAATCACATTTAAAAAGTGTTGTTCTTAAATTGACTAATCCGGGTATTGGACTTCGATAATATCCGTGAGAACCCCATAAAAAACCGAATCGCCCTCAACGTTGACACCATAATTTGCGGTTGCTCGATGTTGACCATGACTTACCGTGTGGAAGACGTAACCACGAGTAAAATACATAGGCGAAGTTGTGATCTTTCCAAGCGGTCCTTGTATTAACTCGCGAAACCAAACCAGATATGTGGTGTCACCATATTCAACTTGCGTTTTTAACCAACCCGCAAAATCGCGTTCTTTATAAGCAGTAAGTTCGTCTTTCGAAAGTCCAGGATAGACTTCCTCCACTTGTTCCTCAAACATTCTAATTGAAATAAACCCCCTCGTTAGGAAAAATATTATAGCTTATATATAAAAACATATAATATATTACCTTTCGAAAGGTCGTGCGTAATCACAATTAAGGAGGATGTAAGTATGTGCACTTTGTCGATGTTGATCACTTTCCCACCAAACTTCTTTTATTTTTCAGCTAGCTCTTCCAATTGGGGAAAATATATCGGTACCCCATCTACCGCATATACCGCGCCAACGCCGCCGTCATCGTATCGTCGTGTTTTTGTTCTACGTGTTCGTACATTGGAACCGAAATAGTATGATGCGAAATGAGAAGTCTCTTCCGTTAAAGATCCAGCAACGATAGATCCTTCAACCCTTGCTAGGTTTTTCGCCTTTCCTTTCAAATGTCCCATAAATCGTTCAAAGGGATACATCCACCGAAATCGCACAGCCCTCCTAGTTTCGCCTCGTGAGGAAGATGTATTGGAAGGTGTTCCATTTCATCGAAAAAGATGGAGGAAAAATCTTTTCCAAGTTGCACAACAAGATAGGGATATTTTCACGCAACCGTTCAATGACATCTTCTGAAAGTGTACGAGTACATAAATCTCGGAAAAACGCACCGATACCTGAAATTTTTTAAAATTCATGACTATATATTGTAATTAAAGTAATTAAAAAGATAATTAATTAATTATTAATTAGTACCCGCAATTGCTAAGTGTGCGGGTTCAGTAAAAGCTCGTCGAAGGCAAAAGGTAATAGTCTCTCGCATAAATACATGACAATCATGACTTTTCATACCCGAAAACTTTTGTCCTTTCTCAACACATGCGGATAGCTTTGAAACATATCCGTCGGGGAATTTGACATCCGACGCTACCCAATTAAATAAAGCGTTTTTCGCTTCAGGTTTCAATCTTTAGATCGGACCGGAGCCTTACCATCGTTCGTAATATGCAACTCACTTCTAAAACATATTTCTAGCAAATCCAATCTTGTCTTCAAATTGTCTTTCGTTCTCCCCTGCACATTCAACAATGTGTACATGATGTTATCAAAGAAATTTTTCTCAATGTGCATAACATCAAGGTTATGTCTCAACAAATGATCTTTCCAAGAAGGGAGTTCCCAAAAGATGCTTTTCTTGTGCCGCTATGGGTTTCCCCGTATCCGTCGGTAAATTCGAAACATGCCAATTTCCACCCCGTCTACATGTTTCTTGCGTCCCGTAATAATCCAACTCGTTTAGTAACTCGTCCCCGCCGGATATAGTAGGGGTGGTTGTTTAACGACTTTGTTCTTCTTGAACAACCTTCGTTCTTCCGGTACGGATGATTAATTGGACGAAATCGTCGGTGACAATCAAACCAACTTGTTTTCCTTCCGTGTGGGAGTTGAAACGCATCGTCCGATGACGACAATAAGGGCAAGACAATCGTCCATGCGTTGTCCAACCGGATAACATGCCATAAGCAGGAAAGTCACTAATAGTCCACATAAGCACCGCACGCATCATAAAATTTCTTTTGCACGATATATCGTACGTACGAACCCCAGTGCACCATAACACTTTTAGCTCATGGATTAAAGGTTGCAAAAAAACATCTAGAGCTCTCTTTGGATGTTTCGGACCAGGAACTAATATACTTAAGAAGAGGAATTCTCTTTGCATGCACATATATGGAGGAAGATTATAAGGGGTTACGATAACTGGCCACAAGGAGTATTGTCTACCAGACATACCAAATGGACTAAATCCGTCGTGCATAAACCAAGATATACATTACGAATCTCTCTAGAGAAGTCGAGTATACCGTGTTAAAGTGCTTCCAAGCCTTTGCATCGACGGATGAGTTACTTCCCCATCTACGACCGAGTGCTCGAATGCCATCTCATTGAATCGGATGTCCTTTCCGATTGATACAATCTCTTGAGCCTGTCCGTAATGGGTAAGTACCACATCCGTTGATACGGGACCTTACTCCCTTTTCCATGGACCTTATATCTCGACTGAAGACAAAAACGACATTCCTGCAACTTATCATCATCTTTCCAATAAATCATACAATTGTTAACACAAACATTAATCATTTCTGAAGGCAATCCAAGACTAGAAACCAACTTTTGTATTTCATAATATGAATCAGCAGCTACATTATCCTCAGGCAAATACTCTTTTAGTAATTCCGCCTAGGAGTCCATGCAAAATTCACTCAAATTATGATCCGATTTGATATTCATCATTCTAGATGCTAATGATAGTTTTGACAATCCATTTTTACATCCATCGTAAATTGGTTTATTCGCAGCGTCTAACATATCATAAAAACGTTTAGCATCTTGGTTAGGTTCTTCAACAACATTTTCAGATAAATACTCCCTCGTATCATGAAATGCATCAGCAACCATGTCATGATATCTATTATCATCTACATGCACATTAGACCCACCATGATGATCATAGCTACTATCAAAATGATGCGGTAAATTAGTCGGTTCGTTAGTTTCAGAACATGAAACGAACTACTTTCTCCAAATTCGGTGTTATTATAATTATACCCTTCCCCATGTTGAAACCAAACAAAATATTGTGGCATAAAACCCCTATTAAAAAGATGTTTCCATACGGTATCAACATGAATGTAATTAGTGTTCACACACTTCTTTCATGGACAATACATTTTACCACTTTCTTGAGTAGTCTGCATGTTTCCAGCTTGATACATGAATGTTTGAAGTCCCTCCGTGAACTCTGTTGTCACTATCCCCGATCGATCTTTGTGTCTATACATCCAAGATCGTAACTCGTATACGTTATTACCGTGAGACATTTTGAGTATATATGTTATGAAAGTTTTTGTATAAGTGTTTAGAATATATATAAGAGAGAATGTTTTGATATTGTGTTGTGATTTTGATTTGGTCGAATGAGTTTATATAGGGACATTGTAAATTTTAGCAAGGAATTAGCAAGGAAATTTAGCAACGATTTAGCAACGAAATATTTTTACCAATGAATTACCAACGATTTTGAGAGGAAATTGTAACGAATAATTCGTCGCCAAATACCGGTGGAGCTCAATGAAAACGTGCTCACCAACCTAGCAATATTCCTTGCAAATTTGTCGCTATTTAACAAGGAAATATCTTCGTCGCTAAATCGTCGCTAAATAGCGACGATTTAGCGACGATATAGGAATTCCTCCTTAAATCGTCGCTATTTCGTCGCTAAATAGCAACGAAATAGCGACGAATAGTTTCGTTGCTATTTGGCGACGAATTAGCGACGAAATTTAGTGTCGTCGCTAATTCCTCGCTAATTCCTCACAAATCCGTTGCTAAATAAATTCCTCGCTAATTCCTTGCTAAAATTCGTTGCTATTTGCCCAGTTTCTTGTAGTGAATCCACCAGTTAGGTTTCATAGTTTAAAGGAAACAAAGATTTGGTAGATTTAGGTTATAGATTAAGGATAGTTCTTAAGAGTTCTTCATCTAGGTTGTTAGTATTGCTGGAATTTGATTAGCTACCATAGTTCATGATATTAGGTTGTTTAGGCGCAACAAAAGTTGGTTTAAGAACCATAATTAACCTAGGTGAGAAAAACGTACTTAACCAACTGAAAGGTGCAGTTAACAAAGTTTGTGAACATATCAGATTTAGACGAATTGCATGCTAGGATTTATTGAGAACAAACGGAAGTTTTAGTTATCATAATTCGTAGCATAGGGATTAAATACTCCGGGAGGAGATTTATCTATATTAGTGATTTGATTTTAAGAATAGTCCGCTAATGTTTTCCTTATCGTAAACTTGTCTAATAGATTCATGTTTTCTGAAAATAACCCTGATGTTTGACGTCTTTAATACATTGTTTAAAAGTCGTTGCCAATTGTTTATTTTTTTAATATCGTTGTCTTGTTACTTAAAACAATTAATCTTGTGTCGTTTAATTTTAATTGAATCTAAAAATAGTAGTGTAACCTTGGTTTTTGTGGATTCGATCCCTAAATACTACACGGATTACTGTGCACTTGCAGTAGTTTATTTTAGGGTTAAATCTCTGAGTATCAAGTTTTTGGCGCCGTTGCCGAGGAAAATAAATAATATATTAATCATATATATACTTTGTATTATTTGTAAACCCTAATCCTTAACTATTTTTCCTACAAATACATACATCAAAACTATTGATAGTAAATAATATATATATCATTAAATTATTTGTATTAATCACATTTTGTAATCATAAAAATATAATTGTATATTGGATTGTAATACTTATTTATGCATATGGTGATTAATTCTAATGAACATTTCCAAGTCAAATATATTTGTGAAAACATAGTATATTAAATTATATTCAATTCATAGTTAAATAATAATATTATTCTATTAATTATATTTATTATGTTTTCATATTTTTCAAAACGTTAATGTGTAAAAAAATTAATATTATTATTTCAACTTATAATTTAAATATGAAAATATTGTTAACATTTTTTTTTATAAACCATATGAAAAGCCCGAAACCATATAACTCTGTAACGGGTCGGATCGGGCTTTGCGGACTCAAATAAATACGGGTTTTGCGGGTTGGGCTTCGGGTCGGGCCGGGGTCGGATTATCCCGATTGACATGTCTCTTAAAATCTACAAAACTTTCTAGGTGGGAGAATTTCATAATTCTACTAGACGACCTTAATTTTACCAAAAAAAAAAGAAATAGACGACATAAACAAGATTTGATGTAGTTCTCAGCAGGAAAAAATAAAAACAAACTTCAAGTTTGGTGAAATAACCATAAAATTCCTAAACTTGACGAAGACCACTTAAAATCCCAAAATTTATGTTATTTGAGTCATAAAATACCCCCGTGATTAATCTGTTTAAACTGTCATGTGTATCAAGCATTAAGTGTGTTTTTTGGTTTACAAGATTAACTAGATTCTGACCCGCGCCAAACGCGGGGTTAATATTTTAAAAATGAGTGAAAATGTGTATCTTGTTAATAAAATGCCGTCATAAGATAAATATAATTTCGTTTTAATTGCGTGTCTAATATTGAAATGACAATTAAATTATCTTTAAAACTTCCAAAAAACGTAATATAATTTGAATAAAAAAAGAGAAAACAGAAAAAAGCAAGACCAAATGAAAACTCTAAATATGGTCATTACAACTTCCTGAGTTTAGTTGACAGATTGTCTATTCCATCAGTCCAAATTTTGAATAAATTAGTGTACCTCGACTTATTTATTGTGTTCTTTTGTTAGGTTCTGAAGAGTATTTTTAAAATTAAATAGTAAAATGACAGCCATTAGGTGAAATAGTTGAGTCGTATGTCAAAATTTATGAAATGCATCAATTATTTTCTAGAAATTTTTTTTTTCGTAAATAGTTTGTTTTTCGGTAGATTATATTTAGCATTTTCTAGTTCTTCGAAATGTTCGTATCAATGTAGGTAGATTAGACTTCCATTATATTTAATCATTACATCAAAAACTGTTGAAAAAATCAAACGTCTAGTATCAACCAAACATTCGAAATCAATCGATTATTTATTGTTAATAAAATGTTGGTATAAAATAGGATAAATATAAGTGTAATTCATAAAACTACATCCTTTCATCCATTCCTTTACAAAACTCTACCCAATTCAAATTTTTCTCATAATTACATCTTTTCAAAATTTTAAAAGCTTGATTTACTCTTTAAAACTTCACCAAAATTAAAATTTTCATTTGGGTTCATTAATTAGTGTTTAGGGTATAGTGATTAAATGGGTAGGGTTGTTTGGGTATGCATAATTTGGATTTATGTTTTAGTGTTAAGGTGTAGTTTTGTGAAAAAAAAATTAAAAGGTGTAGTTTTATGAAATGCAATAAAAAGGTGTAGTTTTGTAATTTTCCCTAAATATAATTTTGTTGCATATCATGGAAAGATAGACCCATTAAAAATAGAAGAGTAAACATAAAGAGGATGCCGGCTAATCTGAACCAAACAACTTTATCTCGTGTTCGTCGATTTCTAAGGTGAGCAACGAGTATAACTTCGTCTTTGCAACACAATACACATCTTCTTCATCTATGTCTCTTTTAGCTTTAAGAGAGAAAAGACCAATCTCTCTTTCTCCGATTACTTCGCGGAAGTTTCGTCTCCATGGTATGTAATCAATTTTTACCAATAGCTTTTGATGATCTTCTTTTCAATTTCTAGGTTTAGGCATTTGTTTGATCGATCGTGTTTGTTAAGGTTTTTACGAGAAATCAAGACTTGGTTTTCTGATTTTGTTAAATTCATGTACGATTTTAGCTGAAAACTTCCTAAATGTGAGATCTCTCGTATATAGATCTATGTATTTTGATTTGGTCTCGTAAGGAGGCTTTGTTTTTAGGTAATTACATTATCACTTTTTTTCTATCTATATTAGTATTTTTGAAGTACTAATTTGAAATTTTCCAAAAAATCACACTAAATTACACATTATGCCATTGGGCATAAAAGGAAATATTTTTGAACATTTAATTACGAAAAATCAAATAAGGAAATATTATAATTCTCTCCAAAAATAAATAAAAAATATTAAAGAAATTATGTACAAAATATTTGAAAAACAAAATAAACATATGTAATTCACATAAATACATTATTACATAGTTTTTTTATAAAAACTACCATTAAAATTTTATTTAAATCAAAACAAACAAGGTTTAATTAATATTATTAAGAATTTAAAAACGATTTGAAATTTTTTTTTGTTAAAAATATCAAACAATAAAAAACAAAATAGTTTGTTAACGAGTTTGATTTCCGGTTCGATTATAAACAAAAAAGAAGAAATTGCAATTCTACTAAAATTTAAATCTTATATTACATATTTAGAATATGTTTACAACAATTATTATATATATATAATCAAAATAATTATAATTTTAAATAAATTTGGGTAAATCGCATAATATGATTTGTGTATTTTGATTCGGTTTGTATTTTGAATTCGGGTATTTTCGAATCCTAAATATAATAAATAATAAATTATTGGTCTAATCAACTTATAAATTATATTAAATTTTTGCTATACGAAATATATAATAAAAATATATATATTATTATTATTTTTGAAGTACTTTTTTGAACTTTTCCAAAAAAACTCACTTAACTACATACTATGTCGTTGGTTTTAAACTCACTTAAAGAGTTATGTGAAACTTACACACAAACATATCTCATTCTATATATATATACTTTTTAAAATTGACTTAAATATCAACAAAAACAATAAAACCGATTTTAACATAAAATCAACCACTAATTTCATATTTATGATATTTTTGATATAATCTTTTTATTTTTCTTTTAGGTCTATAAAAAATTTCGAATATAAATATTTTTTAAAAAGTATATAGTTTAGTTTTTATATATAATCATTGTCCATATTATCATTTTCTATTTATATTAATATTTTAGATGTTAATAAACATCTATATCAACATAGATAAAGTTTGTTTAAATCAATTAACACTAAGCATAACAATTATTTATTAACGGGTTCGCTTTTAAAAATTCTAGATAAATGACAAGAAGTTTGAAAATAATGATTAAACTTTATCATAAACAAATTTCGGGTAATTCGGGTTCAAATCTAGAAATTTGTTTTGGCTTCGGGTTTTCGGGTAGTAAATTTCTCAATTCGTTCGGGTTATTTATTTTTGGAACGGTTTCGGTTCTTTAATTTCGGTTTGGTTCCAATTATGTACTTCAAATATAATTATAACTATTATTATTTTAAATAATTTTTGGGTAGTTAGAGTAGTTTAGTTTAGTTCTACAAAATTGAGTTCGGTTCGTATTCGATTTCGGGTATTATGGTAGTAAATTTCCCTATACATTCGAGTTATTTGTTTTTAGAATCGGTATTGATTTGGGGATTTCGGTTTGGTTTGGGTTCGGTATTTCGAATCCGGAAGTTTTGTCCATCCCTAATTTTTATAGTTTATAATAGTTTGGAATAAACACACTTACAAATTATATTAAGATTTTGCTATATAAAATATAATTCTCATTATATATTTATGGGAGAATCACAAAACTACACCATTTGAATTACATTTCACAAAACTACACCATTTCAAAAATATTTCACAAAACTACACCTAAACACTCAAAATTAAATTCAAATAAACCCTATCCACACAATCATACCCCTTAATACTATTTTTAAACACTAATTAGCGAACACAAATGAAAATATTTTAATTTTGGTAATTTTTAAAAGGGTAAATCAAGCTTTTAAAATTTTGAAAGGGTGTAAATTTATGAAAATATTGAATTAGGTGTAGTTTTGTGAATGAATGATTGAAAAAGTGTAGTTTTGTGAATTTCTCTATATTTATTTGCATAAACAATAAAAGAACAAAATACTCTTTAGAAATTCTGAATATTTTTATTTATTTTACAAAATCAGAAAAAATATTACAAACTTCTAAATTAACTGTATATATATAAAATTATTTATAAAAAACATAAACCCGTGGTACACCACGGGTTAAATCCTAGTAACAAAGTAAAATTAATGGGCCGAGAGTCCATAAAGTTCCTATATATACCTTATTTTCTTGATCATTGTAAAATTAATGGACTCTTAATTAACATTAGATTAGAGATGAAAAAAAATAATAATAACATTAGATAGGCTTGTTAACAGACCAATTAGAAAATAATTAGGCTCGTTTAGTGAGAAGCTTTATAATCGCGACACGTGTTTTTTTCCATAAATAACTCACCTAATGTTTCTCAATTAGTATATATAGGATGTTGGGTTTCCCTCATTAGCCCAAGATTAACCGCCAATTAAGTTAATGGAAATATGTCTAATAAATCTTGAACTTTTAAATTTGAGATGATTAAAGCCCAAATTTTTAAAGTGTCATTTAAAATCTTTACTTTTGTTGACTTTTTATAATAAATAGCAAACTTTTGTTGACTGACTTTTTTAGTCCCATTGACCGTCAACTATCCATGCGTTTGACGGTGTTAAAATTATGTTCACCGTTGCCGTAACTGTCCCGTTTCACGTTAAAACGACGTTGTTTCATGTGTAACAATTTTCAAAAAAAATTTCCTCACTGGGATTCGAACCTGAGTCCTCCTTAAATTTATCTAATACATTAAAAATTACGCTGCACTCTCATTCTGTTTTATCGTAAATTCATTAATACTTATTGAATTTAAATTAACTTCTTTCTTCTCAAATTAATGAAACGAACAGACGTATACTTACGCGAAAGACATTAGCCCCAAATCAAAAATCTATAAGAACCCTATATACAATTCCGCCCCCAAATCGATTTCTCCTAGATCTCGATCATCCTCGCCATGCTTCTCAAGGTCAAGTTTCTTCTCAAAGGCCAGATTTACAAAGACCAACTTCTCGTCAACATCCCTCTCAAAGACCAGTTGTTCAAGGACAAGACTACAGTTAAATTGTTCAACATAGGTGGATTGTGTTTATGTGGTTTTAAAAACTTTTTGTGTGTAAAAACCTTAAGAACATGTTCTTTAAGCTTTTGTTTGGTAAAAAAATATATTGATCAAGTTTTTTTAAACTTTAAACACCAGTTTGGTTAAAGACTCCCAATGAATGCAACATGTTTGATTAAAGATTATCGTTGAAAAATAGATAATAAGTATTATTGAGTTTATAATAATATCGATTGAGAATATAGCATATTGGTTAAATCACATGTTTATAAATTTAGGGATGCTGGTTCGATTCCTCGGGAGTATTTTTTAATTAAAAAAATTAATGTCGTTTTAATGTGAAACGGGACAGTAACGATAGTTGTGAACGGAATTTTAACACCGTTAAACGCATGGTTAGTTGACCAGTCAATGGGACTAAAAAAGTCGGTCAACAAAAGTTTGCTATTTATTATAAAAAGTCAACAAAAGTAAAGATTTTAAATGACACTTTAAAAGTTTGGGCTTTAATCATCTCAAATTTAAAAGTTTAAGATTTATTTGACATTTTCCCATTAAGTTAATCCAAAAGCCCAAGAAGAAGAATAATCTAGAAAAGGAAGAAGAGTGTAGATTAAGAAGTGTGTAGAATGTGTTTAGGATAAGATCAAAAGAACACTCTAGAATTAACTTGTAGTCTCCACTTACTAGTATAAATAAGAGTGTTTAGTTGTCTTGTAATCATTCAAGAATCAAGAGAAGTAATAGAGAGAAAACACTTGTAAAAGAGTGTTTAGAGCATGATTAATGGTAGAACCCAAATTTGAGTTCTTAGCCAAAAATTAATATTAAAAAAAGATTAAGAGATTTAATAGTGATATTACTGAAAATTGCCTATTATTGGTAGAACTTCTCAGAATAAACCAGGAGATATTGGGTCTTCATCTTCCGCTCATGTGATATCAGATAAAGACAAGCCCACTAAGAGGCCCATGACTATTTCATCTCATTCCCCATCGATAACACAGACAAGGGAAGCACACAAAACGTGATGATAGTACGGGCAAGACAACTCACCAAATCCCTCACCAAATAACACATCCTTAAACATATGTATACATAAGATCAAGAAATGCAAAAAGTTATCATATCCATCAAAGATTCACCTCGTAAAAATTTGTTTATACACTCTAAAATCGGATTTGAGAAAGGAACAAACGGAGTGTGATATTGTAAGGAACAATTCAGAGATGATTTCACCGGACGGAAGAGAATCACCGTGTTTTGCGCCGGACTTGAATCAAATCGTCAACGGAAGAATAAAAAAAATAGTTTTTTTTTGGGAACCGATTCCGAAATAGGAGACGAAAAAACCCAGTTTATGGTCTTACTAAAATGGGTCTTTTTCTTAAAACCAAACATAAGAGACCCCAATGTTTATGGTCTTACTAAACAAAGTCTTTGTAAGAAAACCCTTTCCTAATTAGTAAGAGTTTCTTTTTAAAACTCTTTAGTTGTCTCAATCTCATCTTCATCTCACGAAGAATATTGGGTAATTTTCCCAACAAGTGGTATCAGAGCTAAGATCAAACATAACATCAAAAACCCGTGTGATTCAAGACGGAGGCTACCGTTACTGTTGAAGGTGACATGTTTAAACTCACGACGGATAACTACTCTTATTGGAAGTCGATGATGGAAGATCACCTCTATTGTAAGGATTTGCATGAACCCATCATCATGAAGGAGAAGCCGGAAGGAAAGGATGATAAAACATGGGAAATATTAAACCGAAAGACGGTTGCTGTAATCCGTAAGTACATTGACCGATCTCTCTTTGAACATGTCTCTACCTACATAAATGCTTTTGAATTATGGACAAAACTTGAATCCATGATTCAAAAGAAAACGCCTCGAAACAAAGCTCTTCTTGTTCGTCGGTTGGTAAAGTTGGAGTACAAGGATGGCGAAAGCATGATGGAGCACTTGAATAATTTCAAGGGGATCGTAAATCAGCTTAACAAAGTTGATATGAAGGTTGAAGACGAAATGCAAGCCCTTTTACTCCTTGTTCACTACTGGAGAGTTGGAACACAGTTGTGACTCTAAGTAATTCAGCTCCGGAGGGAAAGCTTACCATGGACACCGTTACTGATAGCCTTATGAACGAAGAAGTTCGCAGGAAGGAGTGAGGTTCGGATTCTTATTCAGAAGCTAACATCGTTGATAGAGGAGGTAGGGAAGAGACTCGTGTTCACAACAGAAGCAGAGGACGAGACCAATCTCGAAGAAGATCCAAGTCACGTCCTAGACTTACATGCTACTATTTTGGCAAGTCGGGCCACATGAAGTCGGAGTGTCGATTTTCAAGAAAGATCAACAAGCCGGTAATATCAAACCGGACCGGTTCAATCCTCCGAAGAAGCATGAAGACAAAACTACCACCATTGTTGAAGACCAGAGCGAAGATTTGTATCTCGTTGGAGAATGTAATCTTAGCTCTGATGATAGCTCATGGATCATTGATTCTGGTGCTTCTTTTCATGTCACCCCTCATGGAAGCTTCTTTGCAACCTACCAAAGTGGTGACTTTGGTAATGTTCAAATGGGAAATCAAGGAAGAAGCAAGATTGTTGGAAAGGGTGATATAATTCTTACAACAAACACTGGGTGTAAGATAGTTCTCAACGATGTGAGGCATGTTTCCGACATGCGACTTAATCTCATATCAACCGGAAAGCTTGATGATGCCGACTTGGACAATCATTTGGGCGGTGGGAAATGGAAGTTAACCAAAGAAAGTTTGATTATGGCTCAAGGA
Source organism: Cochlearia excelsa (assembly GCA_963556525.1). NCBI lineage: Eukaryota > Viridiplantae > Streptophyta > Magnoliopsida > Brassicales > Brassicaceae > Cochlearia > Cochlearia excelsa. Next base: position 19,208,934 of record OY748328.1, read on the forward strand.
AGAAAAGAAGGCTCACTCTATGTAACACAAGCCAAACTTTGTAAGGAAGAAGTAAACGTCGCAAGTGATGACATTGAGATATGGCACCAAAGACTTGGACATATGAGTGAGAAATGTTTAAATATACTTTCTCGCAAGAATCATCTTCCTGAAATGAAAGGTACCTATCTTTCACCATGTCATGATTGCTTAGCCGGAAAACAACATAGAGTCGTTTTTCGAAGATCTTCTACACGTACGAGAAGGAAGCATATCCTTGATCTTGTGCACACAAACGTATGCTCCATGTCTGAAAAATCCATTGGAGGTGCATCATATTTTGTCACTTTATTGATGAATATTCAAGAAAGGTATGGATATATCTTTTGAAAACAAAAGATCAGGTTCTTGATTCATTCAAGGAGCTTGTAGCCAAAGCAGAACAAAGTACAGGTTAAAAGCTCAAGTGTGTTCGATCTGAGAATGGTGGAGAGTATCGAGGTCTTTTTGAAGCGTTTTGCAAAGCTTACGGAATCGGGATGGAGAAGACACCACCAAATACGCCACAACTGAACGGAATAGCCAAGAGAATGAATCAAACGATTGCAAAAAGAGTTCGGTGCATGCTCTCTCACGCTAAACTACCTAAGTCATTTTGGGGATAAGCTATAAAGACTACAGTATACATCATAAATCTTACACCATCAGTTCCTTTGGAAGGCGATGTCCCTGAAGGAAGTTTGGTCAGGTAAGAAGGTCTCTTACAACCATTTGAAGGTGTTTGGGTGCAGAGCGTTCGTCCATATACCTAAGGATGAACGGACCAAGATAGACTCCAAGACTAAATAGTGAATCTATCTTGGCTCACCAAGAGATGAGTTCGGCTATCGACTTTGGGATCCGGTTAAGAGAAAAATTATATCCGAAACAGAGATGTTGTTTTCTTCGAAGATGAAACAATTGAAGCAACAAATCACGGAATCCAAAACTAAGGGTTGTAAGAAACGAATATGTAGAAAAACTCCAAGATCATGGAGAAACAGTTGGAGATGATGACGTCAACCAAGAAGATGGAAATTCCCCAAATGGTGGTGAAAATGAAGAAGAAGATCAAGCGGAGCCCGAAGAAGAAGATAAGCCAAGAAGGTCTGGATGAGAGAAAATGCCATTTGTAAGATATTATCGAGATGAGTATGTGAATCTTACAGATGAAGGGGAGCCACAAAGCTATGAAGAGGTCCTTGGAGACACTCATAAAGATAAGTGGGTGGAAGCTATGCAAGATGAAATGCAATCCTTGCAAGATAATCACACTTATGAGCTGCCAAAAGGAAAGAGAGCTTTGAAAAACAAGTGGGTGTACCGGTTAAAATATGAAGAGAGAAGCTCAAATCCAAGATACCAAGCCCGACTGGTTGTGAAAAGATTCAACCAAAAGAAAGGCATAGATTTTGAAGAAATATTTTCTCCAGTGGTGAAGATGTCCTCTATCCGAGTTGTTCTTGGTATAGCAGAGGTTCTAGACTTAGAGATTGAACAACTCGATGTCAAGACAACCTTTCTACATGGCGAGCTCGAGGAGATCTATATGGAGCAACCCGAAGGTTTCAAGGTTCCAGGAAAAGAAGACTTAGTGTGCCGGTTAAAGAAGAGTCTTTATGGCCTCAAGAAAGCCCCAAGACAATGGTATAAGAAGTTTGACTCATTCATGGTGGATCATAACTTCACGAAAACCAAGAATGATCATTGTGTTTTCATGAAAAGGTACGCAAGCGACGACTTTCTCATATTATTGCTTTATGTTGACGATATGATGATTGTGGGGCAAGATCGCTACAAGATAGCCGCACTGAAAATGGACTTCGGAAAGTCTTTTGCAATGAAAGATTTGGGGCAAGCAAGACAAATTCTTGGAATGAAGATTACTCGAGACAGACAAAAGAAGCTTCTATGGTTATCTCAAAAAGGTATGTTGAAAGGGTGTTAGAAAGATTCAACATGAACAAAGCAAAATAGGTGAGTACTCCACTTGGTGGCCATTTTAAGCTAAGTTCGAAGCAAAGTCCAACAAGTGATATAGAAAAAGAGGAAATGAAGACTACCCCATATGCATTAGCAGAAGGCAGTATCATGTATGCTATGGTGTTCACAAAACCCGACATTGCCTATGTCGTAGCACTAGTAAAATTACTACGCATAGCCACGGTTTGTTTAGTGGCTATAAGCCAAAAACCGTGGCTATAGGGCACTAAGCCACGGTTCTGCCACGATAAACGAAACCGTGGCTATAGCTGTGTGGCTTTTTGTAACCGTGGCTTAGCGTGGCTTAGAGAGCCACGCTTTTTGCCACTGTTTTAAACAGTGGCTTACATAAGAAAGCCACGATTTAGTCACAGTTTTTTATAAATAATAACGTGGCTATTTTTGCCACGATATTTGCCACGATTTTAACGTGACTATATAGCCACAATTTAAAAGGGTTTATTTTTCGTGGGTTATGTTAGCCACGTTTTCGAGCCACTTATTTTTGTGGCATTTTCAAATTTGCCACGGTATTATGCCACAGTTTTTCCGTGGCATATCTTCACAATAAAACAAAAAGAAATACTGATTTCTTATATTTAAACCATTTTCGGAATTGCACTTATCATAACAAAAATCTAAGAACATGGTATTGATGAAACATAAAAAGAGAAGTTCACAACATACACAAAATCTAAAAGTGTTTTGAAATACACTACAAGCCTTGTACAAAGGCAACAAAATGTCTTAAAAAAAACTAATCTAAAGTCCTAGATTAGTACACCACCTACTAAATTCTTGATTTTGGTTTGGAGGAGAAGAAGTTGGTACCACCGCCGGAGACGTCACGACATGAGGATCGGCCGAGGCACATGAGGATTAGGTACCGATTGACGACCCGTTGCGATCCCGTGGAAGAAGTGGCCGAGCAAGGAATCCCGAGATGCCTAAGCAATGCATCGAGAGAGGTCTTTATGTCTCCCATTTCGTCCTTTAACTCGTCACCTCCTTCCTCACAACATTGACATTGTCATTCACCGTCTTGAACTTGCCCTCGAGGTCGTCTATCCTTTCGTCTATATCGACGTTTCGCGCAAGACTGGATTCAGCGGACACCAATGGTGTCTTCTCTCGATACTGAACACTCCCTAGACCATATATATTGCCTTTGTGTCTCTTACCACGCTGCAAAAAAGTAAACAGAGACTAAGAGACATAATCACACACAAAGATACATAGACAAAAAGCAACAAACAAGCACAATGACATACACTTACATTAACACAAAGACAGACAGAATCAAATACACATACATAAGCACATAAACGGAGACATAATCATAAACACATGAACACACACATACGTACAGTAAGCAAAGACATATAGAAAGAAGCACATGAACACACACATAAAGACAAGCAAAGACACACACATACGTAGAAGCAAACACTCACACACACACTGACATACACCAAAACACATAGACATACACAAACAGAAACATACCTAAGCACACACACGTACACACGAAAGCGAGACATACACACATACAAACATAACAAAGAAGCAGCATAATCAATATTGCAATCTCATAATTTATAATATTAAGTATCAAAGAAGAAACAAAAGTACAGAACCTTTATATACTCCTTGTTGAGAAGATGGCGTGAAGGTCCGTAAGAGGCGCTTGACCGAGGCCATTGGGAGATCCTTCCTCGTCGATGAATTCAGATGCTGCTTGCTCCACTTCCAAAACAATTGCCTCCGCCCTTGAATCGATGAAAGTTCCATCTTTGCGTGTGCGAGTCTTGCGGACAAGCTGAGTCAAAGTTGGTGGTTCATCAATACCACCCTCAACCATCTGCGAAAACGTAAGATTTGTTAAAGGAAGAATCAAAACATATAAGGTCAGAGAAAGAGAAGAAGCGCTTACCATATCATACTCATGTTTTAGGAAAGACTTGGGACCTCCACTATGCTTGTGCATCCCTTGTCCATATTGATCAGATGTCCTAGAATCTGCAGCCTTTCTTGCTCCTCGGCAGCCTTCTTCGTAGCCCAATACTCCAACATAAGCGTCCAATGAGCATCACCAATGTACTTTGGCTTCTTGTTGTTTCTGTACTTCTTGCTAATACGTTCACAAATGGTTGTCCTCGTCTCCAACTTCCATTGGAAGTAGACAACAATATGAAACCTTGGTTCCCAATAATAGTTTTGCTACAAGAAAACAAAAGGAAATTAAAAATGCATCAAAGAAAAAACAAAACAGAGAGATAGACTTTACCACGAAAGTGTGTCACCAAGTGGTTTTTCTTTCCTTAGGAACTTTATTCCAGCTTCTCCATGGTCCAAAGTAGTAGCCTTGTCATGTCTTCCTAACAAATCTGTTGACTTCTGGGTCCACACCAAACCTAAAACAAAAAATAAAGGTTTACTCAGAAAAGAAGTAAATGTATGAGGTTTAAGTAATTTAGAGAAGAAAACATACCATAGAGCCCCATTGGCTTTCCTTGGGTGAAGATGTGGCCGAGATTCTCTCGTGGAGCAAACTAACAATTGCTCCTCTCGTTACTTGATTGAACTGGTTGTTAGCAATGACGCCGATATCGTCGATCCGATAGTTCCCGCCGCCTCTACGATAAGACAAGAGAAAGTCAAAGAACTAAGATAAGCAAAGAGAAATAAGCACACAAAAACTTAAACACACACAAAGCATTAAACTCAAATAAAACTCAAACTAAGACAATGAGATACAAGCATAGAGACTTAACAACATACACACCCAGAACACAAACTCAAACACAAACTCAAACTCACACGTACAAGCATAACACACGGACAAGCTCAAACGCAAACTCAAACTCACACGACAAGCATAAAAACTTACCAACATACACACAGAGAAACTCAATCTCAACCTCAAACCCGATGTCTCAAACTCAAAGTCAAACTAAAACTCAAACTCGTACAAAGCACACACACTGATAATGAGATACAAGCATAGACACTTACCAACATACACAGACAAAGAAACACATAGAGAAAGCGAACACATAGAGATCGCAAAGACCTATTTTAAGGGTTAAAGAACATAACCTGAGGGATTCCAAGGACCAATTGATAGATGATATCCTCCTCCGGCTCCGGAATAAGAACGACCACGACCTCCTCCGGAACTCATTGAATAGCGAGGCGATTTGTTGTTTTAGGGTTTGGGGATTTGGGGATTTTGAGTGGAGAGAGAGAAAGAGGATGAAGAGTAACTGGGAGACGGCGAGGCGAGGACGTGGTGTATCGGAGACGGCGAGGCGACGACGCGGTGTATCGGAGATGGCGTCGGCGACAACGCGTATCGGAGAAAACGAAGAGACGAACGACGTTTTTGGAAATGTTTCTAAGTGTCGAAGGAGAAATGGTTTTTTATAAAAGCCCTAAAACGATGCCACAGTTCTGAACCGTGGCATTAACGTGGCTTTGTCATTTACTAAATCGTGGCTATACATCTACAAACCGTGGCTATGTAGATAAAGCCACATTTTCTAACTGTGGCTATTCTGTGGCTTTCTCGTAAACTCAAATGGTGTTTAGAGGTTTAGGGTTTAGGGTTTAGAGGTTTAGGGTTTAGAAGTTTATGATTTTAGTTTATGGTTTAGGTTAGTGTTTAGGTATTAGTTTAGGGTTTAAGTTTTCATTAAAGGGTTTATGTATTAATTTAGCACAATAACATACATATAAACTTTAAAAATCACCACATATATCATACAAAATGCATTAAAACATATATCATATCATACAAAGTCCAGAGGGATTACCACCTATAAGAGGAATCGAGCATCAAATCGATTTTGTACAAGGAGCTTCATTACCAAACAAAGCCGCGTATAGTACCAATCAGGTAGAAACTAAAGAGTTACAACGGCAAGTAGATGAGCTCATGATAAAGGGACATATATGTGAAAGCATGAGTCCTTGTGCTATTCCGGTGTTACTTGTACCAAAGAAAGATGGTACATGAAGGATGTGTGTTGATTGTCGTGCCGTCAACAATATAACCGTAAAGTATCGACATCCTATACCTCGTATAGATGATATTCTAGATGAGTTTCATGGTTCCACCATATTTTCTAAGATAGATTTAAAAAGTGGTTATCATCAAATTAGAATGAAAGAAGATGATGAGTGGAAAACCGCATTTAAAACGAAGCATGGTTTATATGGTTAGTGATGCTGTTTGGTTTAACTAATGCACCTTGTACTTTTATGCATTTAATGAATCATGTGCTTAGATCATTCATTGGCATATTTGTGGTTGTTTAATTTGATGACATATTGATTTATAGAAAAAGCTTAGACGATCATCTTAAGCATATTAGCTCGGTTTTAGATGTTTTACGAAAAGAGTGTCTTTATGCTAATCTTAAGAAGTGTACTTTTTGTATGGATAACCTGGTGTTCCTAGGCTTTGTTGTACGTGCAGATGGTGTCAAGGTGGATGAGGAAAATGTGAAAGCTATAAGAGATTGGCCGATTCCTAAGTCCGTTGGCAAAGTTAGATCTTTTCACGGTCTTGCGGGTTTTTATCGACGTTTTGTGAAATATTTTAGCACTATAGCCGCACCTCTAACTGAAGTGATCAAGAAGGAAGTGGGATTCAAATGGGGTACATCCCAATAAGAAGCTTTCCAATCCCTTAAAGAGAAGCTTACTAATGCTCCACTTCTAGTTTTACCCGATTTTACTAAAACTTTTGATATCGAATGTGATGCAAGTGGAATTGGTATTGGTGCTATTTTGATGCAGGATAAAAGTCCTATAACATTCTTTAGTGAGAATCTTGGAGGATCCATACTCAATTACCCGACCTATGACAAATAATTATACCCTTTGGTGAGAGCTTTACAAACGTGGCAACACTATCTTTGACCAAAAGAATTTGTGATTCATACGAATCATGAGTCTCTCAAGCACATTAAAGGTCAGCATAAACTCAATAAAAGACATGCTAAGTGGATTGAGTTCATCGAAACATTTTCGTACGTGATTAAGTACAAGAAAGGTAAGGATAATGTCGTAGCCGACGCATTATCAAGAAGGTACACTCTTCTCTCTAATTTAAGTTCCAAGGTTATTGGATTTGAGAAAACTTAAAGAGATGTATGATACTGATCATGAGTTCAAAGAGCTTGTGAAAAATTTACAAATTAACCATTACTTTAGACAAGATGGGTTTTTATTCTATGAAAATCGTCTTTGTGTGCCTAATGGTTCTTTGAGATGTTTATTAGTCAAAGAGGCTCATGGAGGAGGATTAATGGGACACTTTGGTGTTGCGAAAACCCTTAAGACGTTACAAGATCATTTCTATTGGCCGCATATGAAAAGAGACGTAGAACGGGGTTGTGACCGATGTGTTACTTGTAAACATGCTAAGTCCAAAGTTCAACCCCACGGTTTTTATACTCCACTCCCTATTCCTATACATCCTTGGACTGATATTTCTATGGATTTTGTAGTTGGATTGCCTAGAACCAAGACCGGTAAGGATTCTATATTCGTTGTGGTAGATAGGTTCTCAAAGATGACACATTTTATCGCTTGTCATAAAACGGATGATGCTTTGAATGTTGCTAATTAGTTCTTTAAGGATGTTGTTAGACTGCATGGCTTGCCTAAAATTTTTTTCTCTGATCGTGATACTAAGTTCCTTAGTCATTTTTGGAAAACATTATGGTCTAAGATAGAAACTAAGTTGTCATTTTCTACTACATGTCATCCGCACACCGATGGTCAAACTGAAGTTGTTAATCGTACATTGTCAACATTGCTTAGAACTTTGGTTAAGAGTAACTTGAAATCTTGGGAAGAATGCTTTCCTCATGTAGAATTTGCTTATAATCATGCAAAGCATTCCGCTACTAAATTTTCACCATTTGAAATTGTTTATGGTTTTAATCCTTTATCACCATTGGATTTATCACCTTTACCTTTGAGTGAAAGAATTAGTCTAGATGTCAAGAAGAAGGCTTACTTGGTCAATAAGATTTATGAGAAGACTCGGGAAAATATTGAGCATAAAACCGAACTCTATGCCAAGTATGCGAACAAAGGGAGAAAGACGATGAAGTTTGAGATTGGTGACCAAGTGTGGGTTCACCTAAGGAAGGAAAGGTTCCCTAATGAGAGGAATTCTAAACTGAAACCAAGGATTGATGCTCCTTTTCGTATCACCAAGAAGATCAACGACAATGCCTATCATCTCGATCTTCAAGGTAAGTATAACGTGAGTAATGCTTTCAATGTTTATGATCTTGTTCCGTTTATTGCAGATGACTAATCAGAATTGAGGTCAAATCCTTTTCAAGAGGGAGGGGATGATATGATCCTTAATGGTTCACAAACCGACTTTGATACAATGGAGGCTGAAGACATTTCCAAGACTTTGGAGATACCAAATGGAGCGATCACAAGGACCAAAGCAAAGGAGCTAGCTAAGATCATGGAGGATATGCTAAGGAAATCTCAAGGCAAGGAGCATGAGGACGTACCAAGCTACATCAACATCATTCAAGCATTGGAAGACGATTAAGGTATTCACTAAGTAGTTAAGTGGTTTATCTAGTATTTTTTCCTATGCTTCGGTTTTGTCCCATTCAGTTTTCTCAAATATAGGTTTTAATGATGCTAGATAAATCATTTCCATCTATAATACTTAGAAATACTTTGATCTTGTCAAAGACTCTAAATAAAGTGGAAGGTTTGAAAAAAGAATAAAGAAAACACAATTACCAAAGAACCTTGTATGTAGTATTTGCTTAATTTTTTTCTTTATGTCATTTTCGAGGAGGAGCCTTTGTCTTCTCCTTCCTCTATATATTGTGCACGAAATATATGAATAAAACATTCATCCTTTTGTTGTGATAACATATTTGGATAAGTGAGTGTTTTTTTAAAGATTGGAGTGAATCCAACAAAACCCCTTTTCTTCTTCGAAGAAATTTTATCTACTTTTTTGTGTGAATTAACTAAGTAGCAGTCCTCTATCTCTTCATTTGATCCTTTCATAGGTCATTTGATTATACCATCATCATCATCACTTCATTCATCCAAACCGCAAGCCACCAAACCATCTCTTTTCATACCAGATCATTCATCTATTTTCATCTTCCGCAAACTCTAATCTTATCACCACCAAAACCATTAGCTCATCACGCCAAAACCATCAATCTTGGGTGAAGATCTCATCAATTCGGGTTCAGGTCTGGTATTTCAGATATTTTGAAATTTTCAATATACGAGTTTAGAACCCATTGGATATTGAAACATCGGGTCTGGTTTCAGTTTTGATTATTTTAGGTATATATGAAAGATAATTCATTTAATATAAACTAAACCAATATAAAATGGGAAAACAACAATTTATTCCTCAAGTTGTTAAAATAGGCTAAATTATTCCTGAAATTTACATTAGACCAAATTATTCTCAGTGTCAAGTTGACCAAGACAATTTAGGCTCCGATTTTATACCGTAAACAATTTTGTTTTCTCAAAATGAAATCGTTTTGACTGCACTCTATTCTGAGATTTGAAAGAGAAAAATCCCCATATAAAATCTCAAACCCCAATTTCTCATCTCTTTCATTTCTCTAAATTATAATCTCTTCAACCTCTCTAAATTTCCAACTTCTCATCCTCATATTGGCTTCTTCATATTTTAGTCATTTCACATGGGCAGTTGTTCGTCACAAAAATCTTGATTAAAGAGGGCCATGGTGGGTTCTCATGGATTTCCAAGCAAGTGTTCTTGCGTTCGGAATTAAATTGGCCTATTTTGGTAACTTACGGAATAAATTGACATTTTCTCCAATACAAAATTATTGGATTTAATTTAGAATTGTAGGTACTATATTGGCCTAGCACTACAAGAAATTGAGCAAATATCAACAAATTTTAGCAAGGAAATAGCGAGGAATATTTTAGCAACGAATTTGTGATAAATTAGCGACGATATTTAATTTCGTCGCTAAATGGCAACGAAAAAATTTGTCGCTAAATAGCAAGATAATAGCGACGAATTAGGGAGGAATTCTCATTTCATCGCCAATTCGTCGCTATTTAGCGAAGAATTGGCAAAAAAAGTTTTTCCTTTTTAAATAGCGAGGAATATTTCTAAGTTGTGAGAACGTTTTTATTAAGCTCTTCCGATAATTAGCGACGAATTATTCGTTGCAAATTCCTCTCAAAATCGTTGCTAGATATGTCGATGGATCCGAGTGTGGATTTACCACTGCCTCCACATCAAAGACCCCACATGATGCGGATCTTTGATCTCTTACGGCAAGAGGGTCACGACGTCTGCTGTTGATAGATCTAGACTAGCCGCGACACACTGTTTGATAATATCAATTATTTAATAAAGATTATTAAAAAATAATAAAAAAATTATTTAATAATAATTATTAATAAAAATGTATTTTTTTAGGTTCCGCGACAACAAAATCAGACAGAGTGTCGCAGACACAATGAAATCTTATTTCGTCGAGCCCCACGTGAATTGGTCCCAAACGCCGGACTACATACGAAACATCTGGTTTAAATCTTTTGCGGTAAGTTTAAATTAAATTTAAAAAGTTTTAATTTAAATTTAAAATTTTAATATAAAAAATTTAATTTAAAATTGCAATTTTAAAAAAGTTATAATAAAACTTAGTTTTAATAGGAAAAATGACATTAGCGAGAGGGTGATACGGTGAAAGTCCGCAAAAAGTTCAACGAGAAGGCGATGCATCGTATTACCGGCATCGTTTCCAGTTGGAAGAAAGACTAGAAACAAGATGGAGATCAGGCGAAGCCGATGGTCGCAGCCGTGTGGAAAGGTCTAGTCGACTACTTGACAGACTCGCACTATGTCTTCGTTGCGGATAATTGTTCCAAGTCCGTCTCACTCCTATCGACGGAAGCGGTCCCTACGTCCACACTTCGGGATCGAGTTCATACGCCGGTCGTCGTATTCAAATGGTAAATTTTAATTTTTTTTAAATTTATTTTATTTATATTTTAAATAAATAAATAATTAATATAAATATAAAATAGGTCAAGGAAGCGGGCGAAACTTCGCCTATTGTGGAGGTACTAAAGAAGACCTAGAAGAGAAAAGATGAGTCATTTGTCAGTTCATGATCTGAAAAGATCGTGAATGAATATGAGACTAGACTCGCCGAACAGGTAAGTCAGTCGTCGACTGGAGTGAGATCAGTGAACTCCTCGGGACCACTTTCGGTCGCTGAATGCGACCAAATCTACTACGAGGTAAATCATATATATAATTAATGTTTTTCAACTTTTATTATTTTTACTAACGAATAATATTATTTTTACGTAGTTCGCTCCGAAAAAGAAGAACCGCACTTTCGGAGTCGGTTCTATCGAGACCGTTTTCGTAGCTTCATAAACGCATCCTGATCTTTCTCATCGGTATCAGGCCGAGGAGAATGCTCAGTTGCGATAGGAACTCCAAGATACATACGCCCGTTTCAAGACTATGACAGATCTATTCTCGATAATTGCGATGGATAGTCCAAACCTGGCTAATGCGATGCGGGAACGCGGATTAGGGGTCAATCGGGAACCAGAGGTTTGTCTGACGAGGCGGAACCTGCAGCTCAAGAGCTTGGATGGGATCTCTGTATTGACTATTTCGACCCGTAGTTTTAGTTTTGTAAAGTGTATTTTGAATTTTATATTTTAATAATAATAATAAATTTCACTAGTAAAATTTCTGCGTATAGCCACGGTTGAGCCACGGTAAACCGTGGCTTTTTTACAAAAAAACCACGAATAAGACAATGTCATAGAACCGTGGCTAAAAAAAGCCACGAACTAGTCACGTTCAGCTAAACGTGGTAAATAAAAGCCACGATCTTGCCACTATATAATACAGTGGCTAAAATAGCCACGAAATTGCCACAATTTTTTCGTGGAAAAACAGAGTTTTTTGTTGTGTCAGAGTTGTGTCGGGGATATTTTCGAAAAGAGCCACACTTTACCCACATTTTCAAAAGAGTGGCAAAAAATTACCACGAAATAGCCACGGTTTTTGCCTGACAAAGTTACATTTTCTGACACAATAGATATGTGTCGGAGATTTATTGCGAAAAGTACCATAGCCACGGTTTTTTCGTGGCTTAACCGTGGCTATGCTGCCGAAAAAGCCACGGTTTGAAAATTCAAACTATAGCCACGGTTTTCGATTGTGGTTGTTCCGTTGCTTCTTAATAATAAATGTGAAAATATGTTATCCATCTATCCTTTCTCCTCTTCTCCTCCTCTCATCTTCTATTTTTCACTCTTCTATTCATAAATTATTCTTCAATTTCTTCCCTTCTAATTCTAATGCAATGGATCATTATTCACACTTAAGAGGATGGATGGATAGACGTATGGATCCCGAAACTAATTGTGTAAGTGAAGAATTTACCACGGGCATTCAAGATTTTCTTCAATTTGCTTGTAATCAACCATCTTTTCAAGAGCTAAGAACCATATTGTGTCCTTGTGCCCGGTGTAAGAATGAAAAAGATCATGATCCAAAAATGGTATCAAGACATCTATTACGATATGGTTTCAAAGGAAATTATTATGTGTGGTTCAACCATGGAGAAAATGCTTATGAAGAAATTGGTGAATCTTCAAGAAGAAATCATTTCACCGGTGTTGAAGAAACAATATGGCCTCAAAATCCTACAAATTTTCAAGTTCCAATGGATGCATTTGAATATCCTCATTACACAACATCTCCACATATGGGATCAAGTGTCAATGAAGAGCCTTATCAAGATAGTGTATTTGAAGCTTTTGAAACCTCTACGAAACCTCTCTACGAAGGTTGTCCTAAAGGTATTACTCAATTGTATTTGGCCTCGAGGATTTTAAAAGCAAAAACGGATTACAATTTAGCCGAGGCGTGTGTTGATGAGATAGAAAAAACTTTCAAAGATGTTCTCCCTAAACCGAACAACGCTCCTTCATCTTACTACGAAATAAAGAAGTTGACACGGTCGCTTGGACTACCAGTACAAAAGTTCGATGTTTGCGAGGATAATTGTATGTTCTTTTGGAAGGGAGATAAAGATTTGTTAAGTTGTCGTTTTTGTGGTAAAGAAAGATATCATCCGAACAAAGGAAAAGGGAAAAATCGGGCTAAACAAAGGATGTTTTATATGCCGATAACAGATCGATTAAAGCGACTATACCAATTAGAGGCGACCGCATCTCATATGCGATGGCATGCGAGAGAATATTTCTCCGAAGGAGAAATGCATCATCCTTACGACGGAGGCTGCGTGGAATCACTTCAATCGGTATATCCACATTTCGCCGCCGAACCTCGTAATATATATTTGGGATTGTCTGAGATGGATTTAATCCTATTGGTATGAATGGGGAAGCCCAATCTGTTTGGCTTTGTGATACTCACACCGTACAATCTACCACCGGGGATGTGTATGAAAAGAGAATTCTTCTTTTTGTCGGTACTTATACCGAGTCCAAAACATCCGAAAAAGCCTTGATATCTACCTCCAACCATTGATCGAGGAGTTGCAAAGTTTGTGGAACCATGGGGTGGAAGCTTTCGATGTATCTAGAAAAGAAAGATTCACGATGCGAGTTGCGCTAATGTGGACAATTAGCGACTTCCCAGCGTATGGCATGCTCTTTGGATGGATGACTCATGGACGTTTATCGTGTCCATATTGTATCGATGAGTCTGAATTGTTTTGGTTACCAAATGGAAGGAATCATAGCTGGTTTGATTGCCACCAGAAATTTTTACCACTTGAGCATCCTTACAGACGCAACGTGAAAGCGTTTAGAAAAGGGAGAAAAGTGACTGAACATCCTCCGTCATGGTTAAGTGGTGAAGAAGTACTTCATGAAAGAGTAGAGAGCATTAGGGGGGTAATAAAAACAGTGGATTGTGGTGGAAATGGACATGATAAGGCGTCACGTACAATTGAAGATTATGGAGTTCATCATAATTGGGTGAAGAAGAGTATATTTTCGGATCTACCTTATTGGGAAAACAAACTACTTCGTCATAATTTGGACTTTATGCACATTGAGAAGAACTTCTTTGATAATGTGATCAACACTGTGTTGAATGTTTCTGGTAAATCAAAAGACAACCTCAAATCGAGGTTAGATCTCCCGGAAATATGTAACGGGCCGGAAGCTCATATTACGGACGATGGTCGGATGATCGCACCCATATTCGGGTTGTCAAATCGAGAGGAAGAAGATTTTCCTTCATTGGATGAAGAACGAGATTAAATTTCCCGATGGGTATTCATCAACGTTTGGTCGTTGTGTAGATGACAATCATTCCAAGATATCGGGTTTGAAAAGTCATGACCGCCACGTCATAATGCAACGACTTCTACCATTTTCATTTTCGAACTTCTTCCAAAACCTGTTCATGTTGCTATTTCAGGTAAACTCTTACGTTACACAATTTGGCAAATGAATGCAATGAAAAGGAAACTCTAACATATGTTTTAATTTTGTCAAATATTTTCTGAAATTGCATTGTTTTTTCGGGACATGTCTTCGAAGAGCTTACGAAACGAAGATGTTGCTATATTGAAATCAAATATTGCTTTGAAGATTTGCAATTTGGAGAAGCTATTTCCACCTTCGTTCTTCGATGTTATGGAACATCTACTGCGCATTTACCCGATGAAGGCTGCTTTAGGGGGACCGGTCCGATATCGATGGATGTATCCTTTCGAGAGATACATGTATCACACGAAGAAGAAAGTTAAGAACAAGGCACATGTTGGAGGCTCGATTGTTGCTCAATGTATAATGAAGGAAATTACTCATGCAGCTTCAAGTTATTTTGGTAATCCAGAAGTGGTGCAAGAGTCTCTAACCGGGGAAATTCGATTTACTTATTTAGCTCCAGAAGTCCCGGACTTGTTTCACCATGAAGGTCGAGTAAGTGGAAAAGAAAAAGATGGTTGGTTTACAGACGATGACTACACCGTTCTCCAAACGTTTATGTTGCTAAGCGTGACCGAGTTTGAGCCTTATGAAAAGTACAATATCTTAATTCTCATTAAACTATATGAATCGTTTTTAATTTTACGCGCTTTATTTTAACATTATATCCTAAAATATTTTGCAGGATGTTTGAACGATTCATGATGGAATCCAATCCTGGAATCAGCAGTAACGTCATGCAAAATGCGAAAGACCAACACTTTGCTCAATGGTGTAAAGATTATGTAAGTATGACATTTATGAATAAAAATCACTAGTAATCATAGTACACTAATTGTTTATTATGTGGATTGTTTTGTAGATTAATCAAGCTTCTTCTTCCTATACGTTTCCTTTTTGGATGTTGGATTTCGTACAAGGTCCTAAACGTAGTTACACATCTTGGCCTACGTATCGATCACGAGGTTATTCCTTCCACACCGAAAGACATGGGAAAGATAGGAAAAGTCAAAACTATGGTGTCTGCGTCAAAGGAACCTCTGATACTGATTATTATGGGTTAATAGAGGAGATAATGATGATCGAGTACCCTGGTTATGTTGGTCTCAAAGCAATGGTTTTCAGATGCAAGTGGTTTGACACGACTTTAGGTCGAGGTATTCGCAAACACCCATCAGGTATTATCGATATCGCACCTAATAGAAGATACGAGAAATATGATCCTTTTATACTTTCTGGTAATTGTGATCAAGTTTGTTTCGTTCCTTATCCTCGTGAGACTCGATGTGTGGTAAACGAATGGTGGGTTTGTATTAAAGTTATGCCTCGTGGGTTTCGTGAAACATCTGAAGATGCTCTGACTGCTTTACAAGATGACACACATAATCAGAATGTCGTTCCAAGTGGCATTATTCGTGTCAAATCACATGTCGTGGAAGATGCTTCAGATTTCGATTCATTACTTGTGGAGCCTCCTAATGATGAATACATAACATAAGACGAGTTTGAAGATTCAAGTGAAGATTCAGTTTCAGAGTAACCATTTTAGGGGGGTTTTCATGAATTTGTAATATATTTATGCATTTTCTTTGATAAGTGATGACTTTTTAATGATTTAATGCATTTTGTATGATATGTGGTGATTTTTATTTAATTAGTAAGATATTTAATGACTTTTTAATCTTTTAATGCATTTTGTATGATATATGTGGTGATTTTTAAAGTTTATATGTATGTTATTGTGATAAATTAATATCTAAACCCTTTAATGAAAACTTAAACCCTAAACTAATACCTAAACACTAACCTAAACCATAAACTAAAATAATAAACCTCTAAACCCTAAACCCTAAACCTCTAAACACCATTTGAGTTTACGAGAAAGCCACGGAATAGCCACAATTAGAAAATGTGGCTTTATCTACATAGCCACGGTTTGTAGATGTATAGCCACGGTTTAGTAAATGACAAAGCCACGTTAATGCCACGGTTCAGAACCGTTGCATCGTTTTAGGGCTTTTATCAAAAACCATTTCTCCTTCGACACTTAGAAACATTTCCAAAAACGCCGTTCGTCTCTTCGTTTTCTCCGATACGCGTTGTCGCCGACGCCATCTCCGATACACCGCGTCGTTGCCTCGCCGTCTCCGATACACCACGTCCTCGCCTCGCCGTCTCCCAGTTACTCTTCATCCTCTTTCTCTCTCTCCACTCACAATCCCCAAATCCCCAAACCCTAAAACAACAAATCGCCTCGCTATTCAATGAGTTCCGGAGGAGGTCGTGGTCGTTCTTATTCCGGAGCCGGAGGAGGATATCATCTATCAATTGGTCCTTGGAATCCCTCAGGTTATGTTCTTTAACCCTTAAAATAGGTCTATGCAATCTCTATGTGTTCGCTTTCTCTATGTGTTTCTTTGTTTGTGTATGTTGGTAAGTGTCTATGCTTGTATCTCATTATCAGTGTGTGTGCTTTGTCTGAGTTTGAGTTTTAGTTTGACTTTGAGTTTGAGACATCGGGTTTGAGGTTGAGATTGAGTTTCTCTGTGTGTATGTTGGTAAGTTTTTATGCTTGTCTGTGTGAGTTTGAGTTTGCGTTTGAGCTTGTCTGTGTGTTATGCTTGTCTGTGTGAGTTTGAGTTTGTGTTTGAGTTTGTGTTCTGGGTGTGTATGTTGTTAAGTCTCTATGCTTGTATCTCATTGTCTTAGTTTGAGTTTTATTTGAGTTTAATGCTTTGTGTGTGTTTAAGTTTTTGTGTGCTTATTTCTCTTTGCTTATCTTAGTTCTTTGACCTTCTCTTGTCTTATCGGAGAGGCGGCGGGAACTCTTGGATCGACGATATCGGCGTCATTTGCTAACAACAGTTCAATCAAGTAACGAGAGGAGAGGAGCAATTGTTAGCTGCTCCACGAGAGAATCTCAGCCACATCTTCACCCAAGGAAAGCCAATGGGGCTCTATGGTATGTTTTCTTCTCTGAATTACTTAAACCTCATACATTTACTTCTTTTCTGAGTAAACCTTTATTTTTTGTTTTAGGTTTGGTGTGGACCCAGAAGTCAACAGATTTGTTAGGAAGACATGGCAAGGCTACTACTTTAGACCATGGAGAAGCTGGAATAAAGTTCCTAAGGAAAGAAAAACCACTTGGTGACACACTTTCGTGGTAAAGTCTATCTCTCTGTTTTGTTTTTCTTTGATGCATTTTTAATTTCCTTTTGTTTTCTTGTAGCAAAACTATTATTGGGAACCAAGGTTTCATGTTGCTGTCTACTTCCAATGGAAGTTGGAGACGAGGACAACCATTTGTGAACGTATTAGCAAGAAGTACATAAACAACAAGAAGCCAAAGTACATTGGTGATGCTCATTGGACGCTTATGTTGGAGTGCGGGCTGCGAAGAAGGCTGCGGCGAGGAGCAAGAAAGCTGCAGATTCTAGGACATCTGATCCATATGGACAAGGGATGCACAAGCATAGTGGAGGTCCCAAGTCTTTCCTAAAACATGAGTATGATATGGTAAGCGCTTCTTCTCTTTCTCTGACCTTATATGTATTGATTCTTCCTTTAACAAATCTTACGTTTTCGCAGATGGTTGAGGGTGGTACTGATGAACCACCAACTTTGACTCAGCTTGTTCGTAGACTCGCACACGCAAAGATGGAACTTTCATCTATTCAAGGGCGGAGGCAATTGTTTTGGAAGTGGAGCAAGCAGCATCTGAATTCATCAACGATGAAGGATCTCCCAATGGCCTCAGTCAAACTACCTCTTCTGGACCTTCACGCCATCTTCTCAACAAGGAGTATATAAAGGTTATGTTACATTTGTTTCTTCTTTGATACTTAATATTATAAATTATGAGATTGCAATATTGATTATGCCTGCTTCTTTGTTATGTTTGTATGTTTGTATGTCTCTGCTTTTGTGTGTACGTGTGTGTGCTTAGGTATGTTTCTGTTTGTGTATGTCTATGTGTTTTGGTGTATGTCAGCGTGTGTGTGAGTGTTTGCTTCTGTCTGTATGTGTGTGTCTTTGCTTCTGTCTTTATGTGTGTGTTCATGTGCTTCTGTCTATATGTCTTTGCTTCTGTCTGTATGTGTGTGTTCATGTGTTTATGATTATGTCTCCGTTTATGTGCTTATGTATGTGTATTTGATTATGTTTGTCTTTGTGTTAATGTAAGTGTATGTCATTGTGCTTGTTTGTTGCTTTTTGTCTATGTATCTTTGTGTGTGATTATGTCTCTTAGTCTCTGTTTATTGTTTTGCAGAGTGGTAAGAGACACAAAGGCAATATATATGGTCTAGGGAGTGTTCAATATCGAGAGAAGACACCATTGGTGTCCGGTGAATCCAGTCTTCCGCGAAACGTCGATATAGACGAAAGGATAGACAGCCTCGAGGGCAAGTTCAAGACGGTGAATGACAATGTCAATGTTGTGAGGAAGGAGGTGACAGAGTTAAAGGACGAAATGAGAGACATAAAGACCTCTCTCAATGCATTGCTTAGGCATCTCGGGATTCCTTGCTCGGCCACTTCTTCCACAGGATCGCTACAGGTCGTCAATCAGGTATCTAATCCTCCTGTGCCTCAGCCTGATCCTCATGTCGTGACGTCTCCAGCAGTGGTACCAACTTCTTCTCCTCCAAACCAAAATCAAGAATTTAGTAGGTGGTGTACTAATCTAGGACTTTAGATTAGTTTTTTTTAAGACATTTTGTTGCCTTTGTACAAGGCTTGTAGTGTATTTCAAAACACTTTTAGATTTTGTGTATGTTGTGGACTTCTCTTTTTATGTTTCATCAATACCATGTTCTTAGATTTTTGTTTTGATAAGTGCAATTCCGAAAATGGTTTAAATATAAGAAATCAGTATTTTTTTTTGTTTTATTCTGAAGATATGCCACGGAAAAACTGTGGCATAATACCGTAGCAAATTTGAAAATGCCACAAAAATAAGTGGCTCGAAAACGTGGCTAACATATCCCACGAAAAATAAACCCTTTTAAACCGTGGCTATATAGTCACGTTAAAATCGTGGCAAATATCGTGGCAAAAATAGTCACGTTATTATTTATAAAAAACTGTGACTAAATCGTGGCTTTCTTATGTAAGCCACTGTTTAAAACAGTGGCAACAAGCGTGGCTTAGTGCCCTATAGCCACGGTTTTTGGCTTATAGCCACTAAAAAACCGTGGCTATGCGCAGTAATTTTACTAGTGTTTAAATTTTTAAATAATTTTATTTTAATTATCTTTTATTAAATTTTTTAATAATTTTTTTTCAGGCCGTTGTTATTTCGTTGCTAAATTAGCAACGAATTAGCGACAATTTCTTATACTATTTGTTTGGGCAAAAGGTAGCGATCCGTTGAAGAGCTACGAAATTCAACAATGGTTTGAGGTGATTTGAATCGGTTTGAGGTGATTTGAATCGGTTTGTTTATTGACCGTTGATGGTTTATAAGAAAGATTAGACGTAAGTATAATCTAAACTTATGATCGAGTAGATCTCTCTAAAAATAAGTGTTTTGGGCGTTGAATTGAATGAATCTAAGTCTCCAAGCTTGACTTCTTTATATAGCCTCCTTAGATTGGCGATTAATGTACAAAAATGGATGAAATTTGCCTTGTTATCAAGTGGCCGCAAGCATGTGCTTGGCCTGCTTGTCTCCACGACCGGGCATGTTGGGTCTTCTCCTTAATATTATCTTAAAGAAGCTATGTATAACCTTTAGATATACTCGGATCCATGTCCAAAATGCTTGACCAACTTGTCACCGGCGGATGTCCAAAACAGTCAAACCGTCATAACTCTATTGGTATATATAGAGGTTTGAAACTAGCCGTTGTAAAACCGTTGTTTTGTCATGGATTTTAGATAGATATTGGAATTTTTTCTCTATAAATACCTACAACACTCCTTCACACACATTAATTTTTCTATACACAGAACAAAAACCTCTAGATTTGTCTTCAAGTAATTCTTATTCAATCCTGAAGGGACAAACTAATGATAATCCGGAATCAAATTTACTAAATCAAAAGGTGTCGGAGGGTTAATGGAGTTGACATGTATCAAGCGAGGAAAAAAATACTTTGTAAGTTGAAATGTCCATGTTTTAGTTGTGGTAGTTCTCTTAATATTATGATTGGTTTAGTGTGAAATCACATTGCATTGTAACAAAATTATGGCAGGTTACAAGATATGGTTTTGCAGGGTAAAGACCTGATTATGCTATTACTAGCACTACAAGAAACTGCATGTATAGCGACGATCTTTTGTGACGAATTAGCGACGAATATATATAGCGACGAATTGGTGACGATTTTGCAACGAATAAAGGTGAAGTTACATGTCGACGCAAAATCGTCGCAAAATCGTCGATAATATTTTCTGAAACTAAGGTTGAATTAACGACGATTTTTAGTTTCGTCGCTAAATCGTCGCTTTACGTCTAATATTCGTTGGTATTTAGCGATGATTTTGCGAGGAATATCGATAGGTAGGTAAGCACATGTTTGTTAAGTTTTCACACCTAATAGCGACGAATATATCGTTGCAAAAACGTCTCAAAATCGTTGCAAATTCGTTGCAAACCCGTCATTCGTTGCAAACCCGTCATTCGTTGCAAAATCGTTGCTAATATTTCTTACTATTTCGTTGCAAATAATTAATAATATGCCTATTACTAATTATTTACTCATCAAAATCAAAATTCAAACTCACAACACTCTCTCTCTTCGAATTCAAACACATTTATAAAAATTTATAAAAAAATGTCACATGGTAATAACGACATATACGAGTTACGGGCTTGGATGTACAGACGTAAAGATAGAAGTGGGCAAGTGACAACGAAGTTCACAGAGGGGCTTCAAACATTTATGTATCAGGCTGGAAACATGCAAAATACACAAAATACTGGTAAAATGTATTCTCCATGTAAGAAGTGTGTGAACACTAAATAAATTCATGTTGAAACCTTATGGAAACATCTTTTTAATAGAGGTTTTATGCCGCAGTATTTTGTTTGGTTTCAACATGGGGAAGCGTATAGTTATAATAATAATGAAGTTTGAGACAATAGTACTTATCCTTCTACTAATGTAGTTAACGAACCTGATAATTCTCATCAGCATCATGATTTTGATAGTAACTATGATCAGGGTGGGTATGGGCATGTAGATGATAATAGATATCATGACATGGTTGCTGATGCATTTCATGATACGAGGGAGTATTTATCTGAAAATGTTGTTGAGGAACATAACCAAGATGCTAAACGTTTTTATGATATGTTAGACGCTGCGAATAAACCAAATTACGAGGGATGTAAAACTGGTTTGTCAAAACTATCATTAACATCTAGGATGATGAATATTAAATCAGATCATAATTTGAGTGAGTTTTGCATGGACTCCTGGGCGGATTTAATGAAAGAGTATTTGCTTGAGAATAATGTAGCTGCTGAGTCGTATTATGAAATAAAAAAGCTGGTTTCTAGTCTTGGATTGCCTTCGGAAATGATTGATGTTTTGTTAAATATTATTATGATTTATAGGAAAGATGATGATAAGCTCCAGGAATGTCGGTTTTTCTCTCAGCCAAGATATAATGTTCAAGGCAAAGGGAAAGTCTCGTGCCAACGGATGTGGTACTTACCCATAAAATTTGGCATTTTAATATTTTTAACTTTGTCAAATAAAAAAATAAATTTGTCGCTAATTTGTCACTATATTAGCGACGATTAATGTCCAGTCGTCGCTACTATTGTCACCATATTTTGTGTATTTTTTAAATTCTTTAAAAACGTTTTAAAGTCGTTGTTAATTCGTCACTATATGGTGGCAATGGTAGCGACGAAATATCGACGATATACTAGCAACGAAATAGCAATGAATTGATAACGTGGCTGAGTTTGCGACGATTTTGTGACGATTTTCGTTTAGCGACGAGCTTATAGCGACAAATATTTGGTCGTCGCTAAACTGCTAATTTCTTCACTACAAGAAACTGGGCATTTAGCAACGAAATTTAGCAAGGAAATAGCGACGAATTATATAGCAACGAAATAGCAACAAATTGGCGACGAAATAGCAACGGAGAATCTTGTCGTCGCTAAATCGTCGCTATTTAGCGAGGTATTATTTCGTCGCAAAATTAGCGACGATTTTAGCGACGAATGAGTTCTGCGTCGCTAAAACGTCGCTAATTAGCGACGATTTAGTGACGAATATATATCCTTGCTAATTAGCGACGAATTAGCGAGGAGGGTCGCTAAGTAGGTAAGCACGTTTTCAAAAACGTTGCTAAATCGTTGCTAATTTTCCTTGCTAAATGGTTGCAAAAAAATTAGAATGGGACTATATAAACACCTCTACACTCTTCCAAAAATCACACCACAACACAATACAAAAACATTCACTCTATAAAAATATAAACACTCTAAAAATTTCAATATGTCTCACGGTAATAACAATATATACGAGTTACGGTCTTGGATGTATCGGCATAAAGATCGATCGGGGTACTTACAAACGAATTTACGGAGGGACTTCAAGCATTCATGCATCAGGCTGGAAACATGCAGAATACGCAAGATACCGGTAAAATGTATTGTCCATGTAAGAAGTGCGTTAACACTAAATACGTGTTTGTTGAAACCGTATGGAAACATGTTTTTAATAGAGGTTTTATGCCGCAGTATTTTGTTTGGTTTCAACATGGGGAAGGGTATAACTCTAATAATATTGAAGTTGGAGATAGTAGTTATACGTTTCCTGTTAGTGGTCATGTTAGTAACGAACCTGCTAATTTACCGCATCATTTTGATAGTAACTATGATCATGATCAGGCTGGTGGTTATGTGCATGCAAATGATACTAGATATCATGAAATGGTTGCTGATGCATTTCATGATACGAGATAGTATTTATCCGAAAATGTAGTTGAGGAACCTAACCTAGATGTTAAACGTTTTTATGATATGTTAGACGCTGCGAATAAACCAATTTACGAGGGATGTAAATTTAGATTATCAAAACTATCATTAGCATCTAGGATGATGAATATAAAATCTGATAATAATTTGAGTGAGTTTTGTATGGACTCATGGGCGGAGTTACTGAAAGAATATCTGCCTGAGGGTAATGTAGCTGCTGAGTTGTATTACGAAATACAAAAGTTGGTTTTTAGTCTTGGATTGCCTTCTGAAATGATTGATGTTTGTGTTAACAATTGTATGATTTATTGGAAAGATGATGATGAGCTGCTTGAATGTCGTTTTTGTCGTCAACCGAGATATAAGGTCGAAGGGAAGGGGAGTAAAGTCCCGTATCAACGGATGTGGTACTTACCCATCACAGACAGACTCAAAAGATTGTATCAATTAGAGAGGAACGCTGTGTAAAATCCTATATATACCCGACGAATTTTTCTCATTTTTCACACAATCTCATTATCTCTCTCTAAACATTTTCATTCTCTCTAAATAAACCCAACTCCAAAACCCAACTCCAAAAACATGTCTCAAAATAGCCAACCCTCATTATTATAATTTCATAAGAAACCGGTCCGGTTCCACTTCTAATTCAAACCCCAACCCTACCGAACAACCACCCCAACAAAACCCACCCCAACAAAACCCAATAGAAGAGAATATTCCCGATGCTCCAGCCAATCCCCCCGTCGATTTACCACCACCTCAGCATCTTGGACCGCACATGCAGCGGATTCTCGACTTTCTTCGGCAGGAGGTCCACCAGTACCTACCGTTGCTCCATTCGGACCGGCCAGAAGGGACATTTTGGTAAGTAATTAAAATATTATATTATATTATGCAATTTAATTAATTGATTTTCAATTATAATAATTGCTAACAGTAAATTTATTTTTCGTAGGTTTTGCGATAAAAAAATTAGTAGGAGTGTGTCCGATGTGATGAAGACGTATTTCGTGGAGCCGCACGTCAACTGGTCGCAGGCGCCGCCTTATATAAAGGACATTTGGTTCGAATCATTTGCGGTAAATAAATTTTTTAATTATTTAAATTTTAAAAATTAAACCTTATAAAAATTTAATATAAATATTTAATGTAATAAAATAACATATATATTATATAAAATGTAATAATTATTACAAAATTTATTTTTTTAATATTTAATATTTTAAAAAACTCAAATAGCAAAAATGACATTGGCGGGAGGAAGACATGTTTAAAGTCCGCAAGGGTTTCGAGGAGAAAGTCATGCATCGGCTCACCGGGATCATCAACAAATGGAAGACCAAGTGGCTGAAGAAGGGAGATGAGGCGAAACCCATAGCAATGGACGGGGAGGTGTGGAAGGGCCATTGCAACTACTGGACGAACCCGCATTCGGTTCAAGTTGCGAGTAGCTGCTCCAAGTCCCGACTCACACCGATCGACGAGACCGGTCTATATGTACACACTTCAGGACCGACTTCTTACGCCGGACGGCGTATTCAGATGGTATCTTGAAGAAGGTCCAGAAGAGGAAGGACGGGACCTATGTGAGTTCACGATCTGAAATGATCGTGAACGCATATGAGGCTAGACTCGCCGAGCGGGTTAGTCAGGGTTCGGCGTCGGCCGATGGTAGTTCGGTCAACTCCTCGGGACAGCTGTCGGTCACCGAGTGCGACCAGATATACTATGAGGTAATGATTTCAAATAATTTAATTTAATTCAAAATAATATTGATTATATTATCTAACGATTTTAAATTTGTCTATGTAGGTGGCCCCGAAGACGAAGAAGAACCGCACTTTTGGAGTCGGTTCCCGCTGCTTCTTCTTCGCAACCTCGTCACACTTCCCAAGATCACGCCGAAGAGAATGTTCGGCTGAGGGAGAAGATAGCGGAACAAGAAGTACGATATCAGAACATCACTGACTTCTTCTCCATCATCGCGATGGAAAGTCCAAACCTCACGAGGTTGATGCAGCAGCGGGAAGTTCAACCGACCCAGCTACCAGTGATCCCTCCAGATGTAGCGGCAACTCAAGACCTTGAACGTGATCTCGGGATTGATGATTTCGTCGTCGATCCCGCCGATCTTGATGATCCCGCTGTTTAGTTTTATTGTTTTTTAAAAATATTATGTATTTTTTTAATATATTTATAAAAAAAAATTTAATTTTTTTATAATTGTGTTTTTTTATTTTGTTTTTATAATTTTTTTATAATTTTTTTTTATTAAATCGTTGCTAATTCGTCGCTAAATTAGCGACGAATTAGCAACGACTTTTTTACACAGCGTTGCTAATTCGTCGCTAATGTTTTACGATAAACGTCGCTAATTCGTCGCTAATTTAGCGACGACGACTCCTAAATAGCGACGATTAGACGGTGTCGCTAAATTAGCGACGAATTAGCGACGATTCTAAAATAGCGACGATTTGTGATTAGCGACGAGCGTATAGCGACGAAAATATTCTCGTCGCTATTGGCCAATAGCGACGAAATATGTCGTTGCTATTTGCCCAGTTTCTTGTAGTGCTTGTAGTGTAAGGAACATATGTTGCGAATATAATAAACGAAACTAGAACGAATGTATATATAGAATAGGACCTTTTAGATGGTGAATGATGTGTATATAATAAACCAAATGCTTTTGGATGGTCAAGATAGATCTTGGGGCGTATAAGAGCCAAATTTAGAAGCGTGAAACTTGTTTGGTATGTTAGACCCATCTAAACATTAAGGAACCGTTGCCTTGAAGTTGAGATCATGATGATCAAGCTCTTGAAAAGAATTCTTAAATCAATAACTGGCACAATAGAATCTTGATCTTCACCACAATTACCGACAAGCTTGGTGGTTTTAGATTCAGAACACAAACATAACCCCATAAAAATGGATCTTTAATCACTTAAGGATTCAAACATGGATTTTGTTATGTAGATTTCTCTTCATTACTGGAAGCATCTCTAGCTTCACATCGACACCAGAGTAATTTAACAACGTAAAGTAGAAGCGTCTTTCGGTTGGTCATACAAACATGCACTCCCATGTTCATTTTAGTAGCATGAAACCATCACAAGAAAGCTTCAATGCCATAAAGTGTGTGTAGACTTAATACAAATTATTTTTGAAATTAGATATTAGAAAGCAATTGAAAAAAGGAAAGTGTAAGGAAGAAAAACAAAAGTAAACCATAAGCACAATATAAGCAAAATCTAAGAAAAATATAAGCAAAATCTAAGCAAAATAATGTATTTCTAATCTATTTGTTAACTATTTTCCCATAAAATATATTCATATATTGATTAATAATGAAAAATGTAAAACCATAGAAAATTAATAATCAATAATAAATCATTTATGTATTGTAGTTTAAAACTATATCACAAACTTTAGTCATTATTGGACCATTTTCATCCTTCTCAAGAACTTGCTAGATTGAACTAGCAGAGTATATATAACATAAATAGACTAGAATTTATAGTGTATAACACAAAGCTTCCGAACAATGTTAAAGCTTGAGATGGTTGCGCATATGGCACCATATGAGCCGCTCCTTTCACCGTTGCAAACGTTAGTAGTTTCCCATACTCGATGGCCCATCCTGCAACCTAGTCACAACCCAAAAAACTCACAAGATTGCCATTAGTCTTAGATAGATACCTGAACCGTTACGGATTCGATAATGCGAAATGGTAACAACTTTGATATTCGGTCAAAAAGTCTGAGTTACCCCAAACCGAAACCGGCCCGTTTGAACCTGAACCGAACCCGAATGGCTACACCTAGTCTAAAATATAATTTTGAGGGAAACAATCAAACTTGACTTAAAAATACTTGTTTTTGTGGATCCATACTCCATATGGAACGGTGACCTTGAATTTGAAATCATGAGCAAGCTAGAAAAGGCACAACCGAGTCTTGATCTCCACTGCAATTGTAGAATAAACATGGTGAGAGCATCGCGATAAAAAGTAATCTTTAATATAAATACATCATAACCTCTATAAATTAATAAAATCTTCCGGTCCCAAGTTAGGCTAATGTAAAAATTATCCAACTTCGATAAATTAATAAGATAGTACTCTTTATAAAGTTTTTGAGTAAAAATATGGTCACAATAATAATTACAATTTCATGCATACATTATATAACTATTTGTGTATGACAACTTAGTAAGATATGAATCTAGTGTAGTTTGTTTTTTATAAAAATTAGAATCTCGTTAGAGTTCATCTCTAGTTTCCCTTATTGCATCAAAAAGTAGTTGTGTTGTTGTTTTATCGATTTGCATCGAAATATTTTGAAGCGTTCTACACGTGATAATTGTTTTTTTTACGTATAACTCGTTTTAAAGGTTCAAAAAATTATTGTTATGATTTGTGTAAACTGTAACAAAGTTAAATATTATACAAAAATATATTAATAAAATGTAATATTATGATAATTATGTAATATGTAAATGCGGATTTGTTTAGAAAAGTTCTAATTTTAAATAAAAGAATGTAAAAAATGAAACTATTAAATAGATTCAACAAAATATTTTCATTTTTTTACAAATAACCCTATAAATTAATAATTATTATTTTTAGTGGAAATTAAAATCACTATATATTAATAAAATTTCATATTCTCAACATTATTAATTTATATAGGTTTTACTGTATTACCTAAATATCCAAATGAGTATTTTGTTATGTAGAAATCTCTTCAGTACCGGAAGCATGTCGATGTTCCCATCGACGTCAGAGTAGTTTAAAAGGCTTTGAAAAGGAAAAATGATTACCCAATAGCAATAAAAAGTTATAAGAAGTTAATTAGTTTAAACTCATTTAATTGCTTCACATATGCCACCAGTAAGACAAATGGGTGTGGTTAGCGTGAAGAGAACATTGCACCTTCGGGAGATTAAAGTAGAATCGTCTCTCGTAGCTCATACAAACATCCACACCAATGCTCATTTTAGTAGCCTTAATCCAATAGCAAGAAAACTAATAGAACATTCGGAAAAAACATGGCAAAACAACATCACAAAAAGAGGCTAACCATTTGCTTAAGCCTTAGATCTTGCTTGACGATGAAGGGTAGCACACGTCGAGGAAAATATCGTAGATGTTGACATATCACTCACGATTTGTTTGGCTTTGTTGAGAGAAGTGTTGCAAGTCTCGCTAACGTTATGTGGGTTGGCGAATATGTAGCCTTCATAGTCACATTGGTCGGTGATTGTGAGTTTCAGTTCATCGGATATCATCCCATGCAACCAGTAAAGTAGATTCATCACCGGCGTTGTAATCTGAGGTTTGGTTAGAGTAAGACCATGCTACTCCAGCTGGTGACTCAACAAACAGAAGGTTTGAGGCTACACACAAAATAATCAAATCTGTATCAGATTCAAAAATTTCTTTTGTTATTTTAGGGTACACGAATCAAACATAAAAGACCTTTGTTCCAAGACATTGAGTTAACGCGAAGGCCACGCCCATCGCCTGTGGGATAAAACGGACCAAGCTTGGTGAATGCCCCCTCCTACGGATAAGTAAATTGATGTGGTTTTCATATTACAGGTCCAGGATTGTTCAACTTATTGTAAAATAACAAAGTGACTAATAAACACATACGGACCACCACTAACACATTTTTAAACCCAATTTGAGACAAACAAAGAGAAAAATACTCTATGAATCATCTAAACACACGTTAATATATATATACATTATCTAAACAAGAAAATAAATATATGGACAAATATCATTTACCCAAACAAACTAACAAAAACTCTATGAATACTAGTGTGGTTGATGAATAAATCATACAATAAAACCTAAAATAGACAAGTAATGGCCGAGACTCAGATAATATATCACATATATATATATATATATTACTTTCTATATGTTTGATAATAAACAATGGTGTTCTTCTTCTCTTCTGTCCTAAAATTGAAAGCTTTACTTAACACAATCTAACATACAAACTTGAGATTTAAACTCGCAAGTTCCTACTTGTTGTATTATCAAGCTTCATACACTAATTGAAGAGCAAGACGCACATCTTAAATAATAATAATTTTTCATATTATATTATGCTTGACTTTATTTGAAGATTATTGTTTTTGCGATATGTTTTGTATCGAGAAATTCCTTAGAATACCATCAAAATAAGTTTTTGTTTTGAAAATACCATTACAAAGTTTTTTATAACAAAAATATCATTAAAGTGTTTTTATAACAAAAATACAATCAAAATACCACAAATACAAAAAACAAGTTTGAACACTTTTAGATTTTAAATTTTTTCATTTGGGTTTGCTATATAGTGTTTAGGGTATAATTTTAAAGGGGTAGGGTATATTTTTTTGAAGGTTTTGAGTGTAATTTAAAAATTTAGGATTTGTGGTATTTATGAGAAAAAACTTTTAAATGATATTTGTAAAACTTTCGAAAATCTGTGCTAATTATGTTAAAAAAACTTATTTTATTGAATTTCCCTTTTGTATTTAATAACTATATGTTCGTTCTTCTTGAGATGGTTCGACAAATTTTCAAAGCTGAACTCTCGTGACATAATTCTCACGGGAAAAAGCTTCAATGCCACAAAGTGGGTAAAACAAATACACCAAATATACATTACTTTTGAATTATAGTGTTTAAGAAGTTAAAATATAAGGAAATGTAAAAAAAGTAAAACAAAAGCACAATATAAGCAAAATAAAATAAAGTTTGATTTCAAAACGTAGATCACGACAAATGTCAAGTTTACCGTTAAGATTTTGACATGTGTAAAACATTCCAACCAATCGTTTATAAACAAATATATTAACAAATATATTAAGATATATATATATAAGTTTACAAGTAAATTAGAAAATATGATTTATCCAAAAAATAACACACTATAATAAGTTTATTAACATTATCAAAAATATATAATATAACTTCAATCCTAAAAAGAAAATTACATAATTACTAATATATAAACAATTGAGATTGCTCACAAATACGATAACAACAACCGAGTTGCAATTTCAATTATAAAATCTTCAATCATAGGTCTCATATAAGACTAAAACATGGAAAAATATTTACTTGTGTGGGACAACAATTTGATCAAATACCATTTCATTCCGAAAGCACAATAAGGTATTTATAATTTCTTACATTTTTTTAATATATATATATATAACTTTTTATCACACATATGTAATTAGATATATCAAAAATATGTATAAATTTGATGTTCGTAGTGAAACTAAACGCACACTTCGAAAGTTATTATATTTTTTTTAGAAAGGTATGTTTTCTAAATTTAAATTTTACTAATCTTTATTTTGTGTTCTTACTACTTAATTATTGTAATTATCTATGAAGAAAAACAAAACATTTGAAAGATAAATTTTACTATAATCGTGTTTTGATTGAGTCATTGCCCTTCGAAAAAGGTATATTTTGAAACGATAAAATATATCAAAATACTTAATCATAATTTATTCAAATTTCACTTAAAAGCCAATGATTTAACGATACTGAATTAGTTTTAGCTACAAACGTATTTGTGTAGTTCATTTTGATGACATGATTTAGCAATCTTCACTTAACATTCAATTCATAAACATTATTTAGGAGAATTACAAAACTACACCATTTGATTACATTTCACAAAACTACACCATTTCAAAATTACTTCACAAAAGTACACCTAAACACTCAAAATTATATCCAAATGAAAAGATTTTAATTTTGGTAAATTTTTAAAAGGTAAATCAAGGTTTTAAAATTTTGAAAATGTGTAAATATGAGGAAAAAATTGAATTAGGTAGAGTTTTGTAAAGGAAATCATGAAAATGTGTAGTTTTGGAAATTCCGCTATTATTTACATATGACTAAACAAGCAAATATAATATGAGAAATTCACAAAACTACATATTTCAATCTTTCCTTCACAAATTACACCTAATTCAATTTTTTCCTACTTTTACACCCTTTTCAAATTTTAAATAGTTCAATTATACTCTAAAAAATTACCAACTTTAAAATATTTTCATTTGAGTTCGCTAATTAGTGTTTAGGGTATAATATTAAAGGTGTAGGGTTTTGTGGGTAAGGCTACTTTCGATTTAATTTTTAGTAATTAGGTGTAGTTTTGTGAAGTGATTTTAAAAATGTGTAGTTTTGTGAAATGCAATTTAAAAGGTATAGTTTTGTAAATCTCTCTAATAATATTATGGGGCAATTACAAAACTACACATTTTGAATTGCATTCACACAATTACACCATTTTAATAGTCATTCGCAAAACTACACCTAAACACTCAAAATTAGATTCAAATAAAACATATTTATACAATCCTACCCACTTAACACTAACTAGTGAACCCAAATGAAAAGAATATGATTTTGGTAATTTTTAAAGGGTAAATCAACCATTTTTTTAAAAAAGGGTAAATATCGAAAAATATCGAATTAAGTGTAGTTTTGTGGGAAGATTTGAAAGGGTGTAGTTTTGTGAATTTCTCTAATATTATTGAAATATGATCTAAATAAAAAATTAGAAAAAACTGAAAAAAATAATTAGAAAAAATTAAAATTTTAGTGTTTAAGGGTTATAAAATATACCTCATAACCCCGCGTATTCGCGGGTCCTAAACTAGTATATATATATATATATATAAAACTAAGACTTAAAATTGTAACAACATATTTTATGGGAAAATTGGAAATAATAAAGGAGTTTTTTGAAAGTTGTCCATATAGAAAATCTAGATTTGTTAATGGATTTGAGTTTTAGAGACTAAAGATCTTTGTTTTGCATTGATGGGTTTTGGATTTTGACTATTTTTATGGGTTGAATTTTGGTTTCTGATTACTATATTTTGAGTTTTTGACTCCAACATTGCTATTTGACTCATCTATTTGCTTATTAGATGTGCTTAAAGTTAGCTTTAGAGCTGGTTTTTGTTGGACTAAATCATTGAGATTTATGGATAGATTCGATTAATTGGGCTTTATTGGTACTAAGTTATTGACTTCTTTCTCTTAAGAAAGAAACATGTTTGCTTCTTTGATTTGTTCCCTCTTTCATATATGTGCTTGTAAGTTTAGTTACTACAGAGAACGCTTGAGTTTATGTTTGTTGTTTACACTCTCTTGACTAAAACTTTTACCGCATTTTGTTGTATCGCTTCTTCCAGCAGGCTTAATGGTTTTGGCGATGACGGTGGTCTAGCAGCTAACTCTTTGAGTCCTAAATTCAAAGCCTTTGTAAACCATGTCACAAATCATACTGGCCAGCAATTGCCACCAGTCGATGTGCGTGTTTTCCTTCATATTTCTACTCTTTTGTTCCAAAAACATTAGCCAAATCGGTTTCTGATTCTTTTTGTTTTGCAGATGAAGCTTCTTGTTCCTTCTGCTATAAACTTGAAGGGTACTGGTGGACTATTGTTCGTCTTTGGCAGCTCCTTGGGAGCTTATCTCTTGGTATTTAACAACCGTTTCCTCGCAAATAATATTTTTCTTCTTAGCTGAAGAACGAAAATAAAACCCTTTTTAATCTTGTTTCAGCTTCTGCATCAAGCCGTTGCTACTCCGATTCTGTATGATTTCTACAACTACGATGTCGACAAAAGGAATTTAGCCAACTATTTTCAAAGTTTACACAAGTCAGCAAATGCCATTATTGGCTATCCTTGCCTCACATTTTTGCGGGTTGATATTAGAGTTTTATATTTTCAATTTTGATCCAGACCTCAGTGTGTATGTGTTTTGACTCCCCAGAGCCTTGCATTACTTGGGGGCACTACTCTTCTTCATTGGAATGAAGAACTCGAGGAGACACGGAAGGCAACTAAGTGAAAAACTCCAAAAACAAAAACAAACTAAAGAAGCATGTCTCTTCGGTTTGTTAAGTGTCTGTTTAGGAATCCATGTTAGGTTCAAACATTGTACCCTCTAAGGGTTTTCGAGTTGTTTTTTTCTTTAGCTTATAGATACTTTTAGTAAAGACATTTTGTTATCTAGAGAGATCATCATTTCACTATTTCAGTTTATGTTTTCGACTAACTTATTAATAGATGGTTTATTCTTGCTTTTTGGCTTGTTTCTTGTCACAAGTCTCATAATGTAACTAATGCACTTATTTGTAGATTACCAAATCCATTTTTACAAAATGGTAAAATATTATTTTCTGAAATAATTTATGTATATAATTTTATTTAAAATACAACCCAAAAACCAAAAGAGTAAAGCTTTTTTTACACTTGCTCATAAGAAGAATCCCAAAAACCAAGCGTGGATCATATATCTCTCTATAAAGTTCAACATCTTCGAAAGCAGTTTTAAGCAGCAGGAGGCCTAAGTTCTACATCACAGGAAGTGTCGCAAACTGATTGTGGCAAGTAATGCCACATCGGCATGTAAATCGTAACTCGGATAAACGGCCATTTTGGTCTGATTATTATACACAGACAGTGGCATGTAACCTGAAGATTGAGGAGGAGGAGGAGGAGGAGGAACAACCATCATAGTGGTAGACTTTAACTGTTTTTCCGCTTTCTCTTTATCCGCTTTCAACGCCATCTTCTCCTCTCTTAGCTCATGTTTCTCCGCCTAAATATAATCCGAAAAATAAGCTTTTTAAGTAAATAATCAACAGTCATTCCATAGAAAACAAGAATCTTGAGACCAACCTTGAGACTCTTGATCTCTTCTAAAAGTTTTTGGTTAGTTTCCTTGAGCTCGTGAGCTTCGTCTTTGAGTTGGTTCAATACACGGATTGCATCGTCGAGTATAGCCGGTTTATCTCTCTTTGGAGTCCTCCCTGGCTCCAAAACCGCGCTCAAATCCATAAACCTAGAAACAAAAAACCAAAATATTACAAATAAGAGTCATAGTTCCAACAATTATATTACCAATCAGACTTTAAAGTAATGCCTTAAGCTAATAAAAAACAACATACCTCTCATTAAGCTTCTCCCTTCTCAATCTTTCCCGACACGCTTTAGTTCCTCCTTGATTGATACACGATCAGGTCCTTACACTATCGAACAACAAACCATCAAGCTTAGCCACATGATCACACAAGTATTTTAGGCTTTTTTTATGACAAAAGCTTACCGCTTTCTCGAGCAATCTTCATCGAAATGATCATGTTCTTGCTTAACAGGAGCTCCACCGGATGATCCAGAATCGATATCTACTACGTCTTCTCCTCGCAAGATTCCACCACCATTTTTAGCATAATCAACTATGCACAAGTCCAATGGTTCTTCTTGATGCAAATTGACACCGTATGATCCGAAATCTAAGAAGCGTCTATTTGATTGTCATGTAAATCTAAAGGGTATTGTGTGTAGTCATTGAGCTCACCTCCATTGCTGTTACATAAAAAACAGAGATACATCAATGGAGTAAAATAATCAAAATATTAGCAGATTCAAAAGCAATAAAAGATCCATAAAAGTTACTTATCCTTTTCAATTTAGTAGATTAAACAAGAAATAACATTAGGGTTCTTCAAATTATCATAAAAAACCAACCTTTTTAATCATAAAAAACCAACCTTTTTAATCATAAAAAACCACACTTTAATTCCATGAGAGAGAGAGAGAGATTTGCTACTTACGGAGTGATGACGAGATCGAAGAAGAGCCGTCAAAGTTTAGATCTCTTTAAGTTTATTTTAATTCTGTAGAGAGGGAGAAAGAGAGAAAGGGGCGAAGAAAGGAAGTAGAAGATGAAGCAAAGAAGCCAGAGAAGGAGAAGGAGAGGAACACAAAATAAATTAGGTTTGACTTGAGGAACATATGTCGCTAGTAGAAGAAAACACGTGTCAGCGACTTATGCAATGTTAAAAAAAAATTATATCGGATTATATAAGAATAGGAAGGAACCCGCGATACTCGCGGGGATTTTATATTATTTGTTTTTGTTTTTTTTATGATTCAAATATTTTTTTGTTTTCACAATTTATATTTTTAACTACCTATATAATGTTACATTAATTTTTATTTTCTGAATTCTCTGTTTTTGATATATTTTCACTAATCTTAAATAGTTTGTATATTCTTTAGATTTTGTATTTTTTGTTAGTTTTGTATCACATGCTTTTTTCTTGAGTATTATGATACTATTTACTTATATTTATGTATTTTTCATATATTTGTTTATATGAGTGTCCTAATATATGTTTTATACTCCCTCCGTTTTTTTATTATAGGATTTTCTAGCTTTCCCGATATAATAAACAAACGTATAAAAATATATTTTCTTTTGTGATTTATAATTTCCAGCAACTATAAACCAATAATGTTTAGTTATTTTTATTGAATTCTATAATTTATCATAAAAAATTGTATATAAAAAGTGAGAAAATTAATTTTTTTAAAACCAACTATTTTCCACAAAAATCCTATATTAAAAAGGGAGGGAGTATTATTTGTTTATTTAGTGTCTTAAATTTTCTTTTTATTTATTTATTTTGCTTTCATGTTTTCTAACTAATTTTATAAATTTTGTATATTTTTATTTTATATGTTACTTATGTGAAGTTGTTTTAGATATAGGGGTTTAAAATAATTTTATTTATTCAAAGCCCTATAATTATTTTTTAAAATATATATTTAAAAACTTTTATGTATTAATAACTTTTATGCATTTGATATTGTTATATAATAATATTTTTAAATATTAAGTTGAAATTTAATATATTTTATGAATTAGTAATTTAATTATGATATAAGTTTTTTAAAATTAATGAATTTGATAAATAAATTAGTAATAAATTTGAAATAATGATGTGTCAATCATTGGAGAGCTCTTTATTTTCTGAATTCTCTGTTTTTGATATATTTTCATTAATCTTAAATAGTTTGTATATTCTTTAGTTTTTGTAATTTTTGTTAGTTTTGTATCACATGTTTTTTTCTTGTATATTATGATACTATTTACTTATATTGATGTATTTTTCATATATTTGCTTATCTAAATGAGTGCTTAAATATATGTTTTATATTATTTGTTTATCTAGTGTCTTAAATTGTGTATTTTTTATTTTATCTTTATTTTGCTTTCATCTTTTCTAACTAATTTTATAAACTAGGGGCGTAGCCCCGCGCAAGCGCGGAGACGTTTGTTATACTTGTGTATTGTTTACTGACAAAACCGGTCATCAGAATAAGGTTAAGGAGAGATTAGTTATTTAAATAAAAAGGTTTGAATGAAATTTGTTATTATTTAAACAGAGGGAGTGATCATGAGTTCAGTGTACTTCCTAGCCACAACAATTCTCGCCCGAAAACCACTAAGTCAATCTTTTAAGTTTTTACCAAGCTTGAGATGTGGGTTTTAGTTACCTTTCAAGTTCTAGTCAATGAACTTTAGAAGTCAAGAGTTCTGTTTTTGTTTTAAGAACCGAAACTGATCAAAGTCTTTATAGTCGGTAGATTTTTCGTAAGCAATCAATCTTAAATTGCGGGTATCAAGTTATGCGACTTTCCCAGCAATGAGTTATGTTTTTCAAGTTCTTACCGATCTTTAAACCTTGTGTGTATCAAGTTTCTTTCTCAAGCTCTTTCCAATCTTAAGAGCTAGGTTTCACATTACCTTCAAGTTCTCTTCAATGAACTCTTTAAGCCGTCAATATGTGTCAGATTCAGACAAAAAAACTGATCAAAGTCTCTATCTCAAGACTTTTTGTTAGCCACCTCATCGAAGTTCTTACCGATCTTATTGACTTTTGAAAGTCAGAAGTTGTTCTCTGTTTATATGCCATCAATCTCAGTTTTTTGCCAAAAGACTCTTTTGCCAATAGTTAATTAATAAAATTTTAATATTAATTAACTATTTTGCTTTTACTTGAGGTGGGTCCGGCAAATAAATTGCCTTCCTCAAGCCAGATTTGGTTCCAAGATATGAGTTTTTGCAATTAGTCTCGTAGGTTTTTTTTTTTAATACATTTTTCTCTTAAAACTCTTCTTAAGAGACTGCATTGTTTATGGTCTTAGGGTGCTAAAAAGTAGAAACACAATGACAAAGAGAAAGAGTGAATGAATAAAAAGCTTGTGGACTTGCACCCAATAATGGTTACAACAATAATTGAACCTGGTTTAGTTTGGTTCAGTTCAGTGAATTTTCGTAGTAGTAAATCGGTTAAATAGTGGGTTTTATAAGGCTTTTCATTCTTTCACTTATAGCTCCTCTAACCGGTGATTGTATTCAGACAAAAGATGTGTGTTCTTTATACACTTCAAAGTTAAAAGAGTAAACCTATATATACTAATTGAGGAATATAACTTGAATATATAAGTTAAGAAAACACATATCATAACTACATCAATTTGAAGTTTTATGTTAATTGAATTCGTATGAGCCAGAAATCTCAAGCCCAATAATCTCTTTTAACAAAACGAAATACTATATATATTAGTTGAAATTTGAAAACTGAAATTTAAAACCTTAAAATTTAAATAAAAAAACTCATAAAATTTGAATTTAAAATGAATAATGTTAACTTAAATTTAAAATCCCATTAATTTTTTTTATAACAAAATAATATATAAATACAAAAGGTTCCACATTAATAATGGAAACTACATATTAGTTAAAAACTACTTATAAATAAGTCATTTGTATTTCGAGAATTAAATGAATTTCGTAAAGTTATTAAATTGCTCCATCATAATGGGTATTTGGCTGATTTGAGTTGATTAATCGATTAAAAATAGGTCAAACTCAATCAACGATTTCCTAACGATTTGGTCAAAATTGCACGGTTCAACACTGAATAGCAAATAAACGGGCGTTTAATAATCAGTGCCGTCGCATTTAAGAAAAAAGCAAAACCTACGCAAAATAAGAAAAAAAGTTAATTATATAAATAAAATGAATAATAATGGTAATAGAAATATCAAACATTTTTTAATTAGGAAAAAATTTATGATTTCATTAATGTTTGATAAAAAAAGATTTAATGATATTTATGAGAAATACACTAATAATAAATAATAAAAAGAGTTCGAAAACAATTTTAAATTTATTTTAAATAATTTAATATGCCAAAAAATAAAAAACATAAATATTTTCTACTTCTACATTTAGCTAAACAATATTGTTTTTAGTATGAATAGAAATATTTCCTAACATAATATAAAAAGATTACTTTTATTTCCCATTGTGAAATATTTCCAATTATTGCGATGTTGATACATGGCTATACATGTATATTATAGCCATGTCTCATGTGTGATCCATATATGTATAGCCATGCTCCGAAAAAAAAAATATGTATAGCCATGTATCTAGGTGATATGGGTTATAGAAGGGTCCCTCCATGTGTGCGCATGTGCTTCCGGTGGACGCGTGCGTGCAAGATCGTTGCCCCATTCACCTTAACGACGTCGTTATGAGTTTTCTATATGCATTTATGTTATGTGTATAGACGAAAATTAAGGAACACACCAAAACATTTTTGTAAAATTGTTTTTGACAATATAAAATCAGATACATGGTGATGACGACATGAGATGTTAGAGTTTGGAGAATGATTGTATAGATTTTCCCCCTTATTTAGCCATCATACAAGCTGGACCATCGAGCTTGGAGCCTTTGGTTGACCTACAAATCAATTAGCCGACGAGCAGATCACGTAAACGAAGATAATTGAACTACCATGAAAAGGAAACCACCTAGGCCCGTTAATGAGTTTACCATTAAAAAATAGAAGGGACCTCACCTTCCGTTGCGGCACTGTAGGTTCCAAAAATACATCTAATACAATACATTTGCGTTTTCCTCTAATTTAAAAGGTTAAACATGCTCGCATTGCTAAATTGCAGGAACTCCGACAGCGCATCAAACATCAGGCTGTGCGCTATGCGATCTTAGAGGTAACCTTTGTTAGCCCGTTCAGTCGCCGAATAGCGTAAACATCATGTAACAGTGGTAACTTAGTTTAATGTTCGCAGCCGAACAACGTCCGACAAACAATACTCTGATCAGATCGACCAAGCCTAAGATCAACGACAGGTGTATCGGCGTTTGAGGATTTAGTGGTGGCCATTTTCACTTGATGGTAACGACGCTACGGAGCTGGGTTCGAAGATTTTGGCCAGGCAGTGGATGAATTTATACCGGCAATATGCGATAAGGAGAAACGACATTTGTAACGGCGCCTTCAAAGCTCCGACAGTGAATTGCGTCATTGAAGACATAGCAAAAGGAAATCATACACAAAGAAGCGGAAGAGTTACGACGTTTTGGAAAACGAAAGAAAGTAGATGGGAACTGCGGCGACGACTACAAAGGGAGACGAGTGAAGGAGCCCTAGAACTTTGGCGTAAATGAAGCCTCGCAACATCTGGGCTTTAAGGAAATTGTTTTTTCTGACGGCCCATTTGAGTGTATTTAATGATAAATACACGTGGACAGCTTATGTGAAAAGCAAAAGTGCCCCATTATATGTATGATTTTGTATATTTTTACGAGGAATTCACAAAACTACACCCTTTCTTCCCTACCTTTACAAAACTCTACCTAATTCAATTTTTCACATATTTACACCCTTTCAAAATTTTAAAAGCTTGATTTACCCTTTAAAAAATTATCAAAATTAAAATATTTTCATTTGGGTTCGCTAATTAGTGTTTATGGTATAATATTAAGGGGATAGGATTGTGTGGGTAGGGTTTATTTGGATTTAATTTTTAGTGTTTAGGTGTAGTTTTGCGAAGTTATTTTGTAATGGTTTAGTTTTGTGAAATGTAATTCAAATGGTGTAGTTTTGTAATTCTCCCTATTTTTATTTTATATGTTACTTATGTGATGTTGTTTTAGATATAGAGGTTTAAAATAATTTTATTTATTCAAAGTTCTAATTTTTTTTTAAAACATATATTTTAAAAAAATTATGTACCAATAATTTTTATGCATTTGATATTGGAATATAATAATATTTTTAAATATTAAGTTGAAATTTAATATGTTTTATGAATTAGTAATTAAATTGTGACATAAAGTTTTTAAAATTAATGAATTTAATAAATAAATTAGTATTAAATTTAAAATGATGATGTGTCAAGCCATGGAGAACTCCCCTCATCTTTTATATATACTAGGAAGGAACCCGCGATACTCGCGGTTTTTTTATATTATTTGTTTTTGTTTTTGATGATTCAAATATTTTTTATTTTCACAATTTATATTTTTAACTACCTATGTAATGTTACGTTAATTTTTATTTTCTGAATTCTATGTTTTTGATATTTTTCACTAATCTTAAATAGTTT
Source organism: Cochlearia excelsa (assembly GCA_963556525.1). Lineage (NCBI taxonomy): Eukaryota > Viridiplantae > Streptophyta > Magnoliopsida > Brassicales > Brassicaceae > Cochlearia > Cochlearia excelsa. The sequence continues at coordinate 19,249,706 of OY748328.1, forward strand.
GTATATTCTTTAGTTTTTGTATTTTTTTGTTAGTTTTGTATCACATTTTTTTTCTTGAGTATTATGATATTATTTACTTATATTGATGTATTTTTAATATATTTGCTTATATGAGTGTCCTAATATATGTTTTATATTATTTGTTTATTTAGTGTCTTAAATTGTGTATTTTTTATTTTTTCTTTATTTTGCTTTCATGTTTTCTAACTAATTTTATAAATTTTGTATATTTTTATTTAATATGTTACTTATGTGATGTTGTTTTAGATATAGGAGTTTAAAATAATTTTATTTATTGAAAGACCTATAATTTTTTTTTCTAAAACATATATGTAAAAACTTTTATGTATTAATAACTTTTATGCATTTGATATTGTTATATAATAATATTTTTAAATATTAAGTTTAAACTTAATATGTTTTATGAATTAGTAATTAAATTATGACATAAGTTTTTTAAAATTAATGAATTTGATAAATAAATTAGTAATAAATTTGAAATGATGATGTGTCAATCATTGGAAAGCTTTTTATTTTCTGAATTCTCTGTTTTTGATATATTTTCACTAATCTTAAATAGTTTGTATATTCTTTAGTTTTTGTATTTTTGTTAGTTTTGTATTACATGTTTTTTTCTTGTGTATTATGATACTATTTATTTATATTGATGTATTTTCATATATTTGCTTATCTAAATGAGTGTTCTAATATATGTTTTATATTATTTGTTTATTTAGTGTCTTAAATTGTGTATTTTTTATTTTTTCTTTATTTTGCTTTCATGTTTTCTAACTAATTTTTTAAATTTTGTATATTTTTATGAGGAATTCACAAATCTACACCATTTCTTCCCTTCCTTTATAAAACTCTACCGATTTCAATTTTTTAACATATTTACACCCTTTCAAAATTTAAAAAGCTTGATTTACCCTTTAAAAAATTATCAAAATTAAAATCTTTTCATATGGGTTCGCTAATTAGTGTTTATGGTATAATATTAAGAGGGTAGAATTGTGTGGGTAGGGTTTATTTGGATTTAATTTTTAGTGTTTAAATGTAGTTTAGTGAAGTTATTTTGAAATGGTGTAGTTTTGTGAAATGTAATTCAAATGGTGTAGTTTTGTAATTCTCCACATTTTTATTTTATATGTTAATTATGTGATGTTGTTTTAGATATAGGGGTTTAAATAATTTATTTATTCAAAGCCCTATAATTTTTTAAAAAAACATATATTTTTAAAAAAATATGTTTATGCATTTCATATTGTAATATAATAATATTATTAAATATTAAGTTGAAATTTAATATGTTTTATGAATTAGTAATTAAATTGTGACATAAGTTTTTTAAAATTAATGAATTTAATAAATAAATTAGTAATAAATTTGAAATGATGATGTGTCAAGTCATGGAGAACTCCCCTCATCAATAAATTAGTAATAAATTTGAAATGATGATGTGTCAAGTCATGGAGAACTCCCCTCATCTTTTATATATATGATGATTACTTTTTTGTTTATATTAATATTAATATATATACCTCAAAACTTAGAATAAATAGAGTACTTACAAAACTTAAAATAAATAGACTACTTACAAAACTATACCTTTAAAATGGTATCGTATAAAACTAGTAATGTGAGTATGCAATTCGTTAATATCTTTATAAAATAATAATTTTTCCCGGTTTCAAATTTAATTTTCCGTGTAATTTTCTCCCTAAAAATAATAATCACTATAAATTAATAATTTTTGGTGTCTTTTTAGATTTTCGAAATTATGAATTTATAGAGATTTCACATTGTTTCTTTAATAAACTCTGTAAATTTATTTAAAACTTTTATTTTCATATTAACACCTAACAGTGAATATTAAATATTAATTGTAAACTCTAAACATTAAACCATATCATCTTTAATATCAAATCCTAAAACACTAAAAATGAAAGACACTTTAAACTTTTAAATTTTGAATGATTCTGTAGAAGACACTTTAAACTTTTAAATTTTGTAAAAAGTTGTAAATTTTAAAAAAGAATTTGATTTACGTGTATTTTTATAAAATTCTCCAAACACTACAAGAAAACAACGCAATTTCCGACAAAATTTTTGTTGGAAATGTTCGACGACATAACGACCAAAAACCAAACTAAAAACGACATTTTAACCTTTTTTCGATAAAGCTCAGAAATTTCTGACAATGTTCCGACCAGTTTCCGACCAATCGTTCCCGTCAGTAATTGGTTAGAAATTTCCGAAGCAGACTGTGACCAAATTGTAGACTGTGACCAGACTGTTACCAAATTTCCGACCAAATTGTAAACGTTTTGTGACCGTTGTATTTTTGTCGTAATTTCGTCGGAAATTTCCGACATAATTTTTTCCGACCAAATTTCGACAATATTTTTAACGTTTATATGACCGTTGCGAAACGTCTCGATTTTGGTAGGAATTCGGCCAAAAAATCGTTAAGAAAAACCACTTATATATATGTCATGGTCACTTCCTTCTTTCTCACCAATTCTATTAACATTCTAATTTTCTTATAAATTCTCTTATAGCCATGGTGAATTGAAAGGAGTCAAAGATTCCGGTTCAATTCAAGATCAAAATTAGTTTAGGAGCATTCACAACTTATTCAGGATGATTATAAATTTATTGAGGAAGGCTAATTCTGGAAGATGTTTGTGTTGGAAATTAATCTTAAAGGTTTATATCATAATAAACCCAAAACCATATCAGTTTTTGATGATTAAACATAAGCGGAAGCATACCTGATTTAGTCATGATGAATATGTGGTTGGAGATCTGAAGTTGGCTATGGATCTTCTAAAGCACACTATGAATTGACTTTAGGTCTCTGGTGATGGAATGCAGAGAGATTTTTATATTTTCAGGTTAGGTTGCTTTGAGATTCATAACCCTCTATTTATATAGAGTACTAATTTATAATTCGGCCCTTCATCAAATTATAAATTACTTAAGGCATCCACAACTTAATTTTCCATAACATTTATGCCTCCAATCTTTTACTTAATTACATAATTAATCACATAACTTTGACTTATTAAATAAAGACCCTATCACACATATTAATATATATGTGACTCCAAAATTAGATCTTACAATCTCCCACTGGGTCACATATGTATTCAAAAGTGATAGACCTAAGTGAGCTCCATATGTCATTATTTTCAAGGCATATCAATCTCGCCCATTAACCATATTAACTTAGGATCATAGCGGCGTTGGCTATCAAATATAAACCAAAACCTTCCATGGTCACGAAAATCAATATAGCTAAATGACATAGATCATTTATGAAAGTGTGGCATAAAAATTACATGAAAAGTGATCGATACATGTCAATTTGCAATTGGTCCTACTTTAGTGAGATCCTTAACTTTATTGTACAAAGTGTAAACTTAAAACCTTATTTAAAACTTTGTTTCTGATCAGAAAATGTGTATAATAAGCACAACCAAAACATAGAACCTAAAACCGAATGACAAACTCCCACTAAACCGAATAATCCTCGAACACCGAAATGTCCTTTTGAGCAATATGCTCATGATAGACCTTTAGCGTATACTTTTGCAAGAGGATTTGCTATCATGGAGTTCGTCTCTCAATGTTCTATGAAAAACCATTTCACTTTGTACCTTTTCCTTTATAATTTGGTATATAACGTTAAAAAACTTTACCAAAATTTTGTTGTACCAAACGGACGATTTATTGTCACAAGAAAACTTTATTGGTCTTTATATTTCTTATGAAATTGCAGCCAAATGATAAAATATTTCAACCAAATTTCCTTATTGGATCGCTCATAGATTTCTACGAAACTGTATGTAGAATTTCTATTAGCTTGCCATCCACAAAAGAAATCAGATCGAGTTTGAATACTCAATGACCTCAAAATATTCTGATCTCTGATTCGTGAGCATATAACCTATATTCTCTCTTAATACTTTAAGTCCCTTATGGTTAGTTTCCAATGGTCAATGTTTAGATTATTTAAACATGTTTTTAAACTCCAACAATGTTCGCAATATCCATACACGTACATACATGAGAATACATCAGACTCCCTATAATGTCGATGCATAAAGGATCTTTTATATCTCCTAGATTTCTAAAGTTTCTTTAGAACACCTAATTGAAACAAAATTTGTCTCCTTTACCAATTGGATTATCACCTGATTTGTAAAACTGCATGCCAAAACGCTTAAGTACTTTATCAATATAACTCTTTTGTGTTATCAAAGAATTCTTCGAGACATGTCTCGATGAATCTCGATCCCTAATACAAAAGATGTTTCACTAGCATGTTAGTATTGTTAATGGCAAGCGGTATGTCTCCACATGCAAAATCAGACAAATACACTTACTCCCACTGAAGTTTTGATACACATAATTCTCAACAAAATTCATCTCAAAAACTGAACGAGATTATAACCTCATGAAATTTGTACGGAAAAATTATTTTAGCTCATAGATGGATTTCCTTAACTTGCAAACAATTTTCTTTGAATCAATACAAAGTTTAATTTTTCTCCATATATTTTAGTTTCATCAATGTCGCCATTGAGAAGCACCGTATTTAAATCCATATGATGAAACTCCAAATGATAATGTGCAACATGGGTTATGGTTATCCCAAAAAATTCCTTCAAGATTACCAAAGAGAAGGTATCTTAACAGACAATCATTTCCATTTAAGTATATCCTCAAGCCACTAGACGAACTTTAAAATGTTGGACATTACAACTCGAATCTTTCTTGGTTTTAAAACCAATATGATTCTTTCCTTCTGGTAATTCAACAATAACTCAAACTTTATTGTCTAATATTGACTAATATTTTTCCTTAGATGTTATAGTCCACTTATATAAATTTGAACAACTCATAGCCTTACGGAAGTTGATAGGATCATCTTCCAGTAGAGTTTAATTTCTTTATGTTCTATCAGAAATACTATTTAATCATCCAAACTAGTATTTCTCCTTATTTTCGTGAATCTACACAAAACAACTTAATCTTGTTGCACTAGTTCTTGAGGATCTTAAATTTGAACTTAGTGTTAGATAACATTATCATCTTGACTTAGAGGAAAAACTTTATTATCAACTTGAGGAGCAATATTTGCTTTATTCAAAGCAACTATATGAATCGATAGAGAGGTCGAAGTCAATTCTTCCTCAAAGATGATATCTCTAACTTTATTTCCCCCACTAAATTCAATGTCCTCAAGGAACGTAATTATTCCGTCCCAAATTATTTCAATGTGGGATCATGAAATTATAAGTTCGAAAATGTTCTGGATAACCAATAAAGTAACTACCCACACTTATGGAGTCCAATTAATTTCAAATAGCTTATAAAGCCTAACCTTATGTGGACATCCCTAGATGTGATATGCTTTAGACTGAGTTTTGGCCAATCTAAAACTCAAAAGAAGCTTTACACAATTGCTTTAATGAAATCTTATTAAGAATGTAAGATGCGGTCTATATTGCCTTTTTCTAGAGTGATTCATGTAAGGTGTAATGAATAATCACACTTCTTAATATGTCCTTAAGAATGTGATTGCGCCTTTTCGACATACCACTCATGATGGGAGACCCATGCATGGTTTATTGTGGTACAATCCCTCATTCCTCTAGATATTTGACAAATACTCTCAGACGTTATTCTCCTAATCTATCATAATGACCGTAGTAATTTGATAGCCTTAATTCTTTGGTCGAACAGGTTTTCATTCTCAGTCTTAAACTTTATGAACACGTCTAGAGATTTAAGTTCCTCATGAATAAAAAATAAGTGTTCATATCGAGAAATATAGTCAATTAATGATACAAAATAGTTTTGACCGTTTCAACATAAAGTATAAAACAATCCACAAATGTCCGTATGTATCAACTTAATGACTTCCACAACTCTTAATGCATCAAATTTCATTATTCTTGGTTTGTTTCCTTATAAAGCAATCAACACAAATATCAAAAATTTGTGAAGTCAACCGAATTCAATATACCATCAGGCACAAGACGCTCAACTTTATTTCTTCAGATGTGACTTAAGCGTTTGTGCCCATGAATTTTCTTTTTTCCAAACTTTTGTTTAGTACCACTTAATTCAACAATTAAACTTTATTCTTGATAAGTTATAGTGTCGAATTTACCAATACTATGTTCATCCAAAATTTATTTTTCGGTCCCAAACAATTTTGAATTTAAAGACAAAAGTAACAACTTTGTTCTTCATTAGACAAGAATAACCATATTTGTCTAAGTAAGAAGCAAAGAAAAGAAATTACGTCTAAAAGACGTTACCACCAAAGTTGTCTTTCAAATTCAGAAAATGACCAAATTAAAACAATAGTTTGTAGTGCATGATTGCCTCCAAATGCATACGAAAACCACTATCTATATTAAATGTAACTTTCAACATCAGTTGGTTTTCAGTAGCTTAGACAATTCTACATTGAAACACTTATGTTAGGATTTTGTACCGGAGTCTAACCATTAAGTGTTTCTCGGTACTTCATCAAACTTAATTAATTAACAAACCATAACAAGAAACTAACCCTTATTTTCACACAATTGTGATATCTTTGTCAATCCTTCGGTGTCCAATTTTATCACAAAACAAACAAGCATGAACAACCTAAATTTGTTTCTTTTGTGTAGGAATCTTAGCATCATCATTCTCAACATATTTAAAATTTCGTTCTTAAATCTTAGACCTTAGAGGTGTCAACCGTATAACTACTTTTAGTCCTTTCTTGTTTCGATTGAAACAATACTAGACATTTTCAATATGTACTTCTTAAAAAAAAAATTGCTATGAAAACTTTTTGAACGAAAGCGATGCAAAAACATGCTTATGTCCGCCGTATCGCTCCTTACGAAGCCCAAATTAATCCTAGCAAAGAACTTGATTGAGATCTTGATCACCTCCTCATCACCTCTAAAGTTTTCCAAATTGGTGTTTTATGCTTAAATCAGACCAATACAATTAAAGTTTTCTCACTTCTCATAAACTGTACTCCTATTATACTTAGCAACGCCGGTATCCTTAAGGAGAAGTGAATTATTTCATCTTTAATGAAATGTCAAGATATATATACCCAATAATAAATTTAACTTTATTTTCTACTATTTAAAGTAGAAATTTGAAAATGTTGGAATTTCCTAAACTTATCTATAATGTAGTGATATTCACTGAAGAGAGAACATTAATTAAATATTAGCTCACTAACCGAATAAAATCAATAGTAAATTATGAATGATTATACGTCCCACCCAAGATACCAAATGTAACATTAATACCAAATCTTTGGACAGTAATACTAACTACTAGCGGTACTCTTGTTGCAATGATTTGACACTGACAATAATTCATGATAAACAATAGTCTTCCTTTGGGTCGATCTATTATTCACATGTTATAATCCTAATAATTGTCACATATCTCTCATTACCGCAACAATCAAACACTGACAATAATCCATAATAAATAATAAATCTTCTTTTGGGCCGAATTATCATTCATATGTTTTAATCCAAACAATTGTCACGTATTTACCATCACATGTGTATATGAATTCCAGCCAAATATAAATCTTCTTTTGGGCCGATTTAATATCCGCATGGAAAAACATATACACACCATTTAATATTATTCATGAAAAAATATCTTCAAGAGAGGTCACTTTGGTGACATCTTGCATCAATTAATCCAATTCAAATATTAAACATGTATAATCTAATTTATCTTTTGATTTAGCAAATTGTTTTATTATTTATGTTCAGACATTTATTAAGAAGTCTGTGAAACTACATAACATAAAATTTTAAGTGGCTTAGTGGTTCAGGAAAGGGGAGTTGAGTATGCCAGAACCGAACATGTGTTCGAATCCCAGATGCGACATAATTAATTATTTTCTATCAATTTTTTAAGTGAGCTTAGGCCCAACTGGAATCCCTTTCTCCTTATCTTATATTATTAATACAGGAGACAGAGAGAGAAAATTACTAAAAAATCATACGTGTCATCACCAGATTCATTTTGGTCCCATATCATTAATGATTCATTGAAAATTCATAAAAGCCCAAAACAAAAAACCCAACAAAAAGCCCAAATTTATCACAAAATGTCTTAAATTGAAATATTAAATGGATAATATATTTAAAAAATGTTGAAAAACTTATAAAATATAGAAAATTTAATATTAAAAAATTCATAAGAAATTCAATTTTATAATTTCTAATAGGTCTCATTAATATTTATATGTTATATTCTATCATATTGAGTTCAAAATAATGATATAACATATTGTTCATTTACAAATAACAATATTATTTTGTAAAATTGTATTCAACACATTTTCCGTTGTTAAACGAGTCATATCATGGTTTCAAAACACTATGTAATTATTAGTTTTTAATGATAAATAGTAAATTATACGTAAAGGTAAATATTCAACATCGAAATGGCAATGATAATCTTTTTCGATGATAAATATTAAAATAGTAATAGTAATAAATTTTTGTAAAGAAAACATTATAAAAACCAAAATACGATATATTTTTTATATATATTTCAAATTTAAACTCCGCGTTTAACGCGGATCACATGAGATACAAATTTTTTTTATTTCATTTTATATTAAACATTGTTTTTACCAATAAACATTTTTTCTATTACGTAAATTTTTATCCCGCGCTTGGTGCGGGGTAAATTCCTAGTTTAAGCTTTATTTAATTAAATTAATGATTCTTAATGGGTCGAAAATTCTTAAGCTCATACAAAAAAATAATTAAATGAAACTAATCGTTTCATAGTGTCTTTAACATGAAGGGTTAAACATAAACCCTAATAACTTAACCAAATTAACAAAACGGCCGTCAATGGCAAAAAATCCAGATCCGAAAATTTCAGAAAAAATTTCATAAAATTTTTGAAATATTATTTTTTCTGAAACGATGTTCTTGTCACCTTAATCGCAAACATATTTTTCTCTTTTTATAAAATTTTAGATCCAATAATAAAACATGGTTTTATCTAAAGTAACATCCAAAAAAACACAACTAAACAACATGAACGGAAGAACAGATCTAATAGAAACAAATTACCACAGGTTCCAAAATTCATAATTTAACCATAGTTTTATAAAATATGAGATTTACAAATCCAAAATTTTTCATAACTTAAATTTGAATTTATTTTAATAAACTAAATAAATCCAAAAATAATTATTGATAAAATTTGATTATCAAACACAAACTGAATATGGTGGTTTTGATACCAATTGTTGGAAATTAATCCTAAAGGTTTATATCATAATAAACTCAAAACCATATTAGTTTCTGATGATCAAACATAAGCGGAAGCGTACCTGATTTAGTCATGATGAATCTGTGTCTGGAGATCTGAAGTTGGCTATGGATCTTCCAAAGCACACCCTGAATTTGTTTTAGGTCTCTGGTGATGGGATGCAGAGAGATTTCTGTATTTTCAGGTTAGGTTGCTTTGAGACCATAACCCTCTATTTATAGAGTACTAATTTATAATTCGGCCCTACATCAAATTATAAATTACTTAAGACATCCACAACTTAATTTTCCATAACATTTATGCCTTCAGTTTTTTACTTAATTACATAATTAATCACATAACTTTGACTTATTAAATAATGATCCTATCACACATATTAATATATATATATATGTGACCCCAAAATTAGATCTTACAATTTGTACTATTCATGAAGGTTTTTGGACTTATTAAGGAAGACTTTCTACCATTAGATGATCTTATTGGTAGGAGGAGGGGTAGAAAATGGGATGTCGAAACTTGTATGCTTTAATTAGGTCTGTCTTCATCTTCCTTTTTCCATGTTGCATGTTCCTAGCTAGCCACTATAATCTTAGCCTCTTCTTCATCATTTTTATAAGTCTTTCTCATTCCTTGCCCATAAGTAAAGAGTTAAACTTACATGTAAATTAAATGTTAAAGGATAGGTTTTAGGTGACATTTTCTGAATCTCGAGCTATAGTGAAGGTTAAGTTGAAAGGTTGAATTGAGGACCTTCAAAGCTATAGGTTTGACATTCGTAACATCGAAGAGTTTGTTTTAGAAAGTTTTGGTTAGCTCTTTATGGTTTGGTATTTGATCTGCGAATCCGCTTTCAAACCTTTTCTTCTTATGTAGTGTTTAGATTGCTTGAGGTCAAGCAAAACTCAAGTTTGGGACGTTGATATTTGCATAAATATCACCAAGATTCTGACCCGCGCCAAGCGCGGAAGTAAAGTATTTTTTTAATGTTGTAAAAGGCTATTTTTGTAGCGGTTTGTTAATTAGAAGCACACAATTGATTTCATTAATATTGTAAAAATTACGAAAAATATATTATTTTAAAAGTAAAAATGACATATTGTAATAAAGACACAAGGAACAGTTACGATCGGAGAAAGATAACATCATAAGAGATATTCATGTGTCTTTAGAAAACATAATTCACAACATGACGACCGCCTCAAAAATATGGTGACCAACACCGGCAACGATCATTGTGTCGTGCAAATTCTTCGTCCACGACTTTTGTAAAACAAAGTTTTCAAGTAATATAGTTTAACATGATAGAATAAATGGAAGACATTGAATCAGGAGATTGACATTGTGAAGTTTCCAAACGTATATCTTGCATCCAGATAAAACGTTTCACAAAATCCGAAAAAGTCAAATTTCTCTCTTTTTGTCAACCTTGTTATACTCTATCAATTCTCAAAGTTAACTAACAATGTGAATTATAAATTCTCGTAACCACTCATAATTTAAAAAAAAACATTATAAAGTAAATTTGTAACCTCTAGAAAACGAATATGAGAAGAAAATTGTAGTTCATTCAAACGATGAATCTCTATACACTAAATAGAATTATATATTATAAATAATTTTATAGTTTAAAAACAAATAAAAGATCATTATCTATCAAAGTATCCATGATAAGAAAGCCTATTTTGACCTACTCAAATTCAGCGGATATTATACGGTCAATATCCTCTACTTCAATATATTTAGGGATTTTTATATTTAATAATATTTTTATCAATTGAAAAATAGCGTATATAATTGAATAGTGTATAAAATAAAACAAATATAAATAAAGTTTTTATAAAATATAATGCATGTGAAAACATAAAATATCGAAAACACAAAATTTAGCTATACAACAACTCAATATCTAATCTAAAGTCGAGCAAAAATATTTATGAATGCTTCATCAGTCACCACCCAAACTCATGTCACATATATTATATTTTATCGAAATTATATTGATATTGGGTGGTTTTCCTCATGTTTTATATTTTTATCAAAACCATAAATATAACTTTTTGTTAAAGTATCTAGAAATATAATTAGACTAGATTCTTACACGTGCGTCACGGGAGTAATATTCACAAAATATTACTTTGATATAATTTTAAATTATTTTTTTGTTGGTGCATGTTGAATAATTTTTTAATCATATATATATGTATGTTCTAATATTAAAAATATTTTTTATATATCATAAACTATATATGACATAAATTATATATGATATATTTTGACCAGTCGCAAAATTATGCAATACGTCACGCAAAGGTATCTAAAAGTATTAAAATTTTTAAGATCTTCGGATGTTTTTGGTTTTTATTTACATCATCGATTCAAATATTTTTAAAAAATACTTTTAAATAATAAAAATTTTAAATAATGAAATTACTTTTAAATAATGAAAATATATTATTAATATTGTACGATGGTTTATCATAAAATTGAAATATTTACAATATTTTATTTTTCATTATTATTAATTATTTATTTTCAATTCGTTTTTAAATTATAACCCTATTACTAGGAATAGTTTTTTATATTTATCTTTTTTATTTTCGTTTTTATTTAAATCGTATTAAATAGGAATGTTTTTTTATCTAAAATTATCTTACATTAAAATTTATACAATGACATTACATCTAATTAAGAAGGAAATTTTAAGGGTTTCTCAAAATTTGTCCCTCCCAATTAATAGTATAGACTAGATTTGAACCCGCACGAGTGTAATATTTGTAAACATATTATTTTGATATAATTTTAAGAAACTATTTTTTGTTATATATTAGTAAAATTTGGAACCATATTTATCTATCTTTTTATATTAAGAATATAATTGTAGTTATATCTCTTATATTGTGTATGATATTTTCTTACCCGTTGCAAAATTACACATATATATTATACATAGCATATATATTAAAATTACCTTATAATATAATTTATACAATGACATTACTTGTAATTAAATAGAATTTTAATGGGTTTTTGATAAGTTGTCCTTCCCTTTTAATAGTATAAATAAATACAAATCTTTTTGATTTCAAAACTAATGAAATAAGTTATGAGATCATTTTTAAAAAATCTATATATATATGAAAGGAAGCTTCTGGAGTAGGCCACGTCAGATTGTCAAACCTCCTATATTGACGCCACGTCAGCTAATTAAGTAGAGAATTAAGCCCAACGTAATTTACGAAGCCCACTGATAACTTGCATATTTTACACATTTTACTTTAGGTTATGCATTAGAACTCATTCATTTAGGTTGCATTTAGTGTCATATAGGTTGCATATTGGTTGCATTTTGGTTTGTTTTGTGTATTTCAGGTTTTGGAGCATAAAGACGGCGAAATTGATGAATTTGAGCCAAAAAGAAACCGATACACTTGCATCGGCATGTTGTATCGGTTTCGGTTGGCCGATACGGAAGACGAGAGAGTGTGCCGAAGTCCGTATCGGTCAACCGTATCGGTTTCCGTGGCCGATATTGAAAACAGAGATTTGCCGAAGCTTGTATCGGTCAACCGTATCGGTTTGGAGTGACCGATACAAGAGAAGAAGACCCGAAGACACGTATCGACCTGTCGTATCGGCTTAGCCTGGCCGATACGAAGAAAACGAGCCGAAGGAAGATTTGCCGAAGCGCGTATCGGCCACCTGTATCGGTTTGCCTTGACCGATACGGCTGCGAATTTTTATGAGATTTGGTTTTTCGCTATGTAAAAAAGGAAAACCGGTTTGATTTTTGGTTTCCTTTGTTTTATTTTCGGTTTAGACTCGTTTATTAGGGTAAAAACACGACCACCGGTGGATTATCTTAGTTTTTGTTTTTGAGATTGAGACTTTGAGGAGATTTTCTTGGTGATTGCTTCTTGGCCACCTTGTAATCTTCATCATCATCATTGAATAAGAGTTTTCTTTACCCTTTTTATTCTCTTTGTTTATTTTGTTTATGCTTATGGTTTCTTTGAATCAAATTGCTATGGTTTTCAATATGATTTGTGAGTAGTTCTAAATAGACAATTGGGTTAGGGTAAAAGGGGTTTGATTGAATCTAGGAATGAAAATTGTCTAAAACTTAATTGATTGAAAACTTTAGTCTTTGGTAACAACCTTAAAGCTTTAATCGAGTTGGCCATTCGAATATCGAACCCAGGAAGCTTTATGAATCGAGAGATTATAAAGCCTCTCGAACAATTACCTTAGAACCAAGCCTAGCTTAACCGAGAGATCTGTGTTAATAAACTTGGTGGTTAGAATTGATTTGTCCTTAAAGTTTCTCGACGATTAAACTATCCAAGACATTGTGTTAGTTCAATCGTTGAGAAAAGGATCATTGCCACGAGAGTGGATTGATCTAAAATCGTTTTCAAAACCTTAAAGTAAATTTTATAAAAGACAATTTGAAATCCGAAAGTTTAATCATCCTTTAAAACACCTTAACCTCGATTGTTTAGCTTTTTAATAATCTTTCAAAACCTTTAATTCTCGTTTTTCGTTTTGTTAAATTTCCGGTCACAAAAACATCACTCAAACAACCCTTTTGATCACACTTAAACTGAGTTTGTTTCGCATAAATTCGAATACATTGTTTGCTCCTGATTTGGTTTGACATCTTAAATACTACATTAAGATATTAGATTAAGCGGGGTAAAATCCCGTTTATCAAATTGGCGCCGTTGCCGATTCAGGAACTCGAACAATTATTAGAATTTTGGAACTACTTGGGATTAAGTTTCAGTTTCGATACTAACTTGTTCTCTTTCCTTGTGATTTTCGTTTTGTAGGTGTATGCAAAGAAGAAGTCACCGACAAAGTGACGACTTGCTCTTCTTCGTACATCAAAGCACACGAAAGAGCTATCTCACGAGAAAGAAGAACCGGCGTCCACTCCGACTCATCCACATCGGACACTTCGGATTCGAATCAGAATTCGAGATGGGTGACGCACCTAACGCAAACAACGCAGCTAACGCTGCACGCACGATTGGAACCGACGACGTGCCTTCTAACGTCACCTACCGTAGTGGTATTGCGCCACCGGCCATCGCCAACAACAACTTCGAGATCAAGTCCGGTCTCATCAACATGATCTCGGGCAACAAGTTCTACGGTTTGCCTAGTGAGGACCCGATTGACCACCTTCACCAATTCGATATGCTATGCGATACGGTGAAGATCAACGGTGTCAACGAGGACATGTTCAAGCTGCGCTTGTTCCCTTTCTCATTAGGGGACAAAGCACACCTATGGCAAAAGAACCTTGTCAAGGACACCATCCATACTTGGGAAGCTTGCAAGAAGGCTTTCCTAACAAAGTTCTTCTCGGTGGTTCGGACATCAAAGCTAAGGAATGAAATCTCGGCTTTCGCTCAAAAGGACCATGAAACATTTAGCGAAGCTTGGGAAAGATTCAAAGGCTATACGCCGAGATGTCCACACCACGGGTTCTCGGGAGAAAGTTTGCTCAAGCACATTCTACCGAGGCTTAAAACCCAAGTTCGAATGCTTCTAGATTCGCCTAGCCAAGGTAACTTTCTTGGGAAGACGGAAGCGGATGGGCAGCTGTTGGTGGAGAACTATGCATTGAGTGATAGCAACTATGGCGAGGATTACGATCGCAACATCCGTAGCTCGGTAATGATGAGCAATTCAAGCGAGAGATAAAAGCGGTGAACGAGAAGCCGGACAAGCCGATCATGTCTCAACAAGTGGGGATCAACTTTGTGGGAAGCGGAGAGGAACAGTTGCCCCCAATCGAGGGAAATCAGGAGGAGATAAACTACATGGGGAATCGAACGGTTGGCGCTTCAACAATTACTCTCAACACCCAAATCTCTCCTACCGCAACAACAACGTCGCTAACCCTAGTGATCGGGTCTATCCCCGGACGCAACAAGGAGGTTACCAAGGTAAACCTCAATACAACCAGGAGGATACGCACCGAGACCACCACCAAATCGTCCTCCGGGCTACAACAACCACCCCGGTACTCAAGGAGCGGCCGCATCACCAGCTCCCCAAGGTGATCAAACCGCTCGACCGTCGAAGCAAATCCTCGACGGCCAAACCCGAAATCACTTGGAGTTTAGCACGTTCAAGAAGGAAATTCGAGGCAAAGGTTGACAACTCGTACCACGACCTCAACGCGAAGTTCGAATCAATGAGCTCGCACCTGAAAGCTCGGATAACCAAGTGGGGCGGATCACGTCATCCTCCAAACGACCAATGGGTCAACTCCCGGGGAAACCGAAGCTAACCCGAAAGAGTATGTCAACGCTCTACATCTTCGTAGTGGACGACAATTACCTTCTGGTGATCGCATCGAGGACGATGCGGAACAGGTGGGGGAGGTGGAACGATCCCACGAGGCGAATACCACGCTCCCGGACGAAGAAAGTGGAGAAGACGGTAAAGAGGAGGATACAGGACATCTGTATCGACCAGCAGTATCGGCCACGGCTGGCCGATATCGGCCACCAGTATCGGCCAAAGACAAGGCCGATACGAGCGATAAGGAGACAGGACACTCGCATCGGCCAGGTGTATCGGTTTCGGAAGACCGATATCGACCACCTGTATCGGCCACAAACAAGGCCGATACAGAGGAGAAAACCGCCAAACCGAAAAAGCCGGCTTACGTTACGTCCCCTTACGTGCCTAAGCTACCTTTTCCGGGTCGAGCTAAGAAACAGCTGCTAGAGAAGTACAAAGCGCAGTTTGAAAAGCAAATGAAGGAAGTTCAAATTGCCATGCCACTCGTCGATGCCTTTAAACTCGTCCCTCACTATAGCAAGTTTCTAAAGGATGCGATCAAGAACAAGTTTCAGGACTTCGACGATACAGTAGTCCTCTCGCACGAGTGCAGCGCAATCATCCAACGAAACTGCCCTAAGAAGCTGAGTGATCCGGGGAGTTTCACCATACCATGTGCCATCGGCCCCTTGGTTTTCGAAGGATGCTTGTGCGATTTAGGAGCTAGCGCTAGTCTCATGCCGCTGTCCATTGCCCGAGACTTGGGTTCTCATCCTTCAAGCCAACCAGGATCTCCCTTGTGCTTGCCGATAGATCGGTAAGGATACCCGCGGGTGTGTTAGAGGACATTCCGGTCAAGCTAGGGAACGCTTTCATCCCCACTGATTTCATCGTCTTGGCAATGGATGAAGAACCTAAGGACCCTCTTATCCTCGGTAGGCCGTTCCTAGCCACAGCCGGAGCGATTATAGATGTGAAAAAGGGTAAGATTGATCCGCATCTCGGAGAAGACCTAGTCCAAAGGTACGACATCAACGATACGATCAAGAAACCGACCATTGATGGGCAGATTTTCTACATCGACTTGATGGATGAACTCGCGGACGAATTCTTGGAGGAGTTAGCGACGGAAGACGAGCTTCAGCTTGCCATGACCACCTTAGAAGAAGGAGGCCGAACAACGAGAGGCGACGTGATGGCAGTCCGAAAAGAATCGACTCCCACCCCATCGATGTGGAAGCCGAGTTTCTTGTCCTGCCCGAGGCGGTTACATACGACGCAAAGGCGATGACGATGGACGACGATGCTAGCAATGGTAAGTCTAGCGATGACAACGATTGGAGCGAACTCAAAGCGCCAAAGGTAGAGTTAAAACCCCTTCCCAACGGGCTAAGGTACGTTTTCTTGGGGCCTAACTCCACCTACCCGATAATTATAAACGCTGCGCTTAGCGACGACGAGGTTAAAACTTTAACTCATGAGCTAAAAAAATTTAGGAAGGCAATAGGTTATTCTCTAGATGATATCAAAGGGATTTCACCCTCTTTGTGCATGCACCGGATACATCTAGAGAACGAATCTATGTCCTCAATAGAACACCAACGTCGGCTGAACCCAAACCTCAAAGAAGTTGTTAAGAAAGAGATAATCAAGCTATTGGATGCGGGGATAATTTTCCCAATATCCGATAGCAATTGGATCTCTCCCGTTCATGTAGTACCGAAAAAGGGTGGAATTACCGTGGTTAAGAATGATAAAAACGAATTAATCCCAACTAGAACAATCACGGGTCATAGAGTTTGCATCGATTATCGAAAGCTAAACGCTGCAACTCGAAAAGACCACTTCCCCCGCCCTTCATTGACCAAATGCTTGAACGCTTAGCAAACCATCCATACTATTGTTTTCTCGATGGGTATTCCGGATTTTTCCAAATACCCATCCACCCCCGAGGACCAAGAGAAAACCACCTTTACATGTCCCTATGGTACGTTTGCGTATCGTAGAATGCCGTTTGGGTTGTGTAATGCACCCGCGACGTTCCAACGATGCATGATGTCCATATTTTCAGATTTAATCGAAAACATTGTTGAGGTTTTTATGGATGATTTTTCTGTCTACGGTTCTTCGTTTGCCTCGTGTTTGTCTAATCTTTGCAGGGTGCTTAAAAGGTGCGAGGAATGCCACTTGGTGCTGAATTGGGAGAAGTGCCACTTCATGGTAAGAGATGGCATCGTTTTGGGTCATCGGATTTCGAGAAAGGTATTGAGGTTGATAAGGCAAAGATCGACGTTATGGCCAACCTCGGAGCTCCAAATTCAGTGAAGAGCATAAGGAGTTTTCTCGGTCACGCGGGTTTCTACAGGAGGTTCATCAAAGAATTCTCGAAGATAGCTAGACCGCTGACGAGATTGCTATGCAAGGACGTCGATTTTGTGTTCGACGACGAGTGTCTAAGCGCTTTCCACAAGATCAAGCAAGAGCTGATTAGCGCTCCTATTGTGCAGCCACCGGATTGGGATCTACCCTTTGAGATCATGTGCGATGCCAGTGACTACGCCGTTGGTGCGGTGTTGGGACAAAGAAAGGAGAAGAAGCTCCACGTCATTTACTACGCTAGTAAGACGATGGACGATGCGCGATCAAAGTATGCAACCACGGAAAAGGAACTCCTAGCCATCGTGTTTGCTTTCGAGAAGTTTAGGCAATACTTGGTTGGCTCAAAGGTGATAGTCTACACCGATCACGCAGCATTGAGACATTTGCTCGCAAAGAAAGATGCGAAACCGCGGCTGCTACGGTGGATTCTGCTGCTCCAAGAGTTTGACTTGGAAATCAAAGATAAGAAGGGCGTCGAGAATGGAGTCGCGGATCACTTGTCGCGGCTGCGCGTAGACGACCTACTGCCCATCGACGACTCATTCCCCGAGGAGCAGCTAATGACAGTCATGCTACAGAGATTCCGGGGAGAGCAAGAGTACGAGGTTGAAGAGCTCTTTGCCGAGAAAAAGAGCCATGGTACGCGGACATCGTGAACTACCTGGCCACGGGAAGAGAACCGCATGACTTGGAGCGTCATCAAAAGAAGAAATTCTTCCACGACTTGAAACGGTTCTATTGGGACGAACCTTACCTCTACACCTTGTGCAAAGATGGATTATATCGGAGGTGTGTAGCGGATGAAGAGGTGAACGGCATTCTTACCCATTGCCACGGTTCTGCCTATGGGGGACATTTCGCGAGCTTTAAGACGGTCTCCAAGGTCTTACAAGCTGGTTTTTGGTGGCCCACGATGTTTAAGGACGCTCACGAGTTCGTTCAACGCTGCGATCCTTGCCAAAGGAAGGGCAATATAAGCAAGCGGAACGAGATGCCACAAAACCCTATCATGGAGGTTGAGATTTTTGATGTGTGGGGTATAGACTTCATGGGACCCTTCCCATCATCGTATGGCAAGAAGTAC
The DNA here is from genome assembly GCA_963556525.1 of Cochlearia excelsa. NCBI lineage: Eukaryota > Viridiplantae > Streptophyta > Magnoliopsida > Brassicales > Brassicaceae > Cochlearia > Cochlearia excelsa. The sequence goes on from OY748328.1 coordinate 19,268,811, forward strand.
ATCCTTGTGGCGGTAGACTATGTCTCCAAGTGGGTAGAAGCTGTAGCTTGCACAACGAGCGACTCAAAAGCCGTTGTTAGTCTTTTTAAGACGATAATCTTCCCTCGATTCGGAGTTCCCGTGGTTGTGATTAGTGACGGTGGATCCCATTTCATCAACAAGGTCTTTGAGAGTCTTCTCAAGAAGCACGGTGTTAAGCACAAGGTGGCAACACCTTATCATCCCCAAACAAGTGGCCAAGTTGAGGTTTCCAACCGACAAATCAAAGCCATCCTCGAGAAGACGGTTGGTGTAACGAGGAAGGATTGGTCCGTCAAGCTCGACGACGCGCTTTGGGCGTATAGAACCGCGTTTAAAACGCCCTTGGGAACGACACCTTTCAACTTGCTGTATGGGAAAGCATGCCATCTACCGGTAGAGCTCGAGTACAAAGCCACTGGGCAATCAAGCTTCTAAACTTCGATATTAGGAGCGCGAAAGAGAAGAGGGAATTTCAGCTCGAGGAATTGGACGAAATACGCCAACACGCCTATGAGAGCTCGAGGATCTACAAAGAGCGGACCAAAGCCTTCCACGACAAGAAGATCATCAAGAAAGAGTTCAAGGTGAACGACTTGGTGCTGCTATTCAACTCGCGGCTTAGACTATTCCCGGGAAAGCTGAAATCCCGTTGGTCCGGCCCTTTCAAGATCAAGGAGGTCAAACCACTCGGAGTTGTGGTGCTTTGGGACAAGCACGGAGGGGAGTTTGCAGTGAACGGTCAAAGACTCAAACCGTACTTCGCAAACGAAGCTGCAACCGGAGGAGACTCATTGTCTCTTTCGGATCCAAACGTTGCTTAAAACAAAGGGGTAAAGTCAAGCTACGTGACTATAAACAAGCTCACTTGGGAGGAAGTCCCATGTCTATCCTTGTACATATTCTTTGTTTTTCATTTAGCATTCTCATATTCATAGTTCTAATCATCTTCTTGGGTTACTTAGTAGTGTTTTCCGGGTGAAAAACGAGGAGAAACAACCAGGAGTTACGTATCGGCCAGCCATATCGGCAAGCTTTGGCCGATATCGACGAGACGTATCGGTCTGCGGGGACCGATACAAGGCAAAGAGAAGGGGAGACGTTCCTATCGGGATGTTGTATCGGTCTGTCGGGACCGATACAAGCAAACAGAAAGTGGAGACTTGCGTATCGGGATGTTGTATCGGTCTGCCGGGGACCGATACAAGGAAAACGAAAGAGGAAACACTAGTATCGGTATGTTGTATCGGTCCGATGTGACCGATACAACGCAAAATAGGCCAACCTCGACTACACGCCGATACGGAATACCCGATACGATATCGTATCGGTTAAACCGTATCGGCCAGGTAACCGATACGCGCTGAATTTTTGTTAATATCGGTCGAGTATAAATATAATCCTAGGGTTTTTCTCTTAAATCAACACGACCGATATCGCCCCCTCTTGTTCCACCATTGTTGAAAATTTTAAAAACTTGATATCTCCTTCGTTTGTTGTCGAAATCAACTGATTTTTGGCTCATTCTCTTTGTCTCCTCCTTCTCTTTCGAGTCATCTCAACCATTCAAACGATCCGAGCCCTCTCCAAAAACGCCCAAATTCACCATAATAGCCAATGGGTCCTAAGAGAGCATCAAGGGCTGAAAAAGGGAAAGGCAAGGCAATAGAGGAAGAACCACCGAGAAGAAGGACTAGGTCGGGTTCGGTGGTGATAAGGGAACCCACGGATGAGGTTCCAAGAGAGGTTCCAAGAGAGGAACCGAGGGAGGAGCCGCGAAAGAGCAAATCGCGAAAGGTTAGCGCGAAAAAGAAGCATACCGAACCCGCTATCGTGGAAGAGGGGGATTTCGAGTTCGTATACGACTCCTACGACGAGGAGGAGGTGGCAGTAGCGCCCACATTCCCCTTCCCACCAAGGACAAGCAATTCTCCCATCACACGCGATCCGAAGAAGCAACCGACGGCCCGGGAGTTGTACGACGCACTAATGGAGATCCCATTCACCCCATCGCGTTTCCCCGACACGGATACGCTCGGAAATTAGGGATCTACGATGAGGTAAAGGAAATTTTGCGCCACATGAGGCTTGATTGGGTTTTAGGGAAGAAGGAAATAGCCTACAAGGAGGAGACTTGTCGGTTTCTAGCCACCCTCGCGATCACATACAAGGATGAAGTGATGGAAATCTCGTTCACAGCTAGCAACGGGAGAAAATACTCCGGAACTCTCCAAACTTGGGAAAAAATGCTCGGAATTCCAGCAAACGGGCAAGTTGAGCTCAGCAACGAGATAGGCGAAAGCGCACGGCTTTGGAACTTTATTGCCAACGGGGTCTACCAGCCCGGGAGATCGAAGAGCGCGATGATTCGCCATCCGGCGATAAGATATGTGCGAAACTTCTTTCGCACGTGTTCTTCCCTAGACGCGAGGCGGGGCAAGTAAACAACAACGAGATGATGTACTTGCGGCAAGGTCTAGCTCCGATACTTCGACGCTCACTCCGCGACCCCGATTTGTTCCCCACGACGAGGAACACTTCCCGAGCGTTCTTCGGCTGCTCATCAACGGTTTCATGGACATCAAACGTTGGGCTTGGACTCGCACCGATGCCACGCCAAAGCCGAGCATAGGCGGATGGGTCACACCTTTTCTAACCAGTGGCGGGCACCCCTATTGGGAAGAAAAGAACATCCGACCTTCATGGACATGCCATACTTGGCAAAGCAGCTAATGATTGTCGGCGAATGCGAGGGTAAGTACGCGTACTCGTTCAAGTTAAACACCATTCAAAGCATCGTCCTCCTTCCCAAACCAGCCTGCACAAGTTTCAGCGGCAACGCCGCGGTTCACTTCGACCTCGACGGGAGCCACTTACACGATGTCACAGCCGCCCCTCTCTCCTCTGTCCGCGGTCCGAGAAAATTCCACCGACCTGCCGGACCGAGTAGGTACGAGTTCAGCACATCGACGCCGCCTACCTACGGACCCGAGCGCTACTACCTCGGTCCCTCCACCGCGCCTAGACGACTCGGTCCTTTGCGGGACTTGTACTTGGATATGCAGAGGATGAGCCGGTGGAACCTCTTCCAAGACCGAACCATAAGGAAGTTGGTGCGCGAGGTCAAGTCGCCGAAGAAGACCATCAAGAGGGGTTTGTCCCGCGCGAGCTGCCAGTTCGAACCAAGACGGGCGGTGGTAGTGCGCGATCCGCGTACGGACGCACCTAGGCAGCCTAGGAGACCCTACCGCTTTCACAACCGCCCACCCACGGTCTTCTCGGACAACGAGTCTCCCACTTTCTCCTCCGATGGAGAAGGCCCTGACCCGGACACCAACTACTACTGAGGTAACCCTCCACCCTTGTACATATGCTTTTTCACATTCATTGCATGTAGCTTTTAGGCTGTTTTTGCATATAGGATCTTCTCCAAATACTTTCTTCACACAGAGACTGTGTGATTTCAGTTTGGGGGAGTCGTCATATAGTTTCATATTAGTGACATAAAAAAAAAAAAAAAAAAAAAAACGAAAAAACCCAAAAACACAAAAAAAATGCATTTAGGATTAGTTCATTTAGGTCATATGCATAGGGGATCTATGATGATTTTAGCCTTATAAAGCGACGCGTCTAGTGTTTTGAACGGTATCTTAGGTGTAGTGTCTTCCTCAAACGACTTAGAACTCGCCGAAAATCTTGAAATCTCGACCCTAGACATTGATGTTTAAAAAGCCAATAGTGTGGTTATGAAGCTTGATAGTTCTAGGTAGCCTTCAAAAATTATTTGAACCTAAACTTGACTTCTAATTAGCATGATTGAGAGTTTTTAAGAGTATTTCTATGGCTTTGTGATTTCTACGGATTGTGGCTTCCTAAACCGAAACACCTTAAGCGCAATCCGGTCATTCTCATTATAAGGATGATTCCCCTCTCACCCCCTTCGCCTAAACCCAAACACTTGTGAGAATTCTTTTCATTTAGTGATTGTTTGGTTTCGCAAAAACTTGAAAGTATAGGGAGCGACAAGGAAGGACATCCATTTGGCTAGGTTATCATATGCTAGTTTGTAGACGGGATAACGGGAAACACATCTTTGAACTAAAACGTATTTTCAGAAAATAAACACGAGTTAAATTGTAAAACTCCTAGGGGTAAAGAATGGCTACTAAAAAAAAAAAAAAAAAAAAAAAAAAAAAAAAAAAAAAAAAAAACAGAAAAATCGAAAAAAAAAAAGAAAAGAAAGTTAGCCAAATAAAACCCCTAAGGTAGTTAAGAAAAAAAAAAAAAATGAAAGAAAACTCGGTGTTTGAATGCTTAAGTGTGTAGAGAGTGAAAAGATGGGTTAGAGATTAGAATTGTATAGGGATGGATGTCGGATTTGCATTGCTTCTTGTCTTTCCCGATTTTGCTTAACCCTTTCACTCCCCGAGAGAAACCGCGCTACAACTAACCACATGCCTGAGTGTTAGCCTCCTCGTTTGATTCGAAATCCCGTTCTTACCTAGACAAATAGAAAAACTCTTGAAAATTCTTGATCATGTTTCATGCTTCGACTATGCTTAATTGAATGTGAAAGGTGCTTAGACTAGACAAGTGGATCACATGCTTTTGGTAATAATAACGAATTTAGACGGAGTTTGAGATGAATGGAAATAGGTAGAACTAGCTCGGTTGCGACAGGATACTATGTTTAGGATACTCGTTCACTACACTCTTCGCGTTACTTTTGGTTCTGAGGTCCCCGCCTCTATACCCTTTTAAACTTTGATGTTAGTTCTCTTGCTTGAGGACAAGCAAAGGATAAGTTTGGGGGAGTTGATAACTTGCATATTTTACACATTTTACTTTAGGTTATGCATTAGAACTCATTCATTTAGGTTGCATTTAGTGTCATATAGGTTGCATATTGGTTGCATTTTGGTTTGTTTTGTGTATTTCGGGTTTTGGAGCATAAAGACGGCGAAATTGATGAATTTGAGCCAAAAAGAAACGATACACTTGCATCGGCATGTTGTATCGGTTTCGGTTGGCCGATACGGAAGACGAGAGAGTGTGCCGAAGTCCGTATCGGTCAACCGTATCGGTTTCCGTGGCCGATATTGAAAACGAGAGATTTGCCGAAGCTTGTATCGGTCAACCGTATCGGTTTGGAGTGACCGATACAAGAGAAGAAGACCCGAAGACACGTATCGACCTGTCGTATCGGCTTAGCCTGGCCGATACGAAGAAAACGAGCCGAAGGAAGATTTGCCGAAGCGCGTATCGGCCAGCCTGTATCGGTTTGCCTTGACCGATACGGCTGCGAATTTTTATGAGATTTGGTTTTTCGCTATGTAAAAAAGGAAAACCGGTTTGATTTTTGGTTTCCTTTGTTTTATTTTCGGTTTAGACTCGTTTATTAGGGTAAAAACACGGCCACCGGTGGATTATCTTAGTTTTTGTTTTTGAGATTGAGACTTTGAGGAGATTTTCTTGGTGATTGCTTCTTGGCCACCTTGTAATCTTCATCATCATCATTGAATAAGAGTTTTCTTTACCCTTTTTATTCTCTTTGTTTATTTTGTTTATGCTTATGGTTTCTTTGAATCAAATTGCTATGGTTTTCAATATGATTTGTGAGTAGTTCTAAATAGACAATTGGGTTAGGGTAAAAGGGGTTTGATTGAATCTAGGAATGAAAATTGTCTAAAACTTAATTGATTGAAAACTTTAGTCTTTGGTAACAACCTTAAAGCTTTAATCGAGTTGGCCATTCGAATATCGAACCCGGAAGCTTTATGAATCGAGAGATTATAAAGCCTCTCGAACAATTACCTTAGAACCAAGCCTAGCTTAACCGAGAGATCTGTGTTAATAAACTTGGTGGTTAGAATTGATTTGTCCTTAAAGTTTCTCGACGATTAAACTATCCAAGACATTGTGTTAGTTCAATCGTTGAGAAAAGGATCATTGCCACGAGAGTGGATTGATCTAAAATCGTTTTCAAAACCTTAAAGTAAATTTTATAAAAGACAATTTGAAATCCGAAAGTTTAATCATCCTTTAAAACACCTTAACCTGATTGTTTAGCTTTTTAATAATCTTTCAAAACCTTTAATTCTCGTTTTTCGTTTTGTTAAATTTCCGGTCACAAAAACATCACTCAAACAACCCTTTTGATCACACTTAAACTGAGTTTGTTTCGCATAAATTCGAATACATTGTTTGCTCCTGATTTGGTTTGACATCTTAAATACTACATTAAGATATTAGATTAAGCGGGGTAAAATCCCGTTTATCACCCACCTATTGACTCATTGTCGGTTTTAAGTTCTTTGCCATGTCAACCCGCCACAAGTTATAGGAAGCTTATTCGTTCGGTAACACTTTAAGCTGTAACATTCATAGCTTGACCTTTCAAATTCCATGTTCCATATTTCCATTAATGTATCGTGCTTTTTTCATCTATAACATATATATGATTCTTCAACTTACCAAAAAAACTTATTTATAAATCCATCAAACGACTGTAGAATCGACGGACAGTCAAAGGAGTCTTCTTGACAAGATATTCTATCTTCTCCTCTGCTTGGGTTTTTTCTTCCCCGTCTGCAACAGAGACTTCTTCGAAAAGTTCACAGAGCCTAAAAACTAATCCAATCCCTAAGGTATTGTTCCGATGTCCGATCCAGTCTCATCATGCTTCCCTGATGCTTTCGATTCGGTAAAATTCCTCTATAACTATCTTTCATAGCTTCTTTAAATCAACTTATCTCAAAATCCTTCTTTAAATTCATACGAACAAGTTCAAAAACCCTTCAAAGCCAAGTCCGTATAGAAAGGTACGGAGCTTTCTTACTTTCTTTTGAAATAAGAAACACAAGTTTCACGCATCTTAAGCGCTACTATTGCTCGGGTTTGATCTTATTTATTTTTTATTCTCTTTGTTTGGGCGTTATTGTAGAAGATAAATCATTACAACCTTCAGCAAAACGCCTTTGGATTTGATTGTACGAATGTTGTTGTTTCCTAAGCCTCAATCTCTTGGCTTATTCTACAACAACATTAATAAACCTCTTCGATTACATGAGGTACATAATAAAGCAAAGTTGCCTCCTTTTTAGTTTCTTCTTCTAAGATTTTGCGGGGATTTGAACCAAATATTTACTAAACTTGTGTGTTTTCCTTTTACCAAGCTTCATCTTAGTTGTGTAATTCTAAATACATTTTTTTACATCCTTAATAGAAAAGTATAGAGTCCAGTTATGATAAATGATCAATCATTTATTTACAATTTAGTGACTTGAGTTCATTCTTTATGTTCCTCTACAGGAGAAAACAGGAACTATAACCGTCATCATCATCATCGATAAAAGCAAGATTTCCATGATAAGATGGAGGATGCTTTAGCCCAAATGTATTTTCATTACTACGGAAAGCTTCTACATCGGCAAATTTTTGTCAATGTTTGGTGCACTGGTACGCAGATATTACAATGTATAAAAGAAACCACCACACAAGCTATATGATCAAAGAAGCTCAAAGTCCATGCCTTTTCGCTCACTAGACTACCTCTCAAGGTCTCTTGCCTTGCTTTCCCAAGCTTCTCCGCATCATCTTCATCTCCAACCTTTCTATAGAAGCAACAAACATAAGATCCCAAAACAGAGAAGCCTAGGAAAACCATCACTTCCTCAAATTTTGTCGTTGTTTCGCCCCAAGGGAAGACGAATGATTTTGCTACAGAACACCATTTCTTGGCAATGGAGAGAATATATTGTTTAGTTATATTGTAAGTAAAAGCTTTGGTTGCTTGAAAGCATACCAACTGTCTTCCATGTGGGTTCATGTAAAACTTTTATGCTTCTTTGACGGTAGAAGCTTCCATGCAAAGAAGCAAAAGACTATTTTCTTCGTTTTGAAATGTTGAATGTATACTCATACAAACATTATACAATCTGTTTGTTCTTAAGGATAAATATATTTATTTCTTAAGAATTAAAATTTTAGTGTTGAATTTTTATCGTTTAGTTCTATGATTTTTTCAAATTAATTAAATCTTCTGTTTTTAAAAAAAATTGGAAGATATTTTTTTAAATCGAAAATGATTTTTTGATAATTATTGTTTACTTATTGGGCTTTTTCATATAAAAAAAATTGAAACTGAAATGCTGAAAGAGAAAACTGCAATCTTTATCTTTTTTTTTGGTCGAAAAGAAAAGAGGGAGTTAAGACCTCCCTAAACTATCATTAAAGTGAGAAAGAGAAACGTTACATCCGAACCCGTCGAGGATACATACATCCCGACTTGTCCTCTAACAAAATAGAACTAACAACATCTGGAGCATTATTAAAATAATGAAAACCAAGAGGTAGAGAAAAAGTATAGTTCGCCAAACCATCAGCTAGACGGTTTGCCTCTAGACTGCAATCTTTATCTTAGTTTACACTACTTTACATTAAAGTATGAAATAAGTATAACATGTAATTCATAATATTTATCTTATACATAATATTCACAGTATATTAAAACTTTCAAAAGTCACTGTTCAGTAACGTCTCAAGTAATTTAGAAGGCAGATTGCTTTGGAGTAGTTTATATGTGTAGTATAAATATATAATATTTGATCATTTTAGAAAGCAATAAACATTCTTAAATTTTGAATAATTGACTATATGTATAATTGTGCGTAAATTTAAATTAAGATAGCTAATTTGTTGTGCATAAATCATAATTGTGTTAGTGGACAAAATGTAATAAACTTTTACGTTTTTTACTAAAAAAGAAAGGTATAGAATGAATTTTACAAGATGGAATACAAGAAAAAAATACAAGTTTTTTTTTTGTTAAAGACAAAATACATGTTACAATTCACTCAAGTGATTTTATCACCACTTAAACCATAAACGAATGTAAAGCTACTCAAAAAAGACTAACTTCCATAACTTAAAAATACTTGGGCATTACAAAGAATCTCAAAGCTTCTTTCGTTGGGATAAATTATACCAAAGATCACTAAAAAACTTGAACTCATAATTCACTGATGTTAAAGCATAACGTCAAAAATAAGAAATTTGAGATCACATTTTATAAATCTAAAACCCGCGGGTAGCACGGGAATCCCCTAGTATTTAACTAAAAGATACCTTTTTAGTATGCTTGTGGGACTATATAAAATCCACCAACCTACAAACAAAATTGTAAGACAACTAAGATAACTATAAAAATGTCTATCACCAAAAAAACTTTGATCGCATTTGTTCTCACCATCATTATTTCCACTTCTTTCGTCCATTGCTCTAAAAGTTCTCATGGTAATAGCAAATTTTATTTTTACATTTTTGTTGTCAACATAATTTATTATTTTATGAATATATATATATATATAGATGAATTGGTCATATTTTCCTATTATATAGGTTTTGAAATACAAAATGACTATGAAAAATGCTTTGACCCAACACCGTGTAAGAAGAGTGGGACCCAAGGTTGCATGGAGTTTTGTAGAGACATAAGTCATATATTATACGGACAATGTACTTCCACCCAATGTTGTTATCTTTCCAAAAATTTATAATCTTATCAAATTATTGTATTTGCAAAAATTATCCGTTATTCATTTAAAATATCTAAACAAAAAGATCAAGAGTGAAATACAAAACATGACCAATTAGTATATCAACATATGATTTCAAATATTGTTGCTAGAAATCTATTACCGATTGAATATCTTACAATACCGATTTTAGCATTATTATATATTTTATCAAAATTTACTTGAACTTTTCAAATCAAGTAAAATCATATCCTTGATTTAAACGATATATATTTTTGATAACTAAAAAGTTATTGGTCGAAACTCATAATCCCCTAGGCCCGCGACCAACGTGAATCGACATCCAGGAACACAACATCGCCAACCCTTCATTGGTTATACGATATTATTCTTTCTATTTTATATTTGTTATGTGCCAATAGTTTAAAAGTTTTACCAAAATAACCAAAATCATCAAAACTTTCAGAGCATTGTATTAAAATGTCTGACATACAAAAATCATAATTGTGGCCAGATCTTCCATAATTCCGTTTATTGCTCTGATAGCGCCTCTGGTATTAGGTTTCTATGTTTTTTTTAATTAACTATGTTACCTCGACACATTTTTAATATATTTTTATCATTTATGAATATATATTTGATCATATTGTTCATATTATTTAGGGAAAATTACTAAACTAACCAACATTCGTACGTTTATTGCTAGCCGAACCCTATTCTCATTTTAATAACTAGAATGACCCTCCTGAACTTTCGTACCCAAACTGCCCCTCCTTCCCTTTGACAGAAAAAAAAATGTTGCGAACCGCCACCGAAAAAAAAAAAATTCCATTTCGTAAAAAAGTCGACTTATTTACGAAATTGCCATCGCCACGTAGGAAAAATCTCCCGAGACCTTTCGTTTTACGTTTTGTAGATTTATTTTGCCACGTCATATTATATATGTGGCAAAATCTGCCGCATTTATGCCTCTTTATTGTAGATTTTAGGCCATTTTCAGTGATGCAGACTTATTAATTCTGCAGTAGACTTATTAAATCTGCAACAGACTTATTAAATCTGCAGCAGACTTATTAAATCTGCAGCAGACTTATTAAATCTGCAGCAGACTTATTAAATTTGCAGCAGACTTATTAAGTCTGCAGCAGACTTATTTAGTCTGCATCACATTGTTTTGCAGATTTATGTCCGATTTGGAAACTCTACAATACGTGTGAAGTGTTGATTTGTTTTTACGAATTGCGAGTTAATTAAATCTGCGACGGATTTATTAAATCTACAAAACGTTAAAAGATTCCAATATCGAACTAGACTACCTTCTACGTGAAGCGACTTACTTCACTGTATTGTAGATTAATGTCATTGATGCAGATTTATTTGCGGTGGCTCTTCTCCATTTGTCTCTTAGTGCGTGCCTTTATACTAAAAACTCAAAATCCATTGGTGAAATCGCCATTGTAGATCGAATATCAACTTTTTGTGAGCTTCCTCATCACTTCTCATCTTCGTATTTCTCTTTTTTGTGAGCTTCCTCATCACTCTCATCTTCGAGTTTCTCGGACCTTTTTGTGGGCTTCGTGGTCGTAGATCTGCGCCGCCGTCGCCGTTTTTCTTTACGTCGGCGTCTTCACCTTCGTCTTTCGTTTTCGTGTTCGACTTCGTTGGTTTTTTGTCTTCGTATTTGTCTTCGTATTTGTCTTCGTATTGTCTTCGTCTTCATCTTCATCTTCGCCGTCGTCATCGCCGTCGTCGTCGTGTTCGTGGATCTCCGCTTAAAAGTACGCGGCAGATTTAATTGTGTTTTTGCGGATATTTCGTTACGCAATGGAACAAGTTGTGCTTGTTTGTGGTCTATGGAAGCTTCAAAAGAAGAGATGGGTGTTTGAAGTTGACAATAAAAGAGGATCTCGTATTCTAGGAGTTAACGAATATATGCGTTATGATGATTTCATTCGTATGGTGTACGAGGATTACGGTTTAACCGATGAGTTGCATGATGTAAGGTTAACCTATTTGTATGCTTCTAAATTTGAGAAATTGCCTCAAGATACTCCTCCAGTCGTAGTTTTCAATTCACGACAATTGCAAGTGTTTGTCAATCTTCCGAAGGTTGAAATGCTCCGTGTATGTGTAGAAGTTACAAAGAAGGATAGTGCTTGTGAGTTAAATGAAGAATCTGTTAATGACAAGAAGGATAGTGATTGTAAGTTAAATGAAGAATCTGTTAACGAGGAGGTCAACTATAAAGACACAATGGAGAAAGAAGATGTCGAAAAAGTAGTTGAAGAACGTTGTGTAGAAGAAGATCTTGATGAACATTTTGAAGAAGAAAAAGTCCAAGAAGATTTTGAATTTAGTGTTGAAGATGATGTAGATGTTGAAGATGATGCAGGTGTAGATGTTGGATATGATGACGATGATCTTGACGCATCGAGATTCGATTATTGTGACGACTCCGATGGGACGGATTCCGATGATGAAAATTTTGTTAAGTACGAATCTATTCATACGGAGGAAGAATCTAAAGAAGAAGACGAAGAAGAAGAGGATAAAAAGCACCAAAGCCAATGGATTCTTCGGATAGACACCTTTCGATTGGGAAAGCTCTTGCGACAGTTTATCCTAAGTCCGCACGCGGAATATGCACTTATCACCTTTACAAGAACATATTGGTTCGTTTTAAGGGTAAAGAAGCGTTTGGACTTGTTAAAAAAGCTGCAAATGCGTTTAGGCTCGTTGATTTTGAAACCACTTTCGCACAGATTGAGTTATTGAACCCTGCACTTCATTTTTATCTTCAAAGAGCTGATGTTTGCTTGTGGACACGCGTTCACTTTCCTGGAGATAGATACAATTTCACTACGAGTAACATTGCGGAGTCCCTGAATAAGGTTATATCACAGGCACGGAGCTTGCCAATTGTGCATTTACTTGAAGTAGTGCGATCTATGATGACGAGATGGTTTGCGAAAAGGAGAAACGATGCAAAGAAAATGTCTACATCACTAACTCGTGGAGTGGAGAAGCTGTTGGAGGTTTTTTCCCCTTTTTGTAGATTTTTTATACTGTGAAATAAATCTGCAGAGTGTGCTTGTAGGTTAACTTATTTTCTGTTCTTTTAGGGTCGAGTAGAGCAGGCGAAGACGTATACTATACAAGAAATTGATGAGCAACAAATGCACGTCTCAAGCCTGACCTCATCATATGTAGTGAACTTGAGAGAGAGAACTTGTTGTTGTCGTAGGTTTGATTTGGAGAAATTGCCCTGTTCTCATGCCATAGCTGCAGCAGAGAGTTTAAATCTCTCTCGGATATCTTGTTGTCATCCCTATTATTTCAGCGAAAACTTGTACCAGGGATACGCAGACATAATTATGCCGAGAGATATAACATTACCAATTCCAGAGGTAGTTGATTCAAAGGTCTGTTTACCACCTCTGGTTCGGAACCAACCAGGAAGGCCAAAAAAGAGTAGAATCAAATCAGCATTGGAGAAGACATTGGCCAAGAAAAGGCCAAGAAAACAACACAAATGCAGCAGCTGTGGAAAAGAAGGGCATAATCGAAAGACTTGCAACACATAAGTTTATCTATTTCAAATGTAACAGAATTCATAAATTTTCATCTTTTTATGGTTTGTTTGCATAATAAATGTACGACTTTCATGGATTACAAATACATCTGCACACACTATAACAAATCTGCAAACACTTTGTGAAACTCGCGAACCTCTATAATAAATACGCAATACTATATAAAAACTCTACAATACATAGTATAAACTATACAACACTGTTTTCATGTTTAGGGTTCATGTTTCAACCATTTTTGGGGTTTAGGGTTCATGTTTCAACCATTTTTAGGGTTTAGGATTCATGTTTCATTTCAACCATTTTTGTCTTCGAAAAACTCTACGTAATAACTCTGCATTACCATTTAGACAAATCTACAAGACTATAAAAATAAATCTGCAATATTTTACAGAAAATACATAATTGCTAGTTTGCTACAACCAATTTTACATGTTTCATACATTACTTGAACAAAGAAACGACAACAACAGCTACAACCAATGTAATGACAACAACGAACAGCTTGTTCATCAAATTCTTGAGCTCAACCATGTCGGTTTTTGTTTTCTTCGCCATGTCATCAACGCTTGCAAATTTTTCGAACTGTTCTTTTATGTCTTCCATCATAACCTCGTCCCACCACTTCCGCATATGTGCTCCTCCATCCTACAACACCATGTAACTCACTTATGCACATTTACAATAAATTAAGAAAGAACAAAAACTTGAGAACAAACTTACGTTTCGAGAAGTACAAGTGTAGTATAACCTTCCCGGGTATCTTTTCGAGGACGACGCCTCTAGGATAACATCCTCGCCACAAAAACAGATCTTTTGATGACCAAAATGAACTGGAGCTGCATCATGGTTGTAACTACGTACCTCGTCATCGTCGTCGTATACGTATTCAGGAGCTTCGGTTGGATCGCTAAGACTGTAACTGAATGTTCTTCCCATCGTGGTTTTTCTTCTATTCTCGCCGCCGTCGATGAGAGTGAATGCATGTGAAAAAAACCCTAATTTTTCTCTTAAATAGGGAAATAAATGTAAAACGTTGCGTTTTGAGAAAGTGGGAAACAAATCTACAAAACAGTAAAATAAATCTGCAACATTCAGTTATAAATCTGCAACATAGAAACTTATAATCTGCAACACGTGAACTAAAAATCTGCAATACTAATAACATTAAAAGTTGCTGAAAAAGATGAAGAGTTCTACATAAGAAAAAAAATTAAAACAACAAAAACAACAATAACGACGAGAGAAATTAAAACATTGTTTCATTTCATGAAGTAAAGACCATGCGTAAGCCAGTCAATTGGTTCCGGAGTGCTCTCATCAATCTCCTTCTTAACATTTTCTTTCTTGGCTTCAAGGATCTGCATCTTGGTTTTCAAACAGAGATCAGGGTTATCAATCATGGCTTCAATCATCGCCATCTTTTCAGTGATCATAGCCCATTTGAACTCCAACTTATTCTTCTTCGCGATTTGTTCCTTCTCTGCCTTTGCTAATCGCAAGAGAGCATGGTAGCGCTGTTTCGCCTCTTTCTTTGCCATCCTGACCTCGTGTTCAACAATTTCATCCATCGTTGCATCGAATTTCCTTTTCAAACCAGTGATGTTTCTGTTAGAACTTCCTTCTCCTTCCATTTCTACAACAACAAAGCGATTTACGTTGAACTATAACAAGAAGAGATTGTATTTATACAAAGATTTTGGGCGATTGGATACAAGAAAGTGGAGAAGTGGAGAAGAGAGTGGGCGATTGGATATAAGAAAGTGGAGAAGTGGAATACGTAGGAAGTGGAGAAGTGGAAGAGTCGAAGTAGAGAAGTGGAAGAGTCGAAAGGACACGAATTTTAGTTATTTTTTCACAATACTAAACAAATCAGCAGAAATAGAAAACAAATCTGCAACACATATAAATTTACTCTCCAACACGTGATAATATAAATTTGCGAACCCCTAAACAAATCATAATTTCACTATTGTACATTGCCTCATCCACTAAAAACACCTAAACAAACCACAAATTGACAACAAACAAAAATAAACCCAAAAAAATCCACAGTTGATTACCCATAAGCAAATCATACCTAGATTAACCCTAAATTAACCTAAAATAGAGTAACCTTAAACAAACCCTAAATAAGTCTGCAAAACTGTGAACTAAGTCTGCAAGACCTGAAATTATAAACCTGCGAACCCCTAAATAAATCTACTATATTGCAAATAAATCTGCAACACGTGATAGTATAAATTACGCGTTATTTATGATTCAGTGGCAGACTTTGTCGGTCACGCTATATGATTCTTCAGTGTATTGTCAAATCAGTTAAATTTGTATTGTCATATCGTTATGTATTGTCATAACACAATACATATCCCATAAAACAAAGTGTTCTCCCTATAAAAGCCTGAGTTACTCAACACAAAATCACAACACAAAAAGCAAATTTTCTCATGGCAAGCCCTCCATACGATAACTTATGCGTTATCGATGCTGAACCGATAATTTCACTACAACCAACACAACGCTCTGAAATTCCAACGGGGCTAATTTTGGGATTTGCGCAGCCAATACAACGAGGATTGTTCCGCAAGAGGGCTCACGATCGAAAGGTGTTGCGCGGTGAAAGTTCTGAAACACGCCCAACTCAAGATTTCATTCGTGAGGTCATCAATGAGCCACAAGAGGGCGACCATGATTTTAGTAGTCCTCGTTGGATTACATGCTACGGGAAGGTATACAAGAAAAATGAATTCCGTTATCATTATAATCGAGTTGTAGATTACAAAAACTAACTCAATCATTCATAAATATAGGTACTCATAACAATAGGACCACACCATTATGGACCCAGGTTGGAGAAATACAATGCCCTCATTCACAGTTTGTGAAAGTGAAAAAGGTTTCCTTCTCAACGAGTAATATTACAATTTTTATATACAATGTATCTTACTAGCTAGTAAATTTTATCTCATTATCAGCTAGTGACTATGCTATCCAATTCGACACCCAACGGCCAGGGAGACCTTTTAGTAATCTTAAAGGATCCGTCTGGTGTAATCGAGGGAACCATGCATCATAACATCTTCAACAATGACGAAAACAGAGTAAAAACTGGTATAGGTGCGGTCGTTATTCTACAAAATGTGTCTGTAGGCCGTTTTAACATGATGTCCAAGTACCTCAACATCACTGCGCGTAACATTGTTAAGGTACGTTTTCCTTGATTTTGTCATTATTACTAATAACTACACTAATATCATGTTTTGAACAGATAATTGGGGTTAATTCGATGATTGCTGGTTACGAACCTACCGTAACAGCTACTACGGATGAAAAAAAGAAGAAGGAACACCTAGTTACGAATATGAAATAGTTCCCGAATCAGATGATGAATAAACATCCGAGCCGTCAATGTTTACGAATATCTTCGTTAAACACCCGCCCCGTTTCTAATAATGTTATTGTGATATTTCATGTTAATTTTGGTTTTTATTGAGCTACCATTCAAATAAACAAACCATACATAGATTAACTCAAAATTAACACAAAATAGAGTAACCCTAAACAAACCCTAAACAAATCTACTAAACCTAAATAAGTCTGCAAAACTGTGAATTAAGTCTGCATCACATAAAAGTATAACTCTACGAACCCCTAATTTGACCGTAAACAAATTTGCTAACCCCTAATTTGATCGTAAACAAATCTGCTAACAAATCTGAAATAAACATGCAATACATAAACTTGTTTCGAATAAGTACTCAAGGGAGAAAAGTTCCCATGATTAACCTCCAAATAAGTTTAACACAAATGATTAAAGTTTCATCTTGAAGACACAAATAAGTTTAACACATAAAATACATAACCATGATAACGAAATCAATCAGATTCATCTTTTAGACTGGGAATTGATATCTCAACACGTTGAGTCGGCGGGCCGACCGGTCCGAGGAGGGATATGGTTCCACCCGATGCCTCCGGAACTTCATGGTAGATATCGGTCGCATATCTCTCTCGAATTTCTTGAATGGTTGCATCACTCGACCGTCGAAACTCGTCCCCAACGCTAGGCACTCAATGTATTTTACAGCGAAGACACCACAATCACCTGCTTTATAGTTCCTCGGAACCCCGTTCACTTTTCTAAACACTTCGAACATCTCGCTAGAAGGTTCACGGTCTTCTGGCAGTACATAATGGTTAAGAATTATCGGGAGTAACTTCCTCAGGAACATGCATTCTTCAACCATCTTCTCATCCTTGCAATGATTTGGAATGGAGTCGTAGATATAAATCTTAGACTTCTTCAAATTAACATCAAGGGCAACCCAGTGATCTTTCGTAACATTCAGGACCATGTAGAGATTGTCAATGTCATACCACCATCTTCTGTGTGTTTTGGAATCTTCAGGAAGAAGACCATTGAAAACATCCTCGTAGACCTTATCAAGTGTCCAGGTGATTTTGTTGCGTACGTTTGCAAGCGCCATATAATCATTTTTCCACGTTGACAGTATGATAGGACACAAGAATGCAACACGTGGTCTATAAGGTGAATTAGGCAGCATAGATCTCCTACGGAACAATGTCATAATTATATCCATATGCTGCAAGTTTGAAAACATAAACGTCAAACAAATCTTTAAACAACTCTGCAAATCATTAAACAACTCTACAACACTTACAAAAAATCTACAAACCATTAAAACAAATCTACCACACCTACTGAGACAATCTACAAGACTAAAAAACAACTCTACTTCACCATTAAACAACTCTGCAAATTATTAAACAACTCTACAACACCTACACAAAAAATCTACAAAACTTACAAAACAACTCTACCACACCATTAAACAAATCTTCAAACCATTAAAACAAACCTACCACACCTACTGAGACAATCTACAAGACTAAAAAACAACTCTACTTCACAATTAAACAACTCTGCAACACCGTTCAGGCCATTCCTCCCTGGTAAAACTTAGCTCCGTAAAAAACCTCACAACACGGTTGATGGTTGGGCCAGACCCATTCCTAAAAACAAAGCATATGTTAATTACCTTGCATATGTTAATTACCTTGCATTTAAGATTTTCATACTTACTCTATGATCCAATCAGAAAGTATCTGCCATTTCCTCTTGTCCTTTGGTTCAAAAGGATCATAACCATGGAAGGATGCCATGATCCGTTTCACTGTAGAGTTTCCCTCGTAAGGGAATTTCTGAGATGCTGATAGATGTGAGCTTCTTTTAGGACGTACAGGAGATTCAGCTTCCTTAATTATGAGTTATACAAGAGAATCCAACCCAACAGTACCTTCAACTTCGTCTTCATCATTGAAAGGAGGAGCCATTTGAAGTTCTTTCTTCCTTGTTTCCTCGGTTACGTCTTCAACATCACCTTCTTTTTCTTCTTTTCTTTCTTCTTCCTTTCTTTCTTCTACTTGTTCTTCTTTTTTTTTCTACTTCTTTCTGTTCTTTTTCTTCAGCAATTTTAGGCAGAGGATATCTTGTACGAACATGACCTTTTCTTGTCTTGTACACTCTAAGAGCAGGAGCTATTATATCTGGTTTTTCTTTTTTCACGATTCTTAAACCCACTCCTTCTCTCTGCCTTGCCAATCTGGTTTTGACACCTTCTTTTGTTTCTTTCTTCTCATTTAGTTTTTTCTCAGCTTCGGGTTTTGAAACCCTCTTTCCAGCTGAGGGTTTTGACACCTTCTTTTCAGTTTGGGGTTTTGGCCCCTTCTTTTCAGTTTGGGGTTTTGGCCCCTTCTTTTCAGTTTCATGTTTTGAAACCCTCTTTTCAGCTGAGGGTTTTGATACCTTCTTTTCAATTTGGGGTTTTGGCCCCATCTTTTCAGTTTCGGGTTTTGAAACCCTCTTTTCAACCTTCTCTTCAACCATTCCTTCTTTCTTCTCAGTTTCCATCCAGGACTGCAAGAAATACATAAAAATACAACTATAAAACAAATCAACAATGCACAAAATAACTCTACAACACTAGCGAAGAAATCTACAAAGCATATGAAATAAATCTACAAGACAATTGAAACAAATCTACAAAGTGTCTAAAAACTCTACAATATAGACTAAATCTACAAGGATCTACGTAAATCTACAATTCTATCACACAAATCTACAAGACCATAATCAAAATCTAAATTAGCATGAAATGTATGTTACTAACCAGATCATCACTAGTCTTGTCCTCCTCACGTTTTCTACTAGACTTGGGGATAACATTACCAACGTCTGCACTGTCCTTCTTGAAAAATTGACGTTAACTTGACAATTCTTCCTCAACTTTATCAATTCTCCCATCAACTTTTTGAACCACATCAACAAAAGCCTCTCTCACTGCAACAGAGACTGCATCAGAGATCATCTTCTGCACTGCTGACATGGAAAACATTGGCTCTTCATCCTTTCTTCCACTCTTTTTTTCTTTAGAAGCTTTACCTTCAACTTCAGCTACTCTCTCACTCTTCCTCTTCTTAGATTTACCTTCACTTCCACCTTCATCTTCTTCTTTTTCTTCTTGGGATTTTCTCTTCTTAGAAGCATGACCCTTTCTCTTCTTCTTTTTCTCCACTTTTGGCCAAAACTTAGGATCAAAATGTTCTTTAATGATGTCCTCCAACAACTTGTCTAGACTATCATCTAACTCCTTCTTGTTGTCAGGCCAATCAGGATACTTATCCTCCAAAGAAACAGGGCACATATGCCTCATTCGAACCTATACATAAACATAAACAAATATGCAAATAAGACAAACAAATCATCAGAAACAAACAACAAATCTGCAACGCATATAAACAAATCAACAGAACATATAAACAAATCTACAAACCTCTTTATGCTTGGCTTTCTCATCTTCTAAAAACTTTTTCATGTCTATTCTGTTCCGGCCTCCTCTCCACAGCAAAAGTCCAGGGCCATCTACTCCTTCCCTCTTATTCCCTTGTAATTCTCCAATACCGGGAACAGATTCATAAATCCAAATTAGGAGTGCGTGAACACATCCATGTACCGAATAGGTGTTATTCACAAAAGAACCTAATCTAATGGAATCTACCAGAGCAGAAAACCCTTCTCTACCCCATGGATAACTCTCAAACTGCTCTACATCAAAAACTCGCACAGCAGCAGAATAGGACATTCTTGATCCTGCATGTAGCCCATATATTCCTACATGCAGGAGAATCAAATTAAGTATGATCTTCTTCTTCTCTGCGCTCTCTCCAACTCTATCACTTTCCAAAGTTTTCAACAACTCATCATATGAAGGAGTTTTGTTTTCAGCAATACCAAAATCATTCCATAGCTCTGTTTTAAGAGCTGAGGCAGGAGGGTTAGCCACTGGATTGACTGGATCACAGTTTAACCCTGTAATTTCTGCAAACTCATAGAGAGAAAACCTTAGTGGTAGGCCATCAATAACAGACCAAAACTCATGCTTGTTCTTCACTTGTAGTTGATTTGTCAGGAAATAATGGACCTTCTTTGCACACCACGTGAACGACATGTCATTAAGCTTTAGAAACACTCCGAGACAGGATTCCTTCATGGATTCCCACACATCAACTCCTATGAACTTTTTAGCGTTTTCTATTCTCTTAAGGTAACAACAATGGCCCATGCTTCTTACTTCAAGCGGAGATAACCCTTCCTCATAACGCCTAGGTGGATAAGACGCCATTCCTATTTGCCAAAAAGAAACAAATCTACAAATTAGATATAACACACAAGCAGATATAAAACTCAACAAAGCAGATGCAAAAACTCTACACATGAATGAAGTGAAGAAAACCAAATCAACGTTGACATGCAACATCAAACAACGAAACACTAAACACTGAACAACGAAACACTGAACAACGAAACACTAAACAAAACAGTCAATAACTTACAAACAACGAAACCCTAAAACAGAGATATAACCTTCGAAGTGAAATAAGATGGGAAAATGAGAGAATGCGAAGACAAGGAAGACGGAGAAGAAGGAGAAACGACAAGAAAGACGAAAAAGAAGCGAAGACGACGACGACGACGAAGAAGAAACAGAGACGACGACGACGGCGGCGACGAAGAGAGAACGAAGAAAGAACGAAGACGAGAACACAGACGAAGGCGAAGAAGACGACGGTTGACGGCGACAATGAGGAAGAAGAAGACGACGACGAAGAAGAAGACGACGGTTTCCAAAATCGCACGGGAGAGAGGATGAGAGGAAGTTTTTAACGAATAATATTAAATGCTAAATTTCCGGTTTTTTAAATATATAATGGCATTTATTAACTGGGTTGTAGACTTGTTATTTCTGTTTGTTGATGTGTTTCACCAGATTTCATCCTTTTGTATCTGCTTTGTAGATTTATTTGTGTCTGCTTTGTAGATTTATATGCATAAATGGCATTTTCGTAAATGGCATAACCGTAAATATTTTTTTGAAATCTATCCTTCAATGTCCATCTCGTGTTTTTTTGGAATAACTAGAATGACCCTCCATTTTCAGGTTACTTTAGTAATAACCAACTTATTAGGGTCATTCTAGTGTATTTTCACTATTATTTAAGGTTTTGGAATATGACTATCGATTCTGGAATATAACCATCGGTTTTGGAATACACTACAAGAAACTGGGCTTTTAGCAACGAAATTTAGCAAGAAAATAACGACGAATTATATAGCAACGAAATAGCAATGAATTGCCGACGAAATAGCAACGAAGAATCTAATCGTCGCTATTTAGCGAGGTATTATTTCGTCGCAAAATTAGCGACGATTTAGCGACGATTTTGGCGACGAATGAGTTCTGCGTCGCTAAATCGTCGCTAATTTTATCGACGAATATATATCCTTGCTAATTAGCGACGAATTAGCGAGGAGGGTCGCTAATTAGGTAAGCACGTTTTCAAAAACGTTGCCAAATCGTTGCTAAATCGTTGCTAATTTTGTTTCATTGCAAAATCGTTGCTAATTTTTCTTGCTAAATGGTTGCAAAAAATTTAGAATGAGACTATATAAACCCCTCTACACTCTTCAAAACATCACACCACAACACAATACAAAAACATTCACTCTATAAAAAATATAAGTGAAAATGACTCCAATTGACCCTAATAAACTCGAAATAACTAGAGTAACCCATTTTTGGAGGGTTATTCTAGTTATTAAAAAAAACATGATTTTGACTTAGGAGGTTATGAAAAAAAAATTATTTACAATTATGCCATTTACGAAAATGTCATTATGAATAATTTTTTTTTTATAATTTTTGACTTTTAGAATTCCTTATTTATGATTTATAACTTTTATAATTTCGATTTTTTTTTAAAAAAATAATTCCCTTTCTCCTCTCTCTCTCCTGTGCGATTTTGCGAATAGCGGTTTCTTCGTCCTCGCCGTCTCTGTCGTCTTCGTCCTCGCCATTGTCTTCTTCTTCGTTCTTCAGTGTTTTCGTTTGTCGCCGTGTTTTCGTTTGTCGCCTTGTTTTTGTTTCCCGCCGTGTTTTCGTTTGTCGCGCCATGGAAGAAGGTTATATTTCGTAATTTAGCGTTTCATTGTTTGTTAGTTTTTTCAATCACATTTAGCGTTTCGTTGTTTAGGGTTTCATTTCGTTGTACATGCCGTGCGTAGATATGTTGCATATAATTTGTAGATTTGTTTCATCTTTGTATATTTATTCTTCTGATTTGTAGATATGTTTGATAGGTTTTGTAGATTTGTTTCTTCTGGTTTTCTTTTGTAGACTGGTTCTCTTGTGGTTCTCTTTTGCAGATAATTAGGGCTTTTACGTTCTTAGATACAAAGTGCTTTGTAGACTTGTTTTGTAGATTTGTAGATTTGTTTCATAGATCTGTTTTGCGATGTGTTGTTGTTCATATGTTTTGTAGACTTGTTTCATAGTATTTGTAGACTTGTTTCATCTATTGTTAACTATTGTTTTCGTTTGTGTTTTGTAATTAGGTATGACTTTTTATCCATCTAGACGATATAAAGAAGGGTTATCTCCAATCCAAAAAAAGAATATGGGACACTGTTGTTTCCTTAACATAATAGAAGCTGCTAAGACGTCGGTAGGAGATGAGGTATGGGAAAATATGAAGGAGTCTTGTCTTGGAGTATTTCTAAGGCTTACTGACATGGAAAAGTACACATGGTGTGCAAAGACGGTCCATTATTTCTTGACAAATCAATTACAAGTGAAGAACAAGCATGAGTTCTGGTCTGTTATTGATGGCCTTCCACTGAGGTTTTCACTGAATGAATTTGAAGAAATTACTGGGTTAAATTGTGATCCAGTGAATCAAGGAGATAAGCCGCCTGTCCCAGCTCTTAAAACAGAATTGTGGAATGATTTTGATATCAGTGAAAATCAAACTCCTTCGTATAATGAGTTATTGAGAACGTTGACAAGTGGTAGAGTTAAGGAGAGCGCATAAAAGAAGAAGTTGATACTAAAGTTGATACTCCTGCACGTTGGAATTTATGGACTACATGCAGGGTCAAGAATTCCTTATTCTGCTGCTGTCCGAGTATTTGACGAAGAGCAATTTGAGAAATATCCTTGGGGTAGAGAAGGTTATTTTGCACTACTACTTTCCATTAGAGAAGGTTCGTTTGTGCAAGACACTTACACGATACACGGATGTGTTCACGCACTCCTTATATGGGTTTATGAGTCGGTTTCTGGTATCAGAGAGATACAAGGGCAGAAGAGGGAAGGTGTAGACGGGCCAGGACTCTTGAAGTGGGCAGGAGGTCGAAACCGATACACCATTGAAGAGTTTCTGGTAAAGGAGAAAGATGTTTATAACGAGGTATGGTAGATTAGTTTATGCTTTGTGCAGTGTTGTTTACATATATCACTACAAGAAACTGGGCAAATAGCAACGCCATATTTCGTCGTTAAATCGTCGCTATTGGTCAATAGCGACGATTTAGCGACGAGAATATTTTCGTCGCTATTCAAATTTCGTCGCTAAATCGTCGCTATTTTCGAATCGTCGCTAATTCGTCGCTAATTTAGCGACGCCGTATAATCGTCGCTATTTAGGTGTCTTCGCTAATTCGTCGCTAATTTAGCGATGAATTATCGACGTTTATTGTAAAACATTAGCGACGAATTAGCGACGATATATTAAAAATAAATTTCCAATTTAAAGATTTTTCGAAAACAAATCTAGCGACGAATTAGCAACGACGTGTAAAAAAGTCGTTGTTAAATCGTTGCTAAATTAACGACGAATTAGCAACGATTTAATAAAAACAAAATTAAAAAAAAAACAATTATAAAATCCAAATTTTAAAAAAAATAATTATAAAAAAATTAAAAAAAATTTATAAATATATTAAAAAAATACAAAATATTTTTAAAAAACAATAAAACTAAACATCGGGATCAACGGGATCATCTGGATCGGCGGGATCGACGACGAAATTATCAATCCCGATATCACGTCCAAGGTCTTGAGCTGTCGCTGCCGCTACATCTGGAGGAATCACTGGTGGCTGGGTCGGTTGGACTCCCCGCTGCGGCATCAACCTCGCGAGGTTTGGACTTTCCATCGCGATGATGGAGAAGAAGTCCGTGATGTTCTGATAGCGGACTTCTTGTTCCGCGATCTGCTCCCTCAACCGAACATTCTCTTCGGCGTGAATTTGGGCAGTGCGACGAGGCTGCGAAGAAGAAGCAGCGGGAACCGTCTCAATCGAACCGACTCCAAAAGTGCGGTTCTTCTTCGTCTTCGGGGCAACCTACATAGACAAATTTTAAATCGTTAGATAATATAATCAATGTTATTTTGAATTAAATTAAATTATTTGAAATTATTACCTCATAGTAGATCTGGTCGCACTCGGTGACCGACAACTGTCCCTAGGAGTTGACCGAACTACCATAGGACGACGTCGAACCCTGACTAACCCGCTCGGCGAGTCTAGCCTCATATGCGTTCACGATCTTTTCAGATCGTGAACTCACATAGGTCCCGTCCTTCCTCTTCTGGACCTTCTTCAAAATTTCCACAATGGGCGGAAGCTCGCCCATCTCCTCGCGCTATTGAAAATTATAATTAAATTATATATTTTTTAAATTTTAAAAAGTAATTAAATTTTAAATATATATTTAATACCATCTGAATACGCCGTCCGGCGTAAGAAGTCGGTCCTGAGGTGTGGACATATGGACCGGTCTCGTCGATCGGTGTGAGTCGAGACTTGGAGCAGCTACCCGCAACTTGAACCGAATGCGGGTTCGTCCAATAGTTGCAAAGGCCCTTCCACACCTCCCCATCCATTGCTATGGGTTTCACATCATCTCCCTTCTTCAGCCACTTGGTCTTCCATTTGTTGATGATCCCACTGAGCCGATGCAAGGCTTTCTCCTCGAAACCCTTGCGGACTTTAAACATGTCTTCCTCCCGCCAATGCCATTTTTGCTATTTGAGTTTTTGAAAATATTAAAATAAACTTTAAATAATAAAAAAATAAATTTTGTAATAATTATTACATTTATATAATATATATGTTATTTTATTACATTAAATATTTATAGTAAATTTTTATAATGTTTAATTTTTAAAATTTTAATAATTAAAAATTTTACTTACCGCAAAAGATTTGAACCAGATGTCCTTTATATATGGCGGCGCCTGCGACCAGTTGACGTGCGACTCCACGAAATACGTCTTGATCGAATCGGACACACTCCTACTAACCTTGTTATCGCAAAACCTACGAAAAATAAATTTATCGTTAGAAATTATTATAATTGAAAATCAATTAATTAAATTGCATAAAATTATATAAAAATTTTAATTACTTACCAAAATGTCCCATCTGACCATTCGGAATGGAGCAACGGTAGGTACTGGTGGCCCTTCTGCCGAAGAAAGTCGAGGATCCGCTGCATGTGCGGTCCAAGATGCTGAGGTGGTGGTAAATCGACGGGGGATTGGCTGAAGCATCGGGAATAGCCTCTTCTATCGGGTTTTGTTGGGGTGGGTTTTGTTGGGGTGAGTTTTGTTGGGGTGGGTTTGAATTAGAGGTGGAACCGGATCGGTTCCTTATGAAATTATAATAACGAGGGGGTTGGTTACTTTGAGACATGTTTTTGGAGTTGGGTTTTTTTAGAGAGAGAAAATGTTTAGCGAGAGAGAATGAGATTGTGTGAAAAAATGAGAAAACTCGTCGGGTATATATAGAATTAGCGACGGTTCGTCGCCATTTCGTCGCCTCTTTTGGTTTAAACCTTTTGGTTTCCCACCCACGGCAAACGAAAAAAGCGACGATTTAGCAACGAATCCATATAGCGAAGATTTAGCAACGATTCTTTGCTATTTCGTTGCTATATGTTAACATGACACGAAGCGACTTACATCGTATTTAAGAAGTACATGCATGTCAGAATTCGTTGCTATTTCGTCGCTAAATATAAATAGCGACGATTTAGCAACGATTCGTTGCTAAGTCGTCGCTAATTCGTAGCTATATGTTAACGTGACACTAAACGACATTCATCGTACTTCCAAGTACAAGAATGTAAGGATGTTTAAAATTAGCGACGATTTAGCAATTAATCGTTGCTAAATCGTCGCTAAATATAAATAGCTACGATTTAGCAACGATTCGTCGCTAAATCGTCGCTAATGGTAAACCCTTATTTTAGGGTTTGGAACACTAAATTCGGTTTGTATCGTTTTTTTACCACTTTTTCGCCAAAACGACTTTATAACATTGATCATAAGAAGTCACAAACTCAATATATGACAAAAAACTTATAAACTAGTTTATTATGAACTTTATAGTATAAACTCTTATAAGTTATGGTTTACTTAGCTTAAATGTGTTAAGTATAATTTTGTAATCTATAATTTTTATTGTTTTATACAAATATATTACTAGTTTTGTACACTTTTTTAGTCAAGCAAAATTCATATAAATCGATATTAAGTGGTGTTTTAGGGGTTTAAAGTTCGAAGGCTTGCAACGACTTAGCAACGAATTGGCAAAGAATCATGCTTAGCAACGAAATAGCGACGATTTGACAACGATAAGTCATTATGTTTAGCGACGATTTAGCAACGATTTTGAACCCCTAAATCTGTAATTCATCGAAAATTAGATTTTTTTAATAGCGACGAATTAGCGACGAAATTAGGTTAGCGTTGCTAAATCCTCGCTAAATAGCGACGATTTAGCAACAAAAATTATGAATCATTGCTATTTCGTTGCAAATTTAAATATTATTTTAAAAAAATAATTACAAAAACACACACAATTATTACAAATAACACACACACAAATTATTACAAAAACACACAAAGATTACAAATATTACAAAAACACACACAAATATTACAACTAACACATGCACTACAAGAAACTGGGCTTTTAGCAACGAAATTTAGCAAGGAAATAGCGACGAATAAATATAGCAACGAAATAGCAACGAATTGGCGACGAAATAGCAACGGAGAATAATGTCGTCGCTAAATCGTCGCTATTTAGCGAGGTATGTTTTCCTCGCTAAATTGGCTACGATTTAGCGACGATTTTGGCGACGAATTAGAGCCGCGTCGCTAAATCGTCGCTAAGTAGCGACGATTTAGCGACGAATATATATCCTTGCTAATTGGCTACGATTTAGCGACGATTTTTAGCGACGAATATATATCCTTGCTAATTAGCGACGAATTAGCGAGGAGGGTCGCTAAGTAGGTAAGCACGTTTTCAAAAACGTTGCTAATTTGATTTCCTTGCTAATTCGTTGCTAATTTTCCATCTATATAAACCCATCTACACTCTTCAAAAAATCACACCACAACACAATACAAAATCAATAACTCTATAAAAATATAAACACTCTAAAAATTTCAATATGTCTCACGGTAATAACAATATATACGAGTTACGGTCTTGGATGTATCGGCATAAAGATCGATCGGGGGTAGTTACAGACGAATTTACGGAGGGACTTCAAGCATTCATGCAGCAGGCCGGAAACATGCAGAATACGCAAGATACCGGTAAAATGTATTGTCCATGTAAGAAGTGCGTTAACACTAAATACGTGTTTGTTGAAACCGTATGGAAACATCTTTTTAATAGAGGTTTTATGCCGCAGTATTTTGTTTGGTTTCAACATGGGGAAGGGTATAACTCTAATTATAATACTGAAGTTGGAGATAGTAGTTATACGTTTCCCGTTAGTGATCATGTTAGTAACGAACCTGCTAATTTACCGCCTCATTTTGATAGTAACTATGATCATGATCAGGGCGGTGGTTCTGTGCATGTAGATGATAATAGATATCATGAAATGGTTGCTGATGCATTTCATGATACGAGGGAGTATTTATCCGAAAATGTAGTTGAGGAACCTAACCTAGATGCTAAACGATTTTATGATATGTTAGACGCTGAATAAACCAATTTACGAGGGATGTAAAGTTGGATTGTCAAAACTATCATTAGCATCTAGGATGATGAATATAAAATCTGATAATAATTTGAGTGAGTTTTGCATGGACTCATGGGCGGAGTTACTGAAAGAATATCTGCCCGAGGGTAATGTAGCCGCCCGAGTCGTATTACGAAATACAAAAGTTGGTTTTTAGTCTTGGATTGCCTTCTGAAATGATTGATATTTGTGTTAACAATTGTATGATTTATTGGAAAGATGATGATGAATTGCTTGAATGTCGTTTTTGTCGTCAACCGAGATATAAGGTCCAAGGGAAGGGGAGTAAAGTCCCGTATCAACGGATGTGGTACTTACCCATCACGAACAGACTCAAAAGATTGTATCAATCAGAGAGGACATCGATTCGATGAGATGGCATGCAGAACACTCGGTTGAAGATGGGGAAGTCACTCATCCGTCGATGCAAAGGCTTGGAAGCACTTCAACACGGTATACTCGATTTCGCGAGAGAGGTTCGTAATGTATACCTTGGTTTATGCACCGACGGATTTAGTCCATTCGGTATGTCCGGTAGACAAGTACTCTTTGTGGCCGCTTATACTAACTCCGTATAATCTACCTCCCAATATGTGCATGCAAAGAGAATTTCTTTTCTTAAGCATTTTAGTACCGTGTCCGAAGCACCCAAAGAGAGCTCTTGATGTTTTTCTCGCAACCTTTGATACATGAGTTAAAAGAGCTATGGTCCACTGGGGTTTGTACGTATGATATCTCACGCAAGAGAAATTTTACGATGCGTGCAGTGCTCATGTGGACTATTAGTGACTTTCCTGCTTATGGCATGTTAGCAGGTTGGACAACGCATGTACGATTGTCTTGTCCATATTGTCGTCATCGGACTGATGCGTTTCAACTCCCACATGAAAGGAAAACAAGTTGGTTTGATTGTCACCGACGTTTCCTTCCAATCAATCATCCATATCGAAAGAACGAAGGTTATTTAAGAAGAATCGAGTCGTTAAACATCCACCCCTACTTTATCCGACGGGGGCAGAGTTATTGGAGGAGTTGGATAATTATGGGGCGCAAAAAACATGTAGACGGGGTGGTAATTGGCATGTTTCTAATTTACCCGATTGATACGGAGAAAGCCATAACTGGCACAAGAAAAGCATTTTTTGGGAACTCCCGTACTGGAAAAATCACTTGTTGAGACATAACCTCGACGTTATGCACATTGAAAAAAACTTTTTTGATAATATTATAAACACATTGTTGAATGTACAGGGGAGAACTAAAGACAATTTGAAGACAAGACTAGATTTGCCCGAAATATGTTTTAGAAGTGAGTTGCATATCACGAACGATGGTCGAGCTCCGGTCCCAATCTACTGATTGAAACCCGAAGCAAAAAACGCGTTATTCAAATGGGTCACTTCGATGTCAAGTTTCCCGACGGATATGTTTCCAAGTTATCTGCATGTGTTGAGAATGGTCAAAAGTTTTCGGGTATGAAAAGTCACGACCGTCATGTGTTTATGCAACGACTTTTACCTTTTTCTTTCGATGAGCTTTTACCTGAACCCGCACACACAGCAATAGCAGGTATCATTGAACCCTAAAATGTTTATATTTTAATTTTGATTAAGTATATATATAATATAATTAATATAATGTTTAAAATTTTCCAGAGATCGGTGCATTTTTCCGAGATCTATGCACTCGTACGCTTACGAAGAGGTCATTGAACAGTTACGTGACAAGTATCCCGATTGTGTTGTGCAACTTGGAGAAGATTTTCCCTCCATCCTTTTTCGATGTTATGGAACACCTTCCAATACATCTTCCTCACGAGGCAGAATTAGGAGGGCCTGTGCAGTTTCGGTGGATGTATCCTTTCGAACGATTTATGGGATATTTGAAAGGAAAGGCGAAAAACCTTGCAAGGGTTGAAGGATCTATTGTTGCTGGATCTTTAACTCAAGAGACGTCTCATTTCGCCTCATATTATTTCGGTTCCAATGTAAAAACACGTAGAACAACAACACGACGCTACGATGATGGAGGTGTTGGCGCGGTGTATGGAATGGAAGGGGTACCGATATATTTTCACCAATCGGAAGAGCTGCCGGAAAAATAAAAGAAGTTTGGTGGGAAAGTGATCAACATCGGCAAAGCGCACATACTTACATCCTCCTTAATTGTGAATATGCCCGACCTTTTGAAAGGTATGCATGCAACTATTCATTCGCAAACCCATCATGCATAAATAAAATAAATATTTAATTTTGATTCAGTTTTCTGCGTTGTTTTAGAATGTTTGAGGAGCAAGTGGATGAGGTTTATCCAGGGCTTTCAAAAGACGAAGTAACCGCTCTTAAAGAACGGGATTTTGCAGCTTGGTTGAAAACGCATATCGCATATGGTGACACAACGTATCCAGTGTGGTTTCGTGAGTTAATACAAGGACCGCTCGGAAAGATCACAACTTCTCCTATGTATTTCACTCGTGGTTACGTGTTCCACACCTTAAGTCATGGTCAACGTCGAGCAACCGCGAATTATGGGGTAACTGTGTCAGGTGATTCAGTTTTTTATGGTCTTCTAACATATATTATTGAAGTGCAGTATCCGGGATTAGTCAATTTACGAACAACCCTCTTCAAATGTGATTGGTTTGATCCAACACTCGGTCGTGGTGTTCGGTACAACAAATTTGGTGTGATTGACGTCAACCAGTCACGACGATATCGGAAGTTTGAACCTTTTATCCTTGGATCGCAAGCTGAACAAGTTACTTTCATACCTTATCCTCGGGTTAAGACTAGCGGTATAGCATGGAGTGCAGTAGTCCGAATCGTTCCAAGAGGTTTAATTATGGGTAACGATGAAGTTCCTATGCAACAAGATGTCATTGGTGGGACAATCATTCCAACAAATCAATCGACGGAAGATGTATTTCTTGTCGACCCCGATAATCAAGTTGTTGAAGATATTGTGGATGATGAAGACGACGGAGGTGCAGATGAATTCGATGAAAGTAGCGAAGTCGAATCTGTTGATTCCGATAATAATGAATAATTTTCTTTGTGTTTTTGTAATATAATTGTGTACATGTGTTAGTTGTAATATTTGTGTGTGTTTTTGTAATCTTTGTGTATTTTTGTAATAATTGTGTGTGTTTTTGTAATTATTTTTTTTTAAAATAATATTTAATTTAGCAACGAAATAGCCAGGATTTGTAATTTCCGTTGCTAAATCGTCGCTAATTAGCGACGATTTAGCAACGCTAACCTACTTTCGTTGCCAATTCGTCGCTATATTAGCGACGAATTGGCAACGATTTATTAAAAAATCTAATTTTCGATGGATTACAGATTTAGGGGTTCAATATCGTTGCTAAATCGTCGCTAAACTTAATGACATATCGTTGCCAAATCGTCGCCATTTCGTTGCTAACCATGATTCCTTGCCAATTCGTTGCTAAGTCGTTGCAAGCCTTCGAACTTTAAACCCCTAAAACAACACTTAATATCGATTTATACGAGTTTTGCTTAACTAAAAAAGTGTACAAAACTAGTAATATATTTGTATAAAACAATAAAAATTATAGATTACAAAATTATACTTAACACATTTAAGCTAAGTAAACCATAACTTATAAGAGTTTATATTATAAAGTTCATAATAAACTAGTTTACAAGTTTTTTTGTCATATATTGAGTTTGTGACTTCATATGATCAATGTTATAAACTCGTTTTGACGAAAAAGTGGTAAAAAAATGATACAAACCGAATTTAGGGTTCCAAACCCTAAAATAAGGGTTTAGCATTAGCGACGATTTAGCAACGAATCGTTGCTATTTCGTCGCTATTGACATTTAGCGACGATTTAGCAACGAATCGTTGCTATTTCGTCGCTAATTTTAAACCTCCTTACATTCTCGTACTTGGAAATACGATGAATGTCGTTTCGTGTCATGTTAACATATAGCTACGAATTAGCAACGAATTGGCAACGATTCGTTGCTAAATCGTCGCTAAATATATATAGCGACGAAATAGCAACGAATTCTGACATGCATGTACTTATTAAATACGATGTAAGTCGCTTCGTGTCACGTTACCATATAGCGACGATTTAGCAACGAATCGTCGCCTTTTTTTCGTTTGCCGCGGGTGGGAAACCAAAAGGTTTGAACCGAAAGAGGCGACGAAATGGCGACGACACAAAATCCTATATATACCCGACGACACTTCTCTTTTTTTCCCACAATCTCATTCTCTCTCTCTCTAAAATATTTTATCTCTCTAAAAAAACCCAACTTCAAAAACATGTCTCAAAATAACCAACCCCCTCATTACTATAATTTCATAAGGAACCGATCCGGTTCCACCTCTACTTCAAACCCATCCCAACAAAACCCACCCCAACAAAACCCACCCCAACAAGACCCACCCCAACGAAACCCAAGTCAAGAGCCTATTCCCGATGCTCCACCGATCCCCCCGTCGATTTACCACCACCTCAGCATCTTGGACCGCACATGCAGTGGATCCTCGACTTTCTTCGGCGGGAGAGCCACCAGTACCTATCGTTGCTCCATTCCGGGCGGCCAGAAGGGACATTTTGGTAATTATTTAATTGATTTTTATAATTAATTGATTTTTATATTATTTAATTAATAGATTTATTTTAATTAATTGATTTTTATATTATTTAATTAATTGATTTTCAAATATAATAATTGCTAACGATAAATTTATTTTTCGTAGGTTTTGCGATAACAAGGTTAATAGGAGTGTCTCGGATGTGATGAAGACGTATTTCGTGGAGCCGCACGTCAACCGGTCGCAGGCGCCTCCTTATATCAAGGACATCGGTTCGAATCTTTTGCGGTAAGTAAAAATTTTAATTATTTAAATTTTAAAAATTAAACATTATAAAAAGTTAATATAAATATTTATTGTAATAAAATAACATATATATTATATAAAATGTAATAATTATTACAAAATTTATTTTTTTATTATTTCAAATTTATTTTAATATTTTAAAAAACTCAAATAGCAAAAATGGCATTGGCGGGAGGAAGACATGTTTAAAGTCCGCAAGGGTTTCGAGGAGAAAGCCATGCATCGCCTCACTGGGATTATCAACAAATGGAAGACTAAGTGGCTGAAGAAGGGAGACGAGGCGAAACCCATAGCAATGGATGGGGCGGTGTGGAAGGGCCTTTGCGACTATTGGACGAACCCGCATTCGGTTCAAGTTGCGGGTAGCTGCTCCAAGTCCCGACTCACATCGATCGACGAGAACGGTCCATATGTCCACACCTCAGGACCGACTTCTTACGCCGGACGGCGTATACAGATGGTATTATAATTAATATATATTTAAAATTTAAATACTTTTTCAAATAATATAAAATTTAAAAATATATAATTTAATTATAATTTTCAATAGCGCGAGGAGATGGGCGAGCTTCCGCCCATTGTAGAAGTTTTGAAGAAGGTCCAGAAGAGGAAGGACGGGACCTATGTGAGTTCACGATCTGAAAAGATCGTGAACGCATATGAGGCTAGAGTCGCCGAGCAGGTTAGTCAGGGTTCGACGTCGACCGATGGTAGTTCGGTCAACTCCTCGGGACAGCTGTCGGTCACCAAGTGCGACCAGATCTACTATGAGGTAATAATTTTAAATAATTTAATTTAATTAAAAATAATATTTATTATATTAATATCTAACGATTTTAAATTGTCTATATAGGTGGCTCCGAAGACGAAGAAGAACCGCACTTTTGGAGTCGGTTCGATTGAGACGGTTCCCGCTGCTTCTTCTTCGCAGCCTCGTCCCACTGCCCATGATCACGCCGAAGAGAATGTTCGGTTGAGGGAGCAGCTCGCGGCACAAGAAGTCCGCTATCAGAACATCACGGACTTCTTCTCCATCATCGCGATGGAAAGTCCAAACCTCGCGAGGTTGATGCAGCAGCGGGGAGTCCAACCAACTCAGCCACCAGTGATCCCTCCAGATGTAGCGGCAGCGGCAGCTCAAGACCTTGGACGTGATATCGGGATTGATGATTACGTCGTCGATCCAGATGATCCCGCTGATCCCGCTGTTTAGTTTTAATTTATTGTATTTTTAAAATATTTTGTATTTTTTTAATATTTTTATAATTGTTTTTTTTTATTTTTTTATAATTGTTTTTTTTTAAATTTGTTTTTTTTTAATTTTTTTTTTTTAAATCGTTGCTAATTCGTCGCTAAATTAGCGACGAATTAGCAAGGACTTGTCAAGCCATCCTTGCTAATTCGTTGCTAATTTAGCGACGAATTAGCAACGACTTTTTAACACATCGTTGCTAATTCGTCGCTAAATTAGCAACGAATTAGCAAGGATTGTTTTCGCAAAATCTTTAAATTGGAAATTTTTTTTATATATCGTCGCTAATTCGTCGCTAATATTTTACGACCAACGTCGCTAATTCGTCGCTAAATTAGCGACGAAATATCATTAGCGACGATTATGCGGCGTCGCTACATTGGCGACGAAATAGCGACGATTCTAAAATGGCGACGATTTAGCGACGAATTTTGAATAGCGACGAAAATATTCTCGTCGCTAAATCGTCGCTATTGGCTAATAGCGACGATTTAGCGACGAAAAATGGCGTTGCTATTTGCCGTTTTTCTTGTAGTGATGTACACAATTATATTACAAAAACACAAAGAAAATTATTCATTATTATCGGAATCAACAGATTCAACTTCGCTACTTTCATTGAATTCATTTGCACCTCCGTCGTCTTCATCATCCACAATATCTTCTACAACTTGATTATCGGGGTCGACAAGGAATACATCTTCCGTCGATTGATTTGTTGGAATGATTGTCCCACCAATGACATCTTGTTGCATAGGAACTTCATCGTTACCCATAAATAAACTTCTTGGAACTATTCGGACTACTGCACTCCATGCTATACCGCTAGTCTTAACCCGAGGATAAGGAATGAAAGTAACTTGCTCAGCTTGCGATCCAAGGATAAAAGGTTCAAACTTTCGATATCGTCGTGACTGGTTGACGTCGATCACACCAAATTTGTTGTACCGAACACCACGACCGAGTGTTGGATCAAACCAATCACATTTGAAGAGGGTTGTTCGTAAATTGATTAATCCCGGATACTGCACTTCAATAATATCCGTTAGAAGACCATAAAAAACTTAATCACCCGACACAGTTACCCCATAATTCGCGGTTCCTCGACGTTGACCATGACTTAAGGTGTGGAACACGTAACCACGAGTGAAATACATAGGAGAAGTTGTGATCTTTCCGAGCGGTCCTTGTATTAACTCTCGAAACCACACTGGATACGTTGTGTCACCATATGCGATATGCGTTTTCAACCAAGCTGCAAAATCCCGTTCTTTAAGAGCGGTTACTTCGTCTTTTGAAAGTCCTGGATAAACCTCATCCACTTGCTCCTCAAACATTCTAAAACAATGCAGGAAACTGAATCAAAATTAAATATTTATTTTGTTTATGCATGATGGGTTTGCGAATGAATAGTTGCATGCACATACCTTTCAAAAGGTCGGGCATATTCACAATTAAGGAGGATGTAAGTATGTGCGCTTTGCCGATGTTGATCACTTTCCCACCAAAGTTCTTTTATTTTTCCGCCTGCTCTTCCGATTGGAGAAAATATATCAGGTACCCCTTCCATTCCATACACTTCGCCAACTCCTCCATCATTGGAAACAAAATAATATGAGGCGAAATGAGACGTCTCTTCAGTTAAAGATCCAACAACAATAGATCCTTCAACCCTTGCAAGGTTTTTCGCCTTTCCTTTCAAATGTCCCATAAATCGTTCGAAAGGATACATTCACCGAAACTACACAAGCCCTCTTAATTCTGCCTCGTGAGGAAGATGTATTGGAAGGTGTTCCATAACATCGAAAAAGGATGGAGGGAAAATCTTCTCCAAGTTGCACAACACAATCGGGATACTGTCACGTAACTGTTCAATGACCTCTTCTGTAAGCGTACGGGTGCATAGATCTCGGAAAAATGCACCGATCTCTGGAAAATTTTAAACATTATATTAATTTAATTATATATATATACTTAATCTTTAATTTAAAATGTTGTAGATTTAATTTACTCTTTTAGAAACTGGTTAGTAACAACATGTAGATTTATTACATTGTGTTGTAGATTTAATTTAAAATATTGTAGATTTATTATATGGTATTGTAGATTTAATTTAAAATGTTGTAGATTTATTACATGGTGTTGTAGATTTAGTTTAAAATTTTGTAGATTTATTTATGGTGTTGTAGATTTATTGTATTATTTGTAGTCTTTTTTATGGTCTTATTGATTTGTTTTACAGATTGTTACACTCTTAGCGATGTTGGAAACTGATTATTACATGAATTTGTTTTACTGATTGTTACAGTCGTGGTTGGAAACTCAGAAGCAGGTGTCTCCGAAGAAGGTTGAGAAGGTGTCACCGAAGAAGGTTTCAAAACCAAAAACTCAGAAGGTAACTAAACCACAAACTGAGAAGGTGGCGAAGGGAGAGATTAAGGAATGTGTGAAAACAAGAGGAGCAATGCAAAAGGAAGGAGCGACTCTTAAAAAAGTGAAAGAGGAAAAACAACCACGTGTTTCTAAAGTGCCAAAGGCAAAACAAAGTCGTCGTCGTAAACCAGGTCCTCTGTCTAAATTGCAGAAGAGAAAAAGAAAGACGTTGATGTTGAAGACGTAACAGAAGAAACAAGAAGGTTATAACTTAAAATGGCTGCTCCTTCTGATGATGAGGCCGAAGGTATAGATACGCAGGGGTTGGATGATCTTGTAGATGCTATTACAGGGGGTATAGATACGCAGGGGTTGGATGATCTTGTACATGCTGTAGAGAAGAGAGTCCCACAACTAGCAGCTTCTCAAAATTTTCCTTACAAGGGAACCTCTACAGTGAAACGGATCATTCCTTCTGCCCATGGTTATGATCCTTTTGGCCCCCTGGACAAAGAGAAATGGCAAAAAGTTGTTGATTTCACCATTCCGAAAGAGTAATTAACTAATTCTTATATATTATAGATGTTCATATGCTAGGTAATTAACATATGCTTTGTTTTAGGCATGAATCCATTGGAACCCTAAACGCTGATGTGAGATTCTTCAAGGAGCTATTTCTCCCAAGGGAAGAATGGGAAGGTAGACGATATGGTTGGCTTGGTGATACTGTAAGCATTTCGTAAACTCCTGATGAATTGTTGATTTGATTTATAGGGTTCAGATTTGTTTATCGTCGTCTTGCAGATTTGTTTAAGGGGGGCGGTAGATTTGTTTTGTAGGGTTGTAGATTTTGTTTCTATGATTGCAGACTTGTTTACATATGTAGATTAGTATTGTTAATTTAATTTATAGGGTTGCAGATTTATGTATCGTCTTGCAGTTTTGTTTTACAAGGGTGGTAGATTTGTTTTGTAGGGTTGTAGATTTTGTTTCTATGATTGCAGACTTGTTTACATCTGCAGATTTGTTTAGCGTCTTGCAGATTTGTTTTGTAGATTTGTTTTCTATGATACTTTTTCATATGTACATTTGTTTTAGAGGTTTGGTAGATTTGTTTTGTAGGGTTGTTGATTTGTATTCTTTTATTGTAGACTTGTTTACATTACATCTGTACATTTGTATTGTTGATCTCATTTATAGGGTTGCAGATTTTTTTATCGTATTGCAGATTTGTTTTATAGGGGTGGTAGATTTGTTTTGTAGTGTTGTAGATTTGTTTTGTAGGGTTTACATCTAGAGAATTTTTTGTTTTCAAATTTGCAGCACATGGAGTTGGGCATGACATTGTTCCGTAGGAGATCCATGCATCCTGATTCTCCTTACAATCCACGTATTTGCTTCATGTGTCCTTGGTCAATTCCCACGATGAAAATTGATTATGCAGGGTTTTCTACCTTACGCTCCAAATTGCCATGGCCACTTGATAATACGTACAAACAACTGTTCAATGGTGTCGTTCCTGCGACATCGCCGAAAAACAAAAGTAGGTTTTATGATATTGATAATATCTACGTACCATTGAACATTACGAAGGACCATTGGGTTGCAGTGGATAATAATATGCCCAAGAAAAAATTGTATATCTACGACTCCATTCCAACTCATGTGACAGATGAAAAGTTGGTTGAAGAATGTATGTTCCTGCGGAAGTTGATACCCTTAATGCTTAACAATTTCTTGGAAGAAAAAGATCGTCAACCTCGTATTGAGATGTTCGACATGTTTAGGAAAACGAAGAATGTTCCAAAGAATATGAGGCCGAGAGATTGTGTGTCTTCACTTTGAAATACATTGAGTGCCTTGCTTTGGGAACGAGCTTTGATGGTCTCAGCGATGCAACGATTCTGCAAATCCGACAGAGATATGCGGGGGAGATTTTTGACGAAATTCCTGAATCATCAAAAGGAACGATGTGTCACCCTCCACCTCTCCGCGATGAAGATGGAGATATTTATGTCCCGCAATTACTAGATGAGGCAGATTGAGTTGGTTTATGTTGGTTTAAGTTTGATGAACTTTAAAATTTATGTTTATGTACTACTAAACAAGTTTATGTTTTTATACTACATTTCAACTTTAAATTCGCAGATTATGTACTACATTTCAATTTTAAACAAGTTTAAGTTCGCAGATTTGTTTATCGTATTACATATTTGTTTTAATGGTGTGGTAGATTTGTTATGTAGGGTTGTAGATTTTTTTACTATGGTTGCAGACTTGTCTACATTTGTAGATTTGTATTGATGATTTCATTTATAGGGTTGTAGATTTGTTTATCGTTTTGCAGATTTGTTTTGTAGGGTTTGCAGATTTGTTTTGTAGGGTTTGCAAATTTGTTTTATAGGGTTGATTAATTTATAGGGTTGCAGATTTGTTTTAGAAGGTTGGTAGATTTGTTATGTAGGGTTGTAGATTTGTTTACTATGGTTGCAGACTTGTTAACATCTGTAGATTTGTATTGATGATTTCATTTATAGGGTTGTAGATTTGTTTATCGTTTTGCAGATTTATTTTGTAGGGTTTGTTTTATAGGGTTGATTAATTTATAGGGTTGCAAATTTGTTTTAGAAGGTTGGTAGATTTGTTATGTAGGGTTGTAGATTTTTTTTACTATGGTTGCAGACTTGTTAACATATGTAGATTTGTATTGATGATTTCATTTATAGGGTTGTAGATTTGTTTATCGTTTTGCAGATTTGTTTTGTAGGGTTTTAGATTTGTTTTGTAGGGCTGATTAATTTATAGGGTTGCAGATTTGTTTTACAGGGTTGGTTGATTTGTTTTGTAGGGTTGTACAATTGCAGACTTGTTTATATCCACAAAATTTTCATAAATGTA
Organism: Cochlearia excelsa; assembly: GCA_963556525.1. Taxonomy (NCBI): domain Eukaryota; kingdom Viridiplantae; phylum Streptophyta; class Magnoliopsida; order Brassicales; family Brassicaceae; genus Cochlearia; species Cochlearia excelsa. The sequence continues at coordinate 19,308,829 of OY748328.1, forward strand.
TCATACAAAATAGATTACTGATAACTTGCATATTTTACATATTTCATCTTAGTTTATGCATTAGAATTAACGCATTTAGGTTGCATTTAGTATCATATAGGTTGCATTTTGGTTCGTTTCATGTATTTCAGGTTTCGAAGCGTTAAAACGGCAAAAGACGAAGAATTCAAGCAAAAACGAAGTGGAAACACTTGCATCGGTTTGTTGTATCGGTCTCCCATGGCCGTTATAGAAGAAATTCTTTTGCCGAGACTTGTATCGACCTCTCATATCGGTCACACCCGGTCGATACAAGTTAAGGAGAACCTGAAGACGCCATATCGACGTGCTGTACCGGTTTGGAGTGGCCGGTACAGAGGAAAAGAGGAAGAAACACTTATATCGACTTGTGGTATCGGCTTGGCCTGGGCGACACAAAGGAAACGAAACCGAAGCAAGGCTACCGACCAGCACGTATCGACCAACCTGTATCGGTTTCACTTGACAGATACAGGCTGCGAAATTTATAGAAAATCGGTTTTGTTTTGTAAAAAAGGAAAATCAATTCCTAAACCAAATTGGTTTTCCTTTGGTTTAATAATATATTAGGGTTTTGTTATGTTTTTGACATTCTTTCATCTTTTGTTTTTAGTTTTTCCATCGTTGGTTTTTCTAAGCTTTGGATATTGGAGATTTTTGGTTTTTGCTACTTGGCCATCTTTTGTAATCTTCATCATCAATAAGATTTTCCTGAACCCTTATTCTTTTGCCCTTGTTTATGTTTATGTTTTCTTTGTATTTAATTGCTTTGAATTTCAATATGCTTAGTGAGTAGTTCCAAATAGACAATTGGGTTAGGGTAAAAGGGGATTGATTGAATTTAGGATAGATGATTGTCTAAAACTTAATTGATTATAAAACTTTAGTCTTTGGTAACAAACTTAAAACCTTAATCGAGTTGGCCATTCGATTATTGAACCTAGGAAACTTTATGAATCGAGAGATTATAAAGGTTTCTGATCCATTACCATAGAACCCAGCCTAGATTAACCGAGAGATCTGTGTTAATGAGCTTGGTGGTTGGAATTGATTTGTTCTTAAGGTTTCTCGACGATTAAACTATCCAAGATATTGTTTTAGTTTAATTGTTGAGAAAATGATCATTGCCACGAGAGTGGATTGATCTAAAATCGTTTTCAAAACCTTAAAGTTATATTTGTAAAAGACAATTTGAAATCTAAAAGTTTAATCACCCTTTGAAATACCTTAACCTGATTGTTTAGCTTTTAATTAATCTTTTAAAAACTCTTAATTCGCGTTTTTGTTTGTTTAAATTTCGGTTACAAAATCATTCACCAACAACCTTTTTAATCACGCTTAAACTGAGTTCGTTTCATATAAATTCAAGTATATTAGATTTAAGTACTAATATACTTGAATTAGATTTAACGGGGTTGACATTTTAAGTACTACGATTAAGATATTAGATTTAACGGGGTAAAATCTCGTTTATCAAATTGGTGCCGTTGCCGATTCAGGAATTCGAACAATTATTAGAATTTTGAAACTACTTGGGATTAAGTTTCAGTTTCGTTACTAACTTGTTTTCTTTTCTTGTGATTTTCGTTTTGTTAGGTGTATGCAAAGAAGAAGTCACCAACAAAGTGACAGCTTGCTCTTCTTCGCAGACATCAAAGCACACGAAAGAGCTATCTCAAGAGAAAGAAGATCCAGCCTTCACTCCGACACATCCACATCAGAAACTTCGGGTTCAGATTCAGAATTCGAGATGGGTGATGCAAACAACGCACCTAACGTTGCGCGCACAATTGGAACAGCCGATGTGCCATCAAACATCACCAACCGTAGTGGCATCATACCACCAGCCATCGCCAACAACAACTTTGAGATCAAGTCTAGTCTCATCAATATGGTGTCCAGCAACAAGTTCTATGGGCTGCCTAGTGAAGACCCCATTGACCATCTTCACCAATTTGACATGTTATGCGAAACGGTGAAGATCAATGGTGTCAACGAGGACATGTTTAAGTTGCGTTTGTTCCCCTTCTCACTCGGGGACAAAGCACACATATGGCAGAAGAATCTCGTGAAAGACACCATACAGACTTGGGACGCGTGTAAGAAGGTCTTTCTCACAAAGTTCTTCTCGGTGGCGAGGACATCAAAGCTAAGAAACGAGATCTCAGCTTTCGCACAGAATGACCAAGAAACGTTCAGCGAGTCTTGGGAAAGATTCAAGAGTTACACGGTGAGATGTCCACACCACGGATTCACGGGAGAGAGCTTACTTAGCACCTTCTACCGCGGTCTAAAACCGAAGTTTAGGATGTTTCTCGATTCAGCTAGCCAAGGAAATTTCCTTGGGAAGACGGAAGCCGATGGACAGCTCTTGGTGGAAAACTACGCCCTAAGCGATAGCAACTACTGGGAAGATTATGATCGCACCATCCGCAGCTCAGGGAATGACGAGCAATTTAAGAGAGAGATAAAGGCGGTGAATGAGAAGCTGGATAAGCTACTCATGTCTCAACAACTGGGGATCAACTACGTTGGAAGTGGAGATGAACAATTGCCCCCAACCGAGGGAAATCAGGAGGAAATAAACTACATGGGAAATCAGAACGGTTGGCGTTTCAACAACTATTCTCAACACTCAAACCTCTCCTACCGCAACAACAACGTAGCCAACCCCCAAGACCAGGTCTATCCCCATGCGCAACAAGGAGGTTACCAAGGTAAACCTCAATACAACCACGGCGGATACGCACCGAGACCATCACCTAATCGTCCTCCGGGCTACAACAACCACACTGGTACTGAAGGAGTGGCTGCATCACCAGCTCCCCAAGGTGATCAAACCGCTCAGCTGTTAAAGCAGATTCTCGACGGCCAAACCCGAAATCAATTGGAGTTCAGCACGTTCAAGAAAGAAATTCAGGCAAAGGTTGACAACTCTTACCATGATCTCAACGCCAAGTTTGAATCAATGAGCTCGCACTTGAAAGCTCTGGATAACCAAGTGGGGCAAATCACATCATCCTCCAAGCGACCAATGGGTCAACTCCCAGGGAAACCAGAAGCTAAACCGAAAGAGTATGTCAACGCTCTACACCTTCGTAGTGGACGACAACTACCATCTGGGGATCGCATCGAGGACAATGCGGAACAGGTCGGGGAGGTGGAACAGTCCCACGAGTCAGAAACCACACCCTTGGATGACGAAAATGGAGCAGGCGGCAACGAGGAAGATACAGGACACCTGTATCGGCCAGGCGTATCGGCCACAACTGGCCGATATCGACCACCGGTATCGGCCAAGGATAAGGCCGATACGAGCGAGAAGGAGACAAGACACTCGTATCGACCTGGAGCATCGGTTCTGCATGACCGATATCGACCATCTGTATCGGCCAAGGACAAGGCCGATACAGAGGAAAAAGCCGCCAAATCGAGGAAGCCGACCTACGTTACGTCTCCTTACGTGCCAAAGCTGCATTTTCCGGGTCGAGCTAAGAAACAACTGTTAGAGAAGTACAAAGCGCAATTTGAAAAGCATATGAAGGAAGTTCAAATTGCTATGCCACTTGTCGATGCCTTTAAACTCGTCCCTCGCTATAACAAGTTTCTAAAGGATGCGATCAAGAACAAGTTTCAAGACTTCGACGATACAGTAGTTCTTTCGCACGAGTGCAGCGCAATCATCCAACGAAAATGCCCTAAAAAGCTAAGTGATCCGGGGAGTTTCACCATACCATGTGCCATCGGACCCTTAATTTTTGAGGGATGCTTGTGTGATTTAGGAGCTAGCGCTAGTCTTATGCCACTGTCCATTGCCCAGAGACTTGGGTTCTCGTCCTTCAAGCCAACTAGGATCTCCCTAGTGCTCGCCGATAGGTCGGTAAGGATACCCGCGGGTGTGTTAGAAGACATCCCGGTCAAGCTAGGAAACGCATTCATTCCTACGGACTTCATTGTCTTGGCAATGGATGAAGAACCTAAGGAACCTCTTATCCTAGGTAGGCCATTCTTAGCCACAGCCGGAGCAATCATAGATGTGAAGAAGGGTAAGATTGATTTGCATCTTGGAGAGGACCTAGTCCAAAGGTACGACATCAACGATACGATCAAGAAACCGACCATTGATGGGCAGATTTTCTACATCGACTTGATGGATGAACTTGCGGATGAGTTCTTGGAGGAGTTAGCAACGGAAGACGAGCTCCAGCTTGCCATGACTACCTTAGAAGAAGGAGGCAGAACAACGAGAGAAGACGTTATGGCAATCCAGAAAAGAATCGACTCCCATCCTATCGACGCGGAAGCCGAGTTTCTTGACCTACCCGAGGCGGTTCTATGTGAGGCCAAGGCGATGACGACGGACAGCGATGCTAGCAATGGTAAGTCTAGCGATGACGACGATTGGAGCGAACTTAAGGCGCCAAAGGTAACCCCTTCCCAACGGGCTAAGGTACATTTTCTTGGGGCTAACTCCACCTACCCGATAATCATCAACGCCTCGCTTAGCGACGATGAGGTTAAAACTTTAACTCATGAGCTTAAAAAATTCAGGAAGGCCATAGGTTATTCTCTAGATGATATCAAAGGGATATCACCCTCTTTGTGCATGCACCGTATACATCTAGAGAACGAATCTATATCCTCAATAGAACACCAATGTCGGCTGAACCCAAACCTGAAAGAAGTGGTTAAGAAAGAGATAATCAAGCTATTGGATGCGGGGATTATTTTTTCAATATCCGATAGCAATTGGATCTCTCCCGTTCATGTAGTACCGAAAAAGGGTGGAATTACCGTGGTTAAAAACGATAAAAACGAATTAATCCGAACTAGAACAATCACGGGTCATAGAGTTTGCATCGATTATCGAAAGCTAAACGCTGCAACTCGAAAAGACCATTTTCCCTTGCCCTTCATTGACCAAATGCTTGAACGCTTAGCCAACCATCCATATTATTGTTTCCTCGATGGGTATTCCGGATTCTTCCAAATACCCATCCACCCCCAAGACCAAGAGAAAACAACCTTTACATGTCCCTATGGTACATTTGCTTATCGTAGAATGCCTTTTGGGTTGTGTAATGCACCCGCGACATTCCAACGATGCATGATGTCCATATTTTCTGATTTAATCGAAAACATTGTTGAGGTTTTTATGAATGATTTTTCTGTCTATGGTTCTTCGTTTGCCTCGTGTTTGTCTAATCTTTGCAGGGTGCTTAAAAAGTGCGAGGAATGCCATTTGGTTCTGAATTGGGAGAAGTGCCACTTCATGGTTAGAGATGGTATCGTCTTGGGTCATCGGATTTCAGAAAAGGGTATTGAGGTTGATAGGGAAAAGATCGACGTTATGGCCAACCTTGGAGCTCCAAATTCGGTAAAAAGCATAAGGAGTTTTCTCGGTCACGCAGGTTTCTACAGTAGGTTCATCAAGGACTTCTCAAAGATAGCTAGACCGCTCACGAGATTGCTATGCAAAGACGTCGATTTTGTGTTCGACGAGGAGTGTCTACACGCCTTCCACAAGATCAAGCAAGAGTTGATAAGCGCTCCTATTGTGCAGCCACCGGATTGGGATCTACCTTTTGAGATCATGTTCGATGCTAGTGACTATGCCGTCGGTGCGGTGTTGGGACAAAGAAAGGAAAAGAAGCTCCACGTTATTTACTACGCTAGTAAGACGATGGAAGAGGCTCAGTCGAAGTATGCAACCACAGAAAAAGAACTTCTAGCCATCGTGTTTGCTTTCGAGAAGTTTAGGTCGTACTTGGTTTGCTCAAAGGTGATAGTCTACACCGATCACGCAGCATTGAGACATTTGCTTGCAAAGAAAGATGCGAAACCGCGGCTGCTACGGTGGATTTTGCTGCTCCAAGAATTCGATTTGGAGATCAAAGATAAGAAGGGCATCGAGAACCGAGTCGCGGATCACTTGTCGCGGCTGCGCGTAGACGATCTACTGCCCATCGACGATTCGTTCCCCGAGGAGCAGCTAATGACGATCATGATACATAAATATCGGGGAGAGCATGAGCACGAGATTGAGGAACTCTTTGCTATCGATAAGGAGCCGTGGTACGCAGACATTGTGAACTACTTGGTCACGGGAGAGGAACCGCACCACTTGGAGCGTCATCAAAAGAAGAAGTTCTTCCACGACGTGAAACGGTTTTATTGGGATGAACCTTACCTCTACACCTTGTGCAAGGAAGGATTATATAGGAGATGCGTAGCTGATGAAGAGGTAAACGACATTCTCACTCATTGCCACGGTTCATCCTATGGAGGACATTTCGCGAGCTTTAAGACGGTCTCCAAAGTGTTACAAGCTGGTTTTTGGTGGCCCACGATGTTTAAAGACGCTCACGAGTTCGTTCAACGCTGCGACCCTTGTCAAAGGAAAGGCAACATAAGCAAGCGGAACGAGATGCCACAAAACCCGATCATGGAAGTAGAGATTTTTTATGTGTGGGGTATAGACTTCATGGGACCTTTCCCATCATCGTACGGCAAGAAGTACATCCTCGTGGCAGTAGACTATGTCTCCAAGTGGGTAGAGGCTGTAGCGTGCACAACGAGCGACTCAAAAGCCGTTGTTAGTCTTTTCAAGACGATAATCTTCCCTCGATTCGGAGTTCCCAGGGTTGTCATTAGTGACGGAGGATCCCACTTCATTAACAAGATCTTCGAGAGCCTCCTCAAGAAACACGGCGTCAAGCACAAGGTCGCAACACCCTACCACCCACAAACCAGCGGCCAAGTAGAGGTGTCTAACCGACAAATCAAGGCGATTCTCGAGAAGACGGTCGGTGTAACGAGGAAAGATTGGTCCGTTAAACTCGACGACGCTCTTTGGGCGTACAGGACAGCATTTAAAACGCCATTAGGGACAACGCCCTTCAACTTGTTGTATGGTAAAGCTTGCCACCTCCCGGTAGAGATCGAGTACAAAGCCAGCTGGGCAATTAAGCTTCTCAACTTCGACCTGAAAACGGCGAAAGAGAAGAGGGAGTTTCAACTCGAGGAATTCGACGAAATACGCCAACACGCCTATGAGAGCTCGAGGATCTACAAAGAGCGAACCAAAGCCTTCCACGACAAGAAGATCATCAAGAAGGAATTCAAGGTGAACGACTTGGTGCTGCTATTCAACTCGCGGCTGAAAATATTCCCGGGAAAGCTGAAATCCCGTTGGTCCGACCCTTTTAAGATCAAGGAGGTGAGACCACTCGGAGTTGTGGTTCTTTGGGACAAGCACAGAGGGGAGTTTGTAGTAAACGGTCAAAGACTCAAACCGTACTTTGCAAACGAAGCTGCCACCGGAGGAGACTCATTGTCTCTTTCGGATCCCAACGTCGCTTAAACAAAGGGGTAAAGTCAAGCTAAGTGACTATAAACAAGCTCACTTAGGAGGAAGTCCCATGTCTATCCATGTACATAAACTTTATTTTTAATTAAGCATTTTCATATTCATAATTCTAATCATTTCCTTTGGTTACTTAGTAGTGTTTTTCAGGTCAGAAACACAGAAGGTCCATACCGGTCAGCCACATCGGCTTGCTGTGACCGGTATGTGACGAAAAAGTCCATGATACGACCCGTATCGACGAGCCGTATTGGTCTGCTGGGACCGATACAAAGGGAAAAAAGGCGGAAATTTTTTTTTTTGTATCGAGGTGTTGTATCGGTCTTCTGGGACCGATACACGAGCAACAAAGCCACCAAGGCTCGTATCGGTATCACGTATCGGTCTGCTGGGACCGATACGAGGCGACTTGAAAAGGAGACATTCGCATCGAGGTGTTGTATCGGTCTGCTGTGACCGATACAAGGAAAAAGAAAGGAAGCCCAGCCGTATCGGCATGTTGTATCGGTCTGCTGTGACCGATACAACGCGAAAAACGCGGAAAATGGCAACACGCCGATACAGAAAAACCGGTATTGTATCATATCGGTTTGTCTGTATCGGTCAGGTAACCGATACGTTCAAATTTCCCCTTTGTTTTTTTCGATATCGGCCTTATTTATTGAAAATTATGGTTTTCTTCTTCATAACCCTTCATCGATATCGCCTTTGCCTCTTTTTCCCCCATTGATACAAATTTTAAAAACTCGATTGCTCTGTTGTTACTTGACGAAATCGATCGATTATTGGCTCAATCTATTTGTCTACTCATTGTCTTTCAGGTAATATCAACAATCTATCAATTCCAAGTCTTTTTCAGAAATCCCCAAATCCCCCACAAGAGCCAATGGGTCCAAAGAGAGCATCAAGGGCTGAAAAAGGGAAAGGCAAGGCGATAGAGGATGAACCACCGAGAAGAAGGACGAGGCCGGGTTCAGTGGTGATAAGGGAACCCACCGATGAGGTTCCAAGGGAGGAACCAAGGGAAGAACCGCGAAAGAGCAAATCGCGAAAGAGCAGCTCGAGGAAGCGGCGCGATGTACCCGCTATTGTGGAAGAAGAAGAGTACAAGTATGTATTCGAGTCCGAGCCCGAGGAGGAGTTGGCACCGGTTCCGCCTACATTCGCGTTCCCACCGAGGAAAAGCGAATCGCCTCTCATGCGCGATCCGAAGAAGCAGCCAACGGCCCGAGAGCTTTACGATGCACTAATGGAGATCCCATTCGCCCCATCGCGTTTCCCCGACACGGATACGCTCAGGAAATTGGGAATCTACGACGAGGTAAAGGAGATTCTGCGCCACATGAGGCTTGATTGGGTCCTAGGGAAGAAGGAAATCGCCTACAAGGAGGAAACATGTCAGTTTCTAGCCACTCTCTCGTACAAGTTCACCGATACAGGGATGGTGATCTCGTTCGCAGCCAGCAACGAAAGAGTATACTCCGGAACTCTCGAGACTTGGGAAAGAATACTCGGAATCCCAGCGAACGGACAAGCCGAGCTCAGCAACGAAATGGGCGAGAGCGCGCAGCTTTGGAACTTCATCGCCAACGGGGTCTACCAACCCGGGAGATCGAAGAGCGCGATGATTCGCCACCCGGCGATAAGATACGTGCAGAAACTTCTTTCGCACGTGTTTTTCCCTAGGCGCGAAGGGGGGGGGGGCGGTGAACAACAATGAGATTATGTACCTGCAGCAGGGACTAGCGCCGATACTTCGACGCTCATGTCGCAACCCCAACTTGTTCCCCACGACGGAGGAACACTATCCGAGCGTTCTTAGGCCTCAACGGTCTAATAGATTTGAAGCGTTGGGCTTGGACGCACACCGATGCCACGCCAAAGCTGAGCATAGGCGGATGGATCACGCCTTTTCTGACCGGCTGGCGGATACCCTTATTGGGAAGAGAAGAACATCCGACCTTCATGGACATGCCGTACTTGGCAAAGCAGTTGATGATCGTCGGAGAATGCAAGGGTAAGTACGGGTACTCATTCAAGAAGGGCAACGTGACCGTCCAACACATCGTCATACTACCCAACCAAGCATGCACGAGCTTTAGTGTCAACGACGCGATTCACTTCGACCTCGATTGGCGCCACCTGCACGACGTCACAAACGCCCCGTTGTCCTCAGTCCGCGGTCCGAGATGGGTCCAGCGACCCGCTGGACCGAGTAGATACGAGTTCAGCTCCTCGACGCTGCCTACCTACGGACCCGAGCGCTACTATCTAGGCCCCTCCACCGCGCCTAGGCAGCCTGGTCCTTTGCAGGACATATATTTGGATGTGCAGAGGATGAGCCGCTGGAACCTCTTCCAAGACCGCACCATCAGGAAGTTGGTGCGCGAGGTCAAGTTGTTGAAGAAGACCATCAAGAGAGGTTTGTCTTGCGCGAGCTGCAGTTCGAACCAAGACACGCAGCTGGTAGTGCGTGATCCGCAAGCAGATGCACCTAGGAGACGAAGCCGCATCCTCCGTCGCCCACCGGTGATCCTCTCGGACAACGAGTCTCCCACTTTCTCCTCCGATGGAGAAGACCCCGACCCGGAGGAATACTACTATTGAGGTAACCCTCCACCCTTGTACATATGCTTTTTCACATTTCTTGCATGTAGTTTTTAGGTTGCTTTTCATTTAGGAACCTCCTTCGACACTTGTTTCACACAGAGACCGTGTGAATTAAGTTTGGGGGAGTAGGCACATTATCATCACGCATTTTAGCTTTATTTAGCATCCATATAAAAAAAAAAAAAAAACACAAAAAAATCTGCATATAGGATTAATTCATGGCATTTAGAGCATATGCATAGGGTATCTATGATGATGTTAACCTTGTAAAACGACGCACCTTGTGTTTTGAACAGTATCTTAGGTGTAGTATCTTCTGTAAACGAATTAGAACTCGCTGAAAATCTTAAAACCGCAAGCTCTAGACATTGATGTTTAAAAAGCCAATTGTATGGTTATGAAACTTGGTAGTTCTAAGTCACCTTCGAAAAATTATCTGAACTTAAACTTGACTTTTAATTAGCATGATTGATACTTTTCAAGAGAATTTCTATGGCTTTGTGATTTCTACGGATTGCAGCTTCCTAAACTGAAACACTTTAAGCGCAATCCGGTCATTCTCATTATAAGGATGATTCCCCTCTCACCCACTACGCCTAAACTCAAACACTTGTGAGAATCCTCTTCATTTAGTGATTGTTTGGTTTCGCAAAAACTTGAAAGTATAGGGAGCGACAAGAAAGGACATCCATTGGGCTAGTTTTTCTTAGACTAGTGATTTAGAATGGAATAATGGTTTGGTGAGACACGTCTTTGAGTTTTGAAAAGTAAAAAAAATAAACACGAGTAATTGTAAAACACCTAGGGCTAAAAGAATGGCTAAGTAAAAAAAAAAAAAAAATCGAAAAAAAGAAAAAAAAAAGAAAAGAAAAAAAAAATATTCGATTAAGAAATAAAAAAAAAAAGAAGAAGAAACTTAGCCAAAATACAATCCCCTAAGGTAGTTAAGAAAAGAGAAGAAACTCGATGTTTAAGTGTTTAAAAGAAAGACGATTGGGTAGTGCATAGAGTTGTATAGGGATGGATGTCCGGACTTGTGTTGCTTCTTGTCTTTCACGGTTTTGCTTAACCCTTTCACTCCCCGAGAGAAACCGCGCTACAACTAACCACATGCATGAGTGTTAACCTCCTCGTTTGATTCGAAATCCCGTTCCTACCTAGACAAATAGAAAAACTCTTGGAAATCTTTGATCATGTTTCATGCTTGATTGTGTTTAATTGAATGTGAAGGGTGTTTAGACTAGACAAGTGGATCACATACTTTTGGTAATAATGGCGGATTTAGACGGTGTTAAGGTAGATAGAAATAAGTAGAACTAGTTCGGTTGCGAGAGGGTACTATGTTTAGGATACTTGTTCATTATACTTCCGCGTTGCTTTTGGTTCTGAGGTCCCCGCCTCTGCACTTTCTCGAATTTTGATGCAAATTCTCTTACTTGAGGACAAGCAAAGGATAAGTTTGGGGGAGTTGATAACTTGCATATTTTACATATTTCATCTTAGTTTATGCATTAGAATTAACGCATTTATGTTGCATTTAGTATCATATAGGTTGAATTTTGGTTCGTTTCATGTATTTCAGGTTTCGGAGCGTTAAAACGGCAAAAGACGAAGAATTCAAGCAAAAACGAAGTGGAAACACTTTCATCGGTTTGTTGTATCGGTCTCCCATGGCCGATATAGAAGAAATTCTTTTGCCGAGACTTGTATCGACCTCTCATATCGGTCACACCCGGTCGATACAAGCTAAGGAGAACCTGAAGACGTCATATCGACGTGCTGTACCGGTTTGGAGTGACCGGTACATAGGAAAAGAGGAAGAAACACTTATATCGACTTGTGGTATCGGCTTGGCCTGGCCGATACGAAGGAAACGAAGCCGAAGCAAGGCTACCGACCAGCACGTATCGACCAACCTGTATCGGTTTCACTTGACCGATACAGGCTGCGAAATTTATAGAAAATCGGTTTTGTTTTGTAAAAAGGAAAATCAATTCCTAAACCAAATTGGTTTTCCTTTGGTTTAATAATATATTAGGGTTTTGTTATGTTTTTGACATTCTTTCATCTTTTGCTTTTAGTTTTTTAGTTTTTCCATCGTTGGTGTTTTCTAAGCTTTGGATATTGGAGATTTTTGGTTTTTGCTACTTGGCCACCTTTTGTAATCTTCATCATCAATAAGATTTTCGTGAACCCTTATTCTTTTGCCATTGTTTATGTTTATGTTTTCTTTGAATTTAATTGCTTTGAATTTCAATATGCTCAGTGAGTAGTTCCAAAATAGACAATTGGGTTAGGGTAAAAGGGGATTGATTGAATTTAGGATAGATGATTGTCTAAAACTTAATTGATTATAAAACTTTAGTCTTTGGTAACAAACTTAAAGCCTTAATCGAGTTGACCATTCGATTATTGAACCTAGGAAACTTTATGAATCGAGAGATTATAAAAGTTCCTGATCCATTACCATAGAACGAAGCCTAGCTTAACCGAGAGATCTGTGTTAATGAGCTTGGTGGTTGGAATTGATTTGTTCTTAAGGTTTCTCGACGATTAAACTATCCAAGATATTGTTTTAGTTTAATTGTTGAGAAAAGGATCATTGTCACGAGAGTGGATTGATCTAAAATCGTTTTCAAAACTTTAAAGTTATTTTTGTAAAAGACAATTTGAAATCTAAAAGTTTAATCACCCTTTGAAATACCTTAACCTGATTGTTTAGCTTTTAAATAATCTTTTAAAAACTCTTAATTCGCATTTTTGTTTGTTTAAATTTCGACTACAAAATCATTCACCAACAACCTTTTTAATCACGCTTAAACTGAGTTCGTTTCATATAAATTCAAGTATATTGTTTGCTCCTGATTTGGTTTGACATCTTAAGTACTACGATTAAGATATTAGATTTAACGAGGTAAAATCTCGTTTATCAATTACATATGAAACACAGATGTTACTTATGAACTGCCTATGCAAAAGTTACTTATGAAAACATAGATGTTACTTATGAAAACATTTATCTAAAGTTACATTGTCCATACTGAAAATTATCAGGTCCTAACTCATCAAACAGTTCGACCAGAGCAAGCCAAACTCTAGTAGTCATCCCTTCAGGCTTCTCGCCGCCATGAAACCATATCCTCTTCAACGTGCGCATATGATCACGAAAAATCGTTCTAGCCAGCAGATTAAACTGTGTCCAAACTGTCAAATTATGCCTCGGATCCCATCTGTATTTTCGCTATAAAAAGAAGAAACAAAATTTATTAGTGTTAGAGAAACAAAAATATAAATCTAATAAGATTACATTATCGGTTATGCTTACAGTTAGTTTAAGAAACCATCGTCCCTTGACATCATCGGGAATGAAGCGGTAAGTCGGTCGCGCATGGACCCATCCCTCTCGAAGAATATCCAGGATCGCCTGGGAGAGATCATGTAAAAACCTAAACCACGTAACAGTGGTTTTGTCACACCATACATTCGCACCAGGGTTTAGAAGAGGGAGGTTACACTACAAGAAAAAACAGATATAGCCACGACGAAGCCACGGAATATTCGTGGCTAAACGAAAAAAAGCCACGAATTTGCCACGGAAAGCCACGAAAAAAATAATAAAAGTTCCGTGGCTAAATCGTGGCTTTCCGTGGTAAGTTAGCCACGATTTAGCCACGGAAAAAAGTCGTGGCAACATTTTGCCACGAAATAGCTACGAATGGAGCATTAAAATATTGCCACGGAATCTGTCGTGGCAATCCGTGGCTAATGGTAGCCATGAAATATATTCGTGGCTATTCCGTGGCAATGTTGATGTCGGCAAGCCAAGTTTGTCTCCGCGATACGTCCAATCACTTTAAAAACTGTCAGTTTAATAATTTGAATTAGCCACAGATTATATCCGTGGCCAATCTGTGGCTTCATGTAAAGATATCTAATGGCTTCTTCTTCCCTCTCCCTTGGTAAAACACAAGGTAAAACGATTTTTCCTCTTCTTTTCGTTTTCTTCACTTAATTTGGCGATTTTGAAGAGTTCAAAATGTCAGATTTCTTTCGTTCTAGAGAGTGGATGGATCGCCATATTGATCCTATGAGAGATTGTGTTTCTGAAGAATTTGGAGAGGGTATTAATATGTTCATTGCTTTTGCTTCCAACCAACAATCATATCAAGAGCGTGGTACTATGCCATGTCCGTGTTCTCGGTGCCGAAATTTGAAGCAACGTGATGCATATACAGCTTTTAAACACCTCTATGGAGTCGGTTTCAAGAAAAATTACTACGTTTGGACAAGTCACGGTGAAAATTGTTACGATGTAGGGGAGTCTTCAATGCCGAGTCACTATCTACCCGGAGAAGAAGCTTGGAATGTTCATGACAATCCTTATGGTCATCTTAATATGGGAGAAGAACAAGGAGTTCCAACAGAAGACATTATCCATGATAATATTGAGGAAGAGGCAAACCCCGATAATATTTACGAGCCTTTGAAGCAGCTAGTGAACCACTCTATGATGGTTGTGTTGAAGGAATTTCACGTTGTCTTTGGCGTCGAAGTAATGGGCATAAAGACGAAGCACAATTTGGCTGAGAGTTGTGTAGATGACATAACACAAGCATTTAAGCGGATTCTTCCACAACCTAATAAAGCTCCGGGTCATACTATGAGACGAAGAAGCTAACGCGTTCGTTAGGAATGCCAGTTCATAAGATTGATGTTTGTGAGGACAACCGCATGATTTTCCGGAAGGGCGAAGATCGCAACCTTTTACAATGTCGTTTTTGTAACAAGAATCGATATCACACCAACGAGAGGGAAGGGAAAGAACATAGCAAAGCAGAGAATGTTCTATCTCCCTATTGCGGATCGACTGAAGCGATTATACCAAGTGGAGGGCACAGCTTCGCATATGCGCTGGCACGCAGAGCACGAGTCTCCTGAAGGAGAAATGCATCACCCATCAGACGGAGCGGCGTGGAAGCATTTTAATAAGATATATCCTGATTTTAGTTCAGAAAGTCGGAATATCTATTTAGGCTTAGCAACTGATGGATTTAATCCTATTGGAATGAATGGTGAGGCACACTCGGTTTGGCCTGTTATAGTCACCCCTTACAATTTACCTCCTGGTATGTGCATGAAGAGAGAGTTTTTCTTTTTGGCGGTTTTGGTGCCTGGACCAAAACATCCGAAGAAAAGTCTAGATATTTATCTTCAACCATTGATTGAAGAGTTGCAACTCTTATGGAGGGAAGGTGTGGGTGCTTATGATGTTTCTAGGAACCAGAATTTTACAATGCGAGTTGCATTGATGTGGACGATAAATGATTTTCCAGCATATGGAATGGTTTCTGGGTGGACGACACATGGTCGACTATCATGTCCATATTGTCAAGAAGAAACAGAATCGTTTTGGTTACCACATGGAAGAAAATATAGTTGGTACGATTGTCACCGCAAATTTTTACCTCATGATCATTCATATCGGCGTAATAACAAAGCTTTCGGGAAAGGTAAGACATTTCGAGGTAACCCTCCACCATGGTTGACGGGTTACGAAGTTCGAATGAAAGAATAAACACCATTGGTGGATTAGAGAAAACAGTCGATTGTGGAGGAAAAGGACATGATAACCCGAGTCGAACAATCGATGGATATGGTGAGTACCATAATTGGCACAAGAAGAGTATATTTTGGGACTTGCCTTATTGGGAAAATCTCCTTCTCAGACACAACCTCGACTTCATGCACATCGAGAAAAACTTTTTTGACAATCTCATCCACACTCTTCTGAATACGAAGGGGAAGACGAAGGACAATATAAAATCAAGGTTGGATCTTCCAGACATATGCACAAGACCTGATTTACAAATAAGAGCTGATGGAACAGTTCCCATTCCAAGGTTCAGATTGGCGAACGTAGCAAAACGGAAGTTTCTCTCGTGGTTGAGAAATGACATCAGATTTCCGGATGGATATGCATCTAATTTAACTAGATGTGTTGATGAGAGTTGTGGGAAACTATCGGGGCTGAAAAGTCATGATTCTCATGTGATCATGCAACGCCTACTTCCATTTGCGATGTTAGAGCTTTTGGATAACAACGTGCACAAGGCAATTTCAGGTATGTGCACTTTTTTTTCTTAACACATGTTTCATGCATGTAACACTAGGATGTTTCTAATTATAAGGTTTTTGAACAATTGCAGAGATTGCCGTGTTTTTTCGTGATATCTCTGCCAAAATGTTGCGAGTTGAGGATGTGAGTGTAATGAAGAATAACATTGCAATAAAATTGTGCAATTTGGAGAAGATATTTCCACCTTCGTTCTTTGATGTCATGGAACATTTACCCGTGCATCTCCCTGATGAAGCTGCCTTAGGTGGTCCGGTGCAATACCGATGGATGTATCCATTTGAGCGCTACATGTATCACCTGAAAAAGAAGGTCAAGAACAAGACTCGTATTGGAGGTTCCATTGTCGCACAATGTGTCCAAGAAGAGATTTCTTATGCAACAAGCAACTATTACGGGAATACGGAAGATGGAATCAATGATGGTCCCGGGGAAATTCGATTTGCATATGATGATTACCCAAGTGTCCCGAACATATTTCATCACATCGGACGTGTGAGCGGAAGAAGGGTAGATGGGTGGCTAGAAGATCCAGATTACAACATCATCCAAACATTCATGTTGCTTAATTCGAAGAATTTGCGCCTTATGAAACGTAAGCGATTAAATGGTAAATTTTGTTTACTTTAAAGACTCAAATTCTAATAAAATGAGTATTGCATTTTCGTTACAGGATGTTTGAGGAAGCAATGAGAGTGAGTATGCCAGGTATTACGATGATGAAATGGGCAAAGCTAAAGACGCTCATTACGCGAAATGGTGTCGGGACTACGTGGGTACTTTATATGCTAATGTTGTCTCTATATATCAAGTTCTCGACAATAAATTAATTGTGCACTTTAATTTGCAGATAAATGAAGCGAGTAAGAATTATGAATTTCCATTATGGATGTTGGAATTTATACAAGGTCCGAGAAACAATTACACGTCATGGCCTATGTATTTCAGTCGTGGATACCATTTCCACAATCACAGACACGGTCAGGATAAAAGAACTCAAAACTATGGAGTAGTTGTACGAGGTACAATAGAAACTACTTATTACGGTCTTATAGAAGAGATAATGAAGATCGAGTATCGCGGTGGAGTTGGTCTTAAAGCGATGATTTTCGATGCTCTTGGTTCGACAATACGGACGGTATCGGATTGCGTAGACACCCATTTGGTTTAGTTGATGTGGCCACGCGTAGACGATACGAGAAATATGACCCTTTCGTTCTAGCTGGTCAATGTGACCAAGTGTGTTTCATTCCGTATCCACGCGTATCAGGCTCAGCGAGAGACGATTGGTGGGCATGTGCAAAAGTTATACCGAGGGGTTATCGCGAGAATGACGAAATTTCTTTGACAGCCCTTCAGGATGATACAGTCGACAACGTCGTTGTTCCTAGTTCAATGATTCGAGTAACAACACATGTCGTTGATGGAAATGCTTCTGATTATGAGGATTTGGGAGATGTGGAGCCTATGGATTACGAAAATGTCGAAGACGATGGTTCTGGACAATCTTCAGGAGATTCGGATTCGGATTCGTCAACATATTCTGAAATTTAGTTAATAAGAGTGTTTAATGATGTACTATATTTTCAAACTTATTGTAATATATTGTAAAACTTGCGTTGAATTATTGTTTTATGGTTATAAAATTTTTACTATGGAACTTATTGTGTAATTATAATTTATGATTTTGTAATATACGTATATGGACACCTTATAGTCCACATACATTCAACAACATAAAAGTAGCCACGGATTGTCACGGAATAATCCGTGGCTAATACACAAAACACGTGGATCTGGACAGAGTAAAGTCCTGATTCCGATGTACTAAAGACGGCGGGTCACGATTGAATCCGTGGCTACACACCAATTTCCGTGACTGTTTTAGCCACGGATTAGCCACGGTTATACCCGTGGCTATACAGAAATTTTCAATTTTACACCAAATTGATATATAATATATTTAATTTCTTTTATATATCTTCACATCTACTCATATCTAATACAATGATACCAAAAAAAATATAAATTTAACAATATTAAAGTAAAAAATAGCATTATATGAATATCTAATCACTTATAACAATGTTTTAATAATATCACATACACTACTACTTATTGTTTAATTTATTATTGTATTTTTAAAAAAAAAAATTAACACAAACATTAAAATCATTGTTTTCAAGTAAAACAGTTATTATAATCTTGTATCCAATAGCTTATGTCACGTAATATCTAAACCCTAGTCAAACCCTAAAGGACCAAAAGCCATAGCCACGGATTATCCGTGGCTATTTCGTAGCTATATTGTTTACCAGCCACGTATTGGTCACGGATTTTCCGTGACTATGAAACCTCTAAAACAAATACAAACCCTAAGCACTGATATATCGTTAGCCACGAAATTATCCGAGGCTACGTCGTAGCTATATCCAACTACAGCCACGACTTTGCCACGAATCAATCGTGGCTACTAAACATAGCCACGGTTTAGCCACGACAAGATGCGTGACTATTCATATTATCTTTCAAAACGTGAATTGTTTATTTTTCTAAGTGTCGACCACGGAAGTATACGTGGCTTTTTCGTAGCTATATTGTTTACCAGCCACGTATTGGCCACGGATTTTCCGTGACTATGGAACCTCTAAACAAATACAAACCCTAAACACTGATATATCGTTAGCCACGAAATTATCCGTGGCTACTTCGTAGCTATATCCAACTACAGCCACGACTTTGCCACGAATCAATCTGTGGCTACTAAACATAGCCACGGTTTAGCCACGACAAAATGCGTGACTATTCATATTATCTTTCAAAACGTGAATTGTTTATTTTTCTAAGTGTCAGCCACGGAAGTATTCGTGGCAATGACGTAGCTTTAATGTTATTAGCCACGATTAGCCACAGACTTTCCGTGGCAATGGCGTAGTTATTTGGAATGGGCCTAAGCAATTGGGCCTTATTTTAAATATAGCCACGGACAGCCACGGTTATATCCGTGGCTATACGTGTTTAACCTAATTCATCGCGAAACTGGATCTCATTTCCTTAGCCGCAACTCTTTTTTCCCCCTTTTCTTCTTCTCCGGCGATTCTTCGCAAAATCCGGCAAATCGGTGAGTTTTACGGTGAGTTCTTCCTCATTTCTTCTTCTCCGTTTATTGTTCTTCATTTCAACCGTTTAGTTTTTGAAATCGATCCGTCTTTTAGGGTTTCGTTGTTGTTTAGGGTTTCGTCGTTTAGGGTTTCGTCGTTTAGGGTTTCGTTTTGTCGAAATCATCGTGTTCTTCGTGTTTCACCGAGTTTTTCTTCATCGTTTTGTCGTGTTCTTCGTGTTTTACCGAAATCATCGTGTTCTTGTTCATCGTGTTCTTCGTGTTCTTCGTGTTTTATTTCTGCGTTTTGTCGAAATCATCGTGTTTTACCTCTCTATTTTGTTGATTTTGATTCTTCTTCACCGTGTTCATCTTGGTCTTCGTGTTTTACCTTTCTGTTTTGTTGAGTTTCATGATTTAGATGTCTTTCTCTGCTACTGTTTATGATATTGTTTCATGAATATGTTTAAATCTGTGATGCTTTGTCTACTTGACTTTTGATGCCTTATTTACTTTATTTTTGCAGGTTATGGCTCCAAGAGGAAATGGGAGAGGAAGAGGAAGAGGACAACATGCTCCATCCTACAGGATGGAGATAACTCCTCCAATGCCACCCATCACCAGAATTCAGACCACACTAACCCCACCTTCTCAGCCTCCAACAGCCAATCCACCTGGTTCAAGAGGAAGAGCAAGTCAAGCTGGCTCTTCTTCTTCGAATGCAGCCACGCCTCTCAGCCTAGAAGCTCTCCTTAATGCACCCGCAAGAAGAAACCAACCTGTTCTCCATCCAAAAAAGGTTGATGGAGCTCTCGGTAAGTAAATATGTTGTTGTGAATTGATGTGAATTGTTCTTTTCAATTGTTGTGAATTGTTCCGTAATGTGAATTGTTCTTTAATGTTTTGAATTGTTGTGAATTGTTCCGTAATGTTTAGTCCATTTTCAGCCATTGATGTGAATTGTTCTGTAATGATGCGAGTTTGGGATAGATCCCGAGGTGAACAAAACGGTAAGGACGACATGGCAATCTAACTACATGGGTGCTTGGTGGAACCGGTCAATGGTTCCGGATGCAAAAGCAGAGGAGTGGTGGCAAGACTTTGTGGTAAGTTAATAATCCATATGCCTTTCAATTTCTCTTATTTCTTTGTTTACTTTTTCTAATGTTTGTTTTCATTTTTCAGCAAGCCTACTACTGGTCTCCTTCTCACCATGACCAGGTGTACTTCATGTGGAAGAAGGAGTGCATGGAATCCATCCGTGACGAGTCGGCAAGAAGAAGAGAGGCAACAAGAAGCCAAGTTTCATATCCGATGATGCTTGGCTGCAGATGCAGGAGCAATGGGATACTGATGTTTGCCAGAAGAAGTCAAAGACAAACTCCGAGAACCGTATGTCTGATCCTCATGGTCTAGGTGAGCATAAGCATTGTGCTGGGCCTGTAGGGTTTGCCAAGATCGGCTATGAAATGGTAAAAGTATTCTCTTTCATGAATGTTTGTTTTTGTGCTTAGATTAATATTCTATCTTTTGACTTTGATAAATAGTTTGTGATGTTGTTAATGCTTTGTGATGTTTTTTGTGCTTAGATTAATGTATTGTCCTCTGTTTTGTAGATGCAACAGAATGGTGGTGTTGAACCACCATTTACCGAGCTCGTACGCAAGACTCATACCCGTAAAGATGGCACGTTCGTCGACCGTCGGGCGGAGGCAATTGTGGCGGATGTGGAGACAACTGCTTCACAGGTCACAGGTGAGGAAGAGGCCACTCCTTCATCGCAGCGGATTAACAAGGCATATTTGGAGGTAAGTTTGATTTCTATTTTTAACTTAAATTTATGTCTATGTATTTGTTATTTCGAATCTAACTTATTCTGTTGGCAGCGAGTGAAACCAAACCGAGGGCGTATTTATGGTTTGGGAAGCAAGCAGTTCGAGGTTTTCGAACCTTCTGAACCGGCAGCAGCTTCCCTCTCTCGGGCTGTGGACATGGACATGAGGGTGGGATCTCTCGAGTCAAACGTGCAGGCTATTCTAGCCTCGCAGAGCCTAATGCTTGCGTCGCAGAAGGCAATACTCGATCATCTCGGGATCAATCCTCAACCAAACAATCCATATGCCACCCCTTCTCCTCATGCAGCTGCCTCAAACACCACACCTAACACCAGTCCCGCAGTTTGCACCGAGTGTAAACCGTGAAGATCGGCTCGGTGAAAATGATCAAGACCAAGGGCGTGAAGATGATCAGCTTGGTGAGGAACAGAGCCATGAAGAGGAAGAGGAAGAAATCCGCCTTGGTTGATTTCTGTTTTAAAAAACTGAAAAATTGTTATTTTTTATATTTTGAACAATGTTTGTAATAATCATATACTATTTATGCTATTTTTGAATTATATAAAAAATATTTTCAGTTTCAATTTTTTTATATTTATTTTTTTTTTCAAAAATTATGTAAAGCCACGGAAATTTCCGTGGCAACAGTGCAGAAAAGCCACGGAAAACCCGTGGCTAGTCGTAGCAAAATGCTACGATTTGCAACAGAACATTCCGTGGCAAATAAGCCACGAAAGAGCAACGAATATATCCGTGGCTGATATCAGCCACGACCTTGTCACGAAAATAAATCGTGGCTATAGCACGGATTGCCACCACTACTTCCGTGGCAAAAATGGCCACGAATTGCCACCACTGCTTTCGTGGCTAAAAAAGGCCACGAATTGCCACCACTTCTTCCGTGGCTACAATAGCCACGACTTTGCCACAAATAATTCCGTGGCAATCTAGCCGCGAATATATACGTGGCCATTTCGTGGCTATGACATCCGTGGCTAGTCGTGGCTTTCCGTGGCTAGGATAGCCACGGATAGCCACGGATAGCCAACAGCTACGACGCTATTGGCCTTCTCCTTCTCCTTCTCCTTCTCCTTCTCCTTCTCCTTCTCCTTCTCCTTCTCCTTCTCCTTCTCCTTCTCCTTCTTCTGCTTCTTCTCCTTCTCCTTCTTCTGCTTCTTCTGCTTCTTCTCCTTCTTCTTCTTCTTCTTCTTCTTCTTCTTCTTCTTCTTCTTCTTCTTCTTCTCCTTCTCCTTCTTCTGCTTCTTCTTCTTCTTCTTCTTCTTCTTCTTCTTCTTCTTCTTCTTCTTCTCCTTCTTCTTCTTCTTCTTCTTCTTCTTCTTCTTCTTCTTCTTCTTCTTCTTCTTCTTCTTCTTCTTCTTCTTCTCCTTCTTCTTCTCCTTCTCCTTCTCCTTCTCCTTCTCCTTCTCCTTCTCCTTCTCCTTCTCCTTCTCCTTCTCCTTCTCCTTCTCCTCCTCCTTCTCCTTCTCCTTCTCCTTCTCCTTCTCCTTCTCCTTCTCCTTCTCCTTCTCCTTCTCCTTCTCCTTCTCCTTCTCCTTCTCCTTCTCCTTCTCCTTCTCCTCCTCCTCCTCCTCCTCCTCCTCCTCCTCCTCCTCCTCCTCCTCCTCCTCCTCCTCCTCCTCCTCCTCTTCTTCTTCTTCTTCTTCTTCTTCTTCTTCTTCTTCTTCTTCTTCTTCTTCTTCTTCTTCTTCTTCTTCTTCTTCTTCTTCTTCTTCTTCTTCTTCTTCTTCTTCTTCTTCTTCTTCTTCTTCTTCTTCTTCTTCTTCTTCTTCTTCTTCTTCTTCTTCTTCTTCTTCTTCTTCTTCTTCTTCTTCTTCTTCTTCTTCTTCTAAATAACACCATAAGCAACAAAATTCTGGTCATCGGAATCCGTTTCGTCCGAGTCGTCACAATAATCGAATCTCGAATCATCAAGATCGTCGTCATCGTCAACATCGACGTCGTCTTGAACATCCTCGTCTCCTTCGTCATTAAGTTCAAAATCTTCTTCGACATCTTTTCGAACTTGTTCTTCTACATTATCTTCGACATTATCTTCGATTTTTTTCTTCAATATCTTCTTCTTCAGCATTATCTTCAATATCTTCAACATTTTCTTCAATATCTTCAACAACATTTTCGGGCTCCATGGTCTTATCATTCCTGCGGTCAACGGATTCCTCGGTTACATTCCAAGACTTTAACTTGCACGAATTTTTCGAAGATTGAGGATCAATATCTGCTACTTCGACACATAACCGAAGCATATCTACTTTCACCATATTGATAAACAGTTGTAACTGTTGTGAATTACAAACTATGACCGGAGGAGTATCAAAAGACAATTTTTCCATCATCTTTTCTTAAGCATTTTAGTACCAGGTCCGAAGCACCCAAAGAGAGCTCTTGATGTTTTTCTGCAACCTTTGATACATGAGTTGAAAGAGCTATGGTCCACTAGTGTTCGTACGTATGATATCTCCTGCAAGAGAAATTTTACGATGCGTGCATTGCTCATGTGGACTATTAGTTACTTTCGTGCTGGCATGTTAGCAGGTTGGACAACGCATGGACGATTGTCTTGTACATATTGCCGTCATGGGACTGATGCGTTTCAACTCCCACATGGAAGGAAAACAAGTTGGTTTGATTGTCACTGACGTTTCCTTCCAATCAATCATCTTTACCGAAAGAACAAAAGGTTGTTTAAGAAGAATCGGGTCGTTAAACATCCACCCCTACTTTATCCGTCGGGGGCAGAGTTATAGGAGGAGTTGGATAATTACGGGGCGCAAAAAACATGTAGACGGGGTGGTAATTGGCATGTTTCCAATTTACCCGATGGATACGAAGAAAGCCATAACTGGCACAAGAAAAGCACTTTTTGGGAACTCCCGTACTGGAAAAATCACTTATTGAGACATAACTTGACGTTATGCACATTGAAAATTTTTTTTTTGATAATATTATAAACACATTGTTGAATGTACAGGGGAGAACTAAAGACAATTTGAAGACAAGACTGGATTTGCCAGAAATATGTTTTAGAAGTGAGTTGCATATCACGAACGATGGTAAGGCTCCGGTCCCAATCTACAGATTGAAACCTTAAGCGAAAAACGCGTTATTCAACTGGGTCGCTTCATTGGTCAAGTTTGCCGACGGATATGTTTCAAAGTTATCTACATGCGTTGAGAATGGTCAAAAGTTTTCAGGTATGAAAAATCACGACTGTCATGTGTTTATGCAAAGACTTTTACCTTTTGCTTTCGATGAGCTTTTACCGAACCCGCACACACAGCAATAGCAGGTATCATTGAACCCTAAAATGTTTATATTTTAATTTTGATTAATTAAGCTAATAATTAAGTATATAATTAAATTAATGTTTAAAATTTTCCAGAGATCAGTGCATTCTTCCGAGATCTATGCACCCGTACGCTTATAAAAGAGGTCATTGAACAGTTACGTGACAGTATCCCGATTGTGTTGTGCAACTTGGAGAAGATTTTCCCTCCATCCTTTTTCGATGTTATGGAACACCTTCTAATACATCTTCCTCACGAGGCAGAATTAGGAGGGCCTGTGCAGTTTCGGTGGATGTATCCTTTTGAACGATTTATGGGACATTTGAAAGGAAAGGCGAAAACCCTTGCAAGGATTGAAGGATCTATTGTTGTTGGATCTTTAACTCAAGAGACGCCTCATATTATTTCGGTTCCAATGTAAGAACACGTAGAACAACAACACGACGCTACGGTGATGGAGGTGTTGGCGCAGTGATGGAATGGAAGGGGTACGTGATATATTTTCTCCAATCGGAAGAGCTGGCGGAAAAATAAAAGAAATTTGGTGGGAAAGTGATCAACATCGGCAAAGCGCACATACTTACATTCTCCTTAATTGTGAATATGCCCGACCTTTTGAAAGGTATGTGCAACTATTCATTCGCAAACCCATCATGCATAAAAAAAAAAAATTATTTTGATTCAGTTTCCTGCATTGTTTTAGAATGTTTGAGGAGCAAGTGGATGAGGTTTATCCATGACTTTCAAAAGACGAAGTAACCGCTCTTAAAGAACGGGATTTTGCAGCTTGGTTGAAAACGCAGATCGCATATGGTGACACAACGTATCCAGTGTGGTTTCGGGAGTTAATACAAGGACCGCTCGGAAAGATCACAACTTCTCCTATGTATTTCACTCGTGGTTACGTGTTCCACACCTTAAGTCATGGTCAACGTCGAGAAACCGCGAATTATGGGGTAATTGTGTCGGGTGATTCAGTTTTTTATGGTCTTCTAACGGATATTATTGAAGTGCAGTATCCGGGATTAGTCAATTTACGAACAACTCTCTTCAAATGTGATTGGTTTGATCCAACACTCGGTCGTGGTGTTCGGTACAACAAATTTGGTGTGATCGACGTCAACCAGTCACGACGATATCGGAAGTTTGAACATTTTATCCTTGGATCACAAGCTGAGCAAGTTACTTTCATTCTTTATCCTCGGGTTAAGACTAGCGGTATAGCATGGAGTGCAGTAGTCTGAGTAGTTCCAAGAGGTTTAATTATGGGTAACGATGAAGTTCCTATGCAACAAGATGTCATTGGTAGGACAATCATTCCAACAAATCAATCGACGGAAGATGTATTCCTTGTCGACCCCGATAATCAAGTTATTGAAGATATTGTGGATGATGAAGACGACGGAGGTGCAGATGAATTCGATGGAGGTGCAGATGAATTCGATGAAAGTAGCGAAGTCGAATCTGTTAATTCCGATAATAATAATGAATAATTTTTTTTTTGTGTTTTTGTAATATTTGTGTGTGTTATTTGTAATATTTGTGTGTGTTTTTGTAATATTTGTAATCTTTGTGTGTTTTTGTAATAATTTTTGTGTGTGTTATTTGTAATTATTTTTGTGTGTGTTATGTGAAATATATAAATAAATTATATTTTTTTAAAATAATATTTAAATTTGCAACGAAATAGCAAGGATTGATAAATATTCGTTGCTAAATCTAATTTTCAAATGGTTACAGATTTAGGGGTTCATGATCGTTGCTAAATCGTCGCTAAACATAATGACGTATCGTTGCTAAATCGTCGCTATTTCGTTGCTAAACAAGATTCCTTGCCAATTCGTTGCTAAGTCGTTGAAAACCTTCGAACTTTAAACCCCTAAAACACCACTTAATATCGATTTATATGAGTTTTGCTTGACTAAAAAAGTGTACAAAACTAGTAATATATTTGTATAAAATAATAAAAATTATCGATTACAAAATTATACTTAACACATTTAAGCTAATTAAACCATAACTTATAAGAGTTTATACTATAAAGTTTATTATAAACTAGTTTATAAGTTTTTTTGTAATATATTGAGTTTGTGACTTCTTATGATCAATGTTATAAACTCGTTTTGGCGAAAAAGTGGTAAAAAAATGATAAAAACCGAATTTAGGGTTCCAAACCCTAAAATAAGGGTTTAACTTTAGCGACGATTTAGCAACGAATAGCGACGATTTAGCAACGAACTTGGAAGTACGATGAAGGTCGTTTCGTGTCACGTTAACATATAACTACGAACTAGCAACAAATCGTTGCTAAATCGTCGCTATTTATAATTAACAACGAAATAGCAACGATTTCTTACATTCATGTACTTCTTAAATACGATGTAAGTCGCTTCGTGTCACATTAACATATAGCTACGAAATAGCAACGAAGTAGCAAGGAATCGTTGCAAATCGTCGCTATATGGAATCGTTGCTAAATCGTCGCTATTTTTTCGTTTGCCGCGGGTGGGAAACCAAAAGTTTTAAACCAAAAGTAGCGACGAAATAGCGACGACCCAAAAACCTATATATACCCGACGAGTTTTCTTCATTTTTCACACAAATCTCATTCTCTCTCTCTCTAAACATTTTCATTATCTCTCTAAAAAAACCCAACTCCAAAACCATTCCTAAACATGTCTCAAAATAACCAACCCCCTCATTACTTTAATTTCATAAGGAAACGGTCCGGTTCCACTTCTAATTCAAACTCCAACCCTACCGAACAACCACCCCAACAAAACCCAATATAAGAGAATATTCCCGATGCTCCAGCCAATCCCCCCGTCGATTTACCACCACCTCAGCATCTTGGACCGCACATGCAGCGGATCCTCGACTTTCTTCGAAAGGACATTTTGGTAAGTAATTAAAATATTATATTATTTTATGCAATTTAATTAATTGATTTTCAATTATAATAATTACTAACGGTAAATTTATTTTTCGTAGGTTTTGCGATAACAAAGTTAGTAGGAGTGTGTCCGATTCGATGAAGACGTATTTCGTGGAGCCGCACGTCAACTGGTCGCAGACGCCGCCTTATATTCGGGACATCTGGTTCGAATCTTTTGCGGTAAGTAAATTTTTAATTATTTAAATTTTAAAAATTAAACATTATAAAAATTTAATATAAATATTTAATGTAATAAAATAACATATATATTATATAAAATGTAATAATTATTACAAAATTTATTTTATTATTATTTAAATTTTATTTTAATATTTTAAAAAACTCAAATAGCAAAAATGGCATTGGCGGGAGGAAGACATGTTTAAAGTCTGCAAGGGTTTCGAGGAGAAAGTCATGCATCGGCTCACCGGGATCATCAACAAATGGAAGAGCAAGTAGCTGAAAAAGGGAGATGAGGCGAAACCCATAGCAATTGACGGGGAGGTGTGGAAGGGCCTTTGTAGCTACTGGACGAACCCGCATTCGGTTCAAGTTGCAGATAGCTGCTCCAAGTCCCGACTCACACCGATCGACGAGACCGGTCCATATGTACACACTTCATGACCAACTTCTTACGCCGGACGGCGTATTCATATGGTAAATTTCAAATTTAAAAAATATATATTTAAAATTTTATTACATTTTTTAAAAATATAAAATTTAAAAATATATAATTTAATTATAATTTTCAAAAGCGCGAGGAGAGGGGCGAGCTTCCGCCCATTGTGGAAATCTTTAAGAAGGTCCAGAAGAAGAAAGACGGACCTATGTGAGTTCACGATCTAAAAAGATCGTGAACGCATATGAGGCTAGACTCGCCGAGCGGGTTAGTCAGGGATCGACGTCGGCCGATGGTAGTTCAGTCAACTCCTCGGGACAGCTGTCGGTCACCGAGTGCGACCAGATCTACTATGATGTAATGATTTCAAATTATTTAATTTAATTCAAATTAATATTGTTTATATTATCTAACGATTTTAAATTTGTCTATGTAGGTTGCCCCGAAGACAAAGAAGAACCGCACTTTTGGAGTCGGTTCGATGGTGACTATTCCCGCTGCTTCATTTTCGCAACCTCGTCGCACTGCCCAACATCACGCCGAAGAGAATGTTCAGTTGAGGGAGCAGATAGCGGAACAAGATCGCCGCTATCAGAACATCACGGACTTCTTCTCCATCATCGCGATGGAAAGTCCAAACTTCGCGAGGTTGATGGAGCTGCGGGGAGTTCAACCGACCCAGCCACCAGTGATCCCTCCAGAAGTAGCGGAAGCGGCAGCTCAAAACCTCGGACGTGATCTCGGGATTGATGATTTCGTCGTCGATCCCGCCGATCCTAATGATCCGTTGTTTAGTTTTATTGTTTTTTTAAATATTATGTATTTTTTTAATATATTTATAAATTTTTTTTTAAAAAATTTATAATTGTTTTTTTATAATTTTTTTTTTATAATTGTTTTTTTTTAAAAATTTTTTTATTAAATCGTTGCTAATTCGTCGCTTAGCTACGATGTCTTCACACATCGTTGCTTAGCGACGAATTAGCAACGATTCGTTTTCGCAAAATCTTTAAATTGGAAATTTATTTTTTATATATCGTCGCTAATTCGTCGCTAAAGTTTTACGATAAACGACGCTTATTCGTCGCTAATTTAGCAACAAATTAGCGACGACTCCTAAATAGCGACGATTAGACGGCGTCGCTAAATTTGCGACGATTTAGCGATGATTCTAAAATAGCGACGATTTAGCGATGATTCTAAAATAGCGACGATTTAGCGACGAAATCTTCCATTGTTATTTTCCCGGTTTCTTGTAGTGATATGACAATCAAAAATGTTTTGACCGAGCACCATGTAAGAAGAGTGAGACCCAAAGTTGCATGGAATATTGTAGAGACATAAACCTTTTATAATACGGAGGTGTGGGCACGAAGCGGATATCTTGGATTTTATGATATCCGTATCGGCTTCGCTCTGTCCAGAACAACAATTCTTTGATCTCTATTTGCTTCGTTTTAAATTGGACATCATGATGTCCGGTTATATGTAAAAATTCAAATATCTTCTCCCCTCGGTAAAATAATCATAAAATAAGAAAAAAACCAAAAGCCTAAATAAAAACTCAAAAAACAATCAAAATTGTTGTGAACCATTCGGTTCAATATAAGTGAATGGACGGACCGTTGGGCCCTAAAGCACAAGAGAGATTTTGGTCACTCCTTATTTATATTAGGGTTTATGATATATTGTATTTCCCTATATAAAGCCCCCTTAAGTTAATGAATAAAGACAACATTCATTCATCCAATTTACAACACGTTATCAGCACGAGTTTGCTCTTAACAACACTAACCCTAAAAATCGCAAAACACTGTTCACGCAAAACACTGTTCACGCAAAACATTGTTCACGCAAAACTCTGTTCATCACCTACACTGTTCATCGCCGACATTGTTCATCAATGATGTTCATCGGTGTTGTTCATCCCAACGTGAGTTACCGAGGTCTTTAGCTCCCAGTCCTAACCAATTCAGAATTCAATCGGTGAACAAGGTAACATCGAAATCTCAAAAGCTAAAGAACAACCTCGAATTTAAAAGTAACTTATCAAAATATTACTTTTCTGTTTAATTTTATAATATTTTAAATAAGCGTATAAAAATATATATATTTTTTAATATTTAAAGTTTCCATAAAGATTTAATATAACCAAAAATTATGCACTGTTTGAAACAATATAAATTACGTATATAAAATTATATCTCTGTTTTAATAATTGTTTGTTAAAATTATTTTTCGGATTTATTTAGTTTATTAAAATAAATTCGGATTTTTTTTAAGTTATATATAAAAAAAGTTGAATTTTTTTTTTCTAAATCTGATTATTAAATCTAGCTTTCGCTTCTGTTAATGTTATTTTCGAACAATAAAAATTATTTTCGAAAACTAAGTATTTTTCCGAAATTTTCTTCGGCCATGGCGGCCAAATTTAAGTTTTTTATTAGGATTTATGTGAAACCTGAAAATTCATTATGATAACATGAAACGTTCCTTTTCAATAAATTACAATAATTTTTATGTGGGCTTTAACTGTTTTTCAACCCATAATGAAATTAATTAAATAAAAAAAAATTAAGGCAATAAAAAGGGTAAGATTCGGATTGAGCGCATATCCATTTAAGGAATTGACAGAATATATTTAAATCTATCACTGCAGGGAATCGAACCCATAATCGATTCAACTTCCCCCTTCCTAAACCAATGTGCCACTTAATATATTCTATTATGTAGTTTCACAAACTTTTTAATAAATGTCTGAACAGAAATAATAAAACAATTTGTTAAATCAATATTTAAATTAGATTATACATTTTATAAAATCTAATAAAATTTCTAATAAACTTTATAAAATCAAATAAACTATATCTTAAAACTGAAAAAAAATCAATATAATCACCAAAGAACGGTGTTATTACCCAAAAGCCTAATTCAATCAGAAGAATCTCAGATTCCAGGAATTCAAATCCATGAATGTATATTTGATCATATTGTTCATATTATTTAAGGTTTTATATGACTATCGGTTTTGGAATATAACTATCGGTTTTGGAATATGACAATCAAAAATCTTTTGACCCAGCACCATGCAAGAAGAGTGAGACCCAAAGTTGCATGGAGTATTGTAGAGACATAAGCCTTTTATAATACAGAGGTGTGGGCACGGAGCGGATATCTTGGATTTTATGATATCCGTGATATGCTTCGCTCTGTCCAGAACAACAATTCTTTGATCTCTATTTGCTTCGTTTTAAATTGGACATCCGGTGTCCGGTTATATGTAAAAATTTAAATATCTTCTCCCCTATAAAATAATCATAAAATAAGAAAAAAACCAAAAGCCTAAATAAAAACTCAAAAAATAATCAAAATATCATTATTTCACTTGTTAAAAAAGGGTAGTTAATTTTAAATACGTCAAAAATCCAAATGAATTTCAAAAGAGCAAAAAAGTATCTTATTCTATTGTTATTCAATTTATAGATACTCAAATCATTATTATTTTAAAAAAGCAAGGGATTCATTTTAAGAATAATAAAGTTTCATCAAAATAATTATTCATTCAAAATACATTGAAAACTTTATAATACATAAACATATATTCTTTAGTAATTGGTTATGATTTATAAATTTTTTTGATTCACTGACTCTCTAACCTTTTTTAGAAAATACTTTCCAATTTACAACCAATAATACTATTTAAAAAAGCAAGGGGTAATTGTAAAACTAAACCCTTCAAAATGCAATTCACAAAAAGTGTACAATCAGAAATTGTATTTCACAAAATTACACATAAAACTAAATACTAATCTAAATAAATAATGAACCCATATAATTATTTTTTAATTTGGAGAATAAAGGGTAATTATATGGTGTAAGTTTAGAAAGATTTGTATTAAGTATAGTTTTGTGAAAGAGAGTTTTTTTTTATTACATCGTGAAAGAGAGTTTCAAAGAGTATAATTTTGTGAATTTCTCAAAAACCAACTAACCAATTCTTATAAAATTAATTTCAAATCTAATATATATTCTCTCACTAATGGGGAAACATAATTAGGAAAAATCTATATATTATTTTTGAAGTACTAATTTGAATATGTCCAAAAAATCACACTTATTTACACATTATGCCATTGGACATAAAAAGAAATATTTTTGAACATTTAATTACGAAAAACAAAATAAGGAAATATTACAATTCTCTCCAAAAATAAATAAAAAATATTAAAGAAATTATGTAAAAAATATTTGAAAAACAAAATAAAAATATGTAATTCACATAAATACATTATTACATAGTTTTTTTATCTATATATTATTTTTGAAGTACTAATTTGAATATGTCCAAAAATCACACTTATTTACACATTATGCCATTGGGCATAAAAGGAAATATTTTTGAACATTTAATTACGAAAAACCAAATAAGGAAATATTACAATTCTCTCCAAAAATAAATAAAAAATATTAAAGAAATTATGTAAAAAATATTTGAAAAAAAAAATAAAAATATTTAATTCACATAAATACATTATTACATAGTTTTTTATAAAAACTACCATTAAAATTTTATTTAAATCAAAACAGGTTTAATTAATATTATTAAGAATTTAAAAACGAGTTGAAACAATTTTTTGTTAAAAATATCAAACAATAAAAAACAAAATAGTTTGTTAACGAGTTTGATTTCCGGTTCGATTATAAACAAAAAAGAAGAAATTGCAATTCTACTAAAATTTAAATCATATATTACATATTTAGAATATGTTTACAACAATTATTTATATATATATAATCAAAATAATTATAATTTTAAATAAATTTGGGTAAATCGCAAAATATGATTTGTGTATTTTGATTAGGTTTCGGTTTTTATTTTGAATCCGTCTATTTTCGAATCCTAAATATAATAAATAATAAATTATTGGTCTAATCAACTTACAAATTATATTAAATGTTTGCTATACGAAATATATAATAAAAATATATATTATTATTTTTGAACTTTTCCAAAAAAAACTAAGTTAACTACCTACTATGTCATTGGTTTTAAACTCACTTAAAGAGTTATGTGAAACTTACACACAAACATATCTCATTCTATATATATACTTTTTAAAATTGACTTAAATATCAACAAAAACAATAAAACTGATTTTAACATAAAATCAACCACTAATTTAATATTTATTATATTTTTGATATAATCTTTTTATTTTTCTTTCGGAGGTCTATAAAAATTTTCAGAATATAAATATTTTTAAAAAATTATATAGGTTAGTTTTTATATATAATCATTGTCCATATTATAATTTTCTATTTATATTAATATTTTAGATGTTAATAAACATCTATATTGAACATAGATAAAGTTTGTTTAAATCAATTAACACTAGCATAACAATTATTTATTAACGGGTTAGGTTTCTAGAAAAATTCTAAATAAATGACAATAAGTTTAAAAATAATGATTAAACTTTATCATAAACAAATTTCGGGTAATTCGGGTTCAAATCTAGAAATTTGTTTTGCCTCCGGGTTTTCAGGTAGTAAATTTATCAATTCGTTCGGGTTTTTATTTTTGGAACGGTTTCGGTTCTTTAATTTCGGTTTGGTTCCAATTATGTACTTCAAATATAATTATAACTATTATTATTTTTAATAATTTTTGGGTAGTTAGAGTAGTTTAGTTTAGTTCTACAAAATTGAGTTCGGTTCAGATTCGATTTCGGGTATTATGGTAGTAAATTTCCCTATACATTCGAGTTATTTGTTTTTAGAATCGGTATTGATTTGGGGATTTCGGTTTGGTTTGGGTTCGGTATTTCGGATCCGGAAGTTTTGTCCATCGCTAATTTTTATAGTTTATAATAGTTTGGAATTAATAAACCAACTTACAAATTATATTAAGATTTTGCTATATAAAATATAATTC
Source organism: Cochlearia excelsa (assembly GCA_963556525.1). NCBI lineage: Eukaryota > Viridiplantae > Streptophyta > Magnoliopsida > Brassicales > Brassicaceae > Cochlearia > Cochlearia excelsa. The sequence goes on from OY748328.1 coordinate 19,342,685, forward strand.
TCATTAAATATAATGAGAATTATATATATATATCGGAGAATCACAAAACTACACCATTTGAATTACATTTCACAAAACTACACCATTTCAAAAATATTTCACAAAAATACACCTAAACACTCAAAATTAAATCCAAATAAACCCTATCCACACAATCATACCCCTTAATACTATACCCTAAACACTAATTAGCGAACCTAAATGAAAATATTTTAATTTTGGTAATTTTTAAAAGGGTAAATCAAGCTTTTAAAATTTTGAAAGGGTGTAAATTTGTGAAAATATTGAATTAGGTGTAGTTTTGTGAAGGAAGAGTTGAAATGGTGTAGTTTTATGAATTTCTCTATATTTATTTGCATAAACAATGAAAGAACAAAATACTCTTTAGAAATTCTGAATATTTTTATTTATTTTACAAAAATAGAAAAAATATTACAAACTTCTAAATTAATTGTATATATATAAAACTATTTATAAAAAACATAAACCCGTGGTACACCACGGGTTAAATCCTAGTATTACTTAAAAAATGAGGAGATATGTTTCTTTTTGATCTTTGACCATATATAAAAATACCTTTTAAGTAACTTTAGTGAGTATATATATATATATATATATAACCATGGAAAATAAAATAACCAAAATCATCAAAAGTTTAGCAGAATTGTATTAAAATGTCTACCAACAAGAAAATCCTAATCGCATTGGTTCTGACCATCATCATGGCCACATCTTCGGTTCATTGTTTTGATACCACTTCAGGTAATACTTTACTACATTACCTCTACATAATTTTATAATTTTATGAATGTATACTTCTTGGTCTTAGCATTTTTTACACAGGCTTTAGAATAAAACAAGACTATGAAAAATGCTTTGACCCAACACCATGTAAAAAGAGGGGAACCCAAGGCTGCATGGAGTTTTGTAGATTCATAAGTTTTCAATTATATGGAAAATGTCTTCCCACCCAATGTTGTTGTTATTCCAAAACAAAATAATCTTAATCACTTATACTTCAAAAATATGATCAAATATTTGTATTTGCAAAAAGTATCCTTTTCTTTTATTGAGAAAATTGGTTAGGATGATAATTTTAAGTTTTCTAAATAAGATTATGGTACTTTTAGCTTTAATTTGCAAAAGATATAATTCATAATTTAAAAAGGGGAATTTAGGATCAGTATACAATTTGTGGGTCATAATTGAGGTGTACTATGCATAGGTATGATTACAATTTCACCCTCAAACATAAATAATACCCATTGCTAGCAAATTTAGTTTATATGGGTTATGGGAATATTCTGACAGACTCTTACTTCTCTCTTATAGGTCACTTCATCTTTTTTTTTTTTTTTTTTTGTCAACATTTGGGCCACAAATGGCTGACCCATTAGCCAAACTTACACTATCGTAGGCGCGGGGAATCGATCCCGGGTGGGATGGTGCTACCTGCCTCCTGTGGACTTATGAATGCCACTAGACCAAGGCCACTTCCCCGGTCACTTTATCTTTTTAAAAACCAAAATTTGCTAACTTTTTTCAAAAATTAAAAATAATAAGAAAACCAAAATTTGCTAACTTTTTTAAAAGTAAATGGTTAATATGTGTAGTTTTTATGTATGGAAATAGTCTACTAACTATCCTTCTAAGGACAGTTGCAAAAATAAGTCTGTGACACAATAATAGTATGATATTTTTAAAAGTAAATGGTTATTATGTGTAGTTTCTATGTATGATAATAGTCTACTAACTAACCTCTTCTATCGGAGGGTTTACAGTATACTGTATAGGGTAAAGGGTTTAGGGTTTAGGGTATAGGGTTTAGGGTTTTGGTTTTAGAGTTTAGGGTTAAGGGTTTAGGGTTTAGAGTTTAGGGTTTAGGTTTTGGGTTTAGGTTTTGGGTTTACCTTTTAAAAATAATAATCACCTATTTAATTCAAAATTGTGGTTTATAAATAGTCACCTATAAATAAATAATAGTTTGTTTATAAATACTCACCTATTTATTATAGTTACAAATATATCTTATGTAATATTTCTAAAATAGTCATCTATTTATTATAGTTACAAATATATCATATGAAATATTTCTAAAATAGTCATCTATTTCATCCGTATAGGATAAAGGGTTTAGGGTATATTGTATAGGGTATAGGGTATAGGGTTTAGGTTTTACGTTTTAGGGTTTAGGGTTTAGAGTTTAGGGTTTAGAGTTTAGGGTTTAGGTTTTGGGTTTTGGGTTTACCTTTTAAAAATAATAATTACCTATTTAGTTCAAAATTGTGGTTTATAAATAGTCACCTATAAATAAATAATAGTTTGTTTATAAGTAATCACCTATTTATTATAGTTAGAAATATATCATATGAAATATTTCTAAAATAGTCATCTATTTCAATTGTACTCTAACATGATGTACCATTTGTTCGGTAAGTTGGTAAGGTCAAAGAATTTAGGGTTTAGATTATTGGCTATCGGGTCTAGGTCATGTTGTTTATGGATTATGTTTATCATAGCATTATAATGACAATAGTTTAATATTATTAAAATTTTAAATCATGTAATATTTTAAACATAGTAGACTATTAACCTGGTTACTGAACATGAATCACCATCAATTTTTCAAATCTGGTTTTTAAATAGTCACCTAAACGTTAAATAGTTGGTTTATAAATAATCACATATATTGTTCTAAATAGTCGTTTACCAAACTGCTTATGCTAAGTTTATTAGGAATAATTTATCAAGTTAATAGATAAATATTATCAATTTATCAAAATAACCAATATCTACTAGTTGTATTTTTTAAGATTTTTGAATCTTTTCACTGACAAAATAGATTTAGGGTAGTTTGGTATTAAAAAAAAAATTGTACTCTCTCTTATTATTTTTGCAAATTAATCTACTATTTTGTCATTTCACCCAATTTTTACCTCAATAAGTAATATTGAGCTAAATCGTCCATTTAAAAAGACAATTATACCATTATATTAACTTACTAAAAGTTTATATTTTTCAAAACTGATCAAATTTTAATTGGTTAGGAAGATCATATTAAGCTTTCTCAATAGGATTACGGTAGTTTTAGCTTTTATTTACAAAAGAAATATAATTCATGATTTAAAAAGACACTTATATTTTTATGTTAAAGATTTATATTTTTAAAAACTGATCAAATTTTAGTTAATTTATAATTAAGAAATAAAATTAAAAATAGTTTATTTTAAAATATTCTTATTTCCACTAATAAAACTAATGAGAACCAAAAGCCTAATTAAAAAAGAAAAGTGTCAACACTTAAAAAATTCATTAACTCGCCGAAAGAAATCGAGAGGACACTCGGCAGCTCTACAATCACGCCGTTTCACGGTGAGGATAGCAACAATATCATCGGATCGACTTACATGACGTTTCACGACAACGATTCAAGAGCTTAATCTTGTGGATATGTGATGATTCATTGCTATTTACGGAGAGGGTGACATCGATTCCGATTCACGCTAACGATCAACGGTTCCGATTCCCGATTCCCGATGATTCAATAAAACATATGTCCACGTTCGTGAATACAAATAGAAGATTTTTTGTGAATAGATGATGAATGACATGGTCATTATCTATATATTAACCAAGTAGGCTTTAAATGTGGTATTAACATCGGTTGTTTCTGGGCATCGATATGGAGATTGTTAGAATTAAATCGAGAGACTATGGAGGAGGAGATTGTGTGGAGAAAGTTTTGGTGAGAGAATTAAGAAGATCAGAAGAGGGAGATTTGAGAAAGTAGTATATTTGTGAAGAGTCTATTAGTCAACTTCATGATTTACAAGAGTCATTACAAGATTTAAATAGAGGATAAGAGAGAGATAAGAGAGATATTCAAATTTGAATTTCAAATACGAGAGTTGTTGTGACTGGAAGGTGATACCATCTCTTTTGTCCACTTGTTTCTCCTTGAATATTCTTTAATTGTCTTGTTTCCCAAGTTACTTCCTCGTTCTTTAAAACACTCTAATGCCTTTGAAGTGGCTTCTTTAGATCATTAGTCTCAATACTTGCCGCAAGTTTAGCCCAATGCAATAACTAAGATTGGAACCTTATGTCTAACCTCATTAAAACCTTATGAAGCAAAACCACTTGAGTTAAAAGCATTACTTAAAGGAAAAAGAGTATTAGCACTCGGTTAAGGGTTTTCCCCTTGTGCGCTTGAGTCTCCTTTGACTTTTCATACTAGGCTTCTTCCTTGGACTCATTTTGGCTCAGTTCTTTCGATCTCCCCCTTAAGGTTTTACCGGATCAACTTTATGTTTTTGACAGTTATTCCTTAAGGGTTCTTTTACAATGCCCAACAAGCTTCTTTTAACTTCTTCGACTTGATTGGGTTTCTTATCTGTTTGACACATCTTTCGTTTGGGAAGTTGATGTCTTCTCCCTTGGATGAGATTAGGACCTTTGTGTACCTTCTTTCTTTGACTCCACTTCACGGTTTTCTCTTCATACTAGGCTTCAATGTGAATGAATTTTGAACCTTCCTTTGAACACTTTGACTTCCTTCTTCCTTCTCTTGGTTTCTCCTTTGTGGCTTCCTTCTAGTCCTTGGTCTTTCACTCTTTGAAGCTTCAAGAGATTCAAAAGAATTAATACTTAGTAAAGACGTATAGAAATCCACAATAAAGAAGTTTCAATCTGAAAACTCATTTTTGGTTAATAGATTAAGCAATCTTTAAACAAGTGAGTAATCCTACACTAAGCAAAACTATGTGACAACCTTTAGTTCGTAGTGGTTTGATGCTCTCTTGTAGTTGCATTTTGGATTCTTCTTTGACTTTTTTATGAAGTCTTTCGATTTTCTGGTTTGTGCAATTGGAACAAGGTGATGGAATTGGCCTTGTTTGGCTGAGTGATGATGAAAGGCGGCTTTGCTCTTTGTTGATGCTTTAGTCGAATGAAAATGAGATTAGTTCGACCTTGTTCTTTGATAGATACTTAACCGAGCCAAATGATTATGGATTGGGTTGGTCTTGCTATTGGTAGATGCTTGACTGGATGGTGATGAGATGGTTCAAGACTCTTTCTTTAAGAGTCTCTTCTAGTTTTGGCTTTGCACTTTGATATCCTTGGCCGAATGGTCCTTCTTTGAGCTCTTTGACATCTTGGACATACTTTAGTTGTATCCAAGTGTTCTAGCCGGAAGAGGTTTCTTCTTTGAGTTTTGGCTTTGTGAGATGCTTGGCCGGATGGTTCTTCTTTGTGTTCTTTGACATCTTGAACATGCTTTAGCATTCTTATCCGGATGGGATTTCTTCTTTTCTTCTTTGTTGAACTTCTTTCTTCAAGAAGACTCTTCAAATTTCGGCTTCACATTTTGGTAATTTTTTGGCGGAATCACTACTAAAAAAAATTCATATAGCCACGGTCGTATCGGTGGCTATAGTGTTAAATCCGTGGCTATACGCTCGTGACTAAAAAATTTCGTGGCAAACCGTGGCTAAATAGCCACGGATTTTTTCTATAGCCACCGATACGGTCGTGGCTATATGACTATTTTTTAGTAGTGAATGTACCATAACTTGGACGTAACCCAACGTCTTTTCGTCAAGTAGACTCGGATCTCCTTGAATTAAACGTAACCCAACATTACTTGGCGTAACCCACCGTAACTTGGACGTAACCCATCGTCTCTTTTTTCGAGTAGACTTGGATTCTTTGATAAGTCTCTTTTTCAAGTCGATTCTTTTGTTCTCCATCTTAATTATGAAAACGTGTGGTTCAAGTCAATGTGTTTCGATACATATCTTTTTTTCCCCTCATGGTTAATATGGGATACTTCGTTTGGGATGCTTGTTCTTCACGGCTTGGACTAAGCAAGCTCAGAGCAACTCCATTGGTGGATCTTACCATAACTGTTTAGTTAATTTTTTAATTGAAATTTAATCAAACTTTATACTCTTAAGAAACTTTCACTTTATTTAATGTTTTTGCAGTCCAATGGTGGATTTTAATCTCGGGATTTTAATAAAACATAATTTTTTTTATTAAAAAAACAATTAAAAATAAAAATACATTACATAAAACATATTTTAGAAGAAAAAAACATATTACAATACATATCAATTTTTTATGATCCGAATTTTTGCCAAATATGCTCTACCAAATCTGCTTTTAGTTGTTCGTGTCTTCTTTTATCCTTTAGATGATATCGGTTAACCATCTCATTGGTGACATTCGAAGGGATACTTGTTGAAAATGTATAATCCACTGTAGGACTCATATCGTCTCCTTGAGTGAATTCAGATTTATCCCAATGAGTGTATCCATCTCGTTCGTCTTCAACTATCATGTTGTGGAGTATGATACATGCTTTCATTATTTTCCCAATTTTTATCTTATCCCAAAAAGTGCCGGGTTTTTGACAATAGCAAATCGAGCTTGCAAAACTCCGCAAGCCCGTTCCACATCTTTTCGAACATCTTCTTGATACATTGTGAACATTGATGTTTTGGGATCTTGAGGAAGTGTAATGGATTGGATAAATGTTGCCCATTTAGGATAAATACCATCGATTATATAGTAAGTCAAACCATACTCGCGTCCATTGACAAAGTATTTAACTTTAGGAGTTCGACCATATATAACATCATCAAATACCGGTGAACGAGCAAGAACATTGAGATCGTTTAATGTACATGGAGCCCCGAAAAAGGCGTGCCAAATCCATAGGTCGTGTGAGGCTACCGCCTCTAGAACAATTGAGAGTTTTCCAAAACCACGTGTATATTGTCCCTTCCAAGCAGTGGGGCAATTCTTACATTGCCAATGCATACAGACGATGCTCCCTATCATCCCGGGAAATCCCCGAGCCTCGCCAACATACAGTAAAGTTGAAGATCGTTCGGTGTGGGTGTTTTGAGGTACTCATCCCCGAACAAATCTATGATTCCTTCGACGAATTTTTCCAAACACATAAGAGTCGTACTTTCACCGAGCCGGAGATATTCGTCCACCATATCCCCCGCACTTCCATAAGCCATAATCCGAATTACCGTTGTACATTTCTATAGTTCGGAGATACCTAATCTTCCCGTAGCATCTCTCTTTTGTTTGAAAAATGGTACCTCATTGGATAAGCGGTCAACTATTCGAGTGAACAAAGGTTTGTTTATTCGAAACCGTCGTCGGAATAGATGAGATGGATATGTTGCATCATCGCTAAAATAATCGTTCCATAAACGACGATGACTATGCTCACGGTCTCTTTCTATGAATCTTCGTTTTTTCTTGGGAACATGAGAAGTTTCAAGAGCATTGGCTTGTTGATCTAAAAGTTCATCGAAAGATTGGTTGAAAGCATTATCTAGAGCTTCACTGAATTCATCGTTGAAATCGAAAGGGTTAAAATCAAATGGATTGTGAGATGAAAAAGCCATATGAGCTTTGTGTTTGTGAGCTTTGTTTTTATGAGTTTTGTGTTTATGAGCTATGAGTGTATACAATTTGTGTTTATGAACTTTGTGTTTATGAGCTTTGTGTTTATGAGCTATGAGTGTATACAATATTTTTTTATAGTGTTGAAACAACATAAAACAACATTCAACTTTTGTCACAGATACAACATAAACTCACGGATACAACTTAACAAACCAAGAGACAATAACAAAAGACTATAACAATAACAAACCAAAACAAGAGAGTCACATATACAACTTCTCAACTTCTCAAGAGAGTCGCGGATACAACTTCCTGCAAAACAAAGGTAGTATCAACATACAAAGAGTAAAACCAAACCAAAATTTTCAACTTTAAACTTTAACCAACACAAAGCTTACCTTTTAAACTTAAACTTTTAACCAGTGTTCAAGAAAGCGCTAAGCGGTAGTCGGGCGGTGACCTTCTGCCTAACGCCTAGAACGCCTAGTTAAAGCCTAGGCATTTTTAGGCGGTTTAGGCGATTTTTAAAAAAATATTATATATTTTTATACATAGTATATGATATGACAAAATTACATTATAAAAAATATCAAATTTTAAATTTTACAAATAAATCTATACTTAACATAAGTAAAAAAAATTATAGGAAGTATAAATATTTTTATACATAATTTTTACTATATTTTTTAAAAAAATCAAAAAAATATGAGATATATTTAATTCCGCCTGGCCCGCCTAAATCCGCCTAGTCAACGCCTAGTCCGCTTAATTCCGCCTAAATTCCGCCAAATTTACTCATCCGCTTAATACTACCGATTACACTAAAATCCAATTGGTTAAGCTCCGCCTAGCGCCGCCTAGACGGGCGCCTAGGCCGCCTAGATATGCCCTTTGACCGAAAGTCAAATTCCCATATACCTTTTGACTTTCGGTCAAAGACTATTATTTACGTTTTGATTTATTTTTAAATAAAAAAAATATTTTCAAAAACTGGAAATACCAATATTTTTAATTTAATTTAACGATTTTTATAAAAATATTTTAAAAATCAAAAAATGAATTTAAAATGTTTTTATAAAAATCATCAAAATATGATTATAAAATCCATTTTAAAATCATATTTTGTGAATTTTATAGGTTAAGAAGTTAAAATATTACCATTTGGGTTCGCAAATCCAAATCCAAGACCCTCTGATTAGTTTAAGGTTTAGATTTGAAAATATTTAGTGTTTTAAGTTTTAGTCAACAAAAGTCAAAGGATATAGAAACTCAAGAAGGGTAGTTGTGAATATAATTTTGAGTCAAAGGACATTTCGAACAAAGAGCAAAACAAAGACCAAACTTTAATGAATGTGTTTGAAGCTATTTCTTAATAGAACAGAGAGCAAAGATGACAACAAGAACAATTAACATAGAACATAGGAGGTGATTGGTTGAGGTTTTAGATATTTTGGAAAGCTAATATTTTTCTACCACCACAAATATAAACCAATCAAGTGTTGTCTTTAAAAAAAAAGTCCAAAGACACTTTATTTCCTTTTTAATTTATTTTGGCCCTGCAGAGCCATTTTTCTAAATCCCAAAAAACAAGCTTTTCATTTTTTCCTAAATTCACAGCCAAAAACACTACAACCAAAAAATCTAAAGCCTAAAATCCTACAACAAAAAAGTTCAAAGTTACGGCCTAACCAATCAAGCCCATAAGCTTATTAAACAAGAACCAGAGTTATCCAACACAAACAGAAGCAAAGACAACATTACACAACATTAAAAAGCATGGTTTACTACATAGAAAGCATCTCATTGATGAATTTATTCTTGAGAGTTATTTCATTTAAGGTTAGTGGTTCAGTTTTGTTGAGTAGGCTGTCAAAGATTTTCCCATTACACATCTTCTCTTTAGCTTGACTCTCCTCTTTTTTGGCTGCTATTTCTTTTTTTTAATAGACCACAACTCTTGAAACGCCTTGACTAAGCTGGACTCATAACATAGATTGTCTTCTTTTGAGCAAGCTTTCTTGGCCTTACGTTTGGTTGTCTTTATACCAGGAGGCCTTGGTTCTTTAGGGTCTGACTCACCTACTTGGTATGAAGGACCAGAGTCATCCAACTTCCTTTTCTTGGATCCTTCATCACACTTGATTGTGCACCATTTATGGTCATTCTTGAGATCTAACCAACAATGTTGCAAGTTGAACTTCGTTTTGTTGTCTTGAAAGTACATGCCATATGCTACTTTCAAGACATATGCTTCATTTTGACCACTAGTCACTTGCCTACTTGCAAGAGCAAAGTATTTGGCAAACTTTGAAACAACTTCATTGATCTTCTGCCACCTCATTTTGACATGTCCAGCCTCTCTGTTTGCAACTCCTAAAAGGTTTGAGGACGCGTTGTAGTAGTTAGTAACCTTGTTCCAGAAGGCATTGTGCTTTTGCTCATTGACAACAACTGCATCTTTGCTAGTGTTTAGCCAAGAGCTACAAAGCACAATGTCCTCCTTCGGAGTCCATTTCCTCCTCTTCCTTTTCACCTCATCTACTACTTCACAATCATCTTAGCCTCTCCCATTTGGTTAGTAGACTGTGGAACTGGAATGGATCCAAGTCCCACAGTAGAAGGAAACAAAGACTCATTTGAGTCTCCTTGGCTATTGAGCAAGTCAATGAAACTAGATGAACCAAATTGATCCATCTAAAGGGAAAGTTAATGTGTTTTACAACGTTAAATTCAGTTTTGAAAAAGTTTATTATGACTTTGTGTAAGGGTTATATGGTTATGAGTTTTATAAAAGAGAAAAATTATAGTTAAGAGTTTGTAGGTAAGGGTTATAGAGAAGCATTCAATGACACTTAAGTAAACATCAAACATCTTAACTACACACATCAAACATCAACAATTTATCATAAAATAATCCACTTAAACTACCACAATATACCATATTTATCACAAAGCAATCAACTTAACTACACTACACCTAACAACCAAACTACATTACACCTAACAACCAAACTACACAGATCTAACCGAAGGTTACAAGGAAGTATTAAAAATTACATGGTTGTGAGCTCCTTGAACACTTAATTAAACCACTATGGAACATTTCGTCAGTGTTACCTACAATGAAAATACACCATCAATAGAGTAAGATGAATCAATAAACTGAAGCTACCAAGTACACATAAATCACTAAATTAAAGCTAAGGATTACAAGCTAATAATCACTAATCAGGAACACATATAACAACACAAAACACTACAAACACATAAACACCAATCTGAGCACAACACTTTACTACACGATTCGAAAACATAAATCTAAGAGACATAGTTACCAATCTAAACCTAAGTAGTATACAAACGCTTACAGAGACAAGTTTAGAGACCAAGAAGAAGGTTAAAGAAGCTTCGTACCTTGACATGCAATTTCCCCCTAATTGATCGATCCGATTGAAACCCTAGCCACCAATCAAGCCGATTAGGGCTTCAATCGTCACAACCCGATGATCTCCGTCGCTTCGTCTTCTCATAACCACACACCTCCGACGATTACACGACGATTTTTGCCGGAAAACAAGAATCACATACATCGCTTTCTTCATCGCCAGTTGAGTCGTCGAAGGAGAAAGAGAGATAAGGAAAAAATGAGAAAAAAATAAATGACCCCGACGAAAACAAAAAAAAAAAAAAAATTAACGAATCACTCACAATCGGACGTGTGTCCGATCTTAGCAAATCTAAAAAAACTTGTATTAGATCGATCTTCGGTTAATTAATTTCTTTTGGGCCCAAATACCAAAAAAATACACTTAAGATCCAAAAAAATACACTTAAGATCCAAAGAAAATACACTTAAGCATCTCCATTGGATGTGCTCTTAGTGCGAAGACTTCTCATCTCTCTCCATTGGATGTGCTCTTAGTGTGAAGACTTCTCATCTCTCTTATGGAACTTCCCTTATACCTTCTGATATATCTTTTTCTTCTCTTTCTTTTAACACGTTGTTGTTTCTATCAATGGTTAGTGGTTCTTCATTTTGGGTCTCTTGTAGACTTTTGAAATGATCCTACATCATTACAAAGACCAAATAGATTTAGGTACGATGATGACCGACATGATTAGCAACTTAAATTACATTACAAATACTTAATTACTAAAAACAAGTACAAGGTAAGATTGCAATGAAGAGCTTATGCCCGAGAATAGTATTGTAACTAATCACAAGTTTAAATTCTAGCTTTCCAAATTAGCATGTATTAATACTTATAATCAAGAGTGAACTAAGCATAAACAAATTTAAACAATAACTCTTATGAACACTAAATAACTTAAGCAATATATTTTCACGATTTCACGATTTCACAATATATCATGCATAATTTATGATATATAAAACATTATTTTTTAATATTAGAACATATATATATATAATTAAAAAATTTATTTAACATGCACTAAAAAATTTTTAAAAAATTATATCAAATTAATATTTTGTAAAATTATTCTCGTGCGCACTAGTAAGAATATAGTCCTATATATATATTAATTGAGGAAACACTTTTGAAATTTGAATGAAAATTTTAAAAGCCCAAAATATGAAATCTAAAAGCCCATAACATTAAATCTTTAATTATTGAAAACTAAATGCCCATAACATCTTAACTATTAAAAGAGAAACATTTTTGTAAAAAAAAAAAATCTATTTACAATGTTGCCACTCAATATAACCAATAGTTGTTTAAATTCAAAGAAAACAAAAAAGGAAAACATATTAATTTCAACACTAAAATAGGAAAAAAACTACTAAAAAAAGAAAAGGAAAATATTATTAATATCAAAATAAAAAATAAACATTTTCAATTTCAAAGGTTAAAAATAATTAATCGAATAATAATATCTAAAAAATTAATTACAAAATAATTTATTAATAAAGTAAAACAATTTTTACAAAATAATTTCATATTTGAATCCAAGGATAATCATAGATTAAATTTTTATCATCAAATATGAATAACAATTATGATCTCCACGTATTTTAATTTTTGTAACGGGTCATTAAAAATCACAAATCGAAATTGAAATCACGAATAATAAATGATATGAAACTAAAATCAATTTTAATTTATTTATAATATATATGTGTAGTTTTTGTGACGGGTTTGAAAATATCAAACATAGTTTATGATATATAATTATATAATCCACGAGATCAAAAACATATAATTCAGGCCATCCTCATAAGAACATAAAAATTTATAATATATTCATTTACTTTATGACACAAGATACCACAAACATATAATTAAAATTGACATTTTTAATATATGATTTACCAAATAACTTTAAATATATAAATTTGTCAATATATCTTATTATTTAAAAATTACAAAAAATAAACCGCACGTACGTGCGGGTCCGTTTCTAGTTTAATCTTAAGTTTAAAGCATAATGTTAATTGAAAAATTATTTTTTTCAACAAGTAATATATATAAGGAATATACCAATATCCACCAAATTGTTATGAAAAACTTATACAAAACAAAAAAGTTATTTATATAAATTAATTGAATAGTATTTGTGATAAAAATATCAAACTTATTTTAATATACAAAAATAAGGGATCATTTTCCAATTGACGAAAATTAAAAATAATTTTGTATTTTCTATATAATACGTATATACCTATAAATTAAAACTCCGTGCTTGGTGTGGGTCAAAAAATTTAGTACATATTTAAATTAAAAATCTAGTACATATTTAAATTAATTTAATCTAAAAAACAAATTCGCGAATATTGTGAATTTTCTTCTAGTAAAAACAATATACATTTTCAGTAAGGATGTCAAAATGGGTCAAAATTAATGGTTTGACCCGATCCAACCCAACCCATCAATCCAAATGGATCAATTTATTTGAACCAAATGGGTTCATGGGTCATATGGGTTGATGGATCAAATGAGTTGGGTCAACAAGGGTCATATTCAAATGGGTTCATTGGTCATTTGGTTGATCCATCAAATTTAATTAATCAATTTAAATCTAATTACATAACCACAAAAAAACTAATCAAAAATTGTGAAATCGCGTTAACGTCAATATCGTGAAATCGCATTAACGTCGAAATCGCCTTACCGTCGAAATCGCAAAATCGCGTTAACGTCGAAATCGCGTTATCGTCGAAATCGCGTAAACGTCGAAATCACGTTATCGTCGAAATCGCGAAACGACGTAAATGTCGAAATCATGAAATCGTCAAAATAGTGAAATATTTCGCCGTTAACGCCGAAATCGCGTTAACGACAAAATCGCGAAATCGTGTTAACGTCAAAATCGCGAAATCGCTTTATCGTCGAAATCGCGAAAACGCGTAAATGTCGAATTCCTGTTAACAAAATCGTGAAATCGCGTTAACGTCGAAATCGTGAGATCGCGTAAACAAAATCGTGAAATCCTGTTATCGCCGAAATCGTAAAATCGCGTTATTGTCGAAATCGTTAAATCATGTTATCGTCGAAATCGTGAAATCGCAATTTCGTGTTAACGTAGAAATCGTGAAATCGCATTAACAAAATCGCGAAATCGCGTTAACGTCGAAATCGTGAAATCGCGTTAACAAAATCGTGAAATCGCGTTAAATGTCGAAATCGTTAAATCAAGTTAACGTTGAAATCGTTAAATCAAGTTAACGTTGAAATCGTTAAGTTAAATCAAGTTAACGTCAAAATCGTTAAGTTAAATCAAGTTAACGTCGAAATCGTTAAGTTAAATCAAGTTAACGTCGAAATCGTTAAATCGCGTTTTCGCCGAAATCGTGAAATGACGTTATCGTCGAAATCGTTAAATCAATATTTTATTCAAAAGTATAAATTCACTTTTTACCGCGAAAATGTAAGAATCATATATTTTAATTTTATCATATATAATTACATGAGTCAATATTGGGTAACACATTTATCCACATGACCCACTAAGTTAGATGGGTCATGGGTTGACCCTACCCATATAATTAACGGGTTAATGTGTTGACCCATTAACACCAAATCCATTAGGGTCATGGATTGAAATAGGTTGGATGACCCATTTTGACATCCTAATTTTCAGTTTGGAAAATAAATCGCAAATATCGTATATTCCCTCCTAATAAATATATTCCCTCCTAATAAATATGTTAGATTACTGAGGATTTCTACTAATTTACTTCATGGTGAGTCTGACAAACGTATCTTCGAGACGTGTGAGTCTGACATCTTGTCCACAATTTTTTCTTGTAAGTTTTTTAATGTTTTGGGCATTGAAATTTTGGGCATGGGGATAAATTAATGCTTGTAATTTATGGGATTAAAATTTTAATGAAAATAGATGACAAACAATATGTAAATATTACTAAAGAAAATAATTTAATTTAAAATTTCTTTTCTTTTACATATTACACCAAAAAATACCTTTTAAGCATGTTTGAGGGTATATATTCGCCAACTAAGAAAAAGTAAGAGAACTATGAAAATGTCATAACCAAAAACAAAATTAATATTTAAATCTTTAAGAAAAAGTAATACAATAAACTAATCTTTTTTTTGTTTTTACAATAAACTAATTATGTCTCATATCTACCAATTTTGCTTATTTTTATCAACATATCATCACCTTGAACGAAACCATATATACAAATGTTTTGATTCGGAGCCTGAAAGGATTATGTTCATAGCACAAAAAGTCTTAGTTATCAAATTTTTTGTATCAATTTCTTATGAATACCAAATACCACATTTTAAAATTCTTTATATATGCTAAAAAGAAAACATTAAAAAAGTTTGTTTTCATATTTTCAACTATGATATATTTAACTAAAAAATAGGGTACTGGGTTTTATCACAATTACCAAGTTTATGCCGTAGGATAATTGATTTTTTCCAAATTTATAAATAGCGAATTTTTACACTGAATCCGAAACCGAACGAAACCGAATAGATTTTTCTATTTTTAAAATAATTATATATAATATGTTAGAAATGCAAATGTTTCTATGCATATTTTTTTTTATAAATTATTTATAGTAGAAATCTTATTATATAAAAGTGAGTGCGTTTAATTATAACTCACCAGATCGTGACACGTGTCACAAATAAAAAAAGAATAAAAATGTTAATAATTTTTAGGAAAAATGTTAATAATGTTTATGAAAAATGTTAATAATTTTAGGAAAATGTTAATAATGTTTAGAAAAAATGTTAATATTTTTAAAAGAAGAAAAAATGTAACGTTTAGGAAAAAAAATGCAAAACAAAAAATAAGAAAAAAAGAGAAAGGAAAAACAAAAAAAAAGATATATTAAAAGTAACCAAAGGAAAAGTCTTCACTACATCTATATATACACATATCTACAATCACTAAATTTCATTGTGCTCTCCTCTTTGTTCTATTTACTACTCCCTCCGTTTTTATTATATAAATTTCTAGCTTTTTCAAATATAATAAACAAACATATAAAAATATAATATTTTTTGTAATTTTTAATTTCCAACAACTCTAAATCAACTATATTAAAAAACGGAGGGAGTATTATTAAATGTTTTTTTTTTACTCAAACATAGAAAAAGATGAGTTTCATAGTTTCTAAAAACCAACAATCTTACTTCACTCTAAATCAATTAGATCGAAATCGTCCTTACCGTCGTACGATAGTTCGTGTTATTCGAAAGTGGGAAACTAGAAATCTTAAAGCAAATAATGTTTTTACGGGAGTCGAAATACTACTAATTGATGAAAAGGTAAATATTAGAAAAATACTCTCAATATAATATCTATTGTATATGTAATTTAACAATAATCATTATTTTTAAAGGAAAATACAATTCAAAGATTCGTGCATCACTCAATGATTCAAAAGTGTGGAGATCAACTAATGGAAGGAAACATCATTAAATATTCGATTTCAACGTCCAATAAATATGTCATTTCAACGTACAATCTGCTAATACTAGGAAATACAAATTCTCATACCATCAATCTTTTATCAAGTTTACAGAAAGGACAAAAATTACAATTGTTGGTCAAGAAATCTACAATATTTCATTACAGAAATTTAGAATTTTAACATATCAAAACCTGATCAAAATGTTGGACATGATTGATGACTTATATGGTAAGATAAATAATGCACATATCTTATTATATAAAAGTGATCGCGTTTAATGTGAGCTCGACATGTAGGCAAATTATAACTCATCAGATCGTGACACGTGTCAAAATAAATTTAGATCGCGACATTTGTTATTATTAAAATAAAGAATTTTCTTTAAAAAAAATAGGAAAAAATGAAAAATGAAAACACCTTACAAAATGGAAATCTTATAAATTAAATATTCAATGTTTAATTTATAAATTAAACACTTATAAATTAAAAAAAATAACATTAATTATCAAATAATCTTATTATATAAAACTGAGCGCGTTTAAGATGAGCTTGACAAGCATAATTATAACTATCCTATCTTTGATTTCGGTTGCTTCCACTGTTTTCCGACGAATTGGAACCGAAGCTTCGCTAGTGTTGGGAATTGAAATCTGAGAGAGACGGAGAAGAAGAAGCTTTCAACTGAATTTTTCTCAGATAGGTAGAAAATATTTTTTTTAATTGCGAAAACCCTTAATTAAGCAGCGATGCTTAGTATTTTGGGCATAAATACATCTTTCTTTTTTATTTAATCAATCAAAATACAAACTATTATACATAAGCACCCATTAAACTCCTTTGATGCACATGCTCTTATAGGGGTTTTTGGAGGGATTTTAAGTGCTGGGCCCACAAATAAATTAAAAATCAATCCAAAATTGTTCCTGAGAGTCACCTCTTATATAAATCGCGGATCCGACTGACACGTGGCGAACCGCGATTGGTTCAATTATTATTATTATTAATTTTTTTTAAAACAAAAATAAACAATTTTTTAAAAAAAACTTTTGTAGGTTTTATGGCTAAAGATGGTCTAACTATTGTACTTAATGAGTCAAAATAGAAAATCATTTAACAAAAGAAAGAAAAAGAAAAGTAAATGAGTCATGGGGAAGTGGACTTAGCCTAATGGCAGACATAAGTCCACATGAGACATGTAACACCATCCCACCCGGGATTGAATCCCAGCGCCTACGACAGTGTCGAAATGGCTAATGGGCCGGCCATTTGTGACTCAAATGTTGACAAAAAAAATAAATGAGTCATAACGTTTTTTAATATAATAATCGAGTTATAACGGAATCAATGTCTCATATCCCACATTTTCAGAAAAACTAATTGAATATGCCACTCTCTATTTTCTGAATTTTATAAGATAAAAAAATCCATTCAAAAAAAATATTTTTTAAATATGAAAAACGTCAATACTTTTTATTTAATTTACGGATTTTATAAAAATATTTTAAAAATTGAAAAACAAATTTTAAATGTTTTTAATAAAATCATCCAAATATGATTATAAAATCGATTTTACAATATTTTTTAAAAGTTTTAGGATTTAGAAATCAAAATTCAACCCGTTGAGTTCGCAAATCCAAATCCAAGACGTATGTGCCTAATCTCAGAAAAAATCTGATCTTCACAGGAACCCTGAATAATATTTTTAAACATTTTGAAATTTAATAAGTTTTATGGATTAGTAATTAAAATTGTGACATATGTTTTTTAAAATTAATGATTTTAATAAATAAATTAGTAATAAATTTGAAATAGTGATGTGTCAAGCGATGGAAAACTCCCCTCATCTTTTATATATATGATGTGTTTTGTTTTTATAGTGGTAAAGAGAAATAAACCAACTTATTATTACTTCGTACATCTCGTTACAAACATTAGGAATATGCCTTTATATAGGCAATTAGAGTCGGTCCGTTTAACCGACATAGTAAATGGGCTTTGAGCCATTAATGGGTAACTACAAATATTATAACACTCCCCCTTAATTATCCATCATAGATAGATTATGTACTCCCTCATTAAAACCTTTATCACGGAAAAATCCGATAGGGATAAAAACCCTAACAAGGAAAAAGAGTACAGTAGCTTAATCTCCCCCTAAAAATAAGAACTATATTCTTGTGTTTAAAGGTCTCGTAAGTGATGCATTCCAATACTGTGAATATGCTTTCTAAACGTCGTAGTGGAAAGCGCCTTTGTAAACACGTCTGATGCGTTTCCGCTTGAACGAACATATTGAATGTTGACTTCTTGGTTCCTCTCAAGTTCTTGAGTGTAAGATATGAACCTCGGCGGGATATGTTTAGTTATGTCGCTCTTGATATATTCTTCCTTGATTTGAGCAACACATGCATCATTGTCTTCAAAAAGTAGTGTTGGCTCTTTGTCAACGATTAATCCCCTTGCTTTAATGTTTAGACATGGCTCGTAGCCATACACATTCTCTGCAAACTTCATGAAGCGCGATTATCTCTGCATAATTTGACGAAGTAGCAACTAACGTCTTCTTTTGAGAACGCCATGAGATCGCAGTTCCACCCATTGTGAAACCAACTAAACAAAAACAAGAGTTTCTAGAATAATATAGTCCCAAATCAATTGTACCTTGGAGGTAACAGAATATATGTTTTATTCCGTTCTCGTGTCTGCGAGTAGCAAATGAGTTGTATCTTGGAAGCAGATTAGTAGCAAATTCTATATCTGGTCTTGTGCAATTCGCAAGATACATTAATGCGCCTATAACACTCATATAAGGTACTTTAGAACCTAACACTTCCTCGTTATCTTCACAAGGTCGAAATGGATCTTTATCAATATCAAGTGAGCTTTTTACCATTGGAGTACTCAGAGGAGTTGCTTTATCCATGTTAAACGATTTAAAACTCTTTGAGTATAATTTGATTGATCCACAAACACCCCGTCTCGGAGATGCTATATCTGGAGCCCAAGACAAAACTTTGTTTGCTCGAGATCTTTCGTTTGACTCTTCTTTCATATGAATTCGTTGCATCATCAATATCCTTTTAAGTCCCAATCATGTTCATGTCGTCAACATAAACAACAATGATCACAAATCAATTCTAGGATTTCTTAACAAAGACGCTGATAAGTGTGTATTTTAGGTGTTTTAGTCATGTATTTTCATAGCATTTTAGGACCTTAGTTGCATAATTCATATAGATTATAGTCTTATTTAGCATATTTTCACTAAGTAGTTTAGAATAGAGTCTTAGTTAGATTTAGGTCCCTTTTGCATTGCATCATATGCATTTCAGGTACTTGGAGCTATGGGGAGCTCGTTGGAAGCAAAGGGGAGCTAAGGAGGAGCTCATTGGAGTCAAAGGAGAAGAAATGGAGCTCCAGCGGTCCAGAAACCGCCAGGCCAAGCCGCCGAGGAGAAGGAGTCAAGTGACCTCGCAGTATGATTTCCAGCGGTCATCAAACCGCTGGATTGAAACCGCTGGAAGCACCTAGACGTCCTGAAGAAGAAGCATCCAGCGGCCTCCAGACCGCCGAGCCAGACCGCCGACCCAGGCAGCTGAAGAACACTCGCGGGTGGAGTTTCCAGCGGCCTCCAAACCGCCAGAAGAGACCGCCGGAGAAGACGAAGCCGAAGAAGTTGCGGATGTTCGGTCCAGCGGCCTCCAAACCGCTGGACCAAACCGCTGGAGACGTGCGCATGTGCACTTTATGTTTTTTTCCTATAAATACTCCTAGAGTTTTAACATTACCCTTATCTTATGTTTTTAATACTCTCTTTCTAAAACTATAGCCACCCTTTGTGAAACCTCTTAAGGTTCATTTATGGTGGTTTGAATCTTATGTTTATCTAGTTCAAATCTCTTTTATTATCTTATTATGTCTTTATCTTTTGTTATTAGCATGTGTTTAGGTATGTTTAGTGAGTAGTTACCTTATGGGTTTTGGGGTTTAGTTAGGTTAGGATGATGGATGATGGTTAATGATGTTTAGGATGTTTAGGTTATGGTTTCTATAGCATTAGGTGCACTTAACACTAAGGTAGAAGTAATTATCCTAGCTTAGTACCAAGAGGATGTTTCATGCCCGGAAGGTGTTCGATGAAATGTCTAGTCCAACCTCTTGTTAGTCTTTTATACTTAGCCAATGGAAGTTGATGTCTAAGGTTTAAGATGGAATTTTAAGGACTTATACTTAATGATCCCTAATCATCTAGACTCGATTGGAAGATTTGAGGTTTTTATGATTAGGGAATGGATTTGAGTCATGTAAGTGATCTAATCTAGATTAATGATCTTTGTTCTAGAAAGTCATCTCCTTTATTAGTTTTAACATCATTAGCTTGATTCCATCTATCCAAAACCAATGATTTAAACCCCAAGATCCAATCTTTATCTTATTTAAGCATCTTTCTAGCTATTAGTTGATTAGTTGACTTTTGTTGACTTTTACATTATTGCTTTAGACATAGTTTTTGTTATTCAACAATCTTTTTGATAGGTCTATTCTAAGTTAGTTTCTTGTATTCTTGTTGTTCTTACTTCAATCTCCTTGTGGATTCGATCCTTATATTACTACAACGTCATGTGCCTTGCATTTGGGGTTGTATGTGATTGAGGTAAAACTCGATCTCATCAGACGCAAGGGCATATTTCATTATTTACACAACCCTCATTTAACAGAAAATCGTTTAAACGATTATACCACATGTGTCGGTATTGTTTTAATCCGTAAAGTGATCTTTGTAATTTGACCGAATATAATTCACTTGATATATCATTCATATTTGATCCTTCATGGATCCTTTATCCTTATGGGATTTTCATATATATATATATATATCATTTTGCAGTGATCCATATAGCTATGCAATCACAATATCCATAAGGTACATCTTCAAATTCTTGGATGCCGTTAGGCTCATTAAGTACCTGAATGTGATTGCATCCATAACCGGGGAATAAGTTTCTTCATAATCAATTCCCGGTCTTTGAGAAAAACCTTGTGCTACAAGACGAACTTTATATCTTGTTATTTCATTTTTCTCATTTCTATTTCGCACAAAGACTCATTTACATCCAACTGGCATTACATCTGCTGGTGTAATGACAATGGGTCCGAAAACATCTCTTTTATTGAGAAATATTAACTATGTTTTCATAGTCATTTGTCATTTCTCCCAATCATGTGTTTTCTGGCATTCATATACAAACTTTGGATTTAAGTCATCATTTTCATCATATATTTATTTAGACACAAAAAATGAGAATATCACATCATCATCAATTTAATTTCCAAGCCACATTTTTCCATTATGAACATAATTAATAGAAATCTCATAATTTTCCGTGTTACATTCGTCTTCAGGACATTCCTCTTTTTCTTGCTCTTCTCGAACATTTTCAATTATGTCTTGGGAACATTTTTCATTGTTTGGTTCTTCTGGAACCTTTTCATTCATTTCTCCCTCTTTCTTTTTCTTTCGAGGATTTTATCCTTAGATCCAATAGTTCTCCCCATTTTGAACTGAACTTTAGGTTCATTTATTTTACTTCCATCATTATTCCCTTTAGGAATATTGATTCTTGATGGGACATTTGTTGCGGGTATATATGATTTTGTTACTTTTCGCGTATCTGTAAACACATCTGGAATTTGATTTGCCATAATTTGTAGATAAACTATTTTCTGAACTTCAAGTTCACGTTGTTTAGTAGGGGGTCCAAATGTAATAATGTAGATGTATACCACGTAACATCTTTCGGAATTTTCAGATTTCCTCCCCTAAAGCTGGAAATTCATCCTAATTAAAATGGCAATCGGCAAACTGTGTCGTAAACATATCACCAGTTTTCGGTTCCAAATACTGAATTATATTTGGTGATGTATATCCCACATATATACCCAATCTTATTTGTGGCCCCATCTTTGTTCTTTACGGTGGGGCTATGGGTACATACATCGCACATCCGAATACACGGAGATGGGAAATATTCGGCTTCTGGCCAGAGGTTAATTTCAACGGGGAAAACACATGATAGGAACTTGGTCGTATTTGGACCAGTGTTGTTGCATACAAGATAGCATGTCCCCAAACATAGATTGGGAGTTTTGTTCTCAATATTAACGATATTGCAATCAGTTGCAACCGTTTTATTAAAGACTCAACCATGCCATTTTGTGTATGAACGTGGGGAACCGGATGCTCAACATCGATCCCCAGTGACATACAATACTCATTAAATACTTGTGAAGTAAATTCACCGGCATTATCTAGTCTTACTTTCTTTATGGCATAATCTGGGAATTAAGCCCTTAACTTTATTATTTGGGCAATAAACTTTGCGAAAGTTGTATTTCGTGTTGTCAATAGACATACATGTGACCATCAACTGGATGCGTCAATTAAAACCATGAAATATTGAAACGACCCGCATGGTGGATGTATAGGTCCACATATATCACCATGTATTCTTTCCAAAAATTCAGGTGATTCATTCACAACTTTTGTTATTGATGACCGAATTTTCAACTTTCCTTGAGAACACGCAATACATGAAAACTCGTTCGATTGAAAACTCTTCTGGTTTTTCAATGGATGGCCACTAATTTTCTACAATTTTTCGCATCATCACTAAACCATGATGACCGAGTCTCTCATGCCACATTTTAAATGTACTAGTAAACTTCGGGTTTACCGTGACATATAATTCAATTCTATTTATTGTTGAGACTCAGATAAGAAATTGCATATCCATATGTTACTCACTATCCGTTTGATAAAAAAGAAAACAATGAGTGTTCTTCTTCTCTTTTGTTCTAAAATAATTGAAAGCTTTGGTTCAGACAACACTCACTAAATCAAACATACATACTTGAGAGTTAAGCTTCATTCACTACTAATCGAAGAGCAAGAGAAGCTTATAAACGAAAACTTGAAGATTACATTGGTAACTCTTCCAATACGTATTTATCCTCTGATGTAATGCAAAGGTATTCAATTCCATTTTTACTAACTATTTTTACATGATATCCGCTCTCTCGGGATATCTCTGAAACTTAATAAGTTTCTTTTAGATTTAGGGGAATATAACACATTACTTAATTCAAATTTTGTACCCTTTGGCATTGAAAAACTAGCTCTTCCAGAGCCTAAAATTATCTTTGTATTTTCTGACACAGTACTCACGTTTTCGGTGGAGTCTACTATTTTGGGATCAAAGAAATATTTTTTTATGTTTGAGGATTGTGTGCGTTGTCGCACTATTTGTCAAACATATATCCTCATCTTGGATCTCAACTTTCGACATTCTCTGAACAACCATAAAACATATATTAACACATCAAAACGATTTCTTATATTACAAAAGTTACTTTATATCACAAGTTTTATTTTATATTACAACTAAAACTATTTTAATACAATATAAAAACATAGCTATTAAACTAAGATATCATGTCTCAAAATTTTTAATCAATATCTTCCATTGATGCCCCTGGATCAAGGAAGTCTGCAACGTCCAGATGAGTATCTTCATCTAAACCACGAAAACTTGGTACGGGTTCATCATGGACGAAATTTGTTTCAGCTCCTTTTCCTTTCGGCTTACGAGATTCTTGATACAGATCGAGTAGATGTCTTGGCGTACGACAGGTACGCGACCAGTGACCTTTCTTGCACATCTGTAACTAAAATCTTCACCTTGTTTTGTTATTATACGACCACCATCATTTTCTTGATATTTTTTGATTTGTTTCCCCGAATCACGATCATAATATCCTCTGCTTTATCCTCCTCTTTGTCCTCTCCCTCGTCCATAATCGCAACCACGGCCTCGACCGCGACCACACTCACGTCCTCGCGAATTGGTATAAATGGATGATGTCACATTCACTTCAGGGAATGGAGTTGATCCAGTTGGACGAGTTTGATGGTTTATCATCATAAACTCGTTGTTTTGTTCAGCAACTAAGATGACATGCATCAACTGCGAATACTTCTTGTATTCGCTTGCTCGATATTGTTGTTGAAGGAGGACATTTATAGGGTGAAATGTTTGTAGCGTTTTTTCGATCATATTGTAATCGCTTATTTTTTCACCCCACAACTTCATTCTGGAACTTATACCAAATAAGGTAAAGTTATAATCTTCTACATTTTTATAATCCTGAAATCGGAGATTCAACCATTCATGCTTGGCTTTTGGTAATATCACATATTTCTGGTGATCAAACATATCCTTCAGGATTCCCAGAGATTTGCAGGATCTTCTTGCATAATATATTCATTTTTTAAATCATCGTGAATATGGTGACGTATGGACATCATGGTGAGTTGTTTCTGACTTATCAATTGTATTAATAAGCTCTTTTCCCTTTAAATATATTTTTGCGTCGACTGCCCATGTCAAATAGTTTCTTCCGAAAACATCAAGGGCAACAATTGCAAGTTTTACCAAATTCGACATGATAACTAAAAAGAAAATAATAATTTGTTAGATTTAATTTAACAAAGTTTCTTTATAGATTTTATAGGTACACTATTTTAAATTTTGCCATAATTTCTTTTAGAATTTTATTAGCTTTTTGGTAAAAATCTTTAAGTTTAAAATTTTGCAGAGTTACTCTTAGATTTTTAATTTATTTACTTTTAAATTTTGCCAGAGTTTCTTTTTAAATAAAATCAAGATTTATAACATTTTTTAGATGCAAAGTTCTGGCATAGTTTCTAAATAGAATTTTTGCATTATATTTATATATTTAATATATAATAATATATAATAAATTTAGGAGACATAATTTTCCATGTTCGGGCGGCATAGCACGCCATAGAGAAAAAATAACAAAATAAATTTAGGAGGAAGAGCCTACCATGTTCAGACGGCATAGCACGCCATAAAAAATAACGAAAGCATAATAAATTTAGGAGGCAGAGCTTACCATATTGAGGCGGCATAGACATAGCACGCCATAGAAAATAAATAACGAAAGCATAATAAATTTAGGAGGCAAAGTCTACCATGTTAAGGCGGCATAGCACGCCATAAATTGAGCAAAATATAATCATATAAAATAATTAATTTAGTACACTTTGAGCTATTAATTTACTTTACCTTTTATTATACCTTCGTAATATAATTATCGGATGAATGGTAGAGTTTCGTGTTGATGACGTAGTATAAAACTTATGTTATTATTATATGTATGTGTTTTGTTTTTATAGTGGTAAAGAGAAGTAAACCGACTTTTTTATTACTTCGTACATCTCGTTTACAAACATTAGGAATATGCCTTTATATAGCCATCATAATTAACCGATTGTTTAGTTTAAGCAAGAAAGTCATTAAAAAGGAGACAAAACCCTAGAATAATATAGGCAATTAGAATCGGTCTATTTAACCGACATAGTAAATGGGCTTTGGGCCACTAATGGATAATTACAAATATTATAACACCATATAACTTTTACGTTTTTATGTTCGTACTTTTCATCATCTTACCTCTATTTTTTATCTCTTTTTGGTTGATTCTTACTTTGTTTCATACAGATAGCCCCCAATTCGTTCTCTAGCCACACAACATGCTTCGCTAATTGCCAAAACACACACGCTACCGCATTCCAAAAACCACTCATCCACATACCCTTGTCCACGCATACGGCCTTAAATATTGAATCGTAAAAATCTTCGCATTGTCCACAAAAATCACGACCACATGCAATTCCTAAATAAAAGAGTTACAAAAAACCAGCCAATTAATAACACAATTTAAATCTTATCTCTTAACTTCAAACCAACATAGGTGTAATTTTAAGTCCTAACCAACTAAATCTTAAAAAAACATTATTTAACAACCTCTGCGATTATAGACTTGTCCACACCACAAACTGAAACACAAAAGATAACCCTTCCAAAATGGTGTTGGTACATATCCATAATCTAAACAACCACATGTCCTTGTCCACGCATACAACCAATTCAAGCACTATACAAAAAAATTCAAGGCACATACAAAATCCAACTAAACCAAAATAGTTTTGATGGTTCCAATAATACAATCATAAACGACCATCCACATAGTTGTGTCCATACAAACCATCATGGAACGTCCCATTCATTATCATTGCCGTTCTCAACACCAAATTTTTTGTTGTCCATCATGCCTTGTCCATAGAAGAAACAGTTCCAATATCGTCTATCATACTATGTCTATAACGAAAACAAAAAACTAATCTTAGAAAACATAAACAACCACAAAAAAAACACATAACATTCCTTACCGTCTCCAGGAGATAACAAACCAACAACAATGGCCTCGTCTTAGAAAACAAAAAGTGTAGACTAAAGTTGTGTCATAAAGCTAAGAAGTTGGAGCACAAATCTCTTTAAATCTCTTTAAATATAAGCAGTTCATTTACACAATAAGAGGAGACATCTATGATCAACAAAACAACAACTCATCATTTATTCTAACCCATGTGAATTGCATATGATTATCTATCGGTCCAACTCCTGACACAATTACTGCCTTTCATAAACTAATATCTAAATTGTAGTCCTGGGCGTTCGGGTACCGGATCGGGTTCGGGTCGGATCTTTCGGGTTTCGGGTCTTTCAGTACTAGAAGTCAAGGTCCCATTCAGGTATTTTAAAATTTCGGATCGGGTTCGGTTCGGATCTTGTCGGGTCCGGGTCGGTTCGGATCTTGCTCAAGAGATCCGGAAAATACCCGATATTTTTCGGATACAATCGGGTTCGGGTATTATATATCCAAACCTACCCAAAATTACTCGAAAGTACCCGAAATACCCGAAAATCCTACAATATATATGTAGTTTAATGTAAATTCATATTAAAAAAAATTCAAATTCTAATAAAAAATTCTTCAATAAAAACAAAATCAACTCAAATTTATATTTTCGAATGAATATACACTCAACACACACAATACAACAAAATAAAACTAACAAATTGAATAAGAATTTTAAAAACAAATAAAAAACGGAATAATGAATATGAAGTTTTTAAAGTTATATGCGATTGAGTTTTTGATTGAATAATGAGGATCCGTTCGGGTATTTCGCAAGATCTGAAATCCATTCGGATCGGATCTTTCGGGTTGGGTTCGGTTCGGATCTTCGGATCCGGGTATTTTGCCCAGCCCTACTAAATTGTATGGTTACACAAAATCTCAAAAGCTATGCATATATTCATCAATAAAGGTTATTAGCGTCATAACATTGCCTCCAAAAACTTCAAAGGTCCACCTAACGTTGAAAGTGTCTTCACAGTGAAACAAAACTAATTAGTGTTTAGGGTATAGAATTAAAGGGTAGGATTGTGTGGGTAGGGTTTATTTGGATTTAATTTTGAGTGTTTAGGTGTAGTTTTGTGAAGTAATTTTGAAATGGTGCAGTTTTGTGAAATGTAATTCAAATGGTGTAGTTTTGTAATTCTCCCTATTAAAAACTTAAAATCTAGGATTAAACATAAATTTAAATCTGAAACTAATCCGTAAAATAATAAATTTATTAGTAAATTAATCTGTAAAATATATGTTTATCAAAGATATTATTTAAATATTATTGTTTCCGTTTTTAAAGCTGAAATTTAAATCGATATAATTGTGTGTTTTGGTTCCGATTTTAGCGGCAATATATGTGCGTTAGACTTTTCGAAAACGAGGCAATCGATTTGTATAATTTGTATACAATTGGGCCTAATTTAGTGGGTTTTGTGAACTATTTAACTTGATCCATTGTAATCATAAAACCAATTCCAAAACATAGGTTATGATACAATTTATGTAGCGGCATTGTATAGTAATTAGAATTAGAAAGTTACCCGCGCCAAGCGCGGAATA
The DNA here is from genome assembly GCA_963556525.1 of Cochlearia excelsa. Taxonomy (NCBI): domain Eukaryota; kingdom Viridiplantae; phylum Streptophyta; class Magnoliopsida; order Brassicales; family Brassicaceae; genus Cochlearia; species Cochlearia excelsa. The sequence goes on from OY748328.1 coordinate 19,370,928, forward strand.
AAAATTTACGGAATAAAAGAAGAAATATTTATTGGTAAAAACAATGTGTAATATAAAATGAGATAAAAAGAATTTGGATGTCATGTGTTTCGTTAAAAGCGGAGTTTAATTTGAAGTTTATATAAAAAATATATTGTATTTTGATTTTTATAATGTTTTATTAACAAAAATTTATCATTACTATTTTAATATTTATCATCGAAAAAGATTATCATTGCTATTTCGATGTTGAATATTTACCATTACGTATAATTTACTATTTATCATTGAAAAACAATAACTACATAGTGTTTTGAAACCATGATATGACCCGTTTAACAATGAAAAATATGTCAATCCGGTTTCTATTTGTCATAAAACTCGGATTATTAAAAACTTAGATAAAACCACTGAACTTTTGGGAACCGGTGGTCAACTGATGAATCAAGTCAATTTTGTGTTCAAGTTTTGCCATTTGATGTGGACTTTGATGCTTAATACAATTTTACAAAATAATATTGATATTTATAAATGAACAATATGTTTTATCATTGTTTTGTGCGATAATATAACATACAAACATTAGGAAAATTATAAAATTATGTTTTTCATGGGCTTTTTAAAATCATCTTTTGTAGGCTTTTTCAATATTTTAAACATATTTTCTATGAATGTTTAATCACTCTTTCATGTATAAACTTATCCGAAAATTATTTGCTCAAATTTTGGAAACCAGTGGTTCAACCGATGAGTCGTAAATTATGTGTTCAAGTTTTGTCATTTGACATGAATTTTGGTGTTAAATACAATTTTACAAAATAATATAGTTATTTGTAAATGAACAATATGTTTTATCATTATTTTAAACATAATGTGATAAAATATAATATATAAATATTAGGGAAATCTATTTTTAATTATAAATTGTGTTCTTATGGATTTTTTAATATTATATTTTTTTATATTTTAGAGGTTTTTCAACATTTTCTAAATATATTATTCATTTATTATGTTAGTTTAAGAGATTTTGTGATAAATTTGGGCTTTTGTTTTGGGTTTTTTGTTTTGGGTTTTTATGAATTTTTAATAAATCTTTTAATGATGTGGACCATAATTACTCACGTGATGACACGTAGGATTTTCACTCTTATTTTCTCTCTCCGTCTTCTGTATTAATAATATAAGATTTTTTATGGGTTATTTATAAAAATGCTTTCCATTTAAAAGATAAGATTATTAGAGAAATATTGAAAAATATATATTGTTAAACCTTTCTTATTTAAATTATTAGATTTTGATATAATATACGACATACTTCAAAACGAAGAAAGACGTTCATAATCTTCCAAAACTTTTGTTCTTCAAAATTGATGCAATTTTTGGTACTTTTCGAGATTGATGATGGAAAAAGAATTATGGAATTTGTGATGAATCATAGAGAAAAGATGCAACATAATTCTATACTTAGATTTATTTATTTTTGTTGATAAACATAAATGTAGTTATCTATTACTTGCAAAAAAGAATTTATCAAAACAATATTTCTATAAGGGAAATTACAAAACTAAATCATTTGAATTAAATTTTACGAAACTACACCATTTCAAAGTCAATTTCAGAAACTACACATAAACACTCAAAATTTAATTCAAATAAATTATACCCACGCAATCATACTCCTTTGATATTATACTTAAACACTAATTAGCAAATCCAAATTATTTATTTTTTAATTTTGGTAGTTTTTAAAAGGTAAATCAACTATTTAAAATTTTGAAAAATGTCAATATGTAAAAATATTGAATTATGTGTTGAAAGGGTGTAGTTTTGTGAATTCTTCTTTCTATAATATTACCAAAATTGAGTATGGTATTTTTGTCTTTTTACATGATAAAAAAGTTAGTTTTCAAAATTTTACAATCTAAGGTTGGTTTTCAAAATTATAGAAGTATTAGTACCAAATTATATATTTACTAAATTTTCTTAGATATATATATTTAAGAAACAATTATTAATTTGTGATATAAATGGGACCATATTATTACTTATGATTTTCTTAAAAAATATTATATTATTGAATTTTGCTGATTTTTATGGATGTTTCAACTGTCCCAACTCCGGGACTGACAAATTTTATTTTAAAGTGTTTACTAATTTATTGAGGTTTTAGTCTATATTCCTAATAATCAAGTTAAAATACGGGAGAATTACAAAACTACACCATTTGAATTACATTTCACAAAACTACACATTTTAAAATTTTCTTCACAAAACTACATCTAAATTCTAAAAATTAAATACAAATAAAGCCTACACACACAATCTTACCCCTTTAATACTATATCATAAACATTAATTAGCGAACCCAAATGAAAAGATTTTAATTTTGGTAATTTTTTAAGAGGAATTCACAAAACTACACCCTTTCAACCCTTCCTTCACAAAACTACACTTAATTTAATTTTTTCACATATTTACACTCTTTCAAAATTTTAAAAGCTTGATTTACCCTTTTAAAAATTACCAAAAAATTAAAATCTTTTCATTTGGGTTCGCTAATTAGTGTTTAGGATATAGTATTAAGAGGTATGATTGTATGGTTAGGGTTTCTTTGGATTTAATTTTGAATGTTTAGTTGTAGTTTTGTGAAGTATTTTTGAAATGGTGTAGTTTTGTGAAATGTAATTCAAAAGGTGTAGTTTTGTAATTCTCCCATTTTTTAAAGGACAAGCTTTTAAAATTTTGAAAGAGTAATAATGTGAAAAAATTGAATTAGGTAAAGTTTTATAAAGAAAAGGATGAAATGGTGTACTTTTCGAAATTCCTCTTAAAATAACTATAAAATATCAAACCATACCTGAAGATCCGACCAAGACTCAACAACACAAATCCTTATATGTTTCTGTAGCTACTCATCCCAGGCGATGAGAAAGAAAACTTAAATACAAACTAAACATATGTTGTGTTTGGCAATCTTTGGCCAGCCACAAAGCTTCTGAACAATTGTAAAGCTCGAGATGGTTGTGCATATGGCACCATATGAGCCGCTCCTCTGACCGTTGCAAACGTTAGTAGCTTCCCATACTCGATGACCCAGCCTCCAACCTACTCACAACCCAAAAAGATAAGATTGTCATTAGTCTGAGATAGATACCCGAAACCGTAACCTATTCATAACGCGAATTTGTATCAACTTTGATATTTGGCAAAAAAATCTGAAACCCAAAAAGCGGCTTAAATCTATGACCCCGAAACCCGACTGAACCTGAACCTGAGATATAACTGCAAAGGAAACAATAAAACTTGGCTTAGAAACTACCTGTTTTCTGTGGAACCATACTCCATATGGAACGGTGACCTCGAATTTGAGATCATGAGCAAGCTCTCGAACGAGAGTTCTTGAACCAAGAAGTGGCACAACAGAATCTTGATCTCCACTGCAATTGTAGATAATTTTGGTGCGCATAACACAATATAAAATGGAAGCATTAACAAAACTATTACCTGAAGATCCAAATGGGTATTTTGTTTTGTAGAATTCTCTTCAGTATGGGAAGCATGTCTATGTTCCCATCGACTTCAGAGTAGTTTAAAAGGCTGTGAAAAGGCAAAGTGATTAGCCAATAGAGAAGTTAGTTAATTTTATTTAGAGAATTTCCTTGAAATACGAACAAAAAGTGTATTCATGTTGACAATATCATTACAACGAGTTTTTTTATAACAAAATACCATTAAAAGATTCTTTTAAACCAAATAACACAAATAAAAAATCGAGTTTAACACTTTTAAGTTGTAGTTTAAGGTTTACTTTTGATAGTTTAAGGTTTAGTTTTGAAAGCTTAAAACTAATTTAAGATTTGTGTCATTTTTTGAGAAAAACTTTACAATGGTATTTGTCAAACTTTTATGAATGTGTGTTATTTTGTAACAAAAACTTGATTCAATGCTATAATTATGTTATGTGAGAGAGTATAAATCATTTACTTGCTGCACATAGACCATGTGTACGGCAGATGAGTGCGGTTAGCGTGAAGTGCACGCTGCACCTCAGGGAGATTCAAATAGAACCGTCTCTCGTAGCTCATGCAAACATCAACACCAATGCTCATTTTAGTAGCCTAAAAACCATCAAAAGAAAAAATTCACAGACCTTCCGGGAAAAACAGAGAAAAATATATCGCAAAAGGAGGCTAACCATTTGCTTAAGCCTTAGCTCTTGCTCGACGATAGAAGGGTAGCACACGTCGAGGATAACATCGTAATTGTTGACATACTCACTTACGATTTGTTCGGCCTTGTTGAGAGCGGCATTGCAAGCCTCGCTAACGTTATGTGGGCTGGCAAATGTGTAGCCTTGAAAGGTACATTGGCTGGTGATTGTGAGTTTCAGTTCATCCGACATCATCCCGTGCGACCAGTAGAACTCGTATGATGCTGGAGCATCCCTGTCAAGATTCAAAAGTGGATTCCCAATCTGATCATATAGAAGAAAAAAAATATATGAATCATAAGATAACCAAAAGAATTGAAGTAAACATCTAAGAAGAAGAAGAATGGATGCTCACAGCGAGGCCTTTGATGTTGAATTTGAAGCCACTCGAGTGCGAGGTGTAGCTGAGAAACTTATCAGCTAACTGAGGTATGTAGTGTCCTGCGAATACAATTTGTATGAGAATAGTCATGCGATGTTTCGAAAGGCAATAGATGAAAATTGTATTGAAAGACAAAAACCTGCGTAGCTTTCGCCAGTGAGAAAGAGGTCACGGGACTTAAGCTCAGGAAATTTATCAAACCATCTCAAGAAGAAGATTAGCATATCACTTGCTGTTTATATACAACAAAAGAGAACATTATCTCAAGAACAACAACACTCAATATCATATATAGTCAAAGAATTACAATTAATCTCAAACATATATATTTTACCAGTAGTTTCGTCACCGGTGTTGTAATCTGAGGTTTGGTTAGAGTAAGACCAACCTACTCCAGCTGGTGACTCAACAAACAGAAGGTTCGAGGCTACACACAAATCAACAAATTGTATCAGATTCACAAATTTCTTTTGTTATTTTTGCATAAATGTGTCAAACCATATAATGTATAGACCTTTGTTCCAAGACATGGAGTTGACGCGAAGGCCACGTCCATCGCCGGTGGGATAAAAAGGACCAAGCTCAGTGAAAGCTCCTCCTCCTACCGAAGAACACCCCGGACCTGTAATTAGAGAAACCCACATTATTTACTTACTTACAACTTCAAAATAGATCAATAATAGAGAGACTAATAATTAAACACGGACCTCCATTAAGCCAAAGTGTTAACGGTTTTGTATCGGGATGTGTTTCAGCCTCCACGTAGTAGTAAAAGAGACTACGGCCTGATTTCAAGTCGATGTCGACATAACCAGCGTACTGTCTGAACCCGACCGTAGGCTGACCCGGAAGCTTCACGACAAGATCTTCTTGAGGGTATCCTTGCGCCATTGTCAACAACAATATAACCACCATAGCCACAACCGGCCATGAAACACTCTCCATGAGCCAATTGATATGTCAAAGGAAACCACTAACACATTTATAAACCCAATTTGAGACAAACAAAGAAATAATCTACTAATCATCAAAAACACACACACATATATTATCCAAAGAAGAAAATAAATATACGGACAAACATCTTTTAACCAAACAAAGAAAGAAATCAATTTTGCGTGGAAAAAACTAAAACAGAATAGAAATGGCAGAGACTCAGATAAGAAAAAACAATGAGTGTTCTTCTTCTCTTTTGTTCTAAAATAATTGAAAGCTTTGGTTCAGACAACACTCACTAAATCAAACATACATTCTTGAGAGTTAAGCTTCATTCACTACTAATCGAAGAGCAAGAGAAGCTTATAAACGAAAACTGACAAGAGTCTAACCTTGCCGATATCGAAGCTTCTTTGTAATTAACGCAATTTGTTTTTTTTTGGGTTTATATTGATATATATATCCCTCAAAACTTAAAATAAAAAGAGTGATTTTTTTTTTTTTTTTTTTTTTTGTCAACGTTTGGGCCACAAATGGCCGGCCCATTAGCCAAACCTACATTATCGTAGGCGCGGGGAATCGATCCCGGGTGGGGTGGTGCTACCTGCCTCCTGTGGACTTATGACTGTCACTAGACCAAGGTCACTTCCCCCAGTGATTTTATTTTTGTTAAATAAAAACAACACTTTCAAAATTGTATTTTATGAGAAAAGGTGTTTGACCTAGTGGCATTCATAAGTCCACATGAGGCGAGACGGGTAACATTATTTTTCCTGGGAGCAATTCCTAGCGCCTACGAATGTGTAAGATTGGCTAATAGGCGGGTCTTTTGTGGTCCAAATCTTGACAAAAAAAATTATATCTTATAAAACTATACTTAATTAAAATTTACTTTTTATATCTACAATTAACTCTAAATATAAAATTTGAATTAGAAACTCTAAACATTAAACCATATCACCTTTAATAATAAACTTGAAACACTAAATAATGAAACCAAATAAACAATTTTAACATGAGTATTTTCAAAAAAAAAGTATTGAAATTTTTAATATGTGAAACGTTGTAAATTTTTTTAAAAAAATTATGCTTAATTTTATAAAATTATCAAACAAAAATATCAAGACATCTACTTTTTTAATTAGTTTTTTCTTCAATCTTTTCAGAAAACTAGAATATATTGTTGATGAAATCACAAAAATATAGATAGGGAAAAATGCCAAAAAAATCATCAACTTTTTAGATTTCACAGATTTAATCCTCAACTTTGATTTTGCTTTTTAAATCTCAAACTTTTTGTTGACTTTATATTTTAACATATAAGTTTTGTTGACTTCGCCAATTTAGTCCTGGCGTTAAATCAACAGACGGTCAACGTTGACGGTGTTAAAATTTGTTAAATAGCAAAGTAAAAAAAATCCCTAACTTTCAAACTTGAGACGAATAAATCCTGTACTTTGAAAATATCCTTTAAAATGCCAAACTTTCGTACAATAGTCTCATATTTGAAAGTTGAGGCTTTTTTTTACTTTGCTATTTAACAAATTGTAATACCGTCAACGTTGACCGTCTGTTGACTTAACGTCGGGACTAAATTGGCAAGTCAACAAAACTTATATGTTAAATCATAAAGTCAACGAAAAGTTGGGGATTTAAAAAACAAAATCAAAGTTGAGGATTAAATCGGTGAAATCCAAAAAGTTGAGGATTTTTTTGACATTTTCCCAACTATAAATCTTTATTCACAAAACTATACCTAATTCAAAAAAGGATAAATATATTATTTTCATATTAAATGATTAAATTACTGTTGTGGATAGAGTATTTGGATTTAATTTTTAGTATTAAAATGTAGTCTTGTAAAGTGATTTTGAAAATGTGAAGTTTTGGGAAATACAATGTAAAATGTGTAGTTTTGTAATTCTCATTTAGCGTGTGAGAGTATAATTGTTGGTTATCTCTAGATTTATTTTTTGGAATATTCTATATTAAATACTACTCTATGCACAACAATCACAATCTATATATATTTATGGAAAAATTATAAAATACATCCTTTAAAACTGAAATTCATAAAAGTACACAATCTTCAAATTCAATTACGAAAACTACACTAAACACTAAATAATAAATCCAATTAGTGAACCTAAATGATTTTTTTAATTTGCGTAAACATCAAAAGTAAAATTTCACCTTTTAAAATTTCAAAAAATGTAAATTTAGGAAGAATGGGAATTAAATGTAGTTTTGTTAATTTCTCTATATTTACGAATTCTCAATCATTTTGGAGTAATTACAAAACAAATTTTTTTAAATTGCTACTAAATTATGGGCCCGCACGAACATGATTAGTCATATGGAAAAATTATTAACTAAAATATTAAGCGTAGATTTTGAAATTATGACATAGATGCATATTGGTGTAAATAGTGAAATTAACTTGAAGAGATGAAAATTGATTGTCTATTTATAAAAGTTTGTTAAACTAAAAAAAAGCAAAGCTAAACATCAAAGTTTAATGTAAAATAAAGAGATGGATATCTAGTTGCATAAATTAAAGGGAAGATTACTAAAGTAACTCACAATTTGACTTTTATTGCTAAAACGGACCTAATCTTTTTTTATAACTAGAGTAATCCCTCTGAATTTTTGGCCCGAAACTGCCCCTCTTTCTCTTTGACAGGAAAAAACAGTTTTCGAAACTGTCATTATGACGTCATTAAAAAAAAAGTCAGCCCATTTAAACACGCGAGTTATTTACAAAATTGCCACCGCCAACGAGGATAAGTCTGCCGCATATTTATTTTTCACGTTTTGTAGATTTATTTTGCCACGTCATTTTCAATATTTTGAAACTCTGCCGCAGATTTAGTCCCTTTTGATGCAGATTTTAATTCGATTTACCGTGATATCTGCCGCAGACTTAATAAATTTGCCGCAGACTTAATAAATCTGCCGCAGACTTAATAAATCTGCCGCAAACTTAATAAATCTGCCGCAGACTTAATAAATCTGTCGCAGACTTTATAAATATGTCGCAGACTTTATAAATCTGCCGCAGACTTTATAAATCTGCCGCAGACTTAATAAATCTGCAGCAGACTTAATAAATCTGCCGCAGACTTAATAAATCTGCTACAGACTTTATAAATATGCATCACGTTAAAGCTGTCTTGTGCGTTTTGTAGATTTGTTGATACTATTGTAGATTTGTTTTGGATTTTGCAGATTTTTTGGCGCTTACTTTACAGTTTGCCTCTATGAGCGTGACTTTAACTTCATCGGTGAAATCGTCGTAGATCCAGTTTTTCATAGTTTTCTCATCAACCGCCATTGTAGATCCAGTTTTTCTTAGCTGTTTCATAAATTGTCATCTTTGTTTGTTAAATTCACATCTACGCCCTCGCCGTCGTCGTCTCTGTATCCGTTATCTTCTCCGGCTTCTGTTCGTCGTTATCTTCGTCGGAATTTTCTTCATCGTCGTTGTCTTCGTCGGCGTGTTTTTTGTCGTCTTCGTTGAGCTTTGTTTAGCTTGGTCGTCGACTTTTGTCCTCATCGTGTAGGTAGTCGTTTTTATCGGCTTGTTTTTGGTTGTCGGCTTCGTCGTCTAGATCTGGTTAAAAATTTGCAACAAATTTTTAACTCTCGTTGCAGATTTATTTTTAAAACTATCAATGGAACAAGTTGTGATTGTTTGTGGTTAAAATTGGGTAAATTTGTAAGGGGTAATTTAACATTTCCAAATATGATAAAGGTGTATATTTAGAAATAATTTGAATTAAATATAATTTTTGTAAAGAATGATCGAAAATGTGTAATTTTGTGAATTTCTCTAACGATTACAAAACATATTTACCTCACTAAATCGTAAACAAAATTACGTCTAATAACCAATATTCAATTATATATCTTTGCTAACTATTTATTTTTAAATTGTTTGATATATTTAAATTATATCAATATTTTCTGAAGTCATAATTATTAATCTTTTAGCATGCTTTGTTTAACTGTATAAATTTAAATTATCCTTGTCATTTAAGTCCCAAGTCATTTTTCAAGTAACTTCCATTTTTAAAACTTGAGACATAATGAAAATACACATGTCATGCTAATAATTTTCTAATAAATTTTAAACGAAATTCATATTTTAATTTTTTCTATAAACAACAAAGTAACTACAAGAAACTATTTTTTTTCTTCACTGTGTTACATCATTTCTACCCTATTACAAATACTCTCGTATCAGCAATCCAAGTAGGAAGTGACGAACTAATATATTGGAATTCCATATTCCTGCTACGCGTACTTCGTGCTAGAAGATCCGCTTTCTCGTTTCTGTCCCTTGACGCATACCGAAGTGAGAAGCCTGGGTAGAAACCTTGCAGATCACGTAGCGTCTCTATCTCCGCTGAAAAGGTCGGCCAAAGGTCTGGCTCTGAGACTATGCTTAGTAGGTCCTTACAATCCGTGTAGAAAGTCCTACAGTTGTGTCTTGGATCCCTAAGGTTTTGCATTGCAAAAATAAGACCATATACTTCCGAATGGAGGGGCGAAATACTCCTACTGAAGCCCTTTAGGCCAACCATCTCTATGACCCCTTGGTGATTCTGTAGCACCCACCCCACTCCGCTGGTACCCTCTCCCTCTTTCCACGAACCATTCGTGTAACAGAGGGAACCAAGGGACTGCTCTAGTCCTTGGGTCCTTGTCCCCTGGGTATCCGTGCCTAATGTCGGTCGTTGGATCATAATCAGCTCATGTGCTTTTTTCCAAGACTCCACTTCTCCTATCGCCCTCTCCTTTGTCGCCATGGGCTCACAGTCAATACCTCGGAATAATTTATCATTCCGTGCTTTCCAAATATACCATGCCACCCATGGGTACGCCGGGACACTTTCCTGACAGTGGCGTCCTCTCCAGAAAAGGAAGTCCATATTTACCCCCAGACTACCTGTCGGGAAGCTACCTAGACCCCACGCGTATCCTGCTAACGCCCAAATCTGGATGGCTGATATGTTGTATATTTTGCATGTTTTTACATTGATTTATGCATTAGAACTAACACATTTAGGTTGCATTTAGTGTCATATATGTTGCATTTGTGTTTGTTCATGTGTTTTCAGGTCCAAGAGTCCAAAGTGCAAAAAAGGCGAGGAAAAAAAGCTTAAAGTGGCAAAAACGACGATATCGGTGACTTGTACCGATTAGCTGTGGTCGAGACGCGAATAAAAGGCAAAGAAGAGGCAAAGAAGGTCATATCGACCTATGGTATCGACCAACAACTGGTCGATATTGGGAGGAAACTCATACCGACCTATGGTATCGATGGAGTTTGGTCGATATTGAAGACAGACGAAAAGCTTCAGAAATACACTCTTTCAAGACGTTCCCACCGTTGGATCTTTATGAAATTTTACCACAAGATAGCCACGGATGTTAGCTTTCATTTGGAGGTGGTTTGAGATGCTTTCAACGGTTAGATCTAAAGTTATTCCAGTTTTACTGACAACGGGTCAATCTGCTGCGGAATACCGATTTGTCGTATCGACCAGATTTCTTGTCGATATCGACCAAGTGTATCGACCAGATTCTGGTCGATATTGGCTGCGAAAAAACAGAAGAAAAAAGGCCCAAGATGTTTTCTGAAGGTCCAAGACGTTTTCTGAAGGCCCAAGACGTTTTTCATCTTATTTTTAGGTTTAGAAGTGTGGTTTTTCTGACCATATCATCTTATCTTTTGACAACTCTTGTTCTATCACTTTTTCTTCTTGCTTTTGATTTGGATTTAGCTTGTTCTTGTTTTGGATTGGATTTTGCTTGTTCTTGCTTTTGGATATTGGATCTTGGAGCTTTTGAGTTTTCTTCGTTATTACACATAGTTTCTTCTATCCCTATCTCTCCTTGATTTTATTTATGATTTCATCATCTTTAATTGCTTTGATATTCATGATGCTTAGTGAGTAGTTTCCCTTAAGCAATTAGGTTAGGGAAAAAGGGTGAATCAATATTAGGATTGTTAAATGTCTTGTTCTTAAACTTTACAAAACTTTAATTTAGGGTAACATTCTTAATGCTTTAGTTGAATTGGCCATTCAATTGATAGAAACCAGGAAGCTTCATCTTTGGGAAAAGTGTGGAGATTCCTGAACAATTACCCTTAAAACTAAACCTAGCTTAACCGAGGAATCTGTGTTAATAAGTTTAGTGGTTAAATTGAATTGAGCTTAACGTTTTCTAAAATTTAAACTATCCAAGGTATTGTTTTAGTTTAACTAATAGGAAAAGGATCATTACCACGGGAGTGGATTGATCTAATCAAACGTTTTCAAAACCTTAAAGTTATTTTTGTTAAAAGACATTTAGAAATCTGAAAGTTTGATCACCCGTTAAAGTACCCCGACCTGGTTGTTTAGCTTTTTATTAATCTTTTAAAACTCTTAATTTTCGTTTTCTTTTATTGATTACACGGTTACAAAACATTCAACAAACAACTCTTTAACTTGCTTGGACTAAGTGTAGTTTCTCATAAGTTCTAATATATTGATTGCTCCTGATTCGGATTGACACCTTATATACTACGATAAGGCATTCGATTTAACGAGGGTAAAATCTCCGATATCAATGGCCGGAGGACACTCAAATAACATGTGATTGATCGTCTCCTCTTGTCCACATCTAGGGCACGACACGTCCCTCCCTATGTGTCTAAAGGCTAATCGCTCCATCACTGGCACAGTTCCTGCCAGAGCTTGCCAGAGGAAATGTTTTTGCTTGTTTGGAGGTTTGATTCTCCAGACAAACTGTTTTAGTATTCTGAACGATGGTTCATGTAAGAGGATCTGAATCTCCTCATCATTTTTGTTTAAGTGTAGAACCTGGTAACCTGATTTCACCGTGTATACCCCTGACTTGGTGAAATGCCAACAAAAATTGTCCTCCATGCCTCTACGGGGCGGAACAATGCTTCTGATTAATTGTATATCCTCTGGATTCATCATCTGATTTAGTAAGGGAATATTCCAGTCTCCTTGATTTGAAGTCCGTAAGTCTGAAACCCGTAGATTTGGATAGTACAATTCCCCAGGCCCTGAAGCCGGTCTAGGGTTGTCATCGGGGACCCAATTATCCTGCCAGACCTTCGTTTGTTCCCCAGTTCCAATTATTCTTCTGGTTCCTGTTCCCAGAAGATCTCTTGCCGACCAAATGCTCCTCCACCCAAAGGATGGTCTGTATGGTTTCCTTGCTTCGAATGGGTGTCTGTTTCTGAAATATCTACCTTTTAGAACCCTGGCTGCCAGGGAGTTCGGGTATTGGTGGAGCCTCCACAGTTGTTTCGCTAAGAGGGACTTATTGAAATCTTCGAGTGATTTGAAACCCAATCCTCCTTTATCTTTTGGGATACACATGTTCTTCCACGACATCCAGTGCAGCCCTCTTGAATTTCCGCTTGTACTCCACCAAAAGTTCGCTATCGCACTCGATAACTGGTTACACAAACTTTTTGGTAAAAGGAAACATGACATAACGTAAGTCGGTATTGCTTGTGCCACCGACTTGATCATAATTTCTTTTCCCCCTTTTGACAAGAATTTGGCATTCCATCCATTAATTCTTTGGTGAAGTCTGTCTTTCACGTAGGAGAAGACTATTTTGTTGTAGCAATATTCAATTATTTCCTCACAATAAAAGTTTTATGACGAAAGTGATACAAATTATAAAATGTTACAATAAAATGGTCACAAACCTATTTTAGTCGCAAAATCGTGACAACACAATGTTACGATTAATTTTTTTTTGTCAACATTTGGGCCACAACTGGTCTGCCCATTAGCCAAACCTACACTATCGTATGCGCGGGGAATCGATCTCGGGTGGGGTGGTGTTACCTACCTTCCGTAGACTTATGATTGCCACTAGACCAATGTCACTTCCTTGTTATGATTAATTTTTTTTTTTTATTACATCAGTTCGAAAAAGAAATTACACTACTTCTGCGACATCCCAACTTGGAGGTAATTCGCTCACATACACTGATACAAACGAATGAATCCTTCCCGATCGCGCTAATTTATCTGCTCTTGAGTTTTTGTCTCTTGGAATATATTTGATTCTGAAGTCGTTGAAGTATTCTAGCTTCGTCTCAAACTCTTCGATCATTGTCTTAAACGCAGGCCACTCTGTGGGATTCTGCAAGATTGCCACCAATGTCGTACTGTCTGTTTCGAAAGCCTGACAGGAGATGTTCCGTAGTTGAATAACTTCCATAGCCCACAAGAGAGCATCAAACTCAGCATGTAAAGGAGATAAGTTCCTCCTTGTACGCCTCGTTCCCATAAGCTGACTAGATCCATCTCTATTTAGACATATCCACCCTAACCCTTCAAACACCTCCGTGTTTTTCCATGATCCATCTACCTGACAATATAATCCTGAATCAACATTCTGCGATTCCTCCATCACAAAGAAACTTCTCCTTTCATCTATTTCCTCCTCAACACTTTGTGCTTCCACCCAAGCTCTTGATTCTTTTAATGCCTGATCGATTATATCAGGTGGATCAATCTCCACATCCTCAAAAATCTTTTTGTTTCTCGATTTCCAGATATACCATAATATCCAAGGGTAACATAATTTATCTTGGTCTTGTCCCTCGTCTACCTGCAATCTGGAAAACAAGTAGTCCATATTTGAATAAATACCTCCCTGTGGAAATTCTGATTGATTGAGACGGGTGAGACACCCCATGTGTAAAGTGAGTGAGTACATTCAAAGAACACATGATTTATCGTCTCAATATCTTCCTCGCATCGCGGACAGACCGGATCACATTGTATTCTTCTAGAATTTAGCCTTTCCCTCACGGCCATGCTTCCCGAGATAATTTGCCACAAAAAGTGTCTTAGTTTCTGTGAACATTGTATATCCCACACTTTCGTTAGCAACGCATTAAAATTAGGTCCCCATTGATCCAGGGTGCCACTCTCTTTCTTAATCTTTTGCAAGAAATTGAAACCTGATTTTACCGTATATTTTCCTGATTGTGTGTAATGCCAAGACCATCCGTCCGAATCTGATCGTTTACTGATCCGTAGTCCCTGAATCAACGTCTTGTCATTCCTTGTGACTAAAGCTCCTAAAACCTCACTATCCCACTCTGTCGTAATTGGGCTAATTAGATCCTTAACCTTCAACTCAGGAAAGAGTAAGCTGCCTCTTCCCTGAGCCGGTCTTGGATCCGTATCCGGCACCCATGTATCTTCCCAAACCGACATTTTACTTAATTTTCCTGGTATTCTCCTCATTCCTCTCATCAACAGATCCTTTGAGGAATAAATGCTCCTCCATCCAAAAGATGGAGAACGCGGTGTCTTTGCCATAAATGGATGTACCCTCGAAAAATATCTACCCTTAAACACTCTCGCTACCAATGATTCCGGATATTGTGCGAGACGCCATAATTGTTTTGCTAATAAAGCCTTGTTAAAATCTTGTAACGATCGAAAGCCCATTCCACCTTCGTGTTTGGACTCACACATTTTCTCCCATGCCACCCAATGGATACCGCAGTTTCTTCCATTGGAACTCCACCAGAATTTGGAAATCGCACTTGTTAACTTTTTCGTTAACGACTGGGGTAATTCGAAGCATGACATAACATACAAAGGAAGGGCTAAGGCCACCGATTTAATCAGTGTTTCTTTCCCTCCTCGAGAGAGCAATTTGGCTGTCCAGCCATTTATCCTCTCATTTAACCGTTCCTGAACATAACTGAATATTTTACTTTTTGCTCCCCCTAAACTCTCCGGAATTCCCAAATAGGCCCCCATTCCTCCAATTTTTTGGATGCCCAAAATGTTTTTCATATCCGTTCTAGTCATGTCATCCACATTATGTCCAAACATCACTGATGATTTTGAGAAATTTATCTCCTGACCCGATGCTTTTCCGTAAATCTCAAATATCTGTAAGACCTTTCGACACTCTCTTTCCTCGGATTTACAAAAAAAGAGACTATCGTCCGCGAATAGCAAATGTGACACTGCTGGGCTATTCTTTGCCACCTTAATACCCGATATTTGTGAGTCCCTCTCTGCTTTCTTGATTAAGGAAACTAATACCTCTGTGCACAAGATAAACAGGTAGGGAGACATTGGATCCCCTTGTCTCAGACCGCGTTCTGGTATAATCATCCCTCTAGGTTGACCATTGATCAAAACTTGGTATGAGACAGAACTCACACACCACATAATCCATCTAACCCAGGTGATACTAAATCCTAGTCTCAGTAACACCGCTTTCAGGAAAGACCATTCCACTCTATCATATGCCTTACTCATATCCGTTTTTATCGCCATATGATTGAACCTACATTTTTTATTGGTGCGCAACCCATGAACCATCTCCTGTGCTAATAAAATATTATCCGTTATTAATCTCCCCGATACAAACGCTGATTGAGTCTCTGATACCATTTTGGGCAGAAATCTTCTTAGTCTCAAGCATAACACTTTTGAAATTACCTTATAGGCCACATTGCAGAGACTAATTGGTCTAAGATCCATCATCCTTTTTGGTTTAACGACTTTCGGCACCAAGCAAATATTTGTCTCGTTAAGTCTTCGATCAAAGGATCCTGAAATCATAAATCCCTTCACCAACATAACAAGATCATGTTTAATAACATGCCAAAAACGTTGGTAAAATAGAGCCGTCATTCCATCCGGCCCTGGTGCTTTTTCTGGGTGCATTGAATATAAGGCCTTTCTCACTTCTCCTTCGGAAATATCCTTTGTTAGTAATACATTGACGTGGTCCGGAACTACTACTTTTAGCTCACTCAATGCTTCATCCATATTTCCTGTATCTACATGTTTAAATAGTTGTTGAAAATAAGTTGTCGCAATATTCTCCATTCCCAGTTCCGAATCCTCCAGATGACCGTTTTGGTCAAGTAACCCTGTTAACTTGTTTCTCGCCCGCCTACTCTTCGTCATAGAGTGGAAGAATTTTGTATTTTTGTCTCCTTCTTTTAGCCATAAGTTTCTACTCTTTTGTTTCCAGTATACCTCTTCCTCTATATATGCTTGTTTCAACTTTAGTACTAGTGAATCCACCTCCTCTCGGGGGATTCGGTCATCACTTTGTGCCTCCTCCAGAGCCACTCTAAGATTTTCTATGGTCACAAGGCTAGAAGAGACTCCTATGTATCGAGGTAAACCTTACGGTTTAGGGACCCTTCCTGAATCCCAAGAGACGTCTTTGCCTTACGTACCAAACACCGATCCATCGCTTCTTCTCGAGATCTCTGAGCTGAAAGATGCGCTTCGAAATGCGAATAAAGAAAAAGATGAAGCAATTGAGAAGATCCGGCAAGAAACAAGCGCTCAAATCCAGAAGATGAATGAGTATTTGATGAACCGTTTCCCTGATTATCCTCCAGGATCTGGTTCGGGGTCGGGAACGGGAATTTAGTTTTTATTTTCATTATTTGTTTTTTTTCTCTTTTTTGTAATTTTTTTTAATTTTCGTTTTTTTTAATTTTAGTTTTTTGTAATTTTTTTTTAATATTCGTATTTTTAATAAATTTTTTTTTATTATAAAATTTACTTCCGTCGGAAATCCGTCGGAAATATTTATTTATTTTTTTTAAAAAAATATTCATTTCCGTCGGAAATCCGTCGGAAATGTAATATTTATTTCCGTCGGATTTCCGTCGGAAATTTAATATATTTTTTTAAAAACAATTATTTGTTTCCGTCGGAATACCGTCGGAAATGTAATTTAATTTTTTTTTAAATTTATTTATTTCCGTCGGATATCCGTCGGAAATCCGTAGGAAATTTAATTTAATTTTTTTAAAATAAATTAATTTCCGGTGGAAATCCTACGGATATGTGGTCGGAAATGTGGTCGGAAAATGTGGTCGGAATTTGGTCGGAAAATGTGGTCGGAATTTGGTCGGAAATTTCCGACCACATTTCCGTAGGATAGTGGTCGGAAATTTCCGACCACATTTTGGTAGGAGAGTGGTCGGAAATTTCCGACCACAATTATGGTCGGAAATTTCCGACCACTTTCCGACCAAAACCGGTTTCCGACCATCTGAAACCGACGACGCAATTTTGGTCGGAAATCCGTCGGAAATAGACATTTCCGACCGATTTCCGACCAAAACTACGGTCGGAAATCGCCTGCATTCTTGTAGTGTTGCCATTTTGTGCCTACACCGAGATATACAATCAATTATACCCGTTGTGGTTGTTTTGCCCATATTCCACCCTGACTCGATTGATTCTTGCAAACCCTCCTTTCCTATCCATCGTTTATCGAAGCGGAAATGTTTTCTTTTTGAGACATTTTCAAAGAGACATTCCGCTAGAATCGGTCGATGATCAGAGCCAATTAGTTCCAAATATTTCACCTTTGAGAGTGGATATAAGTCATGCCAATCTTCGTTGCCGACTGCTCTGTCGAGTTTACACCTAATCCTTTCCTTGTTTAGCCCGTATGTTCTTCCTCTCCAAGAGTATGGGTTGCCTATTATTGGAAATTCGAGCATGCCACACGAATTTAACATTTCATTAAAGTCTAGAAAGGTTGTTGCTCTTCGCATGACCCCCCCTTTTTTATCTCTATTCCCTCTGATTTCATTAAAATCCCCGATCATTAGCCAAGGGGCGTTCCTTGTCAAGCTAATTTGAGTCAATTGCTCCCATACTATCTTTCTGTTTTGTGTCACCGGGTCCCCATAAATGAAAGATATAAATACCTCTTTGTTCCGTAGAACTGCGCTAACGTCCACAATCCGATTATTTGACGAAATAATTTTTAGATTTAGATCATTATAATAATAAATACAATTCGGTTATGATTAATTACAATAACAATTTTTCATAATTTGTGTCACCATTTAAACGTAATTAATATGACACAATTCGGTTATGATTAATTACAATAACAATTTTTCATAATTTGTGACACCATTTAAACGTAATTAATATGACACAATTCGTTACGAACAATAGTAACAAATATGATACAATTTATTGCTAACAATAATCAAAAATATGACAATAACAAAAAATGCCACACTTTGGTCACGTATTAATACTAGATTTTGGTCACGACTGTGTTACAAAATTACGACCAAAAATAATACAAACATGTCATAATTTATGTCTAAATTATAGTTATACAATAGTAAATATATATTTTGAACTGTGCTATTATTTAGTTACTAAATTTGTAAAAATTTGCCAGAAAACCAGTACTATGAGAAACCTTAGAATTAGTGACAACGTTACGAAATTTCTTATTTCCAAGAGATCGTCATATATAATTAGACAATGAAATACGATTTATAAATGCATAATAATTAATCATAACAAATAAAATCATTCTAAACAAAAAAAATCTTAAAATACAATTTTAAAAGTCTTAAAATGCAAACTTATAGAATACTGAAAATAAATATAAGAGGAATTAACAAAACTACACCATTTCAATCCCTCCTTCACAAAACTACACCTAATTTAAAATTTTCACATATTTACACCATTTCAAAATTTTAAAAACTTGTTTTACCCTTTTAAAAATTATCAAAATTAAAATCTTTTCATTTGGGTTCGCTAATTAACGTTTAGGGTATAGTATTAAGGGGTAGGATTGTGTGGGTATGGTTTATTTGGATTTAATTTTGAGTATTTAGATGTAGTTTTGTGAAAAATATTTTTAAAATAGTGTAATTTTGTGAAATGTAATTCAAAAGGTGTAGTTTTGTAATTCTCCCTAAATATAACTAGACAATTTGCCTAAGTCCGAACCATATTTTCCATAGCTTCAAGTCTTCTCGAAAAGTTCGCATTATCTTGAAGGCTCTGCTTGAACTATATTTTCAGTTTTTGAAACGTTTGTGTTAACATAACGTCAAGAGTTTATATAGGACACTTGTCATGATGAGAAAAAAAGTCAAAAATGAAACCTTATACTATTATATAATACTAAGAAAGAACCCGCGATACTCGCGGGCTTTTTATATATTTTTTTTTGTTTTTTATGATTCAAATAATTTTTATTTTCATAATTTATATTCTTAACTATCTATATAATGTTACATTAATTTTTATTTTTTGAATTCTCTGTTTTTGGTATATTTTTATTAATCTTAAATAGTTTGTATATTATTTAGTTTTTGTATTTTTTGTTAGTTTTGTATCACATGTTTTTTTGTGTGTATTATGATACTATTTACTTATATTGATGTATTTTTCATATATTTGTTTATCTAAATGAGTGTCGTAATATATGTTTTATATTATTTGTTTATGGGCAATTTTCGAAGATACCATAAAAAATAATTTTTTGGACAAAATTAGCAGCAGAAGTTTTTTTTCCTAAATACCATTAAAAAGTTTTTTTGGACAAAAATACCATAAACATAAAATTAAGTTAAAACCTTCAAAATTAACACGAAACCCTCAAAACTAAACCATACCCCTTCAATATTATACCCTAAATAGTATATAGCAAACCCAAATGAAAAAATTTAAGTTTTGAAGTGTTAAAATTAGATTTTTGTGTTTATGGTATTTTAGTCCAAAAAACATTTTAATGATATTTAAGGAAAAAAAAACTTTTAGGGAAGTTAGCTGAGATGGGAGGCTCCGCTCCTGCGTCTGAAAGTCATGTAAAGGTCACCGAGGTTCCAAGGAGTGGAACAATGGCCTCTGGCAAACGCAAAGCTGAACGCAGTCTAGGTGATCCCCTGAAGAGTCAAAGGGTAAAGGTGTCTCCCTTATTAGTTGGTGAAATTGGCATCTCCCACTCTTCTTCTTGGGTAGAAGATATGAAGAACAAAATCCTAACATGGGATATGGATGCCATCGCTGAAGGTGGTGCTTAAGTGGCCGCCGATGAAGTTTGTCGTACTCTTCTCAAGGTAAGAATCTTTATTTACTTGAAGATTTCCCCTTGCATTGTCTGAACTTCTTCGGTATTTGTCTGCACGTGATGTTCTCCTTTCGCAGCGTGGAGGCAAAAATTGCCGAGACCGTGGAGGAGTCTTCCAAGGATCATGAGGCCTTCGTCCTTATGAGGGAAATGTGCGAGGTTGAGAAGAAGAGAGGTATGGACCAGCTTGCCACCATCGACGCCAGGGATAAGGAGATCTCAGGGTCTCCGCAGTCGGACATGAACAAGCTAAGGAGGAGCTTCAGAAAAGGTTCGCCGAGCTGATGAAAGAGGACGAGCTCAAGGATGAGGAGGTAAGATCTCTGAAGAGGAAGAATGAGCTGCTTCAAGCTGAATATGACTTCTTCCTTGGTGGATCTGCGGTGATAACCCGGTGGGAGACGATGAAGGAGTATATGGCCGGGCAGCATCTATCTTGGGACCTTGAGGGCCTCGATCGCCTTTACGCCCAAGTTGTGAAGGCTCATGCTCATTTCAAAGGTCTACCTGCTCCGGAGATGGTTGAGTCGTTGATGGCACTTTACGATGCTCCTCCGTCTTGATCCTCCTCTCCTTTAAAAAACTTTACTTTTGTTATGGTCGATCCTCGAGATGGGCCACTTTATGAACTCTTTATTGGGTCGCTAAGAACTTTCTCGGCTGTAGCGGGCCCGTAGACTTTTTTCCCTTAGTGGGCTTTTTGGATTTGCCCCCGAGGCTAAACTTGCTTTTTGGTTATCTCTTTCTTTGTTTTGTGCTTTTGATAAGTTTAACCGTATCTGCCAAGCACAAAATCTGATTAGATGCACCAAGCAAATTAGCAAAGCCTCTTTAGGATTTTCATCCGTTGACCATCTCAATTTGGATGGATTTGATGAGATCAGTCATCTCTTTGAGTTGGACTCGATAAGATCGATTATTTTTTAGCGAATCGACTAAATCTCATTGAGGTTTTAGTCACTGGCTATTTTGATGTGTATGGGGCCACGGAGGTCGACCATTTCCTAGACGAGATCTCGTAGAATCGATCGTCTTAATAATGCATAAGTTAAATCTCAGCAATATATTAACCGCAAACTGCATGGATGAGACTGCTGAGGCTGACCATCTCTTAGTGAGTCAGTTAAGCCTTGTTGAATCTTTATATTGTACACTGTCGGTGGAGATGGGGCCGCTGAGGTTAGCCATCGCCTAGATGGGACCACGTAGATCGGCCATCTCAATTGTGTTTCGGTGAGGTCTCGTCAGTCCTGTACATCGAAGGGGGCGACTAATGTGCCTTGCTGATTTTATACTTCTAAGAAGGTCATTTATACACAGTTAGCCTCCACCTTGTCGACTGGGTTAGCAAAGAACCTCGCCTCGTTAGTCACAATAGTGAGGTGTCGTCGCTCCTGTACACTTCGCTGCTAGGTTACATGCCCGCATACAATAACGCTAAGTATGCCTAGCCTTAATGAGGTTGAGCAACCTTATAGAAACCTACTAGCGTTCGAAGTTTAAACTGACAAGTGTTTGTCAAGTTGTTTTAGGCTAGTAAAGAGCCTGAGGCTTGATAAAAGTTTATAAAATTTATCTACCGCAGTTGGCTGAGGCCAAAGTTTAGAAACTCTGATTTGCCTATGTGAGCTTTTATTTTTTATTTTCGTGTTCGAAAGGATGTCCCTTGCCCCCCCGAAAATCTTAAGGAGAGTTTTGCCATAGAGGTTTTTCTTACTGGCAAAGTTCCCGTTGAGGTTTTTAGTTAATTAATAAAAGCTCTTTTATTATTATGCCTATTCGGGATAGGTCTTTTATGCCTATTCGGGATAGGTCTTTTCTGCCTATTCGGGATAGGTCTTTATTTTCTAAAATTATGAAAGCACAAAACTCTAGATAGCGTAAGTATGCATGATCTTTTGCGGGCTTGGCACGCTCGTCAGAAGAAGTACCTCTTGAGGTGCAAAGCGTTCCAACTGTTTGTGAGTCTTTTTCCATCTTTGTCTTGGAGTGCGTAGGCTCCAACTCTGCAAACTTTGACGATTTGGTAAGGACCTTCCTAGTTTGGTCCTAGCTTGCCGACTTCTTTTTCCATCGTGTTTTGGAATACTCGCCTTAAGACCCACTGACCTACTCTGAAGGTTCTCGTCCTCACCTTCTTGTCATATGACCTGGCCACATCTTGCTGATAACCCCAATTTCTTATTTGCGCGACTTCTCTTTTCTCATCGAGCAAATCTAGGTCGAGCGCCATTGCTTCGTTGT
Organism: Cochlearia excelsa; assembly: GCA_963556525.1. Lineage (NCBI taxonomy): Eukaryota > Viridiplantae > Streptophyta > Magnoliopsida > Brassicales > Brassicaceae > Cochlearia > Cochlearia excelsa. The sequence continues at coordinate 19,393,628 of OY748328.1, forward strand.
TACTTTCCTCGTCGGGGTTTTCAGTGCGGCTGGACTGCACACTTATTTTGGCGGGTATTACAGTATCCATTCCATAGATGAGTGAGAAAGGTGTTTCGCCAGTGGAAACCTTCGAGGTTGTTCTGTAGGCCCATAAGACTCTGGGGAGCTCTTCGGCCCACTTTCCTTTAGCGCTTTCTAATCTCTTGTTGAGAAGCTTGACGATGGTTTTGTTTGAGGCTTCAGCCTGACCATTGGATTGCGGGTGTCTGGGCGTCGCAAAACTTAAGAGGAAGTTAGCTTGATTTTCCAATCCTCACATAAGCTTTTGAAGTTGTTGCTCGTGAACTGCGGCCCATTGTCGGTCACTATCTCGTGAGGAATACCAAATTTGCAGATTATATTTTGCCATACGAAGCTACGGATCTCCTTATCAGTTATGTGGTTGAGCGCTTCCGCCTCTATCCACTTAGAGAAGTAATCGGTCATCACCAATAGGACGAATTTCTGACCTGGTGCCGTTGGGAGTTTACCGACTATGTCCTTGCCCCACTTCATGAATGGCCAGGGGGCACTGATGGTCTTAAGATTCTCCGGCGGCAGTTTGGATATTGTGGCGAACCTTTGGAACTTGTCGCATCTTTTGACAAACATGGTCGCATCATGGTTCATCGACCTCCAGTAATACCCCGCTCGCATAGTTCAGAGGACTAGGCTTCTGGCTCCTGAATGATTTTCGCATTCTCCGGAATGTAGTACTAATAGGACTTGCTGAGCCTCGGCGATGCTGATGCACTTGAGGTTCGGTCCTGAGTATGATCGGCGGTATAATACTCCGTTAATAAGGCTGAAACGAGCTGATTGTCGTTTGATTCTTCGGCAGTCCGCTCTGTCCAGTGACAATGTTCCATCTCTGGCTCCGTTTATATCCTTTACCGGATACGCATCGAGATCCTTTTGCGTCGCTGGCCACTGTAATACAAACAGTGGCACATCTATCGGTGAGTCGGTTTTGAAAGATGAACCGAGGTTGGCGAGCGCATCTGCTTGCTCGTTCTCTTCTCTGGGGATCTGGGTGATTTTGCAGTTGCTGAACCTCTTCTCGAGCTACTTAACTATCGCTAGGTATCTTATCATGCTCGAGTCTTTGGCTTGATAATCACCCTTGGTTTCGCTAACGACAAACTGTGAATCGATATAGACCTCTATATCCCTGAATCCTAAGTCACATGCCAGAGATAAACCTGCGATTTGCGCTTCATACTCCGCCTCGATGTTCGTTGCTCGAAAGTTGCATCGGATTGCCCTCGAGGTGGTATTCCCGATCGGGGAAGTCAGTGTGAGCCCCAAACCGGATCCTCGTACGTTGCTGGAACCCTCCACGTAAAGTTTCCATGTTCCCGTCATCGCCTGGTTTTCTAATGCATTCACCTCCTTCTAAACTTCCGACAGTACCTTTGGTGTAAACTCAGCCACAAAGTCGGCAAGGACTTGTGACTTGATGGCGGAGGTTTGTCGATAGATCACGTCTACTAGCCAAGTTATATTGCGTACTTAGATAATCTCCCTGAGATATCTGGCTTGTGGAGCACGTTCTTGATCGGATGCGATGTTACCATGATAATCGGATGTGACTGGAAGTATGGCTGTTACTTCCTCGCCGCCACAACTAAGGCAAGAGCCAGTTTCTCGAGGTGAGAATATCGGGTTTCGGCTTCTAGCAAAGATTTGCTAACGTAGTAGACATGATGTTGCTTTCCGTATTCTTCTCGCACCAATACCCCACTTACCGCATGCTCTGACACAGCTAGGTATAGGAGTAACGCTTCGTTGATCTTCGGTTTTGACAAAAGTTGCGGAGACATCAAATAGTCCTTAAGTTTCTTAAGGGCTTCATCATATCCTTCATTCCATGTGAATCCCTTCGGCTTCTTGAGAACCTCGAAGAATGGATGAGATATGTCGGATAGTCGATAGATGAATCGACTGAGGGCTGTCATTCTTTCCGTGAGTCTATGGACTTCTTTTATGTTTCGAGGTGGCAAGATTGTCTGGATGGCTCAGATTTGATCAGGGTTTGCTTCGATGCCCCGTTGTGTGACGATATATCCCAGGAATTTCCTCGAGCTTACGCCGAATGAGCACTTAGTTGGATTGAGCTTCATGTTGTATTTTCTCAGCGTATCAAACGCTTGGTGCAGGTGCATGATATAATAGTCAACGACCAATGATTTTACGAGCATATCATCGATGTACACTTCCATGGTGTGGCCGATCTGTTCGGCGAACATAGCGTTCACCAACCTTTGGTAGGTTGAACCGACGTTCTTTAATCCAAAAGGCATTACCTTGTAGCAATATATGACCCTGGAGGTCATGAAGGTTGTCTTCTCCTAATCTTGGGGATGCATCAAGATCTGGTTGAACCCGCTGAAGGCGTCCATGAAACTTAGTAATTCGTGGCCCGCTGTTGCGTCTACGAGCTTGTTGATATGAGGCAACGAGAAGGGATCCTTTGGGCAAGCCATGTTTAGGCCAGTAAAGTCAATGCAAACTCTCCACTTACCGTTTTTCTTTCGAACAACCACCACATTGGCTAGCCAGTCGGGTACTTCACTTCGCGGATGATACCCGCTCGAAATAAGTTATTCACCTCGTCGTTCACGATGAGATCTCGATCTGGTGCAAACTTCCTCCTTTTCTGTCTGATTGGTTGATGATCGGGGTCGACCTGTAGATGGTGGGTGATGATTTCGGGGTCAATACACGACATGTCTGCATGCGACTAATCGAAGCAGTCAGCCTTCGATCTCAGAAAGTCGATGAGCTTATGACGTACGTCCTTGGGTAGCTTGGATCCAATATTCACTTTGCGTTCCGTATTGGCTTCGTCCAGTGGGATCTCGTATATTTGCTCTACATCGGGCTCCTCCGTAGAGTTCGCTGCCCCTTTCGTTGTCGACTGATCCTCTATCTGCATGGTCGTCCCCGTTTTACCTCTGAGCGTAGTTTGGTAACATGAGTGTTAGTTCTCCTGGTCACCCTTTATCTTCCTTACACCCCAAGGTTTCATAAACTTTATCGCCTGATAGAATGTGGATGGCACGACTTTCATATCATGGATCCAAGGTCTCCCCGCTATTGCATTGTAGGCCGACGACGTGCAATCCAAGACGAGGAATTTAGTTTACTTTTTGATCCCTTCGGTGTAGACAGGTAGAGTTATCTCGCCTATAGTCTGTTTGACTTCTCCGCTGAATCCTACCAGAGTGGCTGATCTGGAGACGATTTTTGATTCGTCAAGGCCCATCTCTTTGTATGGGGCTAAGAACATAATATTCGTTGAGCTTCCATTATCGACTAGAATCTTTTTTATCAGGCAGTTTGCCACTGATAAAGTGATGACGAGGGCATCATGATGAGGAGTCATCATTCCCTCACTTTCCTCGGCGGTGAAGGTGATTGAGCAGAATGATTGGTCAGTGAAAGTTTCCATCATGGACCCCTGAAATTTCCTCGCAACCCTCGTATTCCTCTTGGCCGCCGAATGCGATATCCCACTGACATCTGAGCCTCCGGATATAACATTAACTACCCGATCCTGTCTTGGTGGGGATTCAGGTTTCTCGTCCGCACTTTGTTGCCCGACGTTCTGGGAGCTTGGTCGATTGCGAGCTCTACCGGATAAGAATTCTTTTAGGTTCCCTCTCTTGATCAGATCGTTTACTTCCATCCTGAGGGCGACACAATCTTCGGTGCGATGTCCGTGGTCGCTATGGAAATCACACCACTTCCGCGTGTTTCGTCTCCCTGACTCCGTTTTCATCTTCTGGGGCCAGTTGACCATGTTCCCCATATTTCCCAAGACATAGACTAGTTCTTGTCCTTGGACGGACAGGCTGCTCGCGTTGGGACATGAGTTGTGTCGATATCTCCCGCTTCCTATAAGGGCAACTGGTCGATGGAGATTACTTCTGCGAGGATCTACGCGTGGTCGCAGATAAGGTTTGTCATCTCGAGGATCTTTTTCAGGTCGGACAATCCTTGACTCGATCTTGGAGGGAAGGGGTTTCCCTTGAGATGGATCCTCTTCCCACTTAATTTGCGTGCATGCTCTGCTTAGGACATCTTCCATCGTCTTCGGTCAGTACTTGGTGAGCTCCTTATAAAGATCGTCGATCACCAAAAGTCCTCTCTTGAAAGAAGATATAGTCGTTGACCGTTGCACGCCGGGATATTCACCTTTTCCCTGTTGAATAGTCCTACCTATGCCCGCAGGGGTTCCCCGGTATCTTGGACGACTTCGTAGAGGTCATCAACACTTCTTTCTATGCAGCGGATGCTTGCGAATTGTTCTATGAACTTGTCGGTCAAGATGGCGAAGGATTATATCTCGCCATTGGGGAGGTTCACTAGCCATTGGAGCGCTGGTCCCGTCAGACTTGAGCCAAAACCCTTTCACATGATGGCTTTCCTTGACTCGGAGGGAATTGTCAAGGTGAGCATTCGTTGCCTATACAAAGCAACGTGAGTGTCGGGATCGGTAGAGTCGTCGTACATCTTCATTGAAGGGAAGGTGAACTTTTGGGCATCTCTACTAGAGCTATCTCACCCTTGAAGGGTGAGTCACCGTAGGAGTAGCGGTCAGAACGCCTTATGGGTGGAGCTACTCCCGACATCCGCTCGATCATTGACTCGAAAGCGCTGAGCCTTTTCTCGATGATGGATTCGATGTAGGCTTGATCCCTTTCGAAATCGGAGCAATCACGGTCCAGACCGTCGACGTTTTGATGGTTGGAGAAAGCAGGTCTTCCTCCTGTCGTCGGATAATCTGTTCATGACCTGAATAGTCTTACCGGCCGGATGGGGGTAAGAAGATCTCGTCTCGAGGCGGATCTTTGACCGAGGAAGGTGAGATTCGTACTTTGCCCCCGAAGCCGGAGATTATCCTCCTCCAGCTAAGCAAGCCTTTCGTTGCTTGCCCGGAGTTTCTCGTTGACGGCATCCACCCGTCGTTGAGCATGTTCGTCGAGATTGGTGTAGTAGGTCGCTCCGTTATCGCTCATCGTAGCTATATACTTATGCCCCTCTCTCTAGCGCCAAACTGTTTGGGCAAAAGTTAACGATCCGTTAGAAGAACTATGGAATTCGATAACGGTTAAGAGACAATTAGAATCGGTTTGAATTGGATGTTTTATTAATCGATGAAGGTTTACAAGATGAGAGGAATATGATATAAGATCTAGACTTTGAACAATCTAAACACTACAAGAAACGGGGCTTTTAGCAACGAAATTTAGCAAAGAAATAGCGACGAATTATATAGCAACGAAATAACAACGAATTGGCGACGAAATAGCAATGGAGAATCGTGTCGTCGCTAAATCGTCGCTATTTAGCGAGGTATTATTTCGTCGCAAAATTAGCGACGATTTAGCGACGAAATTGGCGACGAATGAGTTCTGCGTCGCTAACTCGTCGCTAATTAGCGACGATTTAGCGACGAATATATATCCTTGCTAATTAGCGACGAATTAGCGAGGAGGGTCGCTAAGTAGGTAAGCACGTTTTCAAAAACGTTGCTAAATCGTTGCTAATTTTCTTTCCTTGCTAAATCGTTGCTAATTTTCCTTGCTAAATGGTTGCAAAAAAATTAGAATGGGACTATATAAACCCATCTACACTCTTCAAAAAATCACACCACAACACAATACAAAAACATTCACTCTATAATAATATAAACACTCTAAAAATTTCAATATGTCTCACGGTGCAGATGAATTCGATGAAAGTAGCGAAGTCGAATCTGTTGATTCCGATAATAATGAATAATTTTCTTTGTGTTTTTGTAATATAATTGTGTACATGTGCTAATTTAGCGACGAATTAGCAACGATTTGTTTTCGCAAAATCTTTAAATTGGAAATTTATTTTTTATATATCGTCGCTAATTCGTCGCCAATGTTTTACGATAAACGTCAATTAGCGACGAATTAGCGACGACACCTAAATAGCGACGATTATACGGCGTCGCTAAATTAGCGACGAATTAGCGACAATTCTAAAATAGCGACGATTTAACGATGAATTTTGAATAGCGACGAGCGTATAGCGACGAGCGTATAGCGACGAAAATATTATCGTCGCTAAATCGTCGCTATTGGCCAATAGCGACGATTTAGCGACGAAATATGGCGTTGCTATTTGTCCAGTTTCTTGTAGTGAAAAGCTTATGATCGAATATTATCTCTAAAAGTAATTGTTTGTATCGAAAAGTGAATGAATCTAGGTCTTTTAGTTTGTCTTCTTTATATAGATGTCTTTAGGTCAATGAGCTTCCTTTTCATTTTATGAATATGATTTGACATTTTTCCTAGATTTTCTCCTTCATGAATATTTAGGAGAATCTAGCAATATATATTTTCTTTTTTTTTCCTTTATGTCGATTATTAAGCCCAATAAAGCCCAATACCAACTAAATGAGGTCGGTTCTGATATTGCCGCCGGTTCTGGTTCAGTCGGTCCGATCTGCCGCCGGTTCCGGTCCGATATGCCATCGGTTAAACATTTACCGGGATGATTAAATTTATCCCCAACATTTGCAAAATAAAATAGTTAAATAAAATTTATTAGTATGGTATCACTACAAAAATTGGAAACTAAGTATTAACGAAGGTGATATCATTTTGAAATGTCCCGTAGTCTGACGCGTTTTTCGACGTTGCAAAAACCATAAACTTTTAAATGTTTTTTCTGTTGTGCTCTAAAAAACACAAACAAAAAATATAACGAATAAAGAAAGATGAAAATAATTATCCATATCTTTAGTTTTTGTTGTTTTTTTTAAGAAAGATAATGTTAGAGTGAACGAATTACTAATTTTTTGCTTGATTTTGTACGGGAGATTTATTGGTCCACTACTCACAAGCCAATTTGGTAGATGTTTCAAAATATTTCTTTTAATTAATTTTAAATTGAGGATGAGAGTTATTCTTGGTCAATAAGAAATAAATAACATTTGACAAAAAAAATTGGAGAAGAAAATCTTATAGAATTTGGAGATCATGCTATAAGAAAAAGAAAATATTTTTGTTGGTTTGACAATAAAATAATTGTTGAGAATTTAAGTTTTTAAGAACCAAAGTTTAAATTAATCTTTTACGTTTAATTTCTACGATGGAATGAAAACTTAATATTTTATGCTTAATTTTAGTTACATTTTTTTATATTAGTTATGTATATATTAGTATATGATGAATGATTTTATTTTTTAAGTAAGAAAAAGAAACAATATTTTTTTTTTGAAAGTAAATGTATAAGAGTATATCCTTTGTGAATCTGCATAAAGTTAATGATATTTATAGTATAAAAGTTACTGTTAGTATAATTTTATTTCTTTTATTTTATTTTTAGTTTGTTTAACAACATACTATATGTATAATAGTTTCAATAAAATATATTTCTTTTTATTGTAAAATTACCGCTATAATATAATATTTTATTAATTTATGGATAAATTATTATCATTTTAAATTAGTATTATGTTACAGACCCAACTTTGTTAATTTATAGAGGTTTAAACATATACTTTAAACCTCTATAAATTACCATTTAAAAATTTAAAAATTATGATTTTTTTTCCTAGTATTGTTTATTTTGTATATCACATAAATAAAATTTGATAATGGGTTACAAAAATATAAGGAGAGTGGGATATATTGAGATTTGTATTAAATTAAAAGAAACATTAAAAATCAGTTATACATAAGATCTAAAACAATATTATATGAAAGTCATTTGAATCATAAAAAATTAAAAGTAACTTAGAAAACAGGTTAGACATTTATCTTTAATTTTTTAAAGATGTAAAAGAGAGTTTTTTTTGAAAAATGATTTAAAAAGGGGACATGTCAAAAAATGAATGTAACATTTGTTGGTTTCTTAGAAAATCAGTTAACAAAAAAAAAAAAAAATTTGTTGGTTTGAGAATGAAAGTTAATAAAACCCTACTATATTATATGTAAGATTTTTTCCCTCTTGAATGAATATTTTAAAAGATTCTCTATTTGGGTAATTACAAAATACACCTTTAAATATGCATTTTATAAAATTTCACCATTTAAAATTCGTTCTTAAAACTAAACCTAATCACTTGAAATTTTAAATTTACATATTTTAAAAAAAATTGAAATGGTGTAATTTTGTAAAGTGGTATGTAAAAGAGTGTAGATTTTTAAATTTCAATTCCATTTTTAATTCGTTCTTAGAAGTAATAACTTTTATGGAATGAATGTAAATTATTTTTCGATATTTCAAAAGTTTATATAATTTTTATTCCTTACAAATTATTGAGGGAAGTTTGAAATTTTGTAAAAAATCCATAAATTTTTAATTCTAACTCGTTTTCGACGATACTCAGTAGATAAATTTTGACAAATTTTCTACGGTGAGGTATATGTCAAATAGAATTCTTCAAATTTTTTTATGTAAATAATCAAATTAGTTGAAAAATAAAAAATCAAATTAGTAAATTATCAAACTTTTTCGTAGATTTTAGTTGGTCATTGCGCAAATTTTTATTTATTCCAGTTTAGTAAATACATAATCCAAAGTTTCTTTGTCTACATAATCTAATTAGGTGAAAAGTCATAAGAAATTATTCGGATTGTGCGAAAATAAATCAGAATAGACGACAATAATCATCACTGATTTTTAGGCATGTTAGAACTTAATCGACACAATATAGCAACGGAGAATCTTGTCGTCGCTAAATCGTCGCTATTTAGCGAGGTATTATTTCGTCGCAAAATTAGCGACGATTTAGCGACGAATATATATCATTGCTAATTAGCGATGAATTAGCGAGGAGGGTCGCTAAGTAGGTAAGCACGTTTTCAAAAACGTTGCTAAATCGTTGCTAATTTTATTTCCTTGCTAATTCGTTGCTAATTTTCCTTGCTAAATGGTTGCAAAAATTTTAGAATGGGACTATATAAACCCATCTACACTCTTCAAAAAATCACACCACAACACAATACAAAAACATTCACTCTATAATGGAGTGCAGTAGTCCGAATAGTTTCAAAAGGTTTAATTATGGGTAACGATGAAGTTCCTATGCAACAAGATGTCATTGGTGGGACAATCATTCCAAGAAATCAATCGACGGAAGATGTATTCCTAGTCGACCCCGATAATCAAGTTGTTGAAGATATTGTGGATGATGAAGACGACGGAGGTGCAGATGAATTCGATGAAAGTAGCGAAGTCGAATCTGTTGATTCCGATAATAATGAATAATTTTCTTTGTGTTTTTGTAATATAATTGTGTACATCTGTTAGTTGTAATATTTGTGTGTGTTTTTGTAATATTTGTAATCTTTGTGTGTTTTTGTAATAATTTGTGTGTGTGTTATTTGTAATAATTGTGTATGTTTTTGTAATTATTTTTTTTAAAAAATAATATTTAAATTTGCAACGAAATAGCAAGGATTGGTAATTGTCGTTGCTAATTCGTCGCTATATATTAGCGACGATTTAGCAACGATTTATAAAAAAATCTAATTTTCGATGGATTACAGATTTAGGGGTTCAAGATCGTTGCTAAATCGTCGCTAAACATAATGACTTATCGTTGCCAAATCGTCGCTATTTCGTTGCTAAGCATGATTCCTTGCCAATTCGTTGCTAAGTCGTTGCAAGCCTTCAAACTTTAAACCCCTAAAACACCACTTAATATCGATTTATATGAGTTTTGCGTGACTAAAAAAGTGTACAAAACTAGTAATATATTTGTATAAAACAATAAAAATTATAGATTACAAAATTATACTTAACACATTTAAGCTAAGTAAACCATAACTTATAAGAGTTTATACTATAAAGTTCATAATAAACTAGTTTATAAGTTTTTTGTCATTTATTGAGTTTGTGACTTCTTATGATCAATGTTATAAACTCGTTTTGGCGAAAAAGTGGTAAAAAAACGATACAAACCGAATTTAGGGTTCCAAACCCTAAAATAAGGGTTTAGCATTAGCGACGATTTAGCGACGATTCGTTGCTAAATCGTCGCTATTTATATTTAGCGATGATTTAGCAACGAATCGTTGCTATTTCGTTGCTAATTTTAAACCTCCTTACATTCTTGTACTTGGAAATACGATGAATTTCGTTTCGTGTCACGTTAACATATAGCTACGAATTAACGACGATTTGGCAACGATTCGTTGCAAAATCCTCGCTAAATATAAATAGCGACGAAATAGCAACGAATTCTGACGTGCATGTACTTCTTAAATACGATGTAAGTCGCTTCGTGTCACGTTAACATATGGCAACGAAATAGCCAGGAATCGTTGCTAAATCGTCGCTATATGGATTCGTCGCTAAATCGTCGCTTTTTTTCGTTTGCCGCGGGTGGGAACCCAAAAGGTTTGAACCAAAAGAGGCGACAAAATAGCGACGACACAAAATCCTATATATACCCGACGAGTTTTCTCATTTTTTCACACAATCTCATTCTCTCTCTCTCTAAACATTTTATCTCTCTAAAAAAACCCAACTCCAAAAACATGCATGTCTCAAAATAACCAACCCCCTCATTATTATAATTTCATAAGGAACCGGATCGGTTCCTCCTCTAATTCAAACCCACCCCAACAAAACTCACCCAAACAAAACCCACCCCAACAAAACCCAATAGAAGAGCCTATTCTCGATGCTCCAGCCGATCCCCCCGTCGATTTACCACCACCTAAGCATCTTGGACCGCACATGCAACGGATCCTCGACTTTCTTCGGCAGGAGGGCCACCAGTACCTACCGTTGCTCCATTCCGGACGGCCAAATGGGACATTTTGGTAAGTAATTAAAATTTTTATATTATTTTATGCAATTTAATTAATTGATTTTCGACTATAATAATTGCTAACGATAAATTTATTTTTCGTAGATTTTGCGATAACAAGGTTAGTAGGAGTGTCTCGGATGTGATGAAGACATATTTCGTGGAGCCGCACGTCAACTGGTCGCAGACGCCTCCTTATATAAAGGACATCTAATTCGAATCTTTTGCGGTAAGTAAAATTTTTAATTATTTAAATTTTAAAAATTAAACATTATAAAAAGTTAATATAAATATTTATTGTAATAAAATAACATATATATTATATAAAATGTAATAATTATTACAAAATTTATTTTTTTATTATTTAAAATTTATTTTAATATTTTAAAAAACTCAAATAGCAAAAATGGCATTGGCGGGAGGAAGACATGTTTAAAGTTCGCAAGGGTTTCGAGGAGAAAGCCATGCATCGGCTCACTGGGATCATCAACAAATGGAAGACCAAGTGGCTGAAGAAGGGAGATGATGCGAAACCTATAACAATGGATGGGGAGGTGTGGAAGGGCCTTTGCGACTATTGGACGAACCCGCATTCGGTTCAAGTTGCGGGTAGCTGCTCCAAGTCCCGACTCACACCGATCGACGAGACCGGTCCATATGTCCATACCTCAAGACCGACTTCTTACGCCGGACGGCGTATACAGATGGTATTAAATATATATTTAAAATTTAATTACTTTTTAAAATAATATAAAATTTAAAAATATATAATTTAATTATAATTTTCAATAGCGCGAGGAGATGGGCGAGCTTCCGCCCATTGTGGAAATTTTGAAGAAGGTCCAGAAGAGGAAGGGCGGGACCTATGTGAGTTCACGATCTGAAAAGATCGTGAACGCATATGAGGCTAGACTCGCCGAGCGGGTTAGTCAGGGTTCGACGTCGGCCGATGGTAGTTCGGTCAACTCCTCGGGACAGCTGTCGGTCACCGAGTGCGACCAGATCTACTTTGAGGTAATAATTTAAAATAATTTAATTTAATTCAAAATAATATTTATTATATTATCTAACGATTTTAAATTTGTCTATATAGGTGGCCCCGAAGACGAAGAAGAACCGCTCTTTTGGAGTCGGTTCGATTGAGACGGTTCCCGCTGGTTCTTCTTCGCAGCCTCGTCCCACTGCCCAAGATCACGCCGAAGAGAATGTTTGGTTGAGGGAGCAGCTCGCGGAACAAGAAGTCCGCTATCAGAACATCACAGACTTCTTCTCCATCATCGCGATGACTTCTTCTCCAAACATCTCGCGAGGTTGATGCACCAAGTCCGGGAGTCCAACCGACCCAGCCACCAGTGATCCCTCCGGATGTAGCGGCAGCGGCAGCTCAAAACCTTGGACGTGATATCGGGATTGATGATTACGTCGTCGATCCCGATGATCCCGCTGATCCCGATGTTTAGTTTTAATTTATTGTATTTTTAAAATATTTTTTTTTTTTTTAATATATTTATAATTGTTTTTTTTATTTTTTTATAATTGTTTTTTTTTAATTTGGTTTTTAATATATTTATAATTGTTTTTTTTTTAATTTTTTTAGCGACGAATTAGCAACGATGTGTTAAAAAGTCGTTGCTAATTCGTCGCTAATTTAGCGACGAATTAACAACGATTTGTTTTCGCAAAATCTTTAAATTGGAAATTTATTTTTTATATATCGTCGCTAATTCGTCGTTAATAGCCACGAATTAGCGACGACACCTGAATAGCGACGATTATACGGCGTCGCTAAATTAGCGACAAAATAGCGACGAATTTTAAATAGCGACGAGCGTATAGTGACGATAATATTCTCGTCACTAAATCGTCGCTATTGACCAATAGCGACGAAATATGGCGTTGCTATTTGCCTTATTTCTTGTAGTGTAAGTGAACAAACCTAGAAATGTAAGTATTTAATATATTTCTCCCATATATATATGGGAGAATTATAAAACTACATCATTTGAATTACATTTCACAAAACTACACCTTTTCCAAAATACTTCACAAAACTACACCTAAACACTCAAAATTAAATCCAAATAAACCCTACCCAAACAATCCTACCCCCTTTATACTATACCCTAAACACTAATTAGCGAACCCAAATGAAAAAATTTTAATTTTGGTAATTTGTAAAAGGGTAAATCAAGCTTTTTAAATTTTAAAAGGGTGTAAACTTGTGAAAATATTGAATTAGGTGTAGTTTTGTGAAGTGAGGGTTGAAAGAGTGTAGTTTTGTGAATTTCTCTATATATATTCCTACTATATTTAATACATTTTATTGATCTACCACATATGCCTACTACTATAAATGGTTAATGTAACAAAATATGTATATGCATAACAACATTTATATGTTTTACTACATATTATTGTAATTATTTTTTATAATGTACATTTTATGTGATATTTTAGTGTCATTATTTTTCCGAGTAATACGATTTTTAACTTATTTGTGGTTAGTTTTACTCTTTTGCGAAGTGTCACTTGGTGTTGTCCGTATGTATAGCCTAGTTCTTCATAATATGAAACTTGGGAACTTTGCCAAAAGTTAAAGTTATCTTTACGACTGTCTGGACTTGACTATAAGTCATAACATTATTTAGTTTAATTTAGGTACCAATATTTCGTTTACTTTTCTAATGTGTTTTCCCAGGGGTAGATTTGTGGAAAGCAACGCTTTTACAATGTTTCGATATTTGAAAATGAGAGTTAATGTAGTGAGACATGTTGTTTAAGTGAATGCAAAACTAGAAGTATATACCCTACATACATGGTTTGCACGAATACAAAACTTGCATGTGAGACTAAATTCTTTATTACTCTTTATGTTTCTAATTGATATATGTTCTACCTATTTCATATATATTAAGAAGACACAATAACTCTTACTTATAACCAAAAAAATTAATAAATTCAGTTTTTTAACTAATGTGTTTTGAAATCTACAATTTTCAATTAAAAACATATTGAAAACCTAAAACATCTATTTTTGAAGAACAAATTTAATATCTAGAGCATCCATTATTACAACGTTGTGATTTTTCCTATCTAACAAAACTAATTTTCTTGTTAGGCTGATAATGGATTAGAGTACCTCAAAATGAGTACTGTTTTTAACGTACTTTCCAAAACAAAGTCATAATTCATGGAGTGAAAAGACAATAATTGCATGTTGTAATCATAATCCAATCAAAATATAAAGAAAAATAACAAAAATTGTTTCATTTTGTGAATGGCTTAATATTAATCCTATGTCTTGTGTGTGTAATAGTGTAGATATTTAATATTTTATGTAAAATGTAAGCTCGAATGCCAATTTTAAATTATCGTGTGAAGTATGTCTTGACCTAAATACTGATGGGCCCGTCACTTCTTTAATGGCCCTAAATATGTAAATCCATTAATATGTATTAGTATATAAAAGGGAAAACGTTGTCGTTTGGTTGTAGCGTGTAACAGAATCAGATAAAACGGAAATTAGAGAGAGAAGAAGAACTCATCGGAGAACAAGAGTAATTCGTCGGTGGAATTCGCCGGAGAAGACACGTTGTCTTGTTCCAAGGGTATTGTATCCATCAGTCTCTTGTCTGTGTTGATTTCATGTAACAAGAAAAGGCATAAAGAATTAGCCTCAAGTATAGTGAACCGCCGGCGAAAGCCAGCCCCTGAGACGTAACCATTCACAATGAACTCAGGGTAAGCAAAATCTCATGTGTCTTTAGATTCATTTCAGCATAAATCAAGTGAATCAATATCAAGCAAAGAACATTGATTCCAACATCATAACGTAACAAGTGGTATAAGAGGATCTCAGGATCAGAGGCAAAGAAGCAATCATGGAAGGTTAAGTCAGAGCAAGAAGGTAATCAAATAGGGTTCGAAACTTATCTGAAAGTATTGTGTGTTTTGCTTGAGTCTTTATCTTCAAGGCAACTTCTGAAGCAAACAAGATCCATGGATAAACACAAGGAGATGAGGGTAAAGGTCAAGGTAGACAAGTTTGATGGCACATGAGATTTCTCATTGTGGAAAGTGAGGATGATGGCTCACTTTAGCATGCTTGGTCTCAAGGACATACTCACCGATGAAGAGATCTTGAAAGAACCTGAAACAACAACACAAGAATCACAAGAATCAGTCACAGAAGGTAATCAAGAAAGCTCAGGTCCTAATACTATGGTATCAAAGGTGAAAGATCCAGAGAAAGTAGAGAAATCGAAAAAGGCAAAGAACATCATAATTCCAAATGTGGGTGATCATTATCTGAGAAAAATAATAGGATGTGACACTGCATCCTCTATGTGGAAGATGTTGGATAATCTGTATTTGGAAAGTACTCTACCCAACAGGATCTACCTACAACTCAGATTCTATAACTTCAAGATGTAAGATTCAAAGAACATTGATCAACATAAGTTAGTGTCAAATTTGAGCAACATTGGAGTCATAATTTCATAGGAAGTACATGCTATTCTATTGTTGAGTTCTCTGCCTAGCAAGTTTGATCAACTCAAAGAAACTCTCAAGTATGGTAGGGAAACACTGAACATCAAAGAGGTGATTGGTTCAACAAAATCCAAAGAAAGAGAGATAACAGAGAGCAGAGCTCATCATGGTTTTAACAAGAACAGAGGACGTTCTAGAAGCAAGTCTAGGCCCAGAAGTGGAAAAAGATAAAGGATGCTTTGATTGTGGTAAAGAAGGACATTGGAAAAGAGATTGTCCAGAAAGAAAGACGCAAAGAAGTGTTAACATGGTGATGAAGATTTCATAATCCATGGTGTTAGAATTGCTAAAACAGATGTGTGAAGGTTCAGAACCTATGACTTTGTCTGCAGGCATTCAGAAATCAGAGGATGATTGGGTATTGGATTCAGGAAGCAGCTATCACATCACTCACAACAAGGACTTATTGTTTGATCTAGAGGAGTTCAAAGGTGGTAAAGTGTTGATGGTTAATAACACTTTCAGTGATCTAAAGGGATTAGGCAAAGTCAGAATCATCACTGATGAAGGCCTAAGTGTTATTCTTACATGAGTAAGATACATGCC
This sequence comes from Cochlearia excelsa, assembly GCA_963556525.1. NCBI lineage: Eukaryota > Viridiplantae > Streptophyta > Magnoliopsida > Brassicales > Brassicaceae > Cochlearia > Cochlearia excelsa. Next base: position 19,409,553 of record OY748328.1, read on the forward strand.
TAAGATGGGCATAAGCCTGATTTCTTATGGCTGTCTAGAGAAAGCAGGGTGCGTATATGAAGGTGAGGATTTCAGAGTAAACTTCCTTCTCAAGAAGGATGGTAAGAAGCATCTGTCAGGAAAGTATGATGATGGCGTATATTACTTGGAAGGTCCAGTGCCAAAAGGTAAAGTCAACATAGTGAGGTATGGAGTGGATTCAGCAAGAAAGTGGCATTCCAGACTTGGTCACATGGGAAAGAAGAACATGGAAAGGCTTATTCAGGATCAATACATATCAAAAATGGATGTGAAGAGCTTAGAATTCTTTGAAGAATGTGTATTGGAAAAGTCCAAGAAGCAGAGTTTTAAGAAAGCAAAACACACATCTAAGGAGGTACATTCATTCAAACCTATGGGGAGCATCAAGTATAACCCCAAGCCTAGCAGGGAACCAATACTTCATCACTTTCATAGATGACTATTCAAGGAAGGTATGGATATACTTTCAGAAGACTAAGGATGAGGATTCTGAGAAGTTCTCATAATGGAAAATTCTAGTGGAGAATCAGACAGGAAAAAGGATCAAGAATTTGAGAACAGACAATGGGCTAGAGTTCTGCAATAACATGTTTGATCAACTGTGTAAGAAATCAAGAATAGGAAGACACATAACATGTGTCTATGCTCCTCAACAGAATGGAGTTTCTGAAAGGATGAACATGACAATCATGGAGAAAGTTAGGTGTATGTTAGTTGAAAGTGGAATGGAAGAGCAGTTTTGGGATGAACCAGCTTCTACTGCAGTCTATTTTATAAACAGATCTCCTAGTTCAACTATTGAGTTTAAAGTGCCAGAAGAGTTATGGTCAGGGAGTAAACCAAACATCTCACATCTCATAAGGTTTGGTTGTGCATCTTATGTTAATGTAACGCAGTCTAAGATCAATCCAAGAGCAGTTAAAGGCTACTTCATTGGGTATCCACTGGGAACAAAAGGGTTCAAGGTTTGGTTACCAGAAGATCTCAAGTGTGTGATCAGTAGAAATGTTGTGTTCCATGAAGAAGAGGTCTTCAAGGATACACAAGGAAAAGCAACAAAGAAGGATTCATCAAAGGAACCAGAAGCAAAGAAAACAAGAAAGGTGACTTCCATCACAGAGTTAATCAGAGGTCCCTCAAAAAATTCACAGAGTTCTGGTCAAGGTGGAGCTTTATCAGAAACAAGTGATTCAGGTTCACATAATGAAGGTGGAGCTTCATCAGTTTCAGAAACAGATCAGGCATCAGAAGCTCAAATTCCATAATCAGATTCAGATCATAATCAAGAAACTCAAGCAGAAATTGAGAAGATTGGATCAGATAGAGATGAGGAAGTTTTTGAAGACTTGGACAATTATGTCCTAGCCATAGACATAGTAAGGAGGGAAAGGAAAATTCCTTCTAAGTATGATGACTTTGATGTTGCAGCTTATGCATTGTCAGCTGCCAAAGACATAGAAACTGAAGAACCAGAAACTTATGTTGAGGCAATGAGAAGCATAGACAGAGATGAGTGGACTGAAGCTTGTAAAGAGGAAATGGTTTCACTCAAGAAGAATCATACTTGGGATACAGCGAAGAGACCTAAGAACAAGAGGGTCATTGGTTGCAGATGGATTTTAAGAAGGAAACCTGGAATTCCAAATGTGGAGAGTTCTAGATACAAAGCTAGAAAAGTTGCAAAAGGCTATTCTCAAGTTGAAGGAATAGATTGTACAGAAGTGTTTGCACCAATAGTGAAGCATGTTTCAATAAGGTTAATGCTATCACTTGTGGCTAACTTTGATCTAGAACTGGATCAACTTGATGTTAAGACTGCATTACTGCATGGCACATTAGAAGAATAAATCTACATGGAACAACCAGAGGGGTTTAAAGAGAAAGGAAAGGGAGATGATGTTTGTCTCCTTTTGAAGTCACTGTATGGTTTTATGAAGGATCAGGGTTTCAAGCAAAGCAGAAGTGATGCGTGTGTCTACATCAAGGGAACTGAAGTACATAATATGATCTACCTACTACTCTATGTCGATGACATGTTGATAGCATCTAAGGATCCTAAGAAGGTTAGAAATCTCAAAGATTTAGGCCCTGCAGCCAGAATCTTAATTATGGACATCACAAGAGATAGGGTAAAGGATACTCTGAAGCTGTCACAGGGGAAGTATTTGGAAAAGGTTCTAAGGACTTTCAACATGGTTGACAGCAAACCAATGGTTACTCCACTTGGTCACCAGTTCAAGCTAAAAAGTATAACTCAGGAGGAGTTAAAGGAGGAGTCTAAGCATATGGCTGATATACCATATGCTAGTGTTGTTGGCAATATCATGTATGCAATGGTTGGATCCAGACCAGACCTTGCACACTCAGTTGAGGTGGTTAGTAGGTTTATGGGGAAGCCGAGCAGAGAGCATTGGAAGGCTGTTAAGTTGATTTTAAGATACATCAAAGGTTCAATTAAATAGTGTTTTAACATTTACTAAGAGTTCAAGTTCAGATTTCAAGATTGAAGGGTACAATGATGCTAATTATGGCACATATTTGGACAGAAGAAGGTCAATGACATGTTATATGTTTCAGGTTGGTGTTAATACAGTAAGTTGGAGATCAGGTTTACAACATATTGTGACTTTATCTACTACGGAATCAGAAAACATGGCACTAACAGAAGCAATAAAGAAGCAATGCGGCTTAAGGGTATCTGTGAGGATCTAGGGTTCAAACAAGGTGCAGTCAAAGTTCATTGTGATGCTCAAAGTGCTATTGATCTATTTAAGCATGGAGGACATCTTGAAAGGACAAAACATGTAGCTACCAAGTTCAACTTTATCATGATCAAGTGGATGATGGGATGGTTACTATTGCTAAGGTTCACACAAGCAAGAATCGTGCGGATATTTTCACTAAGAGCGTACTTGGAACCGTGCTTGAGTGGCATCTTGATGCCCTCAAGATCATGAACTGAAGCAGCATGCAGCGTCTGTGGGGGTGTTCTTCTTTGTTCATCACCTCACAGACATAAAAGGAAAACACAAACAAGAAGGTTAGAGTTTAACCAGTTATGTTTGGTGTTAAAGAACAAAGGGGTATTTCAGCGAGGTGGAGTTGGACTTACCAGTTGAAGGTAGAGGAGGTTCACCGTCTTCTTCAGGGGATTCTGAGAGGTTCTTTATCTCCTAGCTCAGACATGCATAACAGAACCAAAAAGGGTTAGCTTTAATTTGAAGTTTTTTCAGAAGATTCAAAAGCTAGGGTTTTGAGATCTTACCAGATTGATGACGAAGTTGAAGGGTTTTTGTTTGAGAAGCTAGATCTAACGGTGAGTTTGCAGATTTGAGCAGGTTCAAGCCGAAACAGTCGTCTTGGTCAAGTTTGTTGAGGTTTCGAATAAGAGTTTTGGTTAAGTAAAGCTTCAAGGAGATTGTGACAGAGAGTGTGGAACAGAAGAGTGAAGAAGAGGAATAAAGATCCGATCCACGAAAAAGGAGATCGTAGATCGGATTTGGTCGGAAAAGAAAAGAAAAATCGCCACAGGGGGAGTTTTTTTATAGGCGGCTTTTAGGTTTCAGATCAAGACAAGGTGGAGAATGTGGAGTATGTCTTGACCTAAATACTGATGGGCCTATCACTTCCTTAATGAGCCTAAATCTGCAAGTCCATTAACATGTATCATTAGTATATAAAAGGGAAAACGTTGTCGTTTGGTTGTAGTGTGTAACAGAATCAGATAAAACGGAAATTAGAGAGAGAGGAAGAACTCAACGGAGAAGAAGAGTAATTCGTCGGTGGAATTCGCCGGAGAAGACACGTTGTCTTGTTCCAAGGATATTGTATCCATCACTCTCTTGTCCGTGTTGATTTCTTGTAACAAGAAGAGGCATAAAGAATTAGCCTCAAGTATTAACCATGGTCGGGGTTTTTCCGGCCAAATCTAGTGAACCTCCGGCAAAAGCAAGCCCTTGAGACATAGCCATTCACGGTGAACTCTGGGTAACCAAAATTCTCATGTATTTTTAGATTCATTTCAGCATAAATCAAGTGAATCAATATCAAGCAAAGAACATTGATTCCAAGATCAAAACATAACATATCGTATGGAGTGTCTTTGGTGTCGGTTTGACAAAAAAAGAGGAGTGTCTTTGGTGTCTCTAAACTATGAATAATAGTAAAGTTATTTGAACAACATAAATAATAGTATATGTGGGTGAGAGTTTTTATATCTCACTGATTTAGAAGTTTAAATAGAATCGTGAAGATACCCAAGTTATTTGAAGTAACAGAAAGCAGTTTATACTATCAGTTTTAAGACTATATCACTAGTAAAAAAACTGCCCATACCCACGAAAAACCCACGAAAATTTTCGTGGGTATGGGTAAAAAGCCACGAAATGCCACGGAAAGCCACGGTAAACAGTAAATAGGTACCCACAAAAATTTTCGTGGCTTTTTCGTGGCTTTTTCGAGCTACCCACGAATTACCCACGAAAATTTTCGTGGGTTTTGTCCTACCCACGAAAAATCCACGAAAATTTTCGTGGGTATTGTTCTACCCACGATTACCCACGAAAATTTTCGTGGGTAGAGTGAAACCCACGTAAACCCACGAAAATTTTCGTGGGTAGATTGAAACCCACGAATTACCCACGAAAATTTTCGTGGGTAGAGTGAAACCCACGAATTACCCACGAAAATTTTCGTGGGTAGATTGAAACCCACGAATTACCCACGAAAATTTTCGTGGGTAGGGAGAAAAATACTGATAGCACTAATTTCTTCGTGTGTACAAAAAAACCCAATATTAATATGTTTTTGTTCACTATTTTCATGAGTTTTTTCACTATTTTCAGGATTTTGTTCACTACTTTTTTAGGTTAATTTGCTACATTTATAAACATATAAACCCGAGTAAATTGTTAAACGTTATTATTCATTACTCAGATAATAAAATATCACATTACATAACAACATTATTTTAAACGCATACAAAAGATAGAAGGTAAATAGTAAACATTAATGCGACATAAAGAGTTCGGTGTTGAACGCCATCATTATTTGTAAACATTGACGAATTGAATGTTTATTCATCGTCTGATTCAGGAACTATTTCGTTCTCGTAACCAGTTCCTTCATCTGCTTCAGCTGGTGTAGATGTTACAGTTGGTTCGTAGCCAGCGACCATCGAATTAGCCCCAATTATCTGTTTAAAAACATATTTTAGTTTGTACTTATAAGTATATATATACTAATTAACAACCTTAAGGAGAACCTACCTTGACAACGTTTCGCTCAGTGATGTTGAGGTACTTAGAATTCATGTTGAAACGGCTTACAAATACATTTTTTAGAATGACAACTGCACCTACACCAGTATTGACTCTGTATTCGTCATTGTTGAAGATGTTATGGTGCATGGTTCCCTCGATTATTCCAGACGGATCTTTTAAGGTTACTAGAAGGTCTCCTTGGCCATTGGGGGACGCATTGGAAAGCATAGCGACAACCTGAAAAAATGATTACTTATAAGAAACATTATATTTTTAGTTTAAATGAAATAATATTGGTAGACAAAGGAAACCTTTTTCAGTTTGACAAACTGCGAACGAGGGCATTGAATTTCTGCAATTTGGGTCCAAAATGGTGTGGTCCTACTGTTATGAGTACCTATATATATTTTGAAAGATATAGTTAGTACATCATCTACAATTATTAGTATAATGCTAAAAATTTCATTTTTGTGTATACCTTCACGCAACAAGTAATCGATAGTAGAAGTCCACCGAGGACTACTAAAATCAAGGTCTCCCTTTTGTGGCTCATTGATGACCTCACGAATGAAATATTGTGTTGGGCGTGCTTGAGAACTTTCACCTCGCAACACCTTTCCATCATGAACCCTCTTGCGAAACGATCCGCGTTGTATGGGTGGGCGAGGTCCCGATATAAGGCTTTGTTTGAATTTCAGCTCTTTGTGATGGTTGAAGTGAAATTATTGGTTCAACATCAATAACATATAAGTTATCGTATGGAGGGCTAGAAGGAATACGATTTGCCATGATGAAATATGTTTTTGTGTTATGTTTTTCTGTTAAATTACCTCGATTTATATAGACAAAACGATATACATCGTGGGTAATTTTCGTGGGTAATTTTCGTGGCTAATTCGTGGGTAGTAAATAATTGTTCATCGTGGCTTTTCGTGGCATTTCGTGGCTATGTCGGCCACAATATGGTGATTTGAGTTGTCGACATTAAATGACAAACGAAAATTTGGCCACAATATGGTGATTTGACATGTCGCTATTAAATTGCAAACGCAATGTCGGCCACGAGATGGTGATTTAATGCATTGCGTAAAATTATTCAACTCATTTCAATAATCAGGGGTGTTTTAAACAGAGGTATCCGTTTCAACTTATTAAAAAAAAAAACAAATAATATTCCACATAGTATTATACAACAACCCACAACATATTTTAACAAAGTCGAAAATTATATTACATAATATATTACAAATTTCAGGATCACATTGATACACAATTTTTATTCATCATCGGAAGATGAATCAACTTCGAACATTCGTTTTCGGTTAGCTCATTATCGGATGTGTACATATCGTTTGTATGTTGATCGGGTAAATCATCATAATTGTCCCTGTCTTCAACATTAAGTGTTTCGACCCTTAAGAGCCCTGAAGGTGCAACAGTAGTATTTCTAGAATCCTCTTGAAAGGCTTGTTGTAAAATATTAGTAGCATTTCTTACACCTCTCGGGTACCACTTTCGTACAAGCTAACCATTCCGTCCCATGCCTCCTACTAACCTTTGGATAAGATACGTAACAAGCTTGGTCACCTGTTCGGGAGTAATGAACGGATCATATTGTCGATCTTGTTTGTCTGCGCAACATCCACTAGTCCCGAACGACCGATACGCATTCCACTTCCACTAGTGATGTCATACCAAAAACATTTAAAGATAACCACCTTCGAGTCCGACACCGCCACCGTACTCAAGCAATCGATGTCGTCCACTATACCATAATATTCCGTATCGGTTGTTCCCCTAACGCAAACACCGAAATTCTGAGTCTTTTTGTTTGCATTCCTACTAAATGTACGAAATAAGAACCCTCTTGTTGCATACGATGGCCATGATGTGTAAGCACGAGCTGGACCTTGTACAAAATCAACGAGCCATTGCGGCATAATTTACGCCATCCTTTGATTATTAATCTGTAAAAAAATAAATGCATTAATTTAACATTATTAATAAAAGGAAGTCATTAAAAAATCACTTACATAATCTTTGCACCAGCTTGCGAAGTTATTGTCTTTCAACATTTGTAGGTTAGAAGCAGACAACGCCGGATATGTAGCTCGCATGAAATCTTCAAACATCCTATGTATACAATTTATATAATTTAAAAATAATTATAATTAATTAGTGTATAATTATAACTCGGATAATCATACCTTTCATATTGTGCTAACTCTGGACAATTATTCATTAGAAATGTTTGCAAAACATTATACTCTTCGTCTGATATCCATCCCTTTGAAGATTTACCAATGAACCTTCCTTTTTGTTTGAACAATGTTGGGACATCGTCAAACGCGTAGAGGTAAATGTTTTCACCATGCCATCCTTCATTACCTCGAGGGATTGGTTTTCCAAGCCAATGGGTAGCTAGCGCGGATATTTCTTCTTGAACACAATGCTCGACGATAGACCCTCCGATTTGTGCTTTGTTCCTAACCTTTTTTTTTAAGTGGTACATGTACCGCTCAAATGGATACATTCACCTATATTGTACCGGTCCACCTAAGATTGCCTCGTCCGGAAGGTGTACAGGTAGATGCTCCATGACATCAAAAAACGAAGGTGGAAATATCTTCTCCAGTTGCATAATTTGACAGCTATATTATCCTTCATTGTTTGAACATCTTGTTCTTTTAATGATGGGGCAGCAATGTCTCGGAAAAACAAAGGGATTTCTGTGTAATAAAAATAACAAAACAATTTTTATGGCAACATTATTTATTTATAGATTTGTACGATAACAAATTAAAATGCATACCTGAAATCGCTACGTGTACCGACTTGGGCAAAAGTTCCATCAAAGCGAAAGGTAGAAGTCTTTCCATTATGACATGACAGTCATGGCTTTTGAGTCCAGAAAGAGTACCATTGATTTCGTTCACACATCTACCAAAGTTGGAAGCATACCCGTCTGGAAAACGAATATCTTTCTTCAACCAAGATAAAAATTTCTTTTTCGCTTCCTTTGACATGCGAAATATCGGCACCGGAGCAATTCCGGTTGAAGTAAGTTCCAACGCTCTACGGTTGCATATTATCGCCATATCTAGCCTAGATTTGATGTTATCTTTTGTTTTCCCGGAACGTTCAAGATAGTTTTTATAATATTATCAAAGAAATTTTTCTCAATATGCATAAAATCTAGGTTGTGTCTAAGCAATAGATTCTCCCAATAGGGCAAAGACCAGAAAATTGATTTTTTGTACCAATTATGATATTGACCATAACCATTTACCGTTTTAGAAGGGTCATTGTGTCCGTTGCCACCACACTCGACACTCATTTGCGGACCTTCTATATGGTTCATGGAGTGCAATATTTCTCTTCCACTACGCCATAAAGGTGGTTGATCTTCGACTTCCTTAGACTTAGTGAATGCAACTCCATTCCGCTTTGTACGGGTGATCGTTCTTCGAAACTTACGGTGACAATCAAACCAACGGTGTTTGCGACTATTCGATAACCAGAAGGAATTGGTTGAATCCATACGGTATGGACATGCCAGGCGACCGTGAGTCATCCACCACGATAACATCCCGTAAGCCTGGGAAATCACTAATCGTCCACATAAGCGCCGCTTTCATCTTAAACGAAGCGTGTGATGATATATCGTAGACGTACGCGCCGTGCATCCACGGTTGTTGAAGTTCGTCGATTAAAGGTTGAAGGTACACATCTAGACTTTTTTTCGGGTGTGTTGGACCGGGAACCAAAATCGAGAGAAATAAAAACTCCCGGTTCATACACAAACTAGGAGGTAGATTGTATGGTGTCACTATCACCGGCCATATCGAGTGTGCTTGCCCACTCATGCCGAGTGGATTAAAACCATCTGTTGACAAGCCAAGGTAGATGTTTCTTGGTTCGGAAGCAAACCCCGGATAAACGCTCTGGAAATGTTTCCACGCGGCCCCATCTGATGGATGGATCATTTCGCCTTCAACATTAATATGATCGGCGTGCCAACGCATATGTCCCGCAGTTGATTGACATTGGTATAATCTTTTCAAACGATCGGTAATGGGAAGATAAAACATTCGCTGTTTTGGAATCTTTTTCCCATGACCATTCCACGGATGATATCGTTCACCAAGACAAAACCGACACTGATCGAGCGTCGCATCTTCTCCCCGCCAAAATAACATGCAATTGTTCTCGCATACATCAATTTTATGAACAGGTAAGCCTAGGGTCTTTGTTATTTTTTTTGTTTCGTAGTACGACTCTGGAGCAGTATTCGGGCTTGGTAGAATCCTTTTTATAGTACTTGTAATGTCGTCTACAACACCCGCTGATATATTGTGCTCCGTCTTCCAACGTAGAATACATGACGTCAAATATAATTTTGAATTCTCCGTTTCGCAACCTTCGTATAAAGGTTGATTAACTTCCATGAATGCTTCATATGACTTGTCTACGCCTACCGGAATTTCGACTTCTTCACTATATCGCTGCTCTTGCATATACGGAATATCATTAACATCTTCGAATGCTTCATGAAATGTTTCGTGTACATCAACATGAGGACCATGATAACGTTCACGGTTGGCTCTTCCGTCAAATTGTCTTCCAGCGAGAGGATTCTCCTGTAACCATGAAAGATTCTCCATGATTACTCCAAACATAATAATTGCCTTTGAATCCAACCGTGTAAAGATGACGGGTCACCACCGTTGCAGTTTGTTGCTTTACATTCTTGCATCGGGCACATGGACAAAGGAGTTTCCCGGTTGCCTGAAATGATGGTTGCTGACAAGCAAATTCCATGAACACGTTAATCCCATGACAAAATTCTTCAGTGACAGTATTTGTTGATGGATCAATCCGGAGATCCATCCATCTCCTTGAATGGTTTGAGAAAGACATAACTAATTTTTAAATGATTTGGAATACTAGTGTAATGTGTTACAAATTATGAACATATAAACAATGTCTTTATAAAACCATGAATATATAATACGAAAATTTAACTCTTACCCACGAAAAATAACATGGCTTTTTCGTGGGTATAAATGCCACTTGCAAATCTGATACTATATATGAAGTGACAATTCATTTGAAATGACAACTCCTACCCACGAAAATTTTCGTGGGTTTTTCGTGGGTACATATGAAAAGACATATCTCTGAAAACCCACTGCGAAAAGTAAACTCCCACCCACGAAAAATTTCATGGCTTTTTCGTGGGTATAAATGCCACTTGCAAATCTGATACTATATATGAAGTGACAATTCATTTGAAATGACAACTCCTACCCACGAAAATTTTCATGGGTTTTTCGTGGGTACATATGAAAAGACATATCTCTGAAAACCCACTGCGAAAAGTAAACTCCCACCCACGAAAAATTTCATGGCTTTTTCGTGGGTACCGCACTACTAACAAAAACTCCACAAAATCTTCAGTAAGTCTATAAATATAGACTTGTTAGAGAAAATTAATAAATACAAAACATATAAAAATAACATGTCAAAGAAAAATGTTAATCGCTCAGAGGAAGATAAAATAATAAACACTTTCGTAGAGTCTTTACCAGAAACATACACCCATGATTCTTCCACCATTCACTTCAATAAAACAACGAACAAGAGTCATGGTTCTACTTCACGTGCTCCTCCTAAGCCTCGTAAAGGATGCTCTCCAGTCCGAGCTGAAAAAAAAGTCATGCAAAAACCTACATCGACCGAGGTTGTAGATGATTTCGAGGAACCAGATATGATTTTCAAATGTCCAAATGACTATTACGGTTGTTGTGACAAACACATGTTAAAATTTGAGTTGGATCATTAAGAAACATGTTTACTTATTAATGCACCACTACAATAAGTGCATATATGCATGAATTTTATGTTTGCTTTTATTAATAATGTGTGGGTCATTAACAAACCGTGCATCTTTATGTAACGTTTTATACGTAATGCTTTTATTTAAAATATTGTATTAAAGTTTAAATTATCTTATTTTCTACTAGTTGAACAACCAATATATTCACACATGATTTGACAATTCATATATGAATGTATTATCACTATTTGCAAAATTTCTTAATTTAACTATAAATACATATGATGCGTTGTGTTTATAGCTTTAACATATATAAAAAAAAATGTCTTCAAACTCAAATGATGAAAACTCTGAATCATGGGAATTCGAAACTCCGATTGCCGAAACCTTCGAAGAGATACCAACATACTCATGGGAAAATGAAACTCTATCACCAATCTATGATAATAAACCAGAAGGTCATGTCTTTAACCAGGTCACCGATGATGTTTTCGGTAAGGAAATCGAAGAGCTAAAACCATCTCAATTAAACTCAAATACTTACGGTGGCTGTCCTGTAAGTGAATCATATAGTCAATACTATGATGATGATTTCGCACAACGACCAGAAAGCCCTAACTTAAATTTAGATCTTGATGCTATCCAAAGGGAATTGTGTGACGATTTAACTGATACATACGGTGAAAGTTCTTCTAAGGGTTGCAAGGATCATTACTATGATGATGATTTTGCCCAAAGACCAGAGAGCCCGACTTTAATTTAGATCTTGATGCAATTCAAAGGGAATGTGAAGAAGATTTATATTCTCTAGAACAAAAATTAAAGGGAAAGAAAAGATTCTGATAAGTTTGTAATATTCTCTAATGTTTAAAATGTTTAAAATGTTTATTATTTTAAATTCTATAATGTGGCATTTTATAAGTTTTAACAATTTGTAATTTAAATTAGTAAGTAATGTAATGTGTTATAATATTAAATTAAAAACATTATGTAAATTTTTTTTTATGTATAAAAACGAACCCACGAAAATTTTCGTGGCTTTTTCGTGGGTTTGCGTAAAAAAGCCACGAAAAATTTTCGTGGGTTTTTCGTGGCTATACCCTACCCACGAAAATTTTCGTGGCTTTTTCGTGGCTTTTTCGTGGCTTTTTAAGTACCCACGAAAAATTTCGTGGCTTTTTCGTGGGTACTTCGTCTTCTACACCGAAACCTAATTTCCGCCTCTTCTCAAAAATTTCTCCAAAAATTTCACAAATTCCGACGATTTCAGGCGATTTCAGGCCATTTCTCCGGCGATTATCAGCCAACACTCCGACAAAACTCAGGTAAGTTATATATATATGTTTATTATGTTGTTTGAAATTTGAGTGTTGTGAAATTTTGATATTTGTAGTTTCATTTTAGATTTTGATATTGATGTATCTTGTTGTTCATTAAGTTGTTTATGTTAATACAAAAAAATTCATGGATCTTGTTGTAGATCTTCATTATATTTGATTATATATATACAAATTTCATGGATCTTGTTTATTAATTCATGGATCTTGTTGTAGATCTTGATTATATTTGATTATATAAAACAAAATTCATGGATATTGTTGTAGATCTTGATTATATTTGATTATATATAATAATCAACAAGATCCATGATTTTTTATATTTATTAATTTTTTTCCTAATATAAAAAAATATAAAAAATCTTATTGTTGTTGATTATATTTGATTTAGATCTTGTTGTTTAGATATTATACTTTTATTAGATCTTGTAGTTTGATTTGGTTAACAATGTTTAATTATGAACAAAATATAAAATATATATTTAATAAAGACATAAATAATTATAAGGTCATTCATAAGTATAAGGTCATAAACAATTTAAACTTAAAAATTATACATTTGTAACAATTTTTTCCATTACAAATCCTAGGAATATTGTCTTTCAATAATTGTTTATGTTTTTTAAACTTTCTAATATTGTTTTTTCTAATGAATTTGGTATAAATTTTAAAACATTAATCATATGTGACAAAATAAGTGAATTTTACTTAAAATTTCTATGGTTAAAATTTGATTGGTAGGTTCTATTTGTAGTACTTATGTCTTCGTCTAGAGGTACACAGTCCAGTTCTAGTAGGCCGCAGTTGGGTCTCCCCAAATCTGCCTTAGGTGCTTCTGCTGAGTATCGTTATCGCTTACAAGCGGTATACCACTCGCCTTATAGGAGAGAGCAGCCTTGCCTCCATCCTCAAAAGGAAAATGGAGCACTATGGTATTTAATCATCTTATTTTTTCCAATTATATACATATTATGCATTTATAAAATGTATTTATGACGTTTTAAAAATTATTATTAAGGATTGGGATCGATGACACGGTCAACAATTTTATCAGAAAGACCTGGCAAAGTAATTTCTGGGGTCCATGGAAAAATTGGACCGACGTTAAAAAAAAAATCAACCCGACAAAACCGAAAGTTGGTGGGGATCTTTCGTGGTAAGTTACGTTTTAAAATATTTAATCGTTTAATGTATAAACTTTCATACTAATAATTATGGTTTCGAGTTATAGGCCAACTATTACGGGATCCCGCACACGAGGACCTTGTCTTTTTCGAATGGAAAGAAAAGACAAAAAAGGGAATCGGGGAGGAAATTAGTAGGAAGCACGAAAGGGAGTGCGGCCTCCTTACATTAGCAATGACGATTGGGTCCGACTATTGGCGAGTGGGATACTCCCAAAGCCAAACGAGAGAAGTGAGAAGGCGGCAACAAGCCGTCAAACTCCTATAGACGGGACTACAATGCACGTCCACTACGGCGGGCCCAATTCATTCTCCAAAATCAATTATACTCCGGTAAGTTTTATAAATACATTAATAAATACATATGAATAAATGTAACATTAACGTGTACATTTGAATTTTAACAAATACGGCAACAAGAGGATCCCCAATCCCGGATCACTCTCTTCTTGATTTAGTCAAGAAGACACATCGACGCCCAGATGGCACCTACAGTGATCCCTTCATTGAGGGAGTTGTTAGGTCGGTTGAAGAAGAGGCTTCTCCGTACGAAGGTACATCGAGTACGGCTTATTCACGGGTGAAGAGACATATACTCAACGAGTCAACCGGTTATATTTAGAGGTAAATCTTTTTAATTTTCTATTGCTATAAATTTTAATATGATTTTGTATTAATTTTGTAATGTTTAAATGTGCAGAAGGTCAACGCGAGATACGGAGAGGCCTACGGCGTTGGTAGTGCGAAGACGCAGTACTATCAACCGTACAGCCATTATGCGTCCTCGACCCCAGAGGTTACGCGCAGTGAGTACAACGCGTTCAAGACTAGCACTCAAGAAAGGTTACATCGCCTTGAAGCTGGCAGCTCGACGGGGTCGGGTCAAAACCCTAATGACGAAGAAGACCAGAGTCAGGGCACGGTGAACCCGACTATAGCACCTCAAGGCGGGATCCAGCTCGAGGAGTTCAACACAACCCATTTGAACTCGCTTGGGAATTTCGAGTTTGATATGTAGTGTTTTTGTATGTTGCAATAACTTTATTTAATTTATATAACTATGAATTTTGTAAAACTATTTTTTTTTGCGGTTTTAATTATCAAGTATTATTGTCTTTTTTAATTTGTTTTAATTTTTTCTTAAATCAAAATTGATTTATTATTTTTTTTTAAAACATTTCGGACTACCACACGAAAATTTTCGTGGGTTTTTCGTGGTTTGTAAAAGTACCCACGAAATACCCACGAAAATTTTCGTGGGTAAATTGCCACGAAAATATTCGTGGGTTTTCGTGGGTAATTTCATAACCCACGAAACACCCACGAAATTTTTCGTGGCAATTTACCCACGAAAATTTTCGTGGGTATTTCGTGGGTAGCACACGAAAAAGCCACGAAAAAGCCACGAAAAAGCCACGAAAAATTTCGTGGGTAAAATACCCACGAAAAAGCCACGAAATTTTCTACCCACGACGCTATACCCACGTGGCTTACCCACGAAAAAACAGGCATAAAACCCACGAAATTTTTCGTGGGTATCCGGTTTTTTTTTACTAGTGTATATGAAAGCTTACCGTAGTAGTCGGTTTGGTTTTGACTCGATGTAGCTTTAAGGTGTGTTGGTTTTAACTTGATATAGGGCATTCGACATTAAAACTAAAACACTCAAACCATAAACTCTGGTAAGAAAGTAAAAGAAGTTAATATTCAACATTAAACATTAAACGTGAGAAATTTTTTTGTTTGCTAAAAATCTTCGGTTTAATAATTTTTAAAAATCAAGTTTCATAAAAATCACGTATTTAAAGTTTCCTAAATTCCTAAAATCGTTTTTCCTAATATCATGTTTCCAGATATTTTTTCAAAATATAATATAAATTTGTATTCCAGCCATATAAAATATGTGTTCGCCATTTATGGGAACTCGTACGTATTATTTGGATTTAGGAACAAATCAATATGATCTAAATATCTATCTATAATATTGATTGGGAATTTTTTTTTTTTTAGAAACTCTTCAAAGTTCTTTTTAATTACATGTAATGTCATTAGATAAATTATAGTAATTGTTAATTTTAGATAAAAGAAATAACAAAAAGTATTTCTATTTAATAGTATTAAAAGTGAATAGAGAAATTAAAAAAATAAACATAAAAATAAATATAAAAATCTATTCCTATTTAACAGGATTAACATTAAAAATTAAAGAAAAAGAAAATAAAAATAATATCAAATTGTTCAATAGGTAACATGATGAAAACTTAAAATAGTATGAATATTTCAATTTTTAAAAAATCATACAATATTAAATTCGTTTGAGTTTTTTTGAAGATTTTAAGTTATATAAAATTTTCTCAAAAAATTGTTGGGTCTTTAAAGTCTTTTTGTCTTTTTTATTTTTATTAAATTTGTTATCCATGTTGTAAATTAGATTTGTTTTTATTGGTTATTCATTCCATGTCACATTTAATGAATTGAAATTCATCGTGGTGTTGACACCTAAGATTTTAAGCCAAACTTACTTCACCAATAATGTCTCAAGGATATGAAAAACCTTGTAGTTTTTATTTATGAGTTTATTATAAAAGAATTATTTGGAATTAAAAATGCTTATTAGCTTTTTTATTGATTCTTTTGATATATATAAATATTGTATAATAATCTACACATTACAATTTCTTTTTGTCTTGTATTATATTTGTTCTCATACATATTTTATATCTTGAAAAATTATTCGCAATATTCATTCCAAGAACTTATGATCAAATTTTTTTTTTGTCACTCTGTTTAATGAATGAAAATTACGCTTTGTTATGTTAATGACCTAATTGTTTTTTTAATAATGTGATCTAATGTACCAAATTAATTTCAAGATATAAAATATTTTTGATCAAAAATTAAGACGAACCATGATAATGATTTCACCCCTGTTTGGTCTATAAAATCTTATACAATTAAAATTTATAAGTAGTTCTATTATTAGTAGAAACATATATTTATTTAACACTATATGCCATGATGAAATTGTTATGTTGTTGAGTTTGTTTCTAAAATCTAATATAAAGAGGTGAAAAAAGTTTTTGATTGAAAATAAATTTAATTCTAAGAAATATTTATAAGAAGTTTAATTAGCAATTATTTATATATAGAAATGTTAATGAACCCTTTTGAATTTCCATATCTTGGTTAGAGACAGTTTTCAAATAATTTTGGTAAAGAAAGTTAGTAAATTAGTACTTTTATGAGTATGAAACAAATAACCTCTTACTCTCTATACGAATAGAACACTACAAGAATATGCGCATTTAACGACGAAGATTTTACAACGATTTTGGTCGTCGTAATTTTACGACGAAATAACGACGAATTTACAACGATTGATGCAATCGTCGTAAAGTCGTCGTAAATTTTACAACGATTTTGGTCGTCGTTATGTTACGACGATTTAACGACGATTTTACGAAGATACACGTAGTCGTCGTTTAATCGTCGTAAATTTACAACGATTTAACAACATCTTGGTTTAAAAGAAAATATCGTCGCTAAATCGTTGCTAATTTACGACGAGTTTACAACTTCGGATTTTGGGACATTTTAACAACGATTTGAAGACATTAATCTGGTAGGTGAAAACGTGTATTTAATGTTGCACCTAATTATTTACAACTTTCATTTTAGTCGTTCAATCGTTGTAAAATCGTTGTAAACCCTTGTTAAATATGAATCGTTGCAAATTAGTAGTTAAATTTCCTTGGTAAGAAGTTGGGAAAATTTTAAAAATCCTATAAATACATCCTCATCTTTCACCACAAATCACACCACCAATTTTATCTCTCTCTCACATACGAAAAAAACTCTTTTTCTAAAACAAAAAATGTCCGGAGGCGATATTTACGAAATCCGGAAGTGGATGTACATACATCGAGGCGATGACGGATCGGTGACACGGGAGTTCCTCGACGGGGTTGAAATATTCATGCAACAAGCCACAAATCTACCGATCACTATCGAAAGCAGTAAGATGTTTTGTCCTTGTACCAAATGCGACAATAGACAATTCATTTTGGTTGAAAATGTTTGGAAGCATTTGTTAAATAGAGGAATTACACCACAATATTTTATATGGTTTCAGCATGGGAAAGATTATTGTGGTAATGTTGCTAGCAGTAGTAGTAATTATCATCAGGAATCTGTAGATCATGATCAACATGTAGAAAATGAGTATGATTATTATAATTTTCATCATGATCATGGAAATGAACCGGATACGATAAATGACATGGTTAGCGATGCATTTCGTCATGAAGTTAACACTGTTGCATTTTCATCTGATGGAAATTTAGTCGAAGAACCTAATTTAGATGCTAAAAGATTCTACGACATGTTAAATACTGCAAATCAACCAATATATGATAATTGTAGAGAAGGGCACTCTAAATTATCATTAGCTGCTAGAATGATGAATATTAAAACAGACCATAACTTATCTGGGGTGTGCATGGATGATTGGGCTGCATTGTTAAAAGAATATTTACCCTCAGATAATTTAGCTGCTGAAACATTTTATGAGGTCCAAAAATTGGTTATCAGTCTTGGTCTGCCGTATCAGTCAATTGATGTTTGTGTAGACAATTGTATGATATATTGGAAAGACGACGACATTCTTGAGGAATGTCGTTTTTGCAAAAAGCCAAGGTACATGCCAGAAGGAGTAGGTCGGAAGAGGGTACCGTACCAGAAAATGTGGTATCTTCCTATTACAGACAGGCTTCAAAGGATGTATCAATCGGAGAGGACAACTTCTTCAATGAGGTGGCATGCAGAACATACACAACAACCTGGAGAGGTGACCCACCCATCAGATGCGAAAGCGTGGAAACACTTTAACTCGGTATACCCCGATTTTGCTAGGCGAAAAGGTAACGTCTCCCTTGGTCTATGTACAAATGGATTTAGTCCATTTGGTATGTCAGGTAAGCAATATTCATTGTGGCCCGTCATCGTCACCCCTTATAACTTCCCACCAGATATGTGTATGCAAAGGGAATTTTTATTTTTGAGTATATTAGTCCTTGGACCTAAACATCCAAAAAGATCCCTTGATGTTTTTCTATAACATTTAGTGGAAGAGTTGAAGGAGTTATGGCACACTGGAGTAAAGACTTACGATTGTTCGAGGAAACGGAATTTTACAATGCGTGTAGTGCTCCTATGGACGATTAGTGACTTTCCCGCCTACGGAATTTTGTCAGGCTGGACTACGCACGAACGACTCTCATGTCCTTACTGCATGCATCGTACTGACGCCTTTCAATTGAAGAATGGAAGGAAAACAAGCTGGTTTGATTGCCACCGTCAATTTCTTAGTCTTCAGCACCCCTACCGGAACAACATACGAATGTTTAAGAAGAACAAACTGGTTCGTGGTCCTCCAACGGTGTATTTGACGGGCGAAAAAGTTGAGGCGCATATGGATCATTATTTTGCGCTTTACACCGTTCCCCGTGGAGGAAAATGGCATGTCCCGCCTAATCTCCCTGATGGTTATCTTACAGAACATAACTGGCATAAAAAAACATCTTATGGGAGCTCCCATACAGGAAAGATCATCTACTCCGGCACAATCTCGACGTGATGCACATGAAGAAGAACTTTTTTGATAACATTATGAATACTCTTTTGAATGTGCAAGGGAAGACAAAAGACAATTTGAAATCACGTCTTGACTTGGCTGAGATTTGTGCAAGGAGTGAATTGAACATTGATAATGATGGAAAAGCGCTAGTACCTATATTTAGATTATCGAGTGCAGCGAAGGCATCGTTGTTCCAGTGGGTGGTCTATGAAGTCAAGTTTCCTGATGGTTTTGTTTCTAATCTTTCTCGGTGTGTGGATGGTAGTAAATTCACAGGTATGTAAAGTCATGATTGTCATGTGTTTATGCAACGGCTGCTACCATTTGTATTGGCGGAACTGGTTCCACAAAACGTGCACGAAGCAATTGCTGGTACGTAAATCTTGAGAACAACCCGCTTATTTTGTGCAATTTGGTGAAGATATTCCCCCATCCTTTTTTTAATGTTATGGAGCACTTACCAGTACATCTCCCACATGAAACGAAACTAGGGGGACCCGTTCAGTTCCGATGGATGTATCCGTTCGAAAGATTTATGAAACATCTAAAGGGGAAGGCGAAGAATCTTGCTAAAGTCGAGGGTTCAATTGTTGCGGGTAGTATTACAGAGGAGACGTCGCACTTCACGTCGTACTACTTTGCACCTACTCTTAGGACACGTAAAAGAGCCCCAAGGAGATATGATGATGGAGGCATTCAAAAAGCGTACGCGGTGGATGGAGTGCCTGATATATTTTGTCCCATTGGTCGGCTTAGTGGACGCGTAAAAAGATTTGGTGGAGTCACGAGGATGAAATCCATTGTGCCCACACGTACATTCTATTGAAATGCGATATTGTTACTCCATGGGAAAGGTAAATTTTTTAATATACTCTATGATTACTAGTAATCAAGTACATAAAAACACCACTTAATTATTATATTGTCATATAGTATGTTCGTCGAACAAGTTCGAGAAGGAATTCAAGGGATATCTGAAGAGGAGCTCGATTCCCGTAAAGCTCAACACTTTGTGATGTGGTTGCAAAGACAGATATATATAAATTTTCTATATATATATATATATTGACATTGCAGATTTTATCAACATTGATCACTACTTTAGATTGAGTACGAGGATGAATCTTATCCGGTCTGGTTCCACGAGATGTTACAACGCCCCCTGGCAAAGATTACGACATCACCAATGTATTTTACAAGAGGTTATGCTTTCCACGCGTACGAATACGGCCGACATCGAACAAGTGTGAATTACGGTGTTTGTGTTAGGGGTGATATTAATTTTTACGGAATCATCCAAGAAATCTTAGAGATAACGTTCCCCGGGTTGCTAATGTTGAAATGCGTACTATTCAAGTGCGAGTGGTTTGATCCTACGATCGGAAGGGGTGTTCGAATAAGCAAGTATGGGATCGTGAATGTCAATAAGAGTAGAAGATACAACAAATTCGAGCCTTTCATACTTGCATCACAAGCCGAGCAAGTAAGTTTCATTCCTTATCCGCGAACTAAGTCGATGAAGATAAACTGGTTATCCGTCGTCAAAATTGCACCAAGAGGATACATAGTCAGGGAAGAGGAATCAACCCTACAGAATGATACACCAATCGATATTTCGTCGCCAAAATTAAGCACGGACGTTGTCTTACTCGTTGATCCACATAATAGGAAAACTGAACAGCTGAACGAAACTGAAGAGGAAGCCGAAGAAACAGACGAATTTGATGAAACTGACTCCGAGGACGAAGAAGAATATGTTTCTAATGATGATTCCGAGTAGTTTATAAGTTTTTTTTAGTTAAATTAAAGCCTTATATTTTTTTTAATAAAAATCGAAAAAATCGTCGTAACTTGGTTTTAAGGTTACAACGAATTTACGACGATTTGTTAAATACGAGGTTTAACACTTTGTTTGATACGAGGTTTGACATTTGTTTAGTACGAGGTTCCAAGAAAAATCGTCGTAAATTAGTTGTAACTTTCCAACGAATTTACGGGGTTTAGCATTAATCGTCGTAAATTCCTTGTAACCTTACAACGAAGTTACGATGATTTTTGCTAAACCCCTAAACCCTAACCGATTTAACTTAGTTAACGTACTATTAGGTCTCATAGAATGAAATATATACTTACAAATAAGTAAAAAACCTCAAATAACCTTTTCCAAAAAAAAAAAAAATACATTTTTCTAATTTTCTATACTTTAAGTTTAAATGTATTAGATGTTGTGCCATATGTATACAAGTTATCACATATGATTTTTTTTTATTTCTTGTCAATCAAATGGTTTAATACAACGTTAGATACGAGTTTTACAATCTATATATTGAACATTAAATCATGTACAACCATAATTTTGATGTAATTTCATATAAAACTAAAAATCATCGTAAATTAGTTGTAAAAGAACAACGAATATACGACGATTTGTACTGTCGCAATCATCAGGTGTTTTGTTTGTACGAGGTTGTACAATTTGTGTATCGTCGTATAATCGTCGTAAACTTACAACGACTAAACAACGATTATGTACAATTCATTGTAAAATCGTCGTAAATTTACAACTGATTTACGACGATTTTGAATTTTGGGAAATATAATTCCCTCCAACACGCGCCAAATGTACACAGTTTCCGATGAATCGTCGTAAAATCGTCGTAATATTACGACGATTTTACGACGATCACTAACTCTATATATATCAGCCGAAAATTCTTTCTTCCTCGCTCATTTCTCACTAATCTCTCTCTCTAACATTTTCTCTCTCTCTCTCTAGAAAAAGTAATTTTAAATTTTATTTTAGTTTTATTTATTTATTTATATATATATATGCCTTGAATTTAAATTTAGACCCGTATTTAGAAATAGGATTGTAATTTAGATTTAGGATCGAATTTAGATTTAGCATCGGATTTAGAATTCGGATCGAAATTAGATTTTGGAATGTTTATAACAAATTATTCTAAGTCATTTTGGATTTATATATGGCACCTAGGCAGACGAAGAAAGTAGCCCAAGATTACATGTAGTTGATGGCGGAGAGGACCGGTTCCGGTCCGGTCTCCGGTTCGGCTTCAACTTCCACATCTGGTACCGTCCCGACATCTTCTTCACCGGCTATCGGGATTACTCAGACGACGCCTACCGCGACATCTCCACACATTCCGTTCATACCGCCTCCACCGATCCAGGCGCCTATACATGATCCCGACGGAGGTGTCCCTGAGGCCGGTCAGGGTGCAGGGCCGGTACATCCAGATTTGGATGTACCCTGTCATGTTCCTTATGCGAGTCTTCGGGTTGAAGACATTCTCTCTCAACCCAGACATGACAGTCTCTGCCGTCTTGATCCGCACAAGAGTTCAAACACATATTGGTAAGAACTATATATAATTAAATATTTCAAATTGAATATTTTTATAAAATTTTATAATTAATAATACTATTTTTTGTTATATTTTTATAAAATCTTATAAACCTGATCAGGTTTAAGTATGACAATATTGTCGCACGCTCTATCTCCGACATCATCAAGGGGTATTTCACTGAGTCACATCCCAACTGGAGCAACACTCCAGAACACATCAAGAAGACCTGGTTCAAGTGTTTCGCGGTAAGTATTATATATTAATTAATTATATATATTTCGAATTAATTAATTTCGTACTAATTATAAAATTTGTTTGTTTTGGCAGCAAAAGTGGCATTGAGATATGTCCATCAACGAGTCGGTCAAGACGGAGTTCAACAACCGCGCCAAGTTTCGCCTCGTCCACACGGTCTCTGATTTGAAAGAGATGTGGAGGGTCAACGGAGACGCCGTGAAGCCGATCTTCTTGTCGACCGCGGTTTGGGACGGTCTGAAGGCGTACTGGTCGGATGGCCACAACGCCGACGTAGCGACGAAGTGTTCCTCCTCCAGGAACACTAAGTTGCCATATGGGACGACGAAATTGATGGCGCATACATCGGGTCAGATCTCCTTCGCAGGGCGAATGTTTAACATGGTATGTTTTCATTTAATAGTTTTTAATTAATTTTATATTTATTTAAACATTGAAAATGTAAATTTATTTTTAGACCAAGGAGTTGGGTGCGAAACCACTTGTTAGCGCCGTGTTCGAGAAGACGCACAAGAAGAAGAACGGCGAGTTCGTGGATAGGAACTCCGAGCGGATTTTCACCGAGGTCGAAGCTCGGAAGACGGATATTGAGAGTCAGCGCTCTCAAAGATCCCCCACAGCCACTCAGCAACCCGGCGTCCCTCTATCCACCGCCGAGCTTGATCAAATCTTTACACATGTTAGTTTTTATTATGTTTTTAATATAACTTTAATATTTTTATCTTATTATTTTAAATTTTGAATTTTTAATATTTATTTCATTTTATAGGTAGCTCCAAAGAAGAAAGGGCGGATTCTAGGGTTGGGATCCATCCAGGACGTCCCGTTGGTCGACCATTCTTACCGATCTCCAGCTCAGATGGAGGCCGAGATGCAGAACCTTCGCGCACAACATGCTCACTCTCAGAAGACTTTCGCGTATTACGATGGTCTCTTTTCGGTGCTTTCTGCCTCCAACCCTGAGCTTCAGCGTAGGATGCAAAAGGATCCCAACCGCCCTACCAATATTCAACAGAACACCGTTGATCCCGAGAACGCAACGCGAGATTATTTTGGGGATGATATAGATTTCGATTTAGGGGCATCGGGTTCGGGTCAATAGTTGTTTTATTAGTTTGCAAACAATTTTAATTATAAAATTGTGTTTTTTTATTATATATCTTTTAATTATTTAATTATATATTAAGTAAATTAGGTTTTATTAATATATTTTTTTATTAAAAAATTAAGAGATAGTCGTAATTTCGTTGTAAAATAACGATGATTTAACGACGATTATAAACGAACACAGACTATATAAAAATTAATTAAAAATATATAAAAATATGAGACATCCAAAACAAATTAAGTGAAGGGACAAATAGACAAACACAAACTAACTCTTCAATTATTTGTTTAATACTATATTTTTCTTAGATTTTCTCACTGAATATATTTGAGTTAATCACTCTTTACACCTGAAAATTATACAACACTGGTGACGACCCGAGGAGCAGCCTGCAAGCAACAAAGGGCCAAACTATGCTTAATTACTTGCGAATATACAACACCACCAAAGAAAAATTGGTTCATGAGTGTTTTTTTTGCATACAAAGAATAGTGTTCTTTTCATACAAAGATAAGTGTTTTTGTCATACGAAGATTATTATTAGAAAGAGGCAATTAGACAAAGAATTTAAGGCCTTTAGTGTCTTTTGACGTTTAAATCTTTCTCTTGTTTTCTAGAAACAACAACAAAAATATTTGCGCTACATTAACTTATTTTAGGGAATAGAAAATAATTGAGGTTTTAAAATAATCGATTTAGCGATGGCGGCGGCGATACTGAAGAAGAAGACAGAGAAGATCGTGAAGAGTTTACATCGGGGAATTAACGGCGATTCTAACGAGCATGAAATGTTCAAGGTATCCAACTGTCGGAATATTTTGGCATGAAAGAAATAAATATGTGGATTTGGGTCCGTCGTATCGAGGAGATACGGGGATCGCAATCGGTGATTGGAAAGAGGGGATTTACTAAAGGAAGAAGAGATCCTGACCATATCAATGTATTGATGAAGAAGGAAATAAAATCAGAGATCTATAATATCGTGGAGATATTTAGATCTAGGGAAATTTTCTTTAGAGAAATTCCTTAGAATACCATCAAAATAATTTTTTGTTTTAAAAATACCATTAAAAAGTTTTTTATAACAAAAATACCATTAAAATGTTTTTTATAACAAAAATACCATCAAAAAGTAGTAGTTTACAAAAATACCACAAACTCAAAAAACGAGTTTTAACACTTTTAGATTTTAAATTTTTTCATTTGGGTTCGCTATATAGTGTTTAGGGTATAGTTTAGAAGGGGTAGGGTATAGTTTTTTGGAGATTTTGGGTGTAATTTTGAAAATTTAAGATTTGTGGTATTTATGAGAAAAAAACTTTTTAATGGTATTTGTAAAACTTTTCAAAATCTGTGCTATTTGTGTTATAAAAACTTTTTTTGGTGGTATTTATAAGAATTGCCCTTTTCTTTATTTGGAGCGGTCTGAAAACAAAGGTGTCGGCGAAGGATGGAAGGAAACTAGGAACATTGAGAAATTTATCCGTAACAAAGGAAAGTTGGATATTAACAATGGAAATCTCGAAGATATGGCAAGATTACACGAAAGTTAATGGAGAATATTTAGAAGAAGGAAAGGGAAAGTCGTATGCAAATCATATATACGGTGGATCTTTAAGAAAATCTTACATTAAAATCGAGACAGTGGTATATAAGATTAAGATCACAATAGGTTTGGGATATCATTTCCCCCATTACTTAATATGTTTCTTACTAAGCAATCCTTTGTGCTCTCTTTTACTCCTAACAATGGTACAAGCAATGACCCAAGCGATGGCCACAGCTCTAGCGGCGAGGGGTAAAGCCCCAGTGGCAAAGACGGGTACACTAAGGCTGCAAGACACGGACATGGAGGAAAAAATGAAGAGGTTCGAACGGACCCTCATAGGGAGGCTAATGAATCCGGAGGAGCAGAGTATCAATGATATCATTGAGAATTTTCCAAAGATCTGGAAGTTACAGGACAAGGTAGCGGGAGCAGACCTAGGGGTCGGGCGCTTCCAGTTCGACTTTAAGATGGAGGAGGAGATAGCCAGGGTTATGGCCAAGCACCATATCATTTTGATGGGTTCATGGTTTCTCTGGTGAGTTGGGAGCCAAGTTTTGCAACAAACTATCCATCGGCAATCACTTTCTGGGTTAAGTTAGTAGATGTGCCAACACATATACTATTAGAAGCAATCCTAAACCTGGTAGGTAACGTGATAGGAGAGGTGGTGAGAACGGATGTATCGTCGGGGAGTGTCCTTGTCAAGGTGGATGGTTACAACAGTCTCATCTTCCAAGTTGTTGTGCCACTGGATTCTGGAATAGAGTTGAATGTGGGTTTGGAGTACGACAAGCTGATAGGGTTCTGCGGCAAATGTTTCAAGCTAACACATGATGAAAATAAGTGTCCTAAGGAGGCAGAGGACGCATAAATGAGGGCCAATACAATAAGAGATGCCAAGGGTAAGGGCTCGTATGTGGATGTGGTGACGCAAGCGGCAGAGCCAACATGGGAAACACAAAAAAGACCATCGGTAAAAAGAGTTCTGGAATTCAAGGAAGAGGAAGAATTACGGACAATCAGAGAGATGAGAAATTTCGAGACAAAGAAGAGTATAGGGGTAATAGACAATTTAGAGGAAGGGAGAACTACAATGGTAATAGATCAGGGTACCAGGGGAGAGGAAGTAGAGGGTCGTCCTCATACTGGCCACCACCACTCTACCAGGCCAAGTCAGATGCGCCAACACTTGGCGGGACGGAAACGGTAACGGATGGTGATAAGGCAACAAGCAAGGACACTACAAAGGAAGATCAAGGATTACCGATCATGGGGACACAAAAAGACATGACCAATAATAAGGAGGGTCCCAACACATATCAAGTAGGGGAAAAGGACGTGGATTCCGAGGATACGCATGACGTGGAACACTCCATCACGCAGCCACGTAGGGAGACCCCTCCGAAGGGTATGGAGAAGGGGGAGGGAAACGTGGGACAAGGGGAGGATCACATGGATACAATGGAGGTCGGATCTCCTCAGGAACAAAGTAAAAACAAAAAGTCTAAACCCGGTGCAAATGTTTGTTTAGAACTAGAGTCAGTTAGTAAGGACTTAGGTGAGATTGAGCTTAAGTCTAGTCCTAAGAGAACCGGTTTACCTGGTAGAAAGTATAGCACAGTGGTACTTGCGTCTCCTAAAAAGAGATTGCTGCTAAATAGATTATACGGTGCTAAGAAATCCCCTGGGAAAAACTCAAAAAACAAGATAGCAAAAACGACATTGCCACATGATAATGCTAAGTTTTTGGTTAATAGAGGTTTGAATGTTCCAGGTAATAACATGGCGGATAAGGGGGGAAAACAGGACATAGGTTCTGATTCAGGAAAGAGAAGACCGATGGGAGGTGGCATTCCCTTACACTCAAGCAAGAAATAATTATTATGAAGACAAGTTACAATTGCATTCAGAATAAAACTAGTTGGAATAAGGCTTGGGCCATGTGTTGGGTTTACAGGGGTTGGTCCTTGAGGTTTTTGGTTTTATTGTTCGCTGTTAAACTATATTTAAGTGCTATTCAAATTGATAAAAAATTTATTACAAGGAAGTCTTTATATTTGAGTGCTTTTGAACTAATTATTAGAAAAAAGATACAGGAAAATGAAAAGGGTTTTGAAAGGTGGTTGGAACAAACCCAACTAAGGTCTGGTCGAATCTATTTAAAGGGAATTTATATGTGCATAGTGGGTTTGAGAATGTATAAGCCTATTATAGCTAAAGGAGGTCATCTACATGAGTTGGGTGGGCATAAATTAAAAGTAGGGTTGCTTTTAGATCTTGGCTATATCACAGGAACATGGGGGGATTAAGTATTATAAGATTTATAACAATTTGGTGTTAAGAGGATGGTGTGCTAGTGTTCCTAGTCATCATTCTTATGAAGATTTGGAAAAACAAATTGGAGGCCCCTTTGACCTCAAATATGTGGAAAGATCTTCTTGCAGAGATTGGAGGCTTAAGCTTCATAAAGCACGTGTCTTAAATTGGGTTAGGGTTGTCTCGGAAAACCGGGTATATGGTAGCTCTAGGAAATGCCAAGTTGATGTTGACTCATGGAGGAAGCTTCGGAAGATTGATCTGATTTATGAATGGTTGTTTATATGGTCTAATTCGGTTAAATATTTAAGCAGTATTATTGAGGGTCTCTCCGAAATTATTCTGTCCACATATTATACCAATTACCAACTTTTAGAAGATAACTGGGTATATAATAAAGATGACAAATGTATCAATATTGAGAACACTCATTTAGTTTGGGGTAAATACATGGGAAGTATCTTTTATGCAATTGGTGCTTTGAATAAAAATATATGTCAAAGTAATATTTTGAATATGCTGACTGAAAGTGGTAAACCTGGAAATAGTACAATATTGACAAAAATATTGTATGTATCTAAGGAAAGGGGAGCAACGAACATGTTGGAGATGAGGTTCATTAATAACAACGAATTGAGTTGCAGGTGGAAGAGCTTATACGAGGGTACTACTACAAACCTTTTATGGGGTTTTCGGTTATACACTAATATAACATCTATGAGTTGGTTCACTTTAATGGAACCATGGGTGATGTATTGGTATGGTATTTGCTCAGAAATTAAGTGTTTGGCAAAACGTTTGAAATTTGGAAAAATTATTTTATTATACCCACGGGAATGTTATAATAAAAAAATCATGTATAAGAAAGGTAGTAGGTACAAAGGAAAGATCTCAAGGCAAGAGAAGCATAAAACTAGGGGAATGTTAAAATTTAGGACTAAAAAAGACCGCAGATCGATAAACAGGAGTCAATGGTGTCTTGTTAATATTGAAGGGAAGGTGGCTCTCCCGAAGCTACCGGCAATTACGTGAAAATATTAAGCTGAAATTGTCAAGGGTTTGGACCGAAATGGACAATATCTACATTAAGAAATTTATGGTCGAAGTTCAAACCCGACATTTTATTTCTTTCTGAAACTAAACAAAATAAGCCTTTCTTGACAAATTTTTTACTACATTTTGGATATGACAAAGTGTTCACGGTGGACCCAATTGGGAGTAGGGGTGGATTAGCTATATTCTATTATAACGATATAAATTTGGAGATTATTTCGGCAAATAATCGGATTATAGATACAAGTGCAATGCTAAGAAACAAAAAAGTTTTTATATCTTTCATTTACGGGGATCCGGTGACTCAAAATAGGAAGATAGTGTGGGAACAATTAACACAAGTTAGTTCGATACGAGTCGGCCCATGGTTTATGATTGGAGATTTTAATGAAATCACGGGTAATAAAGATAAAAAGGGGGCGTCATGAGAAGGGCCTCAACCTTTATCGATTTTAATAGAATGTTGAGTACTTGTGGCATGTTAGAATTTCCAATCATAGGGAATTACTACTCTTGGCGAGGAAGACCATACGGGCCAAACAAGGAAAGGATAAGATGTAAACATGATAGGGCAGTCGGAAACGAAGACTGGCACGAACTATATCCCCTTTCAAAGGTAAAGTATTTGGAGTTAATAGGTTCTGATCATCGACCTATCCTTGCGGAATGCTTATTTGTAAATGTTTCAAGGAAAAAAAAATTTCGCTTTGATAAACGATGGCTAGGAAAAGAAGGACTACAAGAATCGGTAGAGACGGGGTGGAATATGGGGAGAGGCTCAACAACGGATATAGTGGATTATATATCACATTGCAGACATAATGTTGCAAAATGGAGGAAGGATAATGTACCTTCTAGCCTTGTTACAATAGAGAATCTGAGAGAGGCTCTGGAAGAGGCGCAAAATGATGATCAGATTCCCCAAGAGGAGGTGGATTCATTAGTATTTAAGTTGAAAGAAGCGTATCTTGAGGAAGAGTTATACTGGAAACAAAAGAGTAGAAATTTGTGGTTAAAGGAAGGAGACATAAATACAATTTTTTTTCATTCAACGACAATGAAAAGGCGGGCGAGAATTAAGTTAACAGGTTTACTAGATCAACATGGGCAGCTCGAGGATTCAGAATCGGGGATGGAGAGTATTGCAACGACTTATTTTCAACAACTTTTTAAACATTCGGACACGGGAAACATGGATGAGGCTTTGAGCGAGTTGAGAGCAGTGGTACCTGACTATATAAATGTTTTATTAACGAAGGATATCACTACAAGAAAAAACAGATATAGCCACGACTTAGCCACAGAATAATCGTGGCTAAACGGGATATAGCCACGAATTTGCCACGGATAGCCACGAAAAAAATAATAAAAGTTTCGTGGCTAAATCGTGGCTTTCCGTGGTAAGTTAGCCACAATTTTGCCACGGAAAAAGTCGTGGCAAAATTTTGCCACGAAATAGCTACGAATGGAACATTAAAAGATTGTCACGAAACCGTTCGTGGCAATCCGTGGCTAATTGTAGCCACGAATTATATTCGTGGCTATTCCGTGGCAACCTTGATGTCGGCAAGCCAAGTTGGTCTCCGCGATACGTCCAATCACTTTAAAAAATGTCAGTATAATAATTTGAATTAGCCACGGATATAATCCGTGGCTAATCCGTGGGTTCGTGTAAAGATATCCCAAGGTTCTTCTTTCCTCTCCTTGGTAAAACACAAGGTAAAACGATTTTTCCTCTTCTCTTCGTTTTCTTCACTTAATTTGGCGATTTTGAAGAGTTCAAAATGTCAGATTTCTTTCGTTCTAGAGAGTGGATGGATCGCCATATTGATCCTATGAGAAATTGTGTTTCTGAAGAATTTGGAGAAGGTATTAATATGTTCATTGCTTTTGCTTCCAACCAACAATCATATCAAGAGCGTGGTACTATGTCATGTCCGTGTTCTCGGTGCCGAAATTTGAAACAACGTGATGCAAATACAGTTTTAAAACACCTCTATAGAGTCGGTTTCAAGAAAAACTACTACGTTTAGACAAGCCACGGTGAAAATTGTTACGATGTAGGGGAGTCTTCGATGCCGAGTCACTATCTACCAGGAGAAGAAGCTTGGAATGTTCATGACAATCCTTATGGTCATGTTAATATGGGAGAAGAACAAGGAGTTCCAACAGAAGACATTATCCATGATAATATTGAGGAAGAGCCAAACCACGATAATATTTACAGAGCCTTTGAAGCAACTAGTGAACCACTCTATGATGGTTGTGTTGAAGGAATTTCGCAGTTGTCTTTGGCGTCTGAAGTAATGGGCATAAAGACGAAGCACAATTTGGCTGAGAGTTGTGTAGATGACATAACACAAGCATTTAAGAGGATTATTCCACAACCTAATAAAGCTCCGGGGTCATAAGATTGATGTTTGTGAGGACAACTGCATGATTTTCTGGAAGGGCGAAGATCGCAACCTTTTACAATGTCGTTTTTGTAACAAGAATCGATATCACACCAACAGAGGGAAGGGAAAGAACATAACAAAGCAGAGAATGTTATATCTCCCTATTGCGGATCGACTGAAGCGATTATACCAAGTGGGGGGCACAGCTTCGCATATGCGCTGGCACGCAGAGCACGAGTCTTCTGAAGGAGAAATGCATCACCCATCAGACGGAGAGGCGTGGAAGCATTTTAATAAGGTATATCCTGATTTTAGTTCAGAAAGTCGGAATATCTATTTAGGCTTAGCAACTGATGGATTTAATCCTATTGGAATGAATGGTGAGGCACACTCGGTTTGGCCTGTTATAGTCACCCCTTAAAATTTACCTCCTGGTATGTGCATGAAGAGGGAGTTTTTCTTTTTGGCGGTGTTGGTGCCTGGACCAAAACATCCGAAGAAAATTCTAGATATTTATCTTCAACCATTGATTGAAGAGTTGCAACTCTTATGGAGGGAAGGTGTGGGTGCTTATGATGTTTCTAGGAACCAAAATTTTACAATGCGAGTTGCATTGATGTGGACGATAAGTGATTTTCCAGCATATGGAATGGTTTCTGGGTGGACGACGCATGGTCGACTATCATGTCCATATTGCTAAGAAGAAACATAATCGTTTTGGTTACCACATGGAAGAAAACATAGTTGGTACGATTGTCACCTCAAATTTTTACCTCATGATCATTCATATCGGCGTAATAACAAAGCTTTCAGGAAAGGTAAGACATTTCGAGGTAACCCTCCACCATGGTTGACGGGTTATGAAGTTTTGACTGAAAGAATAAACACCATTGGTGGATTAGAGAAAACAGTCGATTGTGGAGGAAAAGGACATGATAACCCGAGTCGAACAATCGATGGATATGGTGAATACCATAATTGGCACAAGAAGAGTATATTTTGGGAGTTGCCTTATTGGGAAAATCTTCTTCTCAGACACAACCTAGACTTCATGCACATCGAAAAAAACTTTTTCGACAATCTCATCCACACTCTTCCGAATACGAAGGGGAAGACGAAGGACAATATAAAATCAAGGTTGGATCTTCCAGACATATGCACAAGACCTGATTTACAAATAGGACCTGATGGAACAGTTCCTATTCCAAGGTTCAAATTGTCGAACGTAGCAAAACGGAAGTTTCTCTCATGGTTGAGAAATGACATCAGATTTCCAGATGGATATGCATCTAATTTCACTAGATGTGTTGATGAGAGTTGTGGGAAACTATCGGGGCTGAAAAGTCATGATTCTCATGTGATCATGCAACGCCTACTTCCATTTGCGATGTTAGAGCTTTTGGATAGCAACGTGCACAAGGCAATTTCAGGTATGTGCACTTTTTTTTCTTAACACATGTTTCATGCATGTTACACTAGGATGTTTCTAATTATAAGGTTTTTGAACAATTGCAGAGATTGCCGTGTTTTTTCGAGATATCTCTGCCAAAATGTTGCGAGTTGAGGATGTGAGCGTAATGAAGAATAACATTGCAATAAAATTGTGCAATTTGGAGAAGATATTTCCACCTTCGTTCTTTGATGTCATGGAACATTTACCCGTGCATCTCACTGATGAAGCTGCCTTAGGTGGTCCAGTGCAGTACAGATGGATGTATCCATTTGAGCGTTACATGTATCACCTGAAAAAGAAGGTCAAGAACAAGGAACGTATTGGAGGTTCCATTGTCGCGCAATGTGTCCAAGAAGAGATTTCTTATGCAGCAAGCAACTATTACGGGAATACGGAAGATAGAATCAATGATGGTCCTGGGAAATTCGATTTGCATATGATGATTACCCAGGTGTCCCGAGCATATTTCATCATATCGGACGTGTGAGCGGAAGAAGGGTAGATGGGTGGCTAGAAGATCCAGATTACAACATCATCCAAACATTCATGTTGCTTAATTGTGAAGAATTTGCGCCTTATGAAACGTAAGCGATTAAATGGTAAATTTTGAAAGACTTAAATTCTGATAAGATGAGTATTGCATTTTCGTTACAGGATGTTTGAGGAAGCAATGAGAGTGAATATGTCAGGTATTACAGGTGATGTAATGGGCAAAGCTAAAGACGCACATTACGCGAAATGGTGTCGGGACTACGTGCGTATACTTTATATGCTAATGATGTCTCTCTATATATAAAGTTCTCAACAATAAATTAATTGTGTACTTTTGCAGATAAATGAAGCGAGTAAGAATTATGAATTTCCATTATGGATGTTGGAATTTATACAAGGTCCGAGAAACAATTACACGTCATGGCCTATGTATTTCACTCGTGGATACCATTTCCACAATCACAAACACGGCCAGGATAAAAGAACTCAAAACTATGGAATTATTGTACAAGGTACAACAGAAACTACTTATTACGGTCTTATAGAAGAGATAATGAAGATCGAATATCGCGGTGGAGTTGGTCTTAAAGCGGTGATTTTCAGATGCTCTTGGTTTGACAATACAGACGGTATCGGATTGCGTAGACACCCATTTGGTTTAGTTGATGTGGCCCAGCGTAGACGATACGAGAAATATGACCCTTTCGTTCTAGCTGGTCAATGTGACCAAGTTTGTTTCATTCCATATCCACGCGTATCTGGCTCAGCGAGAGACGATTGGTGGGCATGTACAGTCGAGGGGTTATCGCGAGAATGACGAAATTTCTTTAACAGCCCTTCAGGATGATACAGTCGACAACGTCGTTGTTCCTAGTTCAATGATTCGAGTAACAACACATGTCGTTGATGAAAATGCTTCTGATTATGATGATTTGGGAGATGTGGAGCCTATGGATTACGAAAATGTCGAAGACGATGGTTCTGGAGAGTCTTCAGGGGATTCGGATTCGTCAACATATTCTGAAATTTAGTTAATAAGAGAGTGTTTAATGATGTACTATATTTTCAAACTTATTGTATTATATTGTGAAACTTGTGTTGATTTATGGTTTTATGATTATAAATTTTTTACTATGGAACTTATTGTGTAATTATAATTTATGATTTTGTAATATATGTATATGGACACCTTATAGTCCACATACATTCAACAACATAACAGTAGCCACGGATTGTCACGGAATAATCCGTGGCTAATACACAAACACACATCTAAAGTGGATCTGGACATAGTAAAGTCCAGATTCAGATGTACCAAAGACGGCGGATCACGATTGAATCCATGGCTACGTACACACCAATTTTCGTGGCTGTGTTAGCCACGGATTAGCCACGGTTATACCCGTAGCTATACAAAAATTTTCAATTTTACACCAAATTGATGTATTATATATTTAATTTCTTTTATATATCTTCACATCTACTCATATCTAATACAATGAAACCAAAAAAATATAAATTTAACAATATTAAAGTAAAAAATAGCATTATATGAAAATCTAATCACTTATAACAATGTTTTTCATAATATCACATGCACTACTACTTAATGTTTAATTTATAATTTTTTTTTTTTTTTTAATTAACACAAACATTAAAATCATTGTTTTCAAGTAAAACATTTATTATAATCTTGTATCTAATAACTTATGTCACGTAATATCTAAACCTTAACCAAACCCTAAAGAACCAAAAGACATAGCCACGGATTATCCGTGGCTATTTCGTAGCTATATTGTTTACCAACCACGTATTGGCCACGGATTTTCCGTGGCTATGAAACCTCTAAAACAAATATAAACCCTAAACACTAATAACTAGGTAGCCACGAATATATTCGTGGCTATTTCGTAGCTATATCCAACTACAGCCATGACTTTGCCACGAATCGATTTGTGGCTACTGAATCTCTAAAATAAAATTTATCCCTCAAAAATTTTTTAAGTACCAACCACGAATACATTCTTGGCTATTCGTAGCTAAACTTATACGTAGCCACGGTTTAGCCACGACAAGATGCGTGGCTATTCATAATGTCTTTCAAAAGGTGAATCGTTTATTTTTCTAAGTGTCAGCCACGGAAGTATTCGTGGCTATGTCGTAGCTTTGATGTTATTAGCCACGATTAGCCACGGACTTTCCGTGACAATGGCATAGTTATTTGGAATGGGCTTAAGCAACTGGGCCTTATTTTAAATATAGCCATGGACAATCACGGTTATATCCGTGGCTATACGTGTTTAACCTAATTCATCGCGAAACTGGATCTCATTTCCTTAGCCGCACAATATTTTCCCCCTTTTCTTCTTCTCTGGCGATTCTTCGCAAAATCCGGCCAAACGTTTAATTTTACGGTGAGTTCTTCCTCAAATCTTATTCTCCGTTTATCCCTCTTCATTTTAACCGTTTAATTATTGAATTCGATCCGTCTTTTAGTGTTTCGTCGTTGTTTAGGGTTTCGTCGTTTAGGGTTTCGTTTTGTCGAAATCATCGTGTTCATCGTGTTCCATCGTGTTTTACCGAGTTTTTGTTCATCGTTTTGTCGTGTTCTTCGTGTTTTACCGAAATCATCGTGTTCCATCGTGTTCTTGTTCATCGTGTTCATCGTGTTCTTCGTGTTTTACCGTTCTGTTTCGGCGTTTAGGGTTTCGTTTTGTCGAAATCATCGTGTTTTACCTCTCTGTTTTTTTGATTTTGATTCTTCTTCATCTTGTTCATCTTGTTCTTCGTGTTTTACCTTTCTGTTTTGTTGAGTTTCATGATTTAGATGTCTTTCTCTGCTACTGTTTGTGATATTGTTTCATGAATGGTCTCTGTTTGATGTTGATAATATCTATGAGTTTGAGGAATGATCTATGTTTGATGGATTTTGATTTTATGGTATTTAAATATGTGATGCTTTGTCTACTTGACTTTTGATGCCTTATTTACTTTATTTTTGATAGTTATGGCTCCTAGAGGAAATGGGAGAGGAAGAGGAAGAGGACAACATGCTCCATCCTACAGGATGGAGATAACTCTTCCAATGCCACCCATCACCAGAATTCAGACCACACTAACCCCACCTTCTCAGACTCCAACAACCAATCCACCTGGTTCAAGAGGAAGAGCAAGTCAAGCTGGCTCTTCTTCTTCGAATGCAGCCACGCCTCTCAACCTAAAAGCTCTCCTTAATGCACCTACAAGAATAAACCAACATGTTCTCCATCCAAAAAAGATTGATGGAGCTCTCTGGTAAGTAAATATGTTGTTGTATATTGTTTAGTCCATTTTCAGCCATTGATGTGAATTGTTCTGTAATGATGCAGGTTTGGGATAGATCCTGAGGTGAACAAAACTGTAAGGACGACGTGGCAATCTAACTACATGGGTCCTTGGTGGAACTGGTCAATGGTTCCAGATGCAAAAGCAGAGGAGTGGTGGCAAGACTTTGTGGTAAGTTAATAATCCATATGCCTTTCAATTTCTCTTATTTCTTTGTTTACTTTTTCTAATGTTTGTTTTCATTTTTCAGCAAGCCTACTACTGATCTCCTTCTCACCATGACCAGATGTACTTCATGTGGAAGAAGGAGTGCACGGAATCCATCCGTGACAGAGTCAGCAAGAAGAAGAGAGGCAACAAGAAGCCAAGTTTCATATACGATGATGCTTGGCTGCAGATGCAGGAGCAATGGGATACTGATGTTTGCCAGAAGAAGTCAAAGACAAACTCCGAGAACCGTATGTTTGATCCTCATGGTCTAGGTGAGCATAAGCATTGTGTTGGGCCTGTATGGTTTGCAAAGATCGGCTATGAAATGGTAAAAGTATTCTCTTTCATGAATGTTTGTTTTTGTGCTTAGATTAATATTTTGTCCTTTGACTTTGATAAATAGTTTGTGATGTTGTTAATGCTTTGTGATGTTTTTTGTGCTTAGATTAATGTATTGTCCTCTGTTTTGTAGATGCAACAGAATGGTGGTGTTGAACCACCATTTACCGAGCTCGTACGCAAGACTCATACCCGTAAAGATGGCACGTTCGTCGACCGTCGGGCGGAGGCAATTGTGGCGGAGGCAATTGTGGCGGAGGCAATTGTGGCGGATGTGGAGACAGCTGCTTCACAGGTCACAGATGAGGAAGAGGCCACTCCTTCATCGCAGCGGATTAATAAGGCATATTTGGAGGTAAGTTTGATTTCTATTTTTAACTTAAATTTTTGTCTATGTATTTGTTATTTGGAATTTACCTTATTCTATTGGCAGCGAGTGAAACCAAACCGAGGGCGTATTTACGGTTTGGGAAGCAAGCAGTTCGAGGTTTTCGAACCTTCTGAACCGGTAGCAGCTTCCCTCTCTCGGGCTGTGGACATGGACATGAGGGTGGGATCTCTCGAGTCAAACGTGCGAGGCCATTCTAGCCTCGCGAGCCTAATGCTTGCGTCGCGAAGGCAATACTCGATCATCTCGGGATCAATCCTCAACCAAACAATCCATATGCCACCCCTTCTCCTCATGCAGCTGCTTCAAACACCACACCTAACACCAGTCCAGAGTTTGCACCGAGTGTAAACCGTGAAGATCAGCTCGGTGAAAATGATCAAGACCAAGGGCGTGAAGATGATCAGCTTGGTGAGGAACATAGCCATGAAGAGGAAGAGGAAGAAGTGCAAGGCCTTGGTTGATTTCTGTTTTAAAAAACTGAAAAATTGTTATTTATGCTATTTTGAACAATGTTTGTAATAATCATATACTATTTATGCTATTTTCGAATCAGGTTTAGGTTTTATAAAAAATAGTTTCAGTTTCAATTTTTTTATATTTTTTTTTTTTTGCGAAAATTATGTAAAGCCACGGCAATTTCCGTGGCAACCGTGCAGAAAGCCACGAAAAAACCGTGGCTAGTCGTAGCAAAAAAGTTACGGTTTGCAACAGAACATTCTGTGGCAAATAAGCCACGAAAGAGCAACGAATACATCCGTGGCTAATATCAGCCACGACCTTGTTACGAAAATAAATCGTGGCTGCAGCAACGGTTGCCACGGAACATTCTGTAGCAAGAATAGCCACGAATTTTACCGTGGCTAAAATTGCCACGGAATGCCACCACTACTTCCGTGGCTAAAATGGCCACGAATTGCCACCAACACTTTCGTGGCTAAAAAAGGCCACGAATTGCCACCACTGCTTCCGTGGCTACATTAGCCACGACTTTGCCACAAATAATTCCGTGGCAATCTAGCCGCGAATATATACATGGCCATTTCGTGGCTATGACATCCGTGGCTAGTCGTGGCTTTCCGTGGCTAGGATAGCCAAGGATAGCCACGGATAACCAACAGCTACGACGCTATAGCCACGATTATTTTCGTGGCTAACCGTGGCTGTGTGGGGTTATAGCCACAGATATTCCCCTATAGCCACGGAATTTTCCGTGGCTATACCGACTAATTCTTGTAGTGTATATCAGAAGGAGAAGTAAGGAAAGCTCTATATTCGATGCACCCGGAAAAAGCCCCAAGACTTGATGGGATGACGGCATTATTTTATCAGCGATTTTGGCATGTTATTAAACATGATCTAGTTCAGTTAGTAAAAGAATTTATGATATCTGGAACTTTCGACCGGAGACTTAATGAGACGAATATTTGTCTAGTACCGAAAGTGGATAAACCTAAAAGAATGATGGATCTCAGGCCAATAAGTCTTTGTAATGTGGCATATAAGGTAATATCCAAGGTATTATGCTTGAGACTAAGAAGATGTTCGCCGAAAATGATATCAGAGACCCAATCGGCGTTTGTATCAGGGAGACTGATAACGGATAATATACTATTAGCGCAGGAGATGGTGCACGGGTTACGAACAAATAAAAAATGCAGGTTTGATCATATGTCAATAAAAACGGATATGAGTAAGGCATATGATAGAGTAGAATGGACTTTCCTGGAAGCAGTATTACTGAAACTAGGTTTTAGTATCACGTGGGTAAAATGGATTATATGGTGTGTTAGTTCTGTCTCATATCAAGTCTTGATTAATGGTCAGCCCAGAGGGTTGATCATTCCGGAACGCGGTCTGAGACAGGGGGATCCAATGTCCCCATATTTGTTTATCCTATGTACGGAGGTTCTAATTTCTTTAATCACGAAAGCAGAGAGGGACTCTCACATCTCGGGCATTAAAGTGGCTAGGAATAGTCCTGCGGTCTCCCATTTATTATTTGTCGATGATAGCCTTTTCTTCTGTAAGGCGGATGAAAGAGAGTGCAGGAAAATCTTGGAGATATTAGAGATATATGAAAGAGCATCGGGGCAGGAAATTATTTTTTAAAAATCATCGGTAATGTTAGGACACAATGTGGATATAGGGATTAAGACGGATATGAAAAATATTCCGAGCATTCAAAAAGATGGAGGTATGGGTGCATATTTGGGAATCCCGAAAAGTTTAGGTGGAGCAAAGAGTAAAATATTCAGTTATGTACAGGAACGATTAAATGAAAGGATCAATGGCTGGACGGCCAAGTTGTTATCTCGAAGAGGGAAGGAAACACTAATTAAATCAGTGGCCTTAGCCCTACCTCTGTATGTTATGTCATGCTTCGAATTGCCCCAGACGTTAACGAAAAAGTTAACCAGCGCGATTTCCAAATTCTGGTGGATCTCCAATGGAAGAAACTGCGGTATCCATTGGGTAGCATGGGAAAAAATGTGTGAGTCCAAACACGAAGGTGGCATGGGCTTTCGATCGTTACAAGAGTTTAATAAGGCTTTATTAGCAAAACAATTTTGGCGCCTCTCTCAGTTTCCAGAATCTTTGGTAGCAAGAGTGCTAAAGGGGAGATATTTCTCGAGGGTACACCCTTTTATGGCCAAGACACCACGCGCTCCATCCTTTGGATGGAGGAGCATCTATTCTTCAAGGGGTCTGTTGATGAGAGGTTTGAGGATAATGCCCGGGAAATCAAGAAAAATATCGGTCTGGAAAGATACATGGATTCCGGATACGGATCCAAGACCGGCGCAAGGAAGAGGAAGTCTGTTATTTCCTGAGTTAAAAGTTAAGGATTTGATTAATCCTTATACACTAGAGTGGGATAATGAAGCCTTAGTGGCCTTAGTCACCAGTAATGATAAGGTGTTAATACATGGATTACCGATCAGTAAAAGATCGGCTTCGGATAGATGGACATGGCACTACAATCAATCAGGAAAATATACGGTAAAATCAGGCTTTAACCTGTTGCAAAAAATAAAAAAAAGAGTAGTTCAGCTAATCAACGGGGACCTAATATAAATGCGTTAACAACAAAAGTGTGGGATACACAATGTCCGCCGAAATTGAGGCATTTTATGTGGCAAATATTATCGGGAAGTATGGCAGTTAGAGAAAGATTAAACTCTCGAGGTATACAATGTGATCCGGTTTGTCCACGGTGCGAGGAAGAGATTGAGACAATAAATCATGTATTTTTTGAATGCACCCATTCACTTTACACATGGGGTGTCTCACCAGTCTCAATCAATCAGGACTTCCCACAAGGAGGTGTGTATTCAAACATGGATTATTTGCTATCCAAGCTAAAAGTAGTAGAATGTCAACATCATGGAAAAGATTGTTATCCTTGGATATTATGGTACATCTGAAAATCAAGGAATAGAAAAGTTTTTGAGGATGTGGAAATTGATCCACCCGATATAATCGAGATGGCAATAAAAGAATCAAAAGCTTGGGCGGAAGCCCAAAATGAGGAGGTAGAGGTAGATAACAGGATAAGTTTCTTTGCGCTAGAAGAATCGCAGAACGTTGTTTCAGGTTTAGTTTGTCAAGTAGACGGATCATGGAAAAATACAGATGAACTTGAAGGATTAGGATGGATTTGTATAAATGGGGATGGCTCAAGCCATCTAATGGGAACAAGACGTAGAAGAAGGGGTTTATCTCCTCTACATACCGAGTTTGAAGCCCTTTTATGGGCTATGGAAGTTATCAAAGCACATAACATATCATGCCAGACATTCGAATCAGACAGTACGACATTAGTGGCAATCTTGCAGAGTCCCACAGAGTGGCCAGCGTTTAAGACAATGATCGAGGAGTTTGAGACGTTGCTCGAGTACTTCACGGAATTCAGGATAAAAAGTATTCCAAGGGACAAAAACTCAAAAGCAGACAAGTTGGCGCGGTCGGGAAGAACTCATCCGCTTATTCCCATGTACGTCGGAGAAGCGACACCGAGCTGGATTCTCGACGAAGCTGCTTAACTTATAATATTCGTTAACTGATGTAATAAAAAAAATAATCGATTTGAGGTTTTAAAATAATCGATTTGAGGTTCTTTACAAACTCTATGTAATTCAGTCCTTGAATGTCTCTGTTCAACATTAAGCATCTCTCAAAAAAATAAAAAATAATAAGCATCTCTGAAAAGGAGGAATATACAAAATCATACAATAAGATAATCCAGGCAACAAATTACTTCATGTTTACCTTTTTTTGATAAAGATGTTTACCCTTTCAAAATTTACCAAAATTAATAATTTTCATTTAGGTTCGCTAATTAGTGTTTAGGGTTTAGTGAAAATGGGGGTAGGATTGTGTGGGTAGGCTTAATTAGGCTTTAATTTTTAGTGTTTAGGTGTAGTTTTTTGAATAAATTTTTAAATGGTGTAGTTTTGTGAAATGTAATTCAAAAGGTGTAGTTTTGTGATTCCCCCATGAATGATTTATATCAGGGTGAATCACAAAACTACACCTTTTGAATTACATTTAACAAAACTACACCATTTCAAAATTACTTCACAAAACTACACCTAAACACTCAAAATTAAATCCAAATAAACCCTACCCACACAATTCAACCCCCTTAATACTATACCCTAAACACTAATTAGCGAACCCAAATGAAAATACTTTAATTTTGGTAATTTTTAAAAGGGTAAATCAAGCTTTTAAAATTTTGAAAGGGTGTAAATTTGTGAAAATATTGAATTAGGTGTAGTTTTGTGAAGGGAGGTTGAAAGGGTGTAGTTTTGTGAATTTCTCTTTATATATATCAATGATGAGTTGTTAATAATCTCAAAACTCAATGAATGATCTATGTAAATAATTTTTCGTGAATGATTTTGTGTGAAAAAGGTTAAATTTGTAATTTTTAAATACGAAAATCAAATTAAATTATCCAAAATTTAATTATTACATGAAAAACAGTTAATTGACAAATTATGTTTTAAAATTTATATAATACGCTAATTAACTCAAAAATAAAAAGGATAATCATAATCAAAATATTAAATTAACAAAAAATCAAAAATTTCCTTAATTTTAGGAAATATAATTAAAATTTCTAAATATCAAATTATTAATAATATATGATGATATAAACTATTAAAAATAAAAGGGATAATCATAAGCGAATAACAAAATAATAAATTAATAAAAAAATATATAAATTCCTTAATTTTAGAATATATAATTGAAATTTCCAAATATTAAATTAAAATTTTTAGGAAATATAATTAAAATTTTGAAGTATTAAAT
Organism: Cochlearia excelsa; assembly: GCA_963556525.1. Taxonomy (NCBI): domain Eukaryota; kingdom Viridiplantae; phylum Streptophyta; class Magnoliopsida; order Brassicales; family Brassicaceae; genus Cochlearia; species Cochlearia excelsa. The sequence continues at coordinate 19,452,403 of OY748328.1, forward strand.
TAATAAATAATATGTGATGATATAAACTATTAAAAAATAAAATAGATAATCATAAAATTAAAAAAAATTAATATAGTAATAAAAATAAAAAATCCTTATTTTCCTACAAACGATTGAAAAGAATAAAATTAAATTTTAATATACAATAAATCGTGTATAATATCTTAGTCGTGACATATATTAAGTCAAGAGTTCCTTATTATATATTAACATATAATATCTTGCATATATATGTCATAAAATAATCGTGATACCATTAGAATATCTTAAAATGAAATCATATATGTTAATATCTTAATATAGTTTATAATAATAAACATAAAAAATAAAAAAATCTTTAGTTTCCTACAAACTCTCTCCACGCGACACGTAGACAAAATTTCTTGCTATTTATTATAGAGGAATTCACAAAACTACACCATTTCAACCCTCCCTTCACAAAACTACATCTAATTCAATATTTTCACATATTTACACCATTTCAAAATTTTAAAAGTTTGATTTACCCCTTTAAAAAATTACCAAAATTAAAATATTTTCATTTGGGTTCGCTAATTAGTGTTTATGATATAGTATTAAAGGGGTAAGATTGTGTGTGTATGGTTTATTTGAATTTAATTTTTAGTGTATAGGTGTAGTTTTGTGAAGTATTTTGGAAATGGTGTAGTTTTGTGAAATGTAATTCAAATGGTGTAGTTTTGTGATTCTCCCTTTATTATATATGATAGCTTTCAAAAGCTTCCTTTTATTATATATCCTTAATACTTTTCATTATTAACCAAAATATTTCATGATCACATGATCAAAAGCTTTATACAGATTTTATCATACACTAGTGGGCATCCTTACTACAAAATACAATACATAATTCATCATAGAATAATTTGAAAAGATTTTTAAGCCAAATAACATCACAAGATTTTTTATTAATATTATATTATTTTTAAATTAATGTTATTTCATAAATAATAATTTAACAAATAATTTGGTATCTAAATTATTAGAAATATTGTTTGACATTGTTTTTATTCAAATTATAATTTAAAATTTATAGTAGGATAATTATAATATTATGATTTCTATTCCGTACAACATATTATTTTTTCACCAACCAACATTATTCTGCACCGCTTATTTGGTACGAACCGCACATGCCAACTCGCTAAACCTGCATCGCACTTAACCTGCATTGCACCTGTTAACTCGATAATTCTGCACTGCGAAAGTTGCAGCCACCAATCGGAGCCTAATATTGTTATAGTAGGAGTTTTTTTTATTATCATGATAACATGAGCCGTTTTATTCTTGTGAAAATTGAAAATAAAGGATAGTTTTATTGAATTTTTTATATACTTTTTTGTTAAGGTTTGGTGATAAATGATAATTCTATTAAACCTTAGAATATATTTTTATAAATAAACTTCTTTTGGTCAAAATAAACATTTAAATTTGCAATATTTTCTTAAATAACATTTTTCTACGAATTTTTGATTATTTTTTACAGGATTTTCTATCAAATTCCCGACGGATGACATGTAAGATTCGTGCATGTGATATAACTCTATTCAGCGACACCGCAATGTTGCTCGTAGTGAGATTGTATCTATCTCCAAAAAAGTGGACGCGTGACCACAAGAGAACATCAGCTCTTTGAAGATAACCATGGAGTGAAGGATTCAATGACACAATCTGGGCGAACGTGGTTTCAAAATCAATTAGCATAAAAGCATTTGCAGCTTTTTTTACTAGACCAAGCGCATCTTTACCCTTAAAACGAACCAATATGTTCTTGTACAGATGGTAAGTGCATATCCCGCGTGCGTTCTTGGGATATATCTTCGCGATAACTTTCCCGATTGAACGGTGTCTATCCGATATAATAGCAAGGTCATCATCATCCGGAATCACACTACTCAGTTGGTTGAAAAACCATTCCCAAGACTCATCATTCTCAATATCAACAATAGCGAATGCAAGAGGAAATATCTGAAAATTATTGTCTTGCGTTGTAGCAGTCAAAAGGGTTCCTATGTACTTCCCCTGTAAAAATGTATCATCTACGACGACTACTTTCCACATATATTGAAATCTATTGATGCTTGCACTAAAATCTATGAACATATATTTGAATATTTGGTCAGGATCCACCACGAGTCTAACATAAGTTCCGGGATTTGCCTGTTTTATCATGTAGAGATATGTCGTCAATTTATCATAGCCACTTTTAGGAGTACCTCTCTCCAGATATCTTGGATGTCTTAACGTTCGGTAGGCTTTCCAATAAGTAATCTACATACCACCAACAGTGAACAACCATCCGACAAAATAAATCTACAAACAGCTAACAGACAACTAAAAACTAATCTCTAACATTGAGGAAAAATCTACAACATTGAGAAAAAATCTACAACAGACAAAACAAATCTATAACATGGAGACAAAACTACAACAACCAAAACAAATCTACAACAACAAAAAAAAATCTACAACAACCAAAACAAATCTTCAACAGATAAACCAACATAATACAAACTACAAAAAATCTACAATTGGGCGTTAAAAAATCTGCAAAAGCTGCTAGACATAGCAAAAAATCTACAATTCGATGTTACTTTGCAACATTATGTACCTTGATTTTGAATCGCTTATTCAAAGCTTCTTCGACATGAATTGACAACACTTTTAGTCCTACTACACCACCAAAAAAATTCTTGTACAATATGCCAAGGACCTCTGATGTAGCTTGTCGTGATCTTCCCGACTGCTCAGTCACCGAACAAGAATGCTCTAAAACATATGTCTTCAAATGAAACTTTGGAAAATCGTCCACCGATGTTACCTTCCAACCACATCCTTGAACCCAACACTTTACCGAGAGCAGCGTCGGTGTTGATTTGTATACATCAAAATCAATTTTTTTAATAACACTAAGCATCTTCAATTTTGTTTCCAAATGCTCTTTCGTGCAAAAAGATTCACCTTCTTTCAAATCGATTGCACTCATGTACAACAAATCATAATCAACTTTCGTGTCGCCTAAATATACAAATGAATCTTCTTCTTCTTCTTCTTCTTCTTCTTCTTCTTCTTCTTCTTCTTCTTCTTCTTCTTCTTCTTCTTCTTCTTCTTCTTCTTCTTCTTCTTCTTCTTCTTCTTCTTCTTCTTCTTCTTCTTCTTCTTCTTCTTCTTCTTCTTCTTCTTCTTCTTCTTCTTCTTCTTCTTCTTCTTCTTCTTCTTCTTCTTCTTCTTCTTCTTCTTCTTCTTCTTCTTCTTCTTCTTCTTCTTCTTCTTCTTCTTCTTCTTCTTCTTCTTCTTCTTCTTCTTCTTCTTCTTCTTCTTCTTCTTCTTCTTCTTCTTCTTCTTCTTCTTCTTCTTCTTCTTCTTCTTCTTCTTCTTCTTCTTCTTCTTCTTCTTCTTCTTCTTCTTCTTCTTCTTCTTCTTCTTCTTCTTCTTCTTCTTCTTCTTCTTCTTCTTCTTCTTCTTCTTCTTCTTCTTCTTCTTCTTCTTCTTCTTCTTCTTCTTCTTCTTCTTCTTCTTCTTCTTCTTCTTCTTCTTCTTCTTCTTCTTCTTCTTCTTCTTCTTCTTCTTCTTCTTCTTCTTCTTCTTCTTCTTCTTCTTCTTCTTCTTCTTCTTCTTCTTCCTCCTCCTCCTCCTCCTCCTTAGTGTCCTCCTCCGTATAAATAGCACCATAAGCTACAAATTTCTCGTCATCGGAATCCGTTCCGTCGAAGTCGTCACAATAATCGAATCACCCAAGACGTTATTTTTACAGATGCGAAAGATACAAGGTTAGATTTCAGTCGCGGTTAATGTTACTATGTCTATTCATTGTACTAATCTTACATTATTTCTTCATAGTCCGGAGCAAAGTGTAGCTTTTTCAAATGGTGTGACGAATATGTATCCTACCAAATCCCAAATAACGTTTCTACTGAATCTGAAAATGTAATCCGTTAGCAAAACAAGATAATAGATGAACTTGAAGCATGAACGCGATTGATGCTTCATGTTGCATAATCGACTAAGAAACATGAAAACGCACTCAATCTGGCTCATCGAGACCTGTCTGACAAATTGAAGACTCTAAACAACATTATGTCCCTTCTCTTTTTCATTATCATCTTACAAATTTCTCTTTCATTTTGTCGTATCATGTAATTAGATTCTCCTATGTAATCTTTCTACAACTATATTAATGTTTACCATCTCGTGATGTTGTTTCCGGCCCTTTTATGTGGAAAAGTTTGGGTTTTATACAATTATTGTTTTTGTCGTTAAGTCGTTATCATATGAGAACAACACCATATACTTTAAACATTGATTTCAGCCCCTTTATGTGGACAAGTTTTTGTTTTATACAGTTAATATTTTTGTCCATACGTAGACTATCATTTGAGAAAAACTCCATATACTTTTAACATTTTTTCCAGCCCCTTTTCGTGGACAAGTTTCAGATTTATACAGTTATTTTTTGTCTATACATCTAATATCATATGAGAACAACACCATATAGTTTAAACATTGTGCAAATATTTAATATCCAACCATACACATTTATTAACATTTACCATGACACCACCAACTACAACTACATTACATATACTCTGCAACCACACAACTAAATTTTATAAAAAAAATTTCTCCTCAAACATTATCAAAAATGCCAGACGATGCTCTTCTCTCACTTCTACCGGTCATAACTTGTGTTGTTGGCAAGACATGATATAGAAACTTGTACCCCTTAATTTTTGCTGGAAGGCGAGGTAGAGATGCTTCCTATGAACGTAAAGTGTTGTACGAGGTTGATATAAATGAGTTTCTTATAACCCCTTTCAGTATTAATGTTGATGGAAGTGGTACGAAGTTTTTCGAAAAATGTTTGTCTGCTCTAAACCCATATGCGCTTTACTTAGAGGGTCTTAGAATTATAACACATGGTGGTTCGTTAGAAAATGCTTTCATTTATCTATTCTCAGCAGGTGGTTCGCTTAAATATGGTATTTTGCGACAACTATGATTTATTATTGTTGTGTACAGAATGACAACGATATGTCTACCATGGATATTTTGTGCCGAACACTTCTGACCCAACCACTAAATACAAGTGCGTAGCTAGCAGAGGCTGTTGAATTTGCCGAAACAATATTTAGAAAAATTAATGCCATGGGTCCTACACGCAGCGGTCGATTTATGCTCAGTTGGAATTTTCATCCCATTCCCACATGTCTTTGTCCATGCGAACTAGAAATTTGCGAATGTGTTATTCATTGCCGACGTAATGTTTGCTGCCCCGATTGCTTTTTCTTGGGACCTCCAAGAAAATGTGCGAGTTATGTTGATTTTTATAAACAATTACCTATGCTATAATCCTATTTTCAATAGTCTCTTCTATGTGTTTTTAAACTATGTGTTTTAATACTATATGTTGTAATCTGAATTGAACACAATATTCATTCCTTCTATTGTCTACCACCCACAAAACATAGGTGATTATTTTAAAAAACAAAGTAATAATCTTAACAACCATTAATTGTCACATATACAACTTTTTTAGGTTAGTTATTGCTTATCTACTTCTTACCCTCGTCTTTAAACAATATTAATCGCCAAACCTTATTTATTAATTTATGTTATTTATAGCTTATCTACTTTTCACCTTCCACATTTACTACCAACATTTTTGCACTCTATATATATCTATCAACTATGAATATCATATCCCAACCAACATGCATCCTCTCCAACTATTTGATCTTCCTACCCATATTTTGGATATTATAATCCAACTTACCTATAAAGATGGTTTTCAGGACCTTGGTCAAATCCTTTCATCTTGTATACAAGGTTTTAATGTTGTTTTCCGCAAACACATTCTTAATGTAGTTTCCCTCCACATGTTAGAGGAAGATCCATGTTATATCAACTTAAATTCTAAATACCGATCATTCTTTGTTCGATGTCTTATGGCGGGTCATCCATCTGCATGCTATATTGAAAGTCTACGCCTAGCCATCAGGGAAGGTATGGTCGATGAAGCAATTTATTTACTTCAAAATACAACACCGTCTTCCCATTTTATTTCGTTTATCCTTGCTTTGCTTTTAATATGTGTGGGTCGTTACCATGACGGTATTTCAACAATGGAACTATTTAAAACCAAAACTAGCACATACGAAGAAGGCGAGCTCATTGTGCATACTGTATTTTACCACATATATGGAATAGGACCCGTTAAAATAGACAATGGTTTTATCGACACATGGAGATTTTTTGATGTCCCTCATTGTGGTAACCTTGGAGGTCATTGTGAGAAACATATTCGTTGTGAAAATTGTTATTTTTTTGGTATGCAATTAAATTGTTAACTATTTTTTTAATGAGAAGGATGGTTTGCACTTGTCTAATATCACCAAATCCCCTAATATATTTTTCATCCTTATAACGGAGGTTTTGTTAAAGAGGAAATTATCAAAAATGCTTCAATGAGAAAATCTGTTTAAACATTATGTGGAGAAATACTGACCCAAAAACTTAATTTTGAGCATATCACGGACAATTTTACATTCCTTGTCCATACACTAATTACCAAATAAACTTATACACTAACAACATTACTCTCCTTGTCTACAAAATGAAATTTTCCCTAATAACACAAATCCATTACATCCACCTAGATGGGATTCTTGCATGTAGCTATGTTATGTCCGATTCCCAAACACCGCCGACATCTCTTAACACCGTTTTCTTTCCCTACAATATAACATAGCAAAATATGTTTTAAACAATGTTATTATATAGACAAGTCATATACAAGAGTACGCGATGGTCTCCTTTTGGTGTCATTTGATGTTTCCTTGGACGTTCTGCCCCTCGTTTTGTTCTTGGCGGGTATACATTTACTTCGCTAACCATAAATGGTACGTCTACATATTTTTCGTTTGGGACTGACATCACTACCACATCATATTTTTTCCTCCAAACGTCCACAAAATAACATTTTGATATCAATGTGTAGAGATCAATATTTCGTTCTCCTACCGCAGCTAAAGCGTGGCAACAAAGAATCTTCAACACGTCAAAAACTTTGCATGTACATGTTTTGTTTTCGAGGTCAACCGTAAACCCCAAACCCATTGCATCGTTGACTTGACGAATCCAGTCACTTGCTTAAAGGACAAAACATCTTGTTGCATCATGCAAGTGGTTAATTAGAGTTTCCTCTACCTCTAGTGTACAACGACTTCGTGTGTTTCATGCTTTCCTTTTTCTACCATCAAACCACCTCATCAACATCAGTCTTATGAATTCAACCATAGATCCAATTGGATAATCTGTTGTCTTTTGGAAAGCAACATTCAATGATTATGAAATGTTGCTACTGATAACATTATAACGCATCCCTAAAAAATGAGCCAACGACCAATGTCCCAAACCAATCTACTCTAGGTAAATTGCACATTTTGGATCCCGTTTTTTAACTTCATCAAACCAATACCAAAAATCTCCTAAACTAAATGACCGTGCAACTTTGGACATTATTGCAACAATAACTTGCGTTTTGAAATGGTGTTTCACATTTCTATACAATGGACAATGCATGCCCCATGTTGTTCAGAAAGGTAAACCTTTCGTAGACCAGCATAAATTGCCGCATGTCTATCTGATATGAAAACCAAATCTTTTTCGTCAGGCACAAAAATTTTCAGATGTTTTAAAAACCACACCCACCCTGATTCATTCTCACCATCCACAACTCTAAAACCTAGTGGACAAATTTGCATATTTATATCTTGCCCACTCGCTGCTACTAAGCAACCCTTGTATTTCCCTTTCATTTGTGTCCCGTCAATGACAATTACTTTCCTCAAGTATTTATAACCAGCAATAGATGCACCTAACACAAAGAATAGGTATTTAAATAATGTTGTATCATCTTTATCTTCTGTATTGTGCATTGTCCAAATTGATCCCGGGTTAGTCTTCTTTAAAAGTTGCAGATACGTGGACAAGAATGAGTAACCGGCTTCTTCGTCACCCCGTGCACTAATCATCACCAACTCCTTCATATTCCATGCCTTCATATATGATATTGTCACATTTAACTTTGTCAAAACCATCTCTGGAATCTCACAAGCTCGTGGACCTTTCTTTCCATTAGCAAATTTAGCTTGCAACAATTCAGCTAAAATACTTGATGTTGCCTTCACTCCATACTTCATCTTTGCTTGGACATCACAACTGTGGCGTAAGTTAATTGTTCCTATCTCAACCTTTTCTAAATTAGCATGAGTGGTGGCATATACACGCCATTCACAAACCTCGTCTACACAATTAGCAATCATCCTCTTCTATCGGATTTTTTAACTACAAACCCAAAATTATTTGTGATAGCAACTACCGCTAGAGCTTTTCGCAACTCCACTTTGTTCTTGTACACCCTCCGTACGTAGATTGCATCACCAGCCTTCTTCAAGTCCATGTTCGCTTCATCCCTTGCAACACCCCTCATGTTATCATGCATTGGCGGTGCATCGTTCAAAAAACATGGATCATTCTAGCTAATTAGTTGAATTGCGTTTCCAGTATCTCTCTGTTTCATAATCGATGTTGGCTCACAAACCTCATCGTGTGTAGCTTCATAAGTTTTTGGGAAAACCACGCCATCAATTTGCGTTGAATCTAAACCTAAACTAAATCCAATTGGAGTGTCGTTAAGAGTTGTTTCTACATTCCCACAATTTCCGTACGGACCTTGTCCACGATCACTATCATCATACACGCAAAATGTTTTGTCCACCACCTCTCTTGTCTCGTCCATTCTCTTTAGCGCATCTCCACCAGCTTCTACCCCATCTTCGAAATATCCGGTATACGGTTCCCAATTATTTGGATACTCTATATTGATCCACTCTGTCCACAATTCGCAATTATATTCGTCTTCACTTTCCGCCATATATCTTTCCTCGTATGTGGAACTTTCATACGCGGAAGATGACTCTACCTTATCGGATGATGACTCGCTCTCACCATCTACATTTCCTTCAGTCATGTCTCCTATATTATCCTTTTCCACCATCTTCCTTTTTCCTTTAACACGAATTTTATCTGCCATGGACAACACTCTGCAATCCTTTAAGTTACTTACACTCCTTCTATGGGGAGTTTCTATTTCTCCTACACGCGCTAAAAGTTCATCATCATTCATGCTATATATGTCCACACACGCTGGCATCATAGGTTTTAGTGAGAAAAAGGTTTATTTTTTCTACTTCTGCTCTACACTAGTAAAAAAACTGCCCATACCCACGAAAAATCCACGAAAATTTTCGTGGGTATGGGTTAAAAGCCACGAAATGCCACGGAAAGCCACGGTGAACAGTAATTAACTACCCACGAAAATTTCCGTGGCTTTTTCGAGCTACCCACGAATTACCCACGAAAATTTTCGTGGGTTTTGAGCTACCCACGGAAAAGCCACGAAAATTTTCGTGGGTATTGTTCTACCCACGATTACCCACGAAAATTTTCGTGGGTAGAGTGAAACCCACGATTACCCACGAAAATTTTCGTGGGTAGATTGAAACCCACAAATTACCCACGAAAATTTTCGTGGGTACTTTGAAACCCACGAATTACCCACGAAAATTTTCGTGGGTAGCGAGAAAAATACTGGTAACACTAATTTCTTCGTGTGTACAAAAAAACCCAATATTAATATGTTTTTGTTCACTATTTTCATGAGTTTTTTCACTATTTTCAGGATTTTGTTCACTACTTTTTTAGGTTTGCTACATTTATAAACATATAAACCCGAGTAATTTGTTAAACGTTATTATTCATTACTCATATAATAAAATATCACATTACATAACAACATTATTTTAAACGCATACAAAAGATAGAAGGAAAATAGTAAACATTAAAGCGACATAAAGAGTTCGGTGTTGAACGCCATCATTATTTGTAAACATTGACGAATTGAATGTTTATTCATCGTCTGATTCAGGAACTATTTCGTACTCGTAACCAGTTCCTTCATCTGCTTCAGCTGGTGTAGATGTTACAGTTGGTTCGTAGCCAGCGACCATCGAATTAGCCCCAATTATCTGTTTAAAAACATATTTTAGTTTGTACTTATAAGTATATATATACTAATTAACAACCTTAAGGAGAACCTACCTTGACAACGTTTCGCTCAGTGATGTTGAGGTACTTAGAATTCATGTTGAAACGGGTTACAGATACATTTTTTAGAATGACAACTGCACCTACACAAGTATTGACTCTGTATTCGTCATTGTTGAAGATGTTATGGTGCATGGTTCCCTCGATTATTCCAGACGGATCTTTTAAGGTTACTAGAAGGTCTCCTTGGCCATTGGGGGACGCATTGGAAAGCATAGCGACAACTTTGATAAAATGATTACTTATAAGAAACATTATATTTTTAGTTTAAATGAAATAATATTGGTAGACAAAGGAAACCTTTTTCGGTTTGACAAGCTGCGAACGAGGGCATTGTATTTCGCAATTTGGGTCCAAAATGGTGTGGTCCTACTGTTATGAGTACCTATATATATTTTGAAAGATATAGTTAGTACATCATCTACAATTATTAGTATAATGCTAAAAATTTCATTTTTGTGTATACCTTCGCGCAACAAGTAATCGATAGTAGAAGTCCACCGAGGACTACTAAAATCATGGTCTCCCTTTTGTGGCTCATTGATGACCTCACGAATGAAATATTGTGTTGGGCGTGCTTGAGAACTTTCACCTCGCAACACCTTTCCATCGTGAACCCTCTTGCGAAACGATCCATGTTGTATGGGTCAGGCGAGTCCCGATATAAGTCCTGTTTGGATTTCAGCTATTTGTGATGGTTGAAGTGAAATTATTGGTTCAACATCAATAACATATAAGTTATCGTATGGAGGGCTAGAAGGAATACGATTTGCCATGATGAAATATGTTTTTGTGTTATGTTTTTCTGTTAAATTACCTCGATTTATATAGACAAAACGATATACATCGTGGGTAATTTTCGTGGGTAATTTTCGTGGCTAATTCGTGGGTAGTAAATAACTGTTCATCGTGGCTTTTCGTGGCATTTCGTGGCTATGTCGGCCACAATATGGTGATTTGAGTTGTCGACATTAAATGACAAACGAAAATTTGGCCACAATATGGTGATTTGACATGTCGATATTAAATTGCAAACGCAATGTCGGCCACGAGATGGTGATTTAATGCATTGCGTAAAATTATTCAACTCATTTCAATAATCACGGGTGTTTTAAACAGAGGTATCCGTTTCAACTTATTACAAAAAAAACAAATAATATTCCACATATTATTATACAACAATCCACAACATATTTTAACAAAGACGAAAATTATATTACATAATATATTACAAATTTCAGGATCACATTGATACACAATTTTTATTCATCATCAGAAGATGAATCAACTTCTGAACATTCGTTTTCAGTTAGCTCATTATCGGATGTGTACATATCGTTTGTATGTTGATCGGGTAAATCATCATAATTGTCCCTGTCTTCAACATTTAGTGTTTCGACCCTTAGGAGCCCTGAAGGTGCAACAATAGTATTCCTAGAATCTTCTTGAAAGGCTTGTTGTAAAATATGAGTAGCATTTCTTACACCTCTGGGTACCACTTTCGTACAAGCTAACCATTCCGTCCCATGCCTCCTACTAACCTTTGGATAAGATACGTAACAAGCTTGGTCACACTGTTCAGGAGTAATGAACGGATCATATTGTCGATACTGGTTGTCTGCAACAACATCCACTAGTCCCGAACAACTGATACGCATTCCACTTCCACTAGTGATGTCATACCAAAAACATTTGAAGATAACCACCTTCAGTCCGACACCGCCACCGTACTCAAGCAATCTGATGTCGTCCACTATACCATAATATTCCGTATCAGTAGTTCCCCTAACGCAAACACCGAAATTCTGAGTCTTTTTGTTTGCATTCCTACTAAATGTACGGAATAAGAACCCTCTTGTTGCATACGATGGCCATGATGTGTAAGCACGAGCTGGACCTTGTACAAAATAAACGAGCCACTGCGGCATAATTTCTGCCATCCTTTGATTATTAACCTGTAAAAAAATAAATGCATTAATTTAACATTATTAATAAAAGGAAGTCATTAAAAAATCACTTACATAATCTTTGAACCAGCTTGCGAAGTTATTTCTTTCAACAATTGTAGGTTAGAAGCAGACAATGCCGGATATGTAGCTCGCATGAAATCTTCAAACATCCTATGTATACAATTTATATAATTTAAAAATAATTATAATTAATTAGTGAATAATTATAAGTCGGATAATCATACCTTTCATATTGTGCTAACTCTGGACAATTATTCATTAGAAATGTTTGCAAAACATTATACTCTTCGTCTGATATCCATCCCTTTGAAGATTTACCAATGAACCTTCCTTTTTGTTTGAACAATGTTGGGACATCGTCAAAGGCGTAGAGGTAAATGTTTTCACCATGCCATCCTTCATTACCTCGAGGGATTGGTTTTCCAAGCCAATGGGTAGCTAGCGCAGATATTTCTTCTTGAACACAATGCTCGACGATAGACCCTCCGATTTGTGCTTTGTTCCTAACCTTTTTTTTTAAGTGGTACATGTACCGCTCAAATGGATACATCCACCTATATTGTACCGGTCCACCTAAGATTGCCTCGTCCGGAAGGTGTACAGGTAGATGCTCCATGACATCAAAAAACGAAGGTGGAAATATCTTCTCCATGTTGCATAATTTGACAGCTATATTATCTTTCATTGTTTGAACATCTTGTTCTTTTAATGATGGGGCAGCAATGTCTCGGAAAAACAAAGCGATTTCTGTGTAATAAAAATAACAAAACAATTTTTATGGCAACATTATTTATTTATAGATTTGTATGATAAAAAATTAAAATGCATACCTGAAATCGCTACGTGTACCGACTTGGGCAAAAGTTCCATTAAAGCGAAAGGTAGAAGTCTTTCCATTATGACATGACAGTCATGGCTTTTGAGTCCAGAAAGAGTACCATTGATTTCGTTCACACATCTACCAAAGTTGGAAGCATACCCGTCTGGAAAACGAATATCTTTCTTCAACCAAGATAAAAATTTCTTTTTCGCTTCCTTTGACATGCGAAATATCGGCACCGGAGCAATTCCAGTTGAAGTAAGTTCCAACGCTCTACGGTTGCATATTATCGCCATATCTAGCCTAGATTTGATGTTATCTTTTGTTTTCCCCGGGACGTTCAAGATAGTTTTTATAATATTATCAAAGAAATTTTTCTCAATATGCATAAAATCTAGGTTGTGTCTAAGCAATAGATTCTCCCAATAGGGCAAAGACCAGAAAATTGATTTTTTGTACCAATTATGATATTGACCATAACCATTTACCGTTTTAGAAGGGTCATTGTGTCCGTTGCCACCACACTCGACACTCATTTGCAGACCTTCTATATGGTTCATGGAGTGCAATATTTCTCTTCCACTACGCCATAAAGGTGGTTGATCTTCGACTTCCTTAGACTTAGTGAATGCAACTCCATTCCGCTTTGTACGGGTGATCGTTCTTCGAAACTTACGGTGACAATCAAACCAACGGTGTTTGCGACTATTCGATAACCGAAGGAATTGGTTGAATCCATACAGTATGGACATGCCGAGCGACCGTGAGTCATCCACCACGATAACATCCCGTAAGGCTGGGAAATCACTAATCGTCCACATAAGCGTCGCTTTCATCTTAAACGAACTGTGTGATGATATATCGTAGACGTCTGCGCCGTGCATCCACAATTGTTGAAGTTCGTCGATTAAAGGTTGAAGGTACACATCTAGACTTTTTTCGGGTGTGTTGGACCGGGAACCAAAATCGAGAGAAATAAAAACTCCGGTTCATACACAAACCGGGAGGTAGATTGTATGGTGTCACTATCACCGGCCATATCGAGTGTGCTTGCCCACTCATGCCGAGTGGATTAAAACCATCTGTTGACAAGCCAAGGTAGATGTTTCTTGGTTCGGAAGCAAACCCCGGATAAACGCTGCGGAAATGTTTCCACGCGGCCCCATCGATGGATGGAACATTTCGCCTTCAACATTAATATGATCGGCGTGCCAACGCATATGTCCCGCAGTTGATTGACATTGGTATAATCTTTTCAAACGATCGGTAATGGGAAGATAAAACATTCGCTGTTTTGGAATCTTTTTCCCATGACCATTCCACGGATGATATCGTTCACTAAGACAAAACCGACATCGATCGAGCGTCGCATCTTCTCCCCGCCAAAATAACATGCAATTGTTCTCGCATACATCAATTTTATGAACAGGTAAGCCTAGGGTCTTTGTTATTTTTTTGGTTTCGTAGTACGACTGCGGAGCGTATTCGGGCTTGGTAGAATCCTTTTGATAGTACTAGCAATGTCGTCTACAACACCCGCTGATATATTGTGCTCCGTCTTCCAACGTAGAATACATGACGCCAAATATAATTTTGAATTCTCCGTTTCGCAACCTTCGTATAAAGGTTGATTAACTTCCATGAATGCTTCATATGACTTGTCTACGCCTACCGGAATTTCGACTTCTTCACTATATCGCTGCTCTTGCATATCTGGAATATCATTAACATCTTCGAATGCTTCATGAAATGTTTCGTGTACATCAACATGATGACCATGATAACGTTCACGGTTGGCTCTTCCATCAAATTGTCTTCCAGCAGAGGATTCTCCTGTAACCATGAAAGATTCTCCATGATTACTCCAAACATAATAATTGCCTTTGAATCCAACCGTGTAAAGATGACGGGTCACCACCGTTGTTGTTTGTTGCTTTACATTCTTGCATCGGGCACATGGACAAAGGAGTTTCCCGGTTGCCTGAAATGATGGTTGTTGACAAGCAAATTCCATGAACACGTTAATCCCATGACAAAATTCTTCAGTGACAGTATTTGTTGATGGATCAATCCGGAGATCCATCCATCTCCTTGAATGGTTTGAGAAAGACATAACTAATTTTTAAATGATTTGGAATACTAGTGTAATGTGTTACAAATTATGAACATATAGACAATGTCTTTATAAAACCATGAATATATAATACGAAAATTTAACACCTACCCACGAAAAATTTCATGGCTTTTTCGTGGGTATAAATGTCACTTGCAAATCTGATACTATATATGAAGTGACAATTCATTTGAAATGACAACTCCTACCCACGAAAATTTTCATGGGTTTTTCGTGGGTACATATGAAAAGACATATCTCTGAAAACCCACTGCGAAAAGTAAACTCCCACCCACGAAAAATTTCATGGCTTTTTCGTGGGTACCGCACTACTAACAAAAACTCCACAAAATCTTCAGTAAGTCTATAAATATAGACTTATTAGAGAAAATTAGTAAATACAAAACATATAAAATTAACATGTCAAAGAAAAATGTTAATCGCTCAGAGGAAGATAAAATAATAAACACTTTCGTAGAGTCTTTACCAGAAACATACACCCATGCTTCTTCCACCATTCACTTCAATAACACAACGAACAAGAGTCATGGTTCTACTTCACGTGCTCCTCCTAAGCCTCGTAAAGGATGCTCTCCAGTCCGAGCTGAAAAAAAAGTACTGAAAAAACCTACATCGACCGAGGTTGTAGATGATTTCGAGGAACCAGATATGATTTTCAAATGTCCAAATGACTATTACGGTTGTTGTGACAAACACATGTTAAAATTTGAGTTGGATCATTAAGAAACATGTTTAGTTATTAATGCACCACTACAATAAGTGCATATATGCATGAATTTTATGTTTGCTTTTATTAATAATGTGTGGGTCATTAACAAACTGTGCATCTTTATGTAACAGTTTTATCTGTAATGCTTTTATTTAAAATATTGTATTAAAGTTTAAATTATCTTATTTTCTACTAGTTGGACAACCAATACATTCACACATGATTTGACAATTCATATATGAATGTATTATCACTATTTGCAAATTATCTTAATTTAACTATAAATACATATGATGGTTTGTGTATATCTTTAACATATATCAAAAAAATGTCTTCAAACTCAAATGATGAAAACTCTGAATCATGGGAAATCAAAACTCCGATTGCCGAATTCTACGAAGAGATACCAACTTACTCATGGGAAAATGAAACTCTGTCACCAATCTATGATAATAAACCAGAAGGTCATGTCTTTAACCAGGTCACCGATGATGTTTTCGGTAAGGAAATTGAAGAGCTAGAACCATCTCAATTAAACTCAAATACTTACGGTGGCTGTCATGTAAGTGAATCATATAGTCAATACTATGATGATGATTTCGCACAAAGACCAGAAAGCCCTAACTTAAATTTAGATCTTGATGCAATCCAAAGGGAATTGTGTGACGATTTAACTGATACATACGGTGAAAGTTCTTCTAAGGGTTGCAAGGATCATTACTATGATGATGATTTTGCCCAAAGACCAGAGAGCCCTGACTTTAATTTAGATCTTGATGCAATTCAAAGGGAATGTGAAGAAGATTTATATTCTCTAGAACAAAAATTACAGAGAAAGAAAAAATTCTGATAAGTTTGTATTCTATAATGTTTAAAATGTTTAAAATGTTTAATATTTTAAATTCTCTAATGTGTCATTTTATAAGTTTTAACAATTTGTAAGTCAAAATAGTAAGTAATGTAATGTGTTATAATATTAAATAAAAACATTATGTAATTTTTTTTTTAAGTACGAAAACCCACGAAAATTTTCGTGGGTTTTTCGTGGCTGTACCGTACCCACGAAAAATACCGTGGCTTTTTCGTGGGTTTTTTAAGTACCCACGAAAATTTTTCGTGGGTACTTCGTCTTCTTCACAAACCTAATTTCCGCCGCTCCTTCGTTATTTTCAAGCGATTTTGGTGGATTTTTCGGCGATTTCCGGCGATTTCATGCGTTTTTCAGGCCAAACTCCAGCAAAACTCAGGTTTTACTTATATATTACTTATATATAAGTTACTTTGGTAGTTTGATTTTAGTTTTTGAACTTGTTGTATTGTGTTGTTCATGGATCTTGGTGTTCATAGATCTTCTTGTTCATGGATCTTGTTGTTTATCTTAATAAAAAAAATTCATGGATGTTGTTGTTGATTATGTTGTTTTAACATTATATATATACAAGATCTTCATTATATTTGATTATATATATACAAAATTCATGGATCTTGTTGATTATATATGATGAAAATCAACAAGCTCCATGAATATCTTAAGATCCTTGAATTTTTATATTTTTTTCCTAATATAAAACATATAAAAATATTAAAAATATTATGATGATTATCTTATGATCCATGAATTTTATGATCTTATATATGATGATTATCTTAAGATCCATGAATTTTTAAATTTTTTATATTTTTTTCCTAATATAAAAAATATAAAAAATTAATGTTGTTGATTATATTTGATTTAGATCTTTTTGTTTAGAACTTGTACTTTTATTAAATCTTGTATTTTGATTAGGTTATCAATGTTTAATTAGGAAAATTATACATTTGTAACAATTTAAACTTAAAAATTATAAGTTAACCCTAATTTAAACTTAAAAATTGTACATTTGTAACAATTTTCTCCATTACAAATCTTAGGAATATTGTCTTTCTATAATTGTTTATTTTTCTTAAACTTTCTAATATTGTTTTTGTAATGAATTTGGTATAAATTTTAAAACATTAATCATATGTGACAAAATAAGTGAATTTTACTTAAAATTTCTTTGGTTAAAATTTGATTGTTAGGTTCTATTTGTAGTACTTATGTCTTCGTCTAGGGGTACACAATCCCGTTCTAGTAGGCCGCAGTTGGGTCTCCCCCAATCTGCCTTAGGTGCTTCTACTGAGTATCGTTATCGCTTACAAGCGGTATACCAATCGCCTTATAGGAGAGAGCAGCCTTGCCTCCATCCTCAAAAGGAAAATGGAGCACTATGGTATTTAATCATCTTATTTTTTCCAATTATATACATATTATGCATTGTGTTATAAAATGTATTTATGACGTTTTAAAAATTTTTATTAAGGATTGGGATCGATGACACGGTCAACAATTTTATCAGAAAGACCTGGCAAAGTAATTTCTGGGGTCCATGGAAAAATTGGACCGACGTTAAAAAAAATCAACCCGACAAAATTGAAAGTTGGTGGGGATCTTTCGTGGTAAGTTACAGTTTTAAAATATTTAATCGTTTAATGTATAAACTTTCATACTAATAATTGTGGTTTCGAGTTATAGGCTAACTATTATTGGGATACCTCACACGAGGACCTTGTCTTTTTCGAGTGGAAAGAAAAGACAAAAAAGGGAATCGGGGAGGAAATAAGTAGGAAGCACAGAAAGGGAGTGCGACCTCCTTACATTAGCAATGACGATTGGGTCCGGCTATTGGCAGAGTGGGATACTCCCAAAGCCAAACTGAGAAGTGAGAAGGCGGCAACAAGCCGTCAAACTCCTATAGACGGGAGTACAATGCACGTCCACTACGGCGGGCCCAATTCATTCTCCAAAATCAATTATACTCTGGTAAGTTTTATAAATACATTAATAAATACATATGAATAAATGTAACATTAACGTGTACATTTGAATTTTAACAAATACAACAACAAGAGGATCCCCAATCCCGGGATCACTCTCTTCTTGATTTAGTCAAGAAGACACATCGACGCCCGGATGGCACCTACAGTGATCCCTTCATTGAGGGAGTTGTTAGGGCGGTTGAAGAAGAGGCTTCTCCGTACGAAGGTACGTCGAGTACGGCTTATTCACCGGGTGAAGAGACATATACTCAACGTGTCAACCGGTTATATTTAGAGGTAAATCTTTTTAATTTTCTATTGCTATAAATTTTAATATGTTTTTGTATTAATTTTGTAATGTTTAAATGTGCAGAAGGTCAACCCGAGATACGGAGAGGCCTACGGCGTTGGTAGTGCGAAGACGCAGTTCTATCAACCGTACAACCATTATGCGTCCTCGACACCAGAGGTTACGCGCAGTGAGTTCGACGCGTTCAAGACTAGCACTCAAGGAAGGTTAGATCGCCTTGAAGCTGGAAGCTCGACGGGGTCGGGTCAAATCCCGAATGACCAAGAAGACCAGAGTCAGGGCACGTTAGACCCGACTATAGCACCTCAAGGCGGGATCCAGCTCGAGGAGTTCAACACAACCCATCTGAACTCGCTTGGGAATTTCGATTATGATATTTAGTGTTTTGTATTTTGCAACAACTTTATTTAATTTATATAACTATGAATTTTGTAAAACTATTTGCTTTTGTGGTTTAAATTTTCAAGTATTATTGTCTTTTTAAATCTGTTTTAATTTTAATTTTTAAAATTATAATTTCTTAGATCAAAATTGATTTATTATTTTTTTTTAAAAAATTGCACACTACCCACGAAAATTTTCGTGGGTTTTTCGTGGTTTGTTGAGCACCCACGAAATACCCACGAAAATTTTCGTGGGTTAATTGCCACGAAAATTTTCGTGGGTTTTTCGTTGGTAATTTCATAAACCAAGAAAAACCGACGAAATTTTTCGTGGCAATTTACCCACGAAAATTTTCGTGGGTATTTCGTGGCTAATTTCCCAGGTTATTATTCGTGGGTTTTTCGTGGGTATGCTACCCACGAAAAAGCCACTAAAATTTTCGTGGGTATGCTACCCACGAAAAAGCCACGAAAATTTCTACCCACGACGCTATACCCACGAAAATTTTTCGTGGCTTTTCGTGGCTTACCCACGAAAAAACAGGCAAAAAACCCACGAAAATTTTCGTGGGTATCCTGTTTTTTTTTACTAGTGCTACTTTTCTTGAACTCTGTCAGTTCAACATCAGAATCTATACACATAGGGGGCATTTTTCCTTTGTTGAATATACTACATCCTGCTTCGTACTAGAAACTCAAACTTGGTGTAATTTCTTTCTTGTCCACCGCATATAACTCCACTATTTTCTTCATCAGGTCATTGAAACTTATATTTTCTTTTATTTGGACGCATCTCACCATTACACCATTACATATCTTGAAAGACCATTTACCAAGCTCTGAACATTTCCATTCACCAACAATAACTTTCACATAATCGTCCATATTTATAGCTCTCTCCTCAACCACATGCAATAATAACCGATTTTTTTTTACAAACATAAACCTGCAACCTTAATTGTAGGTGAATGTAAATTACTTACGACATTAAAATCTTCTACTTCTTATTCTCTTCTTATTCTCTTCTTTTTTCTTTCTTTTTCTCTAAAATACCATGACTGTTAATATATGTAATTAAATCCCATTATCACCATTAATTTTTGGACGCATCTCACAATTAAAATAATAAAAGTAAAACATAATTGTCAACTCTCATAAATAACACTCTAATCGACATTAAATACCTCCCACTCCCGCCACTTTTTCTTAGTCAAACCTCAGGGGTATTTTTGGCAATTGTTGAGTTAAAAGTCAACAATGTGGCATTCTGAAAAATCTTTTTTCCTTATAGCATTCACCATAATATATGTCTCCAATTGTGGCATTTTTGATTAAAATTTTTTTATCAATAATGACTACGCCACTATACCACATTATTAATTACGCTTCTCACACATAAAAATATATATTCTTAACTAAAAATATTAATCTGAATATCCACATTTAACGTTTTGACTACCGGAATATCGTTCAAAGTAGTAACTAGACACGTTTCGTTTTTCAGATAAGAAATTGAATATTAAATGTAGTTTATGCATAAAGTGACATGAACTAGAGTTTGTGTAATAATTCACACGATGACATTAGTTGTTACAACAATCGGCTGGTATCGCGCAAAAAATCAGTAGTTAATGTTTTGAACGGCTTGTTATGATGCATTATTTCCCTGAACTACATTAGGGTTATTTTGCCAAATCTGTTGTATTATTATTATCGAAACAAGTACTTTTCTATTCTCAATAACGCGATTTAGAATTCGATTTATAAAGATGGATTTATGAAATATGATTTTATTAAATCGATATAAAAGATATTATGAGAATACGAGAACGACCAGGTTAAAACAAGCTTTGATCGGTCAGAACACGAGGCAAAGCTAAAGCACATGTTGCTAAGTTTGCCTCGATGTTCTCTAGGATTTTGCAAAGGGATCGAGCCCTATTGATAGTTATCGACTTGCCTAAAATCTGGATATTCTTCAAGTAGATCTTTATGAAGTTTGAGTAAATATTCTTTTTCTAACATTTTCTTATTTTCTCAATATTGCCTTCTCTTCGCGGGGAAGTGGCGGCGAGGCGTTGTAAATATGGAGTGAGCTATTGGGCATGACTCATAAAATTTGGCTCATTTTGCGAGATTGCCTTGGCTCGATGTCGTTTCGGTTATTTGTTGGTTTGGTCCGATTATAGATGGTTAATCACAGTCGGATCGGGTCCTGGTTTATGATGTGGTAGTTCCCGTACCTTCAAATATCATATTGTTTAGTTGGAAATCCCTCCACTTATTACGATGCCGAGTAATGTTAGATAATAAATATGAGTTTTAGATTATTTTTTTTAGTTTTTTTAAAACATAAAGTCAATTAGGTGTATACTATGTAAACATTAGACAAACTAGAGATGAATTCGACCTTTCTCTTCCCCTAATTAAACGTATGACGAAAATACTTGTATACAATGTAGTGTTGTGTTAGCCAAAATACAGTAAAACTTCTATAAATTAATACTTTATAAATTTATACCACCGTAAATTAATAAAATTGTTCGGTCCCAATTTGGGCCAATGTAAAAATTAATCAATTTTGATAAATTAATAAAATAATATTTTTTAAAAAGATTTTTATGTAAAATTACGGTACCAATAATACTATAAATTAATAATTGCAATTTCATGCATACATTATATAACTATGAGTGTAGGACAACTTAGAGGATCTCCAACCCACATCTATAATTGCCTTTAATCTCTATTATAGAGTAAAATTTGCAAATTTTATAGATAAAAAGTGTTAATAGTAAAATGTAAATTGAATCTATATGGAATATTCTTTTTTAGAATAGAGATAGAAGAATACATTGAACAAGAATAGAGGAAGATGCACTTCTATTATAGAGTTTCTCTATTTTAAAGATAGAGATAGAGAAATACATTAAAAAATTTATATTATTAATACAGAAGACGGAGAGAGAAAATCATTCTAAAATTACACGTGTCATCACATGAGCATTTATGGTCCCACATTATTAAAAATTCATAAAAACCCAAATCAAAAAACCCAAAACAAAAAACCCAAATTTAACACAAAATGACTTAAATTGACATAATAAATGGATAATATTAAAAAATGTTGAAAAACCCATAAAATATAATATTAAAAAATTCATAAGAAATACAATTTTTTAATTTCTAATACATCTCTTAATATTTATATATTATATTCTATTACATTGAGTTCAAAATAATGATACAACATATTGTTCATTTACAAATAACAATATTATTTTGTAAAATTATATTTAACACCAAAATTCATGTCAAATGAAAAAAATTGAACACACAATTTACCCGACTCATCGGTTGAACCACCTGTTCCCAAACTTTGAACAAAGAATTTTCGGATAAGTTTAGACATGAAAGAGTGATTAAACCTTCCTAGAAAATATGTTTAAAATATTTAAAAAACTAATGAAAAACACAATTTTAGAATTTCCCTAATGTTTGTATGTTATATTCTCGCACAAAAGAATGATAAAACATATTGTTCATTTATAAATAACAGTATTATTTTGTAAAATTGTATTAAACATCAAAGTTCATGTCAAATGGCAAAACTTAAGCAGAAAATTGACTCGAGCCCCTGAAAATTCATTTGTTTTATATATCCGAGGTTTTAATAGTCCGATTTTATGACAAATAGAGACCGGATTTACATACTTTTTATTGTTAAACGAGTCATATCAAAGTTTCAAAACACTATGTAGTTATTGTTTTTTAATGATAAATAGTAAATTATACGTAAAGGTAAATATTCAACATCCAAATGGCAATGATAATCTTTTTCGATGAAAAATATTAAAATAGTAATAGTAATAATTTTTTGTAAATAAAACATTATAAAAACCAAAATACAATATATTTTCTATATATACTTCAAATTTAAACTCCGCGTTTAAAGCGGATCACATGAGATACAAATTCTTTTTATTTCATTTTATACTACACATTGTTTTTACCAATAAACATTTTTTTCTATTACGTAAATTTTTATCCCGCGCTTGGCGCGGGTAAATTCCTAATGGTCTTAGTAAAATATGATTCTAGTGTAGTATATCTTTTATAAAAGTTAGAATATCGTTGGAGTCCATCTCTAATTTTCCATATTGCATAAAAAGTTATGGTGTTGTTTTATGATTTTATCGGTTTGCATATAAACTTTGTGAATAGTTCTACATACGATAAAAAATTTTACGTGTAATTGGTTTTGAAGGTACAAAAATTATTGTTGTGATTTGTGTAAAGTGTATCAAAGTTGAATATTTATACAAAAATTATATTAAGAAAATTTAATATTAACATAATATGAAACATGTAAATGCTAAAGTTCTAATTTCATATAAAAGGAAGTAAGAAAATAAAATTAGTCGACATATTTAACAAAATATTTTTCTTTTTTGTCCAAATATTTTTATAAATTAATAAATATTAATTTATGGTGTAAATTAATAATTATTAATTTATAGTGTAAATTAATATCACTATAAATTAATAAAATTTCATATTCCCAATACTATTAATCTATAAGGTTTCAAATGCAAACAATATGATATCTTGGTTATACGTGATGTTAGATGTTTCCGTAAATATACCTCGCAAGTTTCCAAAAATTATTTCAAATAACATAGAAAACTTTTGGAATGTATATAACCAAACTTTTGTTTTGGCAATTTTAAGACATATGTCCATTCTAAACTTCCTTTTAAGATATTGACAAAACTTTTGTCTTTAACAATTTTCCTCTTCTTCATAAATGGAACCTTTTGAATCTTCTAAATCCTTATCCTTCTTGATATTTGTGATGAAATGGATCTTTCTTGTCGATAACTAAAGGCCATTTAAGTTTTTGTAGGATTCAATGCTTTATCCCAAAGCTTTTTGATGAAAGTACACACTAGCTCCATGTCGTCTTCAACACTTTGACTTCTTTCGGGTGTATCTCTTAAACTACAGTTCCAAAAGTTTGTGAAAACAACTGTATGAAATTTAACTCCAAAAATATCAAAAGCAGAGGAATCACTCAGTTCTAAGTTTAGTAAGAGCATTAATATAAATTAGAGGTGTTAATGGATTCTTAGGACATTTTATGGGAAATAAGAGGTGGTGTGAGACTTTTATGAAAAAGGGTGAATATAGGTAGATGTGTGTAATGGTTCTTAAAAATGTTTGAAAAGATAGCATACATTAACAATACCAACTCAACAAAATAAGAAACATTGCATAAGAGGAGATCGATAGAATCACAATTTGTAAAGATAAAACTTAAAAGCAAGGAAGAAACGTACTTGCAACCACCTTTGGAGGCTGAGCAAACAAAGTAATCTCCACCTGGATGCACTGAGATCGCCATAGGATCACCATCACTCTCCTTAAGCGTATGTGTAGCCTTTGATCAAAGTTAATTTAGCTTTCATTAGCCAAACCAAGTAAAACACCACAAAACAAGATCTTTTTCCATGATTCATAAGAACACAAGACACCCAATTAAATAAAACAATCCTAGATTTCACTAAAACCCCCAAATTTGATTCGATCTCAGACCTAATTTTAACAAAAGACATATTTGGATCTTGTTTGTTAGTAGTGTGATGTAATGTGTCGATGTTGTTTTGGTATGACTTAACGTGTTCAATTTATTATTGTGCGTCTCTTCCAAATTAAACTACAAATTCATATTAGAAAATATCAAGAGGAAAGAAAATACAAAGACATGAGTTTTATGTAAAATAAAAAGGGTTTATTAGCTAATTGGACTATTTTTGGTAAAGTAATACAAAAAATAGTCCATACCACTATTCACAATTGTGAAATAGGCATGTGGGTCATGACTTGTGTAATAAAGATTTGTGTAATAGAATTTGAAGAGGAATTGTGGACCATTTTGCGAAATGATAGAAATGCCCTTGTGTGTATATGTTTTTGTGTATTTCTTTTTTTCTTTTTTTCCTTTTTTCATTTTTTCATTTTTTCCTTTTTTACGTTTCTTCTTTCTTCTCTTTCTTTCTCTTTCTTTCTCATATCTTCTCTCTTTTTTCTTTTCTTTTATCTTGATTCAAACTCATGTTTTATTTTTTTCAAGTTTTCTTTCTCCTTATTCATGTTTCTTTCTCTTAATTGCATTTAATAACATCCATTTGCACAGTTTAGTGGACGGTGTACAATTGATAGATGCCAGATTCAACTCATCCATTGTACAATATAGACCAGTGGATGTTTGTGTATGTGTGTATATGTTTATGTATGTGTGTATATGTTTTTTTGTGTATTTCTTTTTTTTTCCTTTTTTCACGTTTCTTTTTTTTTTCTCTTTCTTCCTCTTTCTTTCTATTTTCTCTCATATCTTCTATCTTCTTTCTTTTCTTTTCTCTTGATTCAAACTTATGTTTTATTTTTTCAAGTTTTTTTCTCCTTATTCATGTTTATTTCTCTTAATTGCATTCAATAACATTCATTTGCACAGTTTACTGGACGGTGTACAATTTGCTGGATGTCAGATTCAACTCATTTGTACAATGTACGTAACTCACTTGGACAACTGGTTTGTACAGAAGATGATTTGCGTTGAAGAGTTGTATGAAGACTAAGTCAAATCATTTGTACAATGTACAATTAGAACGATCGCTTCGAGTATCATTTGTTTTTACAATCTGGCGGACAATATGATTGTAAACCTAATTTGTACTACTCTAATATACGGTGCGGTGCATATATATGAAAGTATTTGTATAGGATAATGGTGTATGTATAAGAACATTAAATGCGGTGAATGATATGTTGACTTGTGTAAGTTTTTGTTTGAGAACATTAAATGTGTTTCTCTTTTTTTCTTTCTTTATGTTTATAGGTAAAAGTGTAAACTATTTATTAATTTCTCTTTTTATTTTTCATTTAATCATGTTTTTCGCTAGATAGTGTAGTAAAATCGTCCACTATATGGTATAATGGATGTTAGATTATTCACTAGATTGTACAGATGAATTTCATTTGTACGTACAATCAGGTTTACCCTTAAATGCATAGTCGAATTGTCCACTGAACTGTATAGTCAAGAGTATAATCAAATTGTCCAATGAATTATACGAATTTTATCCTCTAGAAAAAATATCCACTAGAAAAACATCCACTGGTGGATTGTACATTGTACAATGGATGATATCTATTAGAGAAACATCCACTAGAGAAATTAAACATCCATTATACGAATGTCAAACATCGACATTACGACTTTAACTAGAGTAAGTACAAATCGATTTCAAGACATTCCCAACAAATTATATTGTACAATGGATGATATCTATTAGAAAAACATCCGCTAGAGCAACATCCGCTAGAACAACATTCGCTAGAGAAACATCCGCTAGAGAAACATCCACTAGAAAAAAACAAATGAGAAAAAAAAAGATGAGAGGGAAGAGAAAAAGAAGATAGATAACTAGAGGAGATAATTAGATAAGGAGAAGATATATAGAAAGATAGGAGAAAAAATGAAAGAGGAGAAAAAAGAAGAGAGGAGAGAGAAACGAAAATAGAAAGAGAAGAGAAAGAGAAGAGAGAGAAAAAAGAGAAAAAAAAGAAAGAAGAGAGAGAATTAGAGAAGAAAAAGAGAGAAAGAATGTTGACAAAAAAAAAAAAAAATGAAGACAAAAAAAAAAGAAAAATGTTTGGCAATAAGAAACGTGAAAAATGAAGGAGAGAAGAAAGAGAAAAAAATAAGAAGAAAAAGGAAGAGTGACAAACTCGTAAATAATGATATTATTATACCCATATATGTAATGTAAAATGGAATGTCAAACAGAAATTTGTGGACCCTATGGTCATTTCTCCTAATTTTAAATAGTAGCAAGTCTTCTTTTTAAATACTTTTGAAAAGTGATCCATAAACCCAAATATCTACACACCTACATAGTTTGGACATAAACTCCCAAAAGAAAACAACAAGGTTTTAAAATATCAAATCCAAACATCATGTTCATGAAAAAAAAACAGAAACAATAACTTGTCTTTATGACTTCACTACATCACAATTTTCCTTGTGATCTAAACCCTTGAGAATCTCCCTCCTGTGATCCAAGCCATTGTGATCCAAACCCTTGAGAAACTCCTTGTAATCCTCCCTGTTTTGATCCCTAATTAACATTTTATATGTTAATGCACAAAACATTAAAATGAATGACTAAAATAATTACACATAAAACCTTACTTGATCTTTTCTTGGTTGACCCCTTGATCTTTTTGGTGGAGGTTCAACACTTGGATTTGAACGAGTTAACTTATTATGTCCTTCTTCCTTGCAGTTTGAGCAAGTTGCAACTCTCAAATCTCGACTCATCTTTATCTTGTTTGAGGAAGATGCAGTTTCATTAATACCTTTACGTCTATCATAGTTTTTCGGCCTACTAGGATTTCCCAATCTCCATGGAGGAGGCAAGACGGGTAACCTATTAGTTCTAGGCCATAGTTTCATCCTTTGGACTGGTTCAATGCCACAATATTAGGTTAGCTGCCACATCTTTGTTGTGTAAAAGTTTGACACAAAATCATCTACCTTCATTTCTTTGCTAGGATCACACAAGTAGCATGACAACAAGGGATTCCAGTTATTTTCCATTTCTTACACCCACATGTATGCATACTCATATAAACGCGATAATTAACACCATAATGTTCAATCTCATGTAACTCGCCTGTGGTCATGTACCTAATACAATCCTTAGCGTCCTCTATCATTTTCTCTATATCAGAATGAGCTTTTCTTGTAAACTTAGTTTGTAATCTACCAGCAATAAGCTTTCTTTTAGCATGCCTAACCATACACTGTCTCCTAATATCCTCTAGCAAATCTAATAAAGGTTTCCTTCTTGCTTCACAAATAGTTTTGTTGAAAGACCACTTAGATTGTTCAATGTATCATTGCAGCAAGAACCAATCCTAAAAAAATACCTAGACCATGCTCGAGGATTAGTGCTAAGCAAAGACGCATACGCACCTGGACTATACTTAAGCAGTCCTTCCATGTTATCCACATAATCACCATTAGTATAACTTCTTGCTATCCTCCAAAACATTCTTTTAAACTCAATATCATGGCTATCTTTCTTCCAGTTATCCATAATATGTCTTGCACATATTCTATGTTCAACTTGTGGGAGGACATTGTGAACAACTTTCACTAAACCGTGCAAAAAATACATACATAGTTAGCATATGATAAATATGAGTTTTTAAAATATGAGTTTTAAACAACTTTAACATACCTTCTCTTTGTATGAGATTATTGATACATCGGAGCCTTCTCCAAGTCCTAAGTCTATACTTAGAAGCCTAATGAACCGGTCCCAATTAGTATCATTCTCTATCTCCACAACTGCCCATGCTATGGGAACAATTCTATTATCACCATCTCTTCCTACTGCAGCTAAGAGATGTCCTTTAACATCCCATTTGAGAAAAGCACCATCTACACCTATAATTGGTCTACATGTTTGTTTCCATGAATTTTTCTGAGATTTAAAGAAAATATAAGGACGGTAAAACCTTTGTTTGCTGCCCAATGCAACCATTTCATATTTGCTGAGCTTCGGATTCAGTCTCAACCTCTCTGAGAACAACCAACCAATGGTTGT
Organism: Cochlearia excelsa; assembly: GCA_963556525.1. Taxonomy (NCBI): domain Eukaryota; kingdom Viridiplantae; phylum Streptophyta; class Magnoliopsida; order Brassicales; family Brassicaceae; genus Cochlearia; species Cochlearia excelsa. Next base: position 19,481,429 of record OY748328.1, read on the forward strand.
TCTCTTCAACATCTTCGAGTATCCAAATCTCACACATATATGCTCGTCCACCATTACTTTAATCTGCATCTTTCTTTTCCTCTTTTCATAAGAACAATACACTCTCCATGGACACTCAATGTCCAAATTTGAACACTTTGCACCAAGCTTCATTGTGGTAGACTTATACAACTTGACGTCGTACCTGGTTCTCAATGAGTATCGAAGCAGAGCCAACTTGAAATCATCGGCACAACCAAACGTTTTTCCCAAACTAAGCTCAGTTGAATCGTTGTTTTCCTTACGTTGACCATCCTTTCCCTCGTCGTCGGAAGACAATGGATCTGGAATCGTTTCATCATTCCAGATGTCGTCTCCACTCTCTTCATCGCTCTCAACATCATCATTTCACACAGCCTCACCAAAATGAATAGTTAAATACGGACAACCCTCTTCATTGACTCCTAATGTCTTCTCGTTCCCCACAGCCTCATCTTTTTCCTCATTTGCAACTTCATTGCCACCATCGTCATAAACTTCATCACCATCATCGCAAGCTTCATAACCAGCCTCGTTGTCACCATCGTCATAAACTTTGTCCCCATCATCGTAAGCTTCATAAGCAATCTCCGTCTCTTTGGTGCTTCGCGAGGAGTCAACTTCTTCCTTTCTCGTGTACTACCTATGCCTCCTCTTCCACCTCTCATCACTTAAACCCAAGAATAAATCGCTTGAGAGAGAAGATGAAGTTAGAGCTAGGGTTTGTGCAGAGGGTTAATTTGGGGGGATTTATAGTTTGCGGTTTAACGACTTGACTAAACGTCCATTAACGGGGTTAATTAGGGCTGTTAGTCGATTTAACGACGTGTTTGATTATGTCAGGTCAACCATAAAGTATGATTATTTAAGAAAAGTCAATAAAACTTGGTTTTTTTTATTGTATTCGGCAAAATTGGTGATTTTATTGGCGTTTTATGAAGAATTGGGGAATTTTTGGGCGTTTTCTCAATTATCATATAGATACCATTCAAAAACATACGTTCTCTCCAATTAAAACCATATAATAACACAAAGTGTTGACACTCGTTATCATAATAATGCTAAAAATAAGAGATTTTGATGGGTTACAGAGACAAATTGGTTCAATTAATGATGACCCATGACGAAACACGCATCTAAATATCAAACTAATAAACCATTGAATCGACCCAGAACTAATCGAAACAAAAAACACATCGCGAAGAGATTCAAAATTAGAGGAAGATCTAATTGTTCATCGAATAAAGCAGATGAGAAACGAACCTTGAGATTGAGTAGATGTAAAGTGAAGAGAATTTAGTAAGAGAGATGAGCTTAAGCTTATTGATGTTGAAAGATTATTCCTTTAGACACATTCAAAGAAGATCCCTGAAGCTAGGGTGGGCAAACGGTTTATACGGTTTAATCGGGTCGGGTCTATCGGTTTTTTCGGTTCTTTCATTTTGTGCTGAATTGAACCGAACAAATTATCGATTCGGGTCGGTTCGGTAGTCGGTTTAATCGGGTCGGTTACCTGTTTTTAATTTACATCCAAATCAAATCGAAAATAATCTGAATTCGGTTTATATTAACCGAATTACACCCAAAATTATATAAATTCGGTTAATACAAACCGAATTAAACTGAATTGAATAAATCTGCAAAAATACAAGTAAAAATAGATCTAAAACAATACCACAAGACAAAATTATTATACATTCATTAAGAATCAACATATATATCATATAAGCTTGCTTTCAATGGTCCCATCTTCGTAAACTCTATGTTCTTCACGAATCTCTTAATCTTCAGACATATACAAAACTCAGAAAACATATAAGATAGCCATAGTTCTTCACATATCTCTTAAGCTTCAGATTAAGTTTTTTTTTTATAACTTTATCATGTTTCAAAACAGAGTAACACAAAGTCTAAACACACACATGAAACACAAAGATACACAATCACAAACCGATTCAAACTTAAACATACACAATCAAATATTGGTTCAAACTTAAGGTTTAGATTGAAAGTTGAAATTTGTGGTGTTATTCTCAAAACACATCTACAAAACAACATAAAACATAACATAAGAACATAAGAAAGAGCATAGACAAACATTCAAAACATAAACAAAAAAACATAAGAACATAATCAAACAATCAAAGCATAAGACCAAATTGAAAACATAACAAAAGCATACAATAAAAACATAAAAACAAAAGAACAAAATATAACAGAACATAAGAACATAACATAACCAATAATCAAAACATAACACATACACCTAAATACCTAATATAAGATATTGAAACAATCGATCAACATTAACAATCGATTATTTTCAGAAAAAACTTAGCTTACCCTTCACAGATTCATGATTAGGGTTTTAAATTTTAAAATCGCAGAAAAAAAACTTAGCTTACCCTTCACAGATTCGTGACACGAAGATGTAGAAGAAGATGGTGAAAAATCAAAGACAAAAGAATAGATTTTGTCAAAGAAGAAGAGGAGAAAGATTAAATCGAAATCGCCTTCGGATCGTGTTTCGGAATGACGACAGCGGAAAAAAAAATAAAAGAAGATTAACCCTAAATTTTGGTTTATTATATATGTATTCGGTTATGTTCGGTTCCGATTACCCAACCGACCCGAACCGACTTCCGATTTCTCCCAATAATTTAGTTGATCGGTTTGATTTAGCTCTGTAATTCGGTACCGAAAACCGAATTTTTCAGTTCGGACGAGTCGGTTTAATCAAGTTGGGCCGAATGCCCAGGCCTACCTGAAGCTAACTTCTCCTTCTTACTCATAGAGAAAAGCACATAGACAAATCAAAAACACATTTAGACGTAATCAGAAGAAGGAAGAGAGAGAAGGACCTTGTGCGAACGTAATCCGAAGGAGAAGGAAGAGAGAGAAGGACCTTGAGAGAAAATTGGGGATTTAGAGCATTTGGTATCGATTAACAAAAAAAAACGAAAAAACACAAGATAAAACGACGTCGTTTCAGTGAAGGAAAAAAAACCCGACAGGTACCCGTTACCCACTAGAAAAAACCCGTATAAAACTTTTCTTGGCGGGTACCTGCTCATTAAAAACTTGTGACTTTTTTCATAATACAGCCAGGTCTTGGGTTTATACACATCATTAACGTCCCTAATCGTGAGTTAAGCAAACATCCCCATTTAATCCATAACTTGTAAGCTAACCCTTTTATATTAAGTGTATGTGGCCTCGTGGACAGAATATTGATGAAAATACATGTAGATCTATTCGCATTCATTCCCTAGAACATATTAAACTTAACCATTTCAATTCTCTACTTTCCTATTTCACTTCTTGTATCAATTTTCTCCTTAATTTTAGAAGTATCATTTTACTTTTTCAAATCGATTTTGTTTCGGGACATGCTACCATTAAATTTGAGAGTATGAAAATTTACGACTTGCTTACACTAGTTAGTCTTTTGTGATGGACTTTTGGTCTCGATGTTTTGGTGGTTTCACAAGTCAAGTGAAGACCGACTAAGTGCTTTGTGATATGTGGTTGATGTGAAGGCCTCTTTGCCATTTGTTTTCAGATAGCCTTCCCTGGGTCAAAGTGCCCTAGTATAGACGAGAGTGGGACACAACAAAGGTTATCTTCTTTGGTCGAAGTTTTTCTCATAACATCCCTTGTTTTCTTGGATTGCTGGCCATTGTTTCCTACACTTCAAAAGATTATCAGAGTACAATTAGCCTTTAGTAGTTTTTAAACATCAAAGTATGCAATTAAACTATCAATACATTAAGATTTAAAAGTTTCCATTCAAATTTACTATTAATGTCTAAAATTTTGAACTTAATATTTGATTCTAGACAAACCAACAATCAATACGATGAAAACTTATATTTTAGAATGTGTGCGCAACATCTAAACTTGTATAAGTAGAAATTCATATAAATTTCATATATAAGCTAAGATCCAAAATTAAAAGATTGTGAAACAATTTTTTTTTTTGAAATAAATTAGTTCACTTACCATATCGGTTTGGTGTACTTTTGGATTAGATAGGCGTGTATCACATATCAGATCATCTTGGTGGTTCTCAATCGTTATTCGTACCGTGGGATTGAGGTGCTCGACTATTGTGTTGATTGTTTGCGTACTACGGTTCTGTGTAGATCGAAGATCCGTGTACCGTGTGATCGAGTTATGTTTGCCTCTACTACGAACATAAAGTAAACGTAATGATGCCTATCCTTGGTGCTTGATAGATCACATACCACATTTCATTGGGCGGTACGTGCCAAATATCTGGTATGGGACAATGCTCGCATCAGATTGGGCAATGCGGTTCGTTTGATACTCAACTTATTAGTACGTTTGAGAGGTACCCTCCCCTGATGGTGTATGATCGACTTGGAGGTATTACCGTTCTGCGGTTGGTGTTGGGTCCTCGATTGGGAAGAATGAGATAAGTCCAAAGGTCATGGCACCCCGGATCAAAGCTCGGTGAAACGCGGCCAGTGTTTAGCGATTTCTCACAGTAAAATGGATTTTTCCTTGGTTGTGACACCCAAGGTCAAACATTGGATGATAAGCAGCTATCCAATATGCTTAGTCTCGCGACCAAAAGGAAGAAGACTATGAGTCACAACACCATGGGTTGAAGGCGCATACCGTGCAACTAATGCTGATTTTTGTTCCTCGTTTCGTTCTTCGAAGTGTTGTTTCGTTCTTCGAGGTGTTGTTTCGTCCTTTACCCGGTTCATGTTGGAGCGGTACAAGTAATGTCTTCATATGGCTGATCTAGCTATCCTTGACTCGCGAACTTGTGCAACTCCTATGTGGGTACCTTAAGACCAATTCTGGTAATGTCTTTCTTGTGGTCGGTGCTAGCATCTTTGTTTCTTAGTTTTTTTTGCTCAGGTTTTCGTTTTTCTTGGTTTTTCTTTGTTTATAATTTTTTTAAAAAAAAAATTCTTGAGAAGTGGATAAGAAATAAAAGCATAAATATAAAATGACATAGATATCAAAATACGAAAGTCCATGGATTGTCTCACATGCAACAATTTTTTTTAAGTATCTAACTCGACTATTTTGGTGTTTTCTGGGTTTCCTCAAATTAGTGGCATGTGGACTCCTCCAATGCCTTTTACAAGGATGTTTGGTTTCTGAAAGAGCTTTTGAGTCTTCCTTTAGAATCTTGTAACCTTTTTTAGATCTATAATAGTAAATTTTGAATCTCGAGAAGATTGTTGTTCCCCTTGAAGTTATTTCTCCATGTTGTCCAAGTATTTTCATATTTCTTTGGTTTGATCTTGGCAAAATACCTATAACACTCGTTCCTGCCTCACTCGAGAACGGGGTGCCACAGAACGTATCTTCTACCGCAAGAAACACAATAAAATAATATTGTCTAATTTATTAATGAAAAGAAATCCCAAAATCTCAAACATAGAAAAGGGTAACACAAATTCTGAAATAGAGTAGAAAGCGAAAAAAAGGTGAAGCAAAAACGATAACAAAACAACTACGAACTAAACGGCGATGAACTAACGCCTCGGGTTACCTGCAATAAGAAGGAAAAGCGAGGGCTGAGTGACAGGGGAGTCACTCAATGAGGGGAGGGGTGCTAAACACATACAAACTGGTCCATAATATCAATCCCGTCACAAATACTAAGTCATACATGATCAATCACGACTCCTAAGGCGCTCAAACAAATACACAAAATAACCTACGTGGAATAAGTGTCGATTCCTATACGAGGCGTCAACAAAGAATCGACTAATTTGCTATCCCAATAACACAACGATATCGAACCCGACTCAGGACCCCGCAAACAGGCGGCAGTCCAGCGGCTCGACTCGGCACCCACAACCATACAACGATATTGAGCTCCGCCTCGGGACCCCGCAAACTGGCGGCCAGTCCAGCGGCTTGACTCGGTACCCACACAAACACACCCATACACATACACATACTCAATGCAAACGAAATATCATAGTTGAATCCTCTACATCCTAAGTCCAGTTTTCAAGCAATACTACCTAAAATCGATCATCGAAACGTATCAAATAAAAACTAGTCATTTGTCATTAGGCTTCTATTACAGAGTACGGTAATGTACAAAATAGCTCTCACCTTAATAGCGCGAAAAACGGTCCTTAGGGGTCTCGGATGCTCGAACGGACTGCGAATTTGAAACCGGGACGAAAAATCGGATCAGGCAATCTCCCGGGAAAATTAAGGAAAAGTCAACGAAAAGTCAACGGTCAACGGTTGACCGGGTCAACTTACCGACGGTCAACTCCAGTGGTCAACTCCGGCGACGGCGACGGCGACGTGGTGGTGGCAGACGACGTGCGGCGGCGAGTGGACATTGGCTAGGTGCGGCGGCTCCGGCGGCGACGACGACGCGTGAAGCTCACACGTGGAGCATCTTTTGGCACGTGAGGGCGCGTGGGACGTCTTCGGCGGATGAACTCCTAGCTCCGACTTAGTTTCGTCATCATGGTCCACATGGTGGTCTTAGATTAACGAGATTCGCAGCGGTGAGAGAGAAATCTAAGAAATACTACGGGACCTTAAAAGTTCGGCAAAAACGGCTTACCTTCGACGGCGGATGTAATACCCCTTCCGTAGGGACTAGAAAACCCCTAAGATAGACCAGACCTTTGGTTATTACGTCTCGGTTTGGGCCGTGACTTTCGGAAGCCAAACGACTATATAGTCAAGACTTTCGAAAGTGGGACGATCGAATGACCGCGACCTACGGCAAGGCGCGACAGATATACGAGACATTGGCAAGGATCATGGGGTATGCTAAGTGTTTCAGAACTCACCAACGAACGTATGTTCATATACTTTGGCCAAAACGGACGAATGGACGGACAAGACATATAACGAATTGACAGAACTAGAGTTTTATCTCGACTGCATCATGTACTAAGCATCCAAGGACGAAAATATGAAATGGACAGTCCAGACCGCCAAACCCCGGATTGAAGCAAACAACGTCGCCAAACAAACGAGCGGTCAGGAGCATACCAAGCCGCTTGGCTGGATTGGGCGACCTGGATTGAGCCACGTCATCAGAAAAGATGAGTGGTCAAGAGAGGGCCACGTCACCTACTTCAAAATGAATGGCCATAAAGGAGTCACGTCGCCTGCTTGCAAATGAGTGGCTACAGAAGCGCCACATCACATGCTTTGGATGTGTAGTTATAAACTAACCACCTCCTTGGCTTTGTGTCATGACACATGGTGGGGCAAGTGTCACATGGTGGAATATGAAGGTACCACCACTTGAGACATGCCATGGTGACTCACCCATTAAACACATGCAAGCCGCTACATGTTAGTCTTGCATGTCCGCCATTTATCGCACATGCACCAACTCACCGCCACCTCGTGCTTAGGAAAATCCCTATAAATAGTCCTCTATTCCTTTTCATTTTCTTCACACCATCCAAACTACTTTCTCTCTTTAAAATCACTTTCTCTCACTAAGGCCCGAAGGCGCTCAATACTTCTTAAGGTGCCCGGTAGACATGAAGGCGCCCGATACTCTTGAAGGTGGTCGGTAGATCCGAAGGTGCTCGATCAAAATCCAAACCTTAGCCAAACCTCTATCTAATTGTAAGTATCGTACGTGTGAGGCAGCACATGTTTAGGATAATTATTTATTGTGAATTAAATATCTAAAAATTTACCGAGGTTATGAAATTACACTTAGAAACCATTAGGATGTTTTGCTTTATAAACTTGCTTAGAATGCATGCTAGATTGATTGTTTTGGTCATTGAGTGTTGATTGTTATTAGAATTAATTGGTCAAGATGTAACACATCGTTGTATAAGGCGGCATGAGGGTGTTTAATCCCTGGTTGTAGGACTGTATTAGAGTTGACTCTACTACATGCTATTTTATAAGGCTACAGGAGGGTGTGTGATCCTTAGCTGTAGGATTGTACTAGAGTTGATCTCTATTACATGCCATTTTATAAGGCTACAGAAGGGGTTTTGATCCCTGACTGTAGGACTGTACTAGAGTTGATCTTTACTACAGGCCCGAAGGTGCGTATGGGTCTACTTAAGTCCGTTTCCGGTTAGTTCCCGGATGGTCGGCACTCGACGAGGTGTTTGACGGGATAATTTGGCAGTCTTGGTTTTGTGTGACAAGGTAACATGAATATGCCCCGAGACAGGCCGCCCATACATTTGTGAACCTCACCTTGTGAAGTCTTGCAAGCACAACTGATACCCCGTAACGGGTCATATGTAAATTATGTTATCTTCTTTGCTATTATTGCTTGTGATTGGAGCTTTGGTTTTAGGTATTGTACTAACGTTTCTAGGGATCCCGTACTAACTAAGTAATACTATATTACTTACTATGTTACTATTTGTTACATGTAACGTTAGTGGGAAAACATTAGTGGGAGCAAGGACGTTAGGCAAACAGGTGTAGATTTCATTTTCTTTGTAAAATCCATGTCTACATGTTATGTACTCGTTTTGGGCATTAAGCCTTTGGCCCCAAACTTGTAAGATCTTTTGAATTTATAAAATGATATTTTTCTTAAAATCGTGTATTCTCTATGATATTAGTCTTGCCCGACTAACACAACGCGACGCCGCGGTACGGGTTGAAAAGCCTTAGGCCGTGGCGTGGCGGAAACGGCGCCGGCCCGCGGCCGGCCGACTCGGGGTGTGATGCCTTAAGACGTGTAGGCTGCGAGGCGTCGCCGAATTGGCATCTCGCGGGAGCAGGTGTTACAAGAGTGGTATCATAGCATGATTTATGATCATGCTTATAAGGGAAACACGTTTTCAATTATTTATTGAGTAAATGAGTCACAAATACAATTATGAAAACCGGTACGTCCATGCAATTAGGTAGTTAGGTTTAGGTTTAGGAATTATCCTTGTGATGTTGGATACAAATTCGTGGAATGCGTATGAACATTGAGATGGGAAAATCATTAATCAAGATATCCTACTAGGTTGTCCATGATGAACACTACAAGAAAAACACGGTATAGCCACGGCAGATACCGTGGCTATGAACATATTTTCGTTGCTATATGGGTCCACAGCCACGGATAGCCACGACAAAAATACGTGGCTATAGCGTCGTAGTTGTGCAATATTCGTGGCTATTCGTAGCTACGTAGCCACGATATAGCCACGGACTGTCACGGAGTAGATAGCCACGGATTTACCACGGATTTATCGTGGCCATATTAGCCACGATAAAATTCGTAGTTGTTTCGTGGCTATATTTGCCACGGTTGTATTTCGTGACTATTCGTGGCTCATTTGCCACAACAATATTCGTGGTTTTTCCGTGGCTCCGTAGCAACGATTATAATCGTGGCTTATCGTGGCTAATTTGCCACAGAAATATCCGTGGCTATTTCGTAGCTACGCACCTACGGTTTAATACGTAGCTTTTGTCGTGGTTGTCTTAGCTATGGATTAATACGTAGCTCGTCGTGGCTAGGCTGCCACGATACATTCCGTAGCAATTCGTGGCTACACCTAATTAGCCACGGAATAGACCGTGGCTACCTTGTTTTAATTATAAAAAAAATAATTACTATTTAAACTAAACCTGATTAATTATATAATCAAAATATAATTAAAACCCATTGTATTAAAACAAAACCTGATCATGTTTTTGATCAGGTATTCAATATTCAAAAAAAAATACAAGTTATAAGAACCAATTACAAGTTTTTTACTAATCAAAACAATGTTTTGCGAACCAAACGATCACCCTCCTCCTCCTCCTCCTCCTCATCATCATCATCATCATCATCACCATCATCCTCACCCTCACCCTCACGGTCAGCCATAACACCAACACCAGCCTCCATAACACCTTCCTCGCGGTTATCTTGGTCGCGATTAACGCTTTGAGAAGCGAAGTTGCCACTGGGTTGAGGCGTTGAGTTGGAGGCTGCAGCATGTGGAGAAGGGGTCGAAAATGGCTGGTTTGTCTCTGGATCGATCCCAAGACTAGCGAGAATCACCTTCGCGACTCTATCATGACCTTCTGCGACTCGAGTATGGCTGAAACCGTTGTCTCGAGAGTTCCCACACGCATCTCCGTGCTGACATTACGCGCAAGAGAATCCGCCACGGCTTCGACGGTTCGAAAACTTCGAATCGCTTGCTTCCGAGGCCGTATATACAGCCTCTGTTTGGCTTGACCCGCTGGAAATACAAACACATTTGCTCACATTTAGCAACAACAACATAAAACAAGAAAACCTAACCAAAACAACAATAGTGGTGAAGGAGTCTAACCTCTAGATACGCCTTGTTAATCGGTAGTGGTGAAGGAGTCTCATCATCTTGGGTGACCTGAGAAGCTACCGACTCTACGTCCAAGACTATCGACTCCGCCCGACGGTCGACGAAGCTGCCATCTCTGCGAGTGTGAGTCTTACGCACGAGGTCAGTGAAGGATGGTTCAACACCACCAGCCTTCGTACGCACAACAACAAAACAACACGGCGGCAAGTAAACAGCAACTAATCAAAACATAAACAACAACTAAACATAAACATAAACAGAACAACAACAAGTAAACAACAAAGAATTAGTTCACGAAGCCACAAATTTAACAAGAACTAAACGCTAAGTATAACCAAAGCTGCAACAATAACAAAACATAACCTTTTTACAAATCTAAATAGAAAGTATACACAAAAGCATGAAGATAGTACGTGTTACCATGTCATAGCCGATCTTCGCAAACCCCACAGTCCAGCACTATGCTTGTGAGGACCAAGACCATCGGGATTGGACATTCTGTTCTTGGAGTTTGTGTCCGACTTCTTTTGGCATGGTTATGTATCCCATTGCTCTTGCATCTCTAGCCACGCGGGTGTCGAAACGTAATCGAGTTTTCTTGTTCTTTCTCTTTTTTTTGCTGACTCTGTCCCGGATTGACTCCATGCATTCTTTCTTCCACATGAAGTACACCCTGGTCATGGTGAGAAGGAGACCGTAGTACGCTTTCGAAAAGGAAAGAAGAAACATTACACAAGTAAGTGATTAATAAACAGATTTGAAAAGAAAAAACAATAAGACTTAACTTATAAAGTAACACTTACCACAAAGTCTTGCCACCATTCCTCCGCTTTCTCATCCGGAACCATAGACCAGTTCCACCATGCTCCCATATAATTGACTGCCAAGTACGTACGACAAATCTGTTAACTTCAGGATCAATCCCAAACCTGAAAAGTGATGAACATATATGTGAGCAAGCAATGCAAATCATCAACATCATAATCAGCTATACCTATGGAAACAAAAAGAGATAGAGATTTACTTACCAGAGAGCTCCATCCACCTTCTTTGGATGGAGGAAAGGTTGGGTTTTTCTTGATGGGGCGTTTAGAAGAGCTTCTAAACTGAGTGGAGCGGCTGCATTTGAAGAAGAGGCACCTTGACTTGGTTGCCTTTCTCCGGTTGAACCAGGGGGAGTGAGAACTTGAGGCGGACGGTTCGGTGTTAATGTTGTCTGAACTCTACGTACAAGGAGGCATAGGAGGAGTCATCTCCATCGTCCGGGCTGGATGACCACGTCCTCTTGGTTTTCCTCTCCCTCTTGGAGCCATTACGCATTTTACAACAATACATTAAAGCAAACCCTAAACGAAACCCTAAACGAAACCCTAAAGCAAACCCTTAAACAAACCCTAAATCAAACCCTAAACCCGCAACAAAACACAAACAGTACGATGAAATCAAAGTGAAGTAAAGATGCGAAAAGGAAGAAATCATGAAGAAATGAAGAATACTAACCTTTTGGATGAGTTTTGCGATGAATCGCCGGCGAAGAACTGAAGAGAGAAAAGGAAGAACCTGTAAACAAAAACAAACGGTTAAAAGATGAGTACGAAGGGAAATGAAGGGAAGGAGAAGAAGAAATCGAAGAAATAAGATGATTACCTTCGGATTTGACGAATTTCTCGGTGAATCGCCGGAGAGCAACGATGGAGACGATGGAGGCGCGGATAGAGAAAGTGAGATCTACTTTCGCGAAAAATTAGGTTAATTTAGTCATAGCCACGGATATTCCGTGGCCATCCGTAGCAACGCATTGGGCCATGACTAAAAAATATGGCCCAATAGTCCAATAAATTAAGTAGCCACGAAACAATCGTGACTAAATCGTGGCTAAATTAAATAAAGCTACGAATTAGCCACGATTCTTTCGTGGCTGTGCCTTGTCGAATTATCTAAGCTTAAAATTTATTTGGTAGTTACTTAGCCACGGATGGAAACGTGGCAAAATCGTGGCTAAAGTAACATATAGCTACGATGTAGCCACGAATTTTTCGTGGCTGTGCCTTGCCAAATTATCGAAGTTTAAAATTGATTTAGGGGTTAGTAAGCTACGGACAGAAACGTGGCTAAACCGTGGCTTAATTAGCATATAGCTACGGTGTAGCCACGAATTATCCGTGGCTATACCTTGTCAAATTATCGTAGTTTAAAATTTATTTGGAATTTAATTAGCTACGGAATAAAACGTGGCCAACCGTGGCTAAACAACGATATAGCTACGGATTAGCCACAAAGCGTCGTGGCTGCTAGTTCCAAGTCCGTAATTTATTTAGTGGTTATTCAACCACGGAATAAAAACGTGACCAATCCGTGGGTATTTACCGCTATAGCTACGGTTAAGCCACGGATATTCCGTGGCTAGGAAGTATATATTTAGGGTTTGTTTAGGGTTTAGACTTTACATGTTCTAAAACCTTAAAACATGACTCAATTGAATGTATTACAACAAAAAATAGTAAATAGAATGTTTTTTGAAAAAAAAATTTCAAAACATTAATATAAATTAAACACTAAGTAGTATTATATATAAGTTTATGAAGAACATTCATATGAAGTCATCAAATACTCTTATTATGCATTTTAGAGTTATATATTTTGAAAATTGTAATTTTCTTTGTTGCATTGCATTATATATGCAAAAATGTGAATATATATATGAGAAATTTTATTTGAAACGCATAAATTTCATGTAATTTTGATATTTTCATTATAGCCACGGTTATATCCGTGGCTACATTAGCCACGGATATATTCGAGTAGCTACGATTAATGTCGTGACTCGCCGTTTTATTATCATCGGATCTGGACCTGACAGTGACCATGTACTTGCGTGTTTTTCATCAATTAGCCACGGAATAATCCGTGGCAATCCGTGGCTACTGTTTTGTTGTTGAATGTATGTAGACTATAAGGTGTCCATATACGTATATTACAAAAGTATAAAAGCATAAATTATAATTAGACAATAAGTTTTATACTAAAAATTTCATAACCAAAAAACCATAAATCAACACAAGTTTCACAATATATTACATTAAAAAGTTTCAGAATATAGTACAAAAAGTTTCAGAATATTGGTACAAAAAGTTTCAGAAATAATACAACAAGTTTTAACTAAATTTCAGAATATGTTGACGAATCCGAATCCGAATCCCCTGAAGACTGTCCAGAACCATCGTCTTCGACATTTTCGTAATCCAAAGGCTCCACATCTGCCAAATCATCATAATCAGAAGCATTTTCATCAACGACATGTGTTGTTACTCGAATCATTGAACTAGGAACAACGACGTTGTCGACTGTATCATCCTGAAGGGCTGTCAAAGAAATTTCGTCATTCTCGCGATAACCCCTCGGTATAACTTTTGCACATGCCCACCAATCGTCTCTCGCTGAGCCTAATACGCGTGGATACGGAATGAAACACACTTGGTCACATTGACCAGCTAGAACGAAAGGGTCATATTTCTCGTATCGTCTACGCGGGGCCACATCAACTAAACCAAATGGGTGTCTACGCAATCCGATACCGTCCGTATTGTCGAACCAAGAGCATCCGAAAATCATCGCTTTAAGACCAACTCCACCGCGATACTCGATCTTCATTATCTCTTCTATAAGACCGTAATAAGTAGTTTCTATTGTACCTCGTACAACAACTCCATAGTTTTGAGTTCTTTTATCCTGACCGTGTATGTGATTGTGGAAATGGTATCCACGAGTGAAATACATAGGCCATGACGTGTAATTGTTTCTCGGACCTTGTATAAATTCCAACATCCATAATGGAAATTTATAATTCTTACTCGCTTCATTTATCTGCAAATTAAAGTGCACAATTAATTTATTGTCGAGAACTTGATATATAGAGACATCATTAGCATATAAAGTACCCACGTAGTCCCGACACCATTTCGCGTAATGAGCGTCTTTAGCTTTGCCCATTTCATCATCTGTAATACCTGGCATACTCACTCTCATTGCTTCCTCAAACATCCTGTAACGAAAATGCAATACTCATTTTATTAGAATTTGAGTCTTTAAAGTAAACAAAATTTACCATTTAATCGCTTACGTTTCATAAGGCGCAAATTCTTCAGAATTAAGCAACATGAATGTTTGGATGATGTTGTAATCTGGATCTTCTAGCCACCCATCTACCCTTCTTCCGCTAACACGTCCGATGTGATGAAATATGTTCGGGACACTTGGGTAATCATCATATGCAAATCGAATTTCCCCAGGACCATCATTGATTCCATCTTCCGTATTCCCGTAATAGTTGCTTGCTGCATAAGAAATCTCTTCTTGGACACATTGTGCGACAATGGAACCTCCAATACGAGCCTTGTTCTTGACCTTCTTTTTCGGTGATACATGTAGCGCTCAAATGGATACATCCATCGGTATTGCACCGGGACCACCTAAGGCGACTTCATCCGGGAGATGCACGGGTAAATGTTCCATGACATCAAAGAACAAAGGTGGAAATATCTTCTCCAAATTGCACAATTTTATTGCAATGTTATTCTTCATTACGCTCACATCCTCAACTCGCAACATTTTGGCAGAGATATCACGAAAAAACACACGACAATCTCTCGCAATTGTTCAAAAACCTTATAATTAGAAACATCCTAGTGTTACATGCATGAAACATGTGTTAAGAAAAAAATGTGCACATACCTGAAATTGCCTTGTGCACGTTGTTATCCAAAAGCTCTAACATCGCAAATGGAAGTAGGCGTTGCATGATCACATGAGAATCATGACTTTTCAGCCCCCGATAGTTTCCCACAACTCTCATCAACACATCTAGTTAAATTAGATGCATATCCATCCGGAAATCTGTTGTCATTTCTCAACCACGAGAGAAACTTCCGTTTTGCTACGTTCGCCAATCTGAACCTTAGAATGGGAACTGTTCCATCAGCTCTTATTTGTAAATCAGGTCTTGTGCATATGTCTAGAAGATCCAACCTTGATTTTAAATTGTCCTTCGTCTTCCCCTTCGTATTCAGAAGAGTGTGGATGAGATTGTCGAAAAGTTTTTCTCGATGTGCATGAAGTCGAGGTTGTGTGTCGAGAAGGAGATTTTCCCAATAAGGCAAGTCCCAAAATATACTCTTCTTGTGCCAATTATGGTACTCACCATATCCATCGATTGTTCGACTCGGGTTATCATGTCCTTTTCCTCCACAATCTACTGTTTTCTCTAATCCACCAATGGTGTTTATTCTTTCATTCAGAACTTCGTAACCCGTCAACCATGGTAGAGGGTTACCTCGAAATGTCTTACCTTTCCTGAAAGCTTTGTTATTACGCCGATATGAATGATCATGAGGTAAAAATTTGCGGTGAAAATCGTACCAACTATGTTTTCTTCCATGTGGTAACCAAAACGATTCTGTTTCTTCTTGACAATATGGACATGATAGTCGACCATGCGTCGTCCACCCAGAAACCATTCCATATGCTGGAAAATCATTTATCGTCCACATCAATGCAACTCGCATTGTAAAATTCTGGTTCCTAGAAACATCATAAGCACCCACACCTTCCCTCCATAAGAGTTGCAACTCTTCAATCAATGGTTGAAGATAAATATCTAGACTTTTCTTCGGATGTTTTGGTCCGGGCACCAAAACCGCCAAAAAGAAAAACTCCTCTTCATGCACATACCAGGAGGTAAATTGTAAAGGGTGACTATAACAGCCAAACCGAGTGTGCCTCACCATTCATTCCAATAGGATTAAATCCATCAGTTGCTAAGCCTAAATAGATATTCCGACTTTCCGAACTAAAATCGGGATATACCTTATTAAAATGCTTCCACGCCTCTCTGTCCGATGGGTGATGCATTTCTCCTTCGGAGACTCGTGCTCGCATGCCAGCGCATATGCGAAGTTGTGCCCTCCACTTGGTATAATCGCTTCGGGTCGATCCGCAATAGGGAGATAGAACATTCTCTGCTTTGCTATGTTCTTTCCCTTCCCTCTCGTTGGTGTGATATCGATTCTTGTTACAAAAACGACATTGTAAAAGGTTGCGATCTTCGCCCTTCCAGAAAATCATGCGGTTGTCCTCACAAACATCAATCTTATGAATTGGCATTCCTAACGAACGCGTTAGCTTCTTCGTCTCATAGTATGACCCGGAGCTTTATTAGGTTGTGGAAGAATCCGCTTAAATGCTTGTGTTATGTCATCTACACAACTCTCAGCCAAATTGTGCTTCGTCTTTATGTCCATTACTTCAGATGCCAAAGACAACTGTGAAATTCCTTCAACACAACCATCATAGAGTGGTTCACTAGCTGCTTCAAAGGCTCCTGTTGGAACTCCTTGTTCTTCTCCCATATTAAGATGACCATAAGGATTGTCATGAACATTCCAAGCTTCTTCTCCGGGTAGATAGTGACTCGGCATTGAAGACTCCCCTACATCGTAACAATTTTCACCGTGACTTGTCCAAACGTAGTAATTTTTCTTGAAACCGACTCTATAGAGGTGTTTAAAAACTGTATATGCATCACGTTGCTTCAAATTTCGGCACCGAGAACACGGACATGGCATAGTACCACGCTCTTGATATGATTGTTGGTTGGAA
Organism: Cochlearia excelsa; assembly: GCA_963556525.1. Classification (NCBI taxonomy): domain Eukaryota; kingdom Viridiplantae; phylum Streptophyta; class Magnoliopsida; order Brassicales; family Brassicaceae; genus Cochlearia; species Cochlearia excelsa. The sequence continues at coordinate 19,498,393 of OY748328.1, forward strand.
GCAAACGCAATGAACATATTAATACCCTCTCCAAATTCTTCAGAAACACAATCTCTCATAGGATCAATATGGCGATCCATCCACTCTCTAGAACGAAAGAAATCTGACATTTTGAACTCTTCAAAATCGCCAAATTAAGTGAAGAAAACGAAAAGAAGAGGAAAAATCGTTTTACCTTGTGTTTTACCAAGGGAGAGGGAAGAAGAAGCCATTAGATATCTTTACACGAAGCCACGGATTGGCCACAGATTATATCCGTGGCTAATTCAAATTATTATACTGACAGTTTTTAAAGTGATTGGACGTATCGCGGAGACCAACTTGGCTTGCCGACATCAACATTGCCACGGAATAGCCACGAATATATTTCATGGCTACCATTAGCGACGGATTGCCACGACAGATTCCGTGGCAATATTTTAATGCTACATTCGTAGCTATTTCGTGGCAAAATTTTGCCACGACTTTTTTCCGTGGCTAAATCGTGGCTAACTTACCACGGAAAGCCACGATTTAGCCACAAAACTTTTATTATTTTTTTCGTGGCTTTCCGTGTCAAATTCGTGGCTATATTTCGTTTAGCCACGATTATTCCGTGGCTTTGTCGTGGCTATATCTGTTTTTTCTTGTAGTGGAAAGAGCCAATCAAGCGAAAAACCTTAGTAAGTTAGGATAATAGTATTAGGAGTATAAAACCCAAACTTTCATGACCGAAAGGTCCCATTCCGAGTATGTATGGGTTCTATCACACTCAATTTCAAAAGTGTTTTTGCGTGCTACATGTTATATGTAGTTTATTACTAAGCATAATATAGTATAAATAATAATAATCCTAACCAAAATATTACTAAAACCCTTAGAATCCTTTAACCCTTAGAGTTAAACCCCAATGCTTAGATAATCCACAATTATTTAGAGCCAACCCTATTCCTTATCCGACCAATCCAATAAAACCTTGGAATGCACTGTGTGTGGGCAAAGAAACAATGGTACAAGACGTTGTCACACGAAATATTTCATCAGAATAAAGGAAAAGTCATTGTTTTGAATCAAGATATTAGTAAGGGAATAAGCCGACGCATGATAGGGAAATTACACAGAATAAAGAAGTCTATATTCATCAATAAGAGAACCCTTGCCAACCATGAGAAATAATCTACTAAGCCACGTTGAGAGTACATAATACTAAAGAAGCCAAAGATGGAGAACATGGACGAGGCAGGACCATCTTAATCACCTAGAATTCGGGACGAATTCTTTCTAAGGGGGGTAGAATGTAATAACCCTTTAGTAGGGCCTAAAAAACCCAAAAGATAAACCAGACCTTCGAATATTACGTCTCGGTTTTGGCCGTGACTTTCGTAAGCCAGACGACTATATAGTCAAAACTTTCGGAAGAGGGACAATTCAATGACTGAGACCTGCAACAAGGCGCGACAAATATACGAGACATTGGCAAAGATTATGGGGCATGCTAAGTGTTTCGGAACATACCAACGGACGTATGTTCAAATACTTTGGCCAAGACGGACGAATGGACTGACAAGGCATATAACAGATTGACAGAACTAGAGTACAATATACAGTCGAGACCGCCAAACCCCGGATAGAAGCAAACTACGTCGCCAAACAGAAAAGCGGTTAGGAGCAGACCAAGTCGCTTGGCTGGATTGGACGTCCTGGATTGAGCCACGTCATTAGACTAGATGAGTGGTAAAGAGAGGGCCACGTCACCTACTTCCAAATGAATGGCCAGGAAGAAGTCACGTCACCTGCTTGCGGATGAGTGACTACGGAAGCTCCACATCACATGCTTTGGATGTGTGGTTATAAACTAACCACATCCTTGGCTTTGTGTCATGACACATGGAGGGGAAAGTGTAACATGGTGGAATATGGAGGTGCCACCACTTGACACAATGCCATGGTGACTCACCCTTTAGGCACATGCAAACCGCCACATGCTAATCTTGCATGTCCGCCATTTTTCGCACATGCACTAACTCACCGCCACGTAATGCTTAGGAAAATCCCTATAAATAGTCCTCCAATCTTTTTCATTTTCTTCACACCATCCAAACTACTTTCTCTCTTTAAAATACTTTCACTCACTAAGTCCTGAAGGCGCTCAATACTTCTTATGGTGCCTGGTTGACCTGAAAGCGTCTGATACTCTTGAAGGTCCCCGATCAAAATCCAAACCTTAGCCAAACCTCTATATAATTGTGAATTTAGGATAATTACTTATTATGAATTAAATATCTAAAAATTTACCGAGGTTATGAAATTACACCTAGAACCCATTGGGATGTTTTACTTTATAAACCTGCTTAGGATGCATGCTAGATTGATTGTTTTGGTCATTGAGTGTTGTTTGTTATTATAATTAATTAGTCAAGATGTAAGGCATCGTTTTATAAGGCTGGAGGAGGGTGTTTGATCTCTGATTGTAGGACTGTATTAGAGTTGATCTCTACTACATGCCATTTTATAAGGATACAGGAGGGTGTGTGATCCTTTGATGTATGACTGTACTAGAGGTCATCTCTACTACATGCCATTTTATAAGGCTACAGGAGGGTGTGTGATCCTTGGTTGTAGGACTGTACTAGAGTTGATCTCTACTACAAGCCCGAAGGTGCATATGGGCCTCCTTAAGTCGGTATCCGGTTAGCTCCCAAATGGGCGGCACTCGACATGGTGTTTGACGGGATATTCTAGCAGTTTGAGTTCTGTGTGACACCTAGTTATATATACTAGGGTTTCCATTAAGAGTAGGTTTGGGCCTTGATGGGCCGGGATTGGGCCGTTAAAATTCTATCCCAATAACAAGAGATTCTTCCCCGAATCCAGGTCTGGGCTTATATGCCTGACCTCATCCTCGAAGAGGTTTGATTAGTCTACCCGCATTTCCGTTTCCAATTCCCAAGTGTCCTCTCGTATGTCATCTTTTTCCCAACGAACCCTTTTTTTTTTTGCTATTAGGCCATCAGTGTCTGCTTCTTGATGTTCTAAAATCTCGATAGGTCGAATAACTGTTGACAAATTCCTGCGGAGATCGCTAGGCGGTTGTTGTACATTAAGTTATGGTTCCCAGACAAATTTCCGTAGTACCGACATATGGAACACCTTATGAAAACTTTTTAGTTCGTCCGGTAAACTTAACCGATATGCCACTATTCCTACCCGCTCGATGATAGGGTACGGTCCCATGTACCTTGGTCTCAATTTCTTCAGTTCTCGAGTCTCGGAGCCTCTTTGGAAAGTCCTCATCTTTAGATATACCAAATTTCTTCTTTGCTTATCAACATAACTCTTTTGCCGATCATGAGCTTCCTTTAGCCGTGTTTTGAGTAGCTTTACTTTCTTCTCCGTGTCTTTAACGATCGTACGATTCAAACCTCTGCGCTCCCCCACTTATGTCCAACATAGTGGCGTACGACACGGTCTCCTGTAGAGAGCCTCGTAAGGTGCCATTTCAATACTAGCATGATAACTGTTGTTATAGGCAAACTCCGCGAGTGGTAAGAATTTTCCCCAATTTCCTTTCCAATCCAAAATATAGGCCCTTAACATGTCCTCTAGTGTCTCAATCATCCTCTCGGTTGCCGTCGATCTGCGGATGATAAGTCGTGCTCATGTGCACCTGGGTTCCCAAAGCTTTCTGAAAGGCTCGCTAGAACCAGATGTAAACTTTGTGTCTCGATTTGAAACGATGCTTACTGGGACCCCGTGCAACCGCACAATCTCTTCAATGTTCTTCTTTCCAACACTGCTGACCCGTACGACTTCTGAATTGCCAGAAAGTGAGCGGATTTGGTGAGTTGATCCACGATTACACAAATAGCATCTGCTTCGCCGGTAGTCGTAGGTAAGCCAGTAACAAAGTCCATGGTCACCATGTCTCACTTCCACTCTGGTAGTGGCAAATTCTGCATTAATCCACTTGGTAGCTGATGTTCCGCTTTAACCATTTGACATGTCTGACAACAGGCCACGAAAGTGGCGACATCCCTCTTCATACCAGGCCAATGGTGGTACATCTTGTTGCTCCCATGATGGATCGAAAATCTCGAGTGGTGTGCTTGTTGTAGAATTTCTTTCAGTTCCACATCCCCTGGGACGCACACACGGTTTCTAAACAGGATGGTTCCGTTCGTCGTAGCGTGGTAGCCGATCATTCTTCTCTTGGGCTTTTCGTACGCTCCATATTAAATATGCCCGGTCTACAGCCTCCATACGTACTGTGTCTCCCTCCCCGGTAGTAGCGCACAATCTCTGGTTCCTATATACTCCGAGAGTAAATCAATATATCGTCGATGAAGACAATCACGCACTTATCCAATCGTTCCCAAAACACGTCGTTCATAAGCTTCATCAAAGCCGCTGGTGCGTTTGTTAAGCCAAATGGCATCACAACGAACTCGTAATGGCCATAACGCGTCCTAAAAGCGGTTTCTACATGTCATGCTCGGCTATAGCAATCTGGTGGTATCCTGATGCCAAATCTATCTTTGAGAACCATGTAGAACCCTACAATTGGTCTAGCAATTCATCGATACGTGGTAGTGGGTACTTGTTCTTAATAGTCCCCTTGTCCAGTCCCCGATAATCGATGCACAACCTAAAGCCCCATCCTTATTTTTAACGAACATGATAGGGCCTCCCGACGGTGAGCTACTCGGCCTGATAAACCCCTTTTCCAAAAATTCCTCCAATTGTTTCTTCACCTCGGTCATCTCTGTAGGAGCTAGTCGGTATGTCGCTCGTGAAACTGGCGATGTCCCAAGCTCCACATCAATCCTTAGGAAATCCGTTCTTGCTTGGGGTGGCCCTTTTAGTGGTTCAAAAATTTCTTCATACTCCACTGCAACAGGTATCCCGTGCAACTCCACATCTCTATCAATTCGCTCGATAGTTATAGTAGCCACAAACCCCTCAACACCCTTTTCTAATAACTCCTCCACATGTAACATAGAGATGATGAAGAGCCCGAGGTTGGAACGAGTACCCTGAAAAGTGACCCTCTCTCCTCTAAACGGACTGTGAACTCGGGCTCTATTGCAATCGAGTACCACTTGATGTCTTGATAGCCAATCCATTCCAAATATCACGTCGTAATGGCTCAGCTACATCTCCTCCAAGTAAAACAGGCATATCACGATGGACGCCTATGATGGCAATCTTCTCTGGGCCCGCGGTATGAATCCTCCTCGTCTTTGGTTCAAATGCTCCCTGGAAGGTCTATTTCCTAGCTAAAGTCGTGCTCACACAGATATGAGTAGCCCCGGTGTCAAATAGTGTAAAAACCTCTATGCCCCTAACAAAAACTGACCCTACGTAATTTTTCTACGAGATAAGATGCGCCACACAAATCGTATAGGAAAAACACAATAGCAAAAAGAAGGAAAACAAAACGTACCTGCTATCGGTTTGGCTCCCTCATAGTCGCCCGTGGAAAAAACTCGTGGAGTGGTGGCTTGTCGCTTGGGTGGTGGCTGCAGTGTCTCTCGTGCCCTCTTAGGACAATCTCTCGACATATGTCTTGGATCCCTACAATAATAACAAGCTCTCGTTGCTCCTGCTGGTGCGGTAACATACCCATCCCGCGGTGCGTCCCCGTCGGGCGCGACAATACCTAGAAATATGTCATGCCCGTCCACATGTGGTGCACATCATACAATATCCATGGTGATGATGGTTGCACTTCAAGAAAAGTGGTGCTCCATACGACTCCCTCAACCTCCTTTGAGGCTCTGGTGTCTTTGCATGCCTCGGCTGCGTCGCCCTTCTGTTCTTCTCTTCTTGTGCTAGAATCGTCTACAGCAGCGTCGCTTTCTCCACCAGCTATAACATGCTATAGTAATATAAGCGGTTCAGAATCTCGTCACGCATCCCTGACACCTAACCAACTCCTCCTCATCCATGTAACGACTGATGAACCTACAGAGACTGTTGAACTCCCGCTCGTACTCTCTAATCATCCTCGTACCCTGTCTCAGGTCCTGTAAGGCATTCTCCTTCTCTTGTAGGGCCTTATGAGGGAAGTACTTCATGGTGAACTCGCTCCTGAAGCACTCATAGGTTATGTTTCGGCGACCTCGAGCCCCATCTACGACTCATTCCCACCATGCTAAAGCATCGTCCCTCAGTTATTGTACAGACAGATCCAACCTAAACTCGATGGGGCACCTAATGTTATCCAAGTTGCGCTCAAGTTGTCTCCTCCAGTTGTCCGCGATGGTCGGATCCTCATTACCTCTAAACAGCTTCAAACCCATGTTCCTCATATGTCGCATTACCTCCTAGTAGGTAGGTCCCTCTCATACCCTTGTTGGTGACCGGACTCCTCTGACTTCGGCTGCACGGGGATGCCCCTCAGCTCCTCACCGTCATGACGAACACCGGCCACGGTCTCGTTGGGCATCATAGCCCTGAATCTCTCACGATAACCTCTCAACTCCTCTACCAGCGCGACGTGATCATCGGTTGGGTCCACACCTTGAATCGGTCGTGTCTAGTGTGCAAACTGACGAGCAAACTCCTCTTCAGCTACTCGTGCTGCCTCCAGCGTGGCTATGCGGGCAACCTCCTGGGCGACCTGTTGCACTGTCTGTAGAATCGTTGCTCTTGCAGCTTTTTAGCAATCCGCCTAACTGTATCTTGCTCCACCTGTGGGGTAGCGGACCGATCACTAGCAGCTTGGTTGCTGACCCCATCATGCGAACTCTCACTAACATCCTCTCTCAATGCAACTGAAGTCGCATCTCTGACAGCCTCTGATCGAGTAAATCTGCTATGCGTCCTTGGTAAAATCTGAAAGGGAAGAGACATGCAGATTAGATTTTATCGATTTCCTTGGGACAAATAAACATCAAGAGAGACTAACTAACAACATGCTAATTTTCCGAACCTCGATTCATTAATGACAACCCACTAACCCTCAGCTCCCACGGATCAACCCTAATGTTCCGATACCAAATTGTAACACCCATTCCCGCCTTACTCGAGAACGGGGTGCCACGGAACGTTTTTACTACCGCAAAAAACGGCATAAAATAATATTGTCTAATTTATTAATGAAAAGAAATCCCAAAATCTCAAACATAGAAAAAGATCACACGAATTCTGAAATAGAGTAGAAAGAGAAAACGAAAGGTGAAGCAAAAACGACAACAAAACAGACTAAACGACGATCAACTAACGCCATCCATTGTACTCCTTCCTATCCTCTGTACTCCTTCCTATCCTCTAAAGCCACCGAGGTTAATTAGTATTCTTTATTTACGATTAGTGTATTTGTATATAAATACTTTGCTACAACCTTAGCTTTACCGATTAATGAGGGAGATTCTTTTATACATTAAACACACTAATATCTTATGTGAACGGCTTGCATATTATTATAGTTTATATACATAGGTTAATTAGTAATGTTAATTTATGGTTAGTGTATCTTATATAATATGACACAATGTTTTTTTTAACTTTGCCTCAGCTGGCGACAAGTTTCTTCCTCTGCTAATGACATGTGTCTACGAGTTTACCCTAATTTATTTTGTAACGCCTTCTTCTCCTTCTCTCCCTTCTTCCTTGCTTCATCTTCCTCTGCGTCTTGCTTCAAGATCTCCGCTCGATCTACATCTCCAATCAACCATGAGCAAAGGTCCAGGTTACAACCGCGTTTATCGGCGAATCGTGTCTTGCTTTAGCCATGACTCGCCGGAGGAGAGATCTATATTTTCCGACCGCCGACCAAAGTGAAACCGTCTGCTATCAGGAGCTGTAAGTTAAACTTCTGTCGGTTTCCTCCATTGTCGACGGAGCTGTAATATCAGTTGTTTATTCTTCTTCTTCTTCTACATCTTCTTCTCAAGATCTCGAATCGTGTATTTGTTTTTAGCTCTTACTCTCTCCTTTACCGGTTCGTTATCTCTTTCCCTGATTCGATCTGTTTCCTTGATTTTATTGGCTTTATGTTCTGTGTTTTTTCGATTTTTGGTGATATTTGAACGGTTCAGATTCATTGATCGTATCGGTGATTTCTCATTAAAGGAAGATGCTTTTTTTTGTAAATTTAGCAATATGGTATCAATAGTTTATAATGAAAAATTGAAACCTTACACATTTAAGGAATTGATACATCTCTCTTATTTTGGAATGCCCTGTTTCATTCAGGTTTGTGTTAAAGCTAGATTGGGTTTTTGGTATTTTGAGAAGACATGGTTCTTTATGGGATTGTATCATCACCGTTACGAAGGCCACACGCTCTAAAGAAGCAATGGAAAGATTTGGGTGGCTGCTCTAACGTTGTTCAAAGGCATCGTTTTCTTTTAACCGCTATGGTTTTTTTGCTATTCATATGCATCGTTTATATCTACTTTGTCGTCACATTAGGCGATAGGCGCTTGTCGTGTTCGGGTATGACCGGGAAAGAAAAGGCAATGTGTCAAATGGCACTATTCAGCTTTGATCTAGATCCGGTACTTGTGACATTCAAAACATATTCCTTGGTGACCGTAAGAATTTATTTTGTGATATCTGATTATTGTGATTCTATTGGATTCATTCAAATGTCAGGACGGGAAACAGATTTGCATCAGCTCCATCCAACAGGTTAGTATCAAACTTGATGTGACACCTTTCCTCTTGCTCGATGCAAACCTCTTTGTCAATCTTATTTTTTGTGCTATTGGCAACTTGTTTTTGCTGCAACATTGTCAGCTTTCCTTGGGAAATCCTTTCCTTTCAGAAGGTAACTTGTAAGGATCATTCTCAAATTTTGTTTTCTGGTTGTATCAGGAAAATGTTCATTTGCGCACATTAATATTTCTAACATTTTGTTACATATCTCAATTTTTCAGCATTGGGCATGTTTACCCTGAGCTATATGCCATTGGTTCCAGCAACTCGAATTTGGATAACAATTTTGGCACCCAATCACCTGTTAAAGAGTGGATGAAAAACTATGTGAACGTCCTTTGCGTGAATGCTTGGCATGTAACAACTAAGTCCTTCAGCTCAAAAATTCAGAAAATATTTTTATCAGTGTTATGTTTTGGACTCTCATATCCAATTCCATATGTACCAGGTGAAAAAATACATAGAAGTTTATTCTAATTCATCCGTTGTTGGCTTCTCTTCTGAAGATATGACGAGGATATTTTCAGGCTTGTATACTGCAGCAGAACAGAACTGCTCTAAGTTTGTCAAACACATATTAGTGGATATTAATGGAGATGAGGACAGTAGAGAAATATCCATCCTTAAAGAGCAAATTGAGGCATATTTGAATTTCTAAAAACAGAGGAAAGGTAGGCATAGTTTGCATGTTCCTCATGTCTTACTCGGTATGTAGAGTCCTTTATTCGGTAGCAGGTTTTTCCTAATGCACTTCTTTCATTTATTTTGCAGACCACTCTTCTGGACTACATCAGGAAAAACAAAGTACAAAACTTAAATTTTTAGATTCGATATCCGATATTACATTGAATTGCCTTTTGTTTAATAAGAAGTTTAGTGTGGTCTCTTCAGCTTTGTATCATTTCCAGAGCATGACTGACAGAAAATAATGTGTTGAGGATATTACTCACCTTTCACATAGGAGTTATTTCTGCTTTCTTTTCCGAAATAATTTTTTATGTTTTGTTCATTAGCTTATTGTTAAGGTTAGATAACAATCTCAACTAATCTCTATTCTTTGGATATCTAACAGGTTGCTGATTCAGAACCAGGGGGGATTACACAAGGAATTGGTGCATATAATGTGTCAGTGCCTGTTTATGGGAAGATGCAGTCCTACGTATTCCTTGATACTCCTGAACATGAGGTACCTTTTTCTTGCAAATTGGATTTCACATGTTCATTCTGATGCTAAATTTTGTGCTACTCATACCTAGTTCTGCTTATCTGAATTTTGACTTCTCATCTAGGCATTTGGTGCAATGAGAGCTCGAGGAGCACGGGTTACTAACATTGCAATCATAGTGGTTGCTGCTGATGTTGGAATTCGCCCTCAAACAAATGAAGCAATAGCTCACACAAAGGCTATTGTTGTCCCTATAATCATAGTTATAAATAAGGTATATTCATGTAACACTTGCGTTCTTCTATGAGGAGTTGAGATAGATGGCTACCTAGAGTAATGCTTGGTTATTCTCCTTTACCATGTGTTTATGTAATTATCTCATTCTGATTCCTTTCTTGTTCCAGATAGATAAAGATTGAGCTAGTCCAGAGCGAGTTATGCAAGAGCTTTCTTCAATTGGTTTGATGCCTGAAGATTGGGGTGGTGATGTTCCAATGGTTCATGTTAGAATACATACTCTTATCACATGTATCTTTCAGGCTACATATGTTCCATGGGTCTCATAGAATGCTCTGAATTTGCCTTTGCCAGATCAGGGCGTTGAAAGGAGAGAATATCGATGATCTATTGGAAATCGTCGTGCTTGTTGCAGATGTTAGTTTGTTATTAATCCCAAGATAAAAAAATTGACGTATTTTTTCTCTTTTTGCTAGATGCATAAAAAACTTTAAGCTTGCAGATTGTCCAACTTGTGTGAGTAGATTTCTTATAGTTTATCTCTTAATATTGCTTTCTTCTTGTAAGTGCAACATAGTGGCAACAAAATGAATTACATGCTTTCTCTAAAGCGTGCCCAAAACCTTCCTTTTAGGAGGAATATAGATTTAAAAGCGCTTAAAGCCTTAAACCGAGGACTCCATGCGTTTCTTTTCTGCTTTTTTGTTTTCTTTTGCTTCTTATTACCTTTAGTTTGCGGGTTGACTATATTGTGGTTGTTTCAGCTACAAGAGTTGAAAGCAAATCCCCACAGAAATGGTAAAGGCATTGTTATTGAGGCCGGACTTGATAAAGCGAAAGGACCATTTGCGACATTCATTGTTCAGAAGGGCACTTTGAAAAGAGGGGATGTTGTTGTTTGTGGAGAACCTTTCTGAAAGGTCAGTACAAATTCAGTTTACTTCCTCAAATCACAGTATGCAAATAGTATAAAATGGCTAGGAACTTACCTTCCTTGCTCTTGCTCTGTTTTGGTATTTAGGTACGATCTTTATTTGAGCATAGTGGGGCACGAGTTAATGAAGCTGGACCCTCCATACCTGTACAGGTTTGTAATTTCATTTCTCTCTCTAAGTAAACAGCCGTTGTGCCTACACTAAGAGAAATACTTTATGCAGGTCTTGTTATTTCCTTGTCGGCATAATTTTTAATATATGTTCTACTATATGAATTGATCGGCACAACTACGATTCTCTGTGTCACTATCCACATAAGACATTTGATGGTAAACACATCAAGATTTGCTCGAACAAAGGTTCTTGTGTTGTTATTGTAACTATTGATTAATACATTGATCTCATGTTGTTATTGTTGCAGGTTTGGGGTCTGTTTGCTCCAAAGTTTGTCTTTGACGTTGTTGGTCTCATCCTCACTGATCTCCTCATCTGCTTGGCTTCAGCTTACTATCTTTGATTCATACACACGATTGCTTGACACAAAAAAAAAAGATTAACAACATTTGTCAAAAATACACTTTTGAGCAGTAAATAGATTAGAAAGGATCCACATTAATAAAATTTATGATGCTGATATTCATGTGATAATAATCAACGTGGACATGAACATTCATATGTTGATGGATTCATGCTTGGAGGGTCAATTTTCGAGTGATGATGGAACTGAACTAATACGGTTAGCTTGAAGATGCTTGCAGTATACACACTACTTGGTCTTATGCATCTACATAGTTTTTGCTTGTGATTGACCTTATCGATAACTAATCACTTCATACACTTGCATACGTATTACATATGTGCTTAAAAGCTAATGACATTTACGAATACAAAACAACTTTTAGAAAGTTTAAAATTTTCTTATAAAAATACAACTTAATTATAAACTTAAATTATACTTTGAATTTTAAAGTTTTCGACAAACCTTGGTCACGCGTAATAAAAATAACTAATAAGACAAAACATTGTTCCAACATGAATCCTACCCTAAGTACATAATAGTCATATACTTTAAAATACTTTATTTTAAAAAAAAATAATAGACGTAATTTAGTACAAAAATATTCCCTATTCCGTGATTAATAAAAAAAACATAAAAAGTTTAGCAGACATATCTATTTTTTTTTTTTAAACAATACGGTATTTGGATTCACTCATAAAGAATCTCTATCAAATTAAACCCATTGTTTTTTTTTGTCAACATTTGGGCCACAAATGGCCGGCCCATTAGCCAAACCTACACTATCGTAGGCGCGGAGAATCGATCCCGGGTGGGGTGGTGCTACCTGCCTCCTGTGGACTTATGACTGCCACTAGACCAAGGTCACTTCCCCTGCAGACATATCTATTTAGATTGCACTAATTTGTTTAAAGGTCTATTTCAAACACATCTTAAATACATATTAATATTGAGATCTCCTCCTTACCATTTAAAAAAAAGATCTCATAAATATACTCCGTTATTAAGACAAGGAAAATCGTATAAATATATTATTATGAATAAAAATAAGTAAACATTACATGTATCATTTTTGTTTTCTTCCCCTTTAATACTTTCGGTTTATACTACTTTTTAATTGGATTACTAATTGGCTAATTGCTTGAAATTTGCTTCAAATTTGTGATTTCGAGCTTAATTAATATTACCTATAATTAGGCCCCCTCCATACGAAAAACTGTTTCCGTTTTTTGAATTTTGAATCAATAATAAATCACTACAGTACTTGAAAAGTCCAAAAGAAACGTAAAACATTAAGGTCAACTCAATAGATAAAATCCAAATATGGCAAAAACATTGAGAAACCCGAAAGTTTTTTTTGGTTTTAGTTGAAATTTAGTCCATGGAAAACGGCATAAACAAGAATATGCATAAACAACACTGTCTTTTTTCTTCTATGATGTCTTGATGTGTCTTCCACCTCATGACGTATAAGTTGAATCGTTACACGCGATAAAATATAAGAGGACTCCATTTTAAAGGTCAGAGGCACGTTTAAGAACTTCCGCATATGTCGCATTCTAAGTCACACAATCATCGAGTGAAACCAACCTAAGTACGTAACATGATGGTTCAGGAATATTAAACTAATTATAAAAGCATCCGTGCAACGCACGGGCCTCACCCTAGTTTTATATATACTTTCTAACAACTTTAACCGATGATTGAGAAAGATAATTTTACTCATTAAAGACTAATATGTTATGTGAACCTCTTGCATGTATGTTAATGCATGTGTAGGTGTTTTTCAAGACGAAGGTGTATCATCCACACATCAACAGCAATGGAAGCCTTTCCCTTGACATATTGACTACATATTATTGGAGTCATTCCTTTACCATAGCCAGTGTATGAATGCTTGCTTTAAATGTTTGTTTAAGCTGAAGTAATCAATGTTTCTCGAGTGATCGACCTAATGTTTCTTGACTTATTAGGTCCTGACATCCATTGCTTCGTACTTGGATGATGCCAATTCTGATGAGCCTCTTGTAAGAGAGATTGGTGATCTGTACAAGAGGGATAAGGCTCAGTACGAGGCAAATGCAAGAAGTTGGACCAAGATGTATGCTATGGGATGAACACTATATTGTTTGTAACCATCCCTCTAAGTGTTAAACTGAAACCTAAATATTTAAAAAGCGTTATCTGGCCATAAAGGAAATTACATTACTAATAAAGTTTTATTTTGTGATACAAAATCACAATATGTTTATTATCGTAATTACTTAAGCATCACAATAGGTTCACCAATAGGAACAGATGAAAATCTTATTAATTAATGTCTATCAATAAATATAGATTCTATTTGTATATAAGTGATCTCTCTATATACATAAGAGTAGGTTCATTGCACAAATAATTAAAAAAAATACAAAAGTAAAAGAGAGATTTAGAAAAACACTCATCTTATTAAAATCTGACTAAAAAGTAGTCACATGTAGATCAGGGAAGAGACTCCGTGTCATGGTGTCAACTTAATTAAAGTAATAGTTAGGCCTGGGCATACGGGTATTCGGTTCGGGTCCAGGTTCGGGTCCTAACGGGTACATGTTCCAACGGGTATACATAAATTGGATCCATTTAAGTACATGTAATGTTTCGGGTCGGGTACATGTTCGGGTCCAGGTTCTACCCAAAATACCCGAATTTTTACAGGTTTCTTTTGGGTATAGGTTTCGGGTACATGTTTCAGGTATTTTTACCCAAAATTGTAAAAAACCTGAACTTAAAAAGATTGTATAATTGTGTTTATCCAAAAATAAAAACCAAAGTTCAAACTTCAAACTTCAAGGTGAAAAACAAATTAAACATCAAATTCAAAATGCAAAGTTCAAACTCAAAGTTATAAAATATGAAATGTCTTGTACTCTTGAATCTTGTCTTTTATTAAGTAACATGTTCCTCTTCGGGTACATGTTTTTACCCAGACCCGAACCTGTACCCACGGGTATGGTCAAAACATACCCAACAGGTTCCACCTCTAATTTCGGTCCGGGTTCAGGTTCGATTCTTACAGGTTCGGGTCCAGGTTCGGGTCTACAGATTCAGGTTAATATGCACAGACCTAGTAATAGTCATTTTCAATTGATTTTAAGTATATACTTAAAAGAATCTAAATAACTAGAATAAAATAAAATTGGTTTTCCATGTACAAACCATAAGTGAAGAGTGCCTACCAAAAAGGAAACGATAGGTAAAGAGTATAAACATCTTATTATATAAAAGTGAGCGTGTTTAATTATAACTCACCAGATCGTGACACGTGTCACAATTAATTTAGATCGCGACATTTGTCTTTTTAAAATAAAGAATCTTCTTAAAAAAAAAAGAATGAAAACACCTTAAAAAAATGGAAATCTTTTAAATTAAACACTCAATGTTGTTAAAATAATGTTTAAGAAAAAAAAAATTTTAAAAGAAGAAAAAAAAGAAAGGAAAAATGTTAATAATGTTTAGGAAAAAAAGAAGAAAAATTATAACTCACCAAATCGTGACACGTGTCACAATTAATTTAATTAATTTAGATCGCCACATTTGTCTTTATTAAAATAAGGAATCTTGTTAAAAGAATAGTAAAAAAGAAGAAAGAAAACACCTTAAAAATGAAAATCTATAAATTAATCCGAAATATAGAAAAATAAAATAACCAAAAATTAGGAAAATAACATAGAAACAAAAATTAAGAATATTTTAAGAAATGATCAATAAAAAAATAGAAATAAGAAAAAATAAAAACGTAAAATTACTTGAGAAAATAAAGAAAATATTTATGATAACTTATTTGTTATCATCATGGATCCACTATCTAATTATTAATTTAAAATAAATGTTTTTCATGTAAATAACAAAAGCAATGTAATAAAATAAAAAATGTGTTATTTTATTTCTTAATAGATTAAAAAGTAAAAATCACTTATTTACTATTACCATATATTGTTGTGTCTTTTGTATATATTTGTTAATAAAATAACGAGTATAATATTAGTTTTCGTTTAAATCTAACTATAACTATACAAATTTACTAACAATATTAAAATATAATTATAAAATGTTTTTATGAATTTTGTCCGCATATTACGCGGGATTTCATCTAGTAACTCATAATTAAAGACTTTCTGTTTTGAAACATTATATAGGCATAAAAGATAATTTAACTATAATTTGTTTTAAAGAAACTAAAGGGGTCTTTTAGTAAAAGTAATAATTCAGGAAATATTTGCGTGTCTTTTTTGATGTCTTAAAATATTTTAATTAAGACATTGTGTAAGTAGCTGGATTTATGGGGCTAGGGATTTGAAAAATAAAATAGTATAAACATAAGTAGGGTCGGCCCAATGTTTTTGGATGCCCTACGCCAAAAAAAAATATTTTTTTCTTATGTCTATATAAAATACTTAAAATTTGTTTTAATAACAAAAAATGATATATGAACAATTTTTTAATATATTCATTTTATAAAATACATCCATTTATAAAGATGTATCTATATCCCTTTTGAAAAAATCATAAAATGCTAAATACTGAATTCAAATAAAAGTAAATAATTTTCAAAGTATTGTAAGAGAAAATTTAATTTCTGAAAGTAGTATTAAAATGTTTAGTTTTATGAAACTCTCTAAAAAAATTCCAAACAATTTGCGAAAAAACAATAAAATCCAACAAAAGGTATAATCAAAAGTAAAAACTAAATCAATCTTTTTTTCTTTCTTCTCTTCCTCTTCTTCAATATGAATCATTTTTTCTTTTCATTCAAAATCCCACAAAAATAAGGAAAACTAACAAAAATGAATCTTATAAAAAAATTTAACAACTTTTTTTACATAAAAATTATTTTTTCGTGCTAAAACATGCCCCTAAAATCCCGGATGCCCTAAGCCACCGGTTCACTTGCTTGCCGTCTGGGCCGGCCCTGAACATAAGTCATGTACAACACTTTATTACATGTTACAAGAATAAAGATTATAGTTTAGGTTTGAACAACATAAAAATTGGTTTGAAGAGCATAAAAATTGGTTTTCCTAGCTAGATAGTGTTTGGGCAAAAGTTAGCGATCCGTTAGAAGAACCACGGAATTCGATAACGGTTAATACTACTAGAATCGGTTTGAATTGGATGTCTTTATTAATCGATCAAAGAATACAAAAGAAGAGGAATATGATTTAAGATCTAGACTTAGAACAATCTAGAGCTTATAATCGAATATTCTCCTTAAAAGCAAGTGCTTATGTCGAAAAGTGTATGTGAAAGTCGATATGAATGAATATGCCCCCTCTAGGTCTTCTAGCTTCTTCTCTTTATATAGAGGTCTTTAGGTCAATGAGCTTCCTTTTCCTTTTATGAATAGGAATTGACATGTTTCCATTTATTGACCTTTTTCCTTTTATTTAGATATTTTCCTAGATTCTCTCCTTAATGAATATTTAAGAGAATCTAGTAATATATCTTTTCCATTTTACCTTATGTCGATAATTAAGCCCAAATAAAGCCCAATATCAACTAAAGCAGGCCGGTTCCGATATTGCCGCTGATTCCGTTTGGCCGGTCCGATCTGCCGTCAACCCGGTCCGATTCTGTCGCCGGTTAAACCTTAACCGAGATGATTAAATTTATCCCCAACAGTTTGCCCCCAGCTTTGCTCTTCTTTGACTCCGGATAAGAAGGGGAAAGTAGCTTGTCGAGGATGAATTTAAGAGCTTCGTATTTGTCTTGATCGGTGACGAATTGATCTTCCACAAACTTATACTTCTTGTTCAATCGCAATTCCAAATGTGGCCTTCTATCAACGTCTTGGGTCTCTTCTTTGAATTTGGGCTTTATTTTCGGGCCCAAATCCCGCGAAATGTCCTTTTTGTTGACCTAAGGATATTTTTCGCGTTTCGTCTACTTCATTTTCTTCCGCGGCGGTCCTTTCATCTTCTTTCTCAAGATTTTCTTTCACCTTCTCCATACCCAGTCAGATAAAGCTTGGTATCGTCTTCGCCGGTGATAGAGTCTGCGATTTCTTCGTCTTGTCATCAGGTGAGCATCTTTGATTTCTCCTATCTTTCTTCTTCTTTGCATGTCATCGCTTGATTGGGACCCAACTACTGCTATCGTGCCCTTCGATCCTGAAGCTATGAATCTTTCGAATGATTCATCCGTTCGGGAGCGTCTAAAATCGCGGCGATCCACCAGATCCGACCGTCGTTGCCTTCGTGACGCGATAAAAGTCGAGGACTCCGGTTCTTCGCAAGATCCGCCGATAGATTCCAAGAAGAACCCTAAATCTTCCACCACCATGAACTCGGTGGCTCGCATCTCCGGGACCTTTGGTCTCCCTATTTCCTCGTTTGAGGATTCCCAACGCGGCGGAGCGCCCGATGGATGCCGGTCCAGAGGAGATTGTGGTGTATGAGGCTCTGTTCAGCTATGGGTTCCGCGGAGTTGTTCCTTCGCTAGTTGCGGCGATATCCCGCTATCTTGGTCTATCTCCGGGCGGCTTTCTCCAATGGTGTGGAGAATGCCGATGGCACTTGAGGTGATGGGCAATTTGAATTCCATCGAGGTATCGGTGGCCTCCGTCCCGTACGCCTTCTATTTCAAACCCTATGCGGGTGATATCAATCGCTATCACCTCCATCCTCGTCGTAATCTAGCGTTGGTGACTAACCCTGAGATTGGTGATCAAGGCGCATCGGAGAAGACTTGGCGTCGTCGTTTCTTGTTCTTATCGGTTGGACCTGCTCCAAATTTTTCAACCGCGTGGTCCTATTCTGGTGGGTGCTTTTATTTCTCTGATCTTGTAAGTTTGCTGACTTCTCCTTATTGTTCTTTTGTTGTTTGTTTGCAGATATTAGCCATTTGAACAAAGGTGACGACGCCGTCGGGAAAAAGATCATAGAGCAAATGTTAGAGATCCCATCTCGAACGGAGATCCCTTGAATTTCTTTCAAGCCACCTTGCCTTGGAACACAAGTGCCATCTGGGGTAAGTTTTCACTCCATCTTTAAGTTCTTCCTTTAACATTGATTTTCGAGGATGACACATTGTTTGTTAGATTGTAACATGTCTGAGAGTCAACGAGCATCCGCCCCGATCCCTTTGAACTTTTTCTCGCCGCTTCGGGGAGGTTAGCCGAGATGGGAGGATCCGTCAACGCCTCCGAGAGTCAAGCAAAGGTCGCCGAGGTTCCGAGGAGTGGAACGGTGGCCGCGGCGGCAAACGCAAAGCTGGACGGAGTTCATGCGGTCCCGTGGAGGGTCGTAGGGTGAAGGTATCTCCTTCGTCAGGTGGTGAACTTGGCAGCTCCCAATCTTCCTCTCGGTAGGCAAGATAAAGAATAAACTCCTGTCATGGGACATGGAATCCATTGCCGAGGTGGGTGCCGAGTTAGCCACTGATGAAGTCTGCCGTTCTCTCCTTAAGGTAAAAGTCTCCGTGTAATTGAAACCTTTTATGAGCATCGTTTAAACCTCTTTGGTTTTGCTGCCTGTAGGTGATGTTCTCTTTTAGCAACATGGAGGCCAAACTTGCTGAAGCTGTGGAGGAGTCTTCCAAGGATCATGAGGCCTCCGTCTATATGAGAGAAAGGTACGAGGTGGAGAAGAAAAGAGGAGAGGATCAGCTCGCCGCCATTGGTGCCGGGGACAAGGAGATAATAGATCTCAAGGACTCCATAGCCGGATGTGAGCAGTGCTAAGGAGGGTCTCCAAAAAAGAGTTGCTGATCCGGAAAGGGAGGATGAGCTCAAAGACGAGGAGGTGAAGTCGCTGAAGAGGAGGAATGAGTTGCTTCAAGCTGAATACGACTTCTTCCTTGGTGGGTCTGCGGTTATAACCCGGTGGGAGACGGTGAAGGAGTATCTGGTCGGGCAGCATTTGTCGTGGGACCTTGAGAGCCTTGATCGCCGTTATGCCCAAGTGGTGAAGGCTCGGCACAGTTCAAGGGTCCGCTCGCTCCGGAGGTGATTGAGTCGCCGATGGCGTTTAGCGATACTCCTCCGTCTTGATCCTCGTCTATCTAAAAACATTAATTTTGTTTTGTGGTCCATCCGTGAGATGGGCCATCTTTAAATCGTTAAGTGGGCCGCTCAAACTTTCGTTGATCATAGCGGACCCTTATGTTTTTGCCCTTGGCGGGCTTTTTGGATTTTGCCCCTGAGGCTAAACTTGCTTTTTCGGTTATCTTTTTGTTTTTGAGCTTTCGATAAGTTTGAACTGTATCTTTTGAGCGTCAAATCCGTTTAGATGCACCGACCAAATTAATGCCTTGTTAGATTGTCCGTCGCTGACCATCTTAAATCCGGATGGATCCGACGAGGTCGGTCACCCTTCATCTCTAAGTGGTGAATATGCTATCTCTCATGGAGATTCTATTCGCTGGCTGTTTTTAATGCGTATGGGACCGCGGGGGTCGACCATTTATTGGACGAGATCTCGGAGATTCGATCGTCATTAATAGTGGACCAGTTAAGGGTCTCGGCGCTGTGTTAACCGTACAGAGCCTGTCGGGTGAGTCGGTTAAGTTTTGCCGAGCCTTTGTGCTTGTACATTGCTTTGGATGGGATCCGTAGATCGGCCATCTCAGTGTGGTTTCGGCGAGGTCCCGTCAGACCCGTACGCCCAAGAGGGCGACTAATGTGCGTTGCTGATTTTATACTTTCGAGGAAGGTCATTAACGCACAATTAGCCTCCGCCTTGTCGACTGTGCGGTTCAGGCAACCTGGCGGCAGTCTTATGGAGCGAGGTGCCGTCGCACCCGTACACTCGGCTATTAGGTTACATGCCCGCGTACAATAACTCTAACTTTTGCCTGGTCCTAACGTGGTCCGGAAACCCGTATGGAACCCTTCTAGCGTTCGATTTACATTGACACAGTCTGTCGTGATGTGTTCGGCTAGGATTGGCCTACGCGGAGTAGGGCTTTTGGCCTATGCGGAATAGGGCTTTTGGCCTACGCGGAGTAGGGCTTTTGGCCTATGCGGAATAGGGCTTTTGGCCTACGCGGAGTAGGGCTTTTGGCCTACGCGGAGTAGGGCTTTTGGCCTATGCGGAATAGGGCTTTTGGCCTACGCGGAGTAGGGCTTTTGGCCTATGCGGAATAGGGCTTTTGGCCTACGCGGAGTAGGGCTTTTGGCCTATGCGGAATAGGGCTTTTGGCCTATGCGGAATAGGGCTTTTGGCCTACGCGGAGTAGGGCTTTCGGCCTACGCGGAGTAGGGCTTTTGATTTTTGAGTTCAAAGGATAGATATCCCTTGCCCCCGAAAATCTTGGCGAGAAATTCGCCTTTGGGGTTATTCTCGTTGGCGAAATTCTCGGCGAGGTTTTTAGCTAAAAGATATAAAAGTATAGAATTTAAAAAATAGTTTAAGTATACATGACCTTTTGCGGGCGTGGCCCGTTTATTAGAAGAAATATCTCTTGAGATGCAAAGCGTTCCAACTCGTTGGTGAGTCTTTTTCCGTCTTTGTCTTGGAGTGAGTAGGCTCCGGCTCCACAGATTTTAACGATTTGGTATGGGCCTTCCCGCTTGGTCCTAGCTTTCCGGCTTCTTTCTCCATTGTGTTTTGGAATACTCGCCTTAAGACCCATCGACCCGGTTTGAAGGTTCTCGTCCTCACCTTTTTGTCGTATGACCTGGCTACGTCTTGTTGGTAACACCGTTTCTTATTTGCGCGGCTTCTCGTTTCTCGTCGAGCAAGTCGAGATCGAGCGCCATTGCTTCGTTGTTACTTTCCTCATCGGGATTTTCAGTACGGCTGGTCCGCACACTTATCTCGATGGGTATCACCGCGTCCATTCCATAAACGAGTGAGAAAGGTGTTTCGCCGGTGGAGACCTTTGAGGTTGTTCTCGTAGGCCCATAAGACCCCGTGGAGTTCCTCGGCCCATTTTCCTTTAGCACTCTCTAATCTTTTCTTAAGGAGCTTGACGATGGTTTTGTTCGAGGCTTCGGCCCGGCCATTGGACTGCGGATGTCCGGGTGTTGCGAAGCTTAATTTGATTTTCCGGTCTTCGCGTGCTTTTGAAGTTGTTGCTTGTGAACCGTGGCCCATTGTCGGTCACTATCTCGTGGGGAATGCCGAACTTGCAGATTATATTCCTCCATACGAAGCCGCGAATCTCTTTGTCGGTTATCCGACCGAGTGCTTCCGCTTCTATCCACTTGGAGAAATAGTCGGTCATCACCAATAGAAAGACTTTCGACCTCGGTGCCGTGGGAAGTTTGCCAACTATATCCATGCCCCACTTCATGAATGGCCGGGAGCACCGATAGTTTTTAGGTTCTCCGGCGGAAGTTTGGATACGGTGGCGAACCTTTGGCATTTGTCGCATCTTTTGACGAACATGGTTGCGTCGTGATTCATCGATTTCCGGTAATATCCGGCTCGCATGGTCCGGAGGACTAGACTTCGGCCCCGAATGGTTTCCGCACTCGCCGAATGCAGCTCTAGCGGGACTTGTTGAGCCTCGGCGGTGCCGATGCACTTGAGATATGGTCCCGAGTATGATCGGCGATACAACGCTCCGCGAATGAGGCCGAACCGAGCCGCTTGTCGTTTAATCCTTCGGCATTCTCGCTCTTTCCAGTGGCAGCGTTCCATATCTCAGATATTCCACAAGGGGAGTCATCCAGCATCTGGCTCCACTTATTTCGTTGATCGGGATCGCATCGAGATCTCTTTGCGTTGCCGGCCACTGTAATACTAGCAGTGGCACATTCGTCGGTGAATCGGTTTTGAAAGATGATCCGAGGTTGGCGAGAGCGTCCGCTTGCCCGTTCTCTTCTCGAGGGATTTGAGTGATTTTGCGCCTATTGAACCTTTTTTCGAGCCGTTTGACTATCGCTAAGTATCCGATCATGCTTGAGTCCTTGGCTTGATAGTCACCCTCGCCTTGGCTAACGACCAACCGCGAGTCACTATAGATCTCTATTTCTTTGACTCCTAGATCGCATGCTAGAGATAGACCTGCGATTAACGCTTCATACTCCGCCTCGTTATTTGTCGCTCGGAAGCTGCATCGGATCGCCCTTGAGATGGTGTTTCCGATAGGGGAGGTCGGTGTTAGTCCCGTGCCGATCCTCGTACGTTGCTGGATCCGTCCACATAAAGTTTCCATGTCCTCGTTACCACCGTTTTCCTAATGTGTTCACTTCCTTCTGAACCTCCGAGAGCATCTTTGGTGTAAACTCGGCCACGAAATCAGCGAGGACTTGTGACTTGATGGCGGAGGTTGGTCGATAGATCACGTCGTATTCGCCGAGTTCTATAGCGTATTTGGCCAATCTTCCCGAGATATCCGGTTTGTGGAGAACACTTTTGATCGGATGCGATGTCACCATGATAATTGGATGCGACTGGAAATACGGCCGTAACTTCCTCGCTGCCACAACCAAGGCGAGAGCCAATTTCTCGAGATGAGAATATCGGGTCTCGGCTTCTAGCAAGGATTTGCTGACGTAATAGACCGGATGTTGTTTTCCACTTTCTTCTCGCACTAGTACCCCACTTACTGCGTGTTCTGACACGGCTAGATATAGGAGTAGTGCCTCGTTGGTCTTTGGCTTTGACAGTAGCGGTGGAGAAGTTAGATAGTCCTTGAGTTGTTTAAGGGCTTCGTCACATCCTTCGTTCCACGCGAATCCCTTCGGCTTCTTGAGAGCCTCGAAAAACGGATGAGATCTGTCGGACAGTCTAGAGATGAATCGGCTAAGGGTCGCCATTCTTCCCGTAAGTCTCCGGACTTCCTTTATGTTTCGCGGTGGTGGAATTGTCCGGATGGCCCCGATCCGATCGGGGTTCGCCTCAATGCCCCGATGTGTGACAATGTATCCCAAAAACTTCCCCGAGCTTACGCCGAATGAGCACTTAGTCGGATTGAGCTTCATGTTGTATTTCCTTAACGTGTCGAACGCTTGGCGTAGATGCACGATGTGATCGTCGGCAACCAATGATTTTACGAGCATATCGTCGATGTATACCTCCATGGTGTGGCCAATCTGGTCGGCGAACATCGCGTTCACCAGCCTTTGATAGGTTCTTCCAGCGTTTTTCAATCCAAAGGGCATTACCTTGTAGCAATATATGCCCCTGGAGGTCATGAAGGCCGTCTTCTCCCGATCCCGGGGTGCATCGAATTTGATTATACCCGCCGAAGGCGTCCATGAAACTTAGCAGTTCGTGGCCGGCCGTTGCGTCTACCGCTTGTCAATGTGAGGCAAAGGAAAAGGATCCTTTGGGCACGCCTTATTTAGGTCGGTGAAGTCTATGCGTACTCTCCACTTACCGTTTTTCTTTCGAACGACGACCACATTAGCTAGCCGCCGGGTATTTCACCTCGCGGATGAATCCGGCTTTGAGTAAGTTGTTCACTTCGTCGTTGACAATGAGATCGCGATCCGGCGCAAACTTCCTTCTTTTCGCCCGATCGGCCGATGATCGGGATCGACCCGTAGACGATGGGTGATGATCTCGGGATCGATGCCCGGCATGTCCGCATGCGACCAGGCGAAACAATCGGCGTTCGATCTCGAAAGTCGATGAGTTTCGACGCACGTCTTTCGGTAGTTTTGACCCAATGTTTACCTTGCGCTCCGTATTGGCTTCATCCAATGGGATCTCATCTATTTGCTCTACATCGGCTCCTCTCCGTAGAGCTCGATACCTCTTTCGTCGTTGACGGACCCTCTATCCGCATGGTCGTCCCCGTTTTTCCTTTGAGCGTAGTTTGGTAGCGAGGATCGCGAGTTCTCCCGGTCACCTTTTATCTTCCTCACACCCCAGGGTGTCATAAACTTTATTGTCGATGGAATGTGGATGGCACGGCTTTCATGTCATGGATCCAAGGTCTCCCCACTATGGCGTTATAGGCCGACGTGCAATCCGTAACGAGAAATTTGGTTTGCTTGTTGACTCCCTCGGTGTAGACGGGTAGGGTTATCTCACCCACAGTACCGTTTCACCTCTCCACCGAATCCTACCGAGTGGTTGCCCCGGAGACAATTTTTGATTCGTCGAGGCCCATCTCCTTGTATGCGGCCAGGAACGAATGTTTGCCGAGCTTCCATTGTCGACCAGAATTCTCTTTATCGTGCAATTTGCCACCGACAAAGTAATGACGAGGGCGTCATGATGAGGAGTCATCATCTCTTCACCCTCCTCGGCGGTGAAGGTAATTGCGTTGATCGATTGGTCGGTGGTTATTTCCATCGTGGTCTTTTGGAAATTTCTCGCAACCCTCGTATTCCTTTTGGCAGCCGAATGCGATATCCCACTAACCTCTGAGCCACCGGATATGACGTTAATCACCCGATCCTGTCTCGGTGGAGATTTAGGTTTCTCTTTGGCCCCTTCTTGCTCGGGGTTCTGGGTGTTCGGCCGTCCCCGAGCTCTGTCAGACAGGAATTCTTTGAGGTGTCCTCTCTTGATTAGATCGTTTACCTCCATCCTGAGGGCGACGCAATCTTCGGTGCGATGCCCGTGGTCACTGTGGAAATCGCACCACTTCCGCGTGTCTCGTCTTTCGGGTCCCCCCTCATCTTCTCGAGGCCATCCGACCGCGTCTCCCATCCTTCCCAAGGCGCGGACCGCTCTTGACCTTGGATAGACAAACCGCCCGCGTTGGGCCATGAGTTATCTCGGTATCCTCCGGCTCCTATATGGGCGATTGGTCGATGGGAATTACTTCGACGAGGGTCCACCCGAGGTCGCAGTATGGTTTGTCGTCTCGAGGAGCTCTCTCGTGTCGGACGATCCTTGAGTCGACTCTGGGGGGAAGAGATTTCCTTTGAGATGGATCCTCTTCCCACTTGATCTGAGCCCATGCTCTGCTCAGAACATCTTCCATCGTCTTTGGACGATACTTGGTGAGTTCCTTATAGAGATCGCCGGTCACCAAGAGTCCTCTCTTGAAAGCGTATATGGCCGTTGACACATTACATGCTGGGATATTCACCTTTTCCCCGTTGAATCGTCCTACATATGCCCGAAGGGGCTCCCCGCTTCTTGGACGATTTCATAAAGGTCGTCGGCGTTTTTCTCTATGCGGCGGCCGCTTGCGAATTGCTCTATAAACTCCGTCACCGGCCGGCAAAGGATTCTATTTCGCCGTTGGCGAGATTGACGAGCCACCGGAGCGCGGGTCCTCGTTAGGCTTGATCCGAAACCTTTGCACATGACGGCTTCCCTTGACTCGGGGGAATTGTCAAGGTGAGCATCCGTTGCTTGTACAAGGCCACGTGATTGTCGGGGTCGGTAGAGCCATCGTACATCTTCATTGACGGGAAGGCGAACTTTCGGGCATCTCTACCATGGCTATCTCGTCTATGAAGGGCGAATCGGCGTAGGAGTAGCGGTCGGGACGTCTTATAGGTGGAGCTACTCCTGGCATCCGCTCGATCATCGATTCGAAAGCGTTGAGCTTTTTCTCGATGACGGAATCTATGTAGGCGTGATCCCTTCCGAGACCGGATCCGTTGCGATCTAGATCGTCGGTGTGCCGATCGTCGGAGAAAGCAGGTCTTTCCTCCGTCGTCTGATGTTCCGCCCTTGATCGGAATAACCTCATCGGCCGGATGGGGGTAACGAGATTCTGTCGGGAAGCGGATCTCTGACCCTGGGTGCTGAGATTAGCGCTTTGCCCCCGAAGTCGAAGATTATCCTCTTCCACCGAGCAAGCCTTTCGTTGCTTGCCCGAAGTTGTTCGTTGACGGCATCCACCCGTTGCTGAGCGTGTTCGTCAAGAACGGTGTAGTAGGTTGCTCCGTTATCGCTCATCGTAGCGCTATACTTCTGCCCCTCTCTCTAGCGCCAAACTGTTTGGGCAAAAGTTAGCGATCCGTTAGAAGAACCACGGAATTCGATAACGGTTAATACTACTAGAATCGGTTTGAATTGGATGTCTTTATTAATCGATCAAAGAATACAAAAGAAGAGGAATATGATTTAAGATCTAGACTTAGAACAATCTAGAGCTTATAATCGAATATTCTCCTTAAAAGCAAGTGCTTATGTCGAAAAGTGTATGTGAAAGTCGATATGAATGAATATGCCCCCTCTAGGTCTTCTAGCTTCTTCTCTTTATATGAGGTCTTTAGGTCAATGAGCTTCCTTTTCCTTTTATGAATAGGAATTGACATGTTTCCATTTATTGACCTTTTTCCTTTTATTTAGATATTTTCCTAGATTCTCTCCTTAATGAATATTTAAGAGAATCTAGTAATATATCTTTTCCATTTTACCTTATGTCGATAATTAAGCCCAAATAAAGCCCAATATCAACTAAAGCAGGCCGGTTCCGATATTGCCGCTGATTCCGGTTTGGCTGGTCCGATCTGCCGTCAACCCGGTCCGATTCTGTCGCCGGTTAAACCTTAACCGAGATGATTAAATTTATCCCCAACAGATAGTGTTGTGGGGATAAAACGGTTAGGTGTTTAATTCGAAGACGATGTGAAGTGTGGGTCGGAGAATTCCGTTTATTTTAAAACTGTTTGTTTGAGCTGGGAGCTGGGAAACTACAAGTTGGCGAGCTGGAAAGCAGACGAGCTCAGTGTCGGGGAACTGGGGACATACGAGCTTAGTGTCGGCGAATCGGGGAGCTGAAGAGCTGGCGAACTGGGGAGCGGACGAGCTGGATGTCGGCGAACTGGGAGTAGACGAGCTGAATGTCGGCGAACTGGGAGCAGACGAGTTGAATGTCGGCGAACTGGGAGCAGATGAGCTGGATGTCGGCGAACTGAGAGCAGACGAGCTGAAAGTTGGCGAACTGGCGAGTTGGGAGTTCGGTGCTGACGAACTGGGGAGCTGACGAACTGGGGAGCTGACGAACTCAATGTCGGCGAACTGGGGACATGTTGAGCTGAAGTTGGGAGCTGTCGAACATAATGTCGGCGAACTGAGGACATGTTGAGCTGAAGTTGGGAGCTGGGAGCTACGACGAGCTGGCGAACAGGGAACTGACGAACTGGGGAGCTGACGAACTCAATGTCGGCGAACTGGGGACATGTTAAGCTGAAGTTGGGAGCTCACAAACTCAATGTCGGCGAACTGGGGACATGTTGAGCTGAAGTTGGGAGCTGGGAGCTACGACGAGCTGGCGAACTCGGGAGCTGGCGACCTTGATGTCGGCGAACTGGAGGTAGACAAGTTGGATGTCGGCGAACTGGGAACAGACGAGCTGAATGTCGGCGAACTGGAGGTAGACGAGCTAGATGTCGGCGAACTGGAGCTACGACGAGCTGGCGAACAGGGAACTGACGAACTAGGGAGCAGCTGAACACTCTGTCGGCGAACAGGGAGCTGACGAACTGGCGAACAGGGAACTGACGAACTCAGAGAGAAAAATATTGCTGATTGTTTCTCTCTCTAAATTATCTCTCTAAATTCTCTCTCTAAAAGTTGTCCTCCTCTTTTTGTGAGTTTGTCTCTTTATTTATAGAGTTCTTCCTTTGAGTCAAATGAGACTTTCCAAACGGCTCGGGCCTTGATGGGCTTAAGCCCACCACTAACATTAGTCCCTCCCCTAGTTCGATATACGAGATCGCGAGAGGGAGAAGTCGAATTTCAAGTGTTGGTCTTGGCGCGCTTGGAAATTCTCTTTGTCCATTCGTCAGCGAGCTGACGAATAGGCTTTTCAGTATGAACTGTTCTTCGAATGATGCGAGGTGGTACTCGACTTTTCAGTTCGAACTATTCTTCGATTAATGCGAGGTACTCGACTTTCGTGGTTTCGGATTGGGCCACTGCAAGTGTTGAACATTGGGTTCGTGTTGATTCTTCCTTGCAAAATAGTGGATGATCAGTCCACTGTACTTTCAGTAAGTGGCTAATTAGTTTTGCGGAATAGACCCGCTTAGAGATAGAGCGCGGAGCCCGTTAAAAATCTAAGCGGAGAGCTTGTGTGACCGAACTTTAAGTTCGTTATTGTCTGAGCGCTAAGCTCGTGTTTCCTGAGTTCGGAACTCGTTTTAAGGAAAAATATTTTTATTTATATTTATAGATGTGCTTTTAGAAAAGTTGCGTACGTACCCAAAAAAGGGATCAAACCATTCGTTATTCGATTTACAATAGATATGTATATATATATATATATATTATTTTATATATATATATATATTTTTTTTTTGCGTATTGTTGAATGTCGGAGCGTTTTTATTGCGCTTTTAAATAAGTGACTAAGTATAAGAGAAAAGGGTTTAGTCGTACCTCGAGTGGGGTTAACCGGTTGTAGTTCGCGCGCGAAAAGCGTTGCTCGCGTTGAACTCGTTTCTTGTTTATTGTGAGGCATTGCGAGTTGTCGTTTGCGTGAAGGGATTCTCCAGAATGGCTCCACGGTGGACGCCAAATGTTGTGGGGATAAAACGGTTAGGTGTTTAATTCGAACTCGATGTGAAGTGTGGGTCGTAGAATCCCGTTTATTTGACAACTGTTTGTTTGAGCTGGGAGCCGGGAAACTGCAAGTTGGAGAGCTGGAAAGCAGACAAGCTCAGTGTCAGCGAACTGGGGACAGACGAGCTTAGTGTCGGCGAACTGGGGAGCCAACGAGCTGGCGAACTGGGGAGCTGACGAGCTGGATGTCGCCGAACTGGGAGCAGACGACCTGAATGTCGGCGAACTAGGAGCAGACGAGCTAAATGTGGGACAAATTGGAGCAGACGAGCTGGATGTCGGCGATCTAAGAGCAGACGAGCTGAAAGTTGGCGAACTGGCGAGCTGGGAGTTCAGAGCTGACGAACTGGCGAGCTGACGAACTCAATGTCGGCGAATTGGTGACATGTTGAGCTGAAGTTGGGAGCTGACGAACTCAATGTCGGCGAACTGGGGATATGTTGAGATGAAGTTGGGAGCTGGGAGCTACGACAAGCTCGCGAGCTGGCGAACAGGGAACTGACGAACTGGGGAGCTGGCGAACTCAATGTCGGCGATCTGGGACATGTTGAGCTGAAGTTGGGAGCTGGGAGCTACGACAAACAGGCGAACTGGGGAGCTAGCGACCTTGATGTCGGCGAACTGGAGGTAGACGAGCTGGATGTTGGCAAACTGGGAGCAGACGAGCTGAATGTCGGCGAACTGGAGGTAGACGAGCAGGATGTCGGCGAACTGGGAACATGTTGAGCTGACGTTGGGAGTTGGGAGCTGACGTTGGGAGCTGGGAGCTACGACGAGCTGGCGAGCTGGCGAACAGGGAACTGACGAACTGGGGAGCAGCTGAGCTTTGTGTCGGCGAACATGGAGCTGACGAACTGGCGAACAGGGAACTGACAACTCAGAGAGAAAAATATTGCTGATTGTTTCTCTCTCTAAATTATCTCTAAAAGTTGTCCTCCTCTTTTTGTGAGTTTGTCTCTCTATTTATAGAGTTCTTCCTTTGAGTCAAATGAGACTTTCCGAGCGGGCCGGGTCTTGATGGGCGTAAGCCCACCACTAACAGATAGCTTGAATAATCTAAGTTATGTATGTTACATACATATGTTACATAATGTAAATAGAACAACTAAAAAGCTTTCTGATTTAGAATTTAGAACAAATAAAAAAGCTTTATGTTTTGACGTGTTTTGAGTATGCATGGAACAAATCCACTGATATCAAAACATATCTATACGCCTAATTTTATTTTATGTGGCCTTTAAATACATAAAAACTCTCCTGGTCGTACGACCGTACTGATTAGAGTCTTAGTGATCTCATGTTTAATAGGGTTTTTTTTAGTAAAAATAACAATTGAAACTCATGTAAATGTGACATGTGGCAAAAATAAGTCATTTGCGTGTCTTTTTGTATTTTCGAAACAAACCAAATATGAAAATTAAATGAAAATGATTTAGATTATTGAATGGTTTTTTGATATTTCAAGCTTTAGGAAGGATGCGCGTAGTTGGAAGCGGAGGCGCGTCATATATGAGAAGCGAGGATGTTAAGACGCGAAAAAAAATATTTTTCTCTTTAGCTTACACGTGTTTTCGATGTGTCAATTTTTACGATTTTGTCGTTTTAACTTTATCGGCCTTAGATTGTAACAAGCCCTTGGGGTTTTAATGAAATGATAGTGTTGCGGGCGAACAATAGGAGTTAACGCTATCGCATGTTTTCATGGAGCGGGAATTTAAGTCCGCCAAATTTTAGTGGAAAAGTTAAATTTTGGCAAACATTTTTCCAATTTTCCCCTTCCCTGATCGACAATCATTTAGAACTTCAACATCTTCTATTCGACATCAAACCCTTTTTATTTTCGACATCAAACAATTTCTTTCTTCCACATCAAAAACTTTCTCTCTCCCACACCAATCGAGACCAATCTCCAACACCAATCGAGACCAAGCTCCGACACCAATCGAGACCGATCTCCAATTCAAATCTCCACAGAAATCTCCGAAACCAGTACAGACCAATCTACGAAACCAATCGAGACCAATCTCCAATTCAAATCTCCACATAAATCTCAGACACCAATAGTGACCAATCTCAAATTCAAATCTCCACATAAATCTCCGACACTAACATGTCCTAACTCGTGATTTTTTGCCTTCAATATCTCGTTTCATTTCTAATTTTAGTTTCTTGTTTCACTTTAGGGGTTTTGTTATCAATCTCGTTTTCTTGTTTCAGTTTTAGTTTCTATTTAAGTGGTATAAGTTTTATTTTCTCGACATTGTTAATGTTTCATACAAATCAAAACTGTGTGTAGTAATGGTGGACATGTCATGAGTCCATCTCAGCAGATCTGATCCTGCATATCCGAGTGGTGCTACAAAGTTTGTGGAAGATGTTGCTGCAACAATAGGTGACTGCCTCAATGTAGATCGAACACGAGTACTGATGTGGTTTTTTTATTTAGTAACAAGAGGAATGGATGAGAGTTACCATGGGGAATCACATCCATTGATATCAGGTGTAAATGATGCTTGTAATTGGAATAATGAGATTGTGGAGTTATATAAATCAACTGAATTGTTAGATGAAGAATTTGGTGAAGAGGTAGACGCGAAAGATAGAAAAGAAGATGATTTTCTTGCAAAGTTGGCTCACGTCGAGAAACCCTTATATCCAAGGTTTGTCAATTACAACGAGTTATCTGCCATTGTCACCGTCTTTACACTTAAAACAAATAATGGGTGGTTTAACAAGAGCTTCAATGATTTACTAGATACATTGTTAGAGATGTTACCCGAGGATAATGTACTACCCACAACTTTTTATGAAGTGAAGAAGTTTATGAGAACTTTTGATATGGTTTACGAGAAGATTCATGTGTGTGTAAATGACTCCGTCTTGTTTAGAAAAAAGTACAAGAAGCTTGATGCATGTCCAAAGTGCAAGGCTTCTAGATTGAAGATCAATCCACATATTGGTGAAGTTAAGAAGAATGTTCCAATGAAATTGCTTAAGTATTTTCCCATAATCCCAAGGTTGAAAAGAATGTTCGGGTCTAAAGAAATGACTATAGATTTAAGGTGGTATTTTCATAACAAGAACACTGATGGAATGATGCGACCACAAATGTCATGTGGTGGGAAATTGGTCGGATTTTACTGACGAAACATTTTCCGTCGGAAAAATCCGACCGATTTCCGACCAGTTTTTGACCAAATTACGAACGTTTAAAATTTCGTCGGAAAACGGTCGGAATGAGTTTTGGTCGGAAATTGGTCGGAAATTTTCGACTAATTGCCGACGGAAATATTTACGTTTTTTTAACCGTTGTATTGTGGTCGGAAATTGGTCGGTAATTTCCGACCAATTTCCGACCAAGACACATTCCGACCGTTTTCCGACAAAATTTTAAACGTTTTATAGCCGTTGTGAAACGGGTTCATTTTAGGTCGGAAATTGCTCGGAAATCGGTCGGAAATATCTGCTATATATATTTCACCCTCACTTTCACATTTCTCACAAATTATCTTATTCATCTCTCTATATCACAATTTCTATACAAATCATAAGTCTTGAGTTATTTTAGATCATAGATCCGGGGACGGGGTCACTTCTACTTACGGACGAATTTGCGGAGGGACTTAAACAATTTATGGAGTTTGCCGCAATTCAAGAAAAAACCGTAAGAACAGGTAAAATGTATTGTCGTTGTAGAAATTGCGATAATCTTAGAAATATTTCAGTAAAAGTAGTATGGAAACATTTATATAAAGTTGGTTTTATGCCGGGATATAAAATATGGTATTCTCATGGATAAAATAATTCGATGATAAGTTATCCTAGTCGTAGTAATGTTCAATATTATACTGATAATTTAGTTCTCCCTCCGGTAGAATAACCTATTACTTTAGATAGGATTGTGCAAATGGTAAATGATATTTTTTGGGAAAGTATTTCATCGTATGTTGGAGATCATCACGAGCCTATAATGGAGCAGCCAAATGTCGAGGCGCATAAATTCTTTGACATGCTGGATGCCGCTAAGAATCCATTATACGATGGATGTAGAGAAGGTCATTCGCCTCTTTCCGCTGCAACAAGAATGATGTCTATCAAAACGGATTACAATCTTTCCGAAGACTGTGTGGATGCTTGGGCATGATTGATCAAAGACATTCTACCTGAAGATAATATGGCACCGAGAACATATTATGAAATCGAGAAGTTGGTATCTGGTCTTGGGTACCTTATCAGATGATCGATGTTTGCGTTGATAACTGTATGTTATATTGGAGAAGGGATGAAAACCGCTCAATGTGCCGATTCTGTAAGAAGCCACGATATAAGGAAACTGGTGGAAGAGTACCCATATCTTATAAGAGAATGTGGTATTTGCCGTTAACGGATAGGTTGAAGAGGTTATATCAGTCGGAGCGCACATTAAGTTCGATGAGATGGCATGCGGAACATGCGATGTCAAATGGAGAGATAGCACATCCTTCGGATGCTCAAGCATGGAAACATTTTAAAAATGTGTATCCTAACTTCGCAAGTGACAGTCGAAACGTGTATCTCGGGTTATGTACTGATGGTTTCAACCCTTTTGGGAAGCATGAGTGACAATATTCTTTATGGCTAGTGATCGTTACGCCTTACAACCTACATCCTTCATTGTGCATGGCTAGGGAATTTTCGTTTCTATCTATTCTTGTACCTGGACCAGAGCATCCGAAGAGAGCACTTGACATATTTTTGCAGCCGTTGATATATGAGTTGAATAAGTTATGGGAGAGTGGAGCATAAACCTACGACATATCAGTGCAACAAAACTTCTTGATACGAGTTGTACTCATGTGGACTATTACTGATTTTCCTGCATATGGTATGTTATCAGGTTGGATCACACATGGACGGTTATCTTGTCCTTATTTTCAAGATAACATTGATGTTTTCCAATTGAAGAACGGACGTAAATCATGTTGGTCTGATTGTCATCGACGATTTTTACCAAACGAGCATCCTTACCGTCGGAGCACTACGTTGTTTACGACGAAGAAGAAAGTGTTTGAAGGACCCCCTAGAGAGGTAAGCGGAGAACAAATATTAACTCAACTTAGAGATTTTACAGCTGAGAAGACAGTACGTTGTGGTGGTAACGGACATCAAGTTGTGGACGGATATGGAGAACATCATAACTGGCATAAAAGATCATATTTTGGGATTTGCCTTATTGGAAGGATCATTTACTTCGCCACAACCTAGATGTTATGCACATCGAGAAGAATTTCTTTGACATCATCATGTTTACCATTATGAATGTGAAAGGAAGGACGAAAGACAACTTGAAGACCAGATTAGACTTGTCGACTATTTGTTATCGGAAGGAATTTCATGCCACAAGTCAAGGAAGATATTCGCAGCCTGTTTTTCGGTTAAATGCTTCAGCAAAACAAGAATTCTTCAACTGGATAATCGAAGGTGTTAAATTTTCGGATGGTTACTTTTCTAACCTTAGAAACAGTGTTGATCGTGGGGAAGGAAAGTTTTCAGGGATGAAGAGTCATGACTGTCATGTTGTTATGCAGTGTCTTTTTCCTTTTGCATTTGTCGAGCTTCTTCCAGAAAAAGTCCATGAAGCACTGGCAGGGATAGGAGCTTTTTTCAGAGATATTTCTGCGAGATCACTTACCGTTGAAGAAATATGGAACCTCCAAGAGAAGATTCCAGTGATTTTGTGCAACCTAGAGAAGATATTTCCGCCTTCGTTCTTCAACGTTATGGAACATTTACCTATTCACTTACCTCGAGAAGGAGATCTTGGTGGTCCTGTTCAGTATCGATGGATGTATCCCTTTGAACGATACATGTACCTTTGAAGAAGAAAGTGAAGAACTTAGTGAGGGTTGAAGGTTCAATTATTGCTCAAAGCATTAACGAAGAGAAATCAAACTTAGCAGATTACTACTTTCCTCCGCAAACGCAAACAAAAAACCAAGAAGACATGACGATGCTGGAATGCATGCTTGTTATCATGTATATGTACTTGAACTTTTCAGGCAGATTGGACGTTTAAGTGGAAAGGGTAAGAGTCGAAAACTTAGTGAGGTGGAGCATGCTAATGTACACATGTATATTTTGAACAACTGTGAAGACGTAGAGCCGTACGAGGAGATTTACATGGCGCATAAACGATTAGAGTATCCGCAATCAACAGACTCCATTATATGGACTAAAAGAAAGAGAATTTGCACAATGGTTGAAGTTATATGTGTATAGCAGGCAACACGAAGGAGAACTAATTCCGACATGGTTAGAAGAGGTGGTGAACGATCCACAGTATGTTGCAGTTTCACACCCGATGTACTGCACTCGTGGATACGCTTTCAAAATCTTCCGCGAGGGAAGTTCAAGGTCGACAGCAAACCATGGGGTGTCAGCATTAGCCGGAGATGTGGTGTACTATTGGATACTACGTGAGATATTAGAAGTGCATTATGGTGGGATGCTCGATCGACGATGTGTTACCTTATATTGTGATTGGTATAGTCCACTTTCAGGACACGGTGTTCGTATAGACGAGTTTGGTATTACCACGGTACATTCGCGGAGGAGGTTGCAGTCATATTATCCATTCATTCTTGGATCCCAGGCTAACCAAGTATCATTCTTGACTTAACCGCGATTACAAAGAGACAAGACCCTTGGATAGTTGTTATATCAATCAACCCGAGAGGAAGAGTGCATAGTAATTCTGAGGTCGATCCTCCGTTACAAACGACAACAGTGGGACATTTGGGAGAAGTAAATGTTTCATTAGAAGTGGAATTGGTTGTAGATTTAACAAAAGATGCAGAAATGTTGTACATAAAGATTCAGAAGAAGAGATAGGAGAATTTGAAGAGGGATCTGATTCTAGAACTGAAGACTCGACCGAATCCGAGTATAATGTTTTTAAAAAGTGGTAGATTTTCAAAGAATTTTCAAATATTTAAAAGATTTTAAAGAATTTCAATTCGTTTTCAAATAGTTTTAAAGATTTTCAAAGAGTTTTCAAATAATTTTAAAGATTTTTTTAAAAATATAGTTTTAAAGATTTTCAATATTATACATATTTTGAAATAGTTTTAAAGATTTTCAATTCGTTTTAAAAAAAATTTCCAAATTTTTTAAAATATTTTCAACTAGTTATAAAAATTTCAAAATGTTTAAAGTAGTTTAAAAAAAATTTCAAGGTTTTCAAAATAATTTTTTTTACTTTTTTTTGTTTTAGTGGGAAATCGGTCGGAAAACCGTCGGTAGCCGCCAAATATTTTAAACCTCGTACCAAATCGAAACCACAAATATATATATTTTTTTGGTCGGAAAACCGTCGGTAGCCGCCAAATATTTTAAACCGCCAGAAATTCCGACCGAAAAGAAGAAAAAAATGTTGAAATTATTATAAGTAGAAAATATTACATATTTGTCGGAAATTAAATTATTTTTTTTTAAAACGGTCAAAATTACAATTTGGTCAGAAATCGGTCGGAAATCCCGAACGATTTCCGACCAATATATTAAAATAATTGTTTTACGTGTCGGAAGTATCCGCAATCACCATGTGGTCGGAAATCGGTCGGAATTTCCGACCGAAAAGAAGAAAAAGTTAAAAATTTCACAAGTGTCAAAATATTACATTAAAAAGTTAAAAATTTCACAAGTTAAAAATTCCGACCGATTTCCGACCAATATCTAAATTAAATTATTTTTTTAAATTGGTCAAAATTACAAATTTGGTAGGAAATCGGTCGGAAAGATCGCCTTTTCGTTGCCAAAATTTTGTTTCACCGCCATTTATCGTTTGGCGCTTATAATTTTCATTTCCGACCAAAATTTCGGTCGGAAATTTTCGTATATAAGGAGCTCCTCCCTTCCTTTTCAAATCACAATCTTCCAACAAAAAAAATCCAAATTCCTCTAGAAAAAAAAATCCTCCGCGAAAAAAACAAGACTTTGTCCAAAAATGTGGGTTTTTATTTTTAAAATTTAATTTTACTTTGTTATATATATATATTTACATATACTAATGTTTTAGAGATGTTTTTTTACGTCAAATGATGGATTTGGTACCGAAGTTCCCGCTACACAATCCTCCGTACCAATGAGGATGTCTGTTGAAGTGATGGTCCAACTAAGAGGACGAGGGGAACTCAAGAGACTCGATCCCAACTACGAAACCATATCTTGAGAAACTTGGTAAATTAATCCATTTTTAAAACTTATTTAATATTTTTTAAGACTTAAAAAATAATATTTATTCAAAATTTATTAATTTAATTTTAAGGTTTAAACGTTCGGGAAAAATCCCGAAAGCTATTCTCAAATGCATCCATACGATGTTGGATGCACCATATCCAATATACAGAGCTTTGCGGTTAGTAAATTTAACTTTTATTTTATAAATTAAACAAATCAAATTAAATAATTATAATTTAAAAACTCTACATTTAAAATTTCAGCAACAATTTAATTGGGAACCACAACTCACTAGTCAAATTCAAGAAGAATTTGATAAGGCTTGTGAGTACTCGTACAAGAACCACGTGTATGAATGGAAAGAAAAGTGGTGTAACGGGGAAGAGAAGCCGGATTGTATAGTCGATACCGTTTGGACGGGTTTTAAAAAGTACTGGTCTATGGAAGGGGTGGCGAAAAAAGCCAAAACGAACTCCAAACACAATAAAGGAGGGATGAGTCCCTAGAAAAGGCGTCTGGAACTCACAATGCATGCGCCAACACTTTCGAACAAATCTCTGATCGCATGGTAATATTTGTAAACCTAATAAGTTAAATTAATAATAATTAATTTTATTTTAGTTAACATATATTATCTTTTTTTAAAAGAAAAAAGAGGGTTCAAGAGGGTGGTCAAAAGCCTGATTTGTTAAAGGTTATGGCGATCTCCCATACCAACAAAAAAACGGGCACCATTGAGAATCCAAAGGTTCGTGACATAGTCGAGCGGGTCAACACAAAAGTGATCGAATTGTCTCAACCCATCGACGAGTCGAGCAGTTCGAACACCTTAACCACTAACGAAATTAACAGACTTGTTCTCGAGGTATTATTTTTAAATTAAAATTAAACCTCAATTTAATTTAATTATTTTTTAATAATTTAATATTTGATAATAGGAGACTTCTATTTCCTGAGGAAAACCTTCCGGTTTAGGGACCCTTCCCCAATCTCAAGAGAATTCTTTCCCATACATTCCGAGTACGGATCCAGACCTTGTTCGCGAGGTCAACATGCTTAAAGAAGCGGCTATACAGAAAGATAAAGCTTTTGATCAGTATCGTACGGAAACGGCTGCACAGTTCGAGAAATTGAATGCGTTTATGAGGATCCGTTTTCCAGAATTCTCGAAAGATGGATCGGGAAGCGGAGGAACGGGAGTTTAAATGTTTTTTATTTTATTTTTGATTTTTTTAATTTTAATTTTGGTTCTTATTTTTTTCGGTTTTCTGGTTTTTTTGTAATTTATTTTTCGGTTTTAATAAAAAAATTTTATTAAAATTATTATTTCGGTCGGAAATAATTTTTTTTTAAATAATATAATTTATTCTGTCGGAAATTGGTCGGAAATTCGTATATTTATTTTAATTTAATTAATTTTGCCGTCGGAAATTCGTTTTTTTATTTTTAATTAATTAATTTTTTCCGTCGGAAATCGGTTGGAAATATTTATTTTTCTTTCTAATTTAATTAATTTATTTCGTCGGAAATTTGTCGGAAATACGATTGTTTTTTTAATATTTAATTATTTAAATTCCGTCGGAAATCCGTCGGAAAATGATCTTAATATTCGTTGGAAATCCGTCATAAATCCTATTATTTTTTAATATTTTTTAATTTAATATCGTCGTATAACCATCGGAAAACCGACCAATTCCGACCAATTTTTGACCCAATTCCGACCACTGCATTCGTTGAAAATTTCCAACCAAAATCCATTTCTGACCACTTGTACCCGACCACGAGTTTTTCGTCGGAAATCGGTCGGAAAAGGCCTTTTCCGACAGATTTCCGACGAAAATTGCGGTCAGAAATAGCCTGCTTTCTTGTAATGAGATTGTTTCAATCCATTTAACATGAAGAATAAAAAGTATAGTTGCTAGCTTATTCTATTAGTAAACTACAACCTGGCTCCTCACCTATGCATGAAGAAGGAAAACATAATGCTCTCATTGCTTATTCCTGGTGCATATCAACGATGTAATAATATTGATGTGTACTTAGAACCACTAGTGGAAGATCTAATCAAACTCTGATATGAGAAAGAGGTGAGATACAATCCGTATACTAAAGATACATTTACACTCAAGGATATGCTGCTCTGGACTAATAATAATTTTCTTGCTTATGGAAATTTTTCTAGGTGCAAAGTGAAGAGAGTATTAATTTTTTTTCATTTGACATATAATAAAATCTTATTAATCGATGCCTTTATCTATTGTTGTTCTTTAAAACTACACTAATTTGATCATTAGTCTTTATATTTACATTTAATCGATTTATTAAAAGTGTAATAAATCTCTTGATAAAACATACATAAGTAGTTTCATCTTAGCCAATGATAGTTGAAGTTAAGGCGAATTGTGAACATATTGAACATGTCCATTAAAGCTTATCGTCACCCTTAGTTTCAAACGACAGTTGAGAAACCTAAATTGCTAGATAAGGTTGTTAGCACCATGACAATGGGTTATCATTATATTTGTATTTGAGTTCTAGACTGGTTCTAAATTAATTGATGAAAAATTGTTTGATTTTTGATGGTTTAAAACCTTAACTGACTTTTTTAGTATTCTTTTTATCATTGATTGTTTTTTGCTTTTCTTGTGTCTCACGAAATAGAATGTACTGCTATGTGGTTCTTGAACAAGAAATAAGCATTTAAAGCTGAACAAAAACCATACTTATCAATTGCTATCGTTTTGACTGGGACCAACTCGATACCTTTATTTCTCGGACATAAATTTAGTCTAAGTTTATGACTTGTTCTCTTTTCTTTGTTGCGTGTGTTTCAAGTGTATGATCGAGAGAACAATAAAGTGCAATGGTTTGAATCTTTTATAATCTCAAGAACACATTACTAGCAAGAGTTGAAAGAGGAAATCGACAACAACTACCTAACCTCGTCACTATTGTCGCCGAGGTCAAGAAGATGTGATTGCTGAAGTACGAGCGGTAGGAAAAAAACGGCACAACTACATCGACAACATCAACAACAACAGTCAAGTCGCAAGGTATCATTCAAGTTTTCTTGTTGCAAATTGGAGATTGTTTTGTTCAGGTTGAATTTTAAGTTGTGAATACAAGAAAAGACTCAATCAAGCAATTATTCTTTGCGAGATCTTTCCTAGCTACTCTGGGAAAAATTGGTGATCTTCATAACTAGTGCATATCTTTCAAGAAAAAGAAAAAGTCTTCTATCATCCTTTACCTACACAATATTCATCACTCATCACAACTGTTAAAAGAGAAAAGTTGTCGAACGGTACCAAGGAAGAACATACTTATATGAGCAAGGTTAAGGTAATTCTCGATGGAGACCCTCTCATAACATCAAGGATTATGAGTTTAAAGAAGAAAGCCTAGGAAAAGTTAGTAGCAAATAGTGTTAAAAGAGATCCTAGAAAGACCTTGGTCCCTCGAAGAAAGTTGGAGATACAGTGAGTACAAGGCTAAGTGCAAAGGAACCACAAAGTTTTTCCAAAGTTAAAGTTATCCTCTCTAAAGATTTGAAAGAAAAAAGAAAAAAGAAAAGATGTTGCGAAGGAAATCATGAGCAAGTTTGATAAGCTCTAGATGTTTAACAATGGAGATTACTTTGAAGCATATCATTCTGTTTCACTAGACTAATCTCATAGTAAAAGTGAAGTAAACACCATTAAACTAAACACCATTAAACTAGCGCTAAGTATGAGACAACCGACTTGTAAGTGTACATATTTTTGAATTTATTTTCATTTATTCATATTTTTTTTAATTCTCTATAATTCGGAAAAATTCAAGTGGACCACCTTAGGTTATTGTGCATCCATTCCAAAGGTAAGTTGGCTTATTCTCACACCGAGAGGGTGGGGAATAAATCTCTGCGAAATTTTGCTACTAATTTCATTTTCTTTACTTGCTTATAAATGCATAAAAGATTTGTATACTAGTTTCACGAATTTATGAAACCTGTAAGAATGTATTTTCTAGGATTCAATATATTCCTCATGATTTAACTCTTTGGATTAAATTGTATCCCAATGAAGTAACCACTAGTTTACAATGAGACATATTGAACATCTTTAGAACCTTCTTCAATGTACTTTTCCTTATATTTCAGATGATATCCATTCCTAGGATTCTAGTTGCACGACCTAGATCCGTTATCTCAAATTCACTGTTTAAAGTATCTTTCAACTTATGAATATATCTTCTTAGAATCTTGTGATGCAATCAACATATCATCAACGTAGATCATATTATACCTTATAGCCTTGGGAGTAGATGCATGGATCATGAGGACTCTGTAAAAACTATTGATCCTTCATAAACCTATCAAACCTCTTATTCCATTACCTTGGAGACTACTTCAACCCATAAAGAGACTTCCTCAAACGAAAAACTTTATCTTTTGTGCCTTTCTCTTTAAAACATTATAGTTGTTCCATGTAAATATTCTCATCTAAATGACCATGAAGAAACGTTATCTTCATAT
This sequence comes from Cochlearia excelsa, assembly GCA_963556525.1. Taxonomy (NCBI): domain Eukaryota; kingdom Viridiplantae; phylum Streptophyta; class Magnoliopsida; order Brassicales; family Brassicaceae; genus Cochlearia; species Cochlearia excelsa. Next base: position 19,540,031 of record OY748328.1, read on the forward strand.
CAAGCCGGTTCAGTTCGAAATAAAAGTTAACAACCAATAACAACATTATCCTCATGGATACATGTTTACTATTGATGCAAAAACTTCATTGTAATCAACAATATCCTTTTGTATATAACCTTTCTTTGTATCTAGAACTTTCAACATTTTCTATTCCCGGTTTTCTTATGAATACCCCTCTGCAACCGATCACTCTTTTCTCTTTGCCATATCCCATGTAAAATGGTTATGAAGTAATGCATATGTTCCTCACAAGTTGAATTACATTCTACTCTATTTATACTTTTAATAGCCTCTGCATAAAAATATGGTTTATTTGTTTCGATGTTTTTAGCAGCGGAGATTGCATAAGCCACAACATATAAGTCATCATACTTTGAAGGAATCTTTCTTTCTCTTCATACTATGTCCCTTGCTAAAACATAATTTATCAAAAAATTTAATCACTTCTTCCCTATTAGAATTTGCTGTTGTAACCTCTTCTGATTCTTCTTCAACATTATTTAAACTCTGAATCTGATTTCCTTATTATCTCATGATTCAATCCACCTGCTTCATGAGAACTTGCTTCACCTGCTTCATGAGAATTAGTTTCACCGGAACTCTGAGAAACTGATCCACCTTGAACTCAATATGAAGGACCTCTAGAAAATATGGGATTGAATGAGACTTTCTTCCCTTTCTTCTTTTCAGACCTCTTTACCTCTCTACTATGTGTAATTCCATATGGTACATTTCCGAAGACTTCTTCTTCATGAAAGACTACATATTTGCTTACTACACACTTGAGTTGTTATGGTAACAATAGTTTATAACCTTTCTTACACTGAGGATAGCCCACAAAATAATTTTTGAATGCTCTTAGATTGATCTTAGAATGTGTTACATGAACATAAGCAATACAACCAAATATTTTGAGGTGATATAACTGGGTTTGCTTCCTGGCCATAACTCTTATAGAAAGTTGAAGTCAATTAAAGAACTTGTTGGTTTTTTATCATATAAACTGCAGTACTTGATGCTTCAACCCAAAACTACTTTTCCATCTCTACTCTTTCATTTTTTATGAAACTCCATTTTATTGTGGAATGTAGGCACACGTTATTTGTCTTCTTTTTCCAAGTTGCTTACATCGTTTAACCTTCTTTTTTGTTTGGTTTTCATCCAGAATCTTTCATTCTAAGAGCTTCCAAAAAGTTTCATCCTTTTTCCTTTGCATATCAATCCATGCGAAAACGATCGATTTCTATATGAACTAAGAGCACCGTGCGGATTTCTAAAAAACTTTTACAACATGCTAATTTAATATTATTAATTTGAAATTTCATACACGAAAAAATAAAATATGGTTAATTTCTACTTTTTTTTCTAAACTGTGTTTAAGAGGACGTTAACTGATCATGACACATAGGATTCCACGATTCTGATTAAATATGAGGAAAACAGCCGATTAGTGCATCAACTAATGTTATCATGCGAATTACTACGCGAACTATTAGAACATGTCAATTTATACACAAACTACATTTAATTTTGAATTCTTACCTACAAAAACGAAATGTATCTAATTACTAATTTGACTGATATTTTGTTAGTAAAACGGTGAAGTGTGGATATTTATGTGTCCAGATCGATAATAAAAAATGTGGTTTACGCTACTATACCACATTATCAATAATGACTATGTTACTATACAACATTGTTTATTACCGTTTTCAACACATTCAAAAATTTATATACTTAATTAAAAATATTAATCTAAATATCTATAATTAACGGTTTGACTAGTGGAATATCGGTCAAAATAGTAATTAGACATTTTTTTTGGGTAAGAAATTCACGTGGAATTATATATGACAAAAGTTAACGTTCTCCTTAATAGAATTTAGCAAAATGTAGGAATTTTCCAAATTTTAGTTATTCATGTAAGAAATTTCAAATTAATAGTAGTTCGTGTATAAATTGGCATGGAATAATAGTTTGTGTAGGAATTCACACGATACTTGTAGTTCATGCATAAATCAACCATTTTCCCATAGATGCAACTTTTCTTGAGTAACCATCTATGAAAGTGACAAAGTATTGATTCTCCGCAAAGCTTAGGGTGAGTGATGGTGCTCTCCATAAATCCGAATGAATGTATTCCAAAACGTTATTTGATGTTTGTTTAGCCTTACAAAAACTTTTATTTTGAGACTTTCCCAAAACATAATCATCACATAAATCCAAATTCTTAACATTCATATTTGAAATACAACCTTCTTTCACGAGCCCTCCATATTCTTATGAGTCATATGACCTAGCCTTGAATCAGGCCCGACCCTGACTACAAGCCAATCAAGCATTGGTCTGGAGTCAGTTCTTATAAAAATATTTTTGTGGCCAATTTTGATACAAGTTCCTTAGCATAGTTGGTTAATTATTGTTACACACTACAAAGAGTTACGAGTTCGAGTCTTACATATACATTAATAATTATTTAAGGAGGTAATATTTTTTTTATGCTTCTAGTCTTCATAATATTAGGATCGGGTCTACCGGGAAGGCCAGTTCTTTGTTGGATCACACACTTCTTTGACTGCGTTTATCTCATCATTAGGCATAGTTCCTTCTAAGTAATATAAACCTTCATCATACATCCCAGACATAAACTTCTTTTCATCTCTCTTGAAGATAACTCTGAAGTTTTCACCCCATACTTGAAGCTTGCTTTTACAAAGATTTCTTCCCATTTTTGGCATGCACTTCACTCATGTTAACAAAATTCTCAAGCATTCATCATTGATGATTATGACATTGCAAATACCTCTGATCTCACTGAATGTGTTATTTCCCATCAAAACCTTTCCTCCTTTGAACTCTTCTAGATCAAACATACGATTTTTGTTCTGAGTTATATGATAACCACTTCTTGAATCAAAAACTGAATCATCCAATGAGATCTTAATCCCAGCTAACAAAGTCATTGGTTTAAAGGTGTTTGATGACAACTCATATGATATTTCAAGCACCATTGAATCAAGATACTTCATTATCATATTAACACTTTTTTGAACCTTATTTTCAAGACAATTTCTTTTCCAATGACCTTCTTTTCCACATATAAAACTTCCTTTACCTTTCTTTCAATTTCTAGGCTTAAACTTGCTTCTTGAACGACCTTCTATTCTTTCCTATTCCTTGCTGATTTAGGGAAACGAACCAACTGTAGTTTGTCGATTCAACCATTTCTTGCAAGTATCTGAGTATTCGCGGGAATAGAAAATCCAGAGAAATGTCTGATAAAAGAAATAGTAAAGATAAAGAAAATTGGATATGTTTTAGTTCAATGATGAGTTTTAGATTATTCTTTCTTGTTACTCGGTTCTAGTTTTTAATAAATTTGAATTTTCTCTGGAAAATAACAAACAAGAAGAAGAGAAAATCACAAAAAGGAAAACGATAGGAAAAAGTTATTTTTCCCGTTTTCACTTTGCTTTTTCAATTAGTAGCTTGTTCTTGTTGTGTTTTGAAGTTTGGTCTTTGTTCAAATACAAAATCACATAGTATTTGGCTACTTATGTTACTAAAACGGTTGCGTTTTGCATAGATAGTTCATTAGGAGTTACTATTTGTTCTTTATATTCTTTATGAGTTTTGACGCAACCAACACTGAAACACAAAAGGAGAGTGTCCCATAAACATATGATGATGTTTGGAGTTATCTTGAAAGTTTTCTAAATGGTTATATTGTTAAGCTTGCAACAAGCAAATTTATATTACATGTTAAGACAATCCACTAATTTCTTACACACCCACAACTTTCCAAGAAGACCAAATAGATTTGGTGTTTGGTTGATAATCAAGCAATCAATTTATCACCGCTTGAGTTTGGTTTCATCACAATTATGAACGTAGAACCTTATGAAGCATGAGGTGTTTGTGAGGCTAGCAGTACAAATTTCTCGTGTGATATGAAAGTTTCTCTAGCTGAAGGTTAAAATTGGGATCATCTCCAAAAGGTGTCGGCAGTATGTAGAACATGGTCATTAGAGAAGCGTTGAATGATTGATTGTTTATGTGACCATGTTTGATAGTTGCTATTACGAGGGTTATAATTTTTTGGTATTATATGTAAGTGAAAGTGAACACATTTTTTTCCATCTCTGAAGAAGATCTTGTTTTCCAAAATTGCAAATCAACTTTGTGTAAAGTTGATGGAAATATTTTTTTCCATGTTACAAAGAGCCATACGAATATTTTTCTCCAAATATGGAACACTATCTTTGCAAGGCCGTTCCTTGTCTTTTAGTAGCCTAAAGCACATTAAAAACATATGATCATTATATTATTTATGATATTTTTGTGTGAAAATGATACATAATTTAACACTAAAAAATAAAATTATGGAATATAATTCCTTACATACATATTACAATTGTAAGATACAAAAATAAAAAGAAACAAGTTATGCAATTATGAAGGTTAGAACTATTAGTATATATATTAGCTATTAGTTTATTACACCTTATTCTATAGGATATAACTGTATAAGCCTATAAAGAAAAAAGACACTAAAAACTGTCTAAACATTTTTTAAAATATGGTCTAAAACTTTTACACAAATATCTCAAATTTTTTTGGTATATATTATGTGGCCTAAAACTTTTACATAAATATCCCGAAAATAAAACCAAGCATCTCCGAAAAAAAAATAGTTAAAAATTTTATTAATATAGTTAAGTCCACATATCATAATAATCTATTGGGATTGCAACTCAATGTTTCACCAAGCAATTCTGAAGAAATTGGGTGACCTAAGAATCTTTGTCCTAGATGTTTATATAGGCTTTATCACCTAATGAAGATCTTTATGCAATATCGGCTCTAGTGTGAATCTCATGCCTTTTTGTGTATAAACGCCTAGGCATGATTCGTTACAAGACTACCAAGATATCTCTAGTGTTAGCCGATAGCTCGGCGAGGTATCCGGTAGGAGTTATCGAGAACTTACCAGCAAAAATTGGTAATAGGTATATTCTTGGTGATTTCGATGTACTCGAACTAGGTGAAGAACATAAAGATCCACTCATCTTAGGGAGACCTTTCTTAGCTACAACCGGAGAAATGATCGATGTTCAAAAAGGAGTTTGACCTCAACTTTGTTGATATAGTCATGATGTTTAACATTGCAGAGATCATCTAGACACATAAAGTGAATAGAAAAAGTTTTTGTATCGATAGAATCTATGAATCCGTAGCTGGTAAGATCATGCGGAGACCCAAAGTGAATATACAAAGTTTTTGTATCGATACAATTGATGAGATATTCACCGAAGATCCGCTGGAGATTACACTTACAAGAGCCGAAACTAGGCAATGGTTCCTTGACGACATATCAGGTTCCACCCGGATCTTGGACTCTAGCAAAGTTCGTGGATGATGGTTTCAGTGGTATCTTTGCAAAATAATGAAACCAAAAAAGAAAAAAATCTCCCAAACAGGTGAATCGATCGATCAATACCTCTAACCATCGATCGTTCCCCATATTGATCAGTTTCATCTCAGAATCGATCGATGAAGCTCTCACTCGAAACTATGTGTAATCGATTAATCAATCAGAGCCTCCGAATGGCTGATCGCCATGACCAATCGACCGATCGACGAGATGATTTTAAGGATGAGTTGAAAGTTCCAAAATTCGTGCTAGGACGAGTTGAAAGTTCCAAAAATCGTCCTAGGACGAGCTGAAAGTTCCAAAACTCGTGCTAAAATCGCTTCTAGTTGGGATAAGTTATTCGTTTTTCAGTCATAAATCCACATACCTTGTGATAATTAATGCTGGATTGAATAACGTTGAAACCACTTTGCTATTGTGTGAACTTATAAAATATAATTAAACAATAGGTTACCTGTTAGACGATATCTAAAGGATTTAACCTGCTCTTTCATGCATAGTATACATCTGGAAGATGGTACAATGACTTCCATCAAACAACATAGGCTGTTAAACTCGATTTACAAGATGTCGTGAATAAACTTCTAGAGGCTCGTATCATTTATTCTATCTCTAGTGGTACATGGGTCAGTATCGTGCATGTAGTATCTAAGTAGGGGGGGGAATAATAGTTGTGACCAATGATAAGAATGAGTTGATTCAAACTAGGACTATCACATGACATATGATGTGTATTGATTAGATGAAGCTGAACTCTGTGAGTAGGAAGGATCATTATTCTTTACTATTCATTGATCAAATGCTTGAGATATTTGCTAACCACCCTTATTATTTTTTTATTAAATGGTTTTTCTAGTTTCTTTCAATTACCAATGCATCCACACGGCCATGAAAAAACGACGTTCACATGTCCTTACGACACCTATTTATACCGACAAATGCTATTCGAGCTATGTAATGCTCCAACCACTTTTCACAGATGCATGATGTCTATCTTTACTATCCTATTGAAAGATATAATGAAGGTATTCACAAACCTTTGGATTCTCAATTATGCCCGTCGCTTTGTTTGTATAGGTGCTCGTCATAACCTTTAGCCAATGAGATTCGACACCACCTTGTTAGACCCTCTTTTTAAAACTTAAAGGAAATAATAGTAATTAGTTAAATTATATCGATTATTTTATTAATTTTTTGGGTTTAAAATTTACCATGTGGTCCGAGATTTATTTAAAAGTGTTAGCGCCCGCATTGTAAGTTACATGTGCCTTTTCCACTGTCTCATCCTCGCCACTTCTGTAGCTCAATAATCTTTTAATCAGGTTCAAACTGACTCAATAATCTTTGTACATGTTTTACGAACTTATGAAACATCTAACAATACATATTCTAGGACTATAAACCAAGTTTTAAACAAAATGAGTGCTTATAAGTGCCTAAATGATCTATGTACAAGTTTCACGCATGTTTTACGCAATGTAACTACGCAAGTTTCTAGGGCTCTAAACCAAGTTTTACGCAATATAAGTAGTTATAAGCGCGTTAATGATCTTTGTAAATGTTTCATGAACTTATAAAACATCTAATAACACATTTTTTTAGGACTCTAAACTAAGTTTTAAACAAAATGAATGCTTATAAAGTTACAAGTGGCTAAGTGATCTTTGTACAAGTTTCAAAAACTTATCAAACATCAAACAACTTGTTTTCTACGACTCAAACAAAAGTTTATGCAATTTGAGTGCTTATAAGTGTCTCAATGATCTTTGTACGAGTTTCAAGAACTTATGAAACATCTAACAACGCATATTATAGTATTTTAAACCAAGTTTTATGCAAAATTAGTGCTAATAAGCGCGGAAATGATATTTGTACAACTTTCATGAACTTATGAAACATCTAAAAACACATTTCTAGGACTCCAAACCAAGTTTTTAGCAAAATGAGTGCTTAAGTTATCTTGTACAAGTTTCACAAACTTATTAAACATCTAACAACTTGTTTTCTATGAATCAAACACAAGTTTAATCCAATAAGAGTCCTTTTAAGTGCATCCATGATCTTTGTATAAGTGTCACGAACTTATGAAAAAGCTAACGACGCATATTCTAGGACTCTAAACCTAGTTTATCCAATATGAGTTTTTATAAGTGCGTCACTGATCTTTGTACAAGTTTCAAGAACTTATGGAACATCTAACAACCCGTTTTCTAGGACTCTAAACCAATTTTTAAACAAAATGAGTGCTTAAAAGTGCATAAGTGATCTTTGTACAACTTTCACGAACTAACAAAGCATAGTATAGGAATGTAAACCAAGTTTTATAGAATATGAGTGCTTATTACTGCGCCAATAATCTTTGTACAAGTTTCATGAACTTATGAAACATCTAACAACAGATTTTCTAGGACTATAAATCAAGTATGAAACAAAATGAGTGTTGATAAGTGTCTAAGTGATCTTTGTAAACGTTTTGCAAACTAATGACACATCTAACAACCCATAATCTAGGACTCTAGACCATGTTTTATGCAATATGAGTGCTTATTAGTGCGTCTATGATCTTCGTACAAGTTTCACAAACCGAAGAAACATCTATAACAACACATATTTTAGGTTCTAAACCAAGTTTTATGAAAAATGAGTGCTAATAAGTGCGTCAATGATATTCTTACAAACATCTAACAACACGTTTTCTGAGACTCTAAACAAAGTTCTAAACAAAATGAGTCCTTATAAGTGCCTATGTAATGTTTGTACAAGTTTCAAGAAATTATGAAACATCTAAAAACACATAATCTAGGCCTCGAAACCAAGTTTTTTTGCAATACGAGTGCTTATAGGTTCATCAATGATCTTTGTACAAGTTTCAAAAACTAATGAAACCTCTTACAAACCATATTCTGCGAGTCTAAACCAAATTTTAGGCAAAATGTTTATAAGTGCATCAATGATCTTTTCACAAGTTTCATGAACTTATGAAATTTCTAACAATCTAAACTTCATTAATGACATTGTGAATCCCATTCTCATTCATCTCCTTTTCCTCTTCCACTTGTTATTGTTCCTCATTCTCAAGTTTGTACAAATGAATGCAACTTCATCCAATATTAGTGCTTTTCTCATATGTTACTTCAACCACTATTTTCTTCGTCTTTCCATTTCTCAGCTTCATCTTAATTATCCTGAAAGAGTTATGGGAAAATAAATGTTAGTATCTTTAAGAAAATATATTTCAACACATACGATAATTAATTTCTAGCTATAACAAAGTAAGTAAACAGAACAAGTTTTCACACATATATTCCTTCACATTCTACTTTAGCAATCTCAGCTTCATCCATTACTATATCCATGTCCACATATATAGTTAGTGGTCCATTATCAGCTTGAACATCTTGAACTTCTCACCATTATATTTTCTTGCATGACCTTTCATTATAACATACCAGCTCGAATCATAATTTGTCCTTGAATAAAACACTTGGTTCGCTTGAGAGGCTAATATGTAAGGATTTTTTGAAAAAGACACTTGAATTTATTAAAGGTAAACAAGTGTGAATTCATCTTTTACTATCACACCATAACCCTTCACTACCCAATGACATCTATAACTCTGCCATAATATGTCAACAAGTCAACTACATGTGAAGTGTATTTCGTACTAACTCTAAATATTGTTGTAGCCTCATAAACCAACCCACTTTTCTGACTTTCTGTATGAATTGAGTATGTTTGGAATCTCTGACCATTGACAATGTATCGTGTGTAAGACCTTGCACTAGTGCGTGGACCATAAGCAATCCATTTCAATGTTTCATCGTGACCTTCTGATGTAATTGGTATCTACAAAGAATAAAATGAATTGGTATCTACATAGAATATAAACCACACACCATAATTACAATCTAGAAATATATAAACTTACATGTTCTTTTAACCATGTTGCAAATTTCTTGTATGCATATTCCATATATATGTTTTTAGGGTTTTCTATTTGATTTAAGCTTTTGTTTTGCTTTCGTTGTTGAGCTTAAATGTTTTTGTTTAATCTGGCAAGAAACAAAGTGAAATATCTATGTTTTTAATCAACATATGACACAAAAAACAAAACTGAAGATACCCGATTAAGATATAAAATAATACTCTTCATGCCTCAGAGTATTCGAAACAAGCCATTGTAACAAAAACGAAAAATTGATTTGGGGCTTTAGGTGATAAACAAAAAATATAAAAAATCAAATCATCAATAATCAAAAGACGATGAAGGGTGATATAAGGGCCTAAGTGATTTTTGTTCAAATTTCGCGAACTTGTGAAACATCTACCAACTAGTTTTTTATTACTCAAACCCAAGATTTATGAAACATCTAACAACTAGTTTTCTATGACTCAAACCCAAGTTTTAGGCAATATGAGTCTTTATAAGTTCCTTAGTGATCTTTGTACAAGTTTCATGAACTTATGAAACATCTAAAAACGCATATTCTAGGACTATAAACCTAGTTTTATGCAATATGAGTGGTTATAAGTACATCAATAATCTTTTAACAAGTTTCACTAATATATGAAACATCTTACAAAACATATTCTAGGAATCTAAGCCAAATGTTATGCAAAATGAGTGATGATAAGTCCGTCAATGATCTTTGTACAAGTTTCACGAACTTATGAAACATCTAACAACGCGTTTTCTATAACTCTAAATTAAGTTTAAACGAAATGAGTGCTGATAATTGCCTAAGTGAACTTTGTACAAGTTTCACGAACTTAGAAAACATCTAACAACACAAAGTCTAGGATTTTAAACCAAATTTCATGCAATATGTGTGCTTATAAGTGCGTCAATGATCTTTTTACAAGTTTCGCGAATTTACGAAACCCAAATTTAATGCAATATGAGTGCTTATAAGTGCCTCAATAATTTTTGTACAAGTTTCACGAATTTACAAAACTTCTAACAACACATAATCCAGGACTCTTAACCAAGTTTTATGCAATATGAGTGTTTATTAGTATGTCAATGAACTTTGTACAAGTTTCATGAACTTATGAAACAACTACCAACACGTTTTCTAGAACTCTAAATAAATTTTTAAACAAAATGAGTTCTTATAAGCGCATAAGTGATATTTGTACAAGTTTCAAGGACTTAGGAAACATCTATCAACTTGTTTTCTATGAAAACAAAAGTTTTATGCAAAATGAGTGAATATAAGGTTCTCAATAATCTTTGTACAAGTTTCATGAACTTATGAAACATCTAACAACACATATTCTAAGACCTTAAAGAAGGTTTTATTCAAAATGAGTTCTTATAAATGTGTCAATGATCATTTTGCAAATTTCACGAACTTTTAAAACATCTAACAACGCATATTCTAAAACTCTAAACCAAGTTTTATGAAAAATGTGTGCTAATAAGTGCATCAATTATTTTTTATAAGTTTCACGAACCTATGAAATATCTAACAACGCATATTTTAGGACTCTAACACAATTTTAAGCAATATGAGTGCTTAGAAGTGCCTCAATGATCTTTGTACAAGTTTTACGAAGTTAAGAAACATGTAACAATGAGTTTTCTAGATTTGTAAACCAACTTTTATGCAATATAAGTGCGTCAATGTTCTTTGTACTAAGTTTCTAGAACTTATGAAACATCATACAACACGTTTTCTAAAATGAGTGCCTAAGTGATCTTTGTACAAGTTTAGCGAACTTTCAAAACATTTAATAATGCATAATTTAGGACTCTAAACCAATTTTTATGCAATATGAGTGCTTATAAGTGCCTCAATGATCTTTTTACAAGTCTCACGAACTTATGTAAAATCTAACTACACATATTCTAGGACTCTAAACCAAATTTTATTCAAAATGAGTGCTTATAAGTGCGTCAAGGAACTTTGCACAAGTTTCACACACTTATCAAACTTTTAACAACGCGTTTTCTAAGACTCTAAACCAAGTTTTATAAAAAATGAGTGCTTATAAGTTCATCAATGATATTTGTACAAGTTTCACAAACTTATGAAACATCTTACAATGCATACTCTACATATTCTAGGACTCTAAACAAACTTTTATGCAAGATGAGTCCTTATAAGTGCCCTAATGATTTTTGGAAAGTCTCACGAACTTATGAAAAATCCAACAACAAAATCTCTAGCAATCACAACTAAGTTTTATGCAATATGAGTGCCTATAAGCGCCTCAATGATCTTTTTACAAATTTCACGAACTTATTTAAAATCTAAACTAACTTTTATGCAATATGAGTGCTTGTAAGAACCTCAATAATTTTTGTACAAGTTTTACGAAAATATGTAAAATATAACAAGACATATTCTAGGACTCTAAAGTTTTTTTTATGCAAAATGAGTTCTTATAAGTGTGTCAAGGATATTTGTATAAGTTTCACAAACTTATGAAACATCTAACAACGCATTTTCTAGGACTCTAAACAAAGTTTTAACCAAACTTTGTGCATATAATTGTTTAAGTGATCTTTTTACAAGTTTCACGACCTTGTGAAACATCTAACAACTTGTTTTTATGACTAAACCCACATGTTATGCAATATGAGTTCTTATAAATACATCATTGATCTTTCTAAAACTTTCAAGAACTTATGAAACATCTAACATCGCATATTCTAGGACTCCAAAAATGTTTTATGTAATATGAGTGCTTATAAGTGCCAAGTGATCTTTGTACAAGTTCACGAACTTATGAAACATCTAACAACACATATTCTACGAATCAGAATCATGTTTTATGCGATATGAGTTCTTATGAGTATCTCAATTAACTTTGTACAAGTTTCACGAACTTATGTTCTAGGACTCATACTAAGTTTTATGTAGTATGAGTTCTTATAAGTGCGTCAATGATCTTTGTACAAGTTTTACGAAGCTATGTAAAATCTAATAACTCATATTCTAGGACTCTATATAAATATTTTATGTATCTTTACACAAGTTTCACGAATTTATGAAATTTCTAACAACGCATTTTTCTAGGACTCTAAACCAAGTTTAAACAAAATGTGATCCTTGTACAAGTTTCACGACCTTACGAAACATCTAACCACTTGTTTTTATGACTAAAACTAATATTTTATGCAATACGAGTGCTTATCAGCGCATCAATGATCTTTGTACAAGTTTCAAGAACTTATGAAACATCTAACAATGCATATTATAGGACTCTAAACAAGTTTTATGCAATATTAGTGCTTATAAGTGCCTAATGATCTTTATGCAAGTTTCACGAACTTATGAAACATGTAACATCGCATATTCTAGGACTCAGAACCAAGATTTATGCAATATGAGTGATTATAATTATCTCAATGATCTTTGTACAAGTTTCTCGAACTCATGACACATCAAACACCGCGTTTTCTAGGGCTCTAAACTAAGTTTTATGCAATATGAGTGCTTATAAGTGTCTCAATGATCTTTGTACAAGTTTCACGAATTTATGTAAAATCTAAAAACGCATATTCTAGGAGTCTGAACTAAGCTTTATACAATATGAGTGCTTAAAAGTGCCACAATGAACTTTATATAACTTTTACGAGCTTAAGTAAAATCTAACAACGCATATTATAGGAATCTAAACAAAATTTTATGCAACATGAGTTCTTATAAGTGTGTCAAGGATCTATGTACAAGTTTAAAGAACTTATGAAACATCTAACAACACATTTTCTAGGACTCTAAACCAAGTTTTAACCAAAATGTGTGCATATAAGTGCCTAAGTGGTCTTTATACGAGTTTCACGACCTTACGAAACATCTAACAAGTTGTTTTCTTTGACTCAAACCAATATTTCATGCATTATGAGTGCTTATAAGTGCATTAACGATCTTTGTATAAGTTTTACGAACTTATGAAACATCTAACATCACATATTCCAGGACTCGCTACAAGTTATATGCAATATAAGTGCTTATAAGTGCCTCAATGATCTTTGTACAAGTTTCACGAACTTATGAAACATCTAACAACGCATATTCTAAGACTCGTAACAATATTTTATGAAATATGAGTGCTTATAATTATCTCAATGATCTTTGTACAAGTTTCACTAACTTATGACACATCTAACACTGTGTTTTCTAGGGCTCTAAACCAAGTTTTATGAAATATGAGTGGTAATAAGTCTCTCAAAGATATTTTTAGAAGTTTCAAGAACTTATTAAACCAATAATAACGCGTATTCTATGACTCAAAACAAAGTTTTATGCAATATGAGTGATTATCTCAATGACTTTGTACAAGTTCCAAAAACTAATGTAAAATCTAACAACGCATATTCTAGGACTCTACACCTAATTTTATGCAAAATGGGTGCTTTTAAGTGCGTCAAGGATCTTTGTACAAGTTTCACGAACTTATCAAACACTTCATGACGCGTTTTCTAGGACTCTAAACCAAGTTTAAAATAAAATGAGGGCTTATAATTATCTCAATGATCTTTGTACAAGTTTCCCGAACTTATCAAATATCTAAAAACTTGGTTTCTATGACCCCAATCCATGTTTTATGCAATATGAGTGTTTTGTAAGTTCATCAATAATCTTTTTATAAGTTTCACGAACTTATGAAACATCTTACAATGCATATTCTAGAATTCTAAACTAAGTTTTATGCAATATGAGTGCTTATAAGTTCCTCAATGTTCTTTGTGCAACTTTCATGAACTTATGAAACATCTAACAACACATATTTTTGAACTTCGAACCAAGTTTTATGCAATATGAGTGCTTATAAGGGCATGTCCATCGGTGGTCCTATTTCTAATTTGTGTGCGTTTCTACAATTAAAATATTAATAAAACTCATTAAAACAAGAAAGTGAGGTATAATCGATTATATATTTGGGATTTATATAACTGAAAATAGAACCTCTTTGTGTTAGGTGATTGACTTTTTTTGTCATATGTTGGTTCCTTTAGATACATAAAATCATGGTGTTACAACTTAAGGTCCAATAGAACCGGTAGACCCAAACAGATAAACACAAATAATTGAAACACTTTAACAGATAAGCCCATTAGGCGCAATCCGCAAAACCCTAATTCTAAGATAGAGAAGAAAGTAGCCGCCATTGATTTTCCGATCAAATTCTGATTGGATTACCATTGTTTCCACTGGTGATTGCATCAACTGCGTCGGAGAAAGGAGAAATCTGGTAAAGATCTCGATGTGGTGAAGTCGAGAAAGATAGATAGAGAGGAAACCGGCCATTGAAGTATAGGAGAAGGACCGATCCCGAAATAAAACAAAACCGTAGTGAAGTCATCCATCGACGCTGCGTCAATCGATGTTGAAGAAAAGCCAACCAACGATGTTGTGGAAGCCATCGAAGCCGGAGTCGATCGCCGGATAAGACCATCTTACATGTCACCGGAGTCAAAAGCGGACATCTTTGAACAAGAAACCAGAGATTCCGAAGCAAAGTCGATCTTTATCACCGCTAAATTAGCCGGAGGAAGAAGTCGGGGGTCTCTCCCTCTGAAAGATTTTTTAGAGAGGAGAGAGAGACCGTAAAGCTTTCTGTGTTAGGTGATTGACTATCGTTAAAAACAAATCAAATAATGAAAAAAAAGAAAAAAAAGAAAAACAGAAAACATATTTCTTCGACCAAAGAAAAAAATCGTGTATCTCTTTCTCTTTGGATCCCCATGGATTAAATCATATCTCTTCGTTCGTGTAAATCTTTGTACACATAATCTACGAGAGTGAATCGGAACCCTAAACGCTTCCTCTGCGTCGTCGCTTCTCGCTGATGAGAGCTCTTCTTCCTCGTCGAAACACACGACCGCTACTCTCAACATCGTCGATGTGGGGGAATGTGGCGGGTTTTTTTCTTTCTTTCGCATTTTTTCTCGATTTGGTTGTATGTGGGATTTATTGTGATCGATTTGTTTGCTATTTCATCTTCTGCGATTTATGATTCCGATTACTAAATTGATACAATTTTTTATTGGATTTTGTTATGTTTAGTGCCAAATCTTCTCATAATTAGTCAATACTTGAGGTTAAGGTCAAGGTTATAACTTGATCTAACCAAGATTTTAATTTTGAGACATGCTTTATTGTAGTTATCTGCTTTCAAATCACCAATTAGTCAAAATTACTAAAATAGTTGTGTTCTTTGTTTATATTTTAGACGCTTTACAAGTTGATCAAAAGTGGGGCATCAAAGAAGTTCATGATTATCTTGTAAAACATCTTCTTTACTTTCTTTCTTGTATATTCGAAATCCGAGGATTTGTTCCTTAAGGCCAATGTATATGTATTGTTTTGTTCTTGTTCATAATCTGTTCTTTGATGTATTATGACTCTTTTAAGTCTTAATGTATTGTGATATTGCGTCCTATGATAGTCACTTTGGAAGTGAACACACATACAACATGATTGTAGCATTGTAGGGAGAGAATTTTTGTTTGTGGTTCTCTTTTGTAATGCTAAGAAAGATCTAAAATGTGTTTTCATGTTTAAAAAAACAAATATAGAAAACCTATTGAGTTCTACCAATGGACAAAAAATAGTGAAAATGACTCCAACTAACCCTAATAAACTCGAAATAACTAGAGTAACACATTTTTGGAGGGTTACTCTAGTTATTATAAAAAACATGATTTTGACTTACAAGGTTATGAAAAAAAAATTATTTACGGTTATGCCATTTACGAAAATGCCATTATGAATAATAAAAAAATTAAATAATTATGATTTATGACTTTTAGAATTCCTGATTTATAACTTTTATAATTTCGATTTAAAAAAAAAAAAATTCCTCTCTCCTCTCTATCTCCTGTGCGATTTTGCGATTAGCGGTTTCTTCGTCCTCGCCGTCTCCGTCGTCTTCTTCCTCACCATTGTCTTCTTCTTCGTTCTTCAGTGTTTTCGTTTCTCGCCGTGTTTTCGTTTGTCGCCTTGTTTTCGTTTCTCGCCGTGTGTTTATCGCGTCATGGAAGAAGGTTATATCTCGTAACATATGGTTTCATTGTTTGTTAGTTTTTTCAATCACCTTTAGCGTTTCGTTGTTTAGGGTTTCATTTCAGTGTACATGTCGTGCGTAGATATGTTGCAGATAATTTGTAGATTTGTTTCATCTTTGTAGATTTATTCTTCTGATTTGTAGATTTGTTTGATAGGTTTTGTAGATTTGTTTCTTCTGGTTTTCTTTTGTAGACTGGTTCTCTTCTGGTTCTCTTTTGCAGATAATTAGGGCTTTTACGTTCTTAGATAAAAAGTGCTTTGTAGACTTGTTTTGTAGATTTGTAGATTTGTTTCATAGATCTGTTTTGCGATGTCTTGTTGTTCATATGTTTTGTAGACTTGTTTCATAGTATTTGTAGACATGTTTCATCTATTGTTAACTATTGTTTTCGTTTGTGTTTTGTAATTAGGTATGACTTTTTATCCACCTAGACGCTATAAAGAGAGGGTTATCTCCAATCCAAAAAAAGAGTATGGGACACTGTTGTTTCCTTAACAGAATAGAAGCTGCTTAAGACGTCGGTAGGTAATGATGTATGGGAAAATATGAAGGAATCTTGTCTTGGAGTATTTCTAAGGCTTACTGACATGGACAAGTACACCTGGTGTGCAAAGACGGTTCATTATTTCTTGACAAATCAATTACAAGTGAAGAACAAGCATGAGTTCTGGTCTGTTATTGATGGCCTTCCAGTGAGGTTTTCACTGAATGAATTTTAAGAAATTATTGGGTTAAACTGTGATCCAGTGAATCAAGGGGATAACCCGTATGTCCTAGCTCTTAAAACAGAGTTGTGGAATGATTTTGGTATCAGTGAAAATCAAACTCCTTCATATAATGAGTTATTGAGAACTTTGACAAGTGGTAGAGTTAAGGAGAGCGCATAAAAGATAAAGTTGATACTAAAGTTGATACTCTTGCACGTTGGAATTTATGGACTACATGCAAGGTCAAGAATTCCTTATTCTGCTGATGTCCGAGTATTTGACGAAGAGCAGTTTGAGAAATATCCTTGGGGGTAGAGAAGGTTTTTCTTCACTACTACTTTCCATTAGAGAAGGTTCGTTTGTTCAAGACACTTACACGATACACAAATGTGGTCACGCACTCCTTATATGGATTTATGAGTCGGTTGTTGGTATTGGAGAGATACAAGGACAAAAGAGGGAAGGTGTAGACGGGCCAGGACTCTTGCAGTGGGCAGGAGCTCGAAACCGATACACCATTGTAGAGTTTCTGGTAAAGGAGAAAGATGTTTATAACGAGGTATGGTAGATTAGTTTATGCTTTGTGCAGTGTTGTTTACAGATATGTTTATGGTTTTTGCAGATTTGTTTATTTTTGCAGATTTGTTTATTTTTGAAGATTTGTTTATGGTGTTTGCCGATTTGTTTATGCGTTTTGCAGATTTGTTAGTGTATTTTGCAGATTTGTTAGTGTGTTTTGCAGATTTGTTAGTGTGTTTTGTAGATTTGTTAGTGTGTTTTGCAGATTTGTTAGTGTGTTTTGCAGATTTGTTAGTGTGTTTTTGCATATTTGTTTTTGTGTTTTGCAGATTGGTTTGTGTGTTTTGCAGATTTGTTATTGTGTTTTTCTGTGTTAACTTACATTTGTATAGATTTATTTCATGTTGTTGTAGATTTATTGTATTATTTGTAGACTTTTTTATGGTCTTGTTGATTTGTTTTACTGATTGTTACACTCTTAGCGATGTTGGAAACTGATTGTTATATGGATTTTTTTTACTGATTGTTACACTCTTAGCGATGTTGGAAACTGATTGTTACATGGATTTGTTTTACTGATTGTTACAGTCGTGGTTGGAAACTCAGAAGCAGGTGTCTCCGAAGAAGGTTGAGAAGGTGTCACCGAAGAAGGTTTCAAAACCAAAAACTCAGAAGGTGTCTAAACCACAAACTGAGAAGGTGTCTAAACCAAAGATTCAGAAAGGAGAGATTAAAGAAAGTGTGAAAACTAGTGGAGCAATGCAAAAGGAAGGAACGACTCTTAAAAAAGTGAAAGAGGAAAAACAACCACGTGTTTCTAAAGTGCTGAAGGCAAAACAAAGTCGTCGTAACCAAGGTCCTCTGCCTAAAACTGCAGAAGAGAAAAAGAAAGACGTTGATGTTGAAGACGTAACAGAAGAAACAAGAAGGTTAGAACTTCAAATGGCTGCTCCTTCTGATGATGAGTTCGAAGGTATAGATACGCAAGGGTTGGATGATCTTGTATATGCTATAACAGGGGTTGGATGATCTTGTAGATGCTATAACAGGGGTTGGATGATCTTGTACATGTTGTAGAGAAGAGAGTCCCACAACTAGCAGCTTCCCAAAAATTTTGTTACGAGGGAAACTCTACAGTGAAACGAATCATGCCTTCCGCCCATGGTTATGCTCCTTTTGGGCTCCTGGACAAAGAGAAATGGCAAAAAGTTGTTGATTTCACCATTCCGAAAGAGTAAGTAACTAATTCTTATATATTATAGATGTTCATATGCTAGGTAATTAACATATGCTTTGTTTTAGGCATGAATCCATTGGAACCCTAAACGCTGATGTTAGATTCTTCAAGGAGCTATTTCTTCCAAGGGAAACTGTAAGCATTTTGTAAGCATTTTGGCTTGGTGATACTGTAAGCATTTTGTAAACTCCTAATGAATTGTTGATTTGATTTATAGGGTTGCAGATTTGTTTATCGTCGTCTTGCAGATTTGTTTTGTAGGGTTGTAGATTTTGTTTCTATGATTGCAGACTTGTTTACATCTGTAGATTAGTATTGTTAATTTAATTTATAGGGTTGCAGATTTATTTATCGTCTTGCGGATTTGTTTTACAGGGGTGGTAGATTTGTTTTGTAGGGTTGTAGATTTTGTTTCTATGATTGCAGACTTGTTTACATCTACAGATTTGTTTAGCGTCTTGCAGATTTGTTTTGTTGGTTGTAGATTTGTTTTCTATGATACTTGTTTTCATATGTAGATTTGTTTTAGAGGTTTGGTAGATTTGTTTTAGAGGTTTGGTAGATTTGTTATGTAGGTTGTTGATTTGTATTTTATTATTATAGACTTATTTACATTACATCTGTAGATTTGTATTGTTGATCTCATTTATAGGGTTGCAGATTTTTTATCGTATTGCAGATTTGTTTTATAGGGGTGGTAGATTTGTTTTGTAGTGTTGTAGATTTGTTTTGTAGTGTTGTATATTTGTTTTGTAGTGTTGTAGATTTGTTTTGTAGGGTTTACATCTGGAGACTTTTTTGTTTCAAATTTGCAGCACATGGAGTTGGGCATGACATTGTTCCGTAGGAGATCCATGCGTCCTGATTCTCCTTACAAACCACGTATTTGCTTCATGTGTCCTTGGTCAATTCCCACGATGAAAATTGATTATGTGAGGTTTTCTACCTTACGCTCCAAATTGCCATGCCCACTTGGTAATACGTACAAACAATTGTTCAATGGTGTCGTCCCTACGTCATCGCCAACAAACAAAAGGTGGTTTTATGATATTGATAATGTCTACGTACCATTGAACATTACGAAGGACCATTGGGTTGCAGTGGATATTAATATGCCCAAGAAAAAATATATCTACGACTCCATTCCAACTCATGTGACGAATGAAAAGTTGGTTGAAGAATGTATGTTCCTGCGGAAGTTGATACCCTTAATGCTTAACAATTAATTGGAAGAAAAAGATCGTCAACCTCGTATTGAGATGTTCGACGTGTTTAGGAAAACGGAGAATGTTCCAAAGAATATGAGGCCAGGAGATTGTGGTGTCTTCACTTTGAAAAAAATTGAGTGCCTTGCATTGGGGACGAGCTTTGATGGTCTCATCGATGCAACGATTCTGCAAATCCGACAGAGATATGCGGCAGAGATCTTTGACGAAATTCCTGAGGCATCAAAAGGAACGACGTGTCACCCTCCACCTCTCCGCGATGAAGATGGATATATTTATGTCCAACAACTACTAGATGAGACAGATTGAGTTGTTGGTTTAAGTTTGCTGAACTTTAAAATTTATGTTTATGTACTACTAAACAAGTTTATGTTTATATTTTTGTACTACATTTCAACTTTAAATTTATTGTTTCTGTACTACTAAACAAATTTAGGGGTTCGCAGATTTGTTTATCGTATTGCATATTTGTTTTAATGGTGTGGTAGATTTTTATGTAGGGTTGTAGATTTTTTTACTATGGTTGAAGACTTGTTTACATCTGTAGATTTGTATTGATGATTTCATTTATAGGGTTGTAGATTTGTTTATCGTTTTGCAGATTTGTTTTGTAGGGTTTGCAGATTTGTTTTATAGGGTTGATTAATTTATAGGGTTGCAGATTTGTTTTAGAGGGTTGGTAGATTTGTTATGTAGGGTTGTAGATTTTTTTACTATGGTTGCAGACTTATTTACATCTGTAGATTTGTATTGATGATTTCATTTATAGGGTTGTAGATTTGTTTATAGTTTTGCAGATTTGTTTTGTAGGGTTTTTAGATTTGTTTTGTAGGGTTGATTAATTTATAGGGTTGCAGATTTGTTTTATAAGGTTGGTTGATTTGTTTTGTAGGGTTGTACAATTGCAGACTTGTTTACATCCATCGAAATTCATAAATGTGTCACACAAAATAGATTATTTTTGAACTGCCTATGCAAAGGTTACTTATGAAAACATAGATGTTACTTATGAAAACATTTATCTAAAGTTACATTGTCCATACTGAAAATTATCAGGTCCTAACTCATCAAACAATTCGACCAGAGCAAGCCAAACTCTAGTAGTCATCCCTTCAGACTTCTCGCTGCCATGAAACCATATCCTCTTCAACGTGCGCATATGATCACGAAAAATCGTTCTAGCCATCAGATTAAACTGTGTCAAAACTGTCAAATTATGCCTCAGATCCCATCTGTATTTTCGCTATAAAAAGAAGAAACAAAATGTATTAGTGTTAGAGAAACAAAAAGATAAATCTAATAAGATTACATTATCGGTTATGCTTACAGTTAGTTTAAGAAACCATCGTCCCTTGACATTATCGGGAATGAAGCGGTAAGTCGGCCACAGATGGACCCATCCCTCTCAAAGAATATCCGGGATCGCCTGGGAGAGATCATGTAAAAACCTAAACCACGTAACAATGGTTTCGTCACACCATACATTCGCACCAGGGTTTAAAAGAGGGAGGTTATCCCGATCTTGGATGTTGTGTATGGCATCGACCATGCTCGCGAAATTGGATGTATATAGTGGGACAATAGACATGATGTATGTTTTCTTGAGATTAGGTTTTATGAGAAGGGTTATATATTGAGAGAGAGAAAAGAAGATGCAACGTCGCAATGAGGAGAGATAAGAAGACGAAACGTAGATATGTTATTTTACTTAGCTTTTTTGCAGATTTGTTATTTCATCTTTGCAGATTTGTTATACAACTTTGTAGATTTGTTATAATTTATTAAATAAAACGCTGCGTTTAATGCTTCAAAGTTAAATCATAAAGGGGATCTGCAAAAATTAAGGCTTTTACGTTCTTAGAAACAAAGTGGTGAACAAAAATATGGGAAGTCGAAGTCAAAGCTATCCGTCGACATTCTACCGTCGTGGTGTGCCCTACGAAAATGAAGATTCGGTCCATACACATTTTCGTGACCCAGAGGAAAACTTTCAATTTGGCCACATAAGTACGTGTTATTGTGGTTACAAAGCCATCGTCCAATCTTCGGCGACGACAACAAACCCGAAGAGACTTTTCTACACTTGTTCTTCATACAATGTAAGCAAATATTTCTATTTTCGGTTTAAAACGAACGTGGAAAGACTGGTATTTAAGGTTTTATGTCTATTAGGATGGAGAATGCCATGTCTTGAAGTGGTGGGACGAGGCTTTGATGGATGAATTAACGGAGGTTAAGAGAGAGCTCGCCAAACATAGTGGACTTAAAGACCAAATCGGCGAATTGACTTCTCTATACAAGACGCTTAAGAAGAGCACTTCTCAAATGGATGAGTTGAAGAACATGACCCAGACGATTTTCATAAGTTTTATCGCTTTTGTTATTGTTGTTCTTGCCATTTACCTACTAAAGTAGAAGTTAAATTCGATGTTCCTAATGTTGTAAGGATTTGTCTTCGCTTTCTAAATGTTGTAAGGATTTGTCTTCGGTTTCTAAATGTTGTTTTTCTTTGATTTGTCTTCGATGTCTTTGCAGATTTGTTATAAAATCTGCAGATTTTTCTGGCAGTTTTTTATTTTAGTGTTTGCAGATCTTTATAACGTTTTGCAGATTAGTTTTACAGTTTTGCAGATTTGTTTTACAGTTGTAAATAATTAAACAAAACAGTGAGTTTTAAGCTTCTAATTTTCGATATAAAATTAAAAAGGGGATCAACAGATTTTTCTGGCAGTTTTTTATTTTAGTGTTTGCAGATCTTTATAACGTTTTGCAGATTTGTTTTACAGTTTTGCAGATTTGTTTTACAGTTGTAAATAATTGAACAAAACGGTGAGTTTTAAGCTTCTAATTTTCTATATAAAATTGAAAAGGGGATCGACATAATTTAGGGTTTCGATTGTTCTTACAACCAAAGTAGGCAACAAGAAGATGGGAAAAACGTTTAGTTATAGCCTTAGCGATCCGGACGAAGCCCCCGGTTTTGGTGGTTACGAAAATGAAGATGAATATGAGGTCATTAGACATTTTCGTATCCGTGACGTTCCAAGCCAACTCGGCCATACGAAGGTGTGTTTTTGTGGTTCAGATGCTATCGTCGAAGCATCGAAGACGAGAGAAAACCCAGGGAGGCTTTTCTACACTTGTTCTAAACACGATTTAAGCATATACCAATGCAAACCTTATGTAGTTTAGTTTTGAGGTGTGAATATGCATAATTATGACTATTCACAATGCAGAGTGATACTGATTATCGAGGTTGCCACATATGGAAGTGGTGGGACGAGGTGTTGATGGAAGAGTTAACGAAAGTTAGAAGAAAGCTCGCCCTAGAACACGGTGGACTCCAAGATAAAATCGAAGAATTAGCTTCTCTAAAGAACTTGATTAAGGAGACTACTAATCATACAAATGAGTTGAAGAATATGACCCAGAAGCTTTTCATAGGTCTCATGACTTCGGTTGTTGTTTTTCTAGCAATTTACATATTCAAGTAGAAGTAAATTTAGTGTTATAAGCTTTGCAGATTTTATTATGTTGTTACGATGTTGTGATGTTATGTAACTTTCACTTATGAAAATTTGTCTTCAATTAACATGTTATATTTTGATGTTATATAAGCTTTGCGGATTATTTTGGGGTTTCGCAGATTTATTCATAAGTTTCGTAGATTTATTTATACCGTTTCGCAGATTTAATTCGGGTTTCGCAGATATTATTCTATGGTTTTGCAGATATTTTACACAGTTTTGCAGATTTAACAAACCTCTAAGAAAGAAAAACGCTATAGTTTTACAGATAAGTTATACAGTTTTGAAGATTTAAAAAACGGTTCGCAGATTTATTATATAGAGTAACAAAGACTTATGTGTTGCATGTCTTTCGATTATTCCCTCCTTCCCCACAACTGTTGCATCTGTGTTATTTCCTCGGCCTCTACTTGGTCAACGCCTTCTCCATTGCTGATTTGAATCTACTCTTCTTTGGCCTACCTGGTTGCGTTTTCACATCAGGCGGTAAACAAACCTTTGAATTAACAGCCTCTGGAATTGGCAATGTTAGATCTCTAGGCATAATGACATTCGAGTATGCCGCGTACAAGATTTCCCTGTGAAAATATGAATGACAACATGAAATGCGAGAGACATTTACACTCTCGGCTGCAACTATGACATGAGCCCAAGGCAACTTCTCCAAATCAAACCTACGACAAGAACATGTTTTATCCATCAAGTCCACAACATATGAACTAGTCTCGCTTGAGACTTGCATTTTTCACTCATCAATCACTTGTACATTGTAGGTCTTCGCTTGTTCCAGCCGATTCTACAAAATACAAAACAAGAGTTAACGTACACTCGCAAAAGTCAGATTTTTTAAAAAATCTGCAATTCAAGAAAATAAACCTGCAACAACTTCTCCACTCCACGAGTTAGAGTTGTAGACATTTTCATCGCATTGTTTCTCCTTTTTGCAAACCATCTTGTCATCATAGATCGTACTACTTCAAGTAAATGCACGGCATGTAAGCTTCGTGCCTGTGATATAACTCTATTCAGTGACTCCGCAATGTTGCTCGTAGTGAGATTATATCTATCTCCGGGAAAGTGGACGCGTGACCACAAGCGAACATCAGCTCTTTGAAGATAACCATGAAGTGCAGGATATAAAAACTCAATTTGGGCGAACTTGGTTTCAAAATCAATTAGCCTAAAAGCATTTGCTGCTTTTTTTACTAGACCAAACGCATTTTTACCCTTAAAACGAACCAATATGTTCTTGTACAGATGGTAAGTGCATATCCCGCGTGCGGACTTGGGATATACCTTTGCGATAGCTTTCCCGATTGAATGGTGTCTATCCGATATAACCGGAAGGTCATCATCATCCGGAATCACACTACTCAGTTGGTTGAAAAACCATTTCCAAGACTCATCATTCTCAGTATCAACAATAGTGAATGCAAGAGGAAATATCTAAAAATTACCGTCTTGCCCTGTAGCAGTCAAAAGTGTTCCTCTGTAGTTCCCTTGTAAAAATGTACCATCTACGACGACTACTTTCCGCATATATTGAAACCCACTGATGCTCGCACTAAATGCTAGGAACTTATATTTGAATTTTTGGTCAGGATCCACCACGAGTCTAGCATAAGTTCCGGGATTTGCTTATTTTATCATGTATAGATATGCCGGCAATTTCTCATAGCCACTTTCTGGAGTACCTCTCTCCAGATATCGTACATGTCTTAACGTTCGAAAGGCTTTCCAATAAGCAATCTACATGCCACCAACAATGAACAACCATTAGACAAAACATATCTACAAACAGCTAACAGACAACTAAAAATTAATCTACAACAGACAAAACAAATCTACAAAGACCAAAACAAATCTACAAAGACCAAAACAAATCTACAAAGACCAAAACAAATCTACAAAGACCAAAACAAATCTACAAATACCAAACCAAATCTACAAAACAACGATCAAAAACAAATCTTCAACAGATAAACCAACAACCAAAACATAATGTACCTTAATTTTGAATCGCTTATTCAAAGCTTCTGCGACATGAATTGGCAACACTTTTGGTCCTACACCACCAACAAAATCCTTGTACAATACGCCAAGGACATCTGGTGTAGCTTGTCGTGATCTTCCCGACCGCTCAATCACCGAACAAGAATTCTCCGATACATATGTATTTACATAAAACTTTGCAAAATCGTCCACCGATGTAGCTCTTACCTTCCAAACACATCCTTCAACCCAACACTTTACAGAGAGCAGCGTTGGTGTTGATTTGTATACATCAAAATCAAATTTTTGAATAACACTAAGCATCTTAAATCTTGTTTCCAAATGCTCTTTCGTGCAAAAAGATTCACCTTCTTTCAAATCGATTGCACTCATGTCCAACAAATCATAATCAACTTTCGTGTCGCTTAAATATACAAATGAATCATTTGGCTTTGGTTTTTTCCCTTTTTCTTCTTCTTCTTCTTTTTCTTCTTCTTTCTTAGTGTCCTCCTCCGTATAAATAGCACCATAAGCAACAAAATTCTCGTCATCGGAATCCGTTTTGTCCGAGTCGTCACAATAATCGAATCTCGAATCATCAAGATCGTCGTCATCGTCAACATCGACGTCGTCTTGAACATCCTCGTCTCCTTCGTCATTAAGTTCAAAATCTTCTTCGACATCTTTTCGAACTTGTTCTTCTACATTATCTTCGACATTATCTTCGATATTTTCTTCAATATCTTCTTCTTCAACATTATCTTCAACATTTTCTTCAATATATTCAATATTTTCTTCAATATCTTCAACAACATTTTCGGACTCCATGGTCTTATCATTCCTGCAGTCAACAGATTCCTCGGTTACATTCCAATACTTTAACTTGCACGAATTTTTTGAAGATTGAGGATCAATATCTGCAACTTCGACACATAACCGAACCATATCTACTTTCACCATATTGATAAACAGTTGTAACTGTCGTGAATTACAAACTATGACCAGAGGAGTATCATAAGGCAATTTTTCCATCATCTTTTCCGCAAACATATAAGTTAAACTTACTTGATGCAATTCCGTAGATAAACCATAGTCTTCGTACACCATCGGAATGAAATCCTCATAACGCATGTATGAGTTAACTCCAAGAATACGAGATCCTCGTTTATTGTCAACTTCAAACACCCATCCTTTCTTCTTGAGCTTCCATAAACCACAAACAATCACAACTTGTTCCATTGATAGTTTTAAAAATAAATCTGCAACGAGAGTTAAAAATCTGCTGCAGATTTTAAACCAGATCTAGACGACGAAGACGACAACCAAAAACAAGCCGATAAAGACGACGACTTACATGATGAGGACAAAAGTCGACGACCAAGCTAAAGAAAGCTCAACGAAGACGACAAAAATCACGCCGACAAAGACAACGGCGATGAAGAAAACACCGACGAAGATAACGATGGACAGTAGCCGGAGAAGATAACGGCTACAGAGATGACGACGGCGAGGGCGTATATGTGAATTTAACAAACAGAGACGACAATTTATGAAACAGCTAAAAAAACTGGATCTACAATGGCGGTTGTTTAGAAAACTATAAAAAACTGGATCTACGGAGATTTCACCGATGAAGTTAAAGTCACGCACATAGAGGCAAACTGTAAAGTAAGCGTTAAAAAATCTGCAAAATCAAAAACAAATCTACAATCGTATCAACAAATCTACAAACCGCACAAGACAACTTTAACGTGATGCATATTTATTAAGTCTGCGACAGATTTATTAAGTCTGCGGCAAATTTATTA
This sequence comes from Cochlearia excelsa, assembly GCA_963556525.1. NCBI lineage: Eukaryota > Viridiplantae > Streptophyta > Magnoliopsida > Brassicales > Brassicaceae > Cochlearia > Cochlearia excelsa. The sequence goes on from OY748328.1 coordinate 19,567,506, forward strand.
AGTCTACGGCAGATTTATTAAGTCTACGGCAGATTTATTAAGTCTGCGACAAACTTAATAAATCTGCATCAGTGTAAATCGAATAAAATCTGCATCAAAAGGGACTAAATCTGCGGCAGAGTTTCAAAATATTGAAAATGACGTGGCAAAATAAATCTACAAAACATGAAAAATAAATATGCGGCAGACTTATCCTCGCTGGCAGTGGCAATTTTGTAAATAACTCGCATGTTTAAATGCGCTGGCTTTTTTTTATGACGTCATAATGACAGTTTCGAAAACTGTTTTTTTGCTGTCAAAGGGAAGGAGGGGCAGTTTCGGGCCAAAAGTTCAGAGGGGTTACTCTAGTTATAAAAAAAGATTAGTTCCTTTTTAGCAATAAAAGTCAAATTGTGGGTTACTTTAGTAAATCTTCCCTAAAAAATAACAAAAAACTATGAGGGTTTCGGAACAATTAAAATAAACAAAAAAATACTTAACTCAAATTTAGAACCCATTAAAGGTTCTATGGATGGATATGTTGTAAGTATCATCGTGATCTTTGTATAAGTTTCACGAACTCATGACACATCTATATCCTCTTTTTATGTGGATATAAACCAAGTTTTATGCAATATGAGTGATTATAAGTGTCTCCATAATCTTTCTAGAAGTTTCTCGAACTTATGAAACATCTAATAACGCATATTCTTCGACTCTAAACAAATTTCTATGCAATATGAGTGCTTATAAGTGTATCAATTATCCATGTACAAGTTTCACGAACTTATGTAAATTCTTACAACACATTTTCTATGACTTGAACCCGTTTTTTATGCAATATTATTGGTTATAAGTGACTCTATGGTCTTTGTCAAAATTTCAAGAACTAATGAAACATTTAATATCGCATATTCAAGGACTCTAAACCAAGTTTTTTTGCAATATGAGTGCTTATAAGTGGCTTAATGATCTTTGTACAAGTTTTACGAACTTATAAAACATCTAACAACACATATTCTAAGACTCAGAACAATGTTTCATGCAATATGAGTACTTATAAGTATCTCAATGATATTTGTACAAGTTTCATGAACTTATGACACATCTAACACCACGTTTTATAGGGTTCTAAACCAAGTTTTATTGAATATGAGTGCTTATAAGTTCATCAGTGATCTTTGTACAAGTTTCACGAACTTGTGAAACATTTTATAATGCATATTCTAGAACTCTAAACAAAGTTTTATGCAATATGAGTGCTTATAAGTGTCTCAATTATCTATGTCAAGTTTGAAAAACTTTTTAAACATCTAATAACCCATATTCTAGGAATCTAAACAAAATTTTACTTAAAATGGGTGCTTATAAGTGTGTCAAGGATCTTTTTACAAGTTTCAAGAACTTATGAAACATCTAACAACACGTTTTCTAGAACTCTTAACCATGTTTTAAACAAAATTAGTGCTTATAAGAAGATCCTAAGTGATCTTTGTACAAGTTTCACGACCTTACACATCATCTAACAACTTGTTTTCTATGTCTCAAACCCATGTTTTAGGAAATATGAATGCTTATAAGTGCATCAATGGTCTTTGTACAAGTTTTAAGAACTTATGATACATCTAACAAAGCATGCATATTCTAGGACTCAAACCCAATTTTTATGCAATATAAGTGCATATAAGTGTGTCAATGATCTTTGTAGTAGTTTCACGAACTTACGAAAAATCTAAGAACGAATATTCTAGGCCTCAAACCCAAATTTTATGCAATATGAGTGTTTATAAGTATCTCAATGATATTTTTAGAGTCATAAAACTTGGTTATAAACACTCATCTTGCTTAAAACTTGGTTTAGAGGCATAAAAACGCGTTGTTAAATCTTTTGTATGTTCCAGACCCTTGTCAAATATTATTGAGGCACTAATGCACACTCATCTTGCTTCAAACTTAGTTTATAATAGTAGAAAATTCGTTGTTAAATGTATCATAAGTTCGTGAAACTTGTACAAAGATCATTGGGGAATTTATAATCACTCATCTTGCTTAAGTCTTGATATAGAGTCCCATAAACCACATTGTTAGATGTTTCATAAGTTCGTGAAACTTGTAGAAAGATCACTAAGACAACTCATAACCATTCATCTTGCTTAAAACATGGTTTAAAGTACTAGAAAAATTGTTGTTAGATGTTTTATAGGTTTTTGAAACTTGTACACATATCAAGAAGGCACTTTTAAGCACCCATATTCCTTAAATTATGGTTTAGTGTCCTAGAAAAAGTGTTGTCAAATGTTTCATAGGTTTGTGAAATTTGTACAAAAATCATTGAGAAAATTAAAGCACTCATCTTGCATAAAACTTGTTTTAGAGTGGTAGAAAACGTGTTGTTAAATGTTTCATTATAAGTCCGTGAAACTTTTAGAAAGATCACTAAGGCACTTATAAGTAGTCTTCTTGCTTAAAACTTGGTTTAGAGTTGTAGAGAACACGGTGTTAGATGTTTCATAAGTTCATGAATCTTGTACAAAGATCACTGAAGAACTTATAAGCAGTTACCTTGCATAAAAAATGGTTTAGAGTCGTAGATAACACCTTGTTATCTTTTTCATAAGTTTATGAAACTTTTACAAAGATCATTGGGGGATATATAAGCACTCGTCTTGCATAAACCTTGGTTTATAGTTGTAGAAAACACGTTGTTAGATGATTCCCAAGTTTGTGAAACTTGTACAAAGATCATTAAGACACTTATAAGCACTCAACTTGCTGCAAACTTTGTTTAGAGTCGTAGAAAATGCATTGTTAGATGTTTCATAAATCTGTGAAACTTGTAAAAGATCATTGAGGAACAGATAAGAACTTATTTTGCTTAAAAATCGGTTTAGAGTAGTAGAAAACGTGTTGTTAAATGTTTCATAAGTTCGTGAAACTTTTACAAAAATCACTAAGGCACTTTTAAGCACTCATATTGCTTAAATCATAGTTTAGATTCCTAGAAAAAGCATTGTTAGATGTTTCATAAGTTTGTGAAACTTGCACAAAGAACATTGACGAACTTACAAACACTCATCTTTCTTAATACTTGGTGTAGAATTGAAGAAAACGCGTTGTTAAATGTTTCACATGTTTGTGAAACTTCTACAAAGATCATTGATGCACTTATAAGCACTCATCTTAATTAAAACATGGTTTAGAGACGTAGAAAATGTGTTGTTAGATGTTTCATATGTTTGGTAAACTTATACAAAAGTCATTGAGGATCTTATAATCACTCATCTTGCAGAAAACTTGGTTTAGAGTCGTAGAAAACACGTTGTAAGATTCTTCATCAGATTGTGAAACTTGTAATAAAATCACTAGGTCACTTATAAGAACTCATATTGCTTAAATCATGGTTTCGTGTCCTAGAAAAAGCGTTGTTACATGTTACAAGGGTTTGTGAAACTTGTATGAAGATCATTGAGGCACTTACAAACACTCATCTATCATAATACTTGTTGTAGAGTTAAAGAAAACGCGTTGTTAGATGTTTCATAAGTTCGTAAAACTTATACAAAGATCATTGAGGCGCTTAAAAGCATTCATCTTGCTTAAAACTTGGTATAAAGATATAAAAAAGCTTTGTTAGATGTTTCGTAAGTTCGTGACACTTGTCAAAGATTATTGAGGCACTTGTGTGCACTCTTCTTTCTTAAAACTGGTTTGGAGTAGTAGAAAACGCCTTGTTAGAAGGATCATAAGTTCCTTAAAATTTTACAAGTATCATTGAGGAACTTTTAATCACATATCTTGCTTAAAACTTGGTTTAAAGTCCTAGAAAAAACGTGTTATTAGATGTTTCATAAGTTCGTAAAACTTGTACAAAGATCATTAAGACACTTATAAGCACTCATCTTGCTTACAACATGGTTTAAAGTCCTAGAAAAAGCGTTGTTAGATGTTTCATAGGTTTTTGAAACTTTTAAAAAGCTCACTAAGGCACTTATAAGCACTCATATTGCTTAAATCATGGTTTGTGAAACTTGTAAAAAAAATCATTGAGGCACTTTTAAAAACTCATCTTGCATAAAACTTGTTTTAAAGTAATAGAAAACGCGTTGTTAGATGTTTCATAAGTTCGTGAAACTTTTACAAAGATTATTAAGGCACTTTTAAGTACTCATCTTATTTTAATTTTGGTTTAGAGTCGTAGAGAATGTGTTGTTAGATGTTTTATAAGTTCGTGAAAGTTGTATAAAGATCATTGAAACAATTATAGCACTCATCTTGCTTCAAAATTGGTTTAAAGTCGTAGAAAACGCGTTGTTAGATGTTTCATAAGTTTGTGACACTTGTACAAAGATCATTGAGGAATTTCTAAACACTCATCTTTCTTAAAACTTAGGTTTTTGAAACTGGTACAAAGATCATCGAGGCACCTATAATCACTTATCTTTCTTAAAACCTTGTTTAGTATTGTAGAAAACTCGTTGTTAGATGTCTCATAAGTTCGTGATACTGGTATAAAGATCACTAAGGCACTTATAAACACTCATATTGCTTAAATCACGGTTTAGAGTTCTAGAAAGAGTGTTGTTAAATGTTTCATAGGTTAGTAAAACTTGTAAAAAGATCATTGAGGCACTTATAAGCACTGATCTTGCTTTAAACTTGGTTTAGGTTCGTAGAAAACGCGTTGTTAGATAATTCATAGGTTCGTGAAACTTGTACAAATATCATTGAGGCACTTATAAGCACTCAACTTGCTTAAAATTTGGTTTAAAGTCGTAGAAAACGGGTTGTTAGATGTCGCATAAGTTCGTGAATCTTGTAGAAAGTTTATTAATGGACTTATAAGCACTCATCTTGCTCAAAATTTAGTTTAGAGTCATAGAAAACACGTTGTTAAAAGTTTCATAAGTTTTTGAAATTTGTACGAAGATCATTGAGGAAGTTAGAAACACTCATCTTGCTTAAAACTTGGTTTAGAGTCATAGAAAACGCGTTTATAGATGTATCATAAGTTCAAGATACTTGTACAAAGATCATTAAGGCACTTATAAGCACTCATTTTTCATAAAACCTGGTTTGGAGTCGTAGAAAACACGTTGCTAGATGTTTCATAAGTTCGTGAAACTTTGATAAAGATCATTGAGGCACTTTTAAGCAATCGTCTTGCATAGAAAACTCGTGAGTTCGTGAAACTTGGCAAAGATTATTGAGGCACTTATGTGGACTCATCTAGATTAAAACTTGTTTTTATTAGGATAAAATGAGTTGTTAGATGAATCATAATTTCAAGAAGCTTGTACAAAGATCTTTGAGAAACTTATAAGCATGCATCTTCCTTAAACCTTGGCTTAGAGTAATAATAAACGCTTTGTTAGATGTTCCATAAGTTCGTGAAACTTTGCAAAGATTATTGAGGCACTTATGTGCACTCATCTTGCTTAAAACTTTGTTTAGAGTAGTAGAAATGTTGTTGATAGATGAATCATATGTTCGTGAAACTTGTACAAAGATAATTGAGGAACTTATAAGTACTCATTTTGCTTAAAAATTGGTTTAGAATCCTAGAAAACACATTTTTAGATGTTTCATAAGTTCGTGAAACTTTTACAAAGTTTATTAAGGCACGTATAAGCACTCATCTTGCATAAAACTTGGTTTAGGGTCGTACGCATTGTTAGATGTTTAATTAGTTCGTGATATTTTTAAAAATATCATTGAGGCACTTATAAGCACTTATGTTTCTTAGAACTTGGCTTAGAGTAGTAAAAACGAATTGTTAGATGTTTCATAAGTTCGTGAAACTTATACAAAGATCATTGAGGTTCTTATAAGCACTCATCTTGCTTAAAATTTTTTTAGATTCGTAGAAAACGCATTGTTAGATATCGCATAAGTTCGTGAATCTTGTAGAAAGATTATAGAGGCACTTATAAGCACTCATCGTGCTTAAAACTTGATTTCAGTCATAGAAAACAAGTTGTTAGATATTTCGTAAGTTCGTGACACTTGTCAAATATTATTGAGGCACTTATGCGCATGCATATTGTTAAAACTTGGTTTAGAGTATTAGAAAATGTGTTGATAAATGATTATAAGTTCGTGAAACTCGTACAAAGATCATTGAAGAAGTTACACAACAAAAAAACTGGGTATTCCCGACAACATGAAGCGACTACTTAAATAGTCGCTAGATGTTGTGATTGTATAGTTAGTAATTAACGAGTGTGCAAGGACTACAATAATAGAGTCATATACCAATCGTTATTTTACGACTACGGAGAATAGTTAGTAATGTAGTAGGATTTTATCGACTAGTTTATCACTAGTCTCCAAATGAGAAAAGGTTGTCGGTCATTACCGGCTAATATGGTACCGTTCCGGCGGGTCGTAACAGAGTCTTCAATTTATCGACTACTTAGCGACTTACGTGGCAGGTCGTTATATTGTCAGCGAATAGACGTATCATTTCGGTGCAAAAAACGTTTATTTGGTAGGTGTGGTGGTTTTAGGTGACTGCTTAATTTTAGTCGCTAAGTAGTCGCTCCAACATGTATACATAAAGAAACTCGACAACTTCTCCTCTTCAATCTACAAACACTTAAAATAAGTAACAATAAAACGATTATAATTACATAATTTGAGACTTCAAACTAAATTATTTAGTTTTAAGATTGTATAATGTTGGATCATTACAATTATAATAATTCTCGGGAGTGGATGTATAGGAGATTCGATGAAGAGACGAATTTTTTTCCAGAAGAGTTCAAAATGGGAGTGTCACAGTTCTTGACATTTGCAAATTGTCAGCCTCTAACATAGGATAACGGGGTTAAGTTTTTCTGGCCTTTTAGTGTTGGCAAAAACGAAAAATTTCTCTCGGGGACAAGAATTTCGAATCATCTTTATAATAGAGGGTTTATGCAAGATAATTTTGTTTGGTATAAGCATGGAGAAGAAATCACTATGAGTTTGGGAACTGGTTACATTGATCTTATATATATGAGTGAGAGTCATGTAGTTGAAGATAGATATGTGGAGATAGTTAATCACGCATTTTTGTGAAAACGTAGGCTATAATGAAAATTATCATCAAGAAGGTAGTTATGTAAATGTAGAAGAATCAATATTTAACCATTCAAATAATTCTAAATTTTTTTAGAAGTTGCAAAAGATCCACTATATTATGGTTGTCGTGAAGGTTACTCGAAAATATCATTAGTTGCTCGAGTCATGCAAAATAAGGTTGAATATAATATGATTGAAAAGTTAGAGATTCGGTTTGCGATATATGGACAATTAATTTACCAAAAAGAAAGAAGTCTATCGTTTACATTACGAAACCGAGAAGTTGATGCGCAATTTAGGCCTTCTATATCGATTATACAATTGATATTTGTAATAACAATTGTATGATATTCTGGAAATAAGAAGAAAAAGAAGAAAAATGCATTTTTTGTGGTGCACAAAGATGGAAGCCTAAGGAATCAAAACGTTAATCTAAAAGTAGTTATTATGTGGACGTTAAGCGACTTTCTAGCATATGACTTGTTATCAGGATGGACAACCCATGATAAATTGTTTTGTCAGGTTTGCATGGAAGATACAAAGTCTTTTTATCTATGTATTAGAATGAAGACATGTTAGTTTGATTGTCATCGAATATTTTTTCCTTATGAAAATCCACCCAAAAAGAATAAAAAGACTTCCTCAAGGGAAAAGACGCATCAAGAGAGTACCCACCTCAGTCTTTGACAAGTGAGAAAATTTATCGTGAGTGGCTAGATGGTGTAAATCCTCCGAGAACTAAGATCGTGGGTGGAAATGGTCACGAAAAGAAGATGTGTGGCTATGGGAAGGAACATAATTGACACAAGAAAACTATATTTTGAGAGTAGGCGTATTGGAGGGACCTTAATCTGCGACATAATGTTGATGTGCTGCATAAAGAGAAGAATTGTTTTGACAACATCATGAACACTCTTATGAGTGTGAAGTCTAAATCAAAAGAAAGCATCATGTCAAGATGGGATATAGAACGATTATTGATAGTGAGGGTATAGCTCGTTTCCCACCCTACACATTGACAGGAGATGCGAGAACAAGTTTACTAAAATGGTTGAAACATTTAATTAAATTTCCAAATGATTATGCGTCATGCTTGGCAAATTATGTTGATAAGGAGAATGAAAAGCTTCTAGGGATGAAGAGTTAGGCATGAAGAGTTGTCATGTGTTTATGGAGAGACTAATTCCATTGATCTTTACAGAACTCCTACACCGAAATGTCCACCAAGCATTATCATGTATGAATATGAAGATGCAACACGATTTATGTTTTAATATTATATTATTTTTACATTCATTAACCTGATGCAGTTAAACTCTATATATTGTAGAATTGGAGTATTTTTTCGGGATTACGTTTGAGAACTTTTTATACAAGTCGCGTTCAAATTCTAAAGCATAACATAATTATAATCGTATTAGATTTTGGAGATGATCTTCCCACCATCATTTTTTGATGTGATAGAGCACGTGCCTATACATCTCTCATATGAAGCTGAATTAGGAGGGCATGTCCAATATAAGTGGATGTATCCTTTCCAAAGGTTTTCAAAGAGTTGAAAGAAAAAGCAAAGAACAAAAGGTATGTAGCGAGATCAATTGTTCAATCATATATCAATGACAAGATTGCATATTTTTCCGAATAATACTTTTCCGCGAATATTCAAACTAAGTCAAAGTAAATGGTAATTACAAACAATGATATATATTTATTTATTAATGTGACTTACTTAAAATTCATTTGTTGTGCAGGTTAACAAGATTTGATGTCCCTCTATATCATGTCCCTAGAGGGCTTTCTATATATTATGGCTTTCAGAGAGAACCTATCAATGCGGACACTCATATGTATTGAGCAATTTTGACTATTTTCAGCTTGGTGAGCGGTATATGAACATCCATCTTAATTTCAATTTTTTACTCTTTTATGTAAACAAATCAACAATCTCATATTTATATTTTTGTTGTACATGGATTTTATCAGAGACAAATATATATGACTCACCGAAAAAGAACTCTCTGTGAAAAGGGCTGACGAATATCATTTATAAGTTAAAGATAATGTAAATAAATAATATAATCATATGTATTGTTAATATTATATATGATTATTCTAGAGTTTATTAGCAAAGTAGGTATTTTTATTTTTTAATTTTTCCAATAGGGTGTTTTTCGTGTTTGCGTTTAGGTGAATTTTTAAGTAGAAAATTCAAATATAACCTTAATTTGAGACACGTTTGTCGTGTGAATATTCATGTAGTTGCATGAACATTCATGTATAAAGTATTTTAACGAGACAATGAATATTCATATAGTCGTGTAAACATTCGTGCATGCGCATGAATATTCATGTTTTGTATCTGAAAATTTGAACTTTGTGCGCATAGTTTTCTAAATATTGTGAATATTCATGAACTTGTGTGAATATGAATAGAAACATGTGAACATTCACAATAAAAAAAGTAATTCATGAAAAAATTAAACCAAAAAAAGTTGTGAACATTCACAGTGATTAATAACTGTCGAAGGGTATATCGGTCAACAATACTACAAGAAGGAAAATCACTTAATTACCTAATTCAAAACACAAATTACCCTATTGGAAAATTAGTTCACAAAAAGGTACATGTTTCTCTAATTTGTTTATTATTCTATACATGTTTTAATGATTTGTTTCCATATATATGTAGGTTACTTACTAGAACGCCCCAAATCCATTTCCCACATGGGTTTAAGACCTAGTTCACGGATCCTTGAACAAGGTCAAAACATGGCCAATGTAGTTTTACAAGAGGCTATTTATTTCATACGCAAAATCACGCCACTGGAAAAAGGGCATGTAATTACGTGGTCAGTGTTAAAGGTGAAATTTACACAGATGCATCCAATGAAGCGGATTTCTATGGGAAATTAAATGGTATCATGGAACTTGAGTATGAAGGATGTTCAATTTAAGAATCACACTATTTAAGTGTTAGTGATCTGACCCTGTTATTGGTAGAGGTACTCGTAGGAGCAATGGTGGTGTTATAGACGTTCTTTCATCGAGAATAAGTACAATAAGTACGAATTATTTATTTTAGGTACGTATATATATACACATTAATTAATATCATTATCATATATATCTTATATGTGTGAGAGTTTAGCTTCAACATCTTGATATTGCAATAAGCCGATCAAGCGCATCAAGTTTGTTATATTATGTATCCATACATAAAGAAACCAAATAAAGTGTGGTTGAGTGTTGTAAAGTCAATCTGAGGAGAAACATCGATGTGCAATATGTGAACAACAAACCCACACTTTTGCAAACAGAAAATGATGATGGTGCATCGATGACTACAATTGAAGATCTCGAAATCGACAATTTCGAAGTAGGAGTAAGCTGAATAAATCTTAAATTTGTTTAACTATAAGTGATAAATTTTAGTTTTCGGTTCAATTTTATTAGTAATCAAACAATAAAAAAGAATAGAGTATTTGTTAATAGATTCAATTTTCGGTTCGATTCTAATACAATCACAAAAAATTTAAAATAAAAATATTTTTTATCTAATATTACATATTTAAATATATTTATAATATTTAAAATAATTTTAATTTTAATTGATTAGCGACTAATAAGTGATTCCCTGTAATGTATTGACTAATTAGCAACTAATAACTGATTAATTTGATTTGCCCCTAATTCGACCAAAATTTTGGGCCTAATTCCCCAGTTTCACAACCTAATATCTTTTAGACTATTATATGTTTATCTTCTCCACGTCATCGACATGTTCTCCATTCTCTTCTAAACTCTTATCTTCTTTATTTTCTCTGGCGAGTCAATCTTCATATAGTTGTCGTCATCGTATCCAGTCGTTGTCTACGTCGAGTCTCTCTTCTCCATCTCACGATGAATCCATCTAGGCGAGGACGAAAGAGAAAGACAATGCCCAACGTTGATCTGAACCCTACGGTGAAAAGCGAAGAAATCTTCCTACTCAATACAAATTCAGGTCGACAACAAACATTCCTTTAGCTAATCAGTAGCCTTAAGAGAAAGTCGGCAATTTGGTCGGACCTTAAACGACATCACCACCAAAAATATGTGACTATCCACCGCCGATCTCTCGTTTCCAAAACTCAGGTACTCACCAACGTCAACCAACGCCGATGCTAGGACGTGATAAATTTTTCATGGTTCTCTCTCCCACACTGACGCCAAACTCTACTTGGTATTACTCTTCTTCAATGATTCTCTGTGTATTGTCTCTTGGGATTGGATCTTATCATTGTAGCTTATGATGCTGGATCATAGGATCTTTATATGTTGTTCATGTTACTGGTTTGTACAAATAGTAATCCCTCATATATTGATTCATGTTTTGATGTGTTTGGCTGCTAGAACGTATTGGTTGTGGTTTATGTATTTTTATTTATCTATGTTTTATACAACCTTCCTTGGTAACTGCTAGTTACTAGTTTTGTGTGAGACTACTTACTTTGCTTTACTTATCTATTCTTTACTTTTGTTATTGCATTTCTATGTTACAAAATTTTCTAACATTTTTTTCTTCTCTTATCCATGTGTGATTTTATGCTTTGTAACGTCATCATTTCTTTACGTTTGCAGGTGTATTCGCGACAAGGGATCTAAACTTGTTCGTAAGATTACTTAAGTTTTTACAAACAAATTTCATGGTCCCTTCTATAGATGGAATTGTGTGCCTCGAGATAGACAAGAAATATACTTTCTCGAATTCGCGATACATTTATCATTCTCATAGATTTCACATGAGCACCTTCTCACGGTTAGTCTATATTGAGCTTATAACTTTTCCTCATGAGAGTGTTCTTTGTTGCTTATCCATTGATTAGTACCTACAAAAGTTAATCATGGTTTAGCAACAAGAGTATTTCTATGGCGCCTTGCCATAGTGACTTTAAGAGAAAGTCATGATCTTTAAAGCTTAAAACTAGACCATTATACTTAACAAAACCGAGGATCATTGTGACTTTTGAAACGCTTATATAGCAAGTCACTTCTCTCGGAACATTGACTTAAGTGCACAACGGCGGTCAATGATGTTAACACATAGATCATCATGTCAAACTTATCCTATTTGGATTTACAAGAGTTATGATCATGAATCATTTCCCCATATCATACATGATATGTTAGCCGAGGGTTAATGGATTCAACAAGATCATGAGTGCTTTTCAAACACCCGATGGTTCTTGTTTCCCTACCCTCTAAGAGAGTTTCGAATTCCATAATACCTTATTTGCTTAATCACAAGCGGATCTATGGTTCCTTACCCTTTGATTAAAACAGAGATCTTTTGGATTAACCAAGGTCTTAAGTGCATATAGTCTTAAAGACGTAGCGAATCAAACCACTTCACAAAAAAGGACTAGTGATTTGATTTTAGACATATAGACTTATGCGGACCTTGGATCCTGGATCTTTCCAAGACAAAAACAACTTAAGCATTTAAGGATTTGTGATTTGGTCTTTAACAAGAATCAAAACTTGGATGTTATAGTGGGATATGAAGGTGATAAAGAGTATAGAGTTTAACCGATTCCTTAATTATCTTTAAAGATTTTAGGACTCAAGGTAGCTACTAATCTCTTTATCTCCCCCTTGTGTTTCCACTTACACAACCACCACTAAACCATCTTCATTGTCTTTAGAAGTTTAAAATTCAAACAAGAGCATGTATTGACTTAGAGATTATAAAGATTGAAGTTTTAAGATGAAAGATTAAATCTTTCCCTTATAAACACAATTAGTCTTACTTCAACAAATCTCTTCATTGTCAAAACTTTTAAAGATGAGCACCGACTAGTACATGCTCATAAACTTAAATAATGAAAAGAGATTTTGATTCAACAAGTCAATTAAGCACATAATACTTATTGAACAAGGATCACTCTCTTTTAGCTCTCAAGTACCAAGATTTTTACTTGATAACTTGGTCCTTGCCTAAAAGAGGTTTTGGATTCAACACTAGGTTATACTCTTCATGAGTCAACACAAGTGGTTCACTAACCTTTAAACTCTAAAGCTTCAAGTTTTGTTCTTGAATGCTTGGTCATTGTTTTATGCCAAAGTTTAATAGATCTTGGATTCATCAAGGTTCCTTTAGACTCATAAGAGTGAGGAAGCCATGGTTCTCATCTCTTGAACATTTGGCCTTATACAAAGATCTATTTAGAGAGACTACACCTTAAGAAACCGATTTTACACGTAGCTAGATCTATTGAAAGATCAAATCTTTTCATGAACCGGTATTTGATAAGTGTGTTCTATAAAGAGGGTTTGGATTCAACGAGTTCTCTTTATCTCATAAGAGCATAAGAAGCTCGGTTCTCTTCCTTTGATCTTTGTATGGAAAGAAAGCATAGAGTTTTGGATTCAACATGTTTTGATCTCACAAGAGACAATCAACATGGTTCTCTTACTCTTTTAGCTCGCAAGTTCCAAGCTTTGATGCTTTGGATACTTGTTCATCGCCTAAATACCAATGCTAAGTGATTATTAGATTCATCAAGGTTCTTTAAACTCCTATGAGCAAGGAATCCATGGTTCTTAATCACTAGTTTTTGGCCTAATTAAGATCTTGTAAGAACAACACAAGCAAACTCGGATTTGCCATGTAGCAAGATTCAAGATCTAAGCTTTACATGAACCGGCCTTGTTTGGATTGTTCTTAAGTAGGGATATGGATTTATCATGTTCTTATCACTCATAAGAGGAAAGGCGAATCATAGTTCCTTCACCTAATAGATCATAATGTTTATAAACATATAAAGAGAAAATCTTGGATTTATAAGGCCGCTTACACTCATAAGAGTAAAGGGACAAGATCTTATCCTATATGGCTCACAATTACAAAGCTATCTTGGTTGTTCTTGTTCATAGCCTTATGAAAATTAAATAACAAAGAAAGGGAATCCGATTCATCAAGTTCTTACACTCATAAGAGTGAAGAAGCAAGGATCTTTACCCATAAACACACTAAGCTTGCGGAAATGCTTAGGAGAGAAGCTAAATGCTCTGATACCATGATGGAAAGTAGAGAATAGAAGGAGAGATTGTGAAACTCTCAAGAGATTATGAAGAATATGTGTAGAATAGTGTAGTTTCGGTTTAGAGAATAATAGAGATTTAGAGAGATTAGAGAGAGTATTTGTTGGGAGTATTTGCGAAAAGAGTATATTATGAAGAGAGGACTAGCCTCCTTAATTACAATAATGTGCATACAAGGAGATTATATAGGGAAATACAAGGAGATGAGTATCTAGGTTAATGTAATGGATAAGCTTGGTCAAGACCAAGCATGTGAGGTCAAGACCAAGCATGTGTAGTCAAAAGGTGAGCTATACATGATTACCTGTCACCAGCGCATCCTTATACATAAGTGATCCTTGCTTCCATATCACTTATGGCTTATCACCTTATCACGCCCCCTTATCACTTATCTCCCTTTTATTCTCCTTCCTTATCACCTTTGCCTTATCATTCTTTTATTTGAATCTTGCCTTATAAGACAAGTTAAAATTGTTTCGACCTAATGCCTTTGAAAGGTTACCATTAGTCTCAACAATAAGCACTCATGTTGCATGAAACATAGTTTAGAGTCCTAGAAACGCGTTGTTAAATGTTTCATAAGTTCGTGAAACTTGTACAAAGCTCATTGAGGAACTTATAAGCACTCATGTTGCATAAACTTGGTTTAGAGTCCTAGAAATGCGTTGTTAGATGTTTCATACGTTCGTCAAACTTGTACAAAGCTCATTGAGGAACTTATAAGCTCTCATGTTGATTTAGAGTCCTAGAAACGCGTTGTTAGATGTTTCATAAGTTCGTGAAACTTCTAAAAAGCTCATTGAGGAACTTATAAGCACTCATGTTGTATGAAACTTGGTTTAGAGTCCTAGAAACGCGTTGTTAGATGTTTCATAAGTTCGTCAAACTTGTACAAAGTTCATTAAGGCACTTATAATCACTGATGTTGCATGAAACAAGGATTAGAGTCTTAGAAACGCGTTGTTAGATATTTCATAAGTTCTTCAAACTTGTATAAATCTCATTGAGGAACTTATAAGCACTCATATTGCATGAAACATAGTTTAGAGTCCTACAAAACGCGTTGTTAGATGTTTTATAAGTTCATGAAACTTGTACAAAGCTCATTGAGGAACTTATAAGCACTCATGTTGCATGAAACTTGGTTTAGAGTCCTAGAAACGCATTGTTAGATGTTTCATAAGTTCGTCAAACTTGTACAAAGCTCATTGAGATACTTATAAGAACTCATGTTGCATGAAACTTGGTTTAGAATCCTAGAAACGCGTTGTTAGATGTTTCATAAGTTCGTCAAACTTGTACAATGCTTATTGAGGAACTTATAAGCGCTCATGTTGCATGAAACTTGGTTTAGAGTCCTAGAAACGCGTTGTTAGATGTTTCACACGTTCGTGAATCTTGTGCAAAGCTCTATGATGAACTTATAAGCTCTCATGTTGCATGAAACTTGGTTTAGAGTCCTAGAAACGAGTTGTTAGATGTTTCATAAGTTCGTCAAACTTGTACAAAGCTCATTGAGACACTTATAATCACTCATGTTGCATGAAACTTGATTTAGAGTCCTAGAAACGCGTTGTTAGATGTTTCATAAGTTCGTCAAACTTGTACAAAGCTCATTGAGGAACTTATAAGAACTCATGTTGCATGTAATTTGGTTTAGAGTCCTAGAAACACGTTGTTAGATGTTTCATAAGTTCGTCAAACTTGTACAAAGCTCATTGAGGAACTTATAAGCTCTCATGTTGCATGAAACTTGGTTTAGAGTCCTAGAAACGAGTTGTTAGATGTATCCTAAGTTCGTCAAACTTATACAAAGCTCATTGAGATACTTATAAGCACTCATGATGCATGAAACTTGGTTTAGAGTCCTAGAAACGCGTTGTTAGATGTTTCATACGTTCGTCAAACTTGTAAAAAGCTCATTGAGGAATTTATAAGAACTCATGTTTCATGTAACTTGGTTTAGAGTCCTAGAAACGCGTTGTTAGATGTTTCATAAGTTCGTGAAACTTTTACAAAGCTCATTGAGGAACTTATAAGCACTCATGTTGCATGAAACTTGGTTTAGAGTCCTAGAAACGCGTTGTTAGATGTTTCATACGTTCGTCAAACTTGTACAAAGCTCATTGAGACACTTATAAGCTCTCATGTTGCATGAAACTTGATTTAGAGTCCTAGAAACGCGTTGTTAGATGTTTCATAAGTTCGTGAAACTTGTACAAAGCTCATTGAGGAACTTATAAGCACTCATGTTGCATGAAACCTTGTTTAGAGTCCTCGAAACGCGTTGTTAGATGTTTCATAAGTTCGTCAAACTTGTACAAAGCTCATTGAGACACTTATAAACACTCATGTTGCATGAAACTTGGTTTAGAGTCCTAGAAACGCGTTGTTAGATGTTTCATAAATTCGTCAAACTTGTACAAAGCTCATTGAGGAACTTATAAGCTCTCATGTTGCATGAAACTTGGTTTAGAGTCCTAGAAACGAGTTGTTAGATGTATCCTAAGTTCGTCAAACTTATACAAAGCTCATTGAGATACTTATAAGCACTCATGATGCATGAAACTTGGTTTAGAGTCCTAGAAACGCGTTGTTAGATGTTTCATACGTTCGTCAAACTTGTAAAAAGCACATTGAGGAACTTATAAGAACTCATGTTGCATGTAACTTGGTTTAGAGTCCTAGAAACGCGTTGTTAGATGTTTCATAAGTTCGTGAAACTTTTACAAAGCTCATTGAAGAACTTATAAGCACTCATGTTGCATGAAACTTGGTTTAGAGTCCTAGAAACGCATTGTTAGATGTTTTATACGTTCGTCAAACTTGTACAAAGCTCATTGAGGAACTTATAAGCTCTCATGTTGCATGAAACTTGATTTAGAGTCCTAGAAACGCGTTGTTAGATGTTTCATAAGTTCGTGAAACTTGTACAAAGCTCATTGAGGAACTTATAAACACTCATGTTGTATGAAACTTGGTGTATAGTCCTAGAAACGAGTTGTTAGATGTTTCATAAGTTCGTCAAATTTATACGAAGCTCATTGAGATACTTATAAGCACTCATGTTGCATGAAACTTGGTTTAGAGTCCTAGAAACGCGTTGTTAGATGTTTCATACGTTCGTCAAACTTGTACAAAGCTCATTGAGGAACTTATAAGAACTCATGTTGGATGTAACTTGGTTTAGAGTCCTAGAAACGCGTTGTTAGATGTTTCATAAGTTCATGAAACTTTTACAAAGCTTATTGAGGAACTTATAAGCACTCATGTTGCATGAAACTTGGTTTAGAGTCCTAGAAACGCGTTGTTAGATGTTTCATACGTTCGTCAAACTTGTACAAAGCTCATTGAGACACTTATAAGCTCTCATGCTGCATGAAACTTGATTTAGAGTCCTAGAAACGCGTTGTTAGATGTTTCATAAGTTCGTAAAACTTGTACAAAGCTCATTGAGGAACTTATAAGCACTCATGTTGCATGAAACTTTGTTTAGAGTCCTCGAAACGCGTTGTTAGATGTTTCATAAGTTCGTCAAACTTGTACAAAGCTCATTGAGACACTTATAAACACTCATGTTGCATGAAACTTGGTTTAGAGTCCTAGAAACGCGTTGTTAGATGTTTCATACGTTCGTCAAACTTGTACAAAGCTCATTGAGGAACTTATAAGCTCTCCTGTTGCATGAAACTTGATTTAGAGTCCTAGAAACGCGTTGTTAGATTTTTCATAAGTTCGTGAAACTTGTACAAAGCTCATTGAGGAACTTATAAACACTAATGTTGCATGAAACTTGGTTTATAGTCCTAGAAACGCGTTGTTAGATGTTTCATAAGTTCGTCAAATTTATACTAAGCTCATTGAGATACTTATAAGCACTCATGTTGCATGAAACTTAGTTTAGAGTCCTAGAAACGCGTTGTTAGATGTTTCATACGTTCGTCAAACTTGTACAAAACTCATTGAGGAACTTATAAGCTCTCATGTTGCATGAAACTTGTTTTAGAGTCCTAGAAACGAGTTGTTAGATGTTTCATAAGTTCGTCAAACTTGTATAAAGCTCATTGAGATACTTATAAACACTCATGTTGCATGGAACTTGGTTTTGAGTCCTAGAAACGCTTTGTTAGATGTTTCATACGTTCGTCAAACTTGTACAAAGCTCATTGAGGAACTTATAAGAACTCATGTTGCATGTAACTTGGTTTAGAGTCCTAGAAACGCGTTGTTAGATGTTTAATAAGTTCGTGAAACTTGTACAAAGCTCATTGAGGAACTTATAAGCACTCGTGCTCCATGAAACTTGGTTTAGAGTCCTAGAAATGTGTTGTTAGATGTTTCATACGTTCGTCAAACTTGTACAAAGCTCATTGAGGAACTTATAAGCTCTCATGTTGCATGAAACTTGGTTTAGAGTCCTAGAAACGCGTTGTTAGATGTTTCATAAGTTCGTGACACTTGAAAAAACCTCATTGAGGAACTTATAAACACTCATGTTGCATGAAACTTGGTTTAGAGTCCTAGAAACGCGTTGTCAGATGTTTCATAAGTTCGTCAAACTTGTACAAAGCTCATTGAGACACTTATAATCACTGATGTTGCATGAAACAAGGATTAGAGTCCTAGAAACGCGTTGTTAGATATTTCATAAGTTCGTCAAACTTGTATAAATCTCATTGAGGAACTTATAAGCACTCATGTTGCATGAAACTTGGTTTAGAGTCCTAGAAACGCGTTGTTAGATGTTTCATAAGTTCGTCAAACTTGTACAAAGCTCATTGAGACACTTATAAACACTCATGTTGCATGAAACTTGGTTTTGAGTCCTAGAAACGCGTTGTTAGATGTTTCATACGTTCGTCAAACTTGTACAAAACTCATTGAGGAACTTATAAGAACTCATGTTGCATGTAACTTGGTTTAGTGTCCTAGAAACGCGTTGTTAGATGTTTCATAAGTTCGTGAAACTTGTACAAAGCTCATTGAGGAACTTATAAGCACTCGTGCTCCATGAAACTTGGTTTAGAGTCCTAGAAATGCGTTGTTAGATGTTTCATACGTTCGTTAAACTTGTACAAAGCTCATTGAGGAACTTAATAAGCTCTCATGTTGCATGAAACTTGGTTTAGAGTCCTAGAAACGCGTTGTTAGATGTTTCATAAGTTCGTGAAACTTGTAAAAAGCTCATTGAGGAACTTATAAGCACTCATGTTGCATGAAACTTGGTTTAGAGTCCTAGAAATGCGTTGTTAGATGTTTCATATGTTCGTCAAACTTGTACAAAGCTTATTGAGGAACTTATAAGCTCTCATGTTGTTAGATATTTCATAAGTTCGTCAAACTTGTATAAACTCATTGAGGAACTTATAAGCACTCATGTTGCATGAAACTTGGTTTAGAGTCCTAGAAACGCGTTGTTAGATGTTTCATAAGTTCGTCAAACTTGTACAAAGCTCATTGAGACACTTATAATCACTGATGTTGCATTAAACAAGGATTAGAGTCCTAGAAACGCGTTGTTAGATATTTCATAAGTTCGTCAAACTTGTATAAATCTCATTGAGGAAATTATAAGCACTCATGTTGCATGAAACATAGTTTAGAGTCCTAGAAACGCGTTGTTAGATGTTTCATAAGTTCGTGAAACTTGTACAAAGCTCATTCAGGAACTTATAAGCACTCATGTTGGATGAAACTTGGTTTAGAGTCCTAGAAACGCATTGTTAGATGTTTCATAAGTTCGGCAAACTTGTACAAAGCTCATTGAGATACTTATAAGCACACATGTTGCATGAAACTTGGTTTAGAATCCTAGAAACGCGTTGTTAGATGTTTCATAAGTTCGTCAAACTTGTATAATGGTCATTGAGGAACTTATAAGCACTCATGTTGCATGAAACTTGGTTTAGAGTCCTAGAAACGCGTTGTTAGATGTTTCATACGTTCGTCAGTCTTGTGCAAAGCTCTATGAGGAACTTATAAGCTCTTATTTTTCATGAAACTTGGTTTAGAGTCCTAGAAACGAGTTGTTAGATGTTTCATAAGTTCGTCAAACTTGTACAAATCTCATTGAGACACTTATAATCACTCATGTTGCATGAAACTTGGTTTAGAGTCCTAGAAACGCGTTGTTAGATGTTTCATAAGTTCGTCAAACTTGAACAACGCTCATTGAGGAACTTATAAGAACTCATGTTGCATGTAATTTCGTTTATAGTCCTACAAACGCGTTGTTAGATGTTTCATAAGTTCGTCAAACTTGTACAAAGCTCATTGAGGAACTTATAAGCTCTCATGTTGCATGAAACTTGGTTTAGATTCCTAGAAACGAGTTGTTAGATGTATCCTAAGTTTGTCAATCTTATACAAAGCTCATTGAGATAC
This sequence comes from Cochlearia excelsa, assembly GCA_963556525.1. Classification (NCBI taxonomy): domain Eukaryota; kingdom Viridiplantae; phylum Streptophyta; class Magnoliopsida; order Brassicales; family Brassicaceae; genus Cochlearia; species Cochlearia excelsa. The sequence continues at coordinate 19,588,014 of OY748328.1, forward strand.
TTATAAGCACTCATGTTGCATGAAACTTGGTTTAGAGTCCTAGAAACGCGTTGTTAGATGTTTCATAAGTTCGTCAAACTTGTACAAAGCTCATTGAGACACTTATAATCACTGATGTTGCGTGAAACAAGGATTAGAGTCCTAGAAACGCGTTGTTAGATATTTCATAAGTTCGTCAAACTTGTATAAATCTCATTGAGGAACTTATAAGCACTCCTGTTGCATGAAACATAGTTTAGAGTCCTAGAAACGTGTTGTTAGATGTTTTATAAGTTCGTGAAACTTGTACAAAGCTCATTGAGGAACTTATAAGCACTCATGTTGCATAAAACTTGGTTTAAAGTCCTAGAAACGCATTGTTAGATGTTTCATAAGTTCGTCAAACTTGTACAAAGCTCATTGAGATACTTATAAGCATTCATGTTGCATGAAACTTGGTTTAGAATCCTAGAAACGCGTTGTTAGATGTTTCATAAGTTCGTCAAACTTGTACAATGCTCATTGAGACACTTATAAACACTCATGTTGCATGAAACTTGGTTTTGACTCCTAGAAACGCGTTGTTAGATGTTTCATACGTTCGTCAAACTTGTACAAAGCTCATTGAGGAACTTATAAGAACTCATGTTGCATGTAACTTGGTTTAGAGTCCTAGAAACGCGTTGTTAGATGTTTCATAAGTTCGTGAAAGTTGTACAAAGCTCATTGAGGAACTTATAAGCACTCATGCTCCATGAAACTTGGTTTAGAGTCCTAGAAATGCGTTGTTAGATGTTTCATACGTTCGTCAAACTTGTACAAAGCTTATTGAGGAACTTATAAGCTCTCATGTTGCATGAAACTTGATTTAGAGTCCTAGAAACGCGTTGTTAGATGTTTCATAAGTTCGTGAAACTTGTAAAAAACTCATTGAGGAACTTATAAGTACTCATGTTGCATGAAACTTGGTTTATAGTCCTAGAAACGCGTTGTTAGATGTTTCATAAGTTCGTCAAATTTATACGAAGTTCATTGAGATACTTATAAGCACTCATGTTGCATGAAACTTGGTTTAAAGTCCTAGACACTACAAGAATCTGCGCAAATTACCACGAAAAATTTACAACGATTATAATCGTCGTAAACTTACGATGACATTACGACGATTTTACGACGATTTTAATCGTTGTAAATTTACGACGATTTTACAACGATTTTCCGATTAAGAACCAAATCGTTGTAAAATCGTGGTAAATTTACAACGATTTACCGACGTTTTGATTTATAAGAATATTTCGTCGCTAAATCGTTGCTAATTTACGACGAATTTACAACTTCTAATTTTGGGACTTTTTAACAACGATTTAAAGATATTTAATCTGGTAGTTGAAACATTGTATTTACTGTTGCACCTAACTATTTACAACTTTCATTTTAGTCGTTAAATCGTTGTAAAATCATTGTTAATTCCTTGTAGAATTATGAATCGTTGTAAATTAGTAGTTAATTTCCTTGGTAAAAAGTTGGAAAATTTTATAAAATCCTATAAATACCTCCCCATCTTTCACCATAAATCACACCATCAACTTTATATCTCTCTATCTCTCTATCTCTCTCACTTACAAAAAAAAATTCTTTTTATAAAAAAAAATGTCCGAAGGCGATATTTACGAAATCCGAAAATGGATGTACATACATCGAGGCAATGACGGATCGGTGACAAGGGAGTTCCTCGACGGGGTTGAAGTATTCATGCAGCAAGCCACAAATCTACCTGTCACTATCGAAAGCGCTAAGATGTTTTGTCCTTGTATCAAATGCGACAATAGACGGTTCATTTTGGTTGAAAATGTTTGGAAGCATTTGTTAAATAGAGGATTTACACCACAATATTATATATGGTTTCGGCATGGGGAAGGTTATTCGGTAATGTTGCTAGTAGTAGTAATTATCATCGGGAATCGTAGACTATGACCAGCATGTAGAAAATGAGTATGATTTTTATAATTTTCATCATGATCATGGAAATGAACCGGATAGGATAAATGACATGGTTAGCGATGCATTTCGTCCCGAAGTTGCATCTGATGGAAATTTAGTTGAAGAACCTAATTTAGATGCTAAAAAATTCTACGACATGTTAAATGCTGCAAATCAACCAATATATGATAATTGTAGAGAAGGGCACTCTAAATTGTCATTAGCTGCTAGAATGATGAATATTAAAACAGACCATAACTTATCTGAGGTTTGCATGGATGATTGGGCCTCATTGTTAAAAGAATATCTACCCTCTGATAATTTAGCTGCTGAAACGTTTTATGAGGTTCAAAAATTGGTTATCAATCTTGGTCTTCCGTATCAGTCAATTGATGTCTGTGTAGACAATTGTATGATATTTTGGAAAGACGACGACATTCTTGAGAAATGTCGTTTTTGCAAAAAACCAAGATATAGGCCGAAGGAGTAGGTCGGAGAGAGGGTACCCGTACCGAAGATGTGGTATCTTCCTATAACAGACATGCTACAAAGGATGTATCACTCGGAGAGGACAACTTCTTCGATGAGGTGGCATGCAGAACATACACAGAAGCCTGGAGAGGTGACCCACCCATCCGATGCGAAAGCGTGGAAACACTTTAACTCGGTGTACCCCGATTTTGCTAGACGAAAAGGTAACGTCTACCTTGGTCTATGTACGGATGGATTTAGTCCATTTGGTATGTCAGGTAGGCAGTATTCTTTATGGCCCGTCATCGTCACCCCTTATAACATCCCACCAGAGATGTGTATGCAAAGGGAATTTTTATTTCTGAGCATTTTAGTCCCTGGACCTAAACATCCAAAAAGATCTCTTGATGTTTTTCTACAGCCTTTGGTGGAAGAGTTGAAGGAGTTATGGCACACTGGAGTAAAGACTTACGATTGTTCGAGGAAACGGAATTTTACAATGCGTGCAGTGCTTCTATGGACGATTAGCGACTTTCCCGCTTATGGAATGTTGTCGGGCTGGACTACACACGGACGACTATCTTGTCCTTACTGCATGCATCGTACGACGCCTTCCAATTGAAGCATGGAAGGAAAACTAGCTGGTTCGATTGTCACCGTAAGTTTCTTAGTCTGCGCCACCCTTATCGGAAAAACAAACGATTGTTTAAAAAGAACAAAGTGGTTCGTGATCCTCCACCAGTTTATTACACGGGCGAACAAGTTGAGGCGCATATGGATCATTACTGTCCGAATTACACGGTTCCCCAAGGAGGAAAGCGGCATGTGTCCCGCCTAATCTGCCCGATGGTTATCTTACGGAACACAATTGGCATAAGCAAAACATTTTCTCGGGAGCTTCCATACTTGGAAAGATCATCTACTCCGACACAATCTTGACGTGATGCACATAGAGAAGAACTTTTTCGATAACATTATGAACACTCTTTTGAATGTGCAGGGAAAGACAAAAGACAATTTTAAATCACGTCTTGACTTGGCTGAGATATGTGCGAGATCCGAATTGCACATTGATAATGACGGAAAAGCCCCAATACCTATATTCAGGTTATCGAGTTCAGCGAAGACGTCGTTGTTCCAGTGGGTGATCTCTGAAGTTAAGTTTCCTAATGGTTTTGTTTCTAATCTTTCTCGGTGTGTAGATGGTAGTAAATTCACGGGTATGAAAAGTCACGATTGTCATGTGTTCATGCAACGACGCTACCATTTGTCTTGGCCGAACTTGTTCCACAAAATGTGCACGAAGCAATTGCTGGTATGTAATGTCTAATTAATTAATAAAATATTTCATAACTGAATATATCGTAATACGTACGTTTTATTTAATTTGTGTAGGTGTTGGGTTGTTCTTTCGTGATCTTTCCACAAGAACGTTGAACGATGAAGTAATAACACAACTCGACGAGAACATTCCTCTCATTTTGTGCAATTTGGAGAAGATATTTCCCCCATCCTTTTTTGATGTTATGGAGCACCTACCAGTACATCTCCCACACGAAGCAGAACTAGGGGGCCCGTTCACTTCCGATGGATGTACCCTTTCGAACGATTTATGAAACATCTAAAAGGGAAGGCGAAGAATCTAGCTAAAGTCGAGGGTTCAATCATTGCGGGTAGTATTAAAGAGGAGACGTCTCACTTTACGTCGTACTACTTTGCACCAACCGTGAGGACACGTAAAAGAGCGCCGAGGAGATATGATGACGGAGGCATTCAAACAACGTACGCGGTGGAAGGAGTACCTGACATATTTTGTCCCATTGGTCGGCTTAGCGGACGCATAAAAGAGGTTTGGTGGAGCAACGAGGATGAAATTCATTGTGCCCACACGTACATTGTATTGAATTGCGATATTGTTACTCCATGGGAAATGTAAAAGTAAATGTTTTTTAATACTCTTTAATTCATTACAACACTCATGAAATATTGTTTACTTATGATATTTCATATATATAGTATCTTCGTCGAACAAGTAAAAAGGGATTCCGGGGATATCGAAGTATCTTGATTCGTAAAACGAACACTTTGTGAGTTCAAAAAGGGATTCCGGGATATCGAAATTACATATATGAAATTACATATAAACATAATATATTTAAACAAAATTATTGTTGGTGTCTGCAGATTGAGTACGAGGACGAATCTTATCCGGTGTGGTTCCACGAGATGCTACAACGTCCCCTTGCGAAGATTCGGACATCGCCAATGTATTTTACAAGAGGTTATGCTTTCCACGCGTACGATTACGGGCGACATCGAACAAGTGTTAACTACGGTGTTTGTGATAGAGGAGACATTGATTTCTACGGAATCATCCAAGAAATCATAGAAATAACGTTTATCGGGTTGCTCATGTTGAAGTGCGTACTCTTCAAGTGCGAGTGGTTTGATCCTACGATCGGAAGAGGTGTACGAATCAACAAGTCTGGGATCGTTGATGTCAATAAGAATAGAAGATACAACAAGTTCGAGCCTTTCATGCTTGCATCGCAAGCTGAGCAAGTAAGCTTCATTCCTTATCCGCGTCTTAAGTCCACAGGAATACATTGGCTATCCGTCATCAAAATTGCCCCGAGAGGGTACATAGTCAGGGAAGAAGAATCACCACTACGAATGACACGTCCGTCGATATTCCTTCGTCGAACTAAACACGGACATGGTCTTACTCGTTGATCCACATAATAGGGAAGGCTGAAGAGGTGAATGAGGACGAAGAAGAAGTCGAAGAGACCGACGAATTTGATGAATCGACTCGAGGACGAACATGAGTCTGCTGATGACTCGAGTAATAAATAAGAAAATAATGTATTTTAAGAAAATAATGTATTTTAATTTTTTTTTTTATAAAATAAATTAACAATCGTCGTAAATTCGTGGTAAATTTACAACGATTTTACCACGATATGTGTAAATTTCACAAATCGTGGTAAAATCGTCGTAAATTTAGCACGAATTTACGACGATTGTAAATTTACGACGATTTTACCACGAATAATCTTATAATTCGATGTCTTTTAAAGACCTCTAATCCTCATGAGTTTTGTTTGTACGAGGTTGTCAACGTCAACGATTACCACGAGTTTACAACGCTTTAAAACAAAATCTTTGTAAAATCGTGGTAAATTTACCACGATTTTACAACGTCTTTTTGTATAAACCCCTAAACCCCAAACATTTTTAAAAGTATGTCTTATATTATGTACAAACACTCGTTAAGACCTCTAAAGTTAATGAATAACTATAAAAACAATGTTAAAATTGCTTATCAATAAGTTTTGTTTACATATTCTTAGAATTTATAAAGTTTAAGATAAAGTGTACTATAATATATTGTGGTTAATATGTATATATGTTCTAATTTTATCAAAACTTGTTTTTGTGCAATCATACGACTTAGAATGATTTCATATGCATACAATATCATAATTATATTGAACATGAAGTCAAATGGCAGATGAATTTCGGCGAAATCCATTTAGTGTAATGAATCGTTGTAAATTCGTGGTAAATTTACCACGAATTTACGACGATTCACACAAAATCGATGGAAATTTGTGGTAATTTAACAACGTATTTACGACCAAAAATGAAACTCTAAACGTCAAATCCTCAGGAGTTTTTTTTATACGAGGTTGTCAACGTCAATTATTACCACGATTTTACAACGATATATAAAGTATTCGTCGTAAAATCGTGGTAAATTTACCACGATTTAACAACGATTTTATTACCACGATTTTACAACGATTTATAAAGTAATCGTCGTAAAATCGTGGTAAATTTACCACGATTTAACAACGATTTTATTTTCATCATTCCCAAAACGCGGCAAACCAAACGAACCAAAACGTTTCAATTTTTTTTTACAACGAATTAACGACGAATCGTCGTAAAATCGTCGTAAATTTACGACGATTTTACGACGATTGCTGAGTCTATATATAGTGGACCAAAATTTTTCATTTTCACTCATTCTCTCTAAATCTCTCTCTCTCTCTAAATCTCTCTCTCTCTCTCTAAAGTTTTCTCTCTCTAAAACTCTACAACTTTCACTCTTCTTCAACATCCCCAAAGGTAAATATTTTTAATATATGTGTTTTAAAACCGGATTTTAGAATTAGTTTTAGGAATTGGAATTTAGTTATAGGATTTGGAATTAGTTTTAGGCTCGGATTTTAGTTTTAGGATTCAAATTTTAGAATTATATGTTTAGAACATATAATGTCATTAAAATACTTATATAATGTTTAGTTTTTAAAATACTTAATAATTTTTAAATACTTAATGTTTATTATTTAAATATTTAATGTTTTTTTGGCGAGGTACTTATATATGGCTCCTAGGAGAGGGAAGACCTTACCGCCGGACTACATGCAGATTTTGGCGGAGAAGAGGGCTTCCCGGGAAGGTTCGGCTTCCGGTTCAGCTTCAGCTTCCAGGACATCTCCTGTCCACACCGGGACGTCCGTCCATGGCGAGCATCCTCCTCTTCCTTATGTGCCCGCCGCCGCCGCTGACGCCGCAGACGCCGCAGACACGCGCCGTACGCCAACCTCCGGGTTGAGGATATTCTCGCTCAACCCGGACATGACGGTCTCCGCCGGTTGGATCCGTACAAGTCTCCGGACACTTACTGGTAATTAACTTAATATTTTTTTTTATTATTTTTTATTATATTAATAAATCAATTAATGTTTTTTTCAGGTTCAAGTACGACAACCAGGTCTCGCGTTCTATCGCGGACATAATCAAGGGATACTTCACCGAGTCGCATCCCAATTGGAGCAAGACACCCGAGCACATCAAGAGAACGTGGTTCAAATGTTTCGCGGTAATGTTCTAATTTAATTTCAATTAAATTTATTTATTTAACTTTAAATTTTTTATTATATATTATTCGCGTAAAGTAACTTATAATTTTTCATATTTTGCGGCAAAAGTGGCATTGGGATGTCTCGATCAACGAGACCGTGAGGACGGAGTTCAACAAGACGGCGAAATTCCGTCTCGTCAACACGGTCTCGACCGGAAGGACAAGTGGAGAGTCGTCGGCGACGCGGGGAAGCCGGTTTATCTCTCGGTCGCGGTACGGGACGGCTTGAAGAAATATTGGACGGATGGCCACAACGCGACCGTAGCCGAGAAGTGTTCCACCTCCGGGAACGCGAAGTTACCCGACGGGGACGCCGAAGCGGATGGCTCACACGTCCGGACAAATCCCGTTCGCGGGTCGGGCGCACGAAATGGTAAGTCTTTCTTACTAACTCTTCCAAATTATTTTTATTTTCAAATTACTAATATTATACTAATGCACATATTTTTATTATTTGTTTGTAGGCCAAGGAGCTGGGTCACAAACCGACCGTCAGTGCCGTCTTCGAGAAGACGCACAGGAAAAAGACCGACGAGTTCGTTGACTCCCATTCCGAGCGGATATTCAACGATCTTGAAGCTCGGAAGACGGAGATCGAGACTCAACGATCTCAGAGATCCCCGGGAGGCACTCAATATCCAGGCGAACCGCTTACTACCGCCGAGCTCGATCAAATATATCATGAGGTAAAATTTTACTGTAAAATTATTTTTTAAACGTTCATTTATTAATTGTTTAATTTTATAGGTTGCTCCTAAGAAGAAAGGACGGGTTCTAGGCATGGGATCCATGCAGGACGTCCCACTTGCTCCTACCAATTACTGATCTCCGGCTGAGTTGCAGGCTGAGATTCAGAACATGCATGCGACTCAGGTGAAGAACATGCAGTTCTACAACAACTTGTTTACGGTGCTTTCTGCATCTAACCCGAAACTACTTCGGACGATGCAGACACATCCCGACCGTCCGACGACTGAGCAGGCCGGAACAAGCAACGTAGATCCCGAGAACGCAACGCAGGACTATTTGGGGGCTAATTTCAATTTAGACGACTAGTTTTTTTTATTTTGTAATTTGAAATTGTAATAAAAATATTTTAAAAAAATAATATTTAAAATTTATATTTCTTACAATCGTGGTAAAATCGTCCCTAATTAGGGACGATTTTACGACGATTTGTAAAATTTATATTACTTATAATCGTCGTAAAATCGTCCCTAATTAGGGACGATTTTACCACGATTTTAAGAATTTTCGATTTATTATAAATACAAATTTACAACCAAATATTCGTTGTGAAATCGTTGTAACAATTACAACGATTTTACAACGAATATGTTACCACGAATTTACAACGAATTTGGTTCGTCGTAAAATTTACCACGATTTTACGAAGATTTGGCTTTTACTTCGATCGATTAACGACGAAATGGAAATCGTCGTTAAATCGTGGTAAACTGCATTTTACCACGATTTTACAACGATTATGGTCGTGGAAAAAGTCCTGATTTCTTGTAGTGAGAAACGCGTTGTTAGATGTTTCATACGTTCGTCAAACTTGTACAAACTCATTGAGGAACTTATAAGCTCTCATGTTGCATGAAACTTGATTTAGAGTCCTAGAAACGCGTTGTTAGATGTTTCATAAGTTCGTGAAACTTGTACAAAGCTCATTGAGAAACTTATAAACACTCATGTTGCATGAAACTTGGTTTATAGTCCTAGAAACGCGTTGTTAGATGTTTCATAAGTTCGTCAAAATTATGCGAAGCTCATTGAGATACTTATAAGCACTCATGTTGCATGATACTTGGTTTAGAGTCCTAGAAACGCGTTGTTAGATGTTTCATACGTTCATCAAACTTGTACAAAGCTAATTGAGGAACTTATAAGAATTCATGTTGCATGTAACTTGGTTTAGAGTCCTAGAAACGCGTTGTTAGATGTTTCATAAGTTCGTGAAACTTTTACAAAGCTCATTGAGGAACTTATAAGCACTCATGTTGCATGAAACTTGGTTTAGAGTCCTAGAAACGCGTTGTTAGATGTTTCATACGTTCGTCAAACTTGTACAAAGCTCATTGAGACACTTATAAGCTCTCATGTTGCATGAAACTTGATTTAAAGTCCTAGAAACGCATTGTTAGATGTTTCATAAGTTCGTGAAACTTGTACAAAGCTAATTGAGGAACTTATAAGCACTCATGTTGCATGAAACTTGGTTTAGAGTCCTAGAAACGCGTTGTTAGATGTTTCATACGTTCGTCAAACTTGTACAAAGCTCATTGAGGAACTTATAAGCTCTCATGTTGCATGAAACTTGATTTAGAGTCCTAGAAATGCGTTGTTAGATGTTTCATAAGTTCGTGAAACTTGTACAAAGCTCATTGAGGAACTTATAAGCACTCATGTTGCATGAAACTTGGTTTAGAGTCCTAGAAACGCGTTGTTAGATGTTTCATAAGTTCGTCAAATTTATACGAAGCTCATTGAGATACTTATAAGCACTCATGTTGCATGAAACTTAGTTTAGAGTCTTAGAAACGCGTTGTTAGATGTTTCATACGTTCGTCAAACTTGTACAAAGCTCATTGAGGAACTTAGAAGCTCTCATGTTGCATGAAACTTGGTTTAGAGTCCTAGAAACGAGTTGTTAGATGTTTCATAAGTTCGTCAGACTTGTACAAAGCTCATTGAGACACTTATAAAACTCATGTTGCATGAAACTTGGTTTTGAGTCCTAGAAACGCTTTGTTAGATGTTTCATACGTTTGTCAAACTTGTACAAAGCTCATTGAGGAACTTATAAGAAATCATGTTGCATGTAACTTGGTTTAGAGTCCTAGAAACGCGTTGTTAGATGTTTCATAAGTTCGTGAAACTTGTACAAAGCTCATTGAGGAACTTATAAGCACTCGTGCTCCATGAAACTTGGTTTAGAGTCCTAGAAATGCGTTGTTAGATGTTTCATACGTTCGTCAAACTTGTACAAAGCTCATTGAGGAACTTACAAGCTCTCATGTTGCATGAAACTTGGTTTAGAGTCCTAGAAACGCGTTGTTAGATGTTTCATAAGTTCGTGAAACTTATACAAAGCTCATTGAGATACTTATAAGCACTCATGTTGCATGAAACTTGGTTTAGAGTCCTAGAAACGCGTTGTTAGATGTTTCATACGTTCGTCAAACTTGTACAAAGCTCATTGAGGAACTTATAAGAACTCATGTTGCATGTAACTTGGTTTAGAGTCCTAGAAACGCGTTGTTAGATGTTTCATAAGTTCGTGAAACTTGTACAAAGCTCATTGAGGAATTTATAAGCACTCATGTTCCATGAAACTTGGTTTAGAGTCCTAGAAACGCGTTGTTAGATGTTTCATAAGTTCGTCAAACTTGTACAAAGATCATTGAGACACTTATAAACACTCATGTTGCATGAAACTTGGTTTTGAGTCCTAGAAACGCGTTGTTAGATATTTCATAAGTTCGTCAAACTTGTATAAATCTCATTGAGGAACTTATAAGCACTCATGTTGCATGAAACTTGGTTTAGAGTCCTAGAAACGCGTTGTTAGATGTTTCATAAGTTCGTCAAACTTGTACAAAGATCATTGAGACACTTATAAACACTCATGTTGCATGAAACTTGGTTTTGAGTCCTAGAAACGCGTTGTTAGATGTTTCATACGTTCGTCAAACTTGTACAAAGCTCATTGGGGAACTTATAAGAACTCATGTAACTTGGTTTAGAGTCCTAGAAACGCGTTGTTAGATGTTTCGTAAGTTCGTGAAACTTGTACAAAGCTCATTGAGGAACTTATAAGCATTCATGTTGCATGAAACTTGGTTTAGAGTCCTAGAAACGCGTTGTCAGATGTTTCATAAGTTCGTCAAACTTGTACAAAGCTCATTGAGACACTTATAATCACTGATGTTGCATGAAACAAGGATTAGAGTCCTAGAAACGCGTTGTTAGATATTTCATAAGTTCGTCAAACTTGTATAAATCTCATTGAGGAACTTATAAGCACTCATGTTGCATGAAACTTGGTTTAGAGTCCTACAAACGCGTTGTTAGATGTTTCATAAGTTCGTCAAACTTGTACAAAGATCATTGAGGAACTTATAAGCTCTCATGTTGCATGAAACTTGGTTTAGAGTCCTAGAAACGCGTTGTTAGATGTTTCATAAGTTCGTAAAACTTGTACAAAGCTCATTGAGGAACTTATAAGCTCTCATGTTGCATGAAACTTGGTTTAGAATCCTAGAAACTCGTTGTTAGATGTTTCATAAGTTCGTGAAACTTGTACAAAGCTCATTGAGGAACTTATAAGCACTCGTGCTCCATGAAACTTGGTTTAGAGTCCTAGAAATGCGTTGTTAGATGTTTCATACGTTCGTCAAACTTGTACAAAGCTCATTGAGGAACTTATAAGCTCTCATGTTGCATGAAACTTGGTTTAGAGTCCTAGAAACGAGTTGTTAGATGTATCCTAAGTTCGTCAATCTGATACAAAGCTCATTGAGATACTTATAAGCACTCATGTTGCATGAAACTTGGTTTAGAGTCCTAGAAACGCGTTGTTAGATGTTTCATAAGTTCGTCAAACTTGTACAAAGCTCATTGAGACACTTATAATCACTGATGTTGCGTGAAACAAGGATTAGAGTCCTAGAAACGCGTTGTTAGATATTTCAAAAGTTCGTCAAACTTGTATAAATCTCATTGAGGAACTTATAAGCACTCATGTTGCATGAAACATAGTTTAGAGTCCTAGAAACGCGTTGTTAGATGTTTATATAAGTTCGTGAAAGTTGTACAAAGCTCATTGAGGAACGTATAAGCACTCATGTTGCATAAAACTTGGTTTAAAGTCCTAGAAACGCATTGTTAGATGTTTCATAAGTTCGTCAAACTTGTACAAAGCTCATTGAGATACTTATAAGCACTCATGTTGCATGAAACTTGGTTTAGAATCCTAGAAACGCGTTGTTAGATGTTTCATAAGTTCGTCAAACTTGTACAATGCTCATTGAGACACTTATAAACACTAATGTTGCATGAAACTTGGTTTTGAGTCCTAGAAATGCCTTGTTAGATGTTTCATACGTTCGTCAAACTTGTACAAAGCTCATTGAGGAACTTATAAGGTCTCATGTTGCATGAAACTTGATTTAGAGTCCTAGAAACGCGTTGTTAGATGTTTCGTAAGTTCGTGAAACTTATACAAAGCTCATTGAGATACTTATAAGCACTCTTGTTGCATGAAACTTGGTTTAGAGTCCTAGAAACGCGTTGTTAGATGTTTCATACGTTCGTCAAACTTGTACAAAGCTCATTGAGGAACTGATAAGCACTCATGTTGCATGAAACTTGATTTAGAGTCCTAGAAACGCGTTGTTAGATGTTTCATACGTTCGTCAAACTTGTACAAAGCTCATTGAGGAACTTATAAGAACTCATGTTGCATGTAACTTGCTTTAGAGTCCTAGAAACGCGTTGTTAGATGTTTCATACTTACGTTAAACTTGTACAAAGCTCATTGAGGAACTTATAAGAACTCATGTTGCATGAAACTTGGTTTAGAGTCCTAGAAACGCGTTGTTAGATGTTTCATAAGTTCGTGAAACTTGTACAAATCTCATTGAGGAACTTATAAGCACTCATGTTGCATGAAACTTGGTTTAGAGTCCTAGAAACGCGTTGTTATATGTTTCATACGTTCGTCAAACTTGTACAAAGAACATTGAGGAACTTATAAGCTCTCATGTTGCATAAAACTTGGTTTAGAGTCCTAGAAACGTGTTGTTAGATGTTTCATAAGTTCGTGAAACTTGTACAAAGCTCATTGAGGAACTTATAAGCACTCATGTTGCATGAAACTTGGTTTAGAGTCCTAGAAACGCGTTGTTAGATGTTTCATAAGTTCGTCAAACTTGTATAAAGCTCATTGAGGAACTTATAAGCACTCATGTTGCATGAGACTTGGTTTAGAGTCCTAGAAACGCGTTGTTAGATGTTTCATACGTTCGTCAAACTTGTACAAAGCTCATTGAGGAACTTATAAGGTCTCATGTTGCATGAAATTTGGTTTAGAGTCTTAGAAAATCGTTGTTAGATATTTCATAAGTTCCTGAAACTTGTACAAAGCTCATTGAGGAACTTATAAGCACTCATGTTGCATGAAACTTGGTTTAGAGTCCTAGAAACGCGTTGTTAGATGTTTCATAAGTTCGTAAAACTTATACAAAGCTCATTGAGATACTTATAAGCACTCATGTTGTATGAAACTTGGTTTAGAGTCCTAGAAACGCGTTGTTAGATGTTTCATACGTTCGTCAAACTTGTACAAAGCTCATTGAGGAACTTATAAGAACTCATGTTGTATGTAACTTGGTTTAGAGTCCTAGAAACGCGTTGTTAGATGTTTCATAAGTTCGTGAAACTTGTACAAAGCTCATTGAGTAACTTATAAGCACTCATGTTGCATGAAACTTGGTTTAGAGTCCTAGAAACGCGTTGTTAGATGTTTCATAAGTTCGTGAAACTTGTACAAAGGTCATTGAGGAACTTATAAGCACTAATGTTGCATGAAACTTGGTTTAGAGTCCTAGAAATGCGTTGTTAGGTGTTTCATACGTTCGTCAAACTTGTACAAAGCTCATTGAGGAACTTATAAGGTCTCATGTTGCATGAAACTTGGTTTAGAGTCCTAGAAAATCGTTGTTAGATATTTCATAAGTTCCTGAAACTTGTACAAAGCTCATTGTGGAACTTATAAGCACTCATGTTGCATGAAACTTGGTTTAGAGTCCTAGAAACGCGTTGTTAGATGTTTCATACGTTCGTCAAGCTTGTACAAAGCTCATTGAGGAACTTATAAGCTCTCATTTTGCATGAAACATGGTTTAGAGTCCTAGAAACGCGTTGTTAGATGTTTCATAAGTTCGTGAAACTTATACAAAGCTCATTGAGATACTTATAAGCACTCATGTTTCATGAAACTAGGTTTAGAGTCCTAGAAACGCGTTGTTAGATGTTTCATACGTTCGTCAAACTTGTACAAAGCTCATTGAGGAACTTATAAGAACTCATGTTGCATGTAAATTGGTTTAGAGTCCTAGAAACGCGTTGTTAGATGTTTCATAAGTTCGTGAAACTTCTACAAAGCTCATTGAGGAACTTATAAGCCCTCATGTTGCATGAAACTTGGTTTAGAGTCCTAGAAACGCGTTGTTAGATGTTTCATACGTTCGTCAAACTTGTACAAAGCTCATTGAGGAACTTATAAGCTCTTATGTTGCATGAAACTTGGTTTAGAGTCCTAGAAACGCGTTGTTAGATGTTTCATAAGTTCGTGAAACTTGTACAAAGCTCATTGAGGAACTTATAAGCTCTCATGTTGCATGAAACTAGGTTTAGAGTCCTAGAAACGAGTTGTTAGATGTTTCATAAGTTCGTCAAACTTATACAAAGCTCATTGAGATATTTATAAGAACTCATGTTGCATGAAACTTGGTTTAGAGTCCTAGAAATGATTTGTTAGATGTTTCATACGTTCGTCAAACTTGTACAAAGCTCATTGAGGAACTTATAAGCACTCATCTTGCATGAAACTTGGTTTAGAGTTTTAGAAACGCGTTGTTAGATGTTTCATAAGTTCGTGAAACTTGTACAAAGCTCATTGAGGAACTTATATGCACTCATGTTGCATGAAACTTGGTTTAGAGTCCTAGAAACGCGTTGTTAGATGTTTCATAATTTTGTGAAACTTATACAAAGCTCATTGAGGAACTTATAAGCACTCATGTTGCATGAAACTTGGTTTAGAGTCCTGGAAACGCGTTGTTAGATGTTTCATAAGTTCGTCAAACTTGTACAAAGCTCATTGAGTAACTTATAAGCACTCATGTTGCATGAAACTTGGTTTAGATTCCTAGAAACGCGTTGTTAGATGTTTCATACGTTCGTCAAACTTGTACAAAGCTCATTGAGGAACTTATAAGCACTCATGTTGCATGAAAATTTGTTTAGAGTCCTAGAAACGCGTTGTTAGATGTTTCATACGTTCGTCAAACTTGTACAAAGCTCATTGAGATACTTATAAGCACTCATGTTGCATGAAACTTGGTTTAGAGTCCTAGAAACGTGTTGTTAGATGTTTCATACGTTCGTCAAACTTGTACAAAGCTCATTGAGGAACCTATAAGAACTCATGTTGCATGTAACTTGTTTTAGAGTCCTAGAAACGCGTTGTTAGATGTTTCATAAGTTCGTGAAACTTGTACAAAGCTCATTGAGGAACTTATAAGCACTCATGTTGCATGTAACTTGGTTTAGAGTCCTAGAAACGCGTTGTTAGATGTTTCATACGTTCGTCAAACTTGTACAAAGCTCATTGAGGAACTTATAAGCACTCATGTTGCATGTAACTTGGTTTAGAGTCCTAGAAACGCGTTGTTAGATGTTTCATAAGTTTGTGAAACTTGTACAAAGCTCACTGAGGAACTTATAAGCACTCATGTTGCATGAAACTTGGTTTAGAGTCCTAGAAACGCGTTGTTAGATGTTTCATAAGTTCGTGAAACTTGTACAAAGCTCACTGAGGAACTTATAAGCACTCATGTTGCATGAAACTTGGTTTAGAGTCCTAGAAACGCGTTGTTAGATGTTTTATAAGTTCGTCAAACTTGTATAAAGCTCATTGAGGAACTTATAAAGCTCTCATGTTGCATTAAACTTGGTTTAGAGTACTAGAAACACGTTGCTAGATGTTTCATACGTTCGTCAATCTTGTACAAACCTCATTGAGGAACTTATAAGCACTCATGTTGCATGAAACTTGGTTTAGAGTCCTAGAAACGCGTTGTTAGATGTTTTATAAGTTCGTCAAACTTGTATAAAGCTCATTGAGGAACTTATAAAGCTCTCATGTTGCATTAAACTTGGTTTAGAGTACTAGAAACACGTTGCTAGATGTTTCATACGTTCGTCAATCTTGTACAAAGCTCATTGAGGAACTTATAAGCACTCATGTTGCATGAAACTTGGTTTAGAGTCCTAGAAACGCGTTGTTAGATGTTTCATAAGTTCGTGAAACTTATACAAAGCTCATTGAGATACTTATAAGCACTCATGTTGCATGAAACTTGGTTTAGAGTCCTAGAAACGCGTTGTTAGATGTTTCATAAGTTCGTCAAACTTGTACAAAGCTCATTGAGTAACTTATAAGCACTCATGTTGCATGAAACTTGGTTTAGAGTCCTAGAAACGCGTTGTTAGATGTTTCATAAGTTCGTGAAACTTGTACAAAGCTCATTGAGGAACTTATAAGCATTCATGTTGCATGTAACTTGGTTTAGAGTCCTAGAAACGCGTTGTTAGATGTTTCATACGTTCGTCAAACTTGTACAAAGCTCATTGAGGAACTTATAAGCATTCATGTTGCATGTAACTTGGTTTAGAGTCCTAGAAACGCGTTGTTAGATGTTTCATAAGTTTGTGAAACTTGTACAAAGCTCACTGAGGAACTTATAAGCACTCATGTTGCATGAAACTTGGTTTAGAGTCCTAGAAACGTTAGATGTTTCATAAGTTCGTGAAACTTGTACAAAGCTCACGAGGAACTTATAAGCACTCATGTTGCATGAAACTTGGTTTAGAGTCCTAGAAACGCGTTGTTAGATGTTTTATAAGTTCGTCAAACTTGTATAAAGCTCATTGAGGAACTTATAAAGCTCTCATGTTGCATTAAACTTGGTTTAGAGTACTAGAAACACGTTGCTAGATGTTTCATACGTTCGTCAATCTTGTACAAAGCTCATTGAGGAACTTATAAGCACTCATGTTGCATGAAACTTGGTTTAGAGTCCTAGAAACGCGTTGTTAGATGTTTCATAAGTTTGTGAAACTTGTACAAAGCTCACTGAGGAACTTATAAGCACTCATGTTGCATGAAACTTGGTTTAGAGTCCTAGAAACGCGTTGTTAGATGTTTCATAAGTTCGTGAAACTTGTACAAAGCTCACTGAGGAACTTATAAGCACTCATGTTGCATGAAACTTGGTTTAGAGTCCTAGAAACGCGTTGTTAGATGTTTTATAAGTTCGTCAAACTTGTATAAAGCTCATTGAGGAACTTATAAAGCTCTCATGTTGCATTAAACTTGGTTTAGAGTACTAGAAACACGTTGCTAGATGTTTCATACGTTCGTCAATCTTGTACAAAGCTCATTGAGGAACTTATAAGCACTCATGTTGCATGAAACTTGGTTTAGAGTCCTAGAAACGCGTTGTTAGATGTTTTATAAGTTCGTCAAACTTGTATAAAGCTCATTGAGGAACTTATAAAGCTCTCATGTTGCATTAAACTTGGTTTAGAGTACTAGAAACACGTTGCTAGATGTTTCATACGTTCGTCAATCTTGTACAAAGCTCATTGAGGAACTTATAAGCACTCATGTTGCATGAAACTTGGTTTAGAGTCCTAGAAACGCGTTGTTAGATGTTTCATAAGTTCGTGAAACTTATACAAAGCTCATTGAGATACTTATAAGCACTCATGTTGCATGAAACTTGGTTTAGAGTCCTAGAAACGCGCGTTGTTAGATGTTTCATAAGTTCGTCAAACTTGTACAAAGCTCATTGAGTAACTTATAAGCACTCATGTTGCATGAAACTTGGTTTAGAGTCCTAGA
The DNA here is from genome assembly GCA_963556525.1 of Cochlearia excelsa. Taxonomy (NCBI): domain Eukaryota; kingdom Viridiplantae; phylum Streptophyta; class Magnoliopsida; order Brassicales; family Brassicaceae; genus Cochlearia; species Cochlearia excelsa. Next base: position 19,606,073 of record OY748328.1, read on the forward strand.
AAACGCGTTGTTAGATGTTTCATAAGTTCGTGAAACTTGTACAAAGCTCATTGAGGAACTTATAAGCTCTCATGTTGCATGAAACTTGGTTTAGAGTCCTAGAAACGCGTTGTTAGATGTTTCATAAGTTCGTAAAACTTGTACAAAGCTCATTGAGGAACTTATAAGCTCTCATGTTGCATGAAACTTGGTTTAGATTCCTAGAAACTCGTTGTTAGATGTTTCATAAGTTCGTGAAACTTATACAAAGCTCATTGAGGAACTTATAAGCACTCATGTTGCATGAAACTTGGTTTAGAGTCGTAGAAACGCGTTGTTAGATGTTTCATACGTTCGTCAAACTTGTACAAAGCTCATTGAGGAACTTATAAGCTCTTATGTTGCATGAAACTTGGTTTAGAGTCCTAGAAACGCGTTGTTAGATGTTTCATAAGTTCGTGAAACTTGTACAAAGCTCATTGAGGAACTTATAAGCACTCATGTTGCATGAAACTTGGTTTAGAGTCCTAGAAACGCGTTGTTAGATGTTTTATAAGTTCGTCAAACTTGTATAAAGCTCATTGAGGAACTTATAAAGCTCTCATGTTGCATTAAACTTGGTTTAGAGTACTAGAAACACGTTGCTAGATGTTTCATACGTTCGTCAATCTTGTACAAAGCTCATTGAGGAACTTATAAGCACTCATGTTGCATGAAACTTGGTTTAGAGTCCTAGAAACGCGTTGTTAGATGTTTCATAAGTTTGTGAAACTTGTACAAAGCTCACTGAGGAACTTATAAGCACTCATGTTGCATGAAACTTGGTTTAGAGTCCTAGAAACGCGTTGTTAGATGTTTCATAAGTTCGTGAAACTTGTACAAAGGTCATTGAGGAACTTATAAGCACTAATGTTGCATGAAACTTGGTTTAGAGTCCTAGAAATGCGTTGTTAGGTGTTTCATACGTTCGTCAAACTTGTACAAAGCTCATTGAGGAACTTATAAGGTCTCATGTTGCATGAAACTTGGTTTAGAGTCCTAGAAAATCGTTGTTAGATATTTCATAAGTTCCTGAAACTTGTACAAAGCTCATTGTGGAACTTATAAGCACTCATGTTGCATGAAACTTGGTTTAGAGTCCTAGAAACGCGTTGTTAGATGTTTCATACGTTCGTCAAGCTTGTACAAAGCTCATTGAGGAACTTATAAGCTCTCATTTTGCATGAAACATGGTTTAGAGTCCTAGAAACGCGTTGTTAGATGTTTCATAAGTTCGTGAAACTTATACAAAGCTCATTGAGATACTTATAAGCACTCATGTTGCATGAAACTAGGTTTAGAGTCCTAGAAACGCGTTGTTAGATGTTTCATACGTTCGTCAAACTTGTACAAAGCTCATTGAGGAACTTATAAGAACTCATGTTGCATGTAAATTGGTTTAGAGTCCTAGAAACGCGTTGTTAGATGTTTCATAAGTTCGTGAAACTTCTACAAAGCTCATTGAGGAACTTATAAGCCCTCATGTTGCATGAAACTTGGTTTAGAGTCCTAGAAACGCGTTGTTAGATGTTTCATACGTTCGTCAAACTTGTACAAAGCTCATTGAGGAACTTATAAGCTCTTATGTTGCATGAAACTTGGTTTAGAGTCCTAGAAACGCGTTGTTAGATGTTTCATAAGTTCGTGAAACTTGTACAAAGCTCATTGAGGAACTTATAAGCTCTCATGTTGCATGAAACTAGGTTTAGAGTCCTAGAAACGAGTTGTTAGATGTTTCATAAGTTCGTCAAACTTATACAAAGCTCATTGAGATATTTATAAGAACTCATGTTGCATGAAACTTGGTTTAGAGTCCTAGAAATGATTTGTTAGATGTTTCATACGTTCGTCAAACTTGTACAAAGCTCATTGAGGAACTTATAAGCACTCATCTTGCATGAAACTTGGTTTAGAGTTTTAGAAACGCGTTGTTAGATGTTTCATAAGTTCGTGAAACTTGTACAAAGCTCATTGAGGAACTTATATGCACTCATGTTGCATGAAACTTGGTTTAGAGTCCTAGAAACGCGTTGTTAGATGTTTCATAATTTTGTGAAACTTATACAAAGCTCATTGAGGAACTTATAAGCACTCATGTTGCATGAAAGTTGGTTTAGAGTCCTAGAAACGCGTTGTTAGATGTTTCATAAGTTCGTGAAACTTATACAAAGCTCATTGAGATACTTATAAGCACTCATGTTGCATGAAACTTGGTTTAGAGTCCTGGAAACGCGTTGTTAGATGTTTCATAAGTTCGTCAAACTTGTACAAAGCTCATTGAGTAACTTATAAGCACTCATGTTGCATGAAACTTGGTTTAGAGTCCTAGAAACGCGTTGTTAGATGTTTCATACGTTCGTCAAACTTGTACAAAGCTCATTGAGGAACTTATAAGCACTCATGTTGCATGAAAATTTGTTTAGAGTCCTAGAAACGCGTTGTTAGATGTTTCATACGTTCGTCAAACTTGTACAAAGCTCATTGAGATACTTATAAGCACTCATGTTGCATGAAACTTGGTTTAGAGTCCTAGAAACGTGTTGTTAGATGTTTCATACGTTCGTCAAACTTGTACAAAGCTCATTGAGGAACCTATAAGAACTCATGTTGCATGTAACTTGTTTTAGAGTCCTAGAAACGCGTTGTTAGATGTTTCATAAGTTCGTGAAACTTGTACAAAGCTCATTGAGGAACTTATAAGCACTCATGTTGCATGTAACTTGGTTTAGAGTCCTAGAAACGCGTTGTTAGATGTTTCATACGTTCGTCAAACTTGTACAAAGCTCATTGAGGAACTTATAAGCACTCATGTTGCATGTAACTTGGTTTAGAGTCCTAGAAACGCGTTGTTAGATGTTTCATAAGTTTGTGAAACTTGTACAAAGCTCACGAGGAACTTATAAGCACTCATGTTGCATGAAACTTGGTTTAGAGTCCTAGAAACGCGTTGTTAGATGTTTCATAAGTTCGTGAAACTTGTACAAAGCTCACGAGGAACTTATAAGCACTCATGTTGCATGAAACTTGGTTTAGAGTCCTAGAAACGCGTTGTTAGATGTTTTATAAGTTCGTCAAACTTGTATAAAGCTCATTGAGGAACTTATAAAGCTCTCATGTTGCATTAAACTTGGTTTAGAGTACTAGAAACACGTTGCTAGATGTTTCATACGTTCGTCAATCTTGTACAAAGCTCATTGAGGAACTTATAAGCACTCATGTTGCATGAAACTTGGTTTAGAGTCCTAGAAACGCGTTGTTAGATGTTTTATAAGTTCGTCAAACTTGTATAAAGCTCATTAAGGAACTTATAAAGCTCTCATGTTGCATTAAACTTGGTTTAAAGTACTAGAAACACGTTGCTAGATGTTTCATACGTTCGTCAATCTTGTACAAAGCTCATTGAGGAACTTATAAGCACTCATGTTGCATGAAACTTGGTTTAGAGTCCTAGAAACGCGTTGTTAGATGTTTCATAAGTTCGTGAAACTTATACAAAGCTCATTGAGATACTTATAAGCACTCATGTTGCATGAAACTTGGTTTAGAGTCCTAGAAACGCGTTGTTAGATGTTTCATAAGTTTCGTCAAACTTGTACAAAGCTCATTGAGTAACTTATAAGCACTCATGTTGCATGAAACTTGGTTTAGAGTCCTAGAAACGCGTTGTTAGATGTTTCATAAGTTCGTGAAACTTGTACAAAGCTCATTGAGGAACTTATAAGCATTCATGTTGCATGTAACTTGGTTTAGAGTCCTAGAAATGCGTTGTTAGATGTTTCATACGTTCGTCAAACTTGTACAAAGCTCATTGAGGAACTTATAAGCATTCATGTTGCATGTAACTTGGTTTAGAGTCCTAGAAACGCGTTGTTAGATGTTTCATAAGTTTGTGAAACTTGTACAAAGCTCACTGAGGAACTTATAAGCACTCATGTTGCATGAAACTTGGTTTAGAGTCCTAGAAACGTTAGATGTTTCATAAGTTCGTGAAACTTGTACAAAGCTCACTGAGGAACTTATAAGCACTCATGTTGCATGAAACTTGGTTTAGAGTCCTAGAAACGCGTTGTTAGATGTTTTATAAGTTCGTCAAACTTGTATAAAGCTCATTGAGGAACTTATAAAGCTCTCATGTTGCATTAAACTTGGTTTAGAGTACTAGAAACACGTTGCTAGATGTTTCATACGTTCGTCAATCTTGTACAAAGCTCATTGAGGAACTTATAAGCACTCATGTTGCATGAAACTTGGTTTAGAGTCCTAGAAACGCGTTGTTAGATGTTTCATAAGTTTGTGAAACTTGTACAAAGCTCACTGAGGAACTTATAAGCACTCATGTTGCATGAAACTTGGTTTAGAGTCCTAGAAACGCGTTGTTAGATGTTTCATAAGTTCGTGAAACTTGTACAAAGCTCAACGAGGAACTTATAAGCACTCATGTTGCATGAAACTTGGTTTAGAGTCCTAGAAACGCGTTGTTAGATGTTTTATAAGTTTGTCAAACTTGTATAAAGCTCATTGAGGAACTTATAAAGCTCTCATGTTGCATTAAACTTGGTTTAGAGTACTAGAAACACGTTGCTAGATGTTTCATACGTTCGTCAATCTTGTACAAAGCTCATTGAGGAACTTATAAGCACTCATGTTGCATGAAACTTGGTTTAGAGTCCTAGAAACGCGTTGTTAGATGTTTTATAAGTTCGTCAAACTTGTATAAAGCTCATTGAGGAACTTATAAAGCTCTCATGTTGCATTAAACTTGGTTTAGAGTACTAGAAACACGTTGCTAGATGTTTCATACGTTCGTCAATCTTGTACAAAGCTCATTGAGGAACTTATAAGCACTCATGTTGCATGAAACTTGGTTTAGAGTCCTAGAAACGCGTTGTTAGATGTTTCATAAGTTCGTGAAACTTATACAAAGCTCATTGAGATACTTATAAGCACTCATGTTGCATGAAACTTGGTTTAGAGTCCTAGAAACGCGTTGTTAGATGTTTCATAAGTTCGTCAAACTTGTACAAAGCTCATTGAGTAACTTATAAGCACTCATGTTGCATGAAACTTGGTTTAGAGTCCTAGAAACGCGTTGTTAGATGTTTCATAAGTTCGTGAAACTTGTACAAAGCTCATTGAGGAACTTATAAGCTCTCATGTTGCATGAAACTTGGTTTAGAGTCCTAGAAACGCGTTGTTAGATGTTTCATAAGTTCGTAAAACTTGTACAAAGCTCATTGAGGAACTTATAAGCTCTCATGTTGCATGAAACTTGGTTTAGAATCCTAGAAACTCGTTGTTAGATGTTTCATAAGTTCGTGAAACTTGTACAAAGCTCATTGAGGAACTTATAAGCACTCATGTTGCATGAAACTTGGTTTAGAGTCGTAGAAACGCGTTGTTAGATGTTTCATACGTTCGTCAAACTTGTACAAAGCTCATTGAGGAACTTATAAGCTCTTATGTTGCATGAAACTTGGTTTAGAGTCCTAGAAACGCGTTGTTAGATGTTTCATAAGTTCGTGAAACTTGTACAAAGCTCTCGAGGAACTTATAAGCACTCATGTTGCATGAAACTTGGTTTAGAGTCCTAGAAACGCGTTGTTAGATGTTTTATAAGTTCGTCAAACTTGTATAAAGCTCATTGAGGAACTTATAAAGCTCTCATGTTGCATTAAACTTGGTTTAGAGTACTAGAAACACGTTGCTAGATGTTTCATACGTTCGTCAATCTTGTACAAAGCTCATTGAGGAACTTATAAGCACTCATGTTGCATGAAACTTGGTTTAGAGTCCTAGAAACGCGTTGTTAGATGTTTTATAAGTTCGTCAAACTTGTATAAAGCTCATTGAGGAACTTATAAAGCTCTCATGTTGCATTAAACTTGGTTTAGAGTACTAGAAACACGTTGCTAGATGTTTCATACGTTCGTCAATCTTGTACAAAGCTCATTGAGGAACTTATAAGCACTCATGTTGCATGAAACTTGGTTTAGAGTCCTAGAAACGCGTTGTTAGATGTTTCATAAGTTCGTGAAACTTATACAAAGCTCATTGAGATACTTATAAGCACTCATGTTGCATGAAACTTGGTTTGGAGTCCTAGAAACGCGTTGTTAGATGTTTCATAAGTTCGTCAAACTTGTACAAAGCTCATTGAGTAACTTATAAGCACTCATGTTGCATGAAACTTGGTTTAGAGTCCTAGAAACGCGTTGTTAGATGTTTCATAAGTTCGTGAAACTTGTACAAAGCTCATTGAGGAACTTATAAGCTCTCATGTTGCTTGAAACTTGGTTTAGAGTCCTAGAAACGCGTTGTTAGATGTTTCATAAGTTCGTAAAACTTGTACAAAGCTCATTGAGGAACTTATAAGCTCTCATGTTGCATGAAACTTGGTTTAGAATCCTAGAAACTCGTTGTTAGATGTTTCATAAGTTCGTGAAACTTGTACAAAGCTCATTGAGGAACTTATAAGCACTCATGTTGCATGAAACTTGGTTTAGAGTCGTAGAAACGCGTTGTTAGATGTTTCATACGTTCGTCAAACTTGTACAAAGCTCATTGAGGAACTTATAAGCTCTTATGTTGCATGAAACTTGGTTTAGAGTCCTAGAAACGCGTTGTTAGATGTTTCATAAGTTCGTGAAACTTGTACAAAGCTCATTGAGGAACTTATAAGCACTCATGTTGCATGAAACTTGGTTTAGAGTCCTAGAAACGCGTTGTTAGATGTTTTATAAGTTCGTCAAACTTGTATAAAGCTCATTGAGGAACTTATAAAGCTCTCATGTTGCATTAAACTTGGTTTAGAGTACTAGAAACACGTTGCTAGATGTTTCATACGTTCGTCAATCTTGTACAAAGCTCATTGAGGAACTTATAAGCACTCATGTTGCATGAAACTTGGTTTAGAGTCCTAGAAACGCGTTGTTAGATGTTTCATAAGTTTGTGAAACTTGTACAAAGCTCACTGAGGAACTTATAAGCACTCATGTTGCATGAAACTTGGTTTAGAGTCCTAGAAACGCGTTGTTAGATGTTTCATAAGTTCGTGAAACTTGTACAAAGCTCAACGAGGAACTTAAAGCTAAGCACTCATGTTGCATGAAACTTGGTTTAGAGTCCTAGAAACGCGTTGTTAGATGTTTTATAAGTTTGTCAAACTTGTATAAAGCTCATTGAGGAACTTATAAAGCGTCATGTTGCATTAAACTTGGTTTAGAGTACTAGAAACACGTTGCTAGATGTTTCATACGTTCGTCAATCTTGTACAAAGCTCATTGAGGAACTTATAAGCACTCATGTTGCATGAAACTTGGTTTAGAGTCCTAGAAACGCGTTGTTAGATGTTTTATAAGTTCGTCAAACTTGTATAAAGCTCATTGAGGAACTTATAAAGCTCTCATGTTGCATTAAACTTGGTTTAGAGTACTAGAAACACGTTGCTAGATGTTTCATACGTTCGTCAATCTTGTACAAAGCTCATTGAGGAACTTATAAGCACTCATGTTGCATGAAACTTGGTTTAGAGTCCTAGAAACGCGTTGTTAGATGTTTCATAAGTTCGTGAAACTTATACAAAGCTCATTGAGATACTTATAAGCACTCATGTTGCATGAAACTTGGTTTAGAGTCCTAGAAACGCGTTGTTAGATGTTTCATAAGTTCGTCAAACTTGTACAAAGCTCATTGAGTAACTTATAAGCACTCATGTTGCATGAAACTTGGTTTAGAGTCCTAGAAACGCGTTGTTAGATGTTTCATAAGTTCGTGAAACTTGTACAAAGCTCATTGAGGAACTTATAAGCTCTCATGTTGCATGAAACTTGGTTTAGAGTCCTAGAAACGCGTTGTTAGATGTTTCATAAGTTCGTAAAACTTGTACAAAGCTCATTGAGGAACTTATAAGCTCTCATGTTGCATGAAACTTGGTTTAGAATCCTAGAAACTCGTTGTTAGATGTTTCATAAGTTCGTGAAACTTGTACAAAGCTCATTGAGGAACTTATAAGCACTCATGTTGCATGAAACTTGGTTTAGAGTCGTAGAAACGCGTTGTTAGATGTTTCATACGTTCGTCAAACTTGTACAAAGCTCATTGAGGAACTTATAAGCTCTTATGTTGCATGAAACTTGGTTTAGAGTCCTAGAAACGCGTTGTTAGATGTTTCATAAGTTCGTGAAACTTGTACAAAGCTCATTGAGGAACTTATAAGCACTCATGTTGCATGAAACTTGGTTTAGAGTCCTAGAAACGCGTTGTTAGATGTTTTATAAGTTCGTCAAACTTGTATAAAGCTCATTGAGGAACTTATAAAGCTCTCATGTTGCATTAAACTTGGTTTAGAGTACTAGAAACACGTTGCTAGATGTTTCATACGTTCGTCAATCTTGTACAAAGCTCATTGAGGAACTTATAAGCACTCATGTTGCATGAAACTTGGTTTAGAGTCCTAGAAACGCGTTGTTAGATGTTTCATAAGTTCGTGAAACTTATACAAAGCTCATTGAGATACTTATAAGCACTCATGTTGCATGAAACTTGGTTTAGAGTCCTAGAAACGCGTTGTTAGATGTTACATAAGTTCGTCAAACTTGTACAAAGCTCATTGAGTAACTTATAAGCACTTATGTTGCATGAAACTTGGTTTAGAGTCCTAGAAACGCGTTGTTAGATGTTTCATACGTTCGTCAAACTTGTACAAAGCTCATTGAGGAACTTATAAGCTTTCATGTTGCATGAAAATTTGTTTAGAGTCCTAGAAACGCGTTGTTAGATGTTTCATACGTTCGTCAAACTTGTACAAAGCTCATTGAGATACTTATAAGCACTCATGTTGCATGAAACTTGGTTTAGAGTCCTAGAAACGTGTTGTTAGATGTTTCATACGTTCGTCAAACTTGTACAAAGCTCATTGAGGAACCTATAAGAACTCATGTTGCATGTAACTTGTTTTAGAGTCCTAGAAACGCGTTGTTAGATGTTTCATAAGTTCGTGAAACTTGTACAAAGCTCATTGAGGAACTTATAAGCACTCATGTTGCATGTAACATGGTTTAGAGTCCTAGAAACGCGTTGTTAGATGTTTCATACGTTCGTCAAACTTGTACAAAGCTCATTGAGGAACTTATAAGCACTCATGTTGCATGAAAATTTGTTTAGAGTCCTAGAAACGCGTTGTTAGATGTTTCATACGTTCGTCAAACTTGTACAAAGCTCATTGAGGAACTTATAAGCATTCATGTTTCATGTAACTTGGTTTAGAGTCCTAGAAACGCGTTGTTAGATGTTTCATAAGTTCGTGAAACTTGTACAAAGCTCACTGAGGAACTTATAAGCACTCATGTTGCATGAAACTTGGTTTAGAGTCCTAGAAACGCGTTGTTAGATGTTTTATAAGTTCGTCAAACTTGTATAAAGCTCATTGAGGAACTTATAAAGCTCTCATGTTGCATTAAACTTGGTTTAGAGTACTAGAAACACGTTGCTAGATGTTTCATACGTTCGTCAATCTTGTACAAAGCTCATTGAGGAACTTATAAGCACTCATGTTGCATGAAACTTGGTTTAGAGTCCTAGAAACGCGTTGTTAGATGTTTCATAAGTTCGTCAAACTTGTATAAAGATAATTGAGGAACTTATAAGCTCTCATGTTGCATTAAACTTGGTTTAGAGTCATAGAAAATCGTTGTTAGATGTTTCATAAGTTCCTGAAACTTGTACAAAGATAATTGAGGAACTTATAAGCACTCATGTTGCATGAAACTTTGTTTAGAGTCCTAGAAACGCTTTGTTAGATGTTTCATAAGTTCGTGAAACTTATACAAAGCTCATTGAGGAACTTATAAGCACTCATGTTGCATGAAACTTGGTTTAGAGTCCTAGAAACGCGTTGTTAGATGTTTCATAAGTTCGTGAAACTTATACAAAGCTCATTGAGATACTTATAAGCACTCATGTTGCATGAAACTTGGTTTAGAGTCCTAGAAACGCGTTGTTAGATGTTTCATAAGTTCGTCAAACTTGTACAAAGCTCATTGAGTAACTTATAAGCACTCATGTTGCATGAAACTTGGTTTAGAGTCCTAGAAACGCGTTGTTAGATGTTTCATAAGTTCGTGAAACTTGTACAAAGCTCATTGAGGAACTTATAAGCTCTCATGTTGCATGAAACTTGGTTTAGAGTCCTAGAAACGCGTTGTTAGATGTTTCATAAGTTCGTAAAACTTGTACAAAGCTCATTGAGGAACTTATAAGCTCTCATGTTGCATGAAACTTGGTTTAGAGTCCTAGAAACGCGTTGTTAGATGTTTCATACGTTCGACAAACTTGTACAAAGTTCATTGAGGAACTTATAAGCTCTTATGTTGCATGAAACTTGGTTTAGAGTCCTACAAACGCGTTGTTAGATGTTTCATAAGTTCGTGAAACTTGTACAAAGCTCATTGAGGAACTTATAAGCACTCATGGTGCATGAAACTTGGTTTAGAGTCCTAGAAACGCGTTGTTAGATGTTTTATAAGTTCGTCAAACTTGTATAAAGCTCATTGAGGAACTTATAAAGCTCTCATGTTGCATTAAACTTGGTTTAGAGTACTAGAAACACGTTGCTAGATGTTTTATAAGTTCGTCAATCTTGTACGAAGCTCATTGTGGAACTTATAAGCTCTCATGTTGCATGAAACTTGATTTAGAATCCTAGAAACGCATTGTTAGATGTTTCATAAGTTCGTGAAACTTATACAAAGCTCATTGAGATACTTATAAGCACTCATGTTGCATGAAACTTGGTTTAGAGTCCTAGAAACGCGTTGTTAGATGTTTCATAAGTTCGTGAAACTTGTACAAAGCTCATTGAGGAACTTATAAGCACTCATGTTGCATGAAACTTGGTTTAGAGTCCTAGAAACGTGTTGTTAGATGTTTCATACGTTCGTCAAACTTGTACAAAGCTCATTGAGGAACTTATAAGCTCTCATGTTGCATGAAACTTGGTTTAGAGTCCTAGAAACTCGTTGTTAGATGTTTCATAAGTTCGTGAAACTTGTACAAAGCTCATTGAGGAACTTATAAGCACTCATGTTGCATGAAACTTGGTTTAGAGTCCTAGAAACGCGTTGTTAGATGTTTCATAAGTTCGTCAAACTTGTATAAAGCTAATTGAGGAACTTATAAGCTCTCATGTTGCATTAAACTTGGTTTAGAGTCTTAGAAAATCGTTGTTATATATTTCATAAGTTCTTGAAACTTGTACAAAGCTCATTGAGGAACTTATAAGCACTCATGTTGCATGAAACTTGGTTTAGAGTCCTAGAAACGCGTTGTTAGATGTTTCATAAGTTCGTGAAACTTGTACAAAGCTCATTGAGGAACTTATAAGCACTCATGTTGCATGAAACTTGGTTTAGAGTCCTAGAAACGCGTTGTTAGATGTTTCATACGTTCGTGAAACTCGTACAAAGCTCATTGAGGAACTTATAAGCACTCATGTTGCATGAAACTTGGTTTAGAGTCCTAGAAACGCGTTGTTAGATGTTTCATACGTTCGTCAAACTTGTACAAAGCTCATTGAGGAACTTATAAGCTCTCATGTTGCATGAAACTTGGTTTAGAGTCCTAGAAACTCGTTGTTAGATGTTTCATAAGTTCGTGAAACTTGTACAAAGCTCATTGAGGAACTTATAAGCACTCATGTTGCATGAAACTTGGTTTAGAGTCCTAGAAACGCGTTGTTAGATGTTTCATAAGTTCGTCAATCTTGTACAAAGCTCATTGAGATACTTATAAGCACTCATGTTGCATGAAACTTGATTTAGAGTCCTAGAAACGCGTTGTTAGATGTTTCATAAGTTCGTGAAACTTATACAAAGCTCATTGAGATACTTATAAGCACTCATGTTGCATGAAACTTGGTTTAGAGTCCTAGAAACGCGTTGTTAGATGTTTCATACGTTCGTCAAACTTGTACAAAGCTCATTGAGGAACTTATAAGAACTCATGTTGCATGTAACTTGGTTTAGAGTCCTAGAAACGCGTTGTTTGATGTTTCATAAGTTCGTGAAACTTGTACAAAGCTCATTGAGGAACTTATAAGATCTCATGTTGAATGAAACTTGGTTTAGAGTCCTAGAAACGCGTTGTTTGATGTTTCATAAGTTCGTGAAACTTGTACAAAGCTCATTGAGGAACTTATAAAGCTCTCATGTTGCATTAAACTTGGTTTAGAGTACTAGAAACACGTTGCTAGATGTTTCATACGTTCGTCAATCTTGTACAAAGCTCATTGAGGAACTTATAAGCTCTCATGTTGCATGAAACTTGATTTAGAGTCCTAGAAACGCGTTGTTAGATGTTTCATAAGTTCGTCAATCTTGTACAAAGCTCATTGAGATACTTATAAGCACTCATGTTGCATGAAACTTGATTTAGAGTCCTAGAAACGCGTTGTTAGATGTTTCATAAGTTCGTGAAACTTATACAAAGCTCATTGAGATACTTATAAGCACTCATGTTGCATGAAACTTGGTTTAGAGTCCTAGAAACGCGTTGTTAGATGTTTCATACGTTCGTCGAAACTTGTACAAAGCTCATTGAGGAACTTATAAGAACTCATGTTGCATGTAACTTGGTTTAGAGTCCTAGAAACGCGTTGTTTGATGTTTCATAAGTTCGTGAAACTTGTACAAAGCTCATTGAGGAACTTATAAGATCTCATGTTGCATGAAACTTGGTTTAGAGTCCTAGAAACGCGTTGTTTGATGTTTCATAAGTTCGTGAAACTTGTACAAAGCTCATTGAGGAACTTCTAAGCACTCATGTTGCATGAAACTTGGTTTAGAGTCCTAGAAACGCGTTGTTAGATGTTTCATAAGTTCGTCAAACTTGTATAAAGCTCATTGAGGAACTTATAAGATCTCATGTTGCATTAAACTTGGTTTAGAGTCCTAAAAACGCGTTGTTAGATGTTTCATACGTTCGTCAAACTTGTACAAAGCTCATTGAGGAACTTATAAGCTCTCATGTTGCATGAAACTTGGTTTAGAGTCCTAGAAACGAGTTGTTAGATGTTTCATAAGTTCGTCAAACTTATACAAAACTCATTGAGATACTTATAAGAACTCATGTTGCATGTAACTTGGTTTATAGTCCTAGAAACGATTTGTTAGATGTTTCATACGTTCGTCAAACTTGTACAAAGCTCATTGAGGAACTTATAAGCACTCATCTTGCATGAAACTTGGTTTAGAGTTTTAGAAACGCGTTGTTAGATGTTTCATAAGTTCGTGAAACTTGTACAAAGCTCATTGAGGAACTTATAAGCACTCATGTTGCATGAAACTTGGTTTAGAGTCCTAGAAACGCGTTGTTAGATGTTTCAGAATTTTGTGAAACTTGTACAAAGCTCATTGAGGAACTTATAAGCACTCATGTTGCATGAAACTTTGTTTAGATACCTAGAAACGCGTTGTTAGATGTTTCATACGTTCTTCAAACTTGTACAAAGCTCATTGAGGAACTTATAAACTCTCATGTTGCATGAAACTTGATTTAGAGACCTAGAAACGTGTTGTTAGATGTTTCATAAGTTCGTGAAACTTATACAAAGCTCATTGAGATACTTATAAGCACTCATGTTGCATGAAACTTGGTTTAGAGTCCTAGAAACGCGTTGTTAGATGTTTCATACGTTCGTCAAACTTGTACAAAGCTCATTGAGGAACCTATAAGAACTCATGTTGCATGTAACTTGTTTTAGAGTCCTAGAAATGCGTTGTTAGATGTTTCATAAGTTCGTGAAACTTGTACAAAGCTCATTGAGGAACTTATAAGCACTCATGTTTCATGAAACTTGGTTTAGAGTCCTAGAAACGCGTTGTTAGATGTTTCATACGTTCGTCAAACTTGTACAAAGCTCATTGAGGAACTTATAAGCACTCATGTTGCATGAAAATTTGTTTAGAGTCCTAGAAACGCGTTGTTAGATGTTTCATACGTTCGTCAAACTTGTACAAAGCTCATTGAGGAACTTATAAGAACTCATGTTGCATGTAACTTGGTTTAGAGTCCTAGAAACACATTGTTAGATGTTTCATAAGTTCGTGAAACTAGTACAAAGCTCATTGAGGAACTTGTAAGCACTCATGTTGCATGAAACTTGGTTTAGAGTCCTAGAAACGCGTTGTTAGATGTTTCATACGTTCGTCAAACTTGTACAAAGCTCATTGAGGAACTTATAAGCTCTCATGTTGCATGAAACTTGGTTTAGAGTCCTAGAAACTCGTTGTTAGATGTTTCATAAGTTCGTGAAACTTGTACAAAGCTCATTGAGGAACTTATAAGCACTCATGTTGCATGAAACTTGGTTTAGAGTCCTAGAAACGCGTTGTTAGATGTTTCATAAGTTCGTCAAACTTGTATAAAGCTAATTGAGGAACTTATAAGCTCTCATGTTGCATTAAACTTGGTTTAGAGTCCTAGAAACATGTTGTTAGATGTTTCATACGTTCGTCAAACTTGTACAAAGCTCATTAAGGAACTTATAAGCTCTCATGTTGCATGAAACTTGATGTAGAGTCCTAGAAACGCGTTGTTAGATGTTTCATAAGTTCGTGAAACTTATACAAAGCTCATTGAGATACTTATAAGCACTCATGTTGCATGAAACTTGGTTTAGAGTCCTAGAAACGCGCGTTGTTAGATGTTTCATACGTTTCGTCAAACTTGTACAAAGCTCATTGAGGAACCTATAAGCACTCATGTTGCATGAAAATTTGTTTAGAGTCCTAGAAACGCGTTGTTAGATGTTTCATACGTTCGTCAAACTTGTACAAAGCTCATTGAGGAACTTATAAGAACTCATGTTGCATGTAACTTGGTTTAGAGTCCTAGAAACGCGTTGTTAGATGTTTCATAAGTTCGTCAATCTTATACAAAGCTCATTGAGACACTTATAAACACTCATGTTGCATGAAACTTGGTTTAGAGTCCTAGAAACGCGTTGTTAGATGTTTCATACGTTCGTCAAACTTGTACAAAGCTCATTGAGGAACTTATAAGAACTCATGTTGCATGTAACTTGGTTTAGAGTCCTAGAAACGCGTTGTTAGATGTTTCATACGTTCGTGAAACTTTGTACAAAGCTCATTGAGGAACTTATAAGCACTCATGTTGCATGAAACTTTGGTTTAGAGTCCTAGAAACGCGCGTTGTTAGATGTTTCATACGTTCGTCAAACTTGTACAAAGCTCATTGAGGAACTTATAAGTTCTCATGTTGCATGAAACTTGATTTAGAGTCCTAGAAACGCGTTGTTAGATGTTTCATAAGTTCGTGAAACTTATTCAAAGCTCATTGAGATACTTATAAGCACTCATGTTGCATGAAACTTGGTTTAGAGTCCTAGAAACGCGTTGTTAGATGTTTCATACGTACGTTAAAATTTTACGAGCTCATTGAGGAACTTATAAGAACTCATGTTGCATGTAACTTGGTTTAGAGTCCTAGAAACGCGTTGTTAGATGTTTCATAAGTTCGTGAAACTTGTACAAAGTACATTGAGGAACTTATAAGCACTCATGTTGCATGAAACTTGGTTTAGAGTCCTAGAAACGCGTTGTTGTTAGATGTTTCATACGTTCGTCAAACTTGTACAAAGCTCATTGAGGAACTTATAAGCTCTCATGTTGCATGAAACTTGGTTTAGAGTCCTAGAAACGCGTTGTTAGATGTTTCATAAGTTCGTGAAACTTGTACAAAGCTCATTGAGGAACTTATAACAACTCATGTTGCATGAAACTTGGTTTAGAGTCCTAGAAACGCGTTGTTAGATGTTTCATACGTTCGTCAAACTTGTACAAAGCTCATTGAGGAACTTATAAGCTCTCATGTTGCATGAAACTTGGTTTAGAGTCCTAGAAACGCGTTGTTAGATGTTTCATAAGTTCGTGAAACTTGTACAAAGCTCATTGAGGAACTTATAAGCACTCATGTTGCATGAAACTTGGTTTAGAGTCCTAGAAATGCGTTGTTAGATGTTTCATAAGTTCGTCAAAACTTGTACAAAGATCATTGTGGAACTTATACGCACTCATGTTGCATGAAACTTGGTTTAGAGTCCTAGAAACGCGTTGTAGATGTTTCATACGTTCGTCAAACTTGTACAAAGCTCATTGAGGAATTTATAAAGCTCTCATGTTGCATGAAACTTGGTTTAGAGTCCTAGAAACGCGTTGTTAGATGTTTTCATAAGTTCGTGAAACTTGTACAAAGCTCATTGAGGAACTTATAAGCACTCATGTTGCATGAAACTTGGTTTAGAGTCCTAGAAACGCGCGTTGTTAGATGTTTCATACGTTCGTCAAACTTGTACAAAGCTCATTGAGGGAACTTATAAGCTCTCATGTTGCATGAAACTTGGTTTAGAGTCCTAGAAACGCGTTGTTAGATGTTTCATAAGTTCGTGAAACTTGTACAAAGCTCATTGAGGAACTTATAACAACTCATGTTGCATGAAACTTGGTTTAGAGTCCTAGAAACGCGTTGTTAGATGTTTCATAAGTTCGTCAATCTTATACACAGCTCATTGAGACACTTATAAACACTCATGTTGCATGAAACTTGGTTTTAGAGTCCTAGAAACGCTTTGTTAGATGTTTCATACGTTCGTCAAACTTGTACAAAGCACATTGAGGAACTTATAAGAACTCATGTTGCATGTAACTTGGTTTAGAGTCCTAAAACGCGTTCTTAGATGTTACATAAGTTCGTGAAAATTTGTACAAAAGCTCATTGAGGAACTTATAAGCACTCATGTTGCATGAAACTTGGTTTAGAGTCCTAGAAACGCGTTGTTAGATGTTTCATACGTTCGTCAAACTTGTACAAAGCTCATTGAGGGAACTTATAAGCTCTCATGTTGCATGAAACTTGATTTAGAGTCCTAGAAAACGCGTTGTTAGATGTTTCATAAGTTCGTGAAACTTATTCAAAGCTCATTGAGATACTTATAAGCACTCATATTGCATGAAACTTGATTTAGAGTCCTAGAAACGCGTTGTTAGATGTTTCATACGTACGTTAAACTTGTACAAAGCTCATTGAGGAACTTATAAGAACTCATGTTGCATGTAACTTGGTTTAGAGTCCTAGAAACGCGTTGTTAGATGTTTCATAAGTTCGTGAAACTTGTACAAAGCTCATTGAGGAACTTATAAGCACTCATGTTGTATGAAACTTGTTTTAAAGTCCTAGAAACGCGTTGTTAGATGTTTCATACGTTCGTCAAACTTGTACAAAGCTCATTGAGGAACTTATAAGCACTCATGTTGCATGAAACTTGGTTTAGAGTCCTAGAAACGCGTTGTTAGATGTTTCATAAGTTCGTCAAACTTGTATAAAGCTAATTGAGGAACTTATAAGCTCTCATGTTGCATTAAACTTGGTTTAGAGTCCTAGAAACATGTTGTTAGATGTTTCATACGTTCGTCAAACTTGTACAAAGCTCATTAAGGAACTTATAAGCTCTCATGTTGCATGAAACTTGATGTAGAGTCCTAGAAACGCGTTGTTAGATGTTTCATAAGTTCGTGAAACTTATACAAAGCTCATTGAGATACTTATAAGCACTCATGTTGCATGAAACTCCTAGAAACGCGTTGTTAGATGTTTCATACGTTCGTCAAACTTGTACAAAGCTCATTGAGGAACCTATAAGCACTCATGTTGCATGAAAATTTGTTTAGAGTCCTAGAAACGCGTTGTTAGATGTTTCATACGTTCGTCAAACTTGTACAAAGCTCATTGAGGAACTTATAAGAACTCATGTTGCATGTAACTTGGTTTAGAGTCCTAGAAACGCGCGTTGTTAGATGTTTCATAAGTTCGTCAATCTTATACAAAGCTCATTGAGACACTTATAAACACTCATGTTGCATGAAACTTGGTTTAGAGTCCTAGAAACGCGTTGTTAGATGTTTCATACGTTCGTCAAACTTGTACAAAGCTCATTGAGGAACTTATAAGAACTCATGTTGCATGTAACTTGGTTTAGAGTCCTAGAAACGCGTTCTTAGATGTTACATAAGTTCGTGAAACTTGTACAAAGCTCATTGAGGAACTTATAAGCACTCATGTTGCATGAAACTTGGTTTAGAGTCCTAGAAACGCGTTGTTAGATGTTTCATACGTTCGTCAAACTTGTACAAAGCTCATTGAGGAACTTATAAGTTCTCATGTTGCATGAAACTTGATTTAGAGTCCTAGAAACGCGTTGTTAGATGTTTCATAAGTTCGTGAAACTTATTCAAAGCTCATTGAGATACTTATAAGCACTCATGTTGCATGAAACTTGGTTTAGAGTCCTAGAAACGCGTTGTTAGATGTTTCATACGTACGTTAAAATTTTACAGAGCTCATTGAGGAACTTATAAGAACTCATGTTGCATGTAACTTGGTTTAGAGTCCTAGAAACGCGTTGTTAGATGTTTCATAAGTTCGTGAAACTTGTACAAAGTACATTGAGGAACTTATAAGCACTCATGTTGCATGAAACTTGGTTTAGAGTCCTAGAAACGCGTTGTTAGATGTTTCATACGTTCGTCAAACTTGTACAAAGCTCATTGAGGAACTTATAAGCTCTCATGTTGCATGAAACTTGGTTTAGAGTCCTAGAAACGCGTTGTTAGATGTTTCATAAGTTCGTGAAACTTGTACAAAGCTCATTGAGGAACTTATAACAACTCATGTTGCATGAAACTTGGTTTAGAGTCCTAGAAACGCGTTGTTAGATGTTTCATACGTTCGTCAAACTTGTACAAAGCTCATTGAGGAACTTATAAGCTCTCATGTTGCATGAAACTTGGTTTAGAGTCCTAGAAACGCGTTGTTAGATGTTTCATAAGTTCGTGAAACTTGTACAAAGCTCATTGAGGAACTTATAAGCACTCATGTTGCATGAAACTTGGTTTAGAGTCCTAGAAATGCGTTGTTAGATGTTTCATAAGTTCGTCAAACTTGTACAAAGATCATTGAGGAACTTATACGCACTCATGTTGCATGAAACTTGGTTTAGAGTCCTAGAAACGCGTTGTAGATGTTTCATACGTTCGTCAAACTTGTACAAAGCTCATTGAGGAATTTATAAGCTCTCATGTTGCATGAAACTTGGTTTAGAGTCCTAGAAACGCGTTGTTAGATGTTTCATAAGTTCGTGAAACTTGTACAAAGCTCATTGAGGAACTTATAAGCACTCATGTTGCATGAAACTTGGTTTAGAGTCCTAGAAACGCGTTGTTAGATGTTTCATACGTTCGTCAAACTTGTACAAAGCTCATTGAGGAACTTATAAGCTCTCATGTTGCATGAAACTTGGTTTAGAGTCCTAGAAACGCGTTGTTAGATGTTTCATAAGTTCGTGAAACTTGTACAAAGCTCATTGAGGAACTTATAACAACTCATGTTGCATGAAACTTGGTTTAGAGTCCTAGAAACGCGTTGTTAGATGTTTCATAAGTTCGTCAATCTTATACACAGCTCATTGAGACACTTATAAACACTCATGTTGCATGAAACTTGGTTTAGAGTCCTAGAAACGCGTTGTTAGATGTTTCATACGTTCGTCAAACTTGTACAAAGCACATTGAGGAACTTATAAGAACTCATGTTGCATGTAACTTGGTTTAGAGTCCTAGAAACGCGTTCTTAGATGTTACATAAGTTCGTGAAATTTGTACAAAGCTCATTGAGGAACTTATAAGCACTCATGTTGCATGAAACTTGGTTTAGAGTCCTAGAAACGCGTTGTTAGATGTTTCATACGTTCGTCAAACTTGTACAAAGCTCATTGAGGAACTTATAAGCTCTCATGTTGCATGAAACTTGATTTAGAGTCCTAGAAACGCGTTGTTAGATGTTTCATAAGTTCGTGAAACTTATTCAAAGCTCATTGAGATACTTATAAGCACTCATATTGCATGAAACTTGATTTAGAGTCCTAGAAACGCGTTGTTAGATGTTTCATACGTACGTTAAACTTGTACAAAGCTCATTGAGGAACTTATAAGAACTCATGTTGCATGTAACTTGGTTTAGAGTCCTAGAAACGCGTTGTTAGATGTTTCATAAGTTCGTGAAACTTGTACAAAGCTCATTGAGGAACTTATAAGCACTCATGTTGTATGAAACTTGTTTTAAAGTCCTAGAAACGCGTTGTTAGATGTTTCATACGTTCGTCAAACTTGTACAAAGCTCATTGAGGAACTTATAAGCTCTCATGTTGCATTAAACTTGGTTTAGAGTACTAGAAACGCGTTGTTAGATGTTTCATAAGTTCGTGAAACTTGTACAAAGCTCATTGAGGAACTTATAACAATTCATGTTGCATGAAACTTGGTTTAGAGTCCTAGAAACGCGTTGTTAGATGTTTCATACGTTCGTCAAACTTGTACAAAGCTCATTGAGGAACTTATAAGCTCTCATGTTGCATGAAACTTGGTTTAGAGTCCTAGAAACGCGTTGTTAGATGTTTCATAAGTTCGTGAAACTTGTACAAAGCTCATTTAGGAACTTATAAGCACTCATGTTGCTAGAAACTTGGTTTAGAGTCCTAGAAACGCGTTGTTAGATGTTTCATAAGTTCGTCAAACTTGTACAAACCTCATTGAGGAACTTATAAGCACTCATGTTGCATGAAACTTGGTTTAGAGTCCTAGAAACGCGTTGTTAGATGTTTCATACGTTCGTCAAACTTGTACAGAGCTCATTGAGGAACTTATAAGCTCTCATGTTGCATGAAACTTGGTTTAGAGTCCTAGAAACGCGTTGTTAGATGTTTCATAAGTTCGTGAAACTTGTACAAAGCTCATTGAGGAACTTATAAGCACTCATGTTGCATGAAACTTGGTTTAGAGTCCTAGAAACGCGTTGTTAGATGTTTCATACGTTCGTCAAACTTGTACAAAGCTCATTGAGGAACTTATAAGCTCTCATGCTGCATGAAACTTGGTTTAGAGTCCTAGAAACGCGTTGTTAGATGTTTCATAAATTCGTCAAACTTGTACAAAGATCATTGAGGAACTTATACGCACTCATGTTGCATGAAACTTGGTTTAGAGTCCTAGAAACGCGTTGTAGATGTTTCATACGTTCGTCAAACTTGTACAAAGCTCATTGAGGAACTTATAAGCTCTCATGTTGCATGAAACTTGGTTTAGAGTCCTAGAAACGCGTTGTTAGATGTTTCATAAGTTCGTGAAACTTGTACAAAGCTCATTGAGGAACTTATAAGCACTCATGTTGCATGAAACTTGGTTTAGAGTCCTAGAAACGCGTTGTTAGATGTTTCATACGTTCGTCAAACTTGTACAAAGCTCATTGAGGAACTTATAAGCTCTCATGTTGCATGAAACTTGGTTTAGAGTCCTAGAAACGCGTTGTTAGATGTTTCATAAGTTCGTGAAACTTGTACAAAGCTCATTGAGGAACTTATAACAAACTCATGTTGCATGAAACTTGGTTTAGAGTCCTAGAAACGCGTTGTTAGATGTTTCATAAGTTCGTCAATCTTATACCCAGCTCATTGAGACACTTATAAACACTCATGTTGCATGAAACTTGGTTTAGAGTCCTAGAAACGCGTTGTTAGATGTTTCATAAGTTCGTCAAACTTGTACAAAGCACATTGAGGAACTTATAAGAACTCATGTTGCATGTAACTTGGTTTAGAGTCCTAGAAACGCGTTCTTAGATGTTACATAAGTTCGTGAAATTTGTACAAAGCTCATTGAGGAACTTATAAGCACTCATGTTGCATGAAACTTGGTTTAGAGTCCTAGAAACGCGTTGTTAGATGTTTCATACGTTCGTCAAACTTGTACAAAGCTCATTGAGGAACTTATAAGCTCTCATGTTGCATGAAACTTGATTTAGAGTCCTAGAAACGCGTTGTTAGATGTTTCATAAGTTCGTGAAACTTATTCAAATCTCATTGAGATACTTATAAGCACTCATATTGCATGAAACTTGATTTAGAGTCCTAGAAACGCGTTGTTAGATGTTTCATACGTACGTTAAACTTGTACAAAGCTCATTGAGGAACTTATAAGAACTCATGTTGCATGTAACTTGGTTTAGAGTCCTAGAAACGCGTTGTTAGATGTTTCATAAGTTCGTGAAACTTGTACAAAGCTCATTGAGGAACTTATAAGCACTCATGTTGTATGAAACTTGTTTTAAAGTCCTAGAAACGCGTTGTTAGATGTTTCATACGTTCGTCAAACTTGTACAAAGCTCATTGAGGAACTTATAAGCTCTCATGTTGCATGAAACTTGGTTTAGAGTACTAGAAACGCGTTGTTAGATGTTTCATAAGTTCGTGAAACTTGTACAAACCTCATTGAGGAACTTATAACAACTCATGTTGCATGAAACTTGGTTTAGAGTCCTAGAAACGCGTTGTTAGATGTTTCATACGTTCGTCAAACTTGTACAAAGCTCATTGAGGAACTTATAAGCTCTCATGTTGCATGAAACTTGGTTTAGAGTCCTAGAAACGCGTTGTTAGTTGTTTCATAAGTTCGTGAAACTTGTACAAAGCTCATTTAGGAACTTATAAGCACTCATGTTGCATGAAACTTGGTTTAGAGTCCTAGAAACGCGTTGTTAGATGTTTCATAAGTTCGTCAAACTTGTACAAACCTCATTGAGGAACTTATAAGCACTCATGTTGCATGAAACTTGGTTTAGAGTCCTAGAAACGCGTTGTTAGATGTTTCATACGTTCGTCAAACTTGTACAGAGCTCATTGAGGAACTTATAAGCTCTCATGTTGCATGAAACTTGGTTTAGAGTCCTAGAAACGCGTTGTTAGATGTTTCATAAGTTCGTGAAACTTGTACAAAGCTCATTGAGGAACTTATAAGCACTCATGTTGCATGAAACTTGGTTTAGAGTCCTAGAAACGCGTTGTTAGATGTTTCATACGTTCGTCAAACTTGTACAAAGCTCATTGAGGAACTTATAAGCTCTCATGCTGCATGAAACTTGGTTTAGAGTCCTAGAAACGCGTTGTTAGATGTTTCATAAATTCGTGAAACTTGTACAAAGCTCATTGAGGAACTTATAACAACTCATGTTGCATGAAACTTGGTTTATAGTCCTAGAAACGCGTTGTTAGATTTTTCATACGTTCGTCAAACTTGTACAAAGCTCATTGAGGAACTTATAAGCTCTCATGTTGCATGAAACTTGGTTTAGAGTCCTAGAAACGCGTTGTTAGATGTTTCATAAGTTCGTGAAACTTGTACAAAGCTCATTTAGGAACTTATAAGCACTCATGTTGCATGAAACTTGGTTTAGAGTCCTAGAAACGCGTTGTTAGATGTTTCATAAGTTCGTCAAACTTGTACAAACCTCATTGAGGAACTTATAAGCACTCATGTTGCATGAAACTTGGTTTAGAGTCCTAGAAACGCGTTGTTAGATGTTTCATACGTTCGTCAAACTTGTACAGAGCTCATTGAGGAACTTATAAGCTCTCATGTTGCATGAAACTTGGTTTAGAGTCCTAGAAACGCGTTGTTAGATGTTTCATAAGTTCGTGAAACTTGTACAAAGCTCATTGAGGAACTTATAAGCACTCATGTTGCATGAAACTTGGTTTAGAGTCCTAGAAACGCGTTGTTAGATGTTTCATACGTTCGTCAAACTGGTACAAAGCTCATTGAGGAACTTATAAGCTCTCATGCTGCATGAAACTTGGTTTAGAGTCCTAGAAACGCGTTGTTAGATGTTTCATAAGTTCGTGAAACTTGTACAAAGCTCATTGAAGAACTTATAACAACTCATGTTGCATGAAACTTGGTTTATAGTCCTAGAAACGCGTTGTTAGATTTTTCATACGTTCGTCAAACTTGTACAAAGCTCATTGAGGAACTTATAAGCTCTCATGTTGCATGAAACTTGGTTTAGAGTCCTAGAAACGCGTTGTTAGATGTTTCATAAGTTCGTGAAACTTGTACAAAGCTCATTGAAGAACTTGTAAGCACTCATGTTGCATGAAACTTGGTTTAGAGTCCTAGAAACGCGTTGTTAGATGTTTCATAAGTTCGTCAAACTTGTATAAATCTCATTGAGGAACTTATAAGCTCTCATGTTGCATTAAACTTGGTTTAGAGTCCTAGAAACACGTTGCTATATGTTTCATACGTTCGTCAAACTTGTACAAAGCTCATTGAGGAACTTATAAGCTCCCATGTTGCATGAAACTTGGTTTAGAGTCCTAGAAACGAGTTGTTAGATGTTTCATAAGTTCGTCAATCTTGTACAAAGCTCATTGAGACACTTATAAACACTCATGTTGCATGAAACTTGGTTTAGAGTCCTAGAAACGCGTTGTTATATGTTTCATACGTTCGTCAAACTTGTACAAAGCTCATTGAGGAACTAATAAGAACTCATGTTGCATGTAACTTGGTTTAGAGTCCTAGAAACGCGTAGTTAGATGTTTCATAAGTTCGTGAAACTTGTACAAAGTTCATTGATGAACTTATAAGCATTCATGTTGCATGAAACTTGGTTTAGAGTCCTAGAAACGCGTTGTTAGATGTTTCATACGTTCGTCAAACTTGTACAAAGCTCATTGAGGAACTTATAAGCTCTCATGTTGCATAAAACTTGATTTAGAGTCCTAGAAACGCGTTGTTAGATGTTTCATACGTTCGTCAAACTTGTACAGAGCTCATTGAGGAACTTATAAGCTCTCATGTTGCATGAAACTTGGTTTAGAGTCCTAGAAACGCGTTGTTAGATGTTTCATAAGTTCGTGAAACTTGTACAAAGCTCATTGAGGAACTTATAAGCACTCATGTTGCATGAAACTTGGTTTAGAGTCCTAGAAACGCGTTGTTAGATGTTTCATACGTTCGTCAAACTGGTACAAAGCTCATTGAGGAACTTATAAGCTCTCATGCTGCATGAAACTTGGTTTAGAGTCCTAGAAACGCGTTGTTAGATGTTTCATAAGTTCGTGAAACTTGTACAAAGCTCATTGAAGAACTTATAACAACTCATGTTGCATGAAACTTGGTTTATAGTCCTAGAAACGCGTTGTTAGATTTTTCATACGTTCGTCAAACTTGTACAAAGCTCATTGAGGAACTTATAAGCTCTCATGTTGCATGAAACTTGGTTTAGAGTCCTAGAAACGCGTTGTTAGATGTTTCATAAGTTCGTGAAACTTGTACAAAGCTCATTGAAGAACTTGTAAGCACTCATGTTGCATGAAAAACTTGGTTTAGAGTCCTAGAAACGCGTTGTTAGATGTTTCATAAGTTCGTCAAACTTGTATAAATCTCATTGAGGAACTTATAAGCTCTCATGTTGCATTAAACTTGGTTTAGAGTCCTAGAAACACGTTGCTATATGTTTCATACGTTCGTCAAAACTTGTACAAAGCTCATTGAGGAACTTATAAGCTCCCATGTTGCATGAAACTTGGTTTAGAGTCCCTAGAAACGAGTTGTTAGATGTTTCATAAGTTCGTCAATCTTGTACAAAGCTCATTGAGACACTTATAAACACTCATGTTGCATGAAACTTGGTTTAGAGTCCTAGAAACGCGTTGTTATATGTTTCATACGTTCGTCAAACTTGTACAAAGCTCATTGAGGAACTAATAAGAACTCATGTTGCATGTAACTTGGTTTAGAGTCCTAGAAACGCGTAGTTAGATGTTTCATAAGTTCGTGAAACTTGTACAAAGTTCATTGATGATGAACTTATAAGCATTCATGTTGCATGAAACTTGGTTTAGAGTCCTAGAAACGCGTTGTTAGATGTTTCATACGTTCGTCAAACTTGTACAAAGCTCATTGAGGAACTTATAAGCTCTCATGTTGCATAAAACTTGATTTAGAGTCCTAGAAACGCGTTGTTAGATGTTTCATAAGTTCTTGAAACTTATACAAAGCTCATTGAGATACTTATAAGCACTCATGTTGCATGAAACTTGGTTTAGAGTCCTAGAAATGCGTTGTTAGATGTTTCATACGTTCGCCAAACTTGTACAAAGCTCATTGAGGAACTTATAAGCTCTAATGTTGCATGAAACTTGGTTTTAGAGTCCTAGAAACGCATTGTTAGATGTTTCATAAGTTAGTGAAACTTGTACAAAGCTCATTGAGGAACTTATAAGCACTCATGTGTTGCATGAAACTTGGTTTAGAGTCCTAGAAACGCGTTGTTAGATGTTTCATACGTTTGTCAAACTTGTACAAAGCTCATTGAGGAACTTATAAAGCTCTAATGTTGCATGAAACTTGGTTTAGAGTCCTAGAAACTCGTTGTTAGATGTTTCATAAGTTCGTGAAACTTGTACAAAGCTCTCATTGAGGAACTTATAACCACTCATGTTGCATGAAACTTGGTTTAGAGTCCTAGAAACGCGTTGTTAGATGTTTCATAAGTTTGTCAAACTTGTACAAAGCTCATTGAGGAACTTATAAGCACTCATGTTGCATGAAACTTGGTTTAGAGTCCTAGAAACGCGTTGTTAGATGTTTCATACGTTCGTCAACTTGTACAAAGCTCATTGAGGAACTTATAAGCTCTCATGTTGCATGAAACTTGGTTTAGAGTCCTAGAAACGCGTTGTTAGATGTTTCATAAGTTCGTGAAACTTGTACAAAGCTCATTGAGGAACTTATAACAACTCATGTTGCATGAAACTTGGTTTAGAGTCCTAGAAACGCGTTGTTAGATGTTTCATACGTTCGTCAAACTTGTACATAGCTCATTGAGGAACTTATAAGCACTCATGTTGCATGTAAATTGGTTTAGAGTCCTAGAAACGCGTTGTTAGATGTTTCATACGTTCGTCAAACTTGTACATAGCTCATTGAGGAACTTATAAGCACTCATGTTGCATGAAACTTGGTTTAGAGTCCTAGAAACGCGTTGGTAGATGTTTAATAAGTTCGTGAAACTTGTACAAAGGTCATTGAGGAACTTATAAGCACTAATGTTGCATGAAACTTGGTTTAGAGTCCTAGAAACGCGTTGTTAGATGTTTCATAAGTTCGTGAAACTTGTACAAAGATCATTGAGAAACTTATAACAACTCATGTTGCATGAAACTTGGTTTAGAGTCCTAGAAACACGTTGTTAGATGTTTCATACGTTCGTCAAACTTGTACAAAGCTCATTGGGGAACTTATAAGCTCTCATGTTGCATGAAACTTGGTTTAGAGTCCCTAGAAACGCGTTGTTAGATGTTTCATAAGTTCGTGAAACTTGTACAAAGGTCATTGAGGAACTTATAAGCACTAATGTTGCATGAAACTTGGTTTAGAGTCCTAGAAATGCGTTGTTAGGTGTTCATACGTTCGTCAAACTTGTACAAAGCTCATTGAGGAACTTAAAAGATATCATGTTGCATGAAACTTGGTTTAGAGTCCTAGAAAATCGTTGTTAGATATTTCATAAGTTCCTGAAACTTGTACAAAGCTCATTGAGGAACTTATAAGCACTCATGTTGCATGAAACTTGGTTTAGAGTCCTAGAAACGCGTTGTTAGATGTTTCATACGTTCGTCAAACTTGTACAAAGCTCATTGAGGAACTTATAAGCTCTCATTTTTGCATGAAACATGGTTTAGAGTCCTAGAAACGCGTTGTTAGATGTTTCATAAGTTCGTGAAACTTATACAAAGCTCATTGAGATACTTATAAGCACTCATGTTGCATGAAACTTGGTTTAGAGTCCTAGAAACGCGTTGTTAGATGTTTCATACGTTCGTCAAACTTGTACAAAAGCTCATTGAGGAACTTATAAGAACTCATGTTGCATGTAAATTGGTTTAGAGTCCTAGATACGCGTTGTTAGATGTTTTATAAGTTCGTCAAACTTGTATAAAGCTCATTGAGGAACTTATAAAGCTCTCATGTTGCATTAAACTTGGTTTAGAGTACTAGAAACACGTTGCTAGATGTTTCATACGTTCGTCAATCTTGTACAAAGCTCATTGAGGAACTTATAAGCTCTCATGTTGCATGAAACTTGATTTAGAGTCCTAGAAACGCGTTGTTAGATGTTTCATAAGTTCGTGAAACTTATACAAAGCTCATTGAGATACTTATAAGCACTCATGTTGCATGAAACTTGGTTTAGAGTCCTAGAAACGCATTGTTAGATGTTTCATAAGTTCGTGAAACTTGTACAGAGCTCATTGAGGAACTTATAAGCACTCATGTTGCATGAAACTTGGTTTAGAGTCCTCGAAACGCGTTTTAGATGTTTCATACGTTCGTCAAACTTGTACAAAACTCATTGAGGAACTTATAAGCTCTCATGTTGCATGAAACTTGTTTTAGAGTCCTAGAAACTCGTTGTTAGATGTTTCATAAGTTCGTGAAACTTGTACAAAACTCATTGAGGAACTTATAAGCACTCATGTTGCATGAAACTTGGTTTAGAGTCCTAGAAACGCGTTGTTAGATGTTTCATAAGTTCGTCAAACTTGTATAAAGCTAATTGAGGAACTTATAAGCTCTCATGTTGCATTAAACTTGGTTTAGAGTCTTAGAAAATCGTTGTTAGATATTTCATAAGTTCCCGAAACTTGTACAAAGCTCATTGAGGAACTTATAAGCACTCATGTTGCATGAAACTTTGTTTAGAGTCCTAGAAACGCGTTGTTAGATGTTTCATAAGTTCGTGAAACTTGTACAAAGCTCATTGAGGAACTTATAAGCACTCATGTTGCATGAAACTTGGTTTAGAGTCCTAGAAACGCGTTGTTAGATGTTTCATACGTTCGTGAAACTTGTACAAAACTCATTGAGGAACTTATAAGCACTCATGTTGCATGAAACTTGGTTTAGAGTCCTAGAAACGCGTTGTTAGATGTTTCATAAGTTCGTCAAACTTGTACAAAGCTCATTGAGGAACTTATAAGCTCTCATGTTGCATGAAACTTGGTTTAGAGTCCTAGAAACGCGTTGTTAGATGTTTCATAAGTTCGTGAAACTTGTACAAAGCTCATTGAGGAACTTATAAGCACTCATGTTGCATGAAACTTGGTTTAGAGTCCTAGAAACGCGTTGTTAGATGTTTCATACGTTCGTGAAACTTGTACAAAACTCATTGAAGAACTTATAAGCACTCATGTTGCATGAAACTTGGTTTAGAGTCCTAGAAACGCGTTGTTAGATGTTTCATACGTTCGTCAAACTTGTACAAAGCTCATTGAGGAACTTATAAGCTCTCATGTTGCATGAAACTTGGTTTAGAGTCCTAGAAACTCGTTGTTAGATGTTTCATAAGTTCGTGAAACTTGTACAAAACTCATTGAGGAACTTATAAGCACTCATGTTGCATGAAACTTGGTTTAGAGTCCTAGAAACGCGTTGTTAGATGTTTCATAAGTTCGTCAAACTTGTATAAAGCTAATTGAGGAACTTATAAGCTCTCATGTTGCATTAAACTTGGTTTAGAGTCTTAGAAAATCGTTGTTAGATATTTCATAAGTTCCCGAAACTTGTACAAAGCTCATTGAGGAACTTATAAGCACTCATGTTGCATGAAACTTTGTTTAGAGTCCTAGAAACGCGTTGTTAGATGTTTCATAAGTTCGTGAAACTTGTACAAAGCTCATTGAGGAACTTATAAGCACTCATGTTGCATGAAACTTGGTTTAGAGTCCTAGAAACGCGTTGTTAGATGTTTCATACGTTCGTGAAACTTGTACAAAACTCATTGAGGAACTTATAAGCACTCATGTTGCATGAAACTTGGTTTAGAGTCCTAGAAACGCGTTGTTAGATGTTTCATAAGTTCGTCAAACTTGTACAAAGCTCATTGAGGAACTTATAAGCTCTCATGTTGCATGAAACTTGATTTAGAGTCCTAGAAACGCGTTGTTAGATGTTTCATAAGTTCTTGAAACTTATACAAAGCTCATTGAGATACTTATAAGCACTCATGTTGCATGAAACTTGGTTTAGAGTCCTAGAAACGCGTTGTTAGATGTTTCATACGTTCGCCAAACTTGTACAAAGCTCATTGAGGAACTTATAAGCTCTAATGTTGCATGAAACTTGGTTTAGAGTCCTAGAAACGCATTGTTAGATGTTTCATAAGTTAGTGAAACTTGTACAAAGCTCATTGAGGAACTTATAAGCACTCATGTTGCATGAAACTTGGTTTAGAGTCCTAGAAACGCGTTGTTAGATGTTTCATACGTTTGTCAAACTTGTACAAAGCTCATTGAGGAACTTATAAGCTCTAATGTTGCATGAAACTTGGTTTAGAGTCCTCGAAACTCGTTGTTAGATGTTTCATAAGTTCGTGAAACTTGTACAAAGCTCATTGAGGAACTTATAACCACTCATGTTGCATGAAACTTGGTTTAGAGTCCTAGAAACGCGTTGTTAGATGTTTCATAAGTTCGTGAAACTTGTACAAAGATCATTGAGAAACTTATAACAACTCATGTTGCATGAAACTTGGTTTAGAGTCCTAGAAACACGTTGTTAGATGTTTCATACGTTCGTCAAACTTGTACAAAGCTCATTGGGGAACTTATAAGCTCTCATGTTGCATGAAACTTGGTTTAGAGTCCTAGAAACGCGTTGTTAGATGTTTCATAAGTTCGTGAAACTTGTACAAAGGTCATTGAGGAACTTATAAGCACTAATGTTGCATGAAACTTGGTTTAGAGTCCTAGAAATGCGTTGTTAGGTGTTCATACGTTCCTCAAACTTGTACAAAGCTCATTGAGGAACTTATAAGATATCATGTTGCATGAAACTTGGTTTAGAGTCCTAGAAAATCGTTGTTAGATATTTCATAAGTTCCTGAAACTTGTACAAAGCTCATTGAGGAACTTATAAGCACTCATGTTGCATGAAACTTGGTTTAGAGTCCTAGAAACGCGTTGTTAGATGTTTCATACGTTCGTCAAACTTGTACAAAGCTCATTGAGGAACTTATAAGCTCTCATTTTGCATGAAACATGGTTTAGAGTCCTAGAAACGCGTTGTTAGATGTTTCATAAGTTCTTGAAACTTGTACAAAGCTCATTGAGGAACTTATAAGCACTCATGTTGCATGAAACTAGGTTTACAGTCCTAGAAACGCGTTGTTAGATGTTTCATAGGTTCGTCAAACTTGTACAAAGCTCATTGAGGAACTTATAAGCTCTCATGTTGCATGAAACTTGGTTTAGAGTCCTAGAAACGCGTTGTTAGATGTTTCATAAGTTCGTGAAACTTGTACAAAGCTCATTGAAGAACTTGTAAGCACTCATGTTGCATGAAACTTGGTTTAGAGTCCTAGAAACGCGTTGTTAGATGTTTCATAAGTTCGTCAAACTTGTATAAAGCTCATTGAGGAACTTATAAGCTCTCATGTTGCATTAAACTTGGTTTAGAGTCCTAGAAACACTAGTTGCTATATGTTTCATACGTTCGTCAAACTTGTACAAAGCTCATTGAGGAACTTATAAGCTCCCATGTTGCATGAAACTTGGTTTAGAGTCCTAGAAACGAGTTGTTAGATGTTTCATAAGTTCGTCAATCTTGTACAAAGCTCATTGAGACACTTATAAACACTCATGTTGCATGAAACTTGGTTTAGAGTCCTAGAAACGCGTTGTTATATGTTTCATACGTTCGTCAAACTTGTACAAAGCTCATTGAGGAACTTATAAGAACTCATGTTGCATGTAACTTGGTTTAGAGTCCTAGAAACGCGTAGTTAGATGTTTCATAAGTTCGTGAAACTTGTACAAAGTTCATTGATGAACTTATAAGCACTCATGTTGCATGAAACTTGGTTTAGAGTCCTAGAAACGCGTTGTTAGATGTTTCATACGTTCGTCAAACTTGTACAAAGATCATTGAGGAACTTATAAGCTCTCATGTTGCATAAAACTTGATTTAGAGTCCTAGAAACGCGTTGTTAGATGTTTCATAAGTTCTTGAAACTTATACAAAGCTCATTGAGATACTTATAAGCACTCATGTTGCAT
The DNA here is from genome assembly GCA_963556525.1 of Cochlearia excelsa. NCBI lineage: Eukaryota > Viridiplantae > Streptophyta > Magnoliopsida > Brassicales > Brassicaceae > Cochlearia > Cochlearia excelsa. The sequence continues at coordinate 19,638,114 of OY748328.1, forward strand.
GAAACTTGGTTTAGAGTCCTAGAAACGCGTTGTTAGATGTTTCATACGTTCGCCAAACTTGTACAAAGCTCATTGAGGAACTTATAAGCTCTAATGTTGCATGAAACTTGGTTTAGAGTCCTAGAAACGCATTGTTAGATGTTTCATAAGTTAGTGAAACTTGTACAAAGCTCATTGAGGAACTTATAAGCACTCATGTTGCATGAAACTTGGTTTAGAGTCCTAGAAACGCGTTGTTAGATGTTTCATACGTTTGTCAAACTTGTACAAAGCTCATTGAGGAACTTATAAGCTCTAATGTTGCATGAAACTTGGTTTAGAGTCCTAGAAACTCGTTGTTAGATGTTTCATAAGTTCGTGAAACTTGTACAAAGCTCATTGAGGAACTTATAACCACTCATGTTGCATGAAACTTGGTTTAGAGTCCTAGAAACGCGTTGTTAGATGTTTCATAAGTTTGTCAAACTTGTACAAAGCTCATTGAGGAACTTATAAACACTCATGTTGCATGAAACTTGGTTTAGAGTCCTAGAAACGCGTTGTTAGATGTTTCATACGTTCGTCAAATTTGTACAAAGCTCATTGAGGAACTTATAAGCTCTCATGTTGCATGAAACTTGGTTTAGAGTCCTAGAAACGCGTTGTTAGATGTTTCATAAGTTCGTGAAACTTGTACAAAGCTCATTGAGGAACTTATAACAACTCATGTTGCATGAAACTTGGTTTAGAGTCCTAGAAACGCGTTGTTAGATGTTTCATAAGTTCGTGAAACTTGTACAAAGCTCATTGAGGAACTTATAAGCTCTCATGTTGCATGAAACTTGGTTTAGAGTCCTAGAAACGCGTTGGTAGATGTTTAATAAATTCGTGAAACTTGTACAAAGGTCATTGAGAAACTTATAACAACTCATGTTGCATGAAACTTGGTTTAGAGTCCTAGAAACACGTTGTTAGATGTTTCATACGTTCGTCAAACTTGTACAAAGCTCATTGGGGAACTTATAAGCTCTCATGTTGCATGAAACTTGGTTTAGAGTCCTAGAAACGCGTTGTTAGATGTTTCATAAGTTCGTGAAACTTGTACAAAGGTCATTGAAGAACTTATAAGCACTAATGTTGCATGAAACTTGGTTTAGAGTCCTAGAAATGCGTTGTTAGGTGTTCATACGTTCGTCAAACTTGTACAAAGCTCATTGAGGAACTTATAAGATATCATGTTGCATGAAACTTGGTTTAGAGTCCTAGAAAATCGTTGTTAGATATTTCATAAGTTCCTGAAACTTGTACAAAGCTCATTGAGGAACTTATAAGCACTCATGTTGCATGAAACTTGGTTTAGAGTCCTAGAAACGCGTTGTTAGATGTTTCATACGTTCGTCAAACTTGTACAAAGCTCATTGAGGAACTTATAAGCTCTCATTTTGCATGAAACATGGTTTAGAGTCCTAGAAACGCGTTGTTAGATGTTTCATAAGTTCGTGAAACTTATACAAAGCTCATTGAGATACTTATAAGCACTCATGTTGCATGAAACTTGGTTTAGAGTCCTAGAAACGCGTTGTTAGATGTTTCATACGTTCGTCAAACTTGTACAAAGCTCATTGAGGAACTTATAAGAACTCATGTTGCATGTAAATTGGTTTAGAGTCCTAGAAACGCGTTGTTAGATGTTTTATAAGTTCGTCAAACTTGTATAAAGCTCATTGAGGAACTTATAAAGCTCTCATGTTGCATTAAACTTGGTTTAGAGTACTAGAAACACGTTGCTAGATGTTTCATACGTTCGTCAATCTTGTACAAAGCTCATTGAGGAACTTATAAGCTCTCATGTTGCATGAAACTTGATTTAGAGTCCTAGAAACGCGTTGTTAGATGTTTCATAAGTTCGTGAAACTTATACAAAGCTCATTGAGATACTTATAAGCACTCATGTTGCATGAAACTTGGTTTAGAGTCCTAGAAACGCATTGTTAGATGTTTCATAAGTTCGTGAAACTTGTACATAGCTCATTGAGGAACTTATAAGCACTCATGTTGCATGAAACTTGGTTTAGAGTCCTCGAAACGCGTTTTAGATGTTTCATACGTTCGTCAAACTTGTACAAAGCTCATTGAGGAACTTATAAGCTCTCATGTTGCATGAAACTTGGTTTAGAGTCCTAGAAACTCGTTGTTAGATGTTTCATAAGTTCGTGAAACTTGTACAAAGCTCATTGAGGAACTTATAAGCACTCATGTTGCATGAAACTTGGTTTAGAGTCCTAGAAACGCGTTGTTAGATGTTTCATAAGTCCGTCAAACTTGTATAAAGCTAATTGAGGAACTTATAAGCTCTCATGTTGCATTAAACTTGGTTTAGAGTCTTAGAAAATCGTTGTTAGATATTTCATAAGTTCCTGAAACTTGTACAAAGCTCATTGAGGAACTTATAAGCACTCATGTTGCATGAAACTTTGTTTAGAGTCCTAGAAACGCGTTGTTAGATGTTTCATAAGTTCATGAAACTTGTACAAAGCTCATTGAGGAACTTATAAGCACTCATGTTGCATGAAACTTGGTTTAGAGTCCTAGAAACGCGTTGTTAGATGTTTCATACGTTCGTGAAACTTGTACAAAACTCATTGAGGAACTTATAAGCACTCATGTTGCATGAAACTTGGTTTAGAGTCCTAGAAACGCGTTGTTAGATGTTTCATAAGTTCGTCAAACTTGTACAAAGCTCATTGAGGAAATTATAAGCTCTCATGTTGCATGAAACTTGATTTAGAGTCCTAGAAACGCGTTGTTAGATGTTTCATAAGTTCGTGAAACTTGTACAAAGCTCATTGAGGAACTTATAACAACTCATGTTGCATGAAACTTGGTTTAGAGTCCTAGAAACGCGTTGTTAGATGTTTCATAAGTTCGTGAAACTTGTACAAAGCTCATTGAGGAACTTATAACAACTCATGTTGCATGAAACTTGGTTTAGAGTCCTAGAAACGCGTTGTTAGATGTTTCATACGTTCGTCAAACTTGCACATAGCTCATTGAGGAACTTATAAGCTCTCATGTTGCATGAAACTTGGTTTAGAGTCCTAGAAACGCGTTGGTAGATGTTTAATAAGTTCGTGAAACTTGTACAAAGGTCATTGAGGAACTTATAAGCACTAATGTTGCATGAAACTTGGTTTAGAGTCCTAGAAACGCGTTGTTAGATGTTTCATAAGTTCGTGAAACTTGTACAAAGATCATTGAGGAACTTATAACAACTCATGTTGCATGAAACTTGGTTTAGAGTCCTAGAAACGCGTTGTTAGATGTTTCATACGTTCGTCAAACTTGTACAAAGCTCATTGGGGAACTTATAAGCTCTCATGTTGCATGAAACTTGGTTTAGAGTCCTAGAAACGCGTTGTTAGATGTTTCATAAGTTCGTGAAACTTGTACAAAGGTCATTGAGGAACTTATAAGCACTAATGTTGCATGAAACTTGGTTTAGAGTCCTAGAAATGCGTTTTTAGGTGTTCATACGTTCGTCAAACTTGTACAAAGCTCATTGAGGAACTTATAAGATCTCATGTTGCATGAAACTTGGTTTAGAGTCCTAGAAAATCGTTGTTAGATATTTCATAAGTTCCTGAAACTTGTACAAAGCTCATTGAGGAACTTATAAGCACGCATGTTGCATGAAACTTGGTTTAGAGTCCTAGAAACGCGTTGTTAGATGTTTCATACGTTCGTCAAACTTGTACAAAGCTCATTGAGGAACTTATAAGCTCTCATTTTGCATGAAACATGGTTTAGAGTCCTAGAAACGTGTTGTTAGATGTTTCATAAGTTCGTGAAACTTATACAAATCTCATTGAGATACTTATAAGCACTCATGTTGCATGAAACTTGGTTTAGAGTCCTAGAAACGCGTTGTTAGATGTTTCATACGTTCGTCAAACTTGTACAAAGCTCATTGAGGAACTTATAAGAACTCATGTTGCATGTAAATTGGTTTAGAGTCCTAGAAACGCGTTGTTAGATGTTTTATAAGTTCGTCAAACTTGTATAAAGCTCATTGAGGAACTTATAAAGCTCTCATGTTGCATTAAACTTGGTTTAGAGTACTAGAAACACGTTGCTAGATGTTTCATACGTTCGTCAATCTTGTACAAAGCTCATTGAGGAACTTATAAGCTCTCATGTTGCATGAAACTTGATTTAGAGTCCTAGAAACGCGTTGTTAGATGTTTCATAAGTTCGTGAAACTTATACAAAGCTCATTGAGATACTTATAAGCACTCATGTTGCATGAAACTTGGTTTAGAGTCCTAGAAACGCGTTGTTATATGTTTCATAAGTTCGTGAAACTTGTACAAAGCTCATTGAAGAACTTATAAGCACTCATGTTGCATGAAACTTGGTTTAGAGTCCTAGAAACGCGTTGTTAGATGTTTCATACGTTCGTCAAACTTGTACAAAGCTCATTGAGGAACTTATAAGCTCTCATGTTGCATGAAACTTGGTTTAGAGTCCTAGAAACTCGTTTATAGATGTTTCATAAGTTCGTGAAACTTGTACAAAGCTCATTGAGGAACTTATAAGCACTCATGTTGCATGAAACTTGGTTTAGAGTCCTAGAAACGCGTTGTTAGATGTTTCATAAGTTCGTCAAACTTGTATAAAGCTAATTGAGGAACTTATAAGCTCTCATGTTGCATTAAACTTGGTTTAGAGTCTTAGAAAATCGTTGTTAGATATTTCATAAGTTCCTGAAACTTGTACAAAGCTCATTGAGGAACTTATAAGCACTCATGTTGCATGAAACTTGGTTTAGAGTCCTAGAAACGCGTTGTTAGATGTTTCATAAGTTCGTGAAACTTGTACAAAGCTCATTGAGGAACTTATAAGCACTCATGTTGCATGAAACTTGGTTTAGAGTCCTAGAAACGCGTTGTTAGATGTTTCATACGTTCGTGAAACTTGTACAAAACTCATTGAGGAACTTATAAGCACTCATGTTGCATGAAAATTGATTTAGAGTCCTAGAAACGCGTTGTTAGATGTTTCATAAGTTCGTGAAACTTATACAAAGCTCATTGAGATACTTATAAGCACTCATGTTGCATAAAACTTGGTTTAGAGTCCTAGAAACGCGTTGTTAGATGTTTCATACGTTCGTCAAACTTGTACAAAGCTCATTGAGGAATTTATAAGAACTCATGTTGCATGTAAATTGGTTTAGAGTCCTAGAAACGCGTTGTTAGATGTTTTATAAGTTCGTCAAACTTGTATAAAGCTCATTGAGGAACTTATAAAGCTCTCATGTTGCATTAAACTTGGTTTAGAGTACTAGAAACACGTTGCTAGATGTTTCATACGTTCGTCAATCTTGTACAAAGCTCATTGAGGAACTTATAAGCTCTCATGTTGCATGAAACTTGATTAAGAGTCCTAGAAACGCGTTGTTAGATGTTTCATAAGTTCGTGAAACTTATACAAAGCTCATTGAGATACTTATAAGCACTCATGTTGCATGAAACTTGGTTTAGAGTCCTAGAAACGCGTTGTTAGATGTTCCATAAGTTCGTGAAACTTGTACAGAGCTCATTGAGGAAATTATAAGCACTCATGTTGCATGAAACTTGGTTTAGAGTCCTCGAAACGCGTTTTAGATGTTTCATATGTTCGTCAAACTTGTACAAAGCTCATTGATGAACTTATAATCTCTCATGTTTCATGAAACTTGGTTTAGAGTCCTAGAAACTCTTTGTTAGATGTTTCATAAGTTCGCGAAACTTGTACAAAACTCATTGAGGAACTTATAAGCACTCATGTTGCATGAAACTTGGTTTAGAGTCCTAGAAACGCGTTGTTAGATGTTTCATAAGTTCGTCAAACTTGTATAAAGCTAATTGAGGAACTTATAAGCTCTCATGTTGCATTAAACTTGGTTTAGAGTCTTAGAAAATCGTTGTTAGATATTTCATAAGTTCCTGAAACTTGTACAAAGCTCATTGAGGAACTTATAGGCACTCATGTTGCATGAAACTTGGTTTAGAGTCCTAGAAACGCGTTGTTAGATGTTTCATAAGTTCGTGAAACTTATACAAAGCTCATTGAGATACTTATAAGCACTCATGTTTCATGAAACTTGGTTTTGAGTCCTAGAAACGCGTTGTTAGATGTTTCATACGTTCGTCAAACTTGTACAAACCTCATTGAGGAACTTATAAGAACTCATGTTGTATGTAACTTGGTTTAGAGTCCTAGAAACGCGTTGTTAGATGTTTCATAAGTTCGTGAAACTTGTACAAAGCTCATTGAGTATATTATAAGCACTCATGTTGCATGAGACATGGTTTAGAGTCCTAGAAACGCGTTGTTAGATGTTTCATACGTTCGTCAAACTTGTACAAAGCTCATTGAGGAACTTATAAGCTCTCATGTTGCATGAAACTTGGTTTAGAGTCCTAGAAACGCGCTGTTAGATGTTTCATAAGTTCGTGAAACTTGTACAAAGCTCTTTGAGGAACTTATAAGAACTCATGTTGCATGAAACTTGGTTTAGAGTCCTAGAAACGCGTTGTTAGATGTTTCATACGTTCGTCAAACTTGTACAAAGCTCATTGAGGAACTTATAAGCTCTTATGTTGCATGAAACTTGGTTTAGAGTCCTAGATACGCGTTGTTAGATGTTTCATAAGTTCGTGAAACTTGTACAAAGCTCATTGAGGAACTTATAAGCACTCATGTTGCATGAAACTTGGTTTAGAGTCCTAGAAATGCGTTGTTAGATGTTTTATAAGTTCGTCAAACTTGTATAAAGCTCATTGAGGAACTTATAAAGCTCTCATGTTGCATTAAACTTTGTTTAGAGTACTAGAAACACGTTGCTAGATGTTTCATACGTTCGTCAATCTTGTACAAAGCTCATTGAGGAACTTATAAGCTCTCATGTTGCATGAAACTTGATTTAGAGTCCTAGAAAAGCGTTGTTAGATGTTTCATAAGTTCGTGAAACTTATACAAAGCTCATTGAGATACTTATAAGCACTCATGTTGCATGAAACTTGGTTTAGAGTCCTAGAAACGCGTTGTTAGATGTTTCATACGTTCGTCAAAGTTGTACAAAGCTCATTGAGGAACTTATAGGCACTCATGTTTCATGAAACTTGGTTTAGAGTCCTAGAAACGCGTTGTTAGATGTTTCATACGTTCGTCAAACTTGTACAAAGCTCATTGAGGAACTTATAAGAACTCATGTTGCATGTAACTTGGTTTAGAGTCCTAGAAACGCGTTGTTTGATGTTTCATAAGTTCGTGAAACTTGTACAAAGCTCATTGAGGAACTTATAAGATCTCATGTTGCATGAAACTTGGTTTAGAGTCCTAGAAACGCGTTGTTAGATGTTTCATAAGTTCGTCAAACTTGTATAAAGCTAATTGAGGAACTTATAAGCTCTCATGTTGCATTAAACTTGGTTTAGAGTCTTAGAAAATCGTTGTTAGATATTTCATAAGTTCCTGAAACTTGTACAAAGCTCATTGAGGAACTTATAAGCACTCATGTTGCATGAAACTTTGTTTAGAGTCCTAGAAACGCGTTGTTAGATGTTTCATAAGTTCGTGAAACTTGTACAAAGCTCATTGAGGAACTTATAAGCACTCATGTTGCATGAAACTTGGTTTAGAGTCCTAGAAACGCGTTGTTAGATGTTTCATACGTTCGTGAAACTTGTACAAAACTCATTGAGGAACTTATAAGCACTCATGTTGCATGAAACTTGGTTTCGAGTCCTAGAAACGCGTTGTTAGATGTTTCATAAGTTCGTCAAACTTGTACAAAGCTCATTGAGGAACTTATAAGCTCTCATGTTGCATGAAACTTGGTTTAGAGTCCTAGAAACTCGTTGTTAGATGTTTCATAAGTTCGTGAAACTTGTACAAAGCTCATTGAGGAACTTATAAGCATTCATGTTGCATGAAACTTGGTTTAGAGTCCTAGAAACGCGTTGTTAGATGTTTCATAAGTTCGTCAAACTTGTATAAAGCTAATTGAGGAACTTATAAGCTCTCATGTTGCATTAAACTTGGTTTAGAGTCTTAGAAAATCGTTGTTAGATATTTCATAAGTTCCTGAAACTTGTACAAAGCTCATTGAGGAACTTATAAGCACTCATGTTGCATGAAACTTGGTTTAGAGTCCTAGAAACGCGTTGTTAGATGTTTCATAAGTTCGTGAAACTTATACAAAGCTCATTGAGATACTTATAAGCACTCATGTTTTATGAAACTTGGTTTAGAGTCCTAGAAACGCGTTGTTAGATGTTTCATACGTTCGTCAAACTTGTACAAAACTCATTGAGGAACTTATAAGAACTCATGTTGTATGTAACTTGGTTTAGAGTCCTAGAAACGCGTTGTTAGATGTTTCATAAGTTCGTGAAACTTGTACAAAGCTCATTGAGTAACTTATAAGCACTCATGTTGCATGAAACTTGGTTTAGAGTCCTAGAAACGCGTTGTTAGATGTTTCATACGTTCGTCAAACTTGTACAAAGCTCATTGAGGAACTTATAAGCTCTCATGTTGCATGAAACTTGGTTTAGAGTCCTAGAAACGCGTTGTTAGATGTTTCATAAGTTCGTGAAACTTGTACAAAGCTCATTGAGGAACTTATAAGCACTCATGTTGCATGAAACTTGGTTTAGAGTCCTAGAAACGCGTTGTTAGATGTTTCATACGTTCGTCAAACTTGTACAAAGCTCATTGAGGAACTTATAAGCTCTTATGTTGCATGAAACTTGGTTTAGAGTCCTAGATACGCGTTGTTAGATGTTTCATAAGTTCGTGAAACTTGTACAAAGCTCATTGAGATACTTATAAGCACTCATGTTGCATGAAACTTGGTTTAGAATCCTAAAAACACGTTGCTATATGTTTCATACGTTCGTCAAACTTGTACAAAGCTCATTGAGGAACTTATAAGCTCTCATGTTGCATGAAACTTGGTTTAGAGTCCTAGAAACGCGTTGTTAGATGTTTCATAAGTTCGTGAAACTTGTACAAAGCTCATTGAGGAACTTATAAGCACTCATGTTGCATGAAACTTGCTTTAGAGTCCTAGAAACGCGTTGTTAGATGTTTCATACGTTCGTCAAACTTGTACAAAGCTCATTTAGGAACTTATAAGCTCTCATGTTGCATGAAACTTGGTTTAGAGTCCTAGAAACGCGGTGTTAGATGTTTCATAAGTTCGTGAAACTTGTACAAAGCTCATTGAGACACTTATAAACACTCATGTTGCATGAAACTTGGTTTAGAGTCCTAGAAACGCGTTGTTAGATGTTTCATAAGTTCGTCAAACTTGTACAAAGCTCATTGAGGAACTTCTAAGCTCTCATGTTGCATGAAACTTGGTTTAGAGTCCTAGTAACGCGTTGTTAGATGTTTCATACGTTCGTCAAACTTGTACAAAGCTCATTGAGGAACTTATAAGCTCTCATGTTGCATGAAACTTGGTTTAGAGTCCTAGAAACGCGTTGCTAGATGTTTCATACGTTCGTCAAACTTGTACAAAGCTCATTGGGGAACTTATAAGCTCTCATGTTGCATGAAACTTGGTTTAGAGTCCTAGAAACGCGTTGTTAGATGTTTCATAAGTTCGTGAAACTTGTACAAAGCTCATTGAGGAACTTATAAGCACTCATGTTGCCTGAAACTTGGTTTAGAGTCCTAGAAACGCGTTGTTAGATGTTTCATACGTTCGTCAAACTTGTACAAAGCTCATTGAGGAACTTATAAGAACTCATGTTGCATGTAACTTGGTTTAGAGTCCTAGAAACGCGTTCTTAGATGTTACCTAAGTTCGTGAAACTTGTACAAAGCTCATTGAGGAACTTATAAGCACTCATGTTGCATGAAACTTGGTTTAGAGTCCTAGAAACGCGTTGTTAGATGTTTCATACGTTCGTCAAACTTGTAAAAGCTCATTGAGGAACTTATAAGCTCTCATGTTGCATGAAACTTGATTTAGAGTCCTAGAAACGCGTTGTTAGATGTTTCATAAGTTCGTGAAACTTATTCAAAGCTCATTGAGATACTTATAAGCACTCATGTTGCATGAAACTTGGTTTAGAGTCCTAGATACGCGTTGTTAGATGTTTCATAAGTTCGTGAAACTTGTACAAAGCTCATTGAGGAACTTATAAGCACTCATGTTGCATGAAATTTGGTTTAGAGTCCTAGAAACGCGTTGTTAGATGTTTCATAAGTTCGTGAAACTTGTACAAAGCTCATTGAGGAACTTATAGGCACTAATGTTGCATAAAACTTGGTTTAGAGTCCTAGAAACGCGTTGTTAGATGTTTCATACGTTCGTCAAACTTGTACAAAGCTCATTGAGGAACTTATAAGCTCTCATGTTGCATGAAACTTGGTTTATAGTCCTAGAAACGCGTTGTTAGATATTTCATAAGTTCCTGAAACTTGTACAAAGCTCATTGAGGAATTTATAAGCATTCATGTTCCATGAAACTTGGTTTAGAGTCCTAGAAACGCGTTGTTAGATGTTTCATACGTTCGTCAAACTTGTACAAAGCTCAATGAGGAACTTATAAGCACTCATGTTACATGAAACTTGGTTTAGAGTCCTAGAAACACGTTGTTAGATGTTTCATACGTTCGTCAAACTTATACAAAGCTCATTGAGGAACTTATAAGCTCTCATGTTGCGTGAAACTTGGTTTAGAGTCCTAGAAGCGCGTTGTTAGATGTTTCATAAGTTCGTGAAACTTGTACAAAGCTCATTGAGGAACTTATAAGAACTCATGTTGCATGTAACTTGGTTTAGAGTCCTAGAAACGCGTTGTTAGATGTTTCATAAGTTCGTGAAACTTGTACAAAGCTCATTGAGGAACTTATAAGCACTCATGTTGCATGAAACTTGGTTTAGAGTCCTAGAAACGCGTTGTTAGATGTTTCAAACGTTCTTCAAACTTGTATAAAGCTCATTGAGGAACTTATAAGCTCTCATGTTGCATGAAACTTGGTTTAGAGTCCTAGAAACGAGTTGTTAGATGTTTCATATGTTCGTCAAACTTATACAAAGCTCATTGAGATACTTATAAGCACTCATGTTGCATGAAACTTGGTTTAGAATCCTAGAAATACGTTGTTAGATGTTTCATAAGTTCGTCAATCTTGTACAAAGCTCTTTGAGACACTTATAAACACTCATGTTGCATGAAACTTGGTTTAGAGTCCTGGAAACGCGTTGTTAGATGTTTCATACATTCGTCAAACTTGTACAAAGCTCATTGAGGAACTTATAAGCTCTCATGTTGCATGAAACTTGGTTTAGAGTCCTAGAAACGATTTGTTAGATGTTTCATACATTCGTCAAACTTGTACAAAGCTCATTGAGGAACTTATAAGCTCTCATGTTGCATGAAACTTGGTTTAGAGTCCTAGAAACGCGTTGTTAGATGTTTCATAAGTTCGTGAAACTTGTACAAAGCTCATTGACGAACTTATAAGCTCTCATGTTGCATGAAACTTGGGTTAGAGTCCTAGAAACGCGTTGTTAGATGATTCATACGTACGTCAAACTTGTACAAAGCTCATTGAGGAACTTATAAGCACTTATGTTGCATGAAACTTGGTTTAGAGTCCTAGAAACGCGTTGTTAGATGTTTCATACGTTCGTCAAACTTGTACAAAGCTCATTGAGGAACTTATAAGCTCTCATGTTGCATGAAACTTGGTTTAGAGTCCTAGAAACGATTTGTTAGATGTTTCATACGTTCGTTAAACTTGTACAAAGCTCATTGAGGAACTTATAAGCACTCATGTTGCATGAAACTTGGTTTAGAGTCCTAGAAACACGTTGTTAGATGTTTCATACGTTCGTCAAACTTGTACAAAGCTCATTGAGGAACTTATAAGCTCTCATGTTGCATGAAACTTGGTTTAGAGTCCTAGAAACGCGTTGTTAGATGTTTCATAAGTTCGTGAAACTTGTAGAAAGCTCATTGAGGAACTTATAACAACTCATGTTGCATGAAACTTGGTTTAGAATCCTAGAAACGCGTTGTTAGATGTTTCATACGTTCGTCAATCTTGTACAAAGCTCATTGAGGAACTTATAAGCTCTCATGTTGCATGAAACTTGGTTTAGAGTCCTAGAAACGCGTTGTTAGATGTTTCATAAGTTCGTGAAACTTGTACAAAGCTCATTGAGGAACTTATAAGCACTCATGTTGCATGAAACTTGGTTTAGAGTCCTAGAAACGCGTTGTTAGATGTTTCATAAGTTCCTGAAACTTATTCAAAGCTCATTGAGATACTTATAAGCACTCATGTTGCATGAAACTTGGTTTAGAGTCCTAGAAACGCGTTGTTAGATGTTTCATACGTACGTTAAACTTGTACAAAGCTCATTGAGGAACTTATAAGAACTTATGTTGCATGTAACTTGGTTTAGAGTCCTAGAAACGCGTTGTTAGATGTTTCATAAGTTCGTGAAACTTGTACAAAGCTCATTGAGGAACTTATAAGCACTCATGTTGCATGAAACTTGGTTTAGAGTCCTAGAAACGCGTTGTTAGATGTTTCATAAGTTCGTCAAACTTGTACAAAGCTCATTGAAGAACTTATAAGCACTCATGTTGCATGAAACTTGGTTTAGAGTCCTAGAAACGCGTTGTTAGATGTTTCATAAGTTCGTCAAACTTGTATAAAGCTCATTGAGGAACTTATAAGCTCTCATGTTGCATTAAACTTGGTTTAGAGTCCTAGAAACACGTTGCTAGATGTTTCATAAGTTCGTGAAACTTGTACAAAGCTCATTGAGGAACTTATAAGCACTCATGTTGCATGAAACTTGGTTTAGAGTCCTAGAAACGCGTTGTTAGATGTTTCATACGTTCGTGAAACTTGTACAAAACTCATTGAGGAACTTATAAGCACTCATGTTGCATGAAAATTGATTTAGAGTCCTAGAAACGCGTTGTTAGATGTTTCATAAGTTCGTGAAACTTATACAAAGCTCATTGAGATACTTATAAGCACTCATGTTGCATAAAACTTGGTTTAGAGTCCTAGAAACGCGTTGTTAGATGTTTCATACGTTCGTCAAACTTGTACAAAGCTCATTGAGGAATTTATAAGAACTCATGTTGCATGTAAATTGGTTTAGAGTCCTAGAAACGCGTTGTTAGATGTTTTATAAGTTCGTCAAACTTGTATAAAGCTCATTGAGGAACTTATAAAGCTCTCATGTTGCATTAAACTTGGTTTAGAGTACTAGAAACACGTTGCTAGATGTTTCATACGTTCGTCAATCTTGTACAAAGCTCATTGAGGAACTTATAAGCTCTCATGTTGCATGAAACTTGATTAAGAGTGCTAGAAACGCGTTGTTAGATGTTTCATAAGTTCGTGAAACTTATACAAAGCTCATTGAGATACTTATAAGCACTCATGTTGCATGAAACTTGGTTTAGAGTCCTAGAAACGCGTTGTTAGATGTTCCATAAGTTCGTGAAACTTGTACAGAGCTCATTGAGGAACTTATAAGCACTCATGTTGCATGAAACTTGGTTTAGAGTCCTCGAAACGCGTTTTAGATGTTTCATATGTTCGTCAAACTTGTACAAAGCTCATTGATGAACTTATAATCTCTCATGTTTCATGAAACTTGGTTTAGAGTCCTAGAAACTCTTTGTTAGATGTTTCATAAGTTCGCGAAACTTGTACAAAACTCATTGAGGAACTTATAAGCACTCATGTTGCATGAAACTTGGTTTAGAGTCCTAGAAACGCGTTGTTAGATGTTTCATAAGTTCGTCAAACTTGTATAAAGCTAATTGAGGAACTTATAAGCTCTCATGTTGCATTAAACTTGGTTTAGAGTCTTAGAAAATCGTTGTTAGATATTTCATAAGTTCCTGAAACTTGTACAAAGCTCATTGAGGAACTTATAGGCACTCATGTTGCATGAAACTTGGTTTAGAGTCCTAGAAACGCGTTGTTAGATGTTTCATAAGTTCGTGAAACTTATACAAAGCTCATTGAGATACTTATAAGCACTCATGTTTCATGAAACTTGGTTTTGAGTCCTAGAAACGCGTTGTTAGATGTTTCATACGTTCGTCAAACTTGTACAAAGCTCATTGAGGAACTTATAAGAACTCATGTTGTATGTAACTTGGTTTAGAGTCCTAGAAACGCGTTGTTAGATGTTTCATAAGTTCGTGAAACTTGTACAAAGCTCATTGAGTATATTATAAGCACTCATGTTGCATGAAACTTGGTTTAGAGTCCTAGAAACGCGTTGTTAGATGTTTCATACGTTCGTCAAACTTGTACAAAGCTCATTGAGGAACTTATAAGCTCTCATGTTGCATGAAACTTGGTTTAGAGTCCTAGAAACGCGCTGTTAGATGTTTCATAAGTTCGTGAAACTTGTACAAAGCTCTTTGAGGAACTTATAAGAACTCATGTTGCATGAAACTTGATTTAGAGTCCTAGAAACGCGTTGTTAGATGTTTCATACGTTCGTCAAACTTGTACAAAGCTCATTGAGGAACTTATAAGAACTCATGTTGCATGTAACTTGGTTTAGAGTCCTAGATACGCGTTGTTAGATGTTTCATAAGTTCGTGAAACTTGTACAAAGCTCATTGAGGAACTTATAAGCACTCATGTTGCATGAAACTTGGTTTAGAGTCCTAGAAACGCGTTGTTAGATGTTTTATAAGTTCGTCAAACTTGTATAAAGCTCATTGAGGAACTTATAAAGCTCTCATGTTGCATTAAACTTTGTTTAGAGTACTAGAAACACGTTGCTAGATGTTTCATACGTTCGTCAATCTTGTACAAAGCTCATTGAGGAACTTATAAGCTCTCATGTTGCATGAAACTTGATTTAGAGTCCTAGAAAAGCGTTGTTAGATGTTTCATAAGTTCGTGAAACTTATACAAAGCTCATTGAGATACTTATAAGCACTCATGTTGCATGAAACTTGGTTTAGAGTCCTAGAAACGCGTTGTTAGATGTTTCATACGTTCGTGAAACTTGTACAAAACTCATTGAGGAACTTATAAGCACTCATGTTGCATGAAACTTGGTTTAGAGTCCTAGAAACGCGTTGTTAGATGTTTCATAAGTTCGTCAAACTTGTACAAAGCTCATTGAGGAACTTATAAGCTCTCATGTTGCATGAAACTTGGTTTAGAGTCCTAGAAACTCGTTGTTAGATGTTTCATAAGTTCGTGAAACTTGTACAAAGCTCATTGAGGAACTTATAAGCATTCATGTTGCATGAAACTTGGTTTAGAGTCCTAGAAACGCGTTGTTAGATGTTTCATAAGTTCGTCAAACTTGTATAAAGCTAATTGAGGAACTTATAAGCTCTCATGTTGCATTAA
Organism: Cochlearia excelsa; assembly: GCA_963556525.1. Taxonomy (NCBI): domain Eukaryota; kingdom Viridiplantae; phylum Streptophyta; class Magnoliopsida; order Brassicales; family Brassicaceae; genus Cochlearia; species Cochlearia excelsa. The sequence continues at coordinate 19,653,519 of OY748328.1, forward strand.
ACTTGGTTTAGAGTCTTAGAAAATCGTTGTTAGATATTTCATAAGTTCCTGAAACTTGTACAAAGCTCATTGAGGAACTTATAAGCACTCATGTTGCATGAAACTTGGTTTAGAGTCCTAGAAACGCGTTGTTAGATGTTTCATAAGTTCGTGAAACTTATACAAAGCTCATTGAGATACTTATAAGCACTCATGTTTTATGAAACTTGGTTTAGAGTCCTAGAAACGCGTTGTTAGATGTTTCATACGTTCGTCAAACTTGTACAAAACTCATTGAGGAACTTATAAGAACTCATGTTGTATGTAACTTGGTTTAGAGTCCTAGAAACGCGTTGTTAGATGTTTCATAAGTTCGTGAAACTTGTACAAAGCTCATTGAGTAACTTATAAGCACTCATGTTGCATGAAACTTGGTTTAGAGTCCTAGAAACGCGTTGTTAGATGTTTCATACGTTCGTCAAACTTGTACAAAGCTCATTGAGGAACTTATAAGCTCTCATGTTGCATGAAACTTGGTTTAGAGTCCTAGAAACGCGTTGTTAGATGTTTCATAAGTTCGTGAAACTTGTACAAAGCTCATTGAGGAACTTATAAGCACTCATGTTGCATGAAACTTGGTTTAGAGTCCTAGAAACGCGTTGTTAGATGTTTCATACGTTCGTCAAACTTGTACAAAGCTCATTGAGGAACTTATAAGCTCTTATGTTGCATGAAACTTGGTTTAGAGTCCTAGATACGCGTTGTTAGATGTTTCATAAGTTCGTGAAACTTGTACAAAGCTCATTGAGATACTTATAAGCACTCATGTTGCATGAAACTTGGTTTAGAATCCTAAAAACACGTTGCTATATGTTTCATACGTTCGTCAAACTTGTACAAAGCTCATTGAGGAACTTATAAGCTCTCATGTTGCATGAAACTTGGTTTAGAGTCCTAGAAACGCGTTGTTAGATGTTTCATAAGTTCGTGAAACTTGTACAAAGCTCATTGAGGAACTTATAAGCACTCATGTTGCATGAAACTTGCTTTAGAGTCCTAGAAACGCGTTGTTAGATGTTTCATACGTTCGTCAAACTTGTACAAAGCTCATTTAGGAACTTATAAGCTCTCATGTTGCATGAAACTTGGTTTAGAGTCCTAGAAACGCGGTGTTAGATGTTTCATAAGTTCGTGAAACTTGTACAAAGCTCATTGAGACACTTATAAACACTCATGTTGCATGAAACTTGGTTTAGAGTCCTAGAAACGCGTTGTTAGATGTTTCATAAGTTCGTCAAACTTGTACAAAGCTCATTGAGGAACTTCTAAGCTCTCATGTTGCATGAAACTTGGTTTAGAGTCCTAGTAACGCGTTGTTAGATGTTTCATACGTTCGTCAAACTTGTACAAAGCTCATTGAGGAACTTATAAGCTCTCATGTTGCATGAAACTTGGTTTAGAGTCCTAGAAACGCGTTGCTAGATGTTTCATACGTTCGTCAAACTTGTACAAAGCTCATTGGGGAACTTATAAGCTCTCATGTTGCATGAAACTTGGTTTAGAGTCCTAGAAACGCGTTGTTAGATGTTTCATAAGTTCGTGAAACTTGTACAAAGCTCATTGAGGAACTTATAAGCACTCATGTTGCCTGAAACTTGGTTTAGAGTCCTAGAAACGCGTTGTTAGATGTTTCATACGTTCGTCAAACTTGTACAAAGCTCATTGAGGAACTTATAAGAACTCATGTTGCATGTAACTTGGTTTAGAGTCCTAGAAACGCGTTCTTAGATGTTACCTAAGTTCGTGAAACTTGTACAAAGCTCATTGAGGAACTTATAAGCACTCATGTTGCATGAAACTTGGTTTAGAGTCCTAGAAACGCGTTGTTAGATGTTTCATACGTTCGTCAAACTTGTAAAAGCTCATTGAGGAACTTATAAGCTCTCATGTTGCATGAAACTTGATTTAGAGTCCTAGAAACGCGCTGTTAGATGTTTCATAAGTTCGTGAAACTTATTCAAAGCTCATTGAGATACTTATAAGCACTCATGTTGCATGAAACTTGGTTTAGAGTCCTAGATACGCGTTGTTAGATGTTTCATAAGTTCGTGAAACTTGTACAAAGCTCATTGAGGAACTTATAAGCACTCATGTTGCATGAAATTTGGTTTAGAGTCCTAGAAACGCGTTGTTAGATGTTTCATAAGTTCGTGAAACTTGTACAAAGCTCATTGAGGAACTTATAGGCACTAATGTTGCATAAAACTTGGTTTAGAGTCCTAGAAACGCGTTGTTAGATGTTTCATACGTTCGTCAAACTTGTACAAAGCTCATTGAGGAACTTATAAGCTCTCATGTTGCATGAAACTTGGTTTATAGTCCTAGAAACGCGTTGTTAGATATTTCATAAGTTCCTGAAACTTGTACAAAGCTAATTGAGGAATTTATAAGCATTCATGTTCCATGAAACTTGGTTTAGAGTCCTAGAAACGCGTTGTTAGATGTTTCATACGTTCGTCAAACTTGTACAAAGCTCAATGAGGAACTTATAAGCACTCATGTTACATGAAACTTGGTTTAGAGTCCTAGAAACACGTTGTTAGATGTTTCATACGTTCGTCAAACTTATACAAAGCTCATTGAGGAACTTATAAGCTCTCATGTTGCGTGAAACTTGGTTTAGAGTCCTAGAAGCGCGTTGTTAGATGTTTCATAAGTTCGTGAAACTTGTACAAAGCTCATTGAGGAACTTATAAGAACTCATGTTGCATGTAACTTGGTTTAGAGTCCTAGAAACGCGTTGTTAGATGTTTCATAAGTTCGTGAAACTTGTACAAAGCTCATTGAGGAACTTATAAGCACTCATGTTGCATGAAACTTGGTTTAGAGTCCTAGAAACGCGTTGTTAGATGTTTCAAACGTTCTTCAAACTTGTATAAAGCTCATTGAGGAACTTATAAGCTCTCATGTTGCATGAAACTTGGTTTAGAGTCCTAGAAACGAGTTGTTAGATGTTTCATATGTTCGTCAAACTTATACAAAGCTCATTGAGATACTTATAAGCACTCATGTTGCATGAAACTTGGTTTAGAATCCTAGAAATACGTTGTTAGATGTTTCATAAGTTCGTCAATCTTGTACAAAGCTCTTTGAGACACTTATAAACACTCATGTTGCATGAAACTTGGTTTAGAGTCCTGGAAACGCGTTGTTAGATGTTTCATACATTCGTCAAACTTGTACAAAGCTCATTGAGGAACTTATAAGCTCTCATGTTGCATGAAACTTGGTTTAGAGTCCTAGAAACGATTTGTTAGATGTTTCATACATTCGTCAAACTTGTACAAAGCTCATTGAGGAACTTATAAGCTCTCATGTTGTATGAAACTTGGTTTAGAGTCCTAGAAACGCGTTGTTAGATGTTTCATAAGTTCGTGAAACTTGTACAAAGCTCATTGACGAACTTATAAGCTCTCATGTTGCATGAAACTTGGGTTAGAGTCCTAGAAACGCGTTGTTAGATGATTCATACGTACGTCAAACTTGTACAAAGCTCATTGAGGAACTTATAAGCACTTATGTTGCATGAAACTTGGTTTAGAGTCCTAGAAACGCGTTGTTAGATGTTTCATACGTTCGTCAAACTTGTACAAAGCTCATTGAGGAACTTATAAGCTCTCATGTTGCATGAAACTTGGTTTAGAGTCCTAGAAACGATTTGTTAGATGTTTCATACGTTCGTTAAACTTGTACAAAGCTCATTGAGGAACTTATAAGCACTCATGTTGCATGAAACTTGGTTTAGAGTCCTAGAAACACGTTGTTAGATGTTTCATACGTTCGTCAAACTTGTACAAAGCTCATTGAGGAACTTATAAGCTCTCATGTTGCATGAAACTTGGTTTAGAGTCCTAGAAACGCGTTGTTAGATGTTTCATAAGTTCGTGAAACTTGTAGAAAGCTCATTGAGGAACTTATAACAACTCATGTTGCATGAAACTTGGTTTAGAATCCTAGAAACGCGTTGTTAGATGTTTCATACGTTCGTCAATCTTGTACAAAGCTCATTGAGGAACTTATAAGCTCTCATGTTGCATGAAACTTGGTTTAGAGTCCTAGAAACGCGTTGTTAGATGTTTCATAAGTTCGTGAAACTTGTACAAAGCTCATTGAGGAACTTATAAGCACTCATGTTGCATGAAACTTGGTTTAGAGTCCTAGAAACGCGTTGTTAGATGTTTCATAAGTTCGTGAAACTTATTCAAAGCTCATTGAGATACTTATAAGCACTCATGTTGCATGAAACTTGGTTTAGAGTCCTAGAAACGCGTTGTTAGATGTTTCATACGTACGTTAAACTTGTACAAAGCTCATTGAGGAACTTATAAGAACTTATGTTGCATGTAACTTGGTTTAGAGTCCTAGAAACGCGTTGTTAGATGTTTCATAAGTTCGTGAAACTTGTACAAAGCTCATTGAGGAACTTATAAGCACTCATGTTGCATGAAACTTGGTATAGAGTCCTAGAAACGCGTTGTTAGATGTTTCATAAGTTCGTGAAACTTGTACAAAGCTCATTGAAGAACTTATAAGCACTCATGTTGCATGAAACTTGGTTTAGAGTCCTAGAAACGCGTTGTTAGATGTTTCATAAGTTCGTCAAACTTGTATAAAGCTCATTGAGGAACTTATAAGCTCTCATGTTGCATTAAACTTGGTTTAGAGTCCTAGAAACACGTTGCTAGATGTTTCATAAGTTCGTCAAACTTGTATAAAGCTCATTGAGGAACTTATAAGCTCTCATGTTGCATTAAACTTGGTTTAGAGTCCTAGAAACACGTTGCTATATGTTTCATACGTTCGTCAAACTTGTACAAAGCTCATTGAGGAACTTATAAGCTCCCATGTTGCATGAAACTTGGTTTAGAGTCCTAGAAACGAGTTGTTAGATGTTTCATAAGTTCGTCAATCTTGTACAAAGCTCATTGAGACACTTATAAACACTCATGTTGCATGAAACTTGGTTTAGAGTCCTAGAAACGCGTTGTTAGATGTTTCATAAGTTCGTGAAACTTGTACAAAGCTCATTGAGGAACTTATAAGCACTCATGTTGCATGAAACTTGGTTTAGAGTCCTAGAAACGCGTTGTTAGATGTTTCATACGTTCGTGAAACTTGTACAAAACTCATTGAGGAACTTATAAGCACTCATGTTGCATGAAAATTGATTTAGAGTCCTAGAAACGCGTTGTTAGATGTTTCATAAGTTCGTGAAACTTATACAAAGCTCATTGAGATACTTATAAGCACTCATGTTGCATAAAACTTGGTTTAGAGTCCTAGAAACGCGTTGTTAGATGTTTCATACGTTCGTCAAACTTGTACAAAGCTCATTGAGGAATTTATAAGAACTCATGTTGCATGTAAATTGGTTTAGAGTCCTAGAAACGCGTTGTTAGATGTTTTATAAGTTCGTCAAACTTGTATAAAGCTCATTGAGGAACTTATAAAGCTCTCATGTTGCATTAAACTTGGTTTAGAGTACTAGAAACACGTTGCTAGATGTTTCATACGTTCGTCAATCTTGTACAAAGCTCATTGAGGAACTTATAAGCTCTCATGTTGCATGAAACTTGATTAAGAGTCCTAGAAACGCGTTGTTAGATGTTTCATAAGTTCGTGAAACTTATACAAAGCTCATTGAGATACTTATAAGCACTCATGTTGCATGAAACTTGGTTTAGAGTCCTAGAAACGCGTTGTTAGATGTTCCATAAGTTCGTGAAACTTGTACAGAGCTCATTGAGGAACTTATAAGCACTCATGTTGCATGAAACTTGGTTTAGAGTCCTCGAAACGCGTTTTAGATGTTTCATATGTTCGTCAAACTTGTACAAAGCTCATTGATGAACTTATAATCTCTCATGTTTCATGAAACTTGGTTTAGAGTCCTAGAAACTCTTTGTTAGATGTTTCATAAGTTCGCGAAACTTGTACAAAACTCATTGAGGAACTTATAAGCACTCATGTTGCATGAAACTTGGTTTAGAGTCCTAGAAACGCGTTGTTAGATGTTTCATAAGTTCGTGAAACTTATACAAAGCTCATTGAGATACTTATAAGCACTCATGTTGCATGAAACTTGGTTTAGAGTCCTAGAAACGCGTTGTTAGATGTTCCATAAGTTCGTGAAACTTGTACAGAGCTCATTGAGGAACTTATAAGCACTCATGTTGCATGAAACTTGGTTTAGAGTCCTCGAAACGCGTTTTAGATGTTTCATATGTTCGTCAAACTTGTACAAAGTTGCTCATTGATGAACTTATAATCTCTCATGTTTCATGAAACTTGGTTTAGAGTCCTAGAAACTCTTTGTTAGATGTTTCATAAGTTCGTCGAAACTTGTACAAAGCTCATTGAGGAACTTATAGGCACTCATGTTGCATGAAACTTGGTTTAGAGTCCTAGAAACGCGTTGTTAGATGTTTCATAAGTTCGTGAAACTTATACAAAGCTCATTGAGATACTTATAAGCACTCATGTTTCATGAAACTTGGTTTTTGAGTCCTAGAAACGCGTTGTTAGATGTTTCATACGTTCGTCAAACTTGTACAAAGCTCATTGAGGAACTTATAAGAACTCATGTTGTATGTAACTTGGTTTAGAGTCCTAGAAACGCGTTGTTAGATGTTTCATAAGTTCGTGAAACTTGTACAAAGCTCATTGAGTATATTATAAGCACTCATGTTGCATGAAACTTGGTTTAGAGTCCTAGAAACGCGTTGTTAGATGTTTCATACGTTCGTCAAACTTGTACAAAGCTCATTGAGGAACTTATAAGCTCTCATGTTGCATGAAACTTGGTTTAGAGTCCTAGAAACGCGCTGTTAGATGTTTCATAAGTTCGTGAAACTTGTACAAAGCTCTTTGAGGAACTTATAAGAACTCATGTTGCATGAAACTTGATTTAGAGTCCTAGAAACGCGTTGTTAGATGTTTCATACGTTCGTCAAACTTGTACAAAGCTCATTGAGGAACTTATAAGCTCTTATGTTGCATGAAACTTGGTTTAGAGTCCTAGATACGCGTTGTTAGATGTTTCATAAGTTCGTGAAACTTGTACAAAGCTCATTGAGGAACTTATAAGCACTCATGTTGCATGAAACTTGGTTTAGAGTCCTAGAAACGCGTTGTTAGATGTTTTATAAGTTCGTCAAACTTGTATAAAGCTCATTGAGGAACTTATAAAGCTCTCATGTTGCATTAAACTTTGTTTAGAGTACTAGAAACACGTTGCTAGATGTTTCATACGTTCGTCAATCTTGTACAAAGCTCATTGAGGAACTTATAAGCTCTCACGTTGCATGAAACTTGATTTAGAGTCCTAGAAAAGCGTTGTTAGATGTTTCATAAGTTCGTGAAACTTATACAAAGCTCATTGAGATACTTATAAGCACTCATGTTGCATGAAACTTGGTTTAGAGTCCTAGAAACGCGTTGTTAGATGTTTCATACGTTCGTCAAACTTGTACAAAGCTCATTGAGGAACTTATAGGCACTCATGTTTCATGAAACTTGGTTTAGAGTCCTAGAAACGCGTTGTTAGATGTTTCATACGTTCGTCAAACTTGTACAAAGCTCATTGAGGAACTTATAAGAACTCATGTTGCATGTAACTTGGTTTAGAGTCCTAGAAACGCGTTGTTTGATGTTTCATAAGTTCGTGAAACTTGTACAAAGCTCATTGAGGAACTTATAAGATCTCATGTTGCATGAAACTTGGTTTAGAGTCCTAGAAACGCGTTGTTAGATGTTTCATAAGTTCGTCAAACTTGTATAAAGCTAATTGAGGAACTTATAAGCTCTCATGTTGCATTAAACTTGGTTTAGAGTCTTAGAAAATCGTTGTTAGATATTTCATAAGTTCTGAAACTTGTACAAAGCTCATTGAGGAACTTATAAGCACTCATGTTGCATGAAACTTTGTTTAGAGTCCTAGAAACGCGTTGTTAGATGTTTCATAAGTTCGTGAAACTTGTACAAAGCTCATTGAGGAACTTATAAGCACTCATGTTGCATGAAACTTGGTTTAGAGTCCTAGAAACGCGTTGTTAGATGTTTCATACGTTCGTGAAACTTGTACAAAACTCATTGAGGAACTTATAAGCACTCATGTTGCATGAAACTTGGTTTAGAGTCCTAGAAACGCGTTGTTAGATGTTTCATAAGTTCGTCAAACTTGTACAAAGCTCATTGAGGAACTTATAAGCTCTCATGTTGCATGAAACTTGGTTTAGAGTCCTAGAAACTCGTTGTTAGATGTTTCATAAGTTCGTGAAACTTGTACAAAGCTCATTGAGGAACTTATAAGCATTCATGTTGCATGAAACTTGGTTTAGAGTCCTAGAAACGCGTTGTTAGATGTTTCATAAGTTCGTCAAACTTGTATAAAGCTAATTGAGGAACTTATAAGCTCTCATGTTGCATTAAACTTGGTTTAGAGTCTTAGAAAATCGTTGTTAGATATTTCATAAGTTCCCTGAAACTTGTACAAAGCTCATTGAGGAACTTATAAGCACTCATGTTGCATGAAACTTGGTTTAGAGTCCTAGAAACGCGTTGTTAGATGTTTCATAAGTTCGTGAAACTTATACAAAGCTCATTGAGATACTTATAAGCACTCATGTTTTATGAAACTTGGTTTAGAGTCCTAGAAACGCGTTGTTAGATGTTTCATACGTTCGTCAAACTTGTACAAAACTCATTGAGGAACTTATAAGAACTCATGTTGTATGTAACTTGGTTTAGAGTCCTAGAAACGCGTTGTTAGATGTTTCATAAGTTCGTGAAACTTGTACAAAGCTCATTGAGTAACTTATAAGCACTCATGTTGCATGAAACTTGGTTTAGAGTCCTAGAAACGCGTTGTTAGATGTTTCATACGTTCGTCAAACTTGTACAAAGCTCATTGAGGAACTTATAAGCTCTCATGTTGCATGAAACTTGGTTTAGAGTCCTAGAAACGCGTTGTTAGATGTTTCATAAGTTCGTGAAACTTGTACAAAGCTCATTGAGGAACTTATAAGCACTCATGTTGCATGAAACTTGGTTTAGAGTCCTAGAAACGCGTTGTTAGATGTTTCATACGTTCGTCAAACTTGTACAAAGCTCATTGAGGAACTTATAAGCTCTTATGTTGCATGAAACTTGGTTTAGAGTCCTAGATACGCGTTGTTAGATGTTTCATAAGTTCGTGAAACTTGTACAAAGCTCATTGAGATACTTATAAGCACTCATGTTGCATGAAACTTGGTTTAGAATCCTAAAAACACGTTGCTATATGTTTCATACGTTCGTCAAACTTGTACAAAGCTCATTGAGGAACTTATAAGCTCTCATGTTGCATGAAACTTGGTTTAGAGTCCTAGAAACGCGTTGTTAGATGTTTCATAAGTTCGTGAAACTTGTACAAAGCTCATTCAGGAACTTATAAGCACTCATGTTGCATGAAACTTGCTTTAGAGTCCTAGAAACGCGTTGTTAGATGTTTCATACGTTCGTCAAACTTGTACAAAGCTCATTTAGGAACTTATAAGCTCTCATGTTGCATGAAACTTGGTTTAGAGTCCTAGAAACGCGGTGTTATATGTTTCATAAGTTCGTGAAACTTGTACAAAGCTCATTGAGGAACTTATAACAACTCATGTTGCATGAAACTTGGTTTAGAGTCCTAGAAACGCGTTGTTAGATGTTTCATACGTTCGTCAAACTTGTACAAAGCTCATTGAGGAACTTCTAAGCTCTCATGTTGCATGAAACTTGGTTTAGAGTCCTAGAAACGCGTTGTTAGATGTTTCATAAGTTCGTGAAACTTGTACAAAGCTCATTGAAGAACTTATAAGCACTCATGTTGCATGAAACTTGGTTTAGAGTCCTAGAAACGCGTTGTTAGATGTTTCATAAGTTCGTCAAACTTGTATAAAGCTCATTGAGGAACTTATAAGCTCTCATGTTGCATTAAACTTGGTTTAGAGTCCTAGAAACACGTTGCTATATGTTTCATACGTTTCGTCAAACTTGTACAAAGCTCATTGAGGAACTTATAAGCTCCCATGTTGCATGAAACTTGGTTTAGAGTCCTAGAAACGAGTTGTTAGATGTTTCATAAGTTCGTCAATCTTGTACAAAGCTCATTGAGACACTTATAAACACTCATGTTGCATGAAACTTGGTTTAGAGTCCTAGAAACGCGTTGTTAGATGTTTCATAAGTTCGTGAAACTTGTACAAAGCTCATTGAGGAACTTATAAGCACTCATGTTGCATGAAACTTGGTTTAGAGTCCTAGTAACGCGTTGTTAGATGTTTCATACGTTCGTCAAACTTGTACAAAGCTCATTGAGGAACTTATAAGCTCTCATGTTGCATGAAATTTGATTTAGAGTCCTAGAAACGCTTTGTTAGATGTTTCATAAGTTCTTGAAACTTATACAAAGCTCATTGAGATACTTATAAGCACTCATGTTGCATGAAACTTGGTTTAGAGTCCTAGAAACGCGTTGTTAGATGTTTCATACGTTCGTCAAACTTGTACAAAGCTCATTGAGGAACTTATAAGCTCTAATGTTGCATGAAACTTGGTTTAGAGTCCTAGAAACGCGTTGTTAGATGTTTCATAAGTTCGTGAAACTTGTACAAAGCTCATTGAGGAACTTATAAGCACTCATGTTGCATGAAACTTGGTTTAGAGTCCTAGAAACGCGTTGTTAGATGTTTCATACGTTTGCCAAACTTGTACAAAGCTCATTGGGGAACTTATAAGCTAGAATGTTGCATGAAACTTGGTTTAGAGTCCTAGAAACTCGTTGTTAGATGTTTCATAAGTTCGTGAAACTTGTACAAAGCTCATTGAGGAACTTATAACCACTCATGTTGCATGAAACTTGGTTTAGAGTCCTAGAAACGCGTTGTTAGATGTTTCATAAGTTTGTCAAACTTGTACAAAGCTCATTGAGGAACTTATAAGCACTCATGTTGCATGAAACTTGGTTTAGAGTCCTAGAAACGCGTTGTTAGATGTTTCATACGTTCGTCAAACTTGTACAAAGCTCATTGAGGAACTTATAAGCTCTCATGTTGCATGAAACTTGGTTTATAGTCCTAGAAACGCGTTGTTAGATGTTTCATAAGTTCGTGAAACTTGTACAAAGCTCATTGAGGAACTTTTAACAACTCATGTTGCATGAAACTTGGTTTACAGTCCTAGAAACGCGTTTTTAGATGTTTCATACGTTCGTCAAACTTGTACAAAGCTCATTGAGGAACTTATAAGCTCTCATGTTGCATGAAACTAGGTTTAGAGTCCTAGAAACGCGTTGGTAGATGTTTCATAAGTTCGTGAAACTTGTACAAAGGTCATTGAGGAACTTATAAGCACTAATGTTGCATGAAACTTGGTTTAGAGTCCTAGAAACGCGTTGTTAGATGTTTCATAAGTTCGTGAAACTTATAAAAAGCTCATTGAGACACTTATAAACACTCATGTTGCATGAAACTTGGTTTAGAGTCCTAGAAACGCGTTGTTAGATGTTTCATACGTTCGTCAAACTTGTACAAAGCTCATTGAGGAACTTATAAGCTCTCATGTTGCATGAAACTTGGTTTAGAGTCCTAGAAACGCGTTGGTAGATGTTTCATAAGTTTGTGAAACTTTTACAAAGCTCATTGAGGAACTTATAACAACTCATGTTGCATGAAACTTGGTTTAGAGTCCTAGAAACGCGTTTACTAGATGTTTCATACGTTCGTCAAACTTGTACAAAGCTCATTGAAGAACTTATAAGCTCTCATGTTGCATGAAACTTGGTTTAGAGTCCTAGAAACGCGTTGTTAGATGTTTCATAAGTTCGTGAAACTTGTACAAAGTTCATTGAAGAACATATAAGCACTCATGTTGCATGAAACTTGGTTTAGAGTCCTAGAAACGCGTTGTTAGATGTTTCATAAGTTCGTCAAACTTGTATAAAGCTCATTGAGGAACTTCTAAGCTCTCATGTTGCATTAAACTTGGTTTAGAATCCTAGAAACACGTTGCTATATGTTTCATACGTTCGTCAAACTTGTACAAAGCTCATTGAGGAACTTATAAGCTCTCATGTTGCATGAAACTTGGTTTAGAGTCCTAGAAACGCGTTGTTAGATGTTTCATAAGTTCGTCAAACTTTTACAAAGCTCATTGAGGAACTTATAAGCACTCATGTTGCATGCAACTTGGTTTAAAGTCCTAGAAACGCGTTGTTAGATGTTTCATAAGTTCGTCAAACTTGTATAAAGCTAATTCAGGAACTTATAAGCTCTCATGTTGCATTAAATTTGGTTTAGAGTCCTAGAAACACGTTGTTAGATGTTTCATACGTTCGTCAAACTTGTACAAAGCTCATTAAGGAACTTATAAGCTCTCATGTTGCATGAAACTTGATTTAGAGTCCTAGAAACGCGTTGTTAGATGTTTCATAAGTTCGTGAAACTTATACAAAGATCATTGAGATACTTATAAGCACTCATGTTGCATGAAACTTGGTTTAGAGTCCTAGAAACGCGTTGTTAGATGTTTCATACGTTCGTCAAACTTGTACAAAGCTCATTGAGGAATTTATAAGAACTCATGTTGCATGTAACTTGATTTAGAGTCCTAGAAACGCATTATTAGATGTTTCATAAGTTCGTGAAACTTGTACAAAGCTCATTGAGGAACTTATAAGCTCTCATGTTGCGTGAAACTTGGTTTAGAGTCATAGAAACGCGTTGTTAGATGTTTCATAAGTTCGTGAAACTTGTACAAAGCTCATTCAGGAACTTATAAGCACTCATGTTGCATGAAACTTGGTTTAGAGTCCTAGAAACGCGTTGTTAGATGTTTCATAAGTTCGTCAAACTTGTACAAAGCTCATTGAGATACTTATAAGCACTCATGTTGCATGAAACTTGGTTTAGAGTCCTAGAAACGCGTTGTTAGATGTTTCATAAGTTCGTCAATCTTATACAAAGCTCATTGAGACACTTATAAACACTCATGTTGCATGAAACTTGGTTTAGAGTCCTAGAAACGCGTTGTTAGATGTTTAATACGTTCGTCAAACTTATACAAAGCTCATTGAGGAACTTATAAGAACTCATGTTGCATGTAACATGGTTTAGAGTCCTAGAAACGCGTTCTTAGATGTTACATAAGTTCGTGAAACTTGTACAAAACTCATTGAGGAACTTATAAGCACTCATGTTGCATGAAACTTGGTTTAGAGTCCTAGAAACGCGTTGTTAGATGTTTCATACGTTCGTCAAACTTGTACAAAGCTCATTGAGGAACTTATAAGCTCTCATGTTGCATGAAACTTGATTTAGAGTCCTAGAAACGCGTTGTTAGTTGTTTCATAAGTTCGTGAAACTTATTCAAAGCTCATTGAGATACTTATAAGCACTCATGTTGCATGAAACTTGGTTTAGAGTCCTAGAAACGCGTTGTTAGATGTTTCATACGTACGTTAAACTTGTACAAAGCTCATTGAGGAACTTATAAGAACTCATGTTGCATGTAACTTGGTTTAGAGTCCTAGAAACGCGTTGTTAGATGTTTCATAAGTTCGTGAAACTTGTACAAAGCTCATTGAGGAACTTATAAGCACTCATGTTGCATGAAACTTGGTTTAGAGTCCTAGAAACGCGTTGTTAGATGTTTCATACGTTCGTCAAACTTGTACAAAGCTCATTGGGGAACTTATAAGCTCTCATGTTGCATGAAACTTGGTTTAGAGTCCTAGAAACGCGTTGTTAGATGTTTCATAAGTTCGTGAAACTTGTACAAAGCTCATTGAGGAACTTATAACAACTCATGTTGCATGAAACTTGATTTAGAGTCCAAGAAACGCGTTGTTAGATGTTTCATACGTTCGTCAAACTTGTACAAAGCTCATTGAGGAACTTATAAGCTCTCATGTTGCATGAAACTTGGTTTAGAGTCCTAGAAACGCGTTGTTAGATGTTTCATAAGTTCGTGAAACTTGTACAAAGTTCATTGAGGAACTTATAAGCACTCATGTCGCATGAAACTTGGTTTAGAGTCCTAGAAACGCGTTGTTAGATGTTTCATAAGTTCGTCAAACTTGTACAAAGCTCATTGAGGAACTTATAAGCACTCATGTTGCATGAAACTTGGTTTAGAGTCCTAGAAACGCGTTGTTAGATGTTTCATACGTTCGTCAAACTTGTACAAAGCTCATTGAGGAACTTATAAGCTCTCATGTTGCATGAAACTTGGTTTAGAGTCCTAGAAACGCGTTGTTAGATGTTTCATAAGTTCGTGAAACTTGTACAAAGCTCATTGAGGAACTTATAAGCACTCATGTTGCATGAAACTTGGTTTAGAGTCCTAGAAACGCTTTGTTAGATGTTTCATACGTTCGTCAAACTTGTACAAAGCTCATTGAGGAACTTATAAGCTCTCATGTTGCATGAAACATGGTTTAGAGTCCTAGAAACGCGTTGTTAGATGTTTCATAAGTTCGTGAAACTTGTACAAAGCTCATTGAGGAACTTATAACAACTCATGTTGCATGAAACTTGGTTTAGAGTCCTAGAAACGCGTTGTTAGATGTTTCATACGTTCGTCAAACTTGTACAAAGCTCATTGAGGAACTTATAAGCTCTCATGTTGCATGAAACTTGATTTAGAGTCCTAGAAACGCGTTGTTAGATGTTTCATAAGTTCGTGAAACTTATACAAAGCTCATTGAGATACTTATAAGGACTCATGTTGCATGAAACTTGGTTTAGAGTCCTAGAAACGCGTTGTTAGATGTTTCATACGTTCGTCAAACTTGTACAAAGCTCATTGAGGAACTTATAAGCTCTAATGTTGCATGAAACTTGGTTTAGAGTCCTAGAAACGCGTTGTTAGATGTTTCATAAGTTCGTGAAACTTGTACAAAGCTCATTGAGGAACTTATAACAACTCATGTTGCATGAAACTTAGTTTAGAGTCCTAGAAACGCGTTGTTAGATGTTTCATACGTTCTTCAAACTTGTACAAAGCTCATTGAGGAACTTATAAGCTCTCATGTTGCATGAAACTTGGTTTAGAGTCCTAGAAACGCGTTGTTAGATGTTTCATAAGTTCGTGAAACTTGTACAAAGCTCATTGAGGAACTTATAAGCACTCATGTTGCCTGAAACTTGGTTTAGAGTCCTAGAAACGCGTTGTTAGATGTTTCATAAGTTCGTGAAACTTGTACAAAGCTCATTGAGGAACTTATAAGCACTCATGTTGCATGAAACTTGGTTTAGGGTCCTAGAAACGCGTTGTTAGATGTTTCATACGTTCGTCAAACTTGTACAAAGCTCATTGAGGAACTTATAAGCTCTCATGTTGCATGAAACTTGGTTTAGAGTCCTAGAAACGCGTTGTTAGATGTTTCATAAGTTCGTGAAACTTTTACAAAGCTCATTGAGGAACTTATAACAACTCATGTTGCATGAAACTTGGTTTAGAGTCCTAGAAACGCGTTGTTAGATGTTTCATACGTTCGTCAAACTTGTACAAAGCTCATTGAAGAACTTATAAGCACTCATGTTGCATGAAACTTGGTTTAGAGTCCTAGAAACGCGTTGTTAGATGTTTCATAAGTTCGTCAAACTTGTATAAAGCTCATTGAGGAACTTATAAGCTCTCATGTTGCATTAAACTTGGTTTAGAGTCCTAGAAACACGTTGCTAGATGTTTCATACGTTCGTCAAACTTGTACAAAGCTCATTGGGGAACTTATAAGCTCTCATGTTGCATGAAACTTGGTTTAGAGTCCTAGAAACGCGTTGTTAGATGTTTCATAAGTTCGTGAAACTTTTACAAAGCTCATTGAGGAACTTATAACAACTCATGTTGCATGAAACTTGGTTTAGAGTCCTAGAAACGCGTTGTTAGATGTTTCATACGTTCGTCAAACTTGTACAAAGCTCATTGGGGAACTTATAAGCTCTCATGTTGCATGAAACTTGGTTTAGAGTCCTAGAAACGCGTTGTTAGATGTTTCATAAGTTCGTGAAACTTGTACAAAGCTCATTGAGGAACTTATAACAACTCATGTTGCATGAAACTTGATTTAGAGTCCAAGAAACGCGTTGTTAGATGTTTCATACGTTCGTCAAACTTGTACAAAGCTCATTGAGGAACTTATAAGCTCTCATGTTGCATGAAACTTGGTTTAGAGTCCTAGAAACGCGTTGTTAGATGTTTCATAAGTTCGTGAAATTTGTACAAAGTTCATTGAGGAACTTATAAGCACTCATGTCGCATGAAACTTGGTTTAGAGTCCTAGAAACGCGTTGTTAGATGTTTCATAAGTTCGTCAAACTTGTACAAAGCTCATTGAGGAACTTATAAGCACTCATGTTGCATGAAACTTGGTTTAGAGTCCTAGAAACGCGTTGTTAGATGTTTCATACGTTCGTCAAACTTGTACAAAGCTCATTGAGGAACTTATAAGCTCTCATGTTGCATGAAACTTGGTTTAGAGTCCTAGAAACGCGTTGTTAGATGTTTCATAAGTTCGTGAAACTTGTACAAAGCTCATTGAGGAACTTATAAGCACTCATGTTGCATGAAACTTGGTTTAGAGTCCTAGAAACGCTTTGTTAGATGTTTCATACGTTCGTCAAACTTGTACAAAGCTCATTGAGGAACTTATAAGCTCTCATGTTGCATGAAACATGGTTTAGAGTCCTAGAAACGCGTTGTTAGATGTTTCATAAGTTCGTGAAACTTGTACAAAGCTCATTGAGGAACTTATAACAACTCATGTTGCATGAAACTTGGTTTAGAGTCCTAGAAACGCGTTGTTAGATGTTTCATACGTTCGTCAAACTTGTACAAAGCTCATTGAGGAACTTATAAGCTCTCATGTTGCATGAAACTTGATTTAGAGTCCTAGAAACGCGTTGTTAGATGTTTCATAAGTTCGTGAAACTTATACAAAGCTCATTGAGATACTTATAAGGACTCATGTTGCATGAAACTTGGTTTAGAGTCCTAGAAACGCGTTGTTAGATGTTTCATACGTTCGTCAAACTTGTACAAAGCTCATTGAGGAACTTATAAGCTCTAATGTTGCATGAAACTTGGTTTAGAGTCCTAGAAACGCGTTGTTAGATGTTTCATAAGTTCGTGAAACTTGTACAAAGCTCATTGAGGAACTTATAACAACTCATGTTGCATGAAACTTCGTTTAGAGTCCTAGAAACGCGTTGTTAGATGTTTCATACGTTCTTCAAACTTGTACAAAGCTCATTGAGGAACTTATAAGCTCTCATGTTGCATGAAACTTGGTTTAGAGTCCTAGAAACGCGTTGTTAGATGTTTCATAAGTTCGTGAAACTTGTACAAAGCTCATTGAGGAACTTATAAGCACTCATGTTGCCTGAAACTTGGTTTAGAGTCCTAGAAACGCGTTGTTAGATGTTTCATAAGTTCGTGAAACTTGTACAAAGCTCATTGAGGAACTTATAAGCACTCATGTTGCATGAAACTTGGTTTAGAGTCCTAGAAACGCGTTGTTAGATGTTTCATACGTTCGTCAAACTTGTACAAAGCTCATTGAGGAACTTATAAGCTCTCATGTTGCATGAAACTTGGTTTAGAGTCCTAGAAACGCGTTGTTAGATGTTTCATAAGTTCGTGAAACTTTTACAAAGCTCATTGAGGAACTTATAACAACTCATGTTGCATGAAACTTGGTTTAGAGTCCTAGAAACGCGTTGTTAGATGTTTCATACGTTCGTCAAACTTGTACAAAGCTCATTGAAGAACTTATAAGCACTCATGTTGCATGAAACTTGGTTTAGAGTCCTAGAAACGCGTTGTTAGATGTTTCATAAGTTCGTCAAACTTGTATAAAGCTCATTGAGGAACTTATAAGCTCTCATGTTGCATTAAACTTGGTTTAGAGTCCTAGAAACACGTTGCTAGATGTTTCATACGTTCGTCAAACTTGTACAAAGCTCATTGGGGAACTTATAAGCTCTCATGTTGCATGAAACTTGGTTTAGAGTCCTAGAAACGCGTTGTTAGATGTTTCATAAGTTCGTGAAACTTGTACAAAGCTCATTGAGGAACTTATAAGCACTCATGTTGCCTGAAACTTGGTTTAGAGTCCTAGAAACGCGTTGTTAGATGTTTCATACGTTCGTCAAACTTGTACAAAGCTCATTGAGGAACTTATAAGAACTCATGTTGCATGTAACTTGGTTTAGAGTCCTAGAAACGCGTTCTTAGATGTTACATAAGTTCGTGAAACTTGTACAAAGCTCATTGAGGAACTTATAAGCACTCATGTTGCATGAAACTTGGTTTAGAGTCCTAGAAACGCGTTGTTAGATGTTTCATACGTTCGTCAAACTTGTAAAAGCTCATTGAGGAACTTATAAGCTCTCATGTTGCATGAAACTTGATTTAGAGTCCTAGAAACGCGCTGTTAGATGTTTCATAAGTTCGTGAAACTTATTCAAAGCTCATTGAGATACTTATAAGAACTCATGTTGCATGAAACTTGGTTTAGAGTCCTAGAAACGCGTTGTTAGATGTTTCATACGTTCGTCAAACTTGTACAAAGCTCATTGAGGAACTTATAAGCTCTTATGTTGCATGAAACTTGGTTTAGAGTCCTAGATACGCGTTGTTAGATGTTTCATAAGTTCGTGAAACTTGTACAAAGCTCATTGAGGAACTTATAAGCACTCATGTTGCATGAAATTTGGTTTAGAGTCCTAGAAACGCGTTGTTAGATGTTTCATAAGTTCGTGAAACTTGTACAAAGCTCATTGAGGAACTTATAGGCACTAATGTTGCATAAAACTTGGTTTAGAGTCCTAGAAACGCGTTGTTAGATGTTTCATACGTTCGTCAAACTTGTACAAAGCTCATTGAGGAACTTATAAGCTCTCATGTTGCATGAAACTTGGTTTATAGTCCTAGAAACCCGTTGTTAGATATTTCATAAGTTCCTGAAACTTGTACAAAGCTCATTGAGGAATTTATAAGCATTCATGTTCCATGAAACTTGGTTTAGAGTCCTAGAAACGCGTTGTTAGATGTTTCATACGTTCGTCAAACTTGTACAAAGCTCAATGAGGAACTTATAAGCACTCATGTTACATGAAACTTGGTTTAGAGTCCTAGAAACACGTTGTTAGATGTTTCATACGTTCGTCAAACTTATAGAAAGCTCATTGAGGAACTTATAAGCTCTCATGTTGCGTGAAACTTGGTTTAGAGTCCTAGAAGCGCGTTGTTAGATGTTTCATAAGTTCGTGAAACTTGTACAAAGCTCATTGAGGAACTTATAAGAACTCATGTTGCATGTAACTTGGTTTAGAGTCCTAGAAACGCGTTGTTAGATGTTTCATAAGTTCGTGAAACTTGTACAAAGCTCATTGAGGAACTTATAAGCACTCATGTTGCATGAAACTTGGTTTAGAGTCCTAGAAACGCGTTGTTAGATGTTTCAAACGTTCTTCAAACTTGTATAAAGCTCATTGAGGAACTTATAAGCTCTCATGTTGCATGAAACTTGGTTTAGAGTCCTAGAAACGAGTTGTTAGATGTTTCATATGTTCGTCAAACTTATACAAAGCTCATTGAGATACTTATAAGCACTCATGTTGCATGAAACTTGGTTTAGAATCCTAGAAATACGTTGTTAGATGTTTCATAAGTTCGTCAATCTTGTACAAAGCTCTTTGAGACACTTATAAACACTCATGTTGCATGAAACTTGGTTTAGAGTCCTGGAAACGCGTTGTTAGATGTTTCATACATTCGTCAAACTTCTACAAAGCTCATTGAGGAACTTATAAGCTCTCATGTTGCATGAAACTTGGTTTAGAGTCCTAGAAACGATTTGTTAGATGTTTCATACATTCGTCAAACTTGTACAAAGCTCATTGAGGAACTTATAAGCTCTCATGTTGCATGAAACTTGGTTTAGAGTCCTAGAAACGCGTTGTTAGATGTTTCATAAGTTCGTGAAACTTGTACAAAGCTCATTGACGAACTTATAAGCTCTCATGTTGCATGAAACTTGGGTTAGAGTCCTAGAAACGCGTTGTTAAATGATTCATACGTACGTCAAACTTGTACAAAGCTCATTGAGGAACTTATAAGCACTTATGTTGCATGAAACTTGGTTTAAAGTCCTAGAAACGCGTTGTTAGATGTTTCATACGTTCGTCAAACTTGTACAAAGCTCATTGAGGAACTTATAACAACTCATGTTGCATGAAACTTGATTTAGAGTCCAAGAAACGCGTTGTTAGATGTTTCATACGTTCGTCAAACTTGTACAAAGCTCATTGAGGAACTTATAAGCTCTCATGTTGCATGAAACTTGGTTTAGAGTCCTAGAAACGCGTTGTTAGATGTTTCATAAGTTCGTGAAACTTGTACAAAGTTCATTGAGGAACTTATAAGCACTCATGTCGCATGAAACTTGGTTTAGAGTCCTAGAAACGCGTTGTTAGATGTTTCATAAGTTCGTCAAACTTGTACAAAGCTCATTGAGGAACTTATAAGCACTCATGTTGCATGAAACTTGGTTTAGAGTCCTAGAAACGCGTTGTTAGATGTTTCATACGTTCGTCAAACTTGTACAAAGCTCATTGAGGAACTTATAAGCTCTCATGTTGCATGAAACTTGGTTTAGAGTCCTAGAAACGCGTTGTTAGATGTTTCATAAGTTCGTGAAACTTGTACAAAGCTCATTGAGGAACTTATAAGCACTCATGTTGCATGAAACTTGGTTTAGAGTCCTAGAAACGCTTTGTTAGATGTTTCATACGTTCGTCAAACTTGTACAAAGCTCATTGAGGAACTTATAAGCTCTCATGTTGCATGAAACATGGTTTAGAGTCCTAGAAACGCGTTGTTAGATGTTTCATAAGTTCGTGAAACTAGTACAAAGCTCATTGAGGAACTTATAACAACTCATGTTGCATGAAACTTGGTTTAGAGTCCTAGAAACGCGTTGTTAGATGTTTCATACGTTCGTCAAACTTGTACAAAGCTCATTGAGGAACTTATAAGCTCTCATGTTGCATGAAACTTGATTTAGAGTCCTAGAAACGCGTTGTTAGATGTTTCATAAGTTCGTGAAACTTATACAAAGCTCATTGAGATACTTATAAGGACTCATGTTGCATGAAACTTGGTTTAGAGTCCTAGAAACGCGTTGTTAGATGTTTCATACGTTCGTCAAACTTGTACAAAGCTCATTGAGGAACTTATAAGCTCTAATGTTGCATGAAACTTGGTTTAGAGTCCTAGAAACGCGTTGTTAGATGTTTCATAAGTTCGTGAAACTTGTACAAAGCTCATTGAGGAACTTATAACAACTCATGTTGCATGAAACTTCGTTTAGAGTCCTAGAAACGCGTTGTTAGATGTTTCATACGTTCTTCAAACTTGTACAAAGCTCATTGAGGAACTTCTAAGCTCTCATGTTGCATGAAACTTGGTTTACAGTCCTAGAAACGCGTTGTTAGATGTTTCATAAGTTCGTGAAACTTGTACAAAGCTCATTGAGGAACTTATAAGCACTCATGTTGCCTGAAACTTGGTTTAGAGTCCTAGAAACGCGTTGTTAGATGTTTCATAAGTTCGTGAAACTTGTACAAAGCTCATTGAGGAACTTATAAGCACTCATGTTGCATGAAACTTGGTTTAGAGTCCTAGAAACGCGTTGTTAGATGTTTCATACGTTCGTCAAACTTGTACAAAGCTCATTGAGGAACTTATAAGCTCTCATGTTGCATGAAACTTGGTTTAGAGTCCTAGAAACGCGTTGTTAGATGTTTCATAAGTTCGTGAAACTTTTACAAAGCTCATTGAGGAACTTATAACAACTCATGTTGCATGAAACTTGGTTTAGAGTCCTAGAAACGCGTTGTTAGATGTTTCATACGTTCGTCAAACTTGTACAAAGCTCATTGAAGAACTTATAAGCACTCATGTTGCATGAAACTTGGTTTAGAGTCCTAGAAACGCGTTGTTAGATGTTTCATAAGTTCGTCAAACTTGTATAAAGCTCATTGAGGAACTTATAAGCTCTCATGTTGCATTAAACTTGGTTTAGAGTCCTAGAAACACGTTGCTAGATGTTTCATACGTTCGTCAAACTTGTACAAAGCTCATTGAAGAACTTATAAGCACTCATGTTGCATGAAACTTGGTTTAGAGTCCTAGAAACGCGTTGTTAGATGTTTCATAAGTTCGTGAAACTTGTACAAAGCTCATTGAGGAACTTATAAGCACTCATGTTGCCTGAAACTTGGTTTAGAGTCCTAGAAACGCGTTGTTAGATGTTTCATACGTTCGTCAAACTTGTACAAAGCTCATTGAGGAACTTATAAGAACTCATGTTGCATGTAACTTGGTTTAGAGTCCTAGAAACGCGTTCTTAGATGTTACATAAGTTCGTGAAACTTGTACAAAGCTCATTGAGGAACTTATAAGCACTCATGTTGCATGAAACTTGGTTTAGAGTCCTAGAAACGCGTTGTTAGATGTTTCATACGTTCGTCAAACTTGTAAAAGCTCATTGAGGAACTTATAAGCTCTCATGTTGCATGAAACTTGATTTAGAGTCCTAGAAACGCGCTGTTAGATGTTTCATAAGTTCGTGAAACTTATTCAAAGCTCATTGAGATACTTATAAGAACTCATGTTGCATGAAACTTGGTTTAGAGTCCTAGAAACGCGTTGTTAGATGTTTCATACGTTCGTCAAACTTGTACAAAGCTCATTGAGGAACTTATAAGCTCTTATGTTGCATGAAACTTGGTTTAGAGTCCTAGATACGCGTTGTTAGATGTTTCATAAGTTCGTGAAACTTGTACAAAGCTCATTGAGGAACTTATAAGCACTCATGTTGCATGAAATTTGGTTTAGAGTCCTAGAAACGCGTTGTTAGATGTTTCATAAGTTCGTGAAACTTGTACAAAGCTCATTGAGGAACTTATAGGCACTAATGTTGCATAAAACTTGGTTTAGAGTCCTAGAAACGCGTTGTTAGATGTTTCATACGTTCGTCAAACTTGTACAAAGCTCATTGAGGAACTTATAAGCTCTCATGTTGCATGAAACTTGGTTTATAGTCCTAGAAACCCGTTGTTAGATATTTCATAAGTTCCTGAAACTTGTACAAAGCTCATTGAGGAATTTATAAGCATTCATGTTCCATGAAACTTGGTTTAGAGTCCTAGAAACGCGTTGTTAGATGTTTCATACGTTCGTCAAACTTGTACAAAACTCAATGAGGAACTTATAAGCACTCATGTTACATGAAACTTGGTTTAGAGTCCTAGAAACACGTTGTTAGATGTTTCATACGTTCGTCAAACTTATACAAAGCTCATTGAGGAACTTATAAGCTCTCATGTTGCGTGAAACTTGGTTTAGAGTCCTAGAAGCGCGTTGTTAGATGTTTCATAAGTTCGTGAAACTTGTACAAAGCTCATTGAGGAACTTATAAGAACTCATGTTGCATGTAACTTGGTTTAGAGTCCTAGAAACGCGTTGTTAGATGTTTCATAAGTTCGTGAAACTTGTACAAAGCTCATTGAGGAACTTATAAGCACTCATGTTGCATGAAACTTGGTTTAGAGTCCTAGAAACGCGTTGTTAGATGTTTCAAACGTTCTTCAAACTTGTATAAAGCTCATTGAGGAACTTATAAGCTCTCATGTTGCATGAAACTTGGTTTAGAGTCCTAGAAACGAGTTGTTAGATGTTTCATATGTTCGTCAAACTTATACAAAGCTCATTGAGATACTTATAAGCACTCATGTTGCATGAAACTTGGTTTAGAATCCTAGAAATACGTTGTTAGATGTTTCATAAGTTCGTCAATCTTGTACAAAGCTCTTTGAGACACTTATAAACACTCATGTTGCATGAAACTTGGTTTAGAGTCCTGGAAACGCGTTGTTAGATGTTTCATACATTCGTCAAACTTCTACAAAGCTCATTGAGGAACTTATAAGCTCTCATGTTGCATGAAACTTGGTTTAGAGTCCTAGAAACGATTTGTTAGATGTTTCATACATTCGTCAAACTTGTACAAAGCTCATTGAGGAACTTATAAGCTCTCATGTTGCATGAAACTTGGTTTAGAGTCCTAGAAACGCGTTGTTAGATGTTTCATAAGTTCGTGAAACTTGTACAAAGCTCATTGACGAACTTATAAGCTCTCATGTTGCATGAAACTTGGGTTAGAGTCCTAGAAACCGCGTTGTTAGATGATTCATACGTACGTCAAACTTGTACAAAGCTCATTGAGGAACTTATAAGCACTTATGTTGCATGAAACTTGGTTTAGAGTCCTAGAAACGCGTTGTTAGATGTTTCATACGTTCGTCAAACTTGTACAAAGCTCATTGAGGAACTTATAAGCTCTCATGTTGCATGAAACTTGGTTTAGAGTCCTAGAAACGATTTGTTAGATGTTTCATACGTTCGTTAAACTTGTACAAAGCTCATTGAGAAACTTATAAGCACTCATGTTGCATGAAACTTGGTTTAGAGTCCTAGAAACACGTTGTTAGATGTTTCATACGTTCGTCAAACTTGTACAAAGCTCATTGAGGAACTTATAAGCTCTCATGTTGCATGAAACTTGGTTTAGAGTCCTAGAAACGCGTTGTTAGATGTTTCATAAGTTCGTGAAACTTGTAGAAAGCTCATTGAGGAACTTATAACAACTCATGTTGCATGAAACTTGGTTTAGAATCCTAGAAACGCGTTGTTAGATGTTTCATACGTTCGTCAATCTTGTACAAAGCTCATTGAGGAACTTATAAGCTCTCATGTTGCATGAAACTTGGTTTAGAGTCCTAGAAACGCGTTGTTAGATGTTTCATAAGTTCGTGAAACTTGTACAAAGCTCATTGAGGAACTTATAAGCACTCATGTTGCATGAAACTTGGTTTAGAGTCCTAGAAACGCGTTGTTAGATGTTTCATAAGTTCGTGAAACTTATTCAAAGCTCATTGAGATACTTATAAGCACTCATGTTGCATGAAACTTGGTTTAGAGTCCTAGAAACGCGTTGTTAGATGTTTCATACGTACGTTAAACTTGTACAAACCTCATTGAGGAACTTATAAGAACTTATGTTGCATGTAACTTGGTTTAGAGTCCTAGAAACGCGTTGTTAGATGTTTCATCAGTTCGTGAAACTTGTACAAAGCTCATTGAGGAACTTATAAGCACTCATGTTGCATGAAACTTGGTTTAGAGTCCTAGAAACGCGTTGTTAGATGTTTCATAAGTTCGTGAAACTTGTACAAAGCTCATTGAAGAACTTATAAGCACTCATGTTGCATGAAACTTGGTTTAGAGTCCTAGAAACGCGTTGTTAGATGTTTCATAAGTTCGTCAAACTTGTATAAAGCTCATTGAGGAACTTATAAGCTCTCATGTTGCATTAAACTTGGTTTAGAGTCCTAGAAACACGTTGCTAGATGTTTCATACGTTTGTCAAACTTGTACAAAGCTCATTGAGGAACTTATAAGCTCTAATGTTGCATGAAACTTGGTTTAGAGTCCTAGAAACTCGTTGTTAGATGTTTCATAAGTTCGTGAAACTTGTACAAAGCTCATTGAGGAACTTATAACCACTCATGTTGCATGAAACTTGGTTTAGAGTCCTAGAAACGCGTTGTTAGATGTTTCATAAGTTCGTCAAACTTGTACAAAGCTCATTGAGGAACTTATAAGCACTCATGTTGCATGAAACTTGGTTTAGAGTCCTAGAAACGCGTTGTTAGATGTTTCATAAGTTCGTGAAACTTATACAAAGCTCTTTGAGATACTTATAAGCACTCATGTTGCATGAAACTTGGTTTAGAGTCCTAGAAACGCGTTGTTAGATGTTTCATACGTTCGTCAAACTTGTAAAAAGCTCATTGAGGAACTTATAAGAACTCATGTTGCATGTAACTTGGTTTAGAGTCCTAGAACCGCGTTGTTAGATGTTTCATAAGTTCATGAAACTTGTACAAAACTCATTGAGGAACTTATAAGCACTCATGTTGCATGAAACTTGGTTTAGAGTCCTAGAAACGCGTTATTAGATGTTTCATAATTTTGTCAAACTTGTACAAAGCTCATTGAGGAACTTATAAGCTCTCATGTTGCATGAAACTTGGTTTAGAGTCCTATAAACGTGTTGTTAGATGTTTTATAAGTTCGTGAAACTTGTACAAAGCTCATTGAGGAACTTATAAGCACTCATGTTGCATGAAAATTGGTTTAGAGTCCTAGAAACGCGTTGTTAGATGTTTCATACGTTCGTCAAACTTGTACAAAGCTCATTGAGGAACTTATAAGCTCTCATGTTGCATGAAACTTGGTTTATAGTCCTAGAAACGCGTTGTTAGATATTTCATAAGTTCCTGAAACTTGTACAAAGCTCATTGAGGAATTTATAAGCATTCATGTTCCATGAAACTTGGTTTAGAGTCCTAGAAACGCGTTGTTAGATGTTTCATACGTTCGTCAAACTTGGACAAAGCTCAATGAGGAACTTATAAGCACTCATGTTACATGAAACTTGGTTTAGAGTCCTAGAAACACGTTGTTAGATGTTTCATACGTTCGTCAAACTTATACAAAGCTCATTGAGGAACTTATAAGCTCTCATGTTGCATGAAACTTGGTTTAGAGTCCTAGAAGCGCGTTGTTAGATGTTTCATAAGTTCGTGAAACTTGTACAAAGCTCATTGAGGAACTTATAAGAACTCATGTTGCATGTAACTTGGTTTAGAGTCCTAGAAACGCGTTGTTAGATGTTTCATAACTTCGTGAAACTTGTACAAAGCTCATTGAGGAACTTATAAGCACTCATGTTGCATGAAACTTGGTTTAGAGTCCTAGAAACGCGTTGTTAGATGTTTCAAACGTTCTTCAAACTTGTATAAAGCTCATTGAGGAACTTATAAGCTCTCATGTTGCATGAAACTTGGTTTAGAGTCCTAGAAACGAGTTGTTAGATGTTTCATATGTTCGTCAAACTTATACAAAGCTCATTGAGATACTTATAAGCACTCATGTTGCATGAAACTTGGTTTAGAATCCTAGAAATACGTTGTTAGATGTTTCATAAGTTCGTCAATCTTGTACAAAGCTCTTTGAGACACTTATAAACACTCATGTTGCATGAAACTTGGTTTAGAGTCCTGGAAACGCGTTGTTAGATGTTTCATACATTCGTCAAACTTCTACAAAGCTCATTGAGGAACTTATAAGCTCTCATGTTGCATGAAACTTGGTTTAGAGTCCTAGAAACGATTTGTTAGATGTTTCATACATTCGTCAAACTTGTACAAAGCTCATTGAGGAACTTATAAGCTCTCATGTTGCATTAAACTTGGTTTAGAGTCCTAGAAACGCGTTGTTAGATGTTTCATAAGTTCGTGAAACTTGTACAAAGCTCATTGACGAACTTATAAGCTCTCATGTTGCATGAAACTTGGGTTAGAGTCCTAGAAACGCGTTGTTAGATGATTCATACGTACGTCAAACTTGTACAAAGCTCATTGAGGAACTTATAAGCACTTATGTTGCATGAAACTTGGTTTAGAGTCCTAGAAACGCGTTGTTAGATGTTTCATACGTTCGTCAAACTTGTACAAAGCTCATTGAGGAACTTATAAGCTCTCATGTTGCATGAAACTTGGTTTAGAGTCCTAGAAACGATTTGTTAGATGTTTCATACGTTCGTTAAACTTGTACAAAGCTCATTGAGGAACTTATAAGCACTCATGTTGCATGAAACTTGGTTTAGAGTCCTAGAAACACGTTGTTAGATGTTTCATACGTTCGTCAAACTTGTACAAAGCTCATTGAGGAACTTATAAGCTCTCATGTTGCATGAAACTTGGTTTAGAGTCCTAGAAACGCGTTGTTAGATGTTTCATAAGTTCGTGAAACTTGTAGAAAGCTCATTGAGGAACTTATAACAACTCATGTTGCATGAAACTTGGTTTAGAATCCTAGAAACGCGTTGTTAGATGTTTCATACGTTCGTCAATCTTGTACAAAGCTCATTGAGGAACTTATAAGCTCTCATGTTGCATGAAACTTGGTTTAGAGTCCTAGAAACGCGTTGTTAGATGTTTCATAAGTTCGTGAAACTTGTACAAAGCTCATTGAGGAACTTATAAGCACTCATGTTGCATGAAACTTGGTTTAGAGTCCTAGAAACGCGTTGTTAGATGTTTCATAAGTTCGTGAAACTTATTCAAAGCTCATTGAGATACTTATAAGCACTCATGTTGCATGAAACTTGGTTTAGAGTCCTAGAAACGCGTTGTTAGATGTTTCATACGTACGTTAAACTTGTACAAAGCTCATTGAGGAACTTATAAGAACTTATGTTGCATGTAACTTGGTTTAGAATCCTAGAAACGCGTTGTTAGATGTTTCATAAGTTCGTGAAACTTGTACAAAGCTCATTGAGGAACTTATAAGCACTCATGTTGCATGAAACTTGGTTTAGAGTCCTAGAAACGCGTTGTTAGATGTTTCATAAGTTCGTGAAACTTGTACAAAGCTCATTGAAGAACTTATAAGCACTCATGTTGCATGAAACTTGGTTTAGAGTCCTAGAAACGCGTTGTTAGATGTTTCATAAGTTCGTCAAACTTGTATAAAGCTCATTGAGGAACTTATAAGCTCTCATGTTGCATTAAACTTGGTTTAGAGTCCTAGAAACACGTTGCTAGATGTTTCATACGTTTGTCAAACTTGTACAAAGCTCATTGAGGAACTTATAAGCTCTAATGTTGCATGAAACTTGGTTTAGAGTCCTAGAAACTCGTTGTTAGATGTTTCATAAGTTCGTGAAACTTGTACAAAGCTCATTGAGGAACTTATAACCACTCATGTTGCATGAAACTTGGTTTAGAGTCCTAGAAACGCGTTGTTAGATGTTTCATAAGTTCGTCAAACTTGTACAAAGCTCATTGAGGAACTTATAAGCACTCATGTTGCATGAAACTTGGTTTAGAGTCCTAGAAACGCGTTGTTAGATGTTTCATAAGTTCGTGAAACTTATACAAAGCTCATTGAGATACTTATAAGCACTCATGTTGCATGAAACTTGGTTTAGAGTCCTAGAAACGCGTTGTTAGATGTTTCATACGTTCGTCAAACTTGTAAAAAGCTCATTGAGGAACTTATAAGAACTCATGTTGCATGTAACTTGGTTTAGAGTCCTAGAACCGCGTTGTTAGATGTTTCATAAGTTCATGAAACTTGTACAAAGCTCATTGAGGAACTTATAAGCACTCATGTTGCATGAAACTTGGTTTAGAGTCCTAGAAACGCGTTATTAGATGTTTCATAATTTTGTCAAACTTGTACAAAGCTCATTGAGGAACTTATAAGCTCTCATGTTGCATGAAACTTGGTTTAGAGTCCTATAAACGCGTTGTTAGATGTTTTATAAGTTCGTGAAACTTGTACAAAGCTCATTGAGGAACTTATAAGCACTCATGTTGCATGAAAATTGGTTTAGAGTCCTAGAAACGCGTTGTTAGATGTTTCATACGTTCGTCAAACTTGTACAATGCTCATTGAGGAACTTATAAGCTCTCATGTTGCATGTAACTTGGTTTAGAGTTCTAGAAACGCATTGTTAGATGTTTCATAAGTTCGTCAAACTTGTATAAAGCTCATTGAGGAACTTATAAGCTCTCATGTTGCATTAAACTTGGTTTAGAGTCCTAGAAACACGTTGCTAGATGTTTCATACGTTCGTCAAACTTGTACAAAGCCCATTGAGGAACTTATAAGCACTCATCTTGCATGAAACTTGATTTAGAGTTTTAGAAACGCGTTGTTAGATGTTTCATACGTTTGTCAAACTTGTACAAAGCTCATTGAGGAACTTATAGGCACTCATCTTGCATGAAACTTGGTTTAGAGTCCTAGAAACGCGTTGTTAGATGTTTCATACATTCGTCAAACTTGTACAAAGCTCATTGAGGAACTTATAAGCTCTCATGTTGCATGAAACTTGGTTTAGAGTCTTAGAAACGGGTTGTTAGATGTTTCATAAGTTCGTGAAACTTCTACAAAGCTCATTGAGGAACTTATAAGCACTTTTGTTGCATGAAACTTGGTTTAGAGTCCTAGAAACGCGTTGTTAGATGTTTCATACGTTCGTCAAACTTGTACAAAGCTCATTGAGGAACTTATATGCTCTCATGTTGCATGAAACTTGGTTTATAGTCCTAGAAACGCGTTGTTAGATATTTCATAAGTTCCTGAAACTTGTACAAAGCTCATTGAGGAACTTATAAGCACTCATGTTGCATGAAACTTGGTTTAAAGTTTTAGAAACGCGTTGTTAGATGTTTCATACGTTTGTCAAACTTTTACAAAGCTCATTGAGGAACTTATAGGCACTCATCTTGCATGAAACTTGGTTTAGAGTCCTAGAAACGCGTTGTTAGATGTTTCATAATTTTGTGAAACTTGTACAAAGCTCATTGAGGAACTTATAAGCACTCATGTTTCATGAAACTTTGTTTAGATACCTAGAAACGCGTTGTTAGATGTTTCATACATTCGTCAAACTTGTACAAAGCTCATTGAGGAACTTATAAGCTCTCATGTTGCATGAAACTTGGTTTAGAGTCCTAGAAACGCGTTGTTAGATGTTTCATAAATTCGTGAAACTTCTACAAAGCTCATTGAGGAACTTATAAGCACTCATGTTGCATGAAACTTGGTTTAGAGTCCTAGAAACGCGTTGTTAGATGTTTCATACGTTCGTCAAACTTGTACAAAGCTCATTGAGGAACTTATAAGCTCTCATGTTGCATGAAACTTGGTTTATAGTCCTAGAAACGCGTTGTTAGATATTTCATAAGTTCTGAAACTTGTACAAAGCTCATTGAGGAACTTATAAGCACTCATGTTGCATGAAACTTGGTTTAGAGTCCTAGAAACGCGTTGTTAGATGTTTCATACGTTCGTTAAACTTGTACAAAGCTCATTGAGGACCTTATAAGCACTCATCTTGTATGAAACTTGGTTTAGAGTTTTAGAAATGCGTTGTTAGATGTTTCATACGTTTGTCAAACTTGTACAAAGCTCATTGAGGAACTTATAGGCACTCATCTTGCATGAAACTTGGTTTAGAGTCCTAGAAACGCGTTGTTAGATGTTTCATAATTTTGTGAAACTTGTACAAAGCTCATTGAGGAACTTATAAGCACTCATGTTGCATGAAACTTGGTTTAGAGTCCTAGAAACGCGTTGTTAGATGTTTCATACGTTCGTCAAACTTGTACAAAGCTCATTGAGGAACTTATAAGCTCTCATGTTGCATGAAACTTGGTTTAGAGTCCTAGAAACTATTTGTTAGATGTTTCATATGTTCGTCAAACTTGTACAAAGCTCATTGAGGAACTTATAAGCACTCATCTTGCATGAAACTTGGTTTAGAGTTTTAGAAACGCGTTGTTAGATGTTTCATACGTTTGTCAAACTTTTACAAAGCTCATTGAGGAACTTATAGGCACTCATCTTGCATGAAACTTGGTTTAGAGTCCTAGAAACGCGTTGTTAGATGTTTCATAATTTTGTGAAACTTGTACAAAGCTCATTGAGGAACTTATAAGCACTCATGTTTCATGAAACTTTGTTTAGATACCTAGAAACGCGTTGTTAGATGTTTCATACATTCGTCAAACTTGTACAAAGCTCATTGAGGAACTTATAAGCTCTCATGTTGCATGAAACTTGGTTTAGAGTCCTAGAAACGCGTTGTTAGATGTTTCATAAATTCGTGAAACTTCTACAAAGCTCATTGAGGAACTTATAAGCACTCATGTTGCATGAAACTTGGTTTAGAGTCCTAGAAACGCGTTGTTAGATGTTTCATACGTTCGTCAAACTTGTACAAAGCTCATTGAGGAACTTATAAGCTCTCATGTTGCATGAAACTTGGTTTATAGTCCTAGAAACGCGTTGTTAGATATTTCATAAGTTCCTGAAACTTGTACAAAGCTCATTGAGGAACTTATAAGCACTCATGTTGCATGAAACTTGGTTTAG
Source organism: Cochlearia excelsa (assembly GCA_963556525.1). Taxonomy (NCBI): domain Eukaryota; kingdom Viridiplantae; phylum Streptophyta; class Magnoliopsida; order Brassicales; family Brassicaceae; genus Cochlearia; species Cochlearia excelsa. The sequence continues at coordinate 19,685,664 of OY748328.1, forward strand.
AGTCCTAGAAACGCGTTGTTAGATGTTTCATACGTTCGTTAAACTTGTACAAAGCTCATTGAGGACCTTATAAGCACTCATCTTGCATGAAACTTGGTTTAGAGTTTTAGAAATGCGTTGTTAGATGTTTCATACGTTTGTCAAACTTGTACAAAGCTCATTGAGGAACTTATAGGCACTCATCTTGCATGAAACTTGGTTTAGAGTCCAAGAAACGCGTTGTTAGATGTTTCATAATTTTGTGAAACTTGTACAAAGCTCATTGAGGAACTTATAAGCACTCATGTTGCATGAAACTTGGTTTAGAGTCCTAGAAACGCGTTGTTAGATGTTTCATACGTTCGTCAAACTTGTACAAAGCTCATTGAGGAACTTATAAGCTCTCATGTTGCATGAAACTTGGTTTAGAGTCCTAGAAACGCGTTGTTAGATGTTTCATACGTTCGTCAAACTTGTACAAAGCTCATTGAGGAACTTATAAGCTCTCATGTTGCATGAAACTTGGTTTAGAGTCCTAGAAACGCGTTGTTAGATGTTTCATACGTTCGTTAAACTTGTACAAAGCTCATTGAGGACCTTATAAGCACTCATCTTGCATGAAACTTGGTTTAGAGTTTTAGAAATGCGTTGTTAGATGTTTCATACGTTTGTCAAACTTGTACAAAGCTCATTGAGGAACTTATAGGCACTCATCTTGCATGAAACTTGGTTTAGAGTCCTAGAAACGCGTTGTTAGATGTTTCATAATTTTGTGAAACTTGTACAAAGCTCATTGAGGAACTTATAAGCACTCATGTTGCATGAAACTTGGTTTAGAGTCCTAGAAACGCGTTGTTAGATGTTTCATACGTTCGTCAAACTTGTACAAAGCTCATTGAGGAACTTATAAGCTCTCATGTTGCATGAAACTTGGTTTAGAGTCCTAGAAACGCGTTGTTAGATGTTTCATACGTTCGTCAAACTTGTACAAAGCTCATTGAGGAACTTATAAGCTCTCATGTTGCATGAAACTTGGTTTAGAGTCCTAGAAACGCTTTGTTAGATGTTTCATAAGTTCGTGAAACTTCTACAAAGCTCATTGAGGAACTTATAAGCACTCATGTTGCATGAAACTTGGTTTAGAGTCCTAGAAACGCGTTGTTAGATGTTTCATACGTTCGTCAAACTTGTACAAAGCTCATTGAGGAACTTATAAGCTCTCATGTTGCATGAAACTTGGTTTATAGTCCTAGAAACGCGTTGTTAGATATTTCATAAGTTCCTGAAACTTGTACAAAGCTCATTGAGGAACTTATAAGCACTCATGTTGCATGAAACTTGGTTTAGAGTCCTAGAAACGCGTTGTTAGATGTTTCATACGTTCGTTAAACTTATACAAACCTCATTGAGATACTTATAAGCACTCATGTTGCATGAAACTTGGTTTAGAGTCCTAGAAACGCGTTGTTAGATGTTTCATACGTTCGTCAAACTTGTACAAAGCTCATTGAGGAATTTATAAGAACTCATGTTGCATGTAAATTGGTTTAGAGTCCTAGAAACGCGTTGTTAGATGTTTTATAAGTTCGTCAAACTTGTATAAAGCTCATTGAGGAACTTATAAAGCTCTCATGTTGCATTAAACTTGGTTTAGAGTACTAGAAACACGTTGCTAGATGTTTCATACGTTCGTCAATCTTGTACAAAGCTCATTGAGGAACTTATAAGCTCTCATGTTGCATGAAACTTGATTAAGAGTCCTAGAAACGCGTTGTTAGATGTTTCATAAGTTCGTGAAACTTGTACAAAGCTCATTGAGGAACTTATAAGCACTCATGTTGCATGAAACTTGGTTTAGAGTCCTAGAAACGCGTTGTTAGATGTTTCATAAGTTCGTGAAACTTATTCAAAGCTCATTGAGATACTTATAAGCACTCATGTTGCATGAAACTTGGTTTAGAGTCCTAGAAACGCGTTGTTAGATGTTTCATACGTACGTTAAACTTGTACAAAGCTCATTGAGGAACTTATAAGAACTTATGTTGCATGTAACTTGGTTTAGAGTCCTAGAAACGCGTTGTTAGATGTTTCATAAGTTCGTGAAACTTGTACAAAGCTCATTGAGGAACTTATAAGCACTCATGTTGCATGAAACTTGGTTTAGAGTCCTAGAAACGCGTTGTTAGATTGTTTCATAAGTTCGTGAAACTTGTTTCATAAAGCTCATCGTGAAACTTGTAAGCACTCAAGCTTGCATGAAACTTGGTTTTGAGTCCTAGAACGCGTTGTTAGATGTTTCATAAGTTCGTCAAACTTGTATAAAGCTCATTGAGGAACTTGGTTTTGAGTCCTAGAAACGCGTTGTTAGATGTTTCATAAGTTCGTGAAACTTGTAAAAAGCTCATTGAGGAACTTATAACCACTCATGTTGCATGAAACTTGGTTTAGAGTCCTAGAAACGCGTTGTTAGATGTTTCATAAGTTCGTCAAACTTGTACAAAGCTCATTGAGGAACTTATAAGCACTCATGTTGCATGAAACTTGGTTTAGAGTCCTAGAAACGCGTTGTTAGATGTTTCATAAGTTCGTGAAACTTATACAAAGCTCATTGAGATACTTATAAGCACTCATGTTGCATGAAACTTGGTTTAGAGTCCTAGAAACGCGTTGTTAGATGTTTCATACGTTCGTCAAACTTGTAAAAAGCTCATTGAGGAACTTATAAGAACTCATGTTGCATGTCACTTGGTTTAGAGTCCTAGAACCGCGTTGTTAGATGTTTCATAAGTTCGTGAAACTTGTACAAAGCTCATTGAGGAACTTATAAGCACTCATGTTGCATGAAACTTGGTTTAGAGTCCTAGAAACGCGTTGTTAGATGTTTCATAATTTTGTGAAACTTGTACAAAGCTCATTGAGGAACTTATAAGCTCTCATGTTGCATGAAACTTGGTTTAGAGTCCTATAAACGCGTTGTTAGATGTTTTATAAGTTCGTGAAACTTGTACAAAGCTCATTGAGGAACTTATAAGCACTCATGTTGCATGAAAATTGGTTTAGAGTCCTAGAAACGCGTTGTTAGATGTTTCATACGTTCGTCAAACTTGTACAATGCTCATTGAGGAACTTATAAGCTCTCATGTTGCATGTAACTTGGTTTAGAGTTCTAGAAACGCATTGTTAGATGTTTCATAAGTTCGTCAAACTTGTATAAAGCTCATTGAGGAACTTATAAGCTCTCATGGTGCATTAAACTTGGTTTAGAGTCCTTGAAACACGTTGCTAGATGTTTCATACGTTCGTCAAACTTGTACAAAGCCCATTGAGGAACTTATAAGCACTCATCTTGCATGAAACTTGGTTTAGAGTTTTAGAAACGCGCTGTTAGATGTTTCATACGTTTGTCAAACTTGTACAAAGCTCATTGAGGAACTTATAGGCACTCATCTTGCATGAAACTTGGTTTAGAGTCCTAGAAACGCGTTGTTAGATGTTTCATACATTCGTCAAACTTGTACAAAGCTCATTGAGGAACTTATAAGCTCTCATGTTGCATGAAACTTGGTTTAGAGTCTTAGAAACGCGTTGTTAGATGTTTCATAAGTTCGTGAAACTTCTACAAAGCTCATTGAGGAACTTATAAGCACTTTTGTTGCATGAAACTTGGTTTAGAGTCCTAGAAACGCGTTGTTAGATGTTTCATACGTTCGTCAAACTTGTACAAAGCTCATTGAGGAACTTATATGCTCTCATGTTGCATGGAACTTGGTTTATAGTCCTAGAAACGCGTTGTTAGATATTTCATAAGTTCCTGAAACTTGTACAAAGCTCATTGAGGAACTTATAAGCACTCATGTTGCATGAAACTTGGTTTAGAGTCCTAGAAACGCGTTGTTAGATGTTTCATACGTTCGTCAAACTTGTACAAAGCTCATTGAGGAACTTATAAGCTCTCATGTTGCATGAAACATTGTTTGGAGTCCTAGAAGTGCGTTGTTAGATGTTTCATAAGTTCGTGAAACTTGTACAAAGCTCATTGAGGAACTTATAAGCACTCATGTTGCATGAAACTTGGTTTAGAGTCCTAGAAACGCGTTGTTAGATGTTTCATACGTTCGTCAAACTTGTACAAAGCTCATTGAGGAACTTATAAGCTCTCATGTTGCATGAAACTTGGTTTAGAGTCCTAGAAACGATTTGTTAGATGTTTCATATGTTCGTCAAACTTGTACAAAGCTCATTGAGGAACTTATAAGCACTCATCTTGCATGAAACTTGGTTTAGAGTTTTAGAAACGCGTTGTTAGATGTTTCATACGTTTGTCAAACTTTTACAAAGATCATTGAGGAACTTATAGGCACTCATCTTGCATGAAACTTGGTTTAGAGTCCTAGAAACGCGTTGTTAGATGTTTCATAATTTTGTGAAACTTGTACAAAGCTCATTGAGGAACTTATAAGCACTCATATTTCATGAAACTTTGTTTAGATACCTAGAAACGCGTTGTTAGATGTTTCATACATTCGTCAAACTTGTACAAAGCTCATTGAGGAACTTATAAGCTCTCATGTTGCATGAAACTTGGTTTAGAGTCCTAGAAACGCGTTGTTAGATGTTTCATAAATTCGTGAAACTTCTACAAAGCTCATTGAGGAACTTATAAGCACTCATGTTGCATGAAACTTGGTTTAGAGTCCTAGAAACGCGTTGTTAGATGTTTCATACGTTCGTCAAACTTGTACAAAGCTCATTGAGGAACTTATAAGCTCTCATGTTGCATGAAACTTGGTTTATAGTCCTAGAAACGCGTTGTTAGATATTTCATAAGTTCCTGAAACTTGTACAAAGCTCATTGAGGAACTTATAAGCACTCATGTTGCATGAAACTTGGTTTAGAGTCCTAGAAACGCGTTGTTAGATGTTTCATACGTTCGTTAAACTTGTACAAAGCTCATTGAGGACCTTATAAGCACTCATCTTGCATGAAACTTGGTTTAGAGTTTTAGAAATGCGTTGTTAGATATTTCATACGTTTGTCAAACTTGTACAAAGCTCATTGAGGAACTTATAGGCACTCATCTTGCATGAAACTTGGTTTAGAGTCCTAGAAACGCGTTGTTAGATGTTTCATAATTTTGTGAAACTTTTACAAAGCTCATTGAGGAACTTATAAGCACTCATGTTGCATGAAACTTGGTTTAGAGTCCTAGAAACGCGTTGTTAGATGTTTCATACGTTCGTCAAACTTGTACAAAGCTCATTGAGGAACTTATAAGCTCTCATGTTGCATGAAACTTGGTTTAGAGTCCTAGAAACGCGTTGTTAGATGTTTAATACGTTCGTCAAACTTGTACAAAGCTCATTGAGGAACTTATAAGCTCTCATGTTGCATGAAACTTGGTTTAGAGTCCTAGAAACGCGTTGTTAGATGTTTCATAAGTTCGTGAAACTTCTACAAAGCTCATTGAGGAACTTATAAGCACGCATGTTGCATGAAACTTGGTTTAGAGTCCTAGAAACGCGTTGTTAGATGTTTCATACGTTCGTCAAACTTGTACAAAGCTCATTGAGGAACTTATAAGCTCTCATGTTGCATGAAACTTGGTTTATAGTCCTAGAAACGCGTTGTTAGATATTTCATAAGTTCCTGAAACTTGTACAAAGCTCATTGAGGAACTTATAAGCACTCATGTTGCATGAAACTTGGTTTAGAGTCCTAGAAACGCGTTGTTAGATGTTTCATACGTTCGTTAAACTTGTACAAAGCTCATTGAGGACCTTATAAGCACTCATGTTGCATGAAACTTGGTTTAGAGTCCTAGAAACGCGTTGTTAGATGTTTCATACGTTCGTCAAACTTGTACAAAGCTCATTGAGGAACTTATAAGCTCTCATGTTGCATGAAACTTGGTTTATAGTCCTAGAAACGCGTTGTTAGATATTTCATAAGTTCCTGAAACTTGTACAAAGCTCATTGAGGAACTTATAAGCACTCATGTTGCATGAAACATGGTTTAGAGTCCTAGAAACGCGTTGTTAGATGTTTCATACGTTCGTCAAACTTGTACAAAGCTCATTGAGGAACTTATAAGCTCTGCATGAAACTTGGTTTAGAGTCCTAGAAACGATTTGTTAGATGTTTCATACGTTCGTGAAAGTTGTACAAAGCTCATTGAGGAACTTATAAGCTCTCATGTTGCATGAAACTTGGTTTAGAGTCCTAGAAACGCGTTGTTAGATGTTTCATAAGTTCGTGGAACTTGTACAAAGCTCATTGAGGAACTTATAAGCACTCATGTTGCATGAAACTTGGTTTAGAGTCCTAGAAACGCGTTTTTAGATGTTTGATAAGTTCGTGAAACTTGTACAAAGCTCATTGAGGAACTTATAAGCACTCATGTTGCATGAAACTTGGTTTAGAGTCCTAGAAACGCGTTGTTAGATGTTTCATACGTTCGTCAAACTTGTACAAAGCTCATTGAGGAACTTATAAGCTCTCATGTTGCATGAAACTTGGTTTAGAGTCCTAGAAACGATTTGTTAGATGTTTCATACATTCGTCAAACTTGTACAAAGCTCATTGAGGAACTTATAAGCTCTCATGTTGCATGAAACTTGGTTTAGAGTCCTAGAAACGCGTTGTTAGATGTTTCATAAGTTCGTGAAACTTGTACAAAGTCCATTGAGGAACTTATAAGCACTCATGTTGCATGAAACTTGGTTTAGAGTCCTAGAAACCGTTGTTAGATGTTTCATACGTTCGTCAATCTTGTACAAAGCTCATTGAGGAACTTATAAGCACTCATGTTTCATGAAACTTGGTTTAGAGTCCTAGAAACGCGTTGTTAGATGTTTCATACGTTCGTCAAACTTGTACAAAGCTCATTGAGGAACTTATAAGCTCTCATGTTGCATGAAACCTGGTTTAGAGTCCTAGAAACGCGTTGTTAGATGTTTCATACGTTCGTCAAACTTGTACAAAGCTCATTGAGGAACTTATAAGCACTCATGTTGCATGAAACTTGGTTTAGAGTCCTAGAAACGCGTTGTTAGATGTTTCATACGTTCGTCAAACTTGTACAAAGCTCATTGAGGAACTTATAAGCTCTCATGTTGCATGAAACTTGGTTTATAGTCCTAGAAACGCGTTGTTAGATATTTCATAAGTTCCTGAAACTTGTACAAAGCTCATTGAGGAACTTATAAGCTCTCATGTTGCATGAAACATGGTTTAGAGTCCTAGAAACGCGTTGTTAGATGTTTCATAAGTTCGTGAAACTTGTACAAAGCTCATGGAGGAACTTATAAGCACTCATGTTGCATGAAACTTGGTTTAGAGTCCTAGAAACGCGTTGTTAGATGTTTCATACGTCCGTCAAACTTGTACAAAGCTCATTGAGGAACTTATAAGCTCTCATGTTGCATGAAACTTGGTTTATAGTCCTAGAAACGCGTTGTTAGATATTTCATAAGTTTTTGAAACTTGTACAAAGCTCATTGAGGAACTTATAAGCACTCATGTTGCATGAAACTTGGTTTAGAGGCCTAGAAACGTGTTGTTAGATGTTTCATACGTTCATCAAACTTGTACAAAGAGGAACTTATAAGCTCTCATGTTGCATGAAGCTTGTTTTAGATTCCTAGAAACGCGTTGTTAGATGTTTCATAAGTTCGTGAAACTTATACAAAGCTCATTGAGACACATATAAACACTCATGTTGCATGAAACTTGGTTTAGAGTCCTAGAAACGCGTTGTTAGATGTTTCATACGTTCGTCAAACTTGTACAAAGCTCATTGAGGAACTTAAAAACACTCATGTTGCATGAAACTTGGGTTAGAGTCCTAGAAACGCGTTGTTAGATGTTTCATAAGTTCGTCAAACTTGTACAAAGCTCATTGAGGAACTTATAAGCACTCATGTTGCATGAAACTTGGGTTAGAGTCCTAGAAACGCGTTGTTAGATGTTTCATAAGTTCGTCAAACTTGTACAAAGCTCATTGAGGAACTTATAAGCTCTCATAAGCTCTCATGGTTTAGAGTCCTAGAAGCGCGTTGTTAGATGTTTCATAAGTTCGTGAAACTTGTACAAAGCTCATTGAGGAACTTATAAGCACTCATCTTGCATGAAACTTGGTTTAGAGTTTTAGAAACGCGTTGTTAGATGTTTCATACGTTTTTCAAACTTTTACAAAGCTCATTGAGGAACTTATAGGCACTCATCTTGCATGAAACTTGGTTTAGAGTCCTAGAAATGCGTTGTTAGATGTTTCATAATTTTGTGAAACTTGTACAAAGCTCATTGAGGAACTTATAAGCACTCATGTTGCATGAAACTTTGTTTAGATACCTAGAAACGCGTTGTTAGATGTTTCATACATTCGTCAAACTTGTACAAAGCTCATTGAGGAACTTATAAGCTCTCATGTTGCATGAAACTTGGTTTAGAGTCCTAGAAACGCGTTGTTAGATGTTTCATAAGTTCGTGAAACTTATACAAAGCTCATTGAGGAACTTATAAGCACTCATGTTGCATGAAACTTGGTTTAGAGTCCTAGAAACGCGTTGTTAGATGTTTCATACGTTCGTCAAACTTGTACAAAGCTCATTGAGGAACTTATAAGCTCTCATGTTGCATGAAACTTGGTTTATAGTCCTAGAAACGCGTTGTTAGATATTTCATAAGTTCCTGAAACTTGTACAAAGCTCATTGAGGAACTTATAAGCACTCATGTTGCATGAAACTTGGTTTAGAGTCCTAGAAACGCGTTGTTAGATGTTTCATACGTTCGTTAAACTTGTACAAAGCTCATTGAGGACCTTATAAGCACTCATCTTGCATGAAACTTGGTTTAGAGTTTTAGAAACGCGTTGTTAGATGTTTCATACGTTTGTCAAACTTGTACAAAGCTCATTGAGGAACTTATAGGCACTCATCTTGCATGAAACTTGGTTTAGAGTCCTAGAAACGCGTTGTTAGATGTTTCATAATTTTGTGAAACTTGTACAAAGCTCATTGAGGAACTTATAAGCAACGATGTTGCATGAAACTTTGTTTAGATACCTAGAAACGCGTTGTTAGATGTTTCATACATTCGTCAAACTTGTACAAAGCTCATTGAGGAACTTATAAGCTCTCATGTTGCATGAAACTTGGTTTAGAGTCCTAGAAACGCGTTGTTAGATGTTTCATAAGTTCGGGAAACTTCTACAAAGCTCATTGAGGAACTTATAAGCACTCATGTTGCATGAAACTTGGTTTAGAGTCCTAGAAACGCGTTGTTAGATGTTTCATACGTTCGTCAAACTTGTACAAAGCTCATTGAGGAACTTATAAGCTCTCATGTTGCATGAAACTTGGTTTATATTCCTAGAAACGCGTTGTTAGATATTTCATAAGTTTCTGAAACTTGTACAAAGCTCATTGAGGAACTTATAAGCACTCATGTTGCATGAAACTTGATTTAGAGGCCTAGAAACGCGTTGTTAGATGTTTCATAAGTTCGTCAAACTTGTACAAAGCTCATTGAGGAACTTATAAGCTCTCATGTTGCATGAAGCTTGTTTTAGAATCCTAGAAACGCGTTGTTAGATGTTTCATAAGTTCGTGAAACTTATACAAAGCTCATTGAGACACATATAAACACTCATGTTGCATGAAACTTGGTTTAGAGTCCTAGAAACGCGTTGTTAGATGTTTCATACGTTCGTCAAACTTGTACAAAGCTCATTGAGGAACTTATAAACACTCATGCTGCATGAAACTTGGTTTAGAGTCCTAGAAACGCGTTGTTAGATGTTTCATACGTTCGTCAAACTTGTAGAAAGCTCATTGAGGAACTTATAAGCTCTCATGTTCCATGATACTTGGTTTAGAGTCCTAGAAACGATTTGCTAGATGTTTCATACGTTCGTGAAACTTGTACAAAGTTCATTGAGGAACTTATAAGCTCTCATGTTGCATGAAACTTGGTTTAGAGTCCTAGAAACGCGTTGTTAGATGTTTCATAAGTTCGTGAAACTTGTACAAAGCTCATTGAGGAACTTATAAGCACTCATGTTGCATGAAACTTGGTTTAGAGTCCTAGAAACGCGTTGTTAGATGTTTCATAAGTTCGTGAAACTTGTACAAAGCTCATTGAGGAACTTATAAGCACTCATGTTGCATGAAACTTGGTTTAGAGTCCTAGAAACGCGTTGTTAGATGTTTCATACATTCGTCAAACTTGTACAAAGCTCATTGAGGAACTTATAAGCTCTCATGTTGCATGAAACTTGGTTTAGAGTCCTAGAAACGATTTGTTAGATGTTTCATACATTCGTCAAACTTGTACAAAGCTCATTGAGGAACTTATAAGCTCTCATGTTGCATGAAACTTGGTTTAGAGTCCTAGAAACGCGTTGTTAGTTGTTTCATACATTCGTCAAACTTGTACAAAGCTCATTGAGAAACTTATAAGCTCTCATGTTGCATGAAACTTGGTTTAGAGTCCTAGAAACGCGTTGTTAGATGTTTCATACATTCGTCAAACTTGTACAAAGCTCATTGAGGAACTTATAAGCACTCATGTTGCATGAAACTTGGTTTAGAGTCCTAGAAACGCGTTGTTAGATGTTTCATACGTTCGTCAAACTTGTACAAAGCTCATTGAGGAACTTAAAAACACTCATGTTGCATGAAACTTGGGTTAGAGTCCTAGAAACGCGTTGTTAGATGTTTCATACGTTCGTCAAACTTGTACAAAGCTCATTGAGGAACTTATAAGCTCTCATGTTGCATGAAACATGGTTTAGAGTCCTAGAAGCGCGTTGTTAGATGTTTCATAAGTTCGTGAAACTTGTACAAAGCTCATTGAGGAACTTATAAGCACTCATCTTGCATGAAACTTGGTTTAGAGTTTTAGAAACGCGTTGTTAGATGTTTCATACGTTTTTCAAACTTTTACAAAGCTCATTGAGGAACTTATAGGCACTCATCTTGCATGAAACTTGGTTTAGAGTCCTAGAAATGCGTTGTTAGATGTTTCATAATTTTGTGAAACTTGTACAAAGCTCATTGAGGAACTTATAAGCACTCATGTTGCATGAAACTTTGTTTAGATACCTAGAAACGCGTTGTTAGATGTTTCATACATTCGTCAAACTTGTACAAAGCTCATTGACGAACTTATAAGCTCTCATGTTGCATGAAACTTGGTTTAGAGTCCTAGAAACGCGTTGTTAGATGTTTCATAAGTTCGTGAAACTTCTACAAAGCTCATTGAGGAACTTATAAGCACTCATGTTGCATGAAACTTGGTTTAGAGTCCTAGAAACGCGTTGTTAGATGTTTCATACGTTCGTCAAAGTTGTACAAAGCTCATTGAGGAACTTATAAGCTCTCATGTTGCATGAAACTTGGTTTATAGTCCTAGAAACGCGTTGTTAGATATTTCATAAGTTCCCGAAACTTGTACAAAGCTCATTGAGGAACTTATAAGCACTCATGTTGCATGAAACTTGGTTTAGAGTCCTAGAAACGCGTTGTTAGATGTTTCATACGTTCGTTAAACTTGTACAAAGCTCATTGAGGACCTTATAAGCACTCATCTTGCATGAAACTTGGTTTAGAGTTTTAGAAACGCGTTGTTAGATGTTTCATACGTTTGTCAAACTTGTACAAAGCTCATTGAGGAACTTATAGGCACTCATCTTGCATGAAACTTGGTTTAGAGTCCTAGAAACGCGTTGTTAGATGTTTCATACTTTTGTGAAACTTGTACAAAGCTCATTGAGGAACTTATAAGCACTCATGTTGCATGAGACTTTACTTAGATACCTAGAAACGCGTTGTTAGATGTTTCATACATTCGTCAAACTTGTACAAAGCTCATTGAGGAACTTATAAGCTCTCATGTTGCATGAAACTTGGTTTAGAGTCCTAGAAACGCGTTGTTAGATGTTTCATAAGTTCGTGAAACTTCTACAAAGCTCATTGAGGAACTTATAAGCACTCATGTTGCATGAAACTTGGTTTAGAGTCCTAGAAACGCGTTGTTAGATGTTTCATACGTTCGTCAAACTTGTACAAAGCTCATTGAGGAACTTATAAGCTCTCATGTTGCATGAAACTTGGTTTATATTCCTAGAAACGCGTTGTTAGATATTTTATAAGTTTCTGAAACTTGTACAAAGCTCATTGAGGAACTTATAAGCACTCATGTTGCATGAAACTTGATTTAGAGGCCTAGAAACGCGTTGTTAGATGTTTCATAAGTTCGTCAAACTTGTACAAAGCTCATTGAGGAACTTATAAGCTCTCATGTTGCATGAAGCTTGTTTTAGAATCCTAGAAACGCGTTGTTAGATGTTTCATAAGTTCGTGAAACTTATACAAAGCTCATTGAGACACATATAAACACTCATGTTGCATGAAACTTGGTTTAGAGTCCTAGAAACGCGTTGTTAGATGTTTCATACATTCGTCAAACTTGTACAAAGCTCATTGAGGAACTTATAAACACTCATGTTGCATGAAACTTGGTTTAGAGTCCTAGAAACGCGTTGTTAGATGTTTCATACGTTCGTCAAACTTGTAGAAAGCTCATTGAGGAACTTATAAGCTCTCATGTTCCATGATACTTGGTTTAGAGTCCTAGAAACGATTTGCTAGATGTTTCATACGTTCGTGAAACTTGTACAAAGTTCATTGAGGAACTTATAAGCTCTCATGTTGCATGAAACTTGGTTTAGAGTCCTAGAAACGCGTTGTTAGATGTTTCATAAGTTCGTGAAACTTGTACAAAGCTCATTGAGGAACTTATAAGCACTCATGTTGCATGAAACTTGGTTTAGAGTCCTAGAAACGCGTTGTTAGATGTTTCATAAGTTCGTGAAACTTGTACAAAGCTCATTGAGGAACTTATAAGCACTCATGTTGCATGAAACTTGGTTTAGAGTCCTAGAAACGCGTTGTTAGATGTTTCATACATTCGTCAAACTTGTACAAAGCTCATTGAGGAACTTATAAGCTCTCATGTTGCATGAAACTTGGTTTAGAGTCCTAGAAACGCGTTGTTAGATGTTTCATACATTCGTGAAACTTGTACAAAGCTCATTGAGGAACTTATAAGCACTCATGTTGCATGAAACTTGGTTTAGAGTCCTAGAAACGCGTTGTTAGATGTTTCATAAGTTCGTGAAACTTGTACAAAGCTCATTGAGGAACTTATAAGCACTCATGTTGCATGAAACTTGGTTTAGAGTCCTAGAAACGCGTTGTTAGATGTTTCATACATTCGTCAAACTTGTACAAAGCTCATTGAGGAACTTATAAGCTCTCATGTTGCATGAAACTTGGTTTAGAGTCCTAGAAACGATTTGTTAGATGTTTCATACATTCGTCAAACTTGTACAAAGCTCATTGAGGAACTTATAAGCTCTCATGTTGCATGAAACTTGGTTTAGAGTCCTAGAAACGCGTTGTTAGTTGTTTCATACATTCGTCAAACTTGTACAAAGCTCATTGAGAAACTTATAAGCTCTCATGTTGCATGAAACTTGGTTTAGAGTCCTAGAAACGCGTTGTTAGATGTTTCATACATTCGTCAAACTTGTACAAAGCTCATTGAGGAACTTATAAGCACTCATGTTGCATGAAACTTGGTTTAGAGTCCTAGAAACGCGTTGTTAGATGTTTCATACGTTCGTCAAACTTGTACAAAGCTCATTGAGGAACTTAAAAACACTCATGTTGCATGAAACTTGGGTTAGAGTCCTAGAAACGCGTTGTTAGATGTTTCATACGTTCGTCAAACTTGTACAAAGCTCATTGAGGAACTTATAAGCTCTCATGTTGCATGAAACATGGTTTAGAGTCCTAGAAGCGCGTTGTTAGATGTTTCATAAGTTCGTGAAACTTGTACAAAGCTCATTGAGGAACTTATAAGCACTCATCTTGCATGAAACTTGGTTTAGAGTTTTAGAAACGCGTTGTTAGATGTTTCATACGTTTTTCAAACTTTTACAAAGCTCATTGAGGAACTTATAGGCACTCATCTTGCATGAAACTTGGTTTAGAGTCCTAGAAATGCGTTGTTAGATGTTTCATAATTTTGTGAAACTTGTACAAAGCTCATTGAGGAACTTATAAGCACTCATGTTGCATGAAACTTTGTTTAGATACCTAGAAACGCGTTGTTAGATGTTTCATACATTCGTCAAACTTGTACAAAGCTCATTGACGAACTTATAAGCTCTCATGTTGCATGAAACTTGGTTTAGAGTCCTAGAAACGCGTTGTTAGATGTTTCATAAGTTCGTGAAACTTCTACAAAGCTCATTGAGGAACTTATAAGCACTCATGTTGCATGAAACTTGGTTTAGAGTCCTAGAAACGCGTTGTTAGATGTTTCATACGTTCGTCAAAGTTGTACAAAGCTCATTGAGGAACTTATAAGCTCTCATGTTGCATGAAACTTGGTTTATAGTCCTAGAAACGCGTTGTTAGATATTTCATAAGTTCCTGAAACTTGTACAAAGCTCATTGAGGAACTTATAAGCACTCATGTTGCATGAAACTTGGTTTAGAGTCCTAGAAACGCGTTGTTAGATGTTTCATACGTTCGTTAAACTTGTACAAAGCTCATTGAGGACCTTATAAGCACTCATCTTGCATGAAACTTGGTTTAGAGTTTTAGAAACGCGTTGTTAGATGTTTCATACGTTTGTCAAACTTGTACAAAGCTCATTGAGGAACTTATAGGCACTCATCTTGCATGAAACTTGGTTTAGAGTCCTAGAAACGCGTTGTTAGATGTTTCATACTTTTGTGAAACTTGTACAAAGCTCATTGAGGAACTTATAAGCACTCATGTTGCATGAGACTTTACTTAGATACCTAGAAACGCGTTGTTAGATGTTTCATACATTCGTCAAACTTGTACAAAGCTCATTGAGGAACTTATAAGCTCTCATGTTGCATGAAACTTGGTTTAGAGTCCTAGAAACGCGTTGTTAGATGTTTCATAAGTTCGTGAAACTTCTACAAAGCTCATTGAGGAACTTATAAGCACTCATGTTGCATGAAACTTGGTTTAGAGTCCTAGAAACGCGTTGTTAGATGTTTCATACGTTCGTCAAACTTGTACAAAGCTCATTGAGGAACTTATAAGCTCTCATGTTGCATGAAACTTGGTTTATATTCCTAGAAACGCGTTGTTAGATATTTTATAAGTTTCTGAAACTTGTACAAAGCTCATTGAGGAACTTATAAGCACTCATGTTGCATGAAACTTGATTTAGAGGCCTAGAAACGCGTTGTTAGATGTTTCATAAGTTCGTCAAACTTGTACAAAGCTCATTGAGGAACTTATAAGCTCTCATGTTGCATGAAGCTTGTTTTAGAATCCTAGAAACGCGTTGTTAGATGTTTCATAAGTTCGTGAAACTTATACAAAGCTCATTGAGACACATATAAACACTCATGTTGCATGAAACTTGGTTTAGAGTCCTAGAAACGCGTTGTTAGATGTTTCATACATTCGTCAAACTTGTACAAAGCTCATTGAGGAACTTATAAACACTCATGTTGCATGAAACTTGGTTTAGAGTCCTAGAAACGCGTTGTTAGATGTTTCATACGTTCGTCAAACTTGTAGAAAGCTCATTGAGGAACTTATAAGCTCTCATGTTCCATGATACTTGGTTTAGAGTCCTAGAAACGATTTGCTAGATGTTTCATACGTTCGTGAAACTTGTACAAAGTTCATTGAGGAACTTATAAGCTCTCATGTTGCATGAAACTTGGTTTAGAGTCCTAGAAACGCGTTGTTAGATGTTTCATAAGTTCGTGAAACTTGTACAAAGCTCATTGAGGAACTTATAAGCACTCATGTTGCATGAAACTTGGTTTAGAGTCCTAGAAACGCGTTGTTAGATGTTTCATAAGTTCGTGAAACTTGTACAAAGCTCATTGAGGAACTTATAAGCACTCATGTTGCATGAAACTTGGTTTAGAGTCCTAGAAACGCGTTGTTAGATGTTTCATACATTCGTCAAACTTGTACAAAGCTCATTGAGGAACTTATAAGCTCTCATGTTGCATGAAACTTGGTTTAGAGTCCTAGAAACGATTTGTTAGATGTTTCATACATTCGTCAAACTTGTACAAAGCTCATTGAGGAACTTATAAGCTCTCATGTTGCATGAAACTTGGTTTAGAGTCCTAGAAACGCGTTGTTAGATGTTTCATACATTCGTCAAACTTGTACAAAGCTCATTGAGAAACTTATAAGCTCTCATGTTGCATGAAACTTGGTTTAGAGTCCTAGAAACGCGTTGTTAGATGTTTCATACATTCGTCAAACTTGTACAAAGCTCATTGAGGAACTTATAAGCACTCATGTTGCATGAAACTTGGTTTAGAGTCCTAGAAACGCGTTGTCAGATGTTTCATACGTTCGTCAAACTTGTACAAAGCTCATTGAGGAACTTATAAGCTCTCATGTTGCATGAAATATGGTTTAGAGTCCTAGAAGAGCGTTGTTAGATGTTTCATAAGTTCTCGAAACTTGTACAAAGCTCATTGAGGAACTTATAAGCACTCATGTTGCATGAAACTTGGTTTAGAGTTCTAGAAACGCGTTGTTAGATGTTTCATACGTTCGTCAAACTTGTACAAAGCTTATTGAGGAACTTATAAGCTCTCATGTTGCATGAAACTTGGTTTAGAGTCCTAGAAACGATTTGTTAGATGTTTCATACGTTCGTGAAACTGATACAAAGCTCATTGAGGAACTTATAAGCTCTCATGTTGCATGAAACTTGGTTTAGAGTCCTAGAAACGCGTTGTTAGATGTTTCATATGTTCGTGAAACTTGTACAAAGCTCATTGAGGAACTTATAAGCACTCATGTTGCATGAAACTTGGTTTAGAGTCCTAGAAACGCGTTGTTAGATGTTTCATAAGTTCGTGAAACTTGTGCAAAGCTCATTGAGGAACTTATAAGCACTCATGTTGCATGAAACTTGGTTTAGAGTCCTAGAAACGCGTTGTTAGATGTTTCATACATTCGTCAAACTTGTACACAGCTCATTGAGGAACTTATAAGCTCTCATGTTGCATGAAACTTGGTTTAGAGTCCTAGAAACGATTTGTTAGATGTTTCATACATTCATCAAACTTGTACATAGCTCATTGAGGAACTTATAAGCTCTCATGTTGCATGAAACTTGGTTTAGAGTCCTAGAAACGCGTTGTTAGATGTTTCATAAGTTCGTGAAACTTGTACAAATCCCATTGAGGAACTTATAAGCACTCATGTTGCATGAAACTTGGTTTAGAGTCCTAGAAACGCGTTGTTAGATATTTCATACGTTCGTCAATCTTGTACAAAGCTCATTGAGGAACTTATAAGCACTCATGTTTCATGAAACTTGGTTTAGAGTCCTAGAAACGCGTTGTTAGATGTTTCATACGTTCGTCAAACTTGTACAAAGCTCATTGAGGAACTTATAAGCTCTCATGTTGCATGAAACTTGGTTTAGAGTCCTAGAAACGCGTTGTTAGATGTTTCATACGTACGTTAAACTTGTAAAAAGCTCATTGAGGAACTTATAAGCTCTCATGTTGCATGAAACTTGGTTTAGAGTCCTAGAAACGCGTTGTTAGATGTTTCATACGTTCGTCAAACTTGTACAAAGCTCATTGAGGAACTTATAAGCTCTCATGTTGCATGAAACTTGGTTTAGAGTCCTAGAAACGCGTTGTTAGATATTCCATACGTTCGTCAAACTTGTACAAAGCTCATTGAGGAACTTATAAGCTCTCATGTTGCATGAAACTTGGTTTAGAGTCCTAGAAACGCGTTGTTAGATGTTTCATACGTTCGTCAAACTTGTACAAAGCTCATTGAGGAACTTATAAGCACTCATGTTGCATGAAACTTGGTTTAGAGTCCTAGAAACGCGTTGTTAGATGTTTCATAAGTTCGTGAAACTTGTACAAAGCTCATTGAGGAACTTATAAGCACTCATGTTGCATGAAACTTGATTTAGAGTTCTAGAAACGCGTTGTTAGATGTTTCATACGTTCGTCAAACTTGTAAAAGCTCATTGAGGAACTTATAAGCTCTCATGTTGCATGAAACTTGGTTTAGAGTCCTAGAAACGCGTTGTTAGATGTTTCATACGTTCGTCAAACTTGTACAAAGCTCATTGAGGAACTTATAAGCTCTCATGTTGCATGAAACTTGGTTTATAGTCCTAGAAACGCGTTGTTAGATATTTCATAAGTTCCTGAAACTTGTACAAAGCTCATTGAGGAACTTATAAGCACTCATGTTGCATGAAACTTGGTTTAGAGTCCTAGAAAAGCGTTGTTAGATGTTTCATACGTTCGTCAAACTTGTACAAAGCTCATTGAGGAACTTATAAGCTCTCATGTTGCATGAAACATGGTTTAGAGTCCTAGAAACGCGTTGTTAGATGTTTCATAAGTTCGTGAAACTTGTACAAAGCTCATGGAGGAACTTATAAGCACTCATGTTGCATGAAACTTGGTTTAGAGTCCTAGAAACGCGTTGTTAGATGTTTCATACGTTCGTCAAACTTGTACAAAGCTCATTGAGGAACTTATAAGCTCTCATGTTGCATGAAACTTGGTTTATAGTCCTAGAAACGCGTTGTTAGATATTTCATAAGTTTATGAAACTTGTACAAAGCACATTGAGGAACTTATAAGCACTCATGTTGCATGAAACTTGGTTTAGAGGCCTAGAAACGCGTTGTTAGATGTTTCATACGTTCCTCAAACTTGTACAAAGCTCATTGAGGAACTTATAAGCTCTCATGTTGCATGAAGCTTGTTTTAGAATCCTAGAAACGCGTTGTTAGATGTTTCATACGTTCGTCAAACTTGTACAAAGCTCATTGACGAACTTATAAACACTCATGTTGCATGAAACTTGGTTTAGAGTCCTAGAAACGCGTTGTTAGATGTTTCATACGTTCTGTTGAGACTAATGTTAACCTATCAAAGGCATTAGGTCGAAACATGATTCAACTTGTCTTACAAGGCAAGGTTTAAACAAAAGAATGATAAGGCAAGATGATAAGGAAGGAGAAACAAGAGAGATAAGCGGTAAAAGGGCTTGATAAGTAGTATGCCAAGCTGGTAAAGGAAAGTGATAAGCAGATCAGCCAAAAGATGATAAAGGAGCAACGGTCCTCTTATGGATAAGGCACGGACGGAGCCAGCTCACGCCGTACGGACCAGAGAAGACGCGTCTTTGACTCCACACGCACCAAGGCTTGACTCCACATGCTTCCTTGACCAAAGTATAAGCGGCTACAATTTTAAACCTAGATGCACCTTGTATTTCCTATTTAATCTCCCCTTATGCACATCATTGTAACCTAAGGAGGCTAGTCCTCTCTTCCTAATCTATTTTACTCTCCACATATTCTCTCTAATCTTTAAATCTTCTTTATTCTCTAAACCGAAACTCTACCTATTCTCTTCACATATTCTCTTAAACACATACATAGATTCTTCATAATCTCTTGAGAGCTTCACAATCTCTCCTCTATTCTCTACTTTCCAACACGTTCGTCAAACTTGTACAAAGCTCATTAAGTAACTTGTAAATATGTTGCTAATTACATGCCGGTTATCATGATATTTAAATCAAATTTTGTCTTTATGATGATGTAGGATCACCATCAATAAAAGACCCAAAATGATGATCAATGAGAAACCCCTAAGCATGAAAAGGTGACTAAGAAGAGTTAAAGAGAAGAGAAGTAAAGAAGTATATGAAAGAGGTCACAAAAGGTGTCCAAAGAGAGATGAGAACCTTTTCTCATTCAAGCTTGTGAAGAACAAAGCCGAGAAAGGGGAAACAAGTCTAAGACTACTCCACCTTAATCATGAGGGGGAGAAGAAAAGTGACATAACTCCATGATCAAAATAGAGAGTCTATCATTCGAAGAATCTACCATTCGGCTAATGCATCTATGAAGAGCAAGGCCATCAAAGTGGAGATTCTACCATTCGGCAAAAGTCAACATTCTACCAAGACTATCACTTGGCCTAGTGAGAACAAGGCCGAGCCAATCCATCAAAATGGCGCTCGGACATAGGCAATATCGGCGCTCGGACACCGACTCGGATGCTCGGACACCGACCCGGATGCTCGGATGCTCGACACAGGCAATCGGATGCTCGACAAAGGCGCTCGGATGCTCGGACACCGACCCGGATGCTCGGACACCGACCCGGATGCTCGGACACCGACCCGGATGCTCGGATGCTCGGACACCGACCCGGATACTCGGACATCGACACTCGGTCACTTTCGCCCGGGCATCGAACACACAACAAATTTTCAACCAACACTAGGCTCGGCCAAGTACCTAGCAAAGACAAAGCCGAGCCATCCATGTTTTAGAAAGAGGCCGACCAATCAATATGACCAAATCGGCTCTACTCATTCTCGGCCAAAGCAACTCTCAAGTGCAAAAGGCCTAATCATGCTACTCGGCTTGTGCATCTACCAAGGGCAAAGCCGAACCAAAGTCTCACCTTGTTCCAATTGCACAAAGAAGAAAGTGCAACTACAAGAAAACCAAAACCACTACGAACTAAAGGCTGTCCCTTAAACCCTTAATCTTTTCATTATGATTAGCATATTCATAGAACTAGAGTCGCATCCTATATACTTGCTTAGTTCTTTGATAAAACTAATCATTGCCCTTGTTAGAAGTTGCTAGTCTATTAAAACTTATGTGAAATCATTTGAAATTTGTTAATGAACTTAGGTTTAAATAGCAAAATTACTCATTGATTCATTAAGTTAGACTTAAGCTTCTTATGCATATCTATCTAAACATCTCATAGTATCCGTTCACTAAACTCTATGTATTTCTTGAAACTCTTGAAGGTTCAAAGGAAAGAAGAGTGAGGTGATCATTCTCGGCTACTTGGATGACAAGAAGAAAGAAAGCTACTAAGGAGAATGAAGAGAAGGAGGAGGAAGCCAAAAGTGTTCGGCCATTTCCTCTCACATTCAAGCTTGTGAAGAACAAAGCCGCGAAGAGGAAGTAAAGATTAAAGCTTGAAGAAAGCATAGAAGTAACCTCATCATCTAAAGTGTGAAGAGCATAATCAAGATGAGAAGTTCAAAGAACCCTTATGAAGAAACGGTAAAGGAAAGAGCTTGAACCGGTTTTTACTTAAGGGGGAGTGTGTTTGGCGAGCTAGAAAGAGTTCATTCGAGAAGACTTTGAAGACAAGTCAAGAATAACTCAAGGCTCATCAAAGAAGACCCCTAACCGAATTGACTTACACTCTTTTTTCTTAAATGTGGTTTTATACCAAGTGGTTTTCCCATCTAAGGTTTTAATGAGGTTTGTTAAACGGTTTTCCAATCTTAGCCATTTCATTAGGCTAAGCTTGAGGGGGAGTGTTGAGACTAATGTTAACCTATCAAAGGCATTAGGTCGAAACATGATTCAACTTGTCTTACAAGGCAAGGTTTAAACAAAAGAATGATAAGGCAAGATGATAAGGAAGGAGAAACAAGAGAGATAAGCGGTAAAAGGGCTTGATAAGTAGTATGCCAAGCTGGTAAAGGAAAGTGATAAGCAGATCAGCCAAAAGATGATAAAGGAGCAACGGTCCTCTTATGGATAAGGCGCGGACGGAGCCAGCTCACGCCGTACGGACCAGAGAAGACGCGTCTTTGACTCCACACGCACCAAGGCTTGACTCCACATGCTTCCTTGACCAAAGTATAAGCGGCTACAATTTTAAACCTAGATGCACCTTGTATTTCCTATTTAATCTCCTCTTATGCACATCGTTGTAAACTAAGGAGGCTAGTCCTCTCTTCCTAATCTATTTTACTCTCCACATATTCTCTCTAATCTTTAAATCTTCTTTATTCTCTAAACCGAAACTCTACCTATTCTCTTCACATATTCTCTTAAACACATACATAGATTCTTCATAATCTCTTGAGAGCTTCACAATCTCTCCTCTATTCTCTACTTTCCAACATGGTATCAGAGCATTTAGCTCCTCTCCTAAGCATTTCCGCAAGCTTAGCATGTTTATGGGTCAAGATCCTTGCTTCTTCACTCTTATGGGTGTAATAACTTGTTGAATCTGATACCCTTTCTTTGTTATTTACTTTTCATAAGGCAATGAACAAGAACAACCAAGATAGCTTGGTAATTGTGAGCCATAAAGGATAAAATCTTGTCCCTTTACTCTTATGAGTGTAAGCGGCTTGATAAATCCAAAGTTGTTTCTTTTATGTTTATTAACATTAAGATCTACTAGGTGAAGGAACCATGATTCGCCTTTCCTCTTATGAGTGATAAGAACATGATGAATCCATGTCCCTACTTAAGAACAATCCAAACAAGGCCGGTTCATGTAAAGCTTAGATCTTGAATCTTTGCTACATGACAAATCCGAGTTTGCTTGTGTTGTTCTTACAAGATCTTAATTAGGCCAAAAGCTAGTGATTAAGAACCATGGATTCCTTGCTCATAGGAGGTTAAGGAACCTTGATGAATCTAATAATCACTTAGCATAGGCATTTAGGCTATGAACAAGTATCCAAAGCATCAAAGCTTGGAACTTGCGAGCTAAAAGAGTAAGAGAACCATGTGATTGTCTCTTGTGAGAACAAAACATGTTGAATCCAAAACTCTATGCTTTATTTCCATACAAAGATCAAAGGTAGAGAACCGTGCTTCTTATTCTCTTATGAGATAAAGAGAACTCGTTGAATCCAAATCCTCTTTATAGAACACACTTATCAAAGACCGGTTCATGAAAAGATTTGATCTTTCAATAGATCTAGCTACATGTAAAATAGGTTTCTTAAAAGTGTAGTCTCTCTAAATAGATCTTTGTATAAGGCCAAATATTTAAAAGATGAGAACCATGGCTTCCTCACTCTTGTGAGTCTAAAGGAACCTTGATGAATCCGAGATCTCTTAAACCTTGGCATAAAACAATGACCAAGCATTCAAGAACAAAACTTGAAGCTTGAGAGTTTAAAGGTTAGTGAACCACTTGTTTGACTCATGAAGAGTATAACCTAGTGTTGAATCCAAAACCTCCTTTAGGCAAGGACCAAGTTATCAAGTTAAAATCTTGGTACTTGAGAGCTAAAAGAGAGTGATCCTTGTTCAATAAGTATTATGTGCTTATTTGACTTGTTGAATCCAAATCTCTTTCCATTATTTAAGTTTATGAGCATGTACTAGTCGGTTTTCATCTTTAAAAGTTTTGACAACGAAGAGATTTGTTGAAGTAAGACTAATAGTCTTTATAAGAGAAAGATTTAATCTTTCATCTTAAAAACTTCAATCTTTATAATCTCTAAGTCAATACATGCTCTTGTTTGAATTTCAAATTACTAAAGACAATGAAGATGGTTAAGTGGTGGTTGTGTAAGTGGAAACACAAGGGGGAGATAAAGAGATTAGTAGTTACCTTGAGTCCTAAAGATCTTTAAAAGATAATTAAGGAATCGGTTAAACTCTATACTCTTTATCCTCTTCATACCCCACTATAACATCCAAGTCTTGATTCTTGTTAAAGACCAAATCACTAATCCTTAAATGGTTAAGTTGTTTGTGTCTTGGAAAGATCTAGGATACAAGGTCCGCATAAGACTATATGTCTAAAATCAAATCACTAGTCCTTGTTTGGTAAAGTGGTTTGATTTGCTATGTCTTGAAGACTATATGCACTTAAGACCTTGGTTAATCCAAAAGATCGCATGTTTTATCAAAGGGTAAGGAACCATAGATCCGCTTGTGATTAAGCACCTAAGATCTTATGGAATCCAAAACTCTCTTAGAGGGTAGTGAAACAATAACCATTGGGTGTTTGAAAAAGCACTCATGATCTTATTGAATCCATTAAACCTCGGCTAACATATCATGTATGATATGGGGAAATGATTCATGTTCCTAACTCTTGTAAATCCAAATAGGATAAGTTAGACATGATGATCTATTGTTAAGATCATTGACCGCAATTGTGCACTTAAGTCAATGATCCGAGAGAAGTGACTTGCTATACAAGCATTCAAAAGTCACAATGATCCTCGGTTTTGTTAAGATTCATGGTCTAGTCTTTAAGCTTTAGAAGACCATGACTCTCTCTTAAAGTCTCTATGGCAAGGCGTCATAGAAAGACTCTTGTTTCTAAACCTTGATAAACTCTTGTAGGTACTAATCAATGGATAAACAACAAAGAACTCTTTCATGAGGAAAGTTATAAGCTCAATATAGACTAACCATGAGAAGGTGCTCTATGAGTAAATAACTTTCCCACATGACCATCAATTCAAGGAACTTTAAAGGGCCATTTCTAAAACTCTTTACTCTCTTATTTATATAGTTAGATATTTGCTTAAGTGATTGTTAATGCTTCATCACTTAGCTAAGAATGGTTTAGAATTTGCAAATTATGAAAAACTATAACTTGACTTGTGATAAAATGCATTCTATACTCGGGTTTAGCAAAATGTCTTAGGGAATATATTGAACTAAGTCGTAAACCCTCCTTTGCATTCTCCCTTGTTCTCGTTATTTTTGTTAAGTAACTTGTAAATATGTTGCTAATTACATGCCGGTTATCATGATATTTAAATCAAATTTTGTCTTTATGATGATGTAGGATCACCATCAATAAAAGACCCAAAATGATGATCAATGAGAAACCCCTAAGCATGAAAAGGTGACTAAGAAGAGTTAAAGAGAAGAGAAGTAAAGAAGTATATGAAAAAGGTCACAAAAGGTGTCCAAAGAGAGATGAGAACCTTTTCTCATTCAAGCTTGTGAAGAACAAAGCCGAGAAAGGGGAAACAAGTCTAAGACTACTCCACCTTAATCATGAGGGGGAGAAGAAAAGTGACATAACTCCATGATCAAAATGGAGAGTCTATCATTCGAAGAATCTACCGTTCGGCTAATGCATCTATGAAGAGCAAGGCCATCAAAGTGGAGATTCTACCATTCGGCAAAAGTCAACATTCTACCAAGACTATCACTTGGCCTAGTGAGAACAAGGCCGAGCCAATCCATCAAAATGGCGCTCGGACATAGGCAATATCGGCGCTCGGACACCGACTCGGATGCTCGGACACCGACCCGGATGCTCGGATGCTCGACACAGGCAATCGGATGCTCGACACAGGCAATCGGATGCTCGACAAAGGCGCTCGGATGCTCGGACACCGACCCGGATGCTCGGACACCGACCCGGATGCACGGATGCTCGGACACCGACACGGATACTCGGACATCGACACTCGGTCACTTTCGCCCGGGCATCGAACACACAACAAATCTTCGACCAACACTAGGCTCGGCCAAGTACCTAGCAAAGACAAAGCCGAGCCATCCATGTTTTAGAAAGAGGCCGACCAATCAATATGACCAAATCGGCTCTACTCATTCTCGGCCAAAGCAACTCTCAAGTGCAAAAGGCCTAATCATGCTACTCGGCTTGTGCATCTACCAAGGGAAAAGCCGAACCAAAGTCTCACCTTGTTCCAATTGCACAAAGAAGAAAGTGCAACTACAAGAAAACCAAAACCACTACGAACTAAAGGCTGTCCCTTAAACCCTTAATCTTTTCATTATGATTAGCATATTCATAGAACTAGAGCCGCATCCTATATACTTGCTTAGTTCTTTGATAAAACTAATCATTGCCCTTGTTAGAAGTTGCTAGTCTATTAAAACTTATGTGAAATCATTTGAAATTTGTTAATGAACTTAGGTTTAAATAGCAAAATTACTCATTGAATCATTAAGTTAGACTTAAGCTTCTTATGCATATCTATCTAAACATCTCATAGTATTCGTTCACTAAACTCTATGTATTTCTTGAAACTCTTGAAGGTTCAAAGGAAAGAAGAGTGAGGTGATCATTCTCGGCTACTTGGATGACAAGAAGAAAGAAAGCTACTAAGGAGAAATGAAGAGAAGGAGGAGGAAGCCAAAAGTGTTCGGCCATTTCCTCTCACATTCAAGCTTGTGAAGAACAAAGCCGCGAAGAGGAAGTAAAGATTAAAGCTTGAAGAAAGCATAGAAGTAACCTCATCATCTAAAGTGTGAAGAGCATAATCAAGATGAGAAGTTCAAAGAACCCTTATGAAGAAACGGTAAAGGAAAGAGCTTGAACCGGTTTTTACTTAAGGGGGAGTGTGTTTGGCGAGCTAGAAAGAGTTCATTCGAGAAGACTTTGAAGACAAGTCAAGAATAACTCAAGGCTCATCAAAGAAGACCCCTAACCGAATTGACTTACACTCTTTTTTCTTAGATGTGGTTTTATCCCAAGTGGTTTTCCCATCTAAGGTTTTAATGAGGTTTGTTAAACGGTTTTCCAATCTTAGCCATTTCATTAGGCTAAGCTTGAGGGGGAGTGTTGAGACTAATGTTAACCTATCAAAGGCATTAGGTCGAAACGTGATTAAACTTGTCTTACAAGGCAAAGTTTAAACAAAAGAATGATAAGGCAAGATGATAAGGAAGGAGAAACAAGAGAGATAAGCGGTAAAAGGGCTTGATAAGTAGTATGCCAAGCTGGTAAAGGAAAGTGATAAGCAGATCAGCCAAAAGATGATAAAGGAGCAACGGTCCTCTTATGGATAAGGCGCGGACGGAGCCAGCTCACGCCGTACGGACCAGAGAAGACGCGTCTTTGACTCCACACGCACCAAGGCTTGACTCCACATGCTTCCTTGACCAAAGTATAAGCGGCTACAATTTTAAACCTAGATGCACCTTGTATTTCCTATTTAATCTCCTCTTATGCACATCATTGTAAACTAAGGAGGCTAGTCCTCTCTTCCTAATCTATTTTACTCTCCACATATTCTCTCTAATCTTTAAATCGTCTTTATTCTCTAAACCGAAACTCTACCTATTCTCTTCACATATTCTCTTAAACACATACATAGATTCTTAATAATCTCTTGAGAGCTTCACAATCTCTCCTCTATTCTCTACTTTCCAACACGTTCGTCAAACTTGTACAAAGCTCATTGAGGAACTTATAAGAACTCATGTTGCATGTAACTTGGTTTAGAGTCCTAGAAACGCGTTGTTAGATGTTTCATAAGTTCGCGAAACTTGTACAAAGCTCATTGAGGAACTTATAAGCACTCATGTTACATGAAACTTGGTTTAGAGTCCTAGAAACGCGTTGTTAGATGTTTCATACGTTCGTCAAACTTGTACAAAGCTCATTGAGGAACTTATAAGCTCTCATGTTGCATGAAACTTGGTTTAGAGTCCTAGAAACGCGTTGTTAGATGTTTCATAAGTTCGTGAAACTTGTACAAAGCCCATTGAGGAACTTATAAGCACTCATGTTGCATGAAACTTGGTTTAGAGTCCTAGAAACGTGTTGTTAGGTGTTTCATACGTTCGTCAATCTTGTACAAAGCTCATTGAGGAACTTATAAGCACTCATGTTTCAAGAAACTTGGTTTAGAGTCCTAGAAACGCGTTGTTAGATGTTTCATACGTTCGTCAAACTTGTACAAAGCTCATTGAGGAACTTATAAGCTCTCATGTTGCATGAAACTTGGTTTAGAGTCCTAGAAACGCGTTGTTAGATGTTTCATACGTTCGTCAAACTTGTACAAAGCTCATTGAGGAACTTATAAGAACTCATGTTGCATGTAACTTGGTTTAGAGTCCTAGAAACGTGTTGTTAGATGTTTCATAAGTTCGTGAAACTTGTACAAAGCTCATTGAGGAACTTATAAGCTCTCATGTTGCATGAAACTTGGTTTAGAGTCCTAGAAACGCGTTGTTAGATGTTTCATAAGTTCGTGAAACTTGTACAAAGCCCATTGAGGAACTTATAAGCACTCATGTTGCACGAAACTTGGTTTAGAGTCCTAGAAACGCGTTGTTAGGTGTTTCATACGTTCGTCAATCTTGTACAAAGCTCATTGAGGAACTTATAAGCACTCATGTTTCATGAAACTTGGTTTAGAGTCCTAGAAACGCGTTGTTAGATGTTTCATACGTTCGTCAAACTTGTACAAAGCTCATTGAGGAACTTATAAGCTCTCATGTTGCATGAAACTTGGTTTAGAGTCCTAGAAACGCGTTGTTAGATGTTTCATACGTTCGTGAAACTTGTACAAAGCTCATGGAGGAACTTATAAGCACTCATGTTGCATGAAACATGGTTTAGAGTCCTAGAAACGCGTTGTTAGATGTTTCATACGTTCGTGAAACTTGTACAAAGCTCATGGAGGAACTTATTAGCTCTCATGTTGCATGAAACTTGGTTTATAGTCCTAGAAACACGTTGTTAGATATTTCATAAGTTTCTGAAACTTGTACAAAACTCATTGAGGAACTTATAAGCTCTCATGTTGCATGAAACTTGGTTTATAGTCCTAGAAACACGTTGTTAGATATTTCATAAGTTTCTGAAACTTGTACAAAGCTCATTGAGGAACTTATAAGCACTCATGTTGCATGAAACTTGGTTTAGAGGCCTAGAAACGCGTTGTTAGATGTTTCATACGTTCGTCAAACTTGTACAAAGCTCATTGAGGAACTTATAAGCTCTCATGTTGCATGAAGCTTGTTTTAGAATCCTAGAAACGCGTTGTTAGATGTTTCATACGTTCGTCAAACTTGTACAAAGCTCATTGAGGAACTTATAAACACTCATGTTGCATAAAACTTGGTTTAGAGTACTAGAAACGCGTTGTTAGATGTTTCATACGTTCGTCAAACTTGTACAAAGCTCATTGAGGAACTTATAAGAACTCATGTTGCATGTAACTTGGTTTAGAGTCCTAGAAACGCGTTGTTAGATGTTTCATAAGTTCGTGAAACTTGTACAAAGCTCATTAGGGAACTTATAAGCACTCATGTTACATGAAACTTGGTTTAGAGTCCTAGAAACGCGTTGTTAGATGTTTCATACGTTCGTCAAACTTGTACAAAGCTCATTGAGGAACTTATAAGCTCTCATGTTGCATGAAACTTGGTTTAGAGTCCTAGAAACGCGTTGTTAGATATTTCATAAGTTCCTGAAACTTGTACAAAGCTCATTGAAGAACTTATAAGCACTCATGTTGCATGAAACTTGGTTTAGAGTCCTAGAAACGCGTTGTTAGATGTTTCATACGTTCGTCATACTTGTACAAAGCTCATTGAGGAACTTATAAACACTCATGCTGCATGAAACTTGGTTTAGAGTCCTAGAAACGCGTTGTTAGATGTTTTATAAGTTCGTGAAACTTGTACAAAGCTCATTGAGGAACTTATAAGCACTCATGTTGCATGAAACTTGGTTTAGAGTCCTAGAAACGCGTTGTTATATGTTTTATACGTTCGTCAAACTTGTACAAAGCTCATTGAGAAACTTATAAGCTCTCATGTTGCATGAAACTTGGTTTAGAGTCCTAGAAACGATTTGTTAGATGTTTCATATGTTCGTTAAATTGTACAAAGCTCATTGAGGAACTTATAAGCACTCATCTTGCATGAAACTTGGTTAAGAGTTTTAGAAACGCGTTGTTAGATGTTTCATACGTTTGTCAAACTTGCACAAAGCTCATTGAGGAACTTATAAGCACTCATGTTGAATGAAACTTGGTTTAGAGTCCTAGAAACGCGTGGTTAGATGTTTCATAATTTTGTGAAACTTGTACAAAACTCATTGAGGAACTTATAAGAACTCATGTTGCATGAAACTTTGTTTAGATAACTAGAAACGCGTTGTTAGATGTTTCATACATTCGTCAAACTTGTACGAAGCTCATTGAGCAACTTATAAGCTCTTATGTTGCATGAAACTTGGTTTAGAGTCCTAGAAACGCGTTGTTAGATGTTTCATACGTTCGTCAAACTTGTACAAAGATCATTGAGGAACTTATAAGCTCTCATGTTGCAAGAAACTTGGTTTATAGTCCTAGAAAAGTGTTGTTAGATATTTCATAAGTTCCTGAAACTTGTACAAAGCTCATTGAGGAACTTATAAGCACTCATGTTGCATGAAACTTGGTTTAGAGTCCTAGAAAAGCGTTGTTAGATGTTTCATACGTTCGTCTAACTTGTACAAAGCTCATTGAGGAACTTATAAGCTCTCATGTTGCATGAAACATGGTTTAGAGTCCTAGAAACGCGTTGTTAGATGTTTCATAAGTTCGTGAAACTTGTACAAAGCTCATTGAGGAACTTATAAGCACTCATGTTGCATGAAACTTGGTTTAGAGTCCTAGAAACGCGTTGTTAGATGTTTCATACGTTCGTCAAACTTGTACAAAGCTCATTGAGGAACTTATAAGATCTCATGTTGCATGAAACTTGGTTTAGAGTCCTAGAAACGCGTTGTTAGATGTTTCATAAGTTCGTGAAACTTGTACAAAGCTCATTGAGGAACTTATAAGCATTCATGTTGCATGAAACTTGGTTTAGAGTCCTAGAAACGCGTTGTTAGATGTTTCATACGTTCGTCAAACTTGTACAAAGCTCATTGAGGAAATTATAAGCTCTCATGTTGCATGAAACTTGGTTTAGAGTCCTAGAAACGCGTTGTTAGATGTTTCATACGTTCGTCAAACTTGTACAAAGCTCATTGAGGAACTTATAAGCTCTCATGTTGCATGAAACTTGGTTTAGAGTCCTAGAAACGATTTGTTAGATGTTTCATACGTTCGTTAAACTTGTACAAAGCTCATTGAGGAACTTATAAGCACTCATCTTGCATGAAACTTGGTTTAGAGTTTTAGAAACGCGTTGTTAGATGTTTCATACGTTTGTCAAACTTGTACAAAGCTCATTGAGGAACTTATAAGCACTCATGTTGCATGAAACTTGGTTTAGAGTCCTAGAAACGCGTTGTTAGATGTTTCATACGTTCGTCAATCTTGTACAAAGCTCATTGAGGAACTTATAAGCACTCATGTTGCATGAAACTTGGTTTAGAGACCTAGAAACGCGTTGTTAGATGTTTCATACGTTCTTCAAACTTGTACAAAGCTCATTGAGGAACTTATAAGCTCTCATGTTGCATGAAACTTGGTTTAGAGTCCTAGAAACGCGTTGTTAGATGTTTCATACGTTCGTAAAACTTGTACAAAGCTCATTGAGGAACTTATAAGCTCTCATGTTGCATGAAACTTGGTTTAGGGTCCTAGAAACGCGTTGTTAGATGTTTCATACGTTCGTCAAACTTGTACAAAACTCATTGAGGAACTTATAAGCACTCATGTTGCATGAAACTTTATTTAGATACCTAGAAACGCGTTGTTAGATGTTTCATACATTCGTCAAACTTGTACAAAGCTCATTGAGGAATTTATAAGCTCTCATGTTGCATGAAACTTGGTTTAGAGTCCTAGAAACGCGTTGTTAGATGTTTCATACGTTCGTCAAACTTGTATAAAGCTCATTGAGGAACTTATAAACTCTCATGTTGCATGAAACTTGGTTTATAGTCCTAGAAACGCGTTGTTAGATATTTCATAAGTTCTTGAAACTTGTACAAAGCTCATTGAGGAACTTATAAGCACTCATGTTGCATGAAACTTGGTTTAGAGTCCTAGAAAAGCGTTGTTAGATGTTTCATACGTTTGTCAAACTTGTACAAAGCTCATTGAGGAACTTATAAGCACTCATGTTGCATGAAACTTGGTTTAGAGTCCTAGAAACACGTTGTTAGATGTTTCATACGTTCGTCAAACTTGTACAAAGCTCATTGAGGAACTTACAAGCTCTCATGTTGCATGAAACTTGGTTTAGAGTCCTAGAAACGCGTTGTTAGATGTTTCATAAGTTCGTGAAACTTGTAAAAAGCTCATTGAGGAACTTATAAACACTCATGTTGCATGAAACTTGGTTTAGAGTCCTAGAAACGCGATGTTAGATGTTTCATAAGTTCGTCAAACTTGTACAAAGTTCATTTTCATTGAGGAACTTATAAGCTCTCATGTTGCATGAAACTTGGTTTAGGGTCCTAGAAACGCGTTGTTAGATGTTTCATACGTTCGTCAAACTTGTACAAAACTCATTGAGGAACTTATAAGCACTCATGTTGCATGAAACTTTATTTAGATACCTAGAAACGCGTTGTTAGATGTTTCATACATTCGTCAAACTTGTACAAAGCTCATTGAGGAATTTATAAGCTCTCATGTTGTATGAAACTTGGTTTAGAGTCCTAGAAACGCGTTGTTAGATGTTTCATACGTTCGTCAAACTTGTACAAAGCTCATTGAGGAACTTATAAGCTCTCATGTTGCATGAAACTTGGTTTATAGTCCTAGAAACGCGTTGTTAGATATTTCATAAGTTCTTGAAACTTGTACAAAGCTCATTGAGGAACTTATAAGCACTCATGTTGCATGAAACTTGGTTTAGAGTCCTAGAAAAGCGTTGTTAGATGTTTCATACGTTTGTCAAACTTGTACAAAGCTCATTGAGGAACTTATAAGCACTCATGTTGCATGAAACTTGGTTTAGAGTCCTAGAAACACGTTGTTAGATGTTTCATACGTTCGTCAAACTTGTACAAAGCTCATTGAGGAACTTACAAGCTCTCATGTTGCATGAAACTTGGTTTAGAGTCCTAGAAACGCGTTGTTAGATGTTTCATAAGTTCGTGAAACTTGTAAAAAGCTCATTGAGGAACTTATAAACACTCATGTTGCATGAAACTTGGTTTAGAGTCCTAGAAACGCGATGTTAGATGTTTCATAAGTTCGTCAAACTTGTACAAAGTTCATTTTCATTGAGGAACTTATAAGCTCTCATGTTGCATGAAACTTGGTTTAGAGTCCTACAAACGCGTTGTTAGATGTTTTATACGTTCGTCAAACTTGTACAAAGCTCATTGAGGAACTTATAAGCTCTCATGTTACATGAAACTTGGTTTAGAGTCCTAGAAACGATTTGTTAGATGTTTCATACGTTCGTTAAACTTGTACAAAGCTCATTGAGGAACTTATAAGCACTCATCATGCATGAAACTTGGTTTAGAGTTTTAGAAACGCGTTGTTAGATGTTTCATACGTTTGTCAAACTTGTACAAAGCTCATTGAGGAACTTATAAGCACTCATGTTGCATGAAACTTGGTTTAGAGTCCTAGAAACGCGTTGTTAGATGTTTCATAATTTTGTGAAACTTGTACAAAGCTCATTGAGGAACTTATAAGCACTCATGTTGCATGAAACTTTGTTTAGATACCTAGAAACGCGTTGTTAGATGTTTCATACATTCGTCAAACTTGTACAAAGCTAATTGAGGAACTTATAAGCTCTCATGTTGCATGAAACTTGGTTTAGAGTCCTAGAAACGCGTTGTTAGATGTTTCATACGTTCGTCAAACTTGTACAAAGCTCATTGAGGAACTTATAAGCACTCATGTTGCATGAAACTTGGTTTATAATCTTATAAACGCGTTGTTAGATATTTCATAAGGTCCTGAAACTTGTACAAAGTTCATTGAGGAACTTATAAGCACTCATGTTGGATGAAACTTGGTTTAGAGTCCTAGAAACGCGTTGTTAGATGTTTCATACGTTCGTCAAACTTGTACAAAGCTCATTGAGGAACTTATAAGCTCTCGTGTTGCATGAAACATGGTTTAGAGTCCTAGAAGCGCGTTGTTAGATGTTTCATAAGTTCGTGAAACTTGTACAAAGCTCTTTGATGAACTTATAAGCACTCATGTTGCATGAAACTTGGTTTAAAGTCCTAGAAACGCGTTGTTAGATGTTTCATACGTTCGTCAAACTTGTACAAAGCTTATTGAGGAACTTATAAGCTCTCATGTTGCATGAAACTTGGTTTAGAGTCCTAGAAACGATTTGTTAGATGTTTCATACGTTCGTCAAACTTGTACAAAGCTCATTGAGGATCTTATAAGCTCTCATGTTGCATGAAACTTGGTTTAGAATCCTAGAATCGCGTTGTTAGATGTTTCATAAGTTCGTGAAACTTGTACAAAGCTCATTGAGGAACTTATAAGCACTCATGTTGCATGAAACTTGGTTTAGAGTCCTAGAAACGCGTTGTTAGATGTTTCATAAGTTCGTGAAACTTGTACAAAGCTCATTGAGGAACTTATAAGCACTCATGTTGCATGAAACTTGGTTTAGAGTCCTAGAAACGCGTTGTTAGATGTTTCATACATTCGTCAAACTTGTACAAAGCTCATTGAGGAACTTATAAGCTCTCATGTTGCATGAAACTTGGTTTAGAGTCCTAAAAACAATTTGTCAGATGTTTCATACATTCGGCAAACTTGTACAAAGCTCATTGAGGAACTTATAAGCTCTCATGTTGCATAAAACTTGGTTTAGAGTCCTAGAAACGCGTTGTTAGATGTTTCATAAGTTCGTGAAACTTGTACAAAGCTCATTGAGGAACTTATAAGCACTCATGTTGCATGAAACTTGGTTTGAGTCCTAGAAACGCGTTGTTAGATGTTTCATATGTTCGTCAATCTTGTACAAAGCTCATTGAGGAACTTATAAGCACTCATGTTGCATGAAACTTGGTTTAGAGTCCTAGAAACGCGTTGTTAGATGTTTCATACGTTCGTCAACCTTGTACAAAGCTCATTAAGGAACTTATAAGCTCTCATGTTGCATGAAACTTGGTTTAGAGTCCTAGAAACGCGTTGTTAGATGTTTCATACGTTCGTCAAACTTGTACAAAGCTCATTGAGGAACTTATAAACTCTCATGTTGCATGAAACTTGGTTAATAGTCCTAGAAACGCGTTGTTAGATGTTTCATACGTTCGTCAAACTTGTACAAAGCTCATTGAGGAACTTATAAGCTCTCATGTTGCATGAAACTTGGTTTAGAGTCCTAGAAACGCGTTGTTAGATGTTTCATACGTTCGTCAAACTTGTACAAAGCTCATTGAGGAACTTATAAGCTCTCATGTTGCATGAAACTTGGTTTAGAGTCCTAGAAACGCGTTGTTAGATGTTTCATAAGTTCGTGAAACTTGTACAAAGCTCATTGAAGAACTTATAAGCACTCATGTTGCATGAAACTTGGTTTAGAGTCCTAGAAACGCGTTGTTAGATGTTTCATACGTTCGTCAAACTTGTACAAAGCTCATTGAGGAACTTATAAGCTCTCATGTTGCATGAAACTTGGTTTAGAGTCCTAGAAACGCGTTGTTAGATGTTTCATACGTTCGTCAAACTTATACAAAGCTCATTGAGGAACTTATAAGCTCTCATGTTGCATGAAACTTGGTTTAGAGTCCTAGAAACGCGTTGTTAGATGTTTCATACGTTCGTCAAACTTGTACAAAGCTCATTGAGGAACTTATAAGCTCTCATGTTGCATGAAACTTGGTTTAGAGTCCTAGAAACGCGTTGTTAGATGTTTCATACGTTCGTCAAACTTGTACAAAGCTCATTGAGGAACTTATAAGCTCTCATGTTGCATGAAACTTGGTTTAGAGTCCTAGAAACGCGTTGTTAGATGTTTCATACGTTCGTCAAACTTGTACAAATCTTATTGAGGAACTTATAAGCTCTCATGTTGCATGAAACTTGGTTTAGAGTCCTAGAAACGCGTTGTTAGATGTTTCATACGTTCGTCAAACTTGTACAAATCTTATTGAGGAACTTATAAGCTCTCATGTTGCATGAAACTTGGTTTAGAGTCCTAGAAACGCGTTGTTAGATGTTTCATACGTTCGTCAATCTTGTACAAAGCTCATTGAGGAACTTATAAGCACTCATGTTGCATGAAACTTGGTTTAGAGTCCTAGAAACGCGTTGTTAGATGTTTCATACGTTCGTCAAACTTGTACAAAGCTCATTGAGGAACTTATAAGCTCTCATGTTGCATGAAACTTGGTTAGAGTCCTAGAAACGCGTTGTTAGATGTTTCATACGTTCGTCAAACTTGTACAAAGCTCATTGAGGAACTTATAAGCTCTCATGTTGCATGAAACTTGGTTTAGAGTCCTAGAAACGCGTTGTTAGATGTTTCATACGTTCGTCAAACTTGTACAAAGCTCATTGAGGAACTTATAAGCACTCATGTTGCATGAAACTTCGTTTAGAGTCCTAGAAACGCGTTGTTAGATGTTTCATAAGTTCGTGAAACTTGTACAAAGCTCATTGAGGAACTTATAAGCACTCATGTTGCATGAAACTTGGTTTAGAGTCCTTGAAACGCGTTGTTAGATGTTTCATACGTTCATCAAACTTGTACAAAGCTCATTGAGGAACTTATAAGCTTTCATGTTGCATGAAACTTGGTTTATAGTCCTAGAAACGCGTTGTTAGATATTTCATAAGTTCCTGAAACTTGTACAAAGCTCATTGAGGAACTTATAAGCACTCATGTTGCATGAAACTTGGTTTAGAGTCCTAGAAACGCGTTGTTAGATGTTTCATACGTTCGTCAAACTTGTACAAAGCTCATTGAGAAACTAATAAGCTCTCATGTTGCATGAAACTTTGTTTAGAGTCCTAGAAACGCGTTGTTAGATGTTTTATAAGTTCGTGAAACTTGTACAAAGCTCATTGAGGAACTTATAAGCTCTCATGTTGCATGAAACTTGGTTTAGAGTCCTAGAAACGATTTGTTAGATGTTTCATACATTCGTTAAACTTGTACAAAGCTCATTCATGAACTTATAAGCACTCATCTTGCATGAAACTTGGTTTAGAGTTTTAGAAACGCGTTGTTAGATGTTTCATACGTTTGTCAAACTTGTACAAAGCTCCTGGAGGAACTTATAAGCACTCATGTTGCATGAAACTTGGTTTAGAGTCCTAGAAACGCGTTGTTAGATGTTTCATAATTTTGTGAAACTTGTACAAAGCTCATTGAGGAATTTATAAGCACTCGTGTTGCATGAAACTTTGTTTAGATACCTAGAAACGCGTTGTTAGATGTTTCATACATTCGTCAAACTTGTACAAAGCTCATTGAGGAACTTATAAGCTCTCATGTTGCATGAAACTTGGTTTAGAGTCCTAGAAACGCGTTGTTAGATGTTTCATACGTTCTTCAAACTTGTACAAAGCTTATTGAGGAACTTATAAGCTCTCATGTTGCATGAAACTTGGTTTATAGTCCTAGAAACGTGTTGTTAGATATTTCATAAGTTCCTGAAACTTGTACAAAGCTCATTGAGGAACTTATAAGCACTCATGTTGCATGAAACTTGGTTTAGAGTCCTAGAAACGCGTTGTTAGATGTTTCATACGTTCGTCAAACTTGTACAAAGCTCATTGAGGAACTTATAAGCTCTCATGTTGCATGAAACTTGGTTTAGAGTCCTAGAAACGCGTTGTTAGATGTTTTATAAGTTCGTGAAACTTGTACAAAGCTCATTGAGGAACTTATAAGCACTCATGTTGCATGAAACTTGGTTTAGAGTCCTAGAAACGCGTTGTTAGATGTTTTATACTTTCGTCAAACTTGTACAAAGCTCATTGAGGAACTTATAAGCTCTCATGTTGCATGAAACTTGGTTTAGAGTCCTAGAAACGATTTGTTAGATGTTTCATACATTCGTTAAACTTGTACAAAGCTCATTGAGGAACTTATAAGCACTCATCTTGCATGAAACTTGGTTTAGAGTTTTAGAAACGCGTTGTTAGATGTTTCATACGTTTGTCAAACTTGTACAAAGCTCCTTGAGGAACTTATAAGCACTCATGTTACATGAAACTTGGTTTAGAGTCCTAGAAACGCGTTGTTAGATGTTTCATAATTTTGTGAAACTTGTACAAAGCTCATTGGGGAACTTATAAGCACTCATGTTGCATGAAACTTTGTTTAGATACCTAGAAACGCGTTGTTAGATGTTTCATACATTCGTCAAACTTGTACAAAGCTCATTGAGGAACTTATAAGCTCTCATGTTGCATGAAACTTGGTTTAGAGTCCTAGAAACGCGTTGTTAGATGTTTCATACGTTCGTCAAACTTGTACAAAGCTCATTGAGGAACTTATAAGCTCTCATGTTGCATGAAACTTGGTTTAGAGTCCTAGAAACGCGTTGTTAGATGTTTCATACGTTCGTCAAACTTGTACAAAGCTCATTGAGGAACTTATAAGCACTCATGTTGCATGAAACTTCGTTTAGAGTCCTAGAAACGCGTTGTTAGATGTTTCATAAGTTCGTGAAACTTGTACAAAGCTCATTGAGGAACTTATAAGCACTCATGTTGCATGAAACTTGGTTTAGAGTCCTCGAAACGCGTTGTTAGATGTTTCATACGTTCATCAAACTTGTACAAAGCTCATTGAGGAACTTATAAGCTTTCATGTTGCATGAAACTTGGTTTATAGTCCTAGAAACGCGTTGTTAGATGTTTCATAATTTTGTGAAACTTGTACAAAGCTCATTGAGGAATTTATAAGCACTCATGTTGCATGAAACTTTATTTAGATACCTAGAAACGCGTTGTTAGATGTTTCATACATTCGTCAAACTTGTACAAAGCTCATTGAGGAACTTATAAGCTCTCATGTTGCATGAAACTTGGTTTAGAGTCCTAGAAACGCGTTGTTAGATGTTTCATACGTTCTTCAAACTTGTACAAAGCTTATTGAGGAACTTATAAGCTCTCATGTTGCATGAAACTTGGTTTATAGTCCTAGAAACGCGTTGTTAGATATTTCATAAGTTCGTGAAACTTGTACAAAGCTCATTGAGGAACTTATAAGCACTCATGTTGCATGAAACTTGGTTTAGAGTCCTAGAAACGCGTTGTTAGATGTTTTATATGTTCGTCAAACTTGTACAAAGCTCATTGAGGAACTTATAAGCTCTCATGTTGCATGAAACTTGGTTTAGAGTCCTAGAAACGATTTGTTAGATGTTTCATACATTCGTTAAACCTGTACAAAGCTCATTGAGGAACTTATAAGCACTCATCTTGCATGAAACTTGGTTTAGAGTTTTAGAAACGCGTTGTTAGATGTTTCATACGTTTGTCAAACTTGTACAAAGCTCCTGGAGGAACTTATAAGCACTCATGTTGCATGAAACTTGGTTTAGAGTCCTAGAAACGCGTTGTTAGATGTTTCATAATTTTGTGAAACTTGTACAATGCACATTGAGGAATTTATAAGCACTCATGTTGCATGAAACTTTGTTTAGATACCTAGAAACGCGTTGTTAGATGTTTCATACATTCGTCAAACTTGTACAAAGCTCATTGAGGAACTTATAAGCTCTCATGTTGCATGAAACTTGGTTTAGAGTCCTAGAAACGTGTTGTTAGATGTTTCATACGTTTTTCAAACTTGTACAAAGCTTATTGAGGAACTTATAAGCTCTCATGTTGCATGAAACTTGGTTTATAGTCCTAGAAACGCGTTGTTAGATATTTCATAAGTTCCTGAAACTTGTACAAAGCTCATTGAGGAACTTATAAGCACTCATGTTGCATGAAACTTGGTTTAGAGTCCTAGAAACGCGTTGTTACATGTTTCATACGTTCGTCAAACTTGTACAAAGCTCATTGAGGAACTTATAAGCTCTCATGTTGCATGAAACTTGGTTTAGAGTCCTAGAAACGCGTTGTTAGATGTTTTATAAGTTCGTGAAACTTGTACAAAGCTCATTGAGGAACTTATAAGCACTCATGTTGCATGAAACTTGGTTTAGAGTCCTAGAAACGCGTTGTTAGATGTTTTATACGTTCGTCAAACTTGTACAAAGCTCATTGAGGAACTTATAAGCTCTCATGTTGCATGAAACTTGGTTTAGAGTCCTAGAAACGATTTGTTAGATGTTTCATACATTCGTTAAACTTGTACAAAGCTCATTGAGGAACTTATAAGCACTCATCTTGCATGAAACTTGGTTTAGAGTTTTAGAAACGCGTTGTTAGATGTTTCATACGTTTGTCAAACTTGTACAAAGCTCCTTGAGGAACTTATAAGCACTCATGTTACATGAAACTTGGTTTAGAGTCCTAGAAACGCGTTGTTAGATGTTTCATAATTTTGTGAAACTTGTACAAAGCTCATTGAGGAACTTATAAGCACTCATGTTGCATGAAACTTTGTTTAGATACCTAGAAACGCGTTGTTAGATGTTTCATACATTCGTCAAACTTGTACAAAGCTCATTGAGGAACTTATAAGCTCTCATGTTGCATGAAACTTGGTTTAGAGTCCTAGAAACGCGTTGTTAGATGTTTCATACGTTCGTCAAACTTGTACAAAGCTCATTGAGGAACTTATAAGCTCTCATGTTGCATGAAACTTGGTTTAGAGTCCTAGAAACGCGTTGTTAGATGTTTCATACGTTCGTCAAACTTGTACAAAGCTCATTGAGGAACTTATAAGCACTCATGTTGCATGAAACTTCGTTTAGAGTCCTAGAAACGCGTTGTTAGATGTTTCATAAGTTCGTGAAACTTGTACAAAGCTCATTGAGGAACTTATAAGCACTCATGTTGCATGAAACTTGGTTTAGAGTCCTCGAAACGCGTTGTTAGATGTTTCATACGTTCATCAAACTTGTACAAAGCTCATTGAGGAACTTATAAGCTTTCATGTTGCATGAAACTTGGTTTATAGTCCTAGAAACGCGTTGTTAGATATTTCATAAGTTCCTGAAACTTGTACAAAGCTCATTGAGGAACTTATAAGCACTCATGTTGCATGAAACTTGGTTTAGAGTCCTAGAAACGCGTTGTTAGATGTTTCATACGTTCGTCAAACTTGTACAAAGCTCATTGAGAAACTTATAAGCTCTCCTGTTGCATGAAACTTGGTTTAGAGTCCTAGAAACGCGTTGTTAGATGTTTTATAAGTTCGTGAAACTTGTACAAAGCTCATTGAGGAACTTATATGCACTCATGTTGCATGAAACTTGGTTTAGAGTCCTAGAAACGCGTTGTTAGATGTTTTATACGTTCGTCAAACTTGTACAAAGCTCATTGAGGAACTTATAAGCTCTCATGTTGCATGAAACTTGGTTTAGAGTCCTAGAAACGATTTGTTAGATGTTTCATACATTCGTTAAACTTGTACAAAGCTCATTGAGGAACTTATAAGCACTCATCTTGCATGAAACTTGGTTTAGAGTTTTAGAAACGCGTTGTTAGATGTTTCATACGTTTGTCAAACTTGTACAAAGCTCCTGGAGGAACTTATAAGCACTCATGTTG
Source organism: Cochlearia excelsa (assembly GCA_963556525.1). Classification (NCBI taxonomy): domain Eukaryota; kingdom Viridiplantae; phylum Streptophyta; class Magnoliopsida; order Brassicales; family Brassicaceae; genus Cochlearia; species Cochlearia excelsa. The sequence goes on from OY748328.1 coordinate 19,726,814, forward strand.
CATGAAACTTGGTTTAGAGTCCTAGAAACGCGTTGTTAGATGTTTCATAATTTTGTGAAACTTGTACAAATTTCATTGAGGAACTTATAAGCACTCATGTTGCATGAAACTTGGTTTCGAGTCCTAGAAACGCGTTGTTAGATGTTTCATACGTTCGTCAAACTTGTACAAAGCTCCTTGAGGAACTTATAAGCTCTCATGTTGCATGAAACTTGATTTAGAGTCCTAGAAACGCATTGTTAGATGTTTCATAAGTTCGTGAAACTTATACAAAGCTCATTGAAATACTTCTAAGCACTCATGTTCCATGAAACTTGGTTTAGAGTCCTAGAAACGTGTTGTTAGATCTTTCATACGTTCGTCAAACTTGTACAAAGCTCATTGAGGAACTTATAAGAACTCATGTTGCATGTAACTTGGTTTAGAGTCCTAGAAACGCGTTGTTAGATATTTCATAAGTTCGTGAAACTTGTACAAAGCTCATTGAGGAAATTATAAGCACTCATGTTGCATGAAACTTGGTTTAGAGTCCTAGAAACGCGTTGTTAGATGTTTAATACGTTCGTCAAACTTGTACAAAGCTCATTGAGGAACTTATAAGCTCTCATGTTGCATGAAACTTGGTTTAGAGTCCTAGAAACGCGTTGTTAGATGTTTCATAAATTCGTGAAACTTGTACAAAGCTCATTGAGGAACTTATAAGCACTCATGTTGCATGAAACTTGGTTTAGAGTCTTAGAAACGCGTTGTTAGATGTTTCATACGTTCGTCAAACTTGTAAAAATCTCATTGAGGAACTTATAAGCTCTCATGTTGCATGAAACTTGGTTTAGAGTCCTAGAAACGCGTTGTTAGATATTTCATAAGTTCCTGAAACTTGTACAAAGCTCATTGAGGAACTTATAAGCACTCATGTTGCATGAAACTTGGTTTAGAGTCCTAGAAACGCGTTGTTAGATGTTTCATACGTTCGTCAAACTTGTACACAGCTCATTGAGGAACTTATAAGCTCTCATGTTGCATGAAACTTGGTTTAGAGTCCTAGAAACAAGTTGTTAGATGTTTCATATGTTCGTCAAACTTGTACAAAGCTCATTGAGGAACTTATAAGCGCTCATGTTGCATGAAACTTGGTTTAGAGTCCTAGAAACGCGTTGTTAAATGTTACATACGTTCGTTAAACTTGTACAAAGCTCATTGAGGAACTTATAAGTTCTCATGTTGCATGAAACTTTGTTTAGAGTCCTAGAAACACGTTTTTAGATGTTTCATAAGTTCGTGAAACTTGTACAAAGCTCATTGAGGAACTTATAAGCCCTCATGTTGCATGAAACTTGGTTTAGAGTCCTAGAAACGCGTTGTTAGATGTTTCATAAGTTCGTCAAACTCGTATAAAGCTCATTGAGGAACTTATAAGCTCTCATGTTGCATTAAACTTGGTTTACAGTCCTAGAAACACGTTGTTAGATGTTTCATACGTTCGTCAAACTTGTACAAAGCTCATTGAGGAACTTATAAGCTCTCATGTTGCATGAAACTTGTTTTAGAGTCCTAGAAACGCGTTGTTAGATGTTTCATAAGTTCGTGAAACTTATACAAAGGTTATTGAGATACTTATAAGCACTCATGTTGCATGAAACTTGGTTTAGAGTCCTAGAAACGCGTTGTTAGATGTTTCATAAGTTCGTCAATCTTGTACAAAGCTCATTGAGACACTTATAAACACTCATGTTGCATGAAACTTGGTTTAAAGTCCTAGAAAAGCGTTGTTAGATGTTTCATATGTTCGTCAAACTTGTACAAAGCTCATTGAGGAATTTATAAGAACTCATGTTGCATGTAACTTGGTTTAGAGTCCTAGAAACGCGTTGTTAGATGTTTCATAAGTTCGTGAAACTTGTACAAAGTTCATTGAGAAACTTATAAGCACTCATGTTGCATGAAACTTGGTATCGAGTCCTAGAAACGCGTTGTTAGATGTTTCATACATTCGTCAAACTTGTACAAAGCTCCTTGAGGAACTTATAAGCTCTCATGTTGCATGAAACTTGATTTAGAGTCCTAGAAACGCGTTGTTAGATGTTTCATAAGTTCGTGAAACTTATACAAAGCTCATTGAGATACTTCTAAGCACTCATGTTCCATGAAACTTGGTTTAGAGTCCTAGAAACGTGTTGTTAGATGTTTCATACGTTCGTCAAACTTGTACAAAGCTCATTGAGGAACTTATAAGAACTCATGTTGCATGTAACTTGCTTTAGAGTCCTAGAAACGCGTTGTTAGATATTTCATAAGTTCGTGAAACTTGTACAAAGCTCATTGAGGAAATTATAAGCACTCATGTTGCATGAAACTTGGTTTAGAGTCTTAGAAATGCGTTGTTAGATGTTTCATACGTTCGTCAAACTTGTACAAAGCTCATTGATGAACTTATAAGCTCTCATGTTGCATGAAACTTGGTTTAGAGTCCTAGAAACGCGTTGTTAGATATTTCATAAGTTCCTGAAACTTGTACAAAGCTCATTGAGGAACTTATAAGCACTCATGTTGCATGAAACTTCGTTTAGAGTCCTAGAAACGCGTTGTTAGATGTTTCATACGTTCGTCAAACTTGTACAAAGCTCATTGAGGAACTTATAAGCTCTCATGTTGCATGACACATGGTTTAGAGTCCTAGAAACGCGTTGTTAGATGTTTCATAAGTTCGTCAACTTGTACAAAGCTCATTGAGACACTTATAATCACTCATGTTGCATGAAACTTGGTTTAGAGTCCTAGAAACACAATGTTAGATGTTTCATAAGTTCGTCAAACTTGTATAAAGCTCATTGAGGAACTTATAAGCTCTCATGTTTCATTAAACTTGGTTTAGAGTCCTAGAAACACGTTGTTAGATGTTTCATATATTCGTCAAACTTGTACAAAGCTCATTGAGGAACTTATAAGCACTCATGTTGCATGAGACTTGGTTTAGAGTCCTATAAACGCGTTGTTAGATGTTTCATAAGTTTGTGAAACTTGTACAAAGCTCATTGAGGAACTTATAAGCACTCATGTTGCATGAAACTTGGTTTAGAGTTTGTGAAACGCGTTGTTAGATGTTTCATATGTTCTTCAAACTTGTACAAAGCTCATTGAGGAACTTATAAACCCTTATGTTGCATGAAACTTGGTATAGAGTCCTAGAAACGAGTTGTTCGTTGTTTCATAAGTTCGTCAAACTTATACAAAGCTCATTGAGATACTTATAAGCACTCATGTTGCATGAAACTTGGTTTCGAGTCCTAGAAACGCGTTGTTAGATGTTTCATACGTTCGTCAAACTTGTACAAAGCTCCTTGAGGAACTTATAAGCTCTCATGTTGCATGAAACTTGATTTAGAGTCCTAGAAACGCGTTGTTAGATGTTTCATAAGTTCGTGAAACTTATACAAAGCTCATTGAGATACTTCTAAGCACTCATGTTCCATGAAACTTGGTTTAGAGTCCTAGAAACGTGTTGTTAGATCTTTCATACGTTCGTCAAACTTGTACAAAGCTCATTGAGGAACTTATAAGAACTCATGTTTCATGTAACTTGGTTTAGAGTCCTAGAAACGCGTTGTTAGATATTTCATAAGTTCGTGAAACTTGTACAAAGCTCATTGAGGAAATTATAAGCACTCATGTTGTTTGAAACTTGGTTTAGAGTCCTAGAAACGCGTTGTTAGATGTTTCATACGTTCGTCAAACTTGTACAAAGCTCATTGAGGAACTTTTAAGCTCTCATGTTGCATGAAACTTGGTTTAGAGTCATAGAAACGCGTTGTTAGATGTTTCATAAATTCGTGAAACTTGTACAAAGCTCATTGAGGAACTTATAAGCACTCATGTTGCATGAAACTTGGTTTAGAGTCTTAGAAACGCGTTGTTAGATGTTTCATACGTTCGTCAAACTTGTACAAAGCTCATTGAGGAACTTATAAGCTCTCATGTTGCATGAAACTTGGTTTAGAGTCCTAGAAACGCGTTGTTAGATATTTCATAAGTTCCTGAAACTTGTACAAAGCTCATTGAGGAACTTATAAGCACTCATGTTGCATGAAACTTGGTTTAGAGTCCTAGAAACGCGTTGTTAGATGTTTCATACGTTCGTCAAACTTGTACAAAGCTCATTGAGGAACTTATAAGCTCTCATGTTGCGTGAAACTTGGTTTAGAGTCCTAGAAACACGTTGTTAGTTGTTTCATATGTTCGTCAAACTTGTACAAAGCTCATTGAGGAACTTATAAGCGCTCATGTTGCATGAAACTTGGTTTAGAGTCCTAGAAACGCGTTGTTAAATGTTACATACGTTCGTCAAACTTGTACAAAGCTCATTGAGGAACTTATAAGTTCTCATGTTGCATGAAACTTGGTTTAGAGTCATAGAAACACGTTTTTAGATGTTTCATAAGTTCGTGAAACTTGTACAAAGCTCATTGAGGAACTTATAAGCCCTCATGTTGCATTAAACTTGGTTTAGAGTCCTAGAAACGCGTTGTTAGATGTTTCATACGTTCGTCAAACTTGTACAAAGCTCATTGAGGAACTTATAAGCTCTCATGTTGCATGAAACTTGTTTTAGAGTCCTAGAAACGCGTTGTTAGATGTTTCATAAGTTCGTGAAACTTATACAAAGGTTATTGAGATACTTATAAGCACTCATGTTGCATGAAACTTGGTTTAGAGTCCTAGAAACGCGTTGTTAGATGTTTCATAAGTTCGTCAATCTTGTACAAAGCTCATTGAGACACTTATAAACACTCATGTTGCATGAAACTTGGTTTAAATTCCTAGAAACGCGTTGTTAGATGTTTCATACGTTCGTCAAACATGTACAAAGCTCATTGAGGAACTTATAAACTCTCATGTTGCATGAAACTTGGTTTAGAATCCTAGAAACACGTTGTTAGCTGCTTCATATGTTCGTCAAACTTGTACAAAGCTCATTGAGGAACTTATAAGCGCTCATGTTGCATGAAACTTGGTTTAGAGTCCTAGAAACGCGTTGTTAAATGTTACATACGTTCGTTAAACTTGTACAAAGCTCATTGAGGAACTTATAAGTTCTCATGTTGCATGAAACTTGGTTTAGACTCCTAGAAACACGTTTTTAGATGTTTCATAAGTTCGTGAAACTTGTACAAAGCTCATTGAGGAACTTATAAGCCCTCATGTTGCATGAAACTTGGTTTAGAGTCCTAGAAACGCGTTGTTAGATGTTTCATAAGTTCGTCAAACTCGTATAAAGCTCATTGAGGAACTTATAAGCTCTCATGTTGCATTAAACTTGGTTTACAGTCCTAGAAACACGTTGTTAGATGTTTCATACGTTCGTCAAACTTGTACAAAGCTCATTGAGGAACTTATAAGCTCTCATGTTGCATGAAACTTGTTTTAGAGTCCTAGAAACGCGTTGTTAGATGTTTCATAAGTTCGTGAAACTTATACAAAGGTTATTGAGATACTTATAAGCACTCATGTTGCATGAAACTTGGTTTAGAGTCCAAGAAACGCGTTGTTAGATGTTTCATAAGTTCGTCAGTCTTGTACAAAGCTCATTGAGACACTTATAAACACTCATGTTGCATGAAACTTGGTTTAAAGTCCTAGAAAAGCGTTGTTAGATGTTTCATAAGTTCGTGAAACTTGTACAAAGTTAATTGAGGAACTTATAAGCACTCATGTTGCATGAAACTTGGTTTCGAGTCCTAGAAACGCGTTGTTAGATGTTTCATACGTTCGTCAAACTTGTACAAAGCTCCTTGAGGAACTTATAAGCTCTCATGTTGCATGAAACTTGATTTAGAGTCCTAGAAACGCGTTGTTAGATGTTTCATAAGTTCGTGAAACTTATACAAAGCTCATTGAGATACTTCTAAGCACTCATGTTCCATGAAACTTGGTTTAGAGTCCTAGAAACGTGTTGTTAGATGTTTCATACGTTCGTCAAACTTGTACAAAGCTCATTGAGGAACTTATAAGAATTCATGTTGCATGTAACTTGCTTTAGAGTCCTAGAAACGCGTTGTTAGATATTTCATAAGTTCGTGAAACTTGTACAAAGCTCATTGAGGAAATTATAAGCACTCATGTTGCATGAAACTTGGTTTAGAGTCTTAGAAACGCGTTGTTAGATGTTTCATACGTTCGTCAAACTTGTACAAAGCTCATTGATGAACTTATAAGCTCTCATGTTGCATGAAACTTGGTTTAGAGTCCTAGAAACGCGTTGTTAGATATTTCATAAGTTCCTGAAACTTGTACAAAGCTCATTGAGGAACTTATAAGCACTCATGTTGCATGAAACTTGGTTTAGAGTCCTAGAAACGCGTTGTTAGATGTTTCATACGTTCGTCAAACTTGTACAAAGCTCATTGAGGAACTTATAAGCTCTCATGTTGCATGACACATGGTTTAGAGTCATAGAAACACGTTTTTAGCTGTTTCATATGTTTGTCAAACTTGTACAAAGCTCATTGAGGAACTTATAAGCGCTCATGTTGCATGAAACTTGGTTTAGAGTCCTAGAAACGCGTTGTTAAATGTTACATACGTTCGTTAAACTTGTACAAAGCTCATTGAGGAACTTATAAGTTCTCATGTTGCATGAAACTTGGTTTAGAGTCCTAGAAACACGTTTTTAGATGTTTCATAAGTTCGTGAAACTTGTACAAAGCTCATTGAGGAACTTATAAGCCCTCATGTTGCATAAAACTTGGTTTAGAGTCCTAGAAACGCGTTGTTAGATGTTTCATACGTTCGTCAAACTTGTACAAAGCTCATTGATGAACTTATAAGCTCTCATGTTCCATGAAACTTGGTTTAGAGTCCTAGAAACGTGTTGTTAGATCTTTCATACGTTCGTCAAACTTGTACAAAGCTCATTGAGGAACTTATAAGAACTCATGTTGCATGTAACTTGGTTTAGAGTCCTAGAAACGCGTTGTTAGATATTTCATAAGTTCGTGAAACTTGTACAAAGCTCATTGAGGAAATTATAAGCACTCATGTTGCTTGAAACTTGGTTTAGAGTCCTAGAAACGCGTTGTTAGATGTTTCATACGTTCGTCAAACTTGTACAAAGCTCATTGAGGAACTTATAAGGTCTCATGTTGCATGAAACTTGGTTTAGAGTCATAGAAACGCGTTGTTAGATGTTTCATAAATTCGTGAAACTTGTACAAAGCTCATTGAGGAACTTATAAGCACTCATTTTGCATGAAACTTGGTTTAGAGTCCTAGAAACGCGTTGTTAGATGTTTCATACGTTCGTCAAACTTGTACAAATCTCATTGAGGAACTTATAAGCTCTCATGTTGCATGAAACTTGTTTTAGAGTCCTAGAAACGCGTTGTTAGATATTTCATAAGTTCCTGAAACTTGTACAAAGCTCATTGAGGAACTTATAAGCACTCATGTTGCATGAAACTTGGTTTAGAGTCCTAGAAACGCGTTGTTAGATGTTTCATACGTTCGTCAAACTTGTACAAAGCTCATTGAGGAACTTATAAGCTCTCATGTTGCATGAAACTTGGTTTAGAGTCCTAGAAACACGTTGTTAGCTGTTTCATATGTTCGTCAAACTTGTACAAAGCTCATTGAGGAACTTATAAGCGCTCATGTTGCATGAAACTTGGTTTAGAGTCCTAGAAACGCGTTGTTAAATGCTACATACGTTCGTCAAACTTGTACAAAGCTCATTGAGGAACTTATAAGTTCTCATGTTGCATGAAACTTGGTTTAGAGTCCTAGAAACACGTTTTTAGATGTTTCATAAGTTCGTGAAACTTGTACAAAGCTCATTGAGGAACTTATAAGCCCTCATGTTGCATGAAACTTGGTTTAGAGTCCTAGAAACGCGTTGTTAGATGTTTCATAAGTCATTGAGGAACTTATAAGCTCTCATGTTGCATTAAACTTGGTTTACAGTCCTAGAAACACGTTGTTAGATGTTTCATACGTTCGTCAAACTTGTACAAAGCTCATTGAGGAACTTATAATCTCTCATGTTGCATGAAACTTGTTTTAGAGTCCTAGAAACGCGTTGTTAGATGTTTCATAAGTTCGTGAAACTTATACAAAGGTTATTGAGATACTTATAAGCACTCATGTTGCATGAAACTTGGTTTAGAGTCCTAGAAACGCGTTGTTAGATGTTTCATAAGTTCGTCAATCTTGTACAAAGCTCATTGAGACACTTATAAACACTCATGTTGCATGAAACTTGGTTTAAAGTCCTAGAAAAGCGTTGTTAGATGTTTCATACGTTCGTCAAACTTGTACAAAGCTCATTGAGGAACTTATAAGAACTCATGTTGCATGTAACTTGGTTTAGAGTCCTAGAAACGCGTTGTTAGATGTTTCATAAGTTCGTGAAACTTGTACAAAGTTCATTGAGGAACTTATAAGCACTCATGTTGCATGAAACTTGGTTTCGAGTCCTAGAAACGCGTTGTTAGATGTTTCATACGTTCGTCAAACTTGTACAAAGCTCCTTGAGGAATTTATAAGCTCTCATGTTGCATGAAACTTGATTTAGAGTCCTAGAAACGCGTTGTTAGATGTTTCATAAGTTCGTGAAACTTATACAAAGCTCATTGAGATACTTCTAAGCACTCATGTTCCATGAAACTTGGTTTAGAGTCCTAGAAACGTGTTGTTAGATGTTTCATACGTTCGTCAAACTTGTACAATGCTCATTGAGGAACTTATAAGAACTCATGTTGCATGTAACTTGGTTTAGAGTCCTAGAAACGCGTTGTTAGATATTTCATAAGTTCGTGAAACTTGTACAAAGCTCATTAAGGAAATTATAAGCACTCATGTTGCATGAGACTTGGTTTAGATTCCTAGAAACGCGTTGTTAGATGTTTCATACGTTCGTCAAACTTGTACAAAGCTCATTGAAGAACTTATAAGCTCTCATGTTGCATGAAACTTGGTTTAGAGTCCTAGAAACGCGTTGTTAGATGTTTCATAAATTCGTGAAACTTGTACAAAGCTCATTGAGGAACTTATAAGCACTCATGTTGCATGAAACTTGGTTTAGAGTCTTAGAAACGCGTTGCTAGATGTTTCATACGTTCGTCAAACTTGTACAAAGCTCATCGATGAACTTATAAGCTCTCATGTTGCATGAAACTTGGTTTAGAGTCCTAGAAACGCGTTTTTAGATATTTCATAAGTTCTTGAAACTTGCACAAAGCTCATTGAGGAACTTATAAGCACTCATGTTGCATAAAACTTGGTTTAGAGTCCTAGAAACGCGTTGTTAGATGTTTCATACGTTCGTCAAACTTGTACAAAGCTCATTGAGGAACTTATAAGCTCTCATGTTGCATGACACATGGTTTAGAGTCCTAGAAACGCGTTGTTAGATGTTTCATAAGTTCGTCAACTTGTACAAAGCTCATTGAGACACTTATAATCACTCATGTTGCATGAAACTTGGTTTAGAGTCCTAGAAACACAATGTTAGATGTTTCATAAGTTCGTCAAACTTGTATAAAGCTCATTGAGGAACTTATAAGCTCTCATGTTGCATTAAACTTGGTTTAGAGTCCAAGAAACACGTTGTTAGATGTTTCATATATTCGTCAAACTTGTACAAAGCTCATTGAGGAACTTATAAGCACTCATGTTGCATGAAACTTGGTTTAGAGTTTGTTAAACGCGTTGTTAGATGTTTCATATGTTCTTCAAACTTGTACAAAGCTCATTGAGGAACTTATAAACCCTTATGTTGCATGAAACTTGGTATAGAGTCCTAGAAACGAGTTGTTAGTTGTTTCATAAGTTCGTCAAACTTATACAAACCTCATTGAGATACTTATAAGCACTCATGTTGCATGAAACTTCGCTTAGAGTCCTAGAAACGCGTTGTTAGATGTTTCATACGTTCATCAAAGTTGTACAAAGCTCATTGAAGAACTTATAAGATCTCATGTTGCATGAAACTTGGTTTAGAGTCCTAGAAACGAGTTGTTAGATGTTTCATAAGTTCGTCAAACTTATACAAAGCTCATTGATATAGTTATAAGCACTCATGTTGCATGAAACTTGGTTTAGAGTCCTAGAAACACGTTGTTAGATGTTTCATAAGTTAGTCAAACTTGTACAAAGCTCATTAGGACACTTATAAACACTCAGGTTGCATGAAACTTGGTTTAGAGTCCTAGAAATGCGTTGTTAGATGTTTCATACGTTCGTCAAACTTGTAAAAAGCTCAACGAGGAACTTATAAGAACTCATGTTGCATGTAACTTGTTTTAGAGTCCTAGAAACGCGTTGTTAGATGTTTCATAAGTTCGTGTACAAAGCTCATTGAGGAACTTTTAAGCACTCATGTTGCATGAAACTTGGTTTAGAGTCCTAGAAACGCGTTGTTAGATGTTTCATACGTTCGTCAAACTTGTACAAAGCTCATTGAGGAACTTATAAGCTCTCATGTTGCATGAAACTTGGTTTAGAGTCCTAGAAACACGTTTTTAGATGTTTCATAAGTTCGTGAAAATTGTACAAAGCTCATTGAGGAGCTTATAAGCTCTCATGTTGCATGAAACTTAATTTAGAGTCCTAGAAACGCATTGTTATATGTTTCATAAGTTTGTCAAACTTGTACAAAGCTCATTAGGACACTTATAAACACTCAGGTTGCATGAAACTTGGTTTAAAGTCCTAGAAATGCGTTGTTAGATGTTTCATAATTTCGTCAAACTTGTAAAAAGCTCAACGAGGAACTTATAAGAACTCATGTTGCATGTAACTTGGTTTAGAGTCCTAGAAACGCGTTGTTAGATGTTTCATAAGTTCGTTTACAAAGTTCATTGAGGAACTTATAAGCACTCATGTTGCATGAAAATTGGTTTAGCGTCCTAGAAACTCGTTGTTAGATTTTTCATACGTTCGTCGAACTTGTACAAAGCTCATTGAGGAACTTATAAGCACTCATCTTGCATGAAACTTGGTTTAGAGTCCTAGAAACGCGTTGTTAGATGTTTCATAATTTCGTGAAACTTGTACAAAGGTCATTGAGGAACTTATAAGCACTCATGTTGCATGAAACTTTGTTTAGAGTCCTAGAAACGCGTTGTTAGATATTTCATACGTTCGTCAAACTTGTACAAAGCTCATTGAGGAACTTTTTAGCTCTCATGTTATATGAAACTTGGTTTAGATTCCTAGAAACGACTTGTTAGACGTTTCATAAGTTCGTCAAACTTGTACAAAGCTCATTGAGACACTTATAAACACTCATGTTGCATGAAACTTGGTTTAAAGTCCTAGAAACGCGTTGTTAGATGTTTCATACGTTCGTCAAACTTATACAAAGTTTATTGAGACACTTATAAACACTCATGTTGCATGAAACTTGGTTTAAAGTCCTAGAAACGCGTTGTTAGATGTTTCATAAGTTCGTGAAACTTGTACAAAGCTCATTGAGGAACATATAAGCTCTCATTTTGCATGAAACTTGGTTTAGAGTCCTAGAAACGCGTTGTTAGATGTTTCATAAGTTCGTCAAACTTGTATAAAGGTCATTGAGGAACTTATAAGCTCTCATGTTGCATTAAACTTGGTTTAGAGTCCTAGAAACACGTTGTTAGATATTTCATACGTTCGTCAAACTTGTACAAAGTCATTGAGGAACTTATGAGCTCTCATGTTGCATGAAACTTGGTTTAGAGTCCTAGAAACACGTTGTTAGATGTTTCATACGTTCGTCTACTTGTACAAAGCTCATTGAGACACTTATAATTACTCATGTTTCATGAAACTTTGTTTAGAGTCCTAGAAACGCGTTGTAGATGTTTCATAAGTTCGTGAAACTTGTACAAAGCTCTTTGAGGAACTTATAAGCACTCATGTTGCATGAAACTTGGTTTAGAGTCCTAGAAAGGCGTTGTTAGATGTTTCATACGTTCGTCAAACTTGTACAAAGCTCATTGAGGAACTTATAAGCTCTCATGTTGCATGAAACTTGGTTTAGAGTCCTAGAAACGAGTTGTTAGATGTTTCATAAGTTAGTCAAATTAGTACAAAGCTCATTGAGACACTTATAAACACTCATGTTGCATGAAACTTGGTTTAAAGTCCTAGAAACGCGTTGTTAGATGTTTCATACGTTCGTGAAACTTGTACAAAGCTCATTGAGGAACTTATAAGCACTCATGTTGCATGAAACTTGGTTTAGAGTCCTAGAAACGCGTTGTTAGATGTTTCATAAGTTCGTGAAACTTGTACAAAGCTCATTGAGGAACTTATAAGCACTCATGTTGCATGAAACTTGGTTTAGAATCCTAGAAATGTGTTGTTAGATGTTTCATAAGTTCGTCAAACTTGTATAAAGCTCATTGAGGAACTTATAAGCTCTCATGTTGCATTAAACTTGGTTTAGAGTCCTAGAAACACGTTGTTAGATATTTCATAAGTTCGTGAAACTTGTACAAAGCTCATTGAGGAACTTATAAGCACTCATGTTGCATGAAACTTGGTTTAGAGTCCTAGAAACGCGTTGTTAGATGTTTCATAAGTTCGTCAAACTTGTATAAAGCTCATTGAGGAACTTATAAGCTTTCATGTTGCATTAAACTTGGTTTAGAGTCCTAGAAACACAATGTTAAGTGTTTCATAAGTTCGTCAAACTTGTATAAAGCTCATTGAAGAACTTATAAGCTCTCATGTTGGATTAAACTTGGTTTAGAGTCCTAGAAACACATTGTTAGATGTTTCATATGTTCGTCAAACTTGTACAAAGCTCATTGAGGAACTTATAAGCACTCATGTTGCATGAAACTTGGTTTAGAGTCCTAGAAACGCGTTGTTAGATGTTTCATACGTTCGTCAAACTTGTACAAAGCTCATTGAGGAACTTATAAGCTCTCATGTTGCATGAAACTTGGTTTAGAGTCCTAGAAAAGCGTTGTTAGATATTTCATAAGTTCGTGAAACTTGTACAAAGCTCATTGAGGAACTTATAAGCACTCATGTTGCATGAAACTTGGTTTAGAGTCCTAGAAACGCGTTGTTAGATGTTTCATAAGTTCGTCAAACTTGTACAAAGATCATTGAGGAACTTATAAGATCTCATGTTGCATGAAACTTGGTTTAGAGTCCTAGAAACGCGTTGTTAGATATTTCATAAGTTCGTGAAACTTGTACAAAGCTCATTGAGGAACTTATAAGCACTCATGTTGCATGAAACTTGGTTTAGAGTCCTAGAAACGCGTTGTTAGATGTTTCATACGTTCGTCAAACTTGTACAAAGCTCATTGAGAAACTTATAAGCTCTCATGTTGCATGAAACTTGGTTTAGAGTTCTAGAAACGCGTTGTTAGATGTTTCATAAGTTCGTGAAACTTGTACAAAGCTCATTGAGGAACTTATAAGCACTCATGTTGCATGAAACTTGGTTTAGAATCCTAGAAATGCGTTGTTAGATGTTTCATAAGTTCGTCAAACTTGTATAAAGCTCATTGAGGAACTTATAAGCTCTCATATTGCATTAAACTTGGTTTAGAGTCCTAGAAACACGTTGTTAGATATTTCATAAGTTCGTCAAACTTGTACAAAGCTCATTGAGGAACTTATAAGCACTCATGTTGCATGAAACTTGGTTTAGAGTCCTAGAAACACGTTGTAAAATGTTTCATACGTTCGTCTACATGTACAAAGCTCATTGAGACATTTATAATTACTCATGTTGCATGAAACTTGGTTTAGAGTCCTAGAAACGCGTTGTTAGATGTTTCATAAGTTCGTGAAACTTGTACAAAGCTCATTGAGGAACTTATAAGCACTAATGTTGCATGAAACTTGGTTTAGAGTCCTAGAAACGCGTTGTTAGATGTTTCATACGTTCGTCAAACTTGTACAAAGCTCATTGAGGAACTTATAAGCTCTCATGTTGCATGAAACTTGTTTTAGAGTCCTAGAAACGCGTTGTTAGATGTTTCATAAGTTCGTGAAACTTATACAAAGGTTATTGAGATACTTATAAGCACTCATGTTGCATGAAACTTTTTTTAGAGTCCTATAAACGCGTTGTTAGATGTTTCATACGTTCGTCAAACTTGTACAAAGCTCATTGAGGAACTTATAAGCACTCATCTTGCATGAAACTTGGTTTAGAGTCCTAGAAACGCGTTGTTAGATGTTTCATAATTTCTTGAAACTTGTACAAAGCTCATTGAGGACCTTATAAGCACTCATGTTGCATGAAACTTTGTTTAGAGTCCTAGAAACGCGTTGTTAGATGTTTCATACGTTCGTCAAACTTGTACAAAGCTCATTGAGGAACTTATAAGCACTCATGTTGCATGAAACTTGGTTTATATTACTAGAAACGAGTTGTTAGATGTTTCATAAGTTCGTCAAACTTGTACAAAGCTCATTGAGACACTTATAAACACTCATGTTGCATGAAACTTGGTTTATAGTCCTAGAAACGCGTTGTTAGATGTTTCATAAGTTTGTGAAACTTGTACAAAGCTCATTGGGGAACTTATAAGCACTCATGTTGCATGAAACTTGGTTCAGAGTCCTATAACGCGTTGTTAGATGTTTAATAAGTTCGTCTGCTTGTACAAAGCTCATTGAGACACTTATAAGCTCTCATGTTGCATGAAACTTGGTTTAGAGTCCTAGAAAAGCATTGTTAGATGTTTCATAAGTTCGTGAAACTTGTACAAAGCTCATTGAGGAATTTATAAGCTCTCATGTTGGATTAAATTTGGTTTAGAGTCCTAGAAACACGTTGTTAGATGTTTCATATGTTCGTCAAACTTGTACAAAGCTCATTGAGGAACTTATAAGCACTCATGTTGCATGAAACTTGGTTTAGAGTCCTAGAAATGCGTTGTTAGATGTTTCATAAGTTCGTCAATCTTGTACAAAGCTCATTGAGACACTTATAAACACTCATGTTGCATGAAACTTGGTTTAAAGTCCTAGAAACGCCTTGTTAGATGATTCATACGTACGTAAAACTTGTACAAAGCTCATTGAGGAACTTATAAGCACTCATGTTGCATGAAACTTGGTTTAGAGTCATGGAAACGCGTTGTTAGATGTTTCATACGTTCGTAAAACTTGTACAAAGCTCATTGAGGAACTTATAAGCTCACATGTTGCATGAAACTTGGTTTAGAGTCCTAGAAACGCGTTGTTAGATGTTTCATAAGTTCGTGAAACTTGTACAAAGCTCATTGAGGAACTTATAAGCACTCATGTTGCATGAAACTTGGTTTAGATTCCTAGAAATGCGTTGTTAGATGTTTCATAAGTTCGTTAAACTTGTATAAAGCTCATTGAGGAACTTATAAGCTCACATGTTGCATTAAACTTGGTTTAGAGTCCTAGAAACACGTTGATAGATGTTTCATACGTTCGTCAAACTTGTACAATGCTCACTGAGGAACTTATAAGCACTCATGTTGCATGAAACTTGGTTTAGAGTCCTAGAAACACGTTGTTAGATGTTTCATACGTTCGTCAAACTTGTACAAAGATCATTGAGGAACTTATAAGCTCTCATGTTGCATGAAATTTGGTTTAGAGTCCTAGAAACGAGTTGTTAGATGTTTCATAAGTTTGTCAAATTAGTACAAAGCTCATTGAGACACTTATAAACACTCATGTTGCATGAAACTTGGTTTAAAGTCCTAGAAACGCGTTGTTAGATGTTTCATACGTTCGTGAAACTTGTACAAAGCTCATTAAGGAACTTATAAGCACTCATGTTGCATGAAACTTGGTTTAGAGTCCTAGAAACGCGTTGTTAGATGTTTCATACGTTCGTCAAACTTGTACAAAGCTCATTGAGAAACTTATAAGCTCTCATGTTGCATGAAACTTGGTTTAGAGTCCTAGAAACGCGTTGTTAGATGTTTCATAAGTTCGTGAAACTTGTACAAAGCTCATTGAGGAACTTATAAGCACTCATCTTGCATGAAACTTGGTTTAGAATCCTAGAAATGCGTTGTTAGATGTTTCATAAGTTCGTCAAACTTGTATAAAGATCATTGAGGAACTTATAAGCTCTCATTTTGCATTAAACTTGGTTTAGAGTCCTAGAAACACGTTGTTAGATATTTCATAAGTTCGTCAAACTTGTACAAAGCTCATTGAGGAACTTATAAGCACTCATGTTGCATGAAACTTGGTTTAGAGTCCTAGAAACACGTTGTTAAATGTTTCATACGTTCGTCTACTTGTACAAAGCTCATTGAGACATTTATAATTACTCATGTTGCATGAAACTTGGTTTAGAGTCCTAGAAACGCGTTGTTAGATGTTTCATAAGTTCGTGAAACTTGTACAAAGCTCATTCAGGAACTTATAAGCACTAATGTTGCATGAAACTTGGTTCAGAGTCCTAGAAACGCGTTGTTAGATGTTTCATACGTTCGTCAAACTTGTACAAAGCTCATTGAGGAACTTATAAGCTCTCATGTTGCATGAAACTTGGTTTAGTGTCCTAGAAACGATTTGTTAGCTGTTTCATACGTTCGTCAAACTTGTACAAAACTCATTGAGGAACTTATAAGCACTCATCTTTCATGAAACTTGGTTTAGAGTTTTAGAAACGCGTTGTTAGATGTTTCATACGTTCGTCAAACTTGTACAAAGCTCATTGAGGAACTTATAAGCACTCATGTTGCATGAAACTTGGGTTATATTTTACTAGAAACGAGTTGTTAGATGTTTCATAAGTTCGTCAAACTTGTACAAAGCTCATTGAGACACTAATAAACACTCATGTTGCATGAAACTTGGTTTATAGTCCTAGAAACGCGTTGTTAGATGTTTCATAAGTTTGTGAAACTTGTACAAAGCTCATTGGGGAACTTATAAGCACTCATGTTGCATGAAACTTGGTTCAGAGTCCTATAAACGCGTTGTTAGATGTTTAATAAGTTCGTCTGCTCGTACAAAGCTCATTGAGACACTTATAAGCTCTCATGTTGCATGAAACTTGGTTTAGAGTCCTAGAAAAGCATTGTTAGATGTTTCATAAGTTCGTGAAACTTGTACAAAGCTCATTGAGGAATTTATAAGCTCTCATGTTGGATTAAATTTGGTTTAGAGTCCTAGAAACACGTTGTTAGATGTTTCATATGTTCGTCAAACTTGTACAAAGCTCATTGAGGAACTTATAAGCACTCATGTTGCATGAAACTTGGTTTAGAGTCCTAGAAACGCGTTGTTAGATGTTTCATAAGTTCGTCAATCTTGTACAAAGCTCATTGAGACAATTATAAACACTCATGTTGCATGAAACTTGGTTTAAAGTCCTAGAAACGCCTTGTTAGATGATTCATACGTACGTCAAACTTGTACAAAGCTCATTGAGGAACTTATAAGCACTCATGTTGCATAAAACTTGGTTTAGAGTCCTAGAAACGCGTTGTTAGATGTTTCATACGTTCGTCAAACTTGTACAAAGCTCATTGAGGAACTTATAAGTTCTCATGTTGCATGAAACTTGGTTTAGAGTCCTAGAAACGCGTTGTTAGATGTTTCATAAGTTCGTGAAACTTGTACAAAGCTCATTGAGGAACTTATAAGCGCTCATGTTGCATGAAACTTGGTTTAGAGTCCTAGAAATGCGTTGTTAGATGTTTCATAAGTTCGTTAAACTTGTATAAAGCTCATTGAGGAACTTATAAGCTCATATGTTGCATTAAACTTGGTTTAGAGTCCTAGAAACACGTTGATAGATGTTTCATACGTTCGTCAAACTTGTACAAAGCTCACTGAGGAACTTATAAGCACTCATGTTGCATGAAACTTGGTTTAGAGTCCTAGAAACACGTTGTTAGATGTTTCATACGTTCGTCAAACTTGTACAAAGCTCATTGAGGAACTTATAAGCTCTCATGTTGCATAAAACTTGGTTTAGAGTCCTAGAAACGAGTTGTTATATGTTTCATAAGTTTGTCAAATTAGTACAAAGCTCATTGAGACACTTATAAACACTCATGTTGCATGAAACTTGGTTTAGAGTCCTAGAAACGCGTTGTTAGATGTTTCATACGTTCGTCAAACTTGTACAAAGCTCATTGAGGAACTTATAAGCACTCATGTTGCATGAAACTTTGTTTAGATTCCTAGAAACGCGTTGTTAGATGTTTCATACGTTCGTCAAACTTGTACAAAGCTCATTGAGGAACTTATAAGCACTCATGTTGCATGAAACTTGGTTTATATTACTAGAAACAAGTTGTTAGATGTTTCATAAGTTCGTCAAACTTGTACAAAGCTCATTGAGACACTTATAAACACTCATGTTGCATGAAACTTGGTTTATAGTCCTAAAAACGCGTTGTTAGATGTTTCATAAGTTCGTCTGCTTGTACAAAGCTCATTGAGACACTTATAAGCTCTCAAGTTGGATGAAAATTGGTTTAGAGTCCTAGAAAAGCATTGTTAGATGTTTCTTAAGTTTGTGAAACTTATACAGAGCTCATTGAGGAATTTATAAGCACTCATGTAGGATTAAATTTGGTTTAGAGTCCTAGAAACACGTTGTTAGATGTTTCATATGTTCGTCAAACTTGTACAAAGCTCATTGAAGAACTTATAAGCACTCATGTTGCATGAAACTTGGTTTAGAGTCCTAGAAACGCGTTGTTAGATTTTTCATAAGTTCGTCAAACTTATACAAAGCTCATTTATACACTTATAAACACTCATGTTGCATGAAACTTGGTTTAGAGTCCTAGAAACGCGTTGTTAGATGTTTCATAAGTTCGTGAAACTTGTACAAAGCTCATTAAGGAACTTATAAGCACTCATGTTGCATGAAACTTGGTTTAGAGTCCTAGAAAAACGTTGATAGATGTTTCATAAATTCGTGAAACTTGTACAAAGCTCATTGAGGAACTTATAAGAACTCATGTTGCATGAAACTTTGTTTAGAGTTTTAGAAACGCGTTGTTAGATGTTTCATATGTTCGTCAAACTTGTACAAAGCTCATTGAGGAACTTATAAGCTCTCATGTTGCATGAAACTTGGTTTAGAGTCCTAGAAACACAATCTTAAGTGTTTCATAAGTTCGTCAAACTTGTATAAAGCTCATTGAGGAACTTATAAGCTCTCATGTTGGATTAAACTTGGTTTAGAGTCCTAGAAACACATTGTTAGATGTTTCATATGTTCGTCAAACTTGTACAAAGCTCATTGAGGAACTTATAAGCACTCATGTTGCATGAAACTTGGTTTAGAGTCCTAGAAACGCGTTGTTAGATGTTTCATACGTTCGTCAAACTTGTACAAAGCTCATTGAGGAACTTATAAGCTCTCATGTTGCATGAAACTTGGTTTAGAGTCCTAGAAAAGCGTTGTTAGATATTTCATAAGTTCGTGAAACTTGTACAAAGCTCATTGAGGAACTTATAAGCACTCATGTTGCATGAAACTTGGTTTAGAGTCCTAGAAACGCGTTGTTAGATGTTTCATAAGTTCGTCAAACTTGTATAAAGCTCATTGAGGAACTTATAAGCTTTCATGTTGCATTAAACTTGGTTTAGAGTCCTAGAAAAACTTTGTTAGATTTTTCATACGTTCGTTGGTTTAGAGTCCTAGAAACGCTTTGTTAGATGTTTCATACGTTCGTCAAACTTGTACAAAGCTCATTGAGGAACTTATAAGCTCTCATGTTGCATGAAACTTGGTTTAGAGTCCTAGAAAAGCGTTGTTAGATATTTCATAAGTTCGTGAAACTTGTACAAAGCTCATTGAGGAACTTATAAGCACTCATGTTGCATGAAACTTGGTTTAGAGTCCTAGAAACGCGTTGTTAGATGTTTCATAAGTTCGTCAAACTTGTATAAAGCTCATTGAGGAACTTATAAGCTTTCATGTTGCATTAAACTTGGTTTAGAGTCCTAGAAAAACTTTGATAGATGTTTCATACGTTCGTCAAACTTGTACAAAGCTCACTGAGGAACTTATAAGCACTTATGTTGCATGAAACTTGGATTAGAGCCATAGAAAAGCGTTGTTAGATGTTTCATACGTTCGTCAAACTTGTACAAAGCTCATTAAGGAATTTATAAGCTCTCATGTTGCATGAAACTTGGTTTAGAGTCCTAGAAACGCGTTGTTAGATGTTTCATAAGTTCGTCAAACTTGTACAAAGCTCATTGAGACACTTATAAACACTCATGTTTCATGAAACTTGGTTTAAAGTCCTAGAAACGCGTTGTTAGATGTTTCATACGTTCGTCAAACTTGTAAAAAACTCATTGAGACACTTATAAACACTCATGTTGCATGAAACTTGGTTTAGAACCCTAGAAAAGCGTTGTTCGATGTTTCATACGTTCGTCAAACTTGTACAAAGCTCATTGGGGAACTTATAAGCTCTCATGTTGCATGAAACTTGGTTTAGAGTCCTAGAAACGCGTTGTTAGATGTTTCATAAGTTCGTCAAACTTGTACAAAGCTCATTGAGACACTTATAAACACTCATGTTGCATGAAACTTGGTTTAAAGTCCTAGAAACGTGTTGTTAGATGTTTCATACGTTCGTCAAACTTTTACAAAGCTCATTGAGACACTTATAAACACTCATGTTGCATGAAACTTGGTTTATAGTCCTAGAAACGCGTTGTTAGATGTTTCATACGTTCGTCAAACTTGTACAAAGCTCATTGAGGAACTTATAGGCACTCATGTTGCATGAAACTTGGTTTAGAGTCCTAGAAACGCGTTGTTAGATTTTTCATACGTTCGTCAAACTTGTACAAAGCTCATTGAGGAACTTATAAGCTCTCATGTTGCATGAAACTTGGTTTAGAGTCCTAGAAACGCGTTGTTAGATGTTTCATAAGTTCGTGAAACTTGTACAAAGCTCATTGAGGAACTTATAAGCACTCATCTTTCATGAAACTTGGTTTAGAGTTTTAGAAACGCGTTGTTAGATGTTTCATACGTTCGTCAAACTTGTACAAAGCTCATTGAGGAACTTATAAGCTCTCATGTTGCATGAAACTTTGTTTAGAGTCCTAGAAACGCGTTGTTAGATGTTTCATACGTTCATCAAACTTGTACAAAGCTCATTGAGGAACTTATAAGCTCTCATGTTGCATGAAACTTGATTTAGAGTCCTAGAAACGCGTTGTTAGATGTTTCATAAGTTCGTGAAACTTATACAAAGCTCATTGGGGAACTTATAAGCACTCATGTTGCATGAAACTTGGTTTAGAGTCCTAGAAACGCGTTGTTAGATGTTTCATAAGTTCGTCAGCTTGTACAAACCTCATTGAGACACTAATAATCACTCATGTTGCATGAAACTTGGTTTAGAGTCCTAGAAACACAATGTTAGGTGTTTCATAAGTTCGTCAAACTTGTATAAAGCTCATTGAAGAACTTATAAGCTCTCATGTTGGATTAAACTTGGTTTAGAGTCCTAGAAACACATTGTTAGATGTTTCATATGTTCGTCAAACTTGTACAAAGCTCATTGAGGAACTTATAAGCACTCATGTTGCATGAAACTTGGTTTAGAGTCCTAGAAACGCGTTGTTAGATGTTTCATACGTTCGTCAAACTTGTACAAAGCTCATTGAGGAACTTATAAGCTCTCATGTTGCATGAAACTTGGTTTAGAGTCCTAGAAAAGCGTTGTTAGATATTTCATAAGTTCGTGAAACTTGTACAAAGCTCATTGAGGAACTTATAAGCACTCATGTTGCATGAAACTTGGTTTAGAGTCCTAGAAACGCGTTGTTAGATGTTTCATAAGTTCGTCAAACTTGTATAAAGCTCATTGAGGAACTTATAAGCTTTCATGTTGCATTAAACTTGGTTTAGAGTCCTAGAAAAACTTTGATAGATGTTTCATACGTTCGTCAAACTTGTACAAAGCTCACTGAGGAACTTATAAGCACTTATGTTGCATGAAACTTGGATTAGAGCCATAGAAAAGCGTTGTTAGATGTTTCATACGTTCGTCAAACTTGTACAAAGCTCATTAAGGAATTTATAAGCTCTCATGTTGCATGAATCTTGGTTTAGAGTCCTAGAAACGCGTTGTTAGATGTTTCATAAGTTCGTCAAACTTGTACAAAGCTCATTGAGACACTTATAAACACTCATGTTGCATGAAACTTGGTTTAAAGTCCTAGAAACGCGTTGTTAGATGTTTCATACGTTCGTCAAACTTGTAAAAAACTCATTGAGACACTTATAAACACTCATGTTGCATGAAACTTGGTTTAAAGTCCTAGAAACGCGTTGTTAGATGTTTCATACGTTCGTCAAACTTGTACAAAGCTCATTGAGGAACTTATAAGCACTCATGTTGCATGAAACTTGGTTTAGAGTCCTAGAAACGCGTTGTTAGATGTTTCATACGTTCGTCAAACTTGTACAAAGCTCATTGAGGAACTTATAAGCTCTCATGTTGCATGAAACTTGGTTTAGAGTCCTAGAAAAGCGTTGTTAGATGTTTCATAAGTTCGTGAAACCTGTACAAATCTCATTGAGGAACTTATAAGCACTCATGTTGCATGAAACTTGGTTTAGAGTCCTAGAAACGCGTTGTTAGATGTTTCATAAGTTCGTCAAACTTGTATAAAGCTCATTGAGGAACTTATAAGCTCTCATGTTGCATTAAACTTGGTTTAGAGTCCAAGAAAAACGTTGATAGATGTTTCATACGTTCGTCAAACTTGTACAAAGCTCACTGAGGAACTTATAAGCACTCATGTTGCATGAAACTTGGTTTAGAGCCCTAGAAAAGCGTTGTTCGATGTTTCAAACGTTCGTCAAACTTGTACAAAGCTCATTGAGGAACTTATAAGCTCTCATGTTGCATGAAACTTGGTTTAGAGTCCTAGAAACGCGTTGTTAGATGTTTCATAAGTTCGTCAAACTTGTACAAAGCTCATTGAGACACTTATAAACACTCATGTTGTATGAAACTTGGTTTAAAGTCCTAGAAACGCGTTGTTAGATGTTTCATACGTTCTTCAAACTTTTACAAAGCTCATTGAGAAACTTATAAACACTCATGTTGCATGAAACTTGGTTTAAAGTCCTAGAAACGCGTTGTTAGATGTTTCATACGTTCGTCAAAATTGTACAAAGCTCATTGAGGAACTTATAAGCACTCATGTTGCATGAAACTTGGTTTAGAGTCCTAGAAACGCGTTGTTAGATGTTTCATACGTTCGTCAAACTTGTACAAAGCTCATTGAGGAACTTATAAGCTCTCATGTTGCATGAAACTTGGTTTAGAGTCCAAGAAACGCGTTGTTAGATGTTTCATAAGTTCGTGAAACTTGTACAAAGCTCATTGAGGAACTTATAAGCTCTCATGTTGCATGAAACTATGTTTAGAGTCCTAGAAAAGCGTTGTTAGATGTTTCATAAGTTCGTGAAACTTGTACAAAGCTCATTGAGGAACTTATAAGCACTCATGTTGCATGAAACATGGTTTAGAGTCCTAGAAACGCGTTGTTAGATGTTTCATAAGTTCGTCAAACTTGTATAAAGCTCATTGAGGAACTTACAAGCTCTCATGTTGCATTAAACTTGGTTTAGAGTCCTAGAAACACGTTGATAGATGTTTCATACGTTCGTCAAACTTGTACAAAGCTCACTGAGGAACTTATAAACACTCATGTTGCATGAAACTTGGTTTAGAGCCCTAGAAAAGCGTTGTTAGATGTTTCATACGTTCGTCAAACTTGTACAACGCTCATTGAGGAACTTATAAGTTCTCATGTTGCATGAAACTTGGTTTAGAGTCCTAGAAACGCGTTGTTAGATGTTTCATAAGTTCGTGAAACTTGTACAAAGCTCATTGAGGAACTTATAAGCTCTCATGTTGCATGAAACTTGGTTTAGAGTCCTAGAAAAGCGTTGTTAGATGTTTCATAAGTTCGTGAAACTTGTACAAAGATCATTGTGGAACTTATAAGCACTCATGTTGCATGAAACTTGGTTTAGAGTCCTAGAAACGCGTTGTTAGATGTTTCATAAGTTCTTCAAACTTGTATAAAGCTCATTGAAGAACTTATAAGTTCTCATGTTGCATTAAACTTGGTTTAGAGTCCTAGAAACACGTTGATAGATGTTTCATACGTTCGTCAAACTTGTACAAAGCTCACTGAGGAACTTATAAGCTCTCATGTTGCATGAAACTTGGTTTAGAGTCCTAGAAACGAGTTGTTAGATGTTTCATAAGTTCGTCAAACTTATACAAAGCTCATTGAGATACTTATAAGCACTCATGTTGCATGAAACTTGGTTTAGAGTCCTAGAAACGCGTTGTTAGATGTTTCTTAAGTTCGTCAAACTTGTACAAAGCTCATTGAGACACTTATAAACACTCATGTTGCATGAAACTTGGTTTAGAGTCCTAGAAAAGCGTTGTTAGATGTTTCATACGTTGGTCAAACTTTTACAAAGCTCATTGAGGAACTTATAAGCTCTCATGTTGCATGAAACTTGGTTTAGAGTCCTAGAAACGCGTTGTTAGATGTTTCATAAGTTTGTGAAACTTGTACAAAGCTCATTGAGGAACTTAAAAGCACTCATCTTTCATGAAACTTGGTTTAGAGTTTTAGAAACGCGTTGTTAGATGTTTCATACGTTCGTCAAACTTGTACAAAGCTCATTGAGGAACTTATAAGCACTCATCTTGCATGAAACTTGGTTCAGAGTCCTAGAAACGCGTTGTTAGATGTTTCATAATTTCGTGAAACTTGTACAAAGCTCATTGAGGAACTTTTAAGCACTCATGTTGCATGATACTTTGTTTAGAGTCCTAGAAACGCGTTGTTAGATGTTTCATACGTTCGTCAAACTTGTACAAAGCTCATTGAGGAACTTATAAGCTCTCATGTTGCATGAAACTTGGTTTAGAGTCTTACAAACGAGTTGTTAGTTGTTTCATAATTTCGTCAAACTTGTACAAAGCTCATTGAGACACTTATAAACACTCATGTTGCATGAAACTTGGTTTAAAGTCCTAGAAACGCGTTGTTAGATGTTTCATACGTTCGTCAAACTTGTACAAAGCTCATTGAGAAACTTATAAGCACTCATGTTGCATGAAACTTGGTTTAGAGTCCTAGAAACGCGTTGTTAGATGTTTCATACGTTTGTCAAAGTTATACATAACTCATTGATACACTTATAAGCACTAATGTTGCATGAAACTTGGTTTAGAGTCCTAGAAACGCGTTGTTAGATGTTTCATAATTTCGTGAAACTTGTACAAAGCTCATTGAGGAACTTATAAGCACTCATGTTGCATGAAACTTTGTTTAGAGTCCTAGAAACGCGTTGTTAGATGTTTCATACGTTCGTCAAACTTGTACAAAGCTCATTGAGGAACTTATAAGCATTCATGTTGCATGAAACTTGGTTTATATTACTAGAAACGAGTTGTTAGATGTTTCATAAGTTTGTCAAACTTGTACAAAACTCATTGAGACACTTATAAACACTCATGTTGCATGAAACTTGGTTTATAGTCCTAGAAACGCGTTGTTAGATGTTTCATAAATTTGTGAAACTTGTACAAAGCTCATTGGGGGAACTTATAAGCACTCATGTTGCATCAAACTTGGTTTAGAGTCCTAGAAACGCGTTGTTAGATGTTTCATAAGTTCGTCTGCTTGTACAAAGTTCATTGAGACACTTATAAGCTCTCATGTTGCATGAAACTTGGTTTAGAGTCCTATAAAAGCATTGTTACATGTTTCATAAGTTCGTGAAACTTGTACATAGCTCATTGAGGAATTTATAAGCTCTCATGTTGGATTAAATTTGGTTTAGAGTCCTAGAAACACGTTGTTAGATGTTTCATATGTTTGTCAAACTTGGACAAAGCTCATTGAGGAACTTATAAGCACTCATGTTGCATGAAACTTGGTTTAGAGTCCTAGAAACGCGTTGTTAGATGTTTCATAAGTTCGTCAAACTTATACAAAGCTCATTGATACACTTATAAACACTCATGTTGCATGAAACTTGGTTTAGAGTCCTAGAAACGCGTTGTTAGATGTTTCATAAGTTCGTGAAACTTGTACAAAGCTCATTAAGGAACTTATAAGCACTCATGTTGCATGAAACTTGGTTTAGAGTCCTAGAAAAACGTTGATAGATGTTTCATAAGTTCGTGAAACTTGTACAAAGCTTATTGAGGAACTTATAAGCACTCATGTTGCATGAAACTTGGTTTAGAGTTTTAGAAACGCGTTGTTAGATGTTTCATACGTTCGTCAAACTTGTACAAAGCTCATTGAGGAACTTATAAGCTCTCATGTTGCATGAAACTTTGTTTAGAGTCCTAGAAACGAGTTGTTAGATGTTTCATAAGTTCGTCAAACTTGTATAAAGCTCATTGAGACACTTATAAGCATTCATGTTGCATGAAAATTGGTTTAGAGTCCTAGAAACGCGTTGTTAGATGTTTCATAAGTTCGTCAAACTTATACAAAGCTCATTGATACACATATAAACACTCATGTTGCATGAAACTTGGTTTAGAGTTCTAGAAACGCGTTGTTAGATGTTTCATACGTTCGTCAAACTTGTACAAAGCCCATTGAGGAACTTATAAGAACTCATGTTGCATGTAACTTGGTTTAGAGTCCTAGAAACGCGTTGTTAGATGTTTCATAAGTTCGTGAAACTTGTACAAAGCTCATTGAGGAACTTATAAGCAATCATGTTGCATGAAACTTGGTTTAGAATCCTAGAAACGCGTTGTTAGATTTTTCATACGTTTGTAAAACTTGTACAAAGCTCATTGAGGAAATTATAAGCACTAATGTTGCATGAAACTTCGTTTAGAGTCCTAGAAACGCGTTGTTAGATGTTTCATACGTTCGTCAAACTTGTACAAAGCTCATTGAGGAACTTATAAGCTCTCATGTTGCATGAAACTTGGTTTAGAGTCCTAGAAACGATTTGTTAGATGTTTCATAAGTTCGTGAAACTTGTACAAAGCTTATTGAGGAACTTATAAGCACTCATGTTTCATGAAACTTGGTTTAGAGTGTTAGAAACGCGTTGTTAGATGTTTCATACGTTCGTCAAACTTGTACAAAGCTCATTGACGAACTTATCAGCTCTCATGTTTCATCAAACTTGGTTTAGAGTCCTAGAAACGAGTTGTTAGATGTTTCATAAGTTCGTCAAACTTATACAAAGCTCATTGAGATACTTATATGCACTCATGTTGCATAAAACTTGGTTTAGAGTCCTAGAAACGCGTTGTTAGATGTTTCATAAATTCGTCAAACTTGTACAAAGCTCATTGACACACTTATAAACACTCATGTTGCATGAAACTTGATTTAGAGTCCTAGAAACGCGTTGTTAGATGTTTCATAAGTTCGTGAAACTTGTACAAAACTCATTGAGGAACTTATAAGCACTCATGTTGCATGAAACTTGGTTTAGAGTCGTAGAAACGCGTTGTTAAATGTTTCATACGTTCGTCAAACTTGTACAAAGCTTATTGAGGAACTTATAAGCACTCATGTTGAATGAAAATTGGTTTAGAGTTTTTGAAACGCGTTGTTAGATGTTTCATACGTTCATCAAACTTTTACAAAGCTCATTGAGGAACTTATAAGCTCTCATGTTGCATGAAACTTTGTTTAGAGTCCAAGAAACGAGTTGTTAGATGTTTCATAAGTTCGTCAAACTTATACAAGGCTCATTGAGATACTTATAAGCACTCATGTTGCATAAAACTTGGTTTAGATTCCTAGAAACGCGTTGTTATATATTTCATACGTTCGTCAAACTTGTACAAAGGTCATTGAGGAACTTATAAGAACTCATGTTGCATGAAACTTGGTTTAAAGTCCTAGAAACGCTTTGTTAGATGTTTCATAAGTTCTTGAAACTTGTACAAAGTTCATTGAGGAACTTATAAGCACTCATGTTGCATGAAACTTGGTTTAGAGTCTTAGAAACGCGTTGTTAGATGTTTCATATATTCGTCAAACTTGTACAAAACTCATTGAGGAACTTATAAGCTCTCATTTTGCATGAAACTTGGTTTAGGGTCCTAGAAACGTGTTGTTAGATGTTTCATAAGTTCGTGAAACTTGTAAAAAGTTATTGAGGAACTTATAAGCACTCATGTTGCATGAAACTTGGTTTAGAATGTTAGAAACGCGTTGTTAGATGTTTCATACGTTCGTCAAACTTGTACAAAGCTCATTGAGGAACTTATCAGCTCTCATGTTGCATGAAACTTGGTTTAGAGTCCTAGAAACGAGTTGTTAGATGTTTCATAACTTCGTCAAACTTATACAAAGCTCATTGAGATACTTATAAGCACTCATGTTGCATGAAACTTGGTTTAGAGTCCTAGAAACGCGTTGTTAGATGTTTCATAAGTTCGTCAAACTTGTACAAAGCTCATTGAGATAATAATAAACACTCATGTTGCATGAAACTTGGTTTAGAGTCCTAGAAACGAGTTGTTAGATGTTTCATAAGTTCATCAAACTTATACAAAGGTCATTGAAATACTTATAAGCACTCATGTTGCATGAAACCTTGTTTAGAGTCCTAGAAACGCGTTGTTAGATGTTTAATAAGTTCGTCAAAGTTGTACAAAGTTTATTGAGACATTTATAAACACTCATGTTGCATGAAAATTGGTTTAGAGTCCTAGAAACGCGTTGTTAGATGTTTCATAGGTTCGCCAAACTTGTACAAAGCTCATTGAGAACCTTATAAGAACTCATGTTGCATGAAACTTGGTTTAGAGTCCTAGAAACGCGTTGTTAGATGTTTCATAAGTTCGTCAAACTTGTATAAAGCTCATTGAGGAACTTATAAGCTCTCATGTTGCATTAAACTTTGTTTAGAGTCCAAGAAAAACGTTGATAGATGTTTCATACGTTCGTCAAACTTGTACAAAGCTCACTGAGGAACTTATAAGCAATCATGTTGCATGAAACTTGGTTTAGAACCCTAGAAAAGCGTTGTTCGATGTTTCATACGTTCGTCAAACTTGTACAAAGCTCATTGGGGAACTTATAAGCTCTCATGTTGCATGAAACTTGGTTTAGAGTCCTAGAAACGCGTTGTTAGATGTTTCATAAGTTCGTCAAATTGTACAAAGCTCATTGAGACACTTATAAACACTCATGTTGCATGAAACTTGGTTTAAAGTCCTAGAAACGTGTTGTTAGATGTTTCATACGTTCGTCAAACTTTTACAAAGCTCATTGAGACACTTATAAACACTCATGTTGCATGAAACTTGGTTTATAGTCCTAGAAACGCGTTGTTAGATGTTTCATACGTTCGTCAAACTTGTACAAAGCTCATTGAGGAACTTATAGGCACTCATGTTGCATGAAACTTGGTTTAGAGTCCTAGAAACGCGTTGTTAGATTTTTCATACGTTCGTCAAACTTGTACAAAGCTCATTGAGGAACTTATAAGCTCTCATGTTGCATGAAACTTGGTTTAGAGTCCTAGAAACGCATTGTTAGATGTTTCATAAGTTCGTGAAACTTGTACAAAGCTCATTGAGGAACTTATAAGCACTCATCTTTCATGAAACTTGGTTTAGAGTTTTAGAAACGCGTTGTTAGATGTATCATACGTTCGTCAAACTTGTACAAAGCTCATTGAGGAACTTATAAGCTCTCATGTTGCATGAAACTTTGTTTAGAGTCCTAGAAACGCGTTGTTAGATGTTTCATACGTTCATCAAACTTGTACAAAGCTCATTGAGGAACTTATAAGCTCTCATGTTGCATGAAACTTGATTTAGAGTCCTAGAAACGCGTTGTTAGATGTTTCATAAGTTCGTCAGCTTGTACAAACCTCATTGAGACACTAATAATCACTCATGTTGCATGAAACTTGGTTTAGAGTCCTAGAAACACAATGTTAGGTGTTTCATAAGTTCGTCAAACTTGTATAAAGCTCATTGAAGAACTTATAAGCTCTCATGTTGGATTAAACTTGGTTTAGAGTCCTAGAAACACATTGTTAGATGTTTCATATGTTCGTCAAACTTGTACAAAGCTCATTGAGGAACTTATAAGCACTCATGTTGCATGAAACTTGGTTTAGAGTCCTAGAAATGCGTTGTTAGATGTTTCATACGTTCGTCAAACTTGTACAAAGCTCATTGAGGAACTTATAAGCTCTCATGTTGCATGAAACTTGGTTTAGAGTCCTAGAAAAGCGTTGTTAGATATTTCATAAGTTCGTGAAACTTGTACAAAGCTCATTGAGGAACTTATAAGCACTCATGTTGCATGAAACTTGGTTTAGAGTCCTAGAAACGCGTTGTTAGATGTTTCATAAGTTCGTCAAACTTGTATAAAGCTCATTGAGGAACTTATAAGCTTTCATGTTGCATTAAACTTGGTTTAGAGTCCTAGAAAAACTTTGATAGATGTTTCATACGTTCGTCAAACTTGTACAAAGCTCACTGAGGAACTTATAAGCACTTATGTTGCATGAAACTTGGTTTAGAGCCATAGAAAAGCGTTGTTAAATGTTTCATACGTTCGTCAAACTTGTACAAAGCTCATTAAGGAATTTATAAGCTCTCATGTTGCATGAATCTTGGTTTAGAGTCCTAGAAACGCGTTGTTAGATGTTTCATAAGTTCGTCAAACTTGTACAAAGCTCATTGAGACACTTATAAACACTCATGTTGCATGAAACTTGGTTTAAAGTCCTAGAAACGCGTTGTTAGATGTTTCATACGTTCGTCAAACTTGTAAAAAGCTCATTGAGACACTTATAAACACTCATGTTGCATGAAACTTGGTTTAAAGTCCTAGAAACGCGTTGTTAGATGTTTCATACGTTCGTCAAACTTGTACAAAGCTCATTGAGGAACTTATAAGCACTCATGTTGCATGAAACTTGGTTTAGAGTCCTAGAAACGTGTTGTTAGATGTTTCATACGTTCGTCAAACTTGTACAAAGCTCATTGAGGAACTTATAAGCACTCATGTTGCATGAAACTTGGTTTAGAGTCCTAGAAACGCGTTGTTAGATGTTTCATAAGTTCGTCAAACTTGTATAAAGCTCATTGAGGAACTTATAAGCTCTCATGTTGCATTAAACTTGGTTTAGAGTCCAAGAAAAACGTTGATAGATGTTTCATACGTTCGTCAAACTTGTACAAAGCTCACTGAGGAACTTATAAGCACTCATGTTGCATGAAACTTGGTTTAGAGCCCTAGAAAAGCGTTGTTCGATGTTTCAAACGTTCGTCAAACTTGTACAAAGCTCATTGAGGAACTTATAAGCTCTCATGTTGCATGAAACTTGGTTTAGAGTCCTAGAAACGCGTTGTTAGATGTTTCATAAGTTCGTCAAACTTGTACAAAGCTCATTGAGACACTTATAAACACTCATGTTGCATGAAACTTGGTTTAAAGTCCTAGAAACGCGTTGTTAGATGTTTCATACGTTCTTCAAACTTTTACAAAGCTCATTGAGAAACTTATAAACACTCATGTTGCATGAAACTTGGTTTAAAGTCCTAGAAACGCGTTGTTAGATGTTTCATACGTTCGTCAAAATTGTACAAAGCTCATTGAGGAACTTATAAGCACTCATGTTGCATGAAACTTGGTTTAGAGTCCTAGAAACGCGTTGTTAGATGTTTCATACGTTCGTCAAACTTGTACAAAGCTCATTGAGGAACTTATAAGCTCTCATGTTGCATGAAACTTGGTTTAGAGTCCAAGAAACGCGTTGTTAGATGTTTCATAAGTTCGTGAAACTTGTACAAAGCTCATTGAGGAACTTATAAGCTCTCATGTTGCATGAAACTATGTTTAGAGTCCTAGAAAAGCGTTGTTAGATATTTCATAAGTTCGTGAAACTTGTACAAAGCTCATTGAGGAACTTATAAGCACTCATGTTGCATGAAACATGGTTTAGAGTCCTAGAAACGCGTTGTTAGATGTTTCATAAGTTCGTCAAACTTGTATAAAGCTCATTGAGGAACTTATAAGCTCTCATGTTGCATTAAACTTGGTTTAGAGTCCTAGAAACACGTTGATAGATGTTTCATACGTTCGTCAAACTTGTACAAAGCTCACTGAGGAACTTATAAACACTCATGTTGCATGAAACTTGGTTTAGAGCCCTAGAAAAGCGTTGTTAGATGTTTCATACGTTCGTCAAACTTGTACAAAGCTCATTGAGGAACTTATAAGCACTCATGTTGCATGAAACTTGGTTTAGAGTCCTAGAAACGCGTTGTTAGATGTTTCATAAGTTCTTCAAACTTGTACAAAGCTCATTGAGGAACTTATAAGCTCTCATGTTGCATGAAACTTGATTTAGAGTCCTAGAAACGCGTTGTTAGATGTTTCATAAGTTCGTGAAACTTATACAAAGCTCATTGGGGAAGTTATAAGCACTCATGTTGCATGAAACTTGGTTTAGAGTCCTAGAAACGCGTTGTTAGATGTTTCATAAGTTCGTCAGCTTGTACAAACCTCATTGAGACACTAATAATCACTCATGTTGCATGAAACTTGGTTTAGAGTCCTAGAAACACAATGTTAGGTGTTTCATAAGTTCGTCAAACTTGTATAAAGCTCATTGAAGAACTTATAAGCTCTCATGTTGGATTAAACTTGGTTTAGAGTCCTAGAAACACATTGTTAGATGTTTCATATGTTCGTCAAACTTGTACAAACCTCATTGAGGAACTTATAAGCACTCATGTTGCATGAAACTTGGTTTAGAGTCCTAGAAACGCGTTGTTAGATGTTTCATACGTTCGTCAAACTTGTACAAAGCTCATTGAGGAACTTATAAGCTCTCATGTTGCATGAAACTTGGTTTAGAGTCCTAGAAAAGCGTTGTTAGATATTTCATAAGTTCGTGAAACTTGTACAAAGCTCATTGAGGAACTTATAAGCACTCATGTTGCATGAAACTTGGTTTAGAGTCCTAGAAACGCGTTGTTAGATGTTTCATAAGTTCGTCAAACTTGTATAAAGCTCATTGAGGAACTTATAAGCTTTCATGTTGCATTAAACTTGGTTTAGAGTCCTAGAAAAACTTTGATAGATGTTTCATACGTTCGTCAAACTTGTACAAAGCTCACTGAGGAACTTATAAGCACTTATGTTGCATGAAACTTGGTTTAGAGCCATAGAAAAGCGTTGTTAGATGTTTCATACGTTCGTCAAACTTGTACAAAGCTCATTAAGGAATTTATAAGCTCTCATGTTGCATGAATCTTGGTTTAGAGTCCTAGAAACGCGTTGTTAGATGTTTCATAAGTTCGTCAAACTTGTACAAAGCTCATTGAGACACTTATAAACACTCATGTTGCATGAAACTTGGTTTAAAGTCCTAGAAACGCGTTGTTAGATGTTTCATACGTTCGTCAAACTTGTAAAAAGCTCATTGAGACACTTATAAACACTCATGTTGCATGAAACTTGGTTTAAAGTCCTAGAAACGCGTTGTTAGATGTTTCATACGTTTGTCAAACTTGTACAAAGCTCATTGAGGAACTTATAAGCACTCATGTTGCATGAAACTTGGTTTAGAGTCCTAGAAACGCGTTGTTAGATGTTTCATACGTTCGTCAAACTTGTACAAAGCTCATTGAGGGACTTATAAGCTCTCATGTTGCATGAAACTTGGTTTAGAGTCCTAGAAAAGCGTTGTTAGATGTTTCATAAGTTCGTGAAACTTGTACAAATCTCATTGAGGAACTTATAAGCACTCATGTTGCATGAAACTTGGTTTAGAGTCCTAGAAACGCGTTGTTAGATGTTTCATAAGTTCGTCAAACTTGTATAAAGCTCATTGAGGAAATTATAAGCTCTCATGTTGCATTAAACTTGGTTTAGAGTCCAAGAAAAACGTTGATAGATGTTTCATACGTTCGTCAAACTTGTACAAAGCTCACTGAGGAACTTATAAGCACTCATGTTGCATGAAACTTGGTTTAGAGCCCTAGAAAAGCGTTGTTCGATGTTTCAAACGTTCGTCAAATTTGTACAAAGCTCATTGAGGAACTTATAAGCTCTCATGTTGCATGAAACTTGGTTTAGAGTACTAGAAACGCGTTGTTAGATGTTTCATAAGTTTGTCAAACTTGTACAAAGCTCATTGAGACACTTATAAACACTCATGTTGCATGAAACTTGGTTTAAAGTCCTAGAAACGCGTTGTTAGATGTTTCATACGTTCTTCAAACTTTTACAAAGCTCATTGAGAAACTTATAAACACTCATGTTGCATGAAACTTGGTTTAAAGTCCTAGAAACGCGTTGTTAGATGTTTCATACGTTCGTCAAAATTGTACAAAGCTCATTGAGGAACTTATAAGCACTCATGTTGCATGAAACTTGGTTTAGAGTCCTAGAAACGCGTTGTTAGATGTTTCATACGTTCGTCAAACTTGTACAAAGCTCATTGAGGAACTTATAAGCTCTCATGTTGCATGAAACTTGGTTTAGAGTCCAAGAAACGCGTTGTTAGATGTTTCATAAGTTCGTGAAACTTGTACAAAGCTCATTGAGGAACTTATAAGCTCTCATGTTGCATGAAACTATGTTTAGAGTCCTAGAAAAGCGTTGTTAGATGTTTCATAAGTTCGTGAAACTTGTACAAAGCTCATTGAGGAACTTATAAGCACTCATGTTGCATGAAACATGGTTTAGAGTCCTAGAAACGCGTTGTTAGATGTTTCATAAGTTCGTCAAACTTGTATAAAGCTCATTGAGGAACTTATAAGCTCTCATGTTGCATTAAACTTGGTTTAGAGTCCTAGAAACACGTTGATAGATGTTTCATACGTTCGTCAAACTTGTACAAAGCTCACTGAGGAACTTATAAACACTCATGTTGCATGAAACTTGGTTTAGAGCCCTAGAAAAGTGTTGTTAGATGTTTCATACGTTCGTCAAACTTGTACAAAGCTCATTGAGGAACTTATAAGTTCTCATGTTGCATGAAACTTGGTTTAGAGTCCTAGAAACGCGTTGTTAGATGTTTCATAAGTTCGTGAAACTTGTACAAAGCTCATTGAGGAACTTATAAGCTCTCATGTTGCATGAAACTTGGTTTAGAGTCCTAGAAAAGCGTTGTTAGATGTTTCATAAGTTCGTGAAACTTGTACAAAGATCATTGTGGAACTTATAAGCACTCATGTTGCATGAAACTTGGTTTAGAGTCCTAGAAACGCGTTGTTAGATGTTTCATAAGTTCTTCAAACTTGTATAAAGCTCATTGAAGAACTTATAAGTTCTCATGTTGCATTAAACTTGGTTTAGAGTCCTAGAAACACGTTGATAGATGTTTCATACGTTCGTCAAACTTGTACAAAGCTCACTGAGGAACTTATGAGCTCTCATGTTGCATGAAACTTGGTTTAGAGTCCTAGAAACGAGTTGTTAGATGTTTCATAAGTTCGTCAAACTTATACAAAGCTCATTGAGATACTTATAAGCACTCATGTTGCATGAAACTTGGTTTAGAGTCCTAGAAACGTGTTGTTAGATGTTTCTTAAGTTCGTCAAACTTGTACAAAGCTCATTGAGACACTTATAAACACTCATGTTGCATGAAACTTGGTTTAGAGTCCTAGAAAAGCGTTGTTAGATGTTTCATACGTTCGTCAAACTTTTACAAAGCTCATTGAGGAACTTATAAGCTCTCATGTTGCATGAAACTTGGTTTAGAGTCATAGAAACGCGTTGTTAGATGTTTCATAAGTTTGTGAAACTTGTACAAAGCTCATTGAGGAACTTAAAAGCACTCATCTTTCATGAAACTTGGTTTAGAGTTTTAGAAACGCGTTGTTAGATGTTTCATACGTTCGTCAAACTTGTACAAAGCTCATTGAGGAACTTATAAGCACTCATCTTGCATGAAACTTGGTTCGAGTCCTAGAAACGCGTTGTTAGATGTTTCATAATTTCGTGAAACCTGTACAAAGCTCATTGAGGAACTTTTAAGCACTCATGTTGCATGATACTTTGTTTAGAGTCCTAGAAACGCGTTGTTAGATGTTTCATACGTTCGTCAAACTTGTACAAAGCTCATTGAGGAACTTATAAGCTCTCATGTTGCATGAAACTTGGTTTAGAGTCTTACAAACGAGTTGTTAGTTGTTTCATAATTTCGTCAAACTTGTACAAAGCTCATTGAGACACTTATAAACACTCATGTTGCATGAAACTTGGTTTAAAGTCCTAAAACGCGTTGGTTTAGAAGTTTCATACGTTCGTCAAACTTGTTGTTAGATTATAAGCACTTTCATGAAACTTGGTTTAGAGTCGTTCGTCAAACGCGTTGTTAGATGTTTCATAATTTCGTGAAACTTGTACAAAGCTCATTGAGGAACTTATAAGCACTCATGTTGCATGAAACTTTGTTTAGAGTCCTAGAAACGCGTTGTTAGATGTTTCATACGTTCGTCAAACTTGTACAAAGCTCATTGAGGAACTTATAAGCACTCATGTTGCATGAAACTTGGTTTATATTACTAGAAACGAGTTGTTAGATGTTTCATAAGTTTGTCAAACTTGTACAAAACTCATTGAGACACTTATAAACACTCATGTTGCATGAAACTTGGTTTATAGTCCTAGAAACGCGTTGTTAGATGTTTCATAAATTTGTGAAACTTGTACAAAGCTCATTGGGGGAACTTATAAGCACTCATGTTGCATCAAACTTGGTTTAGAGTCCTAGAAACGCGTTGTTAGATGTTTCATAAGTTCGTCTGCTTGTACAAAGCTCAATGAGACACTTATAAGCTCTCATGTTGCATGAAACTTGGTTTAGAGTCCTATAAAAGCATTGTTAGATGTTTCATAAGTTCGTGAAACTTGTACAGAGCTCATTGAGGAATTTATAAGCTCTCATGTTGGATTAAATTTGGTTTAGAGTCCTAGAAACACGTTGTTAGATGTTTCATATGTTTGTCAAACTTGTACAAAGCTCATTGAGGAACTTATAAGCACTCATGTTGCATGAAACTTGGTTTAGAGTCCTAGAAACGCGTTGTTAGATGTTTCATAAGTTCGTCAAACTTATACAAAGCTCATTGATACACTTATAAACACTCATGTTGCATGAAACTTGGTTTAGAGTCCTAGAAACGCGTTGTTAGATGTTTCATAAGTTCGTGAAACTTGTACAAAGCTCATTAAGGAACTTATAAGCACTCATGTTGCATGAAACTTGGTTTAGAGTCCTAGAAAAACGTTGATAGATGTTTCATAAGTTCGTGAAACTTGTACAAAGCTTATTGAGGAACTTATAAGCACTCATGTTGCATGAAACTTGGTTTAGAGTTTTAGAAACGCGTTGTTAGATGTTTCATACGTTCGTCAAACTTGTACAAAGCTCATTGAGGAACTTATAAGCTCTCATGTTGCATGAAACTTTGTTTAGAGTCCTAGAAACGAGTTGTTAGATGTTTCATAAGTTCGTCAAACTTGTATAAAGCTCATTGAGACACTTATAAGCATTCATGTTGCATGAAACTTGGTTTAGAGTCCTAGAAACGCGTTGTTAGATGTTTCATAAGTTCGTCAAACTTATACAAAGCTCATTGATACACATATAAACACTCATGTTGCATGAAACTTGGTTTAGAGTTCTAGAAACGCGTTGTTAGATGTTTCATACGTTCGTCAAACTTGTACAAAGCTCATTGAGGAACTTATAAGAACTCATGTTGCATGTAACTTTGTTTAGAGTCCTAGAAACGCGTTGTTAGATGTTTCATAAGTTCGTGAAACTTGTACAAAGCTCATTGAGGAACTTATAAGCAATCATGTTGCATGAAACTTGGTTTAGAATCCTAGAAACGCGTTGTTAGATTTTTCATACGTTTGTAAAACATGTACAAAGCTCATTGAGGAAATTATAAGCACTAATGTTGCATGAAACTTCGTTTAGAGTCCTAGAAACGCGTTGTTAGATGTTTCATACGTTCGTCAAACTTGTACAAAGCTCATTGAGGAACTTATAAGCTCTCATGTTGCATGAAACTTGGTTTAGAGTCCTAGAAACGATTTGTTAGATGTTTCATAAGTTCGTGAAACTTGTACAAAGCTCATTAAGGAACTTATAAGCACTCATGTTGCATGAAACTTGGTTTAGAGTCCTAGAAAAACGTTGATAGATGTTTCATAAGTTCGTGAAACTTGTACAAAGCTTATTGAGGAACTTATAAGCACTCATGTTGCATGAAACTTGGTTTAGAGTTTTAGAAACGTGTTGTTAGATGTTTCATACGTTCGTCAAACTTGTACAAAGCTCATTGAGGAACTTATAAGCTCTCATGTTGCATGAAACTTGGTTTAGAGTCCTAGAAACGAGTTGTTAGATGTTTCATAAGTTCGTCAAACTTGTATAAAGCTCATTGAGACACTTATAAGCATTCATGTTGCATGAAACTTGGTTTAGAGTCCTAGAAACGCGTTGTTAGATGTTTCATAAGTTCGTCAAACTTATACAAAGCTCATTGAGGAACTTATAAGCATTCATGCATGTTGCATGAAACTTGGTTTAGAGTCCTAGAAACGCGTTGTTAGATGTTTCATACGTTTGTCAAACTTATACAAAGCTCATTGATACACTTATAAGTACTAATGTTGCATGAAACTTGGTTTAGAGTCCTAGAAACGCGTTGTTAGATGATTCATAATTTCGTGAAACTTGTACAAAGCTCATTGAGGAACTTATAAGCACTCATGTTGCATGAAACTTTGTTTAGAGTCCTAGAAACGCGTTGTTAGATGTTTCATACGTTCGTCAAACTTGTACAAAGCTCATTGAGGAACTTATAAGCACTCATGTTGCATGAAACTTGGTTTATATTACTAGAAACGAGTTGTTAGATGTTTCATAAGTTTGTCAAACTTGTACAAAACTCATTGAGACACTTATAAACACTCATGTTGCATGAAACTTGGTTTATAGTCCTAGAAACGCGTTGTTAGATGTTTCATAAGTTTGTGAAACTTGTACAAAGCTCATTGGGGGAACTTATAAGCACTCATGTTGCATGAAACTTGGTTTAGAGTCCTAGAAACGCGTTGTTAGATGTTTCATAAGTTCGTTGCTTGTACAAAGCTCATTGAGACACTTATAAGCTCTCATGTTGCATGAAACTTGGTTTAGAGTCCTAGAAAAGCATTGTTAGATGTTTCATAAGTTCGTGAAACTTGTACAGAGCTCATTGAGGAATTTATAAGCTCTCATGTTGGATTAAATTTGGTTTAGAGTCCTAGAAACACGTTGTTAGATGTTTCATATGTTTGTCAAACTTGTACAAAGCTCATTGAGGAACTTATAAGCACTCATGTTGCATGAAACTTGGTTTAGAGTCCTAGAAAAGCATTGTTAGATGTTTCATAAGTTCGTGAAACTTGTACAGAGCTCATTGAGGAATTTATAAGCTCTCATGTTGGATTAAATTTGGTTTAGAGTCCTAGAAACACGTTGTTAGATGTTTCATATGTTTGTCAAACTTGTACAAAGCTCATTGAGGAACTTATAAGCACTCATGTTGCATGAAACTTGGTTTAGAGTCCTAGAAACGCGTTGTTAGATGTTTCATAATTTTGTGAAACTTGTACAAAGCTCATTGAGGAACTTATAAGCACTCATGTTGCATGAAACTTTGTTTAGAGTCCTAGAAACGCGTTGTTAGATGTTTCATACGTTCGTCAAACTTGTACAAAGCTCATTGAGGAACTTATAAGCACTCATGTTGCATGAAACTTGGTTTATGTTACTAGAAACGAGTTGTTAGATGTTTCATAAGTTTGTCAAACTTGTACAAAACTCATTGAGACACTTATAAACACTCATGTTGCATGAAACTTGGTTTATAGTCCTAGAAACGCGTTGTTAGATGTTTCATAAGTTTGTGAAACTTGTACAAAGCTCATTGGGGGAACTTAT
Organism: Cochlearia excelsa; assembly: GCA_963556525.1. NCBI lineage: Eukaryota > Viridiplantae > Streptophyta > Magnoliopsida > Brassicales > Brassicaceae > Cochlearia > Cochlearia excelsa. The sequence goes on from OY748328.1 coordinate 19,766,772, forward strand.
AAGCACTCATGTTGCATGAAACTTGGTTTAGAGTCCTAGAAACGCGTTGTTAGATGTTTCATAAGTTCGTCTGCTTGTACAAAGCTCATTGAGACACTTATAAGCTCTCATGTTGCATGAAACTTGGTTTAGAGTCCTAGAAAAGCATTGTTAGATGTTTCATAAGTTCGTGAAACTTGTACAGAGCTCATTGAGGAATTTATAAGCTCTCATGTTGGATTAAATTTGGTTTAGAGTCCTAGAAACACGTTGTTAGATGTTTCATATGTTTGTCAAACTTGTACAAAGCTCATTGAGGAACTTATAAACACTCATGTTGCATGAAACTTGGTTTAGAGTCCTAGAAACGCGTTGTTAGATGTTTCATAAGTTCGTGAAACTTGTACAAAGCTCATTAAGGAACTTATAAGCACTCATGTTGCATGAAACTTGGTTTAGAGTCCTAGAAAAACGTTGATAGATGTTTCATAAGTTCGTGAAACTTGTACAAAGCTTATTGAGGAACTTATAAGCACTCATGTTGTATGAAACTTGGTTTAGAGATTTAGAAACGCGTTGTTAGATGTTTCATACGTTCGTCAAACTTGTACAAAGCTCATTGAGGAACTTATAAGCTCTCATGTTGCATGAAACTTGGTTTAGAGTCCTAGAAACGAGTTGTTAGATGTTTCATAAGTTCGTCAAACTTGTATAAAGCTCATTGAGACACTTATAAGCATTCATGTTGCATGAAACTTGGTTTAGAGTCCTAGAAACGCGTTGTTAGATGTTTCATAAGTTCGTCAAACTTATACAAAGCTCATTGAGGAACTTATAAGAATTCATGTTGCATGAAACTTGGTTTAGAGTCCTAGAAACGCGTTGTTAGATGTTTCATAAGTTCGTCAAACTTATACAAAGCTCATTGATACACTTATAAACACTCATGTTGCATGAAACTTGGTTTAGAGTCCTAGAAACGCGTTGTTAGATGTTTCATACGTTCGTCAAACTTGTACAAAGCTCATTGAGGAACTTATAAGAACCCATGTTGCATGTAACTTGGTTTAGAGTCCAAGAAACGCGTTGTTAGATGTTTCATAAGTTCGTGAAACTTGTACAAAGCTCATTGAGGAACTTATAAGCAATCATGTTGCATGAAACTTGGTTTAGAGTCCTAGAAACGCGTTGTTAGATGTTTCATACGTTTGTAAAACTTGTACAAAGCTCATTGAGGAACTTATAAGCACTAATGTTGCATGAAACTTCGTTTAGAGTCCTAGAAACGCGTCGTTAGATGTTTCATACGTTCGTCAAACTTGTACAAAGCTCATTGAGGAACTTATAAGCTCTCATGTTGCATGAAACTTGGTTTAGAGTCCTAGAAACGATTTGTTAGATGTTTCATAAGTTCGTGAAACTTGTACAAAGCTCATTGAGGAACTTATAAGCACTCATCTTTCATGAAACTTGGTTTATAGTTTTAGAAACGCGTTGTTAGATGTTTCATACGTTCGTCAAACTTGTACAAAACTCATTGAGACACTTATAAACACTCATGTTGCATGAAACTTGGTTTATAGTCCTAGAAACGCGTTGTTAGATGTTTCATAAGTTTGTGAAACTTGTACAAAGCTCATTGGGGGAACTTATAAGCACTCATGTTGCATGAAACATGGTTTAGAGTCCTAGAAACGCGTTGTTAGATGTTTCATAAGTTCGTCTGCTTGTACAAAGCTCATTGAGACACTTATAAGCTCTCATGTTGCATGAAACTTGGTTTAGAGTCCTAGAAAAGCATTGTTAGATGTTTCATAAGTTCGTGAAACTTGTACAGAGCTCATTGAGGAATTTATAAGCTCTCATGTTGGATTAAATTTGGTTTAGAGTCCTAGAAACACGTTGTTAGATGTTTCATATGTTTGTCAAACTTGTACAAAGCTCATTGAGGAACTTATAAGCACTCATGTTGCATGAAACTTGGTTTAGAGTCCTAGAAAAGCATTGTTAGATGTTTCATAAGTTCGTGAAACTTGTACAGAGCTCATTGAGGAATTTATAAGCTCTCATGTTGGATTAAATTTGGTTTAGAGTCCTAGAAACACGTTGTTAGATGTTTCATATGTTTGTCAAACTTATACAAAGCTCATTGAGGAACTTATAAGCACTCATGTTGCATGAAACTTGGTTTAGAGTCCTAGAAACGCGTTGTTAGATGTTTCATAATTTTGTGAAACTTGTACAAAGCTCATTGAGGAACTTATAAGCACTCATGTTGCATGAAACTTTGTTTAGAGTCCTAGAAACGCGTTGTTAGATGTTTCATACGTTCGTCAAACTTGTACAAAGCTCATTGAGGAACTTATAAGCACTCATGTTGCATGAAACTTGGTTTATGTTACTAGAAACGAGTTGTTAGATGTTTCATAAGTTTGTCAAACTTGTACAAAACTCATTGAGACACTTATAAACACTCATGTTGCATGAAACTTGGTTTATAGTCCTAGAAACGCGTTGTTAGATGTTTCATAAGTTTGTGAAACTTGTACAAAGCTCATTGGGGGAACTTATAAGCACTCATGTTGCATGAAACTTGGTTTAGAGTCCTAGAAACGCGTTGTTAGATGTTTCATAAGTTCGTCAAACTTGTACAAAGCTCATTGAGACACTTATAAGCTCTCATGTTGCATGAAACTTGGTTTAGAGTCCTAGAAAAGCATTGTTAGATGTTTCATAAGTTCGTGAAACTTGTACAGAGCTCATTGAGGAATTTATAAGCTCTCATGTTGGATTAAATTTGGTTTAGAGTCCTAGAAACACGTTGTTAGATGTTTCATATGTTTGTCAAACTTGTACAAAGCTCATTGAGGAACTTATAAACACTCATGTTGCATGAAACTTGGTTTAGAGTCCTAGAAACGCGTTGTTAGATGTTTCATAAGTTCGTGAAACTTGTACAAAGCTCATTAAGGAACTTATAAGCACTCATGTTGCATGAAACTTGGTTTAGAGTCCTAGAAAAACGTTGATAGATGTTTCATAAGTTCGTGAAACTTGTACAAAGCTTATTGAGGAACTTATAAGCACTCATGTTGCATGAAACTTGATTTAGAGTTTTAGAAACGCATTGTTAGATGTTTCATACGTTCGTCAAACTTGTACAAAGCTCATTGAGGAACTTATAAGCTCTCATGTTGCATGAAACTTGGTTTAGAGTCCTAGAAACGAGTTGTTAGATGTTTCATAAGTTCGTCAAACTTGTATAAAGCTCATTGAGACACTTATAAGCATTCATGTTGCATGAAACTTGGTTTAGAGTCCTAGAAACGCGTTGTTAGATGTTTCATAAGTTCGTCAAACTTATACAAAGCTCATTGAGGAACTTATAAGAATTCATGTTGCATGAAACTTGGTTTAGAGTCCTAGAAACGCGTTGTTAGATGTTTCATAAGTTCGTCAAACTTATACAAAGCTCATTGATACACTTATAAACACTCATGTTGCATGAAACTTGGTTTAGAGTTTCATACGTTTGTAAACGCGTTGTTAGATGTTTCATACGTTTGTAAAACTTGTACAAAGCTCATTGAGGAACTTATAAGCACTAATGTTGCATGAAACTTCGTTTAGAGTCCTAGAAACGCGTCGTTAGATGTTTCATACGTTCGTCAAACTTGTACAAAGCTCATTGAGGAACTTATAAGCTCTCATGTTGCTTGAAACTTGGTTTAGAGTCCTAGAAACGATTTGTTAGATGTTTCATAAGTTCGTGAAACTTGTACAAAGCTCATTGAGGAACTTATAAGCACTCATCTTTCATGAAACTTGGTTTATAGTTTTAGAAACGCGTTGTTAGATGTTTCATACGTTCGTCAAACTTGTACAAAGCTCATTGAGGAACTTATAAGCTCTCATGTTTCATGAAACTTGATTTAGAGTCCTAGAAACGCGTTGTTAGATGTTTCAGAATTTCGTGAAACTTATACAAAGCTCATTGGGGAACTTATAAGCACTCATGTTGCATGAAACTTGGTTTAGAGTCCTAGAAACGCGTTGTTAGATCTTTCATAAGTTCGTCAGCTTGTACAAAGCTCATTGAGACACTTATAATCACTCATGTTGCATGAAACTTGGTTTAGAGTCCTAGAAACACAATGTTAAGTGTTTCATAAGTTCGTCAAACTTGTATAAAGCTCATTGAGGAACTTATAAGCTCTCATGTTGGATTAAACTTGGTTTAGAGTCCTAGAAACACATTGTTAGATGTTTCATATGTTCGTCAAACTTGTACAAAGCTCATTGAGGAACTTATAACCACTCATGTTGCATGAAACTTGGTTTAGAGTCCTAGAAACGCGTTGTTAGATGTTTCATACGTTCGTCAAACTTGTACAAAGCTCACCGAGGAACTTATAAGCTCTCATGTTGCATGAAACTTGGTTTAGAGTCCTAGAAACGAGTTGTTAGATGTTTCATAAGTTCGTCAAACTTATACAAAGCTCATTGAGATACTTATAAGCATTCATGTTGCATGAAACTTGGTTTAGAGTCCTAGAAACGCGTTGTTAGATGTTTCTTAAGTTCGTCAAACTTGTACAAAGCTCATTGAGACACTTATAAACACTCATGGTGCATGAAACTTGGTTTAGAGTCCTAGAAAAGCGTTGTTAGATGATTCATACGTTCGTCAAACTTTTACAAAGCTCATTGAGGAACTTATAAGCTCTCATGTTGCATGAAACTTGGTTTAGAGTCCTAGAAACGCGTTGTTAGATGTTTCATAAGTTTGTGAAACTTGTACAAAGCTCATTGAGGAACTTATAAGCACTCATCTTTCATGAAACTTGGTTTAGAGTTTTAGAAACGCGTTGTTAGATGTTTCATACGTTCGTCAAACTTGTACAAAGCTCATTGAGGAACTTATAAGCACTCATCTTGCATGAAACTTGGTTTAGAGTCCTAGAAACGCGTTGTTAGATGTTTCATAATTTCGTGAAACCTGTACAAAGCTCATTGAGGAACTTTTAAGCACTCATGTTGCATGATACTTTGTTTAGAGTCCTAGAAACGCGTTGTTAGATGTTTCATACGTTCGTCAAACTTGTACAAAGCTCATTGAGGAACTTATAAGCTCTCATGTTGCATGAAACTTGGTTTAGAGTCCTAGAAACGCGTTGTTAGATGTTTCATAAGTTCGTCAAACTTATACAAAGCTCATTGATACACTTATAAACACTCATGTTGCATGAAACTTGGTTTAGAGTCCTAGAAACGCGTTGTTAGATGTTTCATAAGTTCGTGAAACTTGTACAAAGCTCATTAAGGAACTTATAAGCACTCATGTTGCATGAAACTTGGTTTAGAGTCCTAGAAAAACGTTGATAGATGTTTCATAAGTTCGTGAAACTTGTACAAAGCTTATTGAGGAACTTATAAGCACTCATGTTACATGAAACTTGGTTTAGAGTTTTAGAAACGCGTTGTTAGATGTTTCATACGTTCGTCAAACTTGTACAAAGCTCATTGAGGAACTTATAAGCTCTCATGTTGCATGAAACTTGGTTTAGAGTCCTAGAAACGAGTTGTTAGATGTTTCATAAGTTCGTCAAACTTGTATAAAGCTCATTGAGACACTTATAAGCATTCATGTTGCATGAAACTTGGTTTAGAGTCCTAGAAACGCGTTGTTAGATGTTTCATAAGTTCGTCAAACTTATACAAAGCTCATTGATACACTTATAAACACTCATGTTGCATGAAACTTGGTTTAGAGTTTCATACGTTTGTAAACGCGTTGTTAGATGTTTCATACGTTTGTAAAACTTGTACAAAGCTCATTGAGGAACTTATAAGCACTAATGTTGCATGAAACTTCGTTTAGAGTCCTAGAAACGCGTCGTTAGATGTTTCATACGTTCGTCAAACTTGTACAAAGCTCATTGAGGAACTTATAAGCTCTCATGTTGCATGAAACTTGGTTTAGAGTCCTAGAAACGATTTGTTAGATGTTTCATAAGTTCGTGAAACTTGTACAAAGCTCATTGAGGAACTTATAAGCACTCATCTTTCATGAAACTTGGTTTATAGTTTTAGAAACGCGTTGTTAGATGTTTCATACGTTCGTCAAACTTGTACAAAGCTCATTGAGGAACTTATAAGCTCTCATGTTTCATGAAACTTGATTTAGAGTCCTAGAAACGCGTTGTTAGATGTTTCAGAATTTCGTGAAACTTATACAAAGCTCATTGGGGAACTTATAAGCACTCATGTTGCATGAAACTTGGTTTAGAGTCCTAGAAACGCGTTGTTAGATCTTTCATAAGTTCGTCAGCTTGTACAAAGCTCATTGAGACACTTATAATCACTCATGTTGCATGAAACTTGGTTTAGAGTCCTAGAAACACAATGTTAAGTGTTTCATAAGTTCGTCAAACTTGTATAAAGCTCATTGAGGAACTTATAAGCTCTCATGTTGGATTAAACTTGGTTTAGAGTCCTAGAAACACATTGTTAGATGTTTCATATGTTCGTCAAACTTGTACAAAGCTCATTGAGGAACTTATAACCACTCATGTTGCATGAAACTTGGTTTAGAGTCCTAGAAACGCGTTGTTAGATGTTTCATACGTTCGTCAAACTTGTACAAAGCTCACTGAGGAACTTATAAGCTCTCATGTTGCATGAAACTTGGTTTAGAGTCCTAGAAACGAGTTGTTAGATGTTTCATAAGTTCGTCAAACTTATACAAAGCTCATTGAGATACTTATAAGCATTCATGTTGCATGAAACTTGGTTTAGAGTCCTAGAAACGCGTTGTTAGATGTTTCTTAAGTTCGTCAAACTTGTACAAAGCTCATTGAGACACTTATAAACACTCATGGTGCATGAAACTTGGTTTAGAGTCCTAGAAAAGCGTTGTTAGATGATTCATACGTTCGTCAAACTTTTACAAAGCTCATTGAGGAACTTATAAGCTCTCATGTTGCATGAAACTTGGTTTAGAGTCCTAGAAACGCGTTGTTAGATGTTTCATAAGTTTGTGAAACTTGTACAAAGCTCATTGAGGAACTTATAAGCACTCATCTTTCATGAAACTTGGTTTAGAGTTTTAGAAACGCGTTGTTAGATGTTTCATACGTTCGTCAAACTTGTACAAAGCTCATTGAGGAACTTATAAGCACTCATCTTGCATGAAACTTGGTTTAGAGTCCTAGAAACGCGTTGTTAGATGTTTCATAATTTCGTGAAACCTGTACAAAGCTCATTGAGGAACTTTTAAGCACTCATGTTGCATGATACTTTGTTTAGAGTCCTAGAAACGCGTTGTTAGATGTTTCATACGTTCGTCAAACTTGTACAAAGCTCATTGAGGAACTTATAAGCTCTCATGTTGCATGAAACTTGGTTTAGAGTCCTAGAAACGCGTTGTTAGATGTTTCATAAGTTCGTCAAACTTATACAAAGCTCATTGATACACTTATAAACACTCATGTTGCATGAAACTTGGTTTAGAGTCCTAGAAACGCGTTGTTAGATGTTTCATAAGTTCGTGAAACTTGTACAAAGCTCATTAAGGAACTTATAAGCACTCATGTTGCATGAAACTTGGTTTAGAGTCCTAGAAAAACGTTGATAGATGTTTCATAAGTTCGTGAAACTTGTACAAAGCTTATTGAGGAACTTATAAGCACTCATGTTACATGAAACTTGGTTTAGAGTTTTAGAAACGCGTTGTTAGATGTTTCATACGTTCGTCAAACTTGTACAAAGCTCATTGAGGAACTTATAAGCTCTCATGTTGCATGAAACTTGGTTTAGAGTCCTAGAAACGAGTTGTTAGATGTTTCATAAGTTCGTCAAACTTGTATAAAGCTCATTGAGACACTTATAAGCATTCATGTTGCATGAAACTTGGTTTAGAGTCCTAGAAACGCGTTTTTAGATGTTTCATAAGTTCGTCAAACTTGTACAAAACTCATTGAGACACTTATAAACACTCATGTTGCATGAAACTTGGTTTATAGTCCTAGAAACGCGTTGTTAGATGTTTCATAAGTTTGTGAAACTTGTACAAAGCTCATTGGGGGAACTTATAAGCACTCATGTTGCATGAAACTTGGTTTAGAGTCCTAGAAACGCGTTGTTAGATGTTTCATAAGTTCGTCTGCTTGTACAAAGCTCATTGAGACACTTATAGGCTCTCATGTTGCATGAAACTTGGTTTAGAGTCCTAGAAAAGCATTGTTAGATGTTTCATAAGTTCGTGAAACTTGTACAGAGCTCATTGAGGAATTTATAAGCTCTCATGTTGGATTAAACTTGGTTTAGAGTCCTAGAAACACGTTGTTAGATGTTTCATATGTTTGTCAAACTTGTACAAAGCTCATTGAGGAATTTATAAGCACTCATGTTGCATGAAACTTGGTTTAGAGTCCTAGAAACGCGTTGTTAGATGTTTCATAAGTTCGTCAAACTTATACAAAGCTCATTGATACACTTATAAACACTCATGTTGCATGAAACTTGGTTTAGAGTCCTAGAAACGCGTTGTTAGATGTTTCATAAGTTCGGGAAACTTGTACAAAGCTCATTAAGGAACTTATCAGCACTCATGTTGCATGAAACTTGGTTTAGAGTCCTAGAAAAACGTTGATAGATGTTTCATAAGTTCGTGAAACTTGTACAAAGCTTATTGAGGAACTTATAAGCACTCATGTTGCATGAAACTTGGTTTAGAGTTTTAGAAACGCGTTGTTAGATGTTTCATACGGTCGTCAAACTTGTACAAAGCTCATTGAGGAACTTATATGCTCTCATGTTGCATGAAACTTGGTTTAGAGTCCTAGAAACGAGTTGTTAGATGTTTCATAAGTTCGTTAAACTTGTATAAAGCTCATTGAGACACTTATAAGCATTCATATTGCATGGAACTTGGTTTAGAGTCCTAGAAACGCGTTGTTAGATGTTTCATAAGTTCGTCAAACTTATACAAAGCTCATTGAGGAACTTATAAGCATTCATGTTGCATGAAACTTGGTTTAGAGTCCTAGAAACGCGTTGTTAGATGTTTCATAAGTTCGTCAAACTTATACAAAGCTCATTGATACACTTATAAACACTCATGTTGCATGAAACTTGGTTTAGAGTCCTAGAAACGCGTTGTTAGATGTTTCATACGTTCGTCAAACTTGTACAAAGCTCATTGAGGAACTTATAAGAACTCATGTTGCATGTAACTTGGTTTAGAGTCCTAGAAACGCGTTGTTAGATGTTTCATAAGTTCGTGAAACTTGTACAAAGCTCATTGAGGAACTTATAAGCAATCATGTTGCATGAAACTTGGTTTAGAGTCCTAGAAACGCGTTGTTAGATGTTTCATACGTTTATAAAACTTGTACAAAGCTCATTGAGGAACTTATAAGCACTAATATTGCATGAAACTTGGTTTAGAGTCCTAGAAACGCGTTGTTAGATGTTTCATACGTTTGTCAAACTTGTACAAAGCTCATTGAGGAACTTATAAGCTCTTATGTTGCATGAAACTTGGTTTAGAGTCCTAGAAACGATTTGTTAGATGTTTCATAAGTTCGTGAAACTTGTACAAAGCTCATTGAGGAACTTATAAGCACTCATCTTTCATGAAACTTGGTTTATAGTTTTAGAAACGCGTTGTTAGATGTTTCATACGTACGTCAAACTTGTACAAAGCTCATTGAGGAACTTATAAGCTCTCATGTTGCATGAAACTTGATTTAGAGTCCTAGAAACGCGTTGTTAGATGTTTCAGTAGTTCGTGAAACTTATACAAAGCTCATTGGGGAACTTATAAGCACTCATGTTGCATGAAACTTGGTTTAGAGTCCTAGAAACGCGTTGTTAGATCTTTCATAAGTTCGTTAGCTTGTACAAAGCTCATTGAGACACTTATAATCACTCATGTTGCATGAAGCTTGGTTTAGAGTCCTAGAAACACAATGTTAAGTGTTTCATAAGTTCGTCAAACTTGTATAAAGCTCATTGAGGAACTTATTAGCTCTCATGTTGGATTAAACTTGGTTTAGAGTCCTAGAAACACATTTTTAGATGTTTCATATGTTCGTCAAACTTGTACAAAGCTCATTGAGGAACTTATAAGCACTCATGTTGCATGAAACTTGGTTTAGATTCCTAGAAACGCGTTGTTAGATGTTTCATACGTTCGTCAAACTTGTACAAAGCTCATTGAGGAACTTATAAGCTCTCATGTTGCATGAAATTTGGTTTTGAGTCCTAGAAAAGCGTTGTTAGATGTTTCATAAGTTCGTGAAACTTGTACAAAGCTCATTGAGGAACTTATAAACACTCATGTTGCATGAAACTTGGTTTAGAGTCCTAGAAACGCGTTGTTAGATGTTTCATAAGTTCGTCAAACTTGTATAAACCTCATTGAGGAACTTATAAGCTCTCATGTTTCATTAAACTTGGTTTAGAGTCCTAGAAAAACGTTGATAGATGTTTCATACGTTCGTCAAACTTGTACAAAGCTCACCGAGGAACTTATAAGCACTTATGTTGCATGAAACTTGGTTTAGAGCCATAGAAAAGCGTTGTTAGATGTTTCATACGTTCGTCAAACTTGTACAAAGCTCATTGAGGAACTTATAAGCTCTCATGTTGCATGAAACTTGGTTTAGAGTCCTAGAAACGCGTTGTTAGATGTTTCATAAGTTCGTCAAACTTGTACAAAGCTCATTGAGACACTTATAAACACTCATGTTGCATGAAACTTGGTTTAGAGTCCTAGAAACGCGTTGTTAGATGTTTCATACGTTCGTCAAACTTGTACAAAGCTCATTGAGGAACTTATAAGAACTCATGTTGCATGTAACTTGGTTTAGAGTCCTAGAAACGCGTTCTTAGATGTTACATAAGTTCGTGAAACTTGTACAAAGCTCATTGAGGAAGCTCATTGTTACAAAGTCCTAGAAACGCGTTGTTAGATGTTTCATACGTTCGTCAAACTTGTACAAAGCTCATTGAGACACTTATAAACACTCATGTTGCATGAAACTTGGTTTAAAGTCCTAGAAACGCGTTGTTAGATGTTTCATACGTTCGTCAAACTTGTACAAAGCTCATTGAGGAATTTATAAGCACTCATGTTGCATGAAACTTGGTTTAGAGTCCTAGAAACGCGTTGTTAGATGTTTCATACGTTCGTCAAACTTGTACAAAGCTCATTGAGGAACTTATAAGCTCTCATGTTGCATGAAACTTGGTTTAGAGTCCTAGAAAAGCGTTGTTAGATGTTTCATAAGTTCGTGAAACTTGTACAAATCTCATTGAGGAACTTATAAGCACTCATGTTGCATGAAACTTGGTTTAGAGTCCTAGAAACGCGTTGTTAGATGTTTCATAAGTTTCTCAAACTTGTATAAAGCTCATTGAGGAACTTATAAGCTCTCATGTTGCATTAAACTTGGTTTATAGTCCTAGAAAAACGTTGATAGATGTTTCATACGTTCGTCAAACTTGTACAAAGCTCACTGAGGAACTTATAAGCACTTATGTTGCATGAAACTTGGTTTAGAGCCATAGAAAAGCGTTGTTAGATGTTTCATACGTTCGTCAAACTTGTACAAAGCTCATTGAGGAACTTTTAAGCTCTCATGTTGCATGAAACTTGGTTTAGAGTCCTAGAAACGCGTTGTTAGATGTTTCATAAGTTCGTCAAATTTGTACAAAGTTCATTGAGAAACTTATAAACACTCATGTTGCATGAAACTTGGTTTAAAGTCATAGAAACGCGTTGTTAGATGTTTCATACGTTTGTCAAACTTGTACAAAGCTCATTGAGACACTAATAAACACTCATGTTGCATGAAACTTGGTTTAAAGTCCTAGAAACGCGTTGTTAGATGTATCATACGTTCGTCAAACTTGTACAAAGCTCATTGAGGAACTTATAAGCACTCATGTTGCATGAAACTTGGTTTAGAGTCCTAGAAACGCGTTGTTAGATGTTTCATACGTTCGTCAAACTTGTACAAAGCTCATTGAGGAACTTATAAGCAATCATGTTGCATGAAACTTGGTTTAGAGTCCTAGAAACGCGTTGTTAGATGTTTCATACGTTTATAAAACTTGTACAAAGCTCATTGAGGAACTTATAAGCACTAATATTGCATGAAACTTGGTTTAGAGTCCTAGAAACGCGTTGTTAGATGTTTCATACGTTTGTCAAACTTGTACAAAGCTCATTGAGGAACTTATAAGCTCTTATGTTGCATGAAACTTGATTTAGAGTCCTAGAAACGATTTGTTAGATGTTTCATAAGTTCGTGAAACTTGTACAAAGCTCATTGAGGAACTTATAAGCACTCATCTTTCATGAAACTTGGTTTATAGTTTTAGAAACGCGTTGTTAGATGTTTCATACGTACGTCAAACTTGTACAAAGCTCATTGAGGAACTTATAAGCTCTCATGTTGCATGAAACTTGATTTAGAGTCCTAGAAACGCGTTGTTAGATGTTTCAGTAGTTCGTGAAACTTATACAAAGCTCATTGGGGAACTTATAAGCACTCATGTTGCATTAAACTTGGTTTATAGTCCTAGAAAAACGTTGATAGATGTTTCATACGTTCGTCAAACTTGTACAAAGCTCACTGAGGAACTTATAAGCACTTATGTTGCATGAAACTTGGTTTAGAGCCATAGAAAAGCGTTGTTAGATGTTTCATACGTTCGTCAAACTTGTACAAAGCTCATTGAGGAACTTTTAAGCTCTCATGTTGCATGAAACTTGGTTTAGAGTCCTAGAAACGCGTTGTTAGATGTTTCATAAGTTCGTCAAATTTGTACAAAGTTCATTGAGAAACTTATAAACACTCATGTTGCATGAAACTTGGTTTAAAGTCATAGAAACGCGTTGTTAGATGTTTCATACGTTTGTCAAACTTGTACAAAGCTCATTGAGACACTAATAAACACTCATGTTGCATGAAACTTGGTTTAAAGTCCTAGAAACGCGTTGTTAGATGTATCATACGTTCGTCAAACTTGTACAAAGCTCATTGAGGAACTTATAAGCACTCATGTTGCATGAAACTTGGTTTAGAGTCCTAGAAACGCGTTGTTAGATGTTTCATACGTTCGTCAAACTTGTACAAAGCTCATTGAGGAACTTATAAGCAATCATGTTGCATGAAACTTGGTTTAGAGTCCTAGAAACGCGTTGTTAGATGTTTCATACGTTTATAAAACTTGTACAAAGCTCATTGAGGAACTTATAAGCACTAATATTGCATGAAACTTGGTTTAGAGTCCTAGAAACGCGTTGTTAGATGTTTCATACGTTTGTCAAACTTGTACAAAGCTCATTGAGGAACTTATAAGCTCTTATGTTGCATGAAACTTGATTTAGAGTCCTAGAAACGATTTGTTAGATGTTTCATAAGTTCGTGAAACTTGTACAAAGCTCATTGAGGAACTTATAAGCACTCATCTTTCATGAAACTTGGTTTATAGTTTTAGAAACGCGTTGTTAGATGTTTCATACGTACGTCAAACTTGTACAAAGCTCATTGAGGAACTTATAAGCTCTCATGTTGCATGAAACTTGATTTAGAGTCCTAGAAACGCGTTGTTAGATGTTTCAGTAGTTCGTGAAACTTATACAAAGCTCATTGGGGAACTTATAAGCACTCATGTTGCATGAAACTTGGTTTAGAGTCCTAGAAACGCGTTGTTAGATCTTTCATAAGTTCGTTAGCTTGTACAAAGCTCATTGAGACACTTATAATCACTCATGTTGCATGAAACTTGGTTTAGAGTCCTAGAAACACAATGTTAAGTGTTTCATAAGTTCGTCAAACTTGTATAAAGCTCATTGAGGAACTTATTAGCTCTCATGTTGGATTAAACTTGGTTTAGAGTCCTAGAAACACATTTTTAGATGTTTCATATGTTCGTCAAACTTGTACAAAGCTCATTGAGGAACTTATAAGCACTCATGTTGCATGAAACTTGGTTTAGATTCCTAGAAACGCGTTGTTAGATGTTTCATACGTTCGTCAAACTTGTACAAAGCTCATTGAGGAACTTATAAGCTCTCATGTTGCATGAAACTTGGTTTTGAGTCCTAGAAAAGCGTTGTTAGATGTTTCATAAGTTCGTGAAACTTGTACAAAGCTCATTGAGGAACTTATAAACACTCATGTTGCATGAAACTTGGTTTAGAGTCCTAGAAACGCGTTGTTAGATGTTTCATAAGTTCGTCAAACTTGTATAAACCTCATTGAGGAACTTATAAGCTCTCATGTTTCATTAAACTTGGTTTAGAGTCCTAGAAAAACGTTGATAGATGTTTCATACGTTCGTCAAACTTGTACAAAGCTCACTGAGGAACTTATAAGCACTTATGTTGCATGAAACTTGGTTTAGAGCCATAGAAAAGCGTTGTTAGATGTTTCATACGTTCGTCAAACTTGTACAAAGCTCATTGAGGAACTTATAAGCTCTCATGTTGCATGAAACTTGGTTTAGAGTCCTAGAAACGCGTTGTTAGATGTTTCATAAGTTCGTCAAACTTGTACAAAGCTCATTGAGACACTTATAAACACTCATGTTGCATGAAACTTGGTTTAGAGTCCTAGAAACGCGTTGTTAGATGTTTCATACGTTCGTCAAACTTGTACAAAGCTCATTGAGGAACTTATAAGAACTCATGTTGCATGTAACTTGGTTTAGAGTCCTAGAAACGCGTTCTTAGATGTTACATAAGTTCGTGAAACTTGTACAAAGCTCATTGAGGAAGCTCATTGTTACAATGTCCTAGAAACGCGTTGTTAGATGTTTCATACGTTCGTCAAACTTGTACAAAGCTCATTGAGACACTTATAAACACTCATGTTGCATGAAACTTGGTTTAAAGTCCTAGAAACGCGTTGTTAGATGTTTCATACGTTCGTCAAACTTGTTCAAAGCTCATTGAGGAATTTATAAGCACTCATGTTGCATGAAACTTGGTTTAGAGTCCTAGAAACGCGTTGTTAGATGTTTCATACGTTCGTCAAACTTGTACAAAGCTCATTGAGGAACTTATAAGCTCTCATGTTGCATGAAACTTGGTTTAGAGTCCTAGAAAAGCGTTGTTAGATGTTTCATAAGTTCGTGAAACTTGTACAAATCTCATTGAGGAACTTATAAGCACTCATGTTGCATGAAACTTGGTTTAGAGTCCTAGAAACGCGTTGTTAGATGTTTCATAAGTTTCTCAAACTTGTATAAAGCTCATTGAGGAACTTATAAGCTCTCATGTTGCATTAAACTTGGTTTATAGTCCTAGAAAAACGTTGATAGATGTTTCATACGTTCGTCAAACTTGTACAAAGCTCACTGAGGAACTTATAAGCACTTATGTTGCATGAAACTTGGTTTAGAGCCATAGAAAAGCGTTGTTAGATGTTTCATACGTTCGTCAAACTTGTACAAAGCTCATTGAGGAACTTTTAAGCTCTCATGTTGCATGAAACTTGGTTTAGAGTCCTAGAAACGCGTTGTTAGATGTTTCATAAGTTCGTCAAATTTGTACAAAGCTCATTGAGAAACTTATAAACACTCATGTTGCATGAAACTTGGTTTAAAGTCATAGAAACGCGTTGTTAGATGTTTCATACGTTTGTCAAACTTGTACAAAGCTCATTGAGACACTAATAAACACTCATGTTGCATGAAATTTGGTTTAAAGTCCTAGAAACGCGTTGTTAGATGTATCATACGTTCGTCAAACTTGTACAAAGCTCATTGAGGAACTTATAAGCACTCATGTTGCATGAAACTTGGTTTAGAGTCCTAGAAACGCGTTGTTAGATGTTTCATACGTTCGTCAAACTTGTACAAAGCTCATTGAGGAACTTATAATGCAAGGTTATTGGAAAAGGTGTTACAAGGGGAGATCTCTACATACTTGACAAAGAAGTGTCAAGCTCTCATCATCACTCTGTTTTTAGCTCTGTTTTAGCTGAGGCAAATAATGTGTTATGGCACTATAGACTAGGACATCCTCATGTTAAACCTTTAAAACTCCTTTGCGAAATATTTTCTTTGATCATACTACTTGTGAACCTTGCATTTTAGGCAAGCATCACAAATCTGTTTTCTCAAATTCTAAGTTCCTCAATGAGCTTTTTACAAGTTTGACGAACGTATGAAACATCTAACAACGCGTTTCTAGGACTCTAAACCAAGTTTCATGCAACATGAGTGCTTATAAGTATCTCAATGAGCTTCGTATAAGTTTGACGAATTTAGGATACATCTAACAACGCGTTTCTAGGACTCTAAACCAAGTTTCATTTAACATGAGAGCTTATAAGTTCCTCAATGAGCTTTGTACAAGTTTGACGAACTTAAGAAACATCTAACAACGCGTTTCTAGGACTCTAAACCAAGTTTCATGCAACATGAGTGTTTATAAGTGTCTCAATGAGCTTTGTACAAGTTTGACGAACTTATGAAACATATAACAACGCGTTTCGAGGACTCTAAACCAAGTTTCATGCAACATGAGTGCTTATAAGTTCCTCAATGAGCTTTGTACAAGTTTCACGAACTTATGAAACATCTAACAACGCGTTTCTAGGACTCTAAATCAAGTTTCATGCAACATGAGAGCTTATAAGTGTCTCAATGAGCTTTGTACAAGTTTGACGAACGTATGAAACATCTAACAACGCGTTTCTAGGACTCTAAACAAAGTTTCCAACATGAGTGCTTATAAGTTCCTCAATGAGCTTTGTAAAAGTTTCACGAACTTATGAAACATCTAACAACGCGTTTCTAGGACTTCTAAACCAAGTTACATGCAACATGAGTTCTTATAAGTTCCCCAATGAGCTTTTTACAAGTTTGACGAACGTATGAAACATCTAACAACTCGTTTCTAGGACTCTAAACCAAGTTTCATGCAAGATGAGAGCTTATAAGTTCCTCAATGAGCTATGTACAAGTTTGACGAACTTATGAAACATCTAACAACTTGTTTCTAGGACTCTAAACCAAATTACATGCAACATGAGTTCTTATAAGTTCCTCAATGAGCTTTGTACAAGTTTCACAAACTTATGAAACATCTAACAACGCGTTTCTAGGACTCTAAATCAAGTTTCATGCAACATGAGTTCTTATAAATTCCTCAATGAGCTTTGTACAAGTTTGACGAACGTATGAAACATCTAACAACGCGTTTCTAGGACTCAAAACCAAGTTTCATGCAACATGAGTGTTTATAAGTGTCTCAATGAGCTTTGTACAAGTTTGACAAACTTATGAAACATCTAACAACGCATTTCTAGGACTCTAAACCAAGTTTCATGCAACATGAGTGCTTATAAGTATCTCAATGAGCTTTGTATAAGTTTGACGAACTTATGAAACATCTAACAACTCGTTTCTAGTACTCTAAACCAAGTTTCATGCAACATGAGAGCTTATAAGTTCCTCAATGAGCTTTGTACAAGTTTGACGAACGTATGAAACATCTAACAACGCGTTTCTAGGACTCTAAACTAAGTTTCATGCAACATGAGTGCTTATAAGTATCTCAATGAGCTTCGTATAAATTTGACGAACTTATGAAACATCTAACAATGCGTTTCTAGGACTATAAACCAAGTTTCATGCAACATGAGTGTTTATAAGTTCCTCAATGAGCTTTGTAAAAGTTTCACGAACTTATGAAACATCTAACAACGCGTTTCTAGGACTCTAAACCAAGTTACATGCAACATGAGTTCTTAGAAGTTCCTCAATGAGCTTTTTACAAGTTTGACGAACGTATGAAACATCTAACAACGCGTTTCTAGGACTCTAAACCAAGTTTCATGCAACATCAGTGCTTATAAGTATCTCAATGAGCTTTGTATAAGTTTGACGAACTTAGGATACATCTAACAACTCGTTTCTAGGACTCTAAAACAAGTTTCATGCAACATGAGAGCTTATAAGTTCCTCAATGAGCTTTGTACAAGTTTGACGAACTTATGAAACATTTAACAACGCGTTTCTAGGACTCTAAACCAAGTTTCATGCAACATGAGTTCTTATAAGTTACTCAATGAGCTTTGTACAAGTTTGACGAACGTATGAAACATCTAACAACACGTTTCTAGGACTCTAAACCAAGTTTCATGCAACATGAGTGCTTATAAGTATCTCAATGAGCTTCGTATAAATTTGACGAACTTATGAAACATCTAACAACGCGTTTCTAGGACTATAAACCAAGTTTCATGCAACATGAGTGTTTATAAGTTCCTCAATGAGCTTTGTACAAGTTTCACGAACTTGTGAAACATCTAACAACGCGTTTCTAGGACTCTAAATCAAGTTTCATGCAACATGAGAGCTTATAAGTTCCTCAATGAGCTTTGTACAAGTTTGACGAACGTATGAAACATCTAACAACGCGTTTCTAGGACTCTAAACCAAGTTTCATGCAACATGAGTGCTTATAAGTTCATTAATGAGCTTTGTAAAAGTTTCACAAACTTATGAAACATCTAACAACGCGTTTCTAGGACTCTAAACCAAGTTACATGCAACATGAGTTCTTATAAGTTCCTCAATGTGCTTTTTACAAGTTTGACGAACGTATGAAACATCTAACAACGCGTTTCTAGGACTCTAAACCAAGTTTCATGCAACATGAGTGCTTATAAGTATCTCCATGAGCTTTGTATAAGTTTGACGAACTTAGGATACATCTAACAACTCGTTTCTAGGACTCTAAACCAAGTTTCATGCAACATGAGAGCTTATAAGTTCCTCAATGAGCTTTGTACAAGTTTGACGAACTTATGAAAAATCTAACAACGCGTTTCTAGGACTCTAAACCAAATTACATGCAACATGAGTTCTTATAAGTTCCTCAATGAGCTTTGTACAAGTTTGACGAACTTATGAAACATCTAACAACGCGTTTCTAGGACTCTAAACCAAGTTTCATGCAACATGAGTGCTTTTAAGTATCTCAATGAGCTTTGATAAGTTCGACGAACTTATGAAACATCTAACAACTCGTTTCTAGGACTCTAAACCAAGTTTCATGCAACATGGGAGCTTTTAAGTTCCTCAATGAGATTTGTACAAGTTTGACGAACGTATGAAACATCTAACAACGTGTTTCTAGGACTCTAAACCAAGTTTCATGAAACATGAGTGCTTATAATCCTCAATGAGCTTTTTACAAGTTTCACGAACTTATGAAACATCTAACAACACGTTTCTAGGACTCTAAATCAAGTTTCATGCAACATGAGAGCTTTTAAGTTCCTCAATGAGCTTTGTACAAGTTTGACGAACGTATGAAACATCTAACAACGTGTTTCTAGGACTATAAACCAAGTTTCATGTAACATGAGTGATTATAAGTGTCTTAATGATCTTTGTATATATTTGACGAACTTATGAAACATCTAACAACACGTTTCTTGGACTCTATATCAAGTTTCATGCAACATGAGAGCTTATAATTTCCTCAATGAGCTTTGTACAAGTTTGACGAACGTATGAAACATCTAACAACGCGTTTCTAGGACTCTAAACCAAGTTTCATGCAGCATGAGTGCTTATAAGTTCCTCAATGAGCTTTGTACAAGTTTGACGAACTTATGAAACATCTAACAACGCGTTTCTAGGACTCTAAATTAAGTTTCATGCAACATGAGAGCTTATAAATTCCTCAATGAGCTTTGTACAAGTTTGACGAACGTATGAAACATCTAACAACGCGTTTCTAGGACTCTAAACCAAGTTTCATGAAACATGAGAGCTTATAAGTTCCTCAAAGAGCTTTGCACAAGTTTGACGAACCTATGAAACATCTAACAACGCGTTTCTAGGACTCTAAACCAAGTTTCATGCAACATGAGTGCTTATAAGTTCTTCAATGAGCTTTTTACAAGTTTAACGAACTTATGAAACTTCTAACAACGCGTTTCTAGGACTCTAAATCAAGTTTCATGCAACATGAGAGCTTATAAGTTCCTCAATGAGCTTTGTACAAGTTTGACGAACGTATGAAACATCTAACAACGCATTTCTAGGACTCTAAACCAAGTTTCATGAAGCATGAGTGCTTATAAGTTCCTCAATGAGCTTTGTACAAGTTTCAAGAACTTATGAAACATCTAACAACGCGTTTCTAGTACTATAAACTAAGTTTCATGCAGCATGAATTCTTATAAGTTCCTCAATGAGCTTTGTACAAATTTGACGAACGTATGAAACATCTAACAACGCGTTATTAGGACTCTAAACCAAGTTTCACGCAACATGAGTGTTTATAAGTGTCTCAATGATCTTTGTACAAGTTTGACGAACTTATGAAACATCTAACAATGGGTTTCTAGGACTCTAAACCAAGTTTCATGCATTATGAGTGCTTCTAAGTATCTCAATGGGCTTTGTAGAAGTTTGACGAACTTATGAAATATCTAACAACTCGTTTATAGGACTCTAAACCAAGTTTCATGCAACATGAGAGCTTATAGGTTCCTCAATGAGCTTTGTACAAGTTTCACGAACTTATGAAACATCTAACAAGGCGTTACTAGGACTCTAAACCAAGTTTCATGCAACATGAGTGCTTATAAGTTCCTCAATGAGCTTTGTACAAGTTTCACGAACTTATGAAACATCTAACAACGCGTTTCTAGGACTCTAAATCAAGTTTCATGCAACATGAGAGCTTATAAGTTCCTCAATGAGCTTTGTACAAGTTTGAAGAACGTATGAAACATCTAACAACGCGTTTCTAGACTCTAAACCAAGTTTAATGCAACATGAGTGCTTATAAGTTCCTCAATGAGCTTTGTAAAAGTTTCACGAACTTATGAACATCTAACAACGCGTTTCTAGGACTCTAAACCAAGTTACATGCAACATGAGTTCTTATAAGTTCCTCAATGACCTTTTTACAAGTTTGACGAACGTATGAAACATCTAACAATGCGTTTCTAGGACTCTAAACCAAGTTTCATGCAACATGAGTGCTTATAAGTTCCTCAATGAGCTTTGTACAAGTTTGACGAACTTATAAAACATCTAACAACGCGTTTCTAGGACTCTAGCTAAATCAAGTTTCATGCAGCATGAGAGCTTATAAGTTCCTCAATGAGCTTTGTACAAGTTTGACGAACGTATGAAACATCTAACAACGCGTTTCTAGGACTCTAAACCAAGTTTCATGAAGCATGAGAGCTTATAAGTTCCTCAATGAGCTTTGTACAATTTTGACGAACGTATGAAACATCTAACAACGCGTTTCTAGGACTCTAAACCAAGTTTCATGAAGCATGAGAGCTTATAAGTTCCTCAATGAGCTTTATACAAGTTTGACGAACTTATGAAACATCTAACAACGCGTTTCTAGGACTTTAAACCAAATTTCATGCAACATGAGTGCTTATAAGTTCCTCAATGAGCTTTGTACAAGTTTCACGAACTTATGAAACATCTAACAACGCGTTTCTAGTACTCTAAACCAAGTTACATGCAACATGAGTTCTTATAAGTTCCTCAATGAGCTTTGTACAAGTTTGACGAACGTATGAAACATCTAACAACGCGTTTCTAGGACTCTAAATCAAGTTTCCCGCAACATGAGTGTTTATAAGTGTCTCAATGAACTTTGTACAAGTTTGACGAACTTATGAAACATCTAACAACCGGTTTCTAGGACTCTAAACCAAGTTTCATGCATTATGAGTGCTTATAAGTATCTCAATGAGCTTTGCATAAGTTTGACGAACTTATGAAATATCTAACAACTCGTTTCTAGGACTCTAAACCAAGTTTCATGCAACATGAGTGCTATAAGTTCCTCAATGAGCTTTTTACAAGTTTCACGAAATTATGAAACATCTAACAACGCGTTTCTAGGACTCTAAACCAAGTTTCATGCAACATGAGTGCTTATAAGAGTCTCAATGAGCTTTGTATAAGTTTGACGAACTTATGAAACATCTAACAACGCGTTTTTAGGACTCTAAACCAAGTTTCATGCAACATGAGTGTTTATAAGTGTCTCAATGAGCTTTGTACAAGTTTCACGAACTTATGAAACATCTAACAATGCGTTTCTAGGACTCTAAACCAAGTTTCATGCAACATGAGTGCTTATAAGTTCCTCAATGAGCTTTGTAAAAGTTTCACGAACTTATGAAACATCTAACAACGCGTTTCTAGGACTCTAAACCAAGTTACATGCAACATGAGTTCTTATAAGTTCCTCAATGAGCTTTTTACAAGTTTGACGAACGTATGAAACATCTAACAACGCGTTTCTAGGACTCTAAACCAAGTTTCATGTAACATGAGATCTTATATGTATCTCAATGAGCTTTGTATAAGTTTGACGAACTTAGGATACATCTAACAACTCGTTTCTAGGACTCTAAACCAAGTTTCATGCAACATGAGAGCTTATAAGTTCCTCAATGAGCTTTGTACAAGTTTGACGAACTTACGAAACATCTAACAACGCGTTTCTAGGACTCTAAACCAAGTTTCATGCAACATGAGTGTTTATAAGTGTCTCAATGAGCTTTGTACAAGTTTGACGAACTTATGAAACATCTAACAACGCGTTTCGAGGACTCTAAACCAAGTTTCATGCAACACGAGTGCTTATAAGTTCCTCAATGATCTTTTTACAAGTTTCACGAACTTATGAAACATCTAACAACGCGTTTCTAGGACTCTAAACCAAGTTTCATGCAACATGAGAGCTTATAAGTTCCTCAATGAGCTTTGTACAAGTTTGACGAACGTATGAAACATCTAACAACGCGTTTCTAGGACTAAAAACCAAGTTTCATGCAACATGAGTGTTTATAAGTGTCTCAATGAGCTTTGTACAAGTTTGACGAACTTATGAAACATCTAACAACGCGTTTCTAGGACACTAAACCAAGTTTCATGCAACATGAGTGCTTATAAGTTCCTCAATGAGATTTATACAAGTTTGACGAACTTATGAAATATATAACAACGCGTTTCTAGGACTCTAATCCTTGTTTCATGCAACATCAGTGATTATAAGTATCTCAATGAGCTTTGTACAAGTTTGACGAACTTATGAAACTTCTGACAACGCGTTTCTAGGACTCTAAACCAAGTTTCATGCAACATGAGTGCTTATAAGTTCCTCAATGAGCTTTTTACAAGTCTCACGAACTTAAGAAACATCTAACAACGCGTTTCTAGGACTCTAAACCAATTTTCATGCAACATGAGAGCTTATAAATTCCTCAATATAGCTTTGTACAAGTTTGACGAACGTATGAAACATCTAACAACGCATTTCTAGGACTCTAAACCAACTTTCATGGAGCACGAGTGCTTATAAGTTCCTCAATTAGCTTTGTACAAGTTTCACGAACTTATGAAACATCTAACAACGCGTTTATGGGACTCTAAACCAAGTTTCATGCAACATGAGTGTTTATAAGTGTCTCAATGAGCATTGTACAAGTTTGACGAACTTATGAAACATCTAACAACTCGTTTTTTGGACTCTAAACCAAGTTTCATGCAACATGAGAGCTTATAAGTTCCTCAATGAACTTTGTACAAGTTTGAGGAACTTATGAAACATCTAACAACGCGTTTCTAGGACTCTAAACTAAGTTTCATGCAACATGAGTGCTTATAAAGTATCTCAATGAGCTTCGTATAAATTTGACGAACTTATGAAACATCTAACAACGCGTTTCTAGGACTCTAAATCAAGTTTCATGCAACATGAGAGCTTATAAGTTCCTCAATGAGCTTTGTACAAGTTTGAAGAACGTATGAAACATCTAACAACGCGTTTCTAGGACTCTAAACCAAGTTTCATGCAACATGAGTGCTTATAAATTCCTCAATGAGCTTTGTACAAGTTTCACGAACTTATGAAACATCTAACAACGCGTTTCTAGGACTCTAAACCAAGTTTCATGCAACATGAGTGCTTATAAGTATCTCAATGAGCTTTGTAAAATTTGACGAACTTATGAAACATCTAACAACGCGTTTCTAGGACTCTAACACAAGTTTCATGCAACATGAGTGCTTATAAGAGTCTCAATGAGCTTTGTATAAGTTTGACGAACTTATGAAACATCTAACAACGCGTTTTTAGGACTCTAAACCAAGTTTCATGCAACATGAGTGTTTATAAGTGTCTCAATGAGCTTTGTACAAGTTTGACGAACTTATGAAACATCTAACAATGCGTTTCTAGGACTCTAAATCAAGTTTCATGCAACATGAGAGCTTATAAGTTCCTCAATGAGCTATGTACAAGTTTGACGAACGTATGAAACATCTAACAACGCGTTTCGAGGACTCTAAACCAAGTTTCATGCAACATGAGTGCTTATAAGTTCCTCAATGAGCTTTGTAAAAGTTTCACGAACTTATGAAACATCTAACAACGCGTTTCTAGGACTCTAAACCAAGTTACATGCAACATGAGTTCTTATAAGTTCCTCAATGAGCTTTTTACAAGTTTGACGAACGTATGAAACATCTAACAACGCGTTTCTAGGACTCTAAACCAAGTTTCATGCAACATGAGATCTTATATGTATCTCAATGAGCTTTGTATAAGTTTGACGAACTTAGGATACATCTAACAACTCGTTTCTAGGACTCTAAACCAAGTTTCATGCAACATGAGAGCTTATAAGTTCCTCAATGAGCTTTGTACAAGTTTGACGAACTTACGAAACATCTAACAACGCGTTTCTAGGACTCTAAACCAAGTTTCATGCAACATGAGTGTTTATAAGTGTCTCAATGAGCTTTGTACAAGTTTGACGAACTTATGAAACATCTAACAACGCGTTTCGAGGACTCTAAACCAAGTTTCATGCAACACGAGTGCTTATAAGTTCCTCAATGAGCTTTTTACAAGTTTCACGAACTTATGAAACATCTAACAACGCGTTTCTAGGACTCTAAACCAAGTTTCATGCAACATGAGAGCTTATAAGTTCCTCAATGAGCTTTGTACAAGTTTGACGAACGTATGAAACATCTAACAACGCGTTTCTAGGACTCAAAACCAAGTTTCATGCAACATGAGTGTTTATAAGTGTCTCAATGAGCTTTGTACAAGTTTGACGAACTTATGAAACATCTAACAACGCGTTTCTAGGACACTAAACCAAGTTTCATGCAACATGAGTGCTTATAAGTTCCTCAATGAGATTTATACAAGTTTGACGAACTTATGAAATATATAACAACGCGTTTCTAGGACTCTAATCCTTGTTTCATGCAACATCAGTGATTATAAGTATCTCAATGAGCTTTGTACAAGTTTGACGAACGTATGAAACATCTAACAACGCATTTCTAGGACTCTAAACCAACTTTCATGGAGCACGAGTGCTTATAAGTTCCTCAATTAGCTTTGTACAAGTTTCACGAACTTATGAAACATCTAACAACGCGTTTCGGGACTCTAAACCAAGTTTCATGCAACATGAGTGTTTATAAGTGTCTCAATGAGCATTGTACAAGTTTGACGAACTTATGAAACATCTAACAACGCGTTTCTAGGACTCTAAACTAAGTTTCATGCAACATGAGTGCTTATAAGTATCTCAATGAGCTTCGTATAAATTTGACGAACTTATGAAACATCTAACAACACGTTTCTAGGACTATAAACCAAGTTTCATGCAACATTAGTGTTTATAAGTTCCTCAATAAGCTTTGTACAAGTTTCACGAACTTATGAAACATTAACAACGCGTTTCTAGGACTCTAAACAAAGTTTCATGCAACATGAGTGTTTATAAGTGTCTCAATGAGCTTTGTAAAATTTCACGAACTTATGAAACATCTAACAACGCGTTTCTAGGATTCTAAACAAGTTACATGCAACATGAGTTCTTATAAGTTCCTCAATGAGCTTTGTAAAAGTTTGACGAACGTATGAAACATCTAACAACGCTTTTCTAGGACTCAAAACCAAGTTTCATGCAACATGAGTGCTTATAAGTGTCTCAATGAGCATTGTACAAGTTTGACGAACTTATGAAATATCTAACAACGCGTTTCAAGGATTCTAAACCAAGTTTCATGCAACATGTGTGCTTATAAGTATCTCAATGAGCTTTATACAAGTTTGACAAACTTATGAACCATCTAACAATGCGTTTCTAGGACTCTAAACCAAGTTTTATGCAACATGAGTGCTTATAAGTTCCTCAATGAGCTTTGTACAAGTTTCACGAACTTATAAAACATCTAACAACGCGTTTCTAGGACTCTAAACCAAGTTTCATGCAACATGAGTGCTTATAAGTTCCTCAATGAGCTTTGTAAAAGTTTCACGAACTTATGAAACATCTAACAACGCGTTTCTAGGACTCTAAACCAAGTTACATGCAACATGAGTTCTTATAAGTTCCTCAATGAGATTTTTACAAGTTTGACGAACTTATGAAACATCTGACAACGCGTTTCTAGGACTCTAAACCAAGTTTCATGCAACATGAGTGATTATAAGTGTCTCAATGAGCTTTGTATAAGTTTGACGAACTTATGAAACATCTAACAACTCGTTTCTAGGACTCTAAACCAAGTTTCATGCAACATGAGAGCTTATAAGTTCCTCATAGAGCTTTGCACAAGTTTGACGAACGTGTGAAACATCTAACAACGCGTTTCTAGGACTCTAAACCAAGTTTCATGCAACATGAGCGCTTATAAGTTCCTCAATGAGCATTGTACAAGTTTGACGAATTTATGAAACATCTGACAACGCGTTTCTAGGACTCTAAACCAAGTTTCATGCAACATGAGTGATTATAAGTATCTCAATGAGCTTTGTACAAGTTTGACGAACTTATGAAACATCTAACAACTCGTTTCTAGGACTCTAAACCAAGTTTCATGCAACATGAGAGCTTATAAGTTCCTCATAGAGCTTTGCACAAGATTGACGAACGTGTGAAACATCTAACAACGCGTTTCTAGGACTCTAAACCAAGTTTCATGCAACATGAGCGCTTATAAGTTCCTCAATGAGCATTGTACAAGTTTGACGAATTTATGAAACATCTAACAACGCGTTTCTAGGATTCTAAACCAAGTTTCATGCAACATGAGTGCTTATAAGTATCTCAATGAGCTTTGTACAAGTTTGACGAACTTATGAAACATCTAACAATGCGTTACTAGGACTCTAAACCAAGTTTCATTCAACATGAGTGCTTATAAGTTCCTCAATGAGCTTTGTACAAGTTTCACGAACTTATAAAACATCTAACAACGCGTTTTGTAGGACTCTAAACTATGTTTCATGCAACATGAAACTTGTACAAAGCTAACATGAGTGCTTATAAGTTTGACGAACTTATGAAACATCTAACAACTCGTTTTTTGGACTCTAAACCAAGTTTCATGCAACATGAGAGCTTATAAGTTCCTCAATGAACTTTGTACAAGTTTGAGGAACTTATGAAACATCTAACAACGCGTTTCTAGGACTCTAAACTAAGTTTCATGCAACATGAGTGCTTATAAGTATCTCAATGAGCTTCGTATAAATTTGACGAACTTATGAAACATCTAACAACGCGTTTCTAGGACTCTAAATCAAGTTTCATGCAACATGAGAGCTTATAAGTTCCTCAATGAGCTTTGTACAAGTTTGAAGAACGTATGAAACATCTAACAACGCGTTTCTAGGACTCTAAACCAAGTTTCATGCAACATGAGTGCTTATAAGTTCCTCAATGAGCTTTGTACAAGTTTCACGAACTTATGAAACATCTAACAACGCGTTTCTAGGACTCTAAACCAAGTTTCATGCAACATGAGTGCTTATAAGTATCTCAATGAGCTTTGTAAAATTTGACGAACTTATGAAACATCTAACAACGCGTTTCTAGGACTCTAAACCAAGTTTCATGCAACATGAGTGCTTATAAGAGTCTCAATGAGCTTTGTATAAGTTTGACGAACTTATGAAACATCTAACAACGCGTTTCGAGGACTCTAAACCAAGTTTCATGCAACATGAGTGCTTATAAGTTCCTCAATGAGCTTTGTAAAAGTTTCACGAACTTATGAAACATCTAACAACGCGTTTCTAGGACTCTAAACCAAGTTACATGCAACATGAGTTCTTATAAGTTCCTCAATGAGCTTTTTACAAGTTTGACGAACGTATGAAACATCTAACAACGCGTTTCTAGGACTCTAAACCAAGTTTCATGCAACATGAGATCTTATATGTATCTCAATGAGCTTTGTATAAGTTTGACGAACTTAGGATACATCTAACAACTCGTTTCTAGGACTCTAAACCAAGTTTCATGCAACATGAGAGCTTATAAGTTCCTCAATGAGCTTTGTACAAGTTTGACGAACTTACGAAACATCTAACAACGCGTTTCTAGGACTCTAAACCAAGTTTCATGCAACATGAGTGTTTATAAGTGTCTCAATGAGCTTTGTACAAGTTTGACGAACTTATGAAACATCTAACAACGCGTTTCTAGGACACTAAACCAATTTTCATGCAACATGAGTGCTTATAAGTTCCTCAATGAGATTTATACAAGTTTGACGAACTTATGAAATATATAACAACGCGTTTCTAGGACTCTAATCCTTGTTTCATGCAACATCAGTGATTATAAGTATCTCAATGAGCTTTGTACAAGTTTGACGAACGTATGAAACATCTAACAACGCATTTCTAGGACTCTAAACCAACTTTCATGGAGCACGAGTGCTTATAAGTTCCTCAATTAGCTTTGTACAAGTTTCACGAACTTATGAAACATCTAACAACGCGTTTCTGGGACTCTAAATCAAGTTTCATGCAACATGAGTGTTTATAAGTGTCTCAATGAGCATTGTACAAGTTTGACGAACTTATGAAACATCTAACAACGCGTTTCTAGGACTCTAAACTAAGTTTCATGCAACATGAGTGCTTATAAGTATCTCAATGAGCTTCGTATAAATTTGACGAACTTATGAAACATCTAACAACACGTTTCTAGGACTATAAACCAAGTTTCATGCAACATTAGTGTTTATAAGTTCCTCAATAAGTTTTGTACAAGTTTCACGAACTTATGAAACATCTAACAACGCTTTTCTAGGACTCTAAACAAAGTTTCATGCAACATGATTGTTTATAAGTGTCTCAATGAGCTTTGTAAAATTTCACGAACTTATGAAACATCTAACAACGCGTTTCTAGGATTCTAAACAAGTTACATGCAACATGAGTTCTTATAAGTTCCTCAATGAGCTTTGTAAAAGTTTGACGAACGTATGAAACATCTAACAACGCGTTTCTAGGACTCAAAACCAAGTTTCATGCAACATGAGTGCTTATAAGTGTCTCAATGAGCATTGTACAAGTTTGACGAACTTATGAAATATCTAACAACGCGTTTCTAGGATTCTAAACCAAGTTTCATGCAACATGTGTGCTTATAAGTATCTCAATGAGCTTTATACAAGTTTGACAAACTTATGAAACATCTAACAATGCGTTTCTAGGACTCTAAACCAAGTTTTATGCAACATGAGTGCTTATAAGTTCCTCAATGAGCTTTGTACAAGTTTCACGAACTTATAAAACATCTAACAACGCGTTTCTAGGACTCTAAACCAAGTTTCATGCAACATGAGTGCTTATAAGTTCCTCAATGAGCTTTGTAAAAGTTTCACGAACTTATGAAACATCTAACAACGCGTTTCTAGGACTCTAAACCAAGTTACATGCAACAAGAGTTCTTATAAGTTCCTCAATGAGATTTTTACAAGTTTGACGAACGTATGAAACATCTAACAACGCGTTTCTAGGACTTTAAACCAAGTTTCATGCAACATTAGTGATTATAAGTGTCTCAATGAGCTTTGTATAAGTTTGACGAACTTAGGATACATCTAACAACTCGTTTCTAGGACTCTAAACCAAGTTTTATGCAACATGAGTGCTTATAAGTTCCTCAATGAGCTCTTTACAAGTTTCACGAACTTATGAAACATCTAACAACGCGTTTCTAGGACTCTAAACCAAATTACATGCAACATGATTTCTTATAAGTTCCTCAATGAGATTTTTACAAGTTTGACGAACTTATGAAACATCTGACAACGCGTTTCTAGGACTCTAAACCAAGTTTCATGCAACATGAGTGATTATAAGTGTCTCAATGAGCTTTGTATAAGTTTGACGAACTTATGAAACATCTAACAACTCGTTTCTAGGACTCTAAACCAAGTTTCATGCAACATGAGAGCTTATAAGTTCCTCATAGAGCTTTGCACAAGTTTGACGAACGTGTGAAACATCTAACAACGCGTTTCTAGGACTCTAAACCAAGTTTCATGCAACATGAGCGCTTATAAGTTCCTCAATGAGCATTGTACAAGTTTGACGAATTTATGAAACATCTGACAACGCGTTTCTAGGACTCTAAACCAAGTTTCATGCAACATGAGTGATTATAAGTATCTCAATGAGCTTTGTACAAGTTTGACGAACTTATGAAACATCTAACAACTCGTTTATAGGACTCTAAACCAAGTTTCATGCAACATGAGAGCTTATAAGTTCCTCATAGAGCTTTGCACAAGATTGACGAACGTGTGAAACATCTAACAACGCGTTTCTAGGACTCTAAACCAAGTTTCATGCAACATGAGCGCTTATAAGTTCCTCAATGAGCATTGTACAAGTTTGACGAATTTATGAAACATCTAACAACGCGTTTCTAGGATTCTAAACCAAGTTTCATGCAACATGAGTGCTTATAAGTATCTCAATGAGCTTTGTACAAGTTTGACGAACTTATGAAACATCTAACAATGCGTTACTAGGACTCTAAACCCAGTTTCATGCAACATGAGTGCTTATAAGTTCCTCAATGAGCTTTGTACAAGTTTCACGAACTTATAAAACATCTAACAACGCGTTTTGTAGGACTCTAAACTATGTTTCATGCAACATGAAACTTGTACAAAGCTAACATGAGTGCTTATAAGTTTGACGAACTTATGAAATATCTAACAACGCGTTTCTAAGACTATAATCCTTGTTTCATGCAACATCAGTGATTATAAGTGCCTTAATGAGCTTTGTACAAGTTTGACGAACTTATGAAACATCTAACAACGCGTTTCTAGGACTATAAACCAATTTCATGCAACATGAGTGCTTATAAGTTCCTCAATGAGGTTTTTACAAGTTTCACGAACTTATGAAACATCTAACAACGCGTTTCTAGGACTCTAAATCAAGTTTCATGCAACATGAGAGCTTATAAGTTCCTCAATGAGCTTTGTACAAGTTTGACGAACGTATGAAACATCTAACAACGCGTTTCTAGGACTCTAAACAAATTTTCATGCAACATGAGTGCTTATAAGTTCCTCAATGAGCTTTGTACAAGTTTGACGAACGTATGAAACATCTAACAACGCGTTTCTAGGACTCAAAACCAAGTTTCATGCAACATGAGTGCTTATAAGTATCTCAATGAGCTTTGTATAAGATTGACGAACTTAGGATACATCTAACAACTCGTTTCTAGGACTCTAAACCAAGTTTCATGCAACATGAGAGCTTATAAGTTCCTCAATGAGCTTTTTACAAGTTTGACGAACTTATGAAACATCTAACAACGCGTTGGTAGTACTCTAAACGAAATTACATGCAACATGAGTTTTTATAAGTTCCTCAATGAGCGTTGTTCAAGTTTGACAAACTTATGAAACATCTAACAACGCGTTTCTAGGACTCTAAACCAAGTTTCATGCAACATGAGTGATTATAAGAGTCTCAATGAGCTTTGTACAAGTTTGACGAACTTATGAAACATCAAACAACTCGTTTCTAGGACTCTAAACCAAGTTTCATGCAACATGAGAGCTTATAAGTTCCTCATAGATCTTTGCACAAGATTGACGAACGTATGAAACATCTAACAACGCGTTTCTAGGACTCTAAACCAAGTTTCATGCAACATGAGTGCTTATAAGTTCCTCAATGAGCATTATACAAGTTTGACGAACTTATGAAACATCTAACAACGCGTTTCTAGGATTCTAAACCAAGTTTCATGCAACATGAGTGCTTATAAGTATCTCAATGAGCTTTGTACAAGTTTGACGAACTTATGAAACATCTAACAATGCGTTTCTAGGACTCTAAACCAAGTTTCATGCAACATGAGTGCTTATAAGTTCCTCAATGAGCTTTGTACAAGTTTTACGAACTTATGAAACATCTAACAACGCGTTTCAAGGACTCTAAACTATGTTTCATGCAACATGAGTGCTTATAAGTTCCTCAATGAGATTTATACAAGTTTGACGAACTTATGAAATATCTAACAACGCGTTTCTAGGACTCTAATCCTTGTTTCATGCAACATCAGTGATTATAAGTGTCTCAATGAGCTTTGTACAAGTTTGACGAACTTGTGAAACATCTAACAACGCGTTTCTAGGACTCTAAACAAGGTTTCATGCAACATGAGTTCTTATAAGTTCCTCAATGAGCTTTTTACAAGTTTCACGAACTTATGAAACATCTAACAACGCGTTTCTAGGACTCTAAACCAAGTTTCATGCAACATGAGTGCTTATAAGTTCCTCAATGAGATTTATACAAGTTTGACGAACTTATGAAATATCTAACAACGCGTTTCTAGGACTCTAATCCTTGTTTCATGCAACATCAGTGATTATAAGTGTCTCAATGAGCTTTGTACAAGTTTGACGAACTTATGAAACATCTGCCAACGCGTTTCTAGGACTCTAAACCAAGTTTCATGCAACATGAATGCTTATAAGTTCCTCAATGAGCTCTTTACAAGTTTCACGAACTTATGAAACATCTAACAACGCGTTTCTAGGACTCTAAACCAAGTTTCATGCAACATGAGAGCTTATAATTATAAGTTCCTCAATGAGCTTTGTACAAGTTTGACGAACGTATGAAACATCTAACAACGCATTTCTAGGACTCTAAACCAAGTTTCATGGAGCACGAGTGCTTATAAGTTCCTCAATGAGCTTTGTACAAGTTTCACGAACTTATGAAACATCTAACAACGCGTTTCTAGGACTCTAAACCAAGTTACATGCAACATGAGTTCTTATAAGTTCCTCAATGAGCTTTGTACAAGTTTGACGAACGTATGAAACATCTAACAAAGCGTTTCTAGGACTCAAAACCAAGTTTCATGCAACATGAGTGTTTATAAGTGTCTCAATGAGCTTTGTACAAGTTTGACGAACGTATGAAACATCTAACACCGCGTTTCTAGGATTTTAAACCAAGTTTCATGCAACATGAGTGCTTATAAGTATCTCAATGAGCTTTGTACAAGTTTGACGAACTTATGAAACATCTAACAATGCGTTTCTTGGACTCTAAACCAAGTTTTATGCAACATGAGTGCTTATAAGTTGCTCAATGAGCTTTGTACAAGTTTCACGAACTTATAAAACAACTAACAACGCGTTTCTAGGACTCTAAACCAAGTTTCATGCAACATGAGTGTTTATAAGTGTCTCAATGAGCTTTGTACAAGTTTGACGAACTTATGAAACATCTAACAACGCGTTTCGAGGACTCTAAACCAAGTTCCATGCAACTGAGTGCTTATAAGTTCCTCAATGAGCTTTGTACAAGTTTCACGAACTTATGAAACATCTAACAACGCGTTTCTAGGACTCTAAATAAAGTTTCATGCAACATGAGAGCTTATAAGTGTCTCAATGAGCTTTTTACAAGTTTGACGAACGTATGAAACATCTAACAACACGTTTCTAGGACTCTAAACCAAGTTTCATGCAACATGAGTGATTATAAGTTCCTCACTGAGCTTTGTACAAGTTTGACGAACTTATGAAACATCTAACAACGCGTTTCTAGGACTCTAAACCAAATTACATGCAACATGAGTTCTTATAAGTTCCTCAATGAGCTTTGTACAAGTTTGACGAAGTTATGAAACATCTGACAACGCGTTTCTAGGATTCTAAACCAAGTTTCATGCAACATGAGTGCTTATAAGTATCTCAATGAGCTTTGTACAAGTTTGACGAACTTATGAAACATCTAACAATGCGTTTCTAGGACTCTAAACCAAGTTTCATGCAACATGGGTGCTTATAAGTTCCTCAATGAGCTTTGTACAAGTTTCACGAACTTATAAAACATCTAACAACGTGTTTTGTAGGACTCTAAACTATGTTTCATGCAACGTGAGTGCTTATAAGTTCCTCAATGTGATTTATACAAGTTTGACGAACTTATGAAATATCTAACAACGCGTTTCTAAGACTATAATCCTTTTTTCACGCAACATCAGTGATTATAAGTGTCTCAATGAGCTTTGTACAAGTTTGACGAACTTATGAAACATCTAACAACGCGTTTCTAAGACTCTAAACCAAATTACATGCAACATGAGTTCTTATAAGTTCCTCAATGAGCTTTGTACAAGTTTGACGAACTTATGAAACATCTGACAACGCGTTTCTAGGACTCTAAACCAAGTTTCATGCAACATGAGAGCTTATAAGTTCCTCAATGAGCTTTGTACAAGTTTGACGAACTTATGAAACATCTAACAATGCGTTTCTAGGACTCTAAACCAAGTTTCATGCAACATGAGTGCTTATAAGTTCCTCAATGAGCTTTGTACAAGTTTCGCGAACTTATAAAACATCTAACAACGCGTTTTGTAGGACTCTAAACTATGTTACATGCAACATGAGTGCTTATAAGTTCCTCAATGAGATTTATACAAGTTTGACGAACTTATGAAATATCTAACAACGCGTTTCTAAGACTATAATCCTTGTTTCATGCAACATCTGTGATTATAAGTGCCTTAATGAGCTTTGTACAAGTTTGACGAACTTATGAAATATCTAACAACGCGTTTCTAGGACTCTAATCCTTTTTTCACGCAACATCAGTGATTATAAGTGTCTCAATGAGCTTTGTACAAGTTTGACGAACTTATGAAACATCTAACAACGCGTTTCGAGGACTCTAAACCAAGTTTCATGCAACATGAGTGCTTATAAGTTCCTCAATGAGCTTCGTACAAGTTTCACGAAATTATGAAACATCTAACAACGAGTTTCTAGGACTCCAAATCAAGTTTCATGCAATATGAGAGCTTATAAGTGTCTCAATGAGCTTTGTACAAGTTTGACGAACGTATGAAACATCTAACAACGCGTTTCTAGGACTCTAAACCAAGTTTCATGCAACATGAGTGCTTATAAGTTCCTCAATGAGCTTTGTACAAGTTTCACGAACTTATGAAACATCTAACAACGCATTTCTAGGACTCTAAACCAAGTTACATGCAACATGAGTTCTTATAAGTTCCTCAATGAGCTTTGTACAAGTTTGACGAACGTATGAAACATCTAACAACGCGTTTCTAGGACTCTAAACCAAGTTTCACGCAACATCAGTGATTATAAGTGTCTCAATGAGCTTTGTACAAGTTTGACGAACTTATCGAACATCTAACAACGCGTTTCTAGGACTCTAAACCAAATTACATGCAACATGGGTTCTTATAAGTTCCTCAATGAGCTTTGTACAAGTTTGACGAACTTATGAAACATCTGACAACGCGTTTCTAGGACTCTAAACCAAGTTTCATGCAACATGAGAGCTTATAAGTTCCTCAATGAGCTTTGTACAAGTTTGACGAACTTATGAAACATCTAACAATGCGTTTCTAGGACTCTAAACCAAGTTTCATGCAACATGAGTGCTTATAAGTTCCTCAATGAGCTTTGTACAAGTTTCACGAACTTATAAAACATCTAACAACGCGTTTTGTAGGACTCTAAACTATGTTTCATGCAACATGGGTGCTTATAAGTTCCTCAATGAGATTTATACAAGTTTGACGAACTTATGAAATATCTAACAACGCGTTTCTAAGACTATAATCCTTGTTTCATGCAACATCAGTGATTATAAGTGCCTTAATGAGCTTTGTACAAGTTTGACGAACTTATGAAATATCTAACAACGCGTTTCTAGGACTCAAATCCTTTTTTCACGCAACATCAGTGATTATAAGTGTCTCAATGAGCTTTGTACAAGTTTGACGAACTTATGAAACATCTAACAACGCGTTTCGAGGACTCTAAACCAAGTTTCATGCAACATGAGTGCTTATAAGTTCCTCAATGAGCTTCGTACAAGTTTCACGAACTTATGAAACATCTAACAACGAGTTTCTAGGACTCTAAATCAAGTTTCATGTAACATGAGAGCTTATAAGTGTCTCAATGAGCTTTGTACAAGTTTGACGAACGTATGAAACATCTAACAACGCGTTTCTAGGACTCTAAACCAAGTTTCATGCAACATGAGTGCTTATAAGTTCCTCAATGAGCTTTGTACAAGTTTCACGAACTTATGAAACATCTAACAACGCGTTTCTAGGACTCTAAACCAAGTTACATGCAACATGAGTTCTTATAAGTTCCTTAATGAGCTTTGTACAAGTTTAACGAACGTATGAAACATCTAACAACGCGTTTCTAGGACTCTAAACCAAGTTTCACGCAACATCAGTGATTATAAGTGTCTCAATGAGCTTTGTACAAGTTTGACGAACTTATGAAACATCTAACAACGCGTTTCTAGGACTCTAAACCAAGTTTCATGCAACATGAGTGCTTATAAGTTCCTCAATGAGGTTTGTACAAGTTTCACGAACTTATGAAACATCTAACAACGCGTTTCTAGGACTCTAAACCAAGTTACATGCAACATGAGTTCTTATAAGTTCCTCAATGAGCTTTGTACAAGTTTGACGAACGTATGAAACATCTAACAACGCGTTTCTAGGACTCTAAACCAAGTTTCACGCAACATCAGTGATTATAAGTGTCTCAATGAGCTTTGTACAAGTTTGACGAACTTATCAAACATCTAACAACGCGTTTCTAGGACTCTAAACCAAATTACATGCAACATGGGTTCTTATAAGTTCCTCAATGAGCTTTGTACAAGTTTGACGAACTTATGAAACATCTGACAACGCGTTTCTAGGACTCTAAACCAAGTTTCATGCAACATGAGAGCTTATAAGTTCCTCAATGAGCTTTGTACAAGTTTGACGAACGTATGAAACATCTAACAACGCGTTTCTAGGACTCTAAACCAAGTTTCACGCAACATCAGTGATTATAAGTGTCTCAATGAGCTTTGTACAAGTTTGACGAACTTATCAAACATCTAACAACGCGTTTCTAGGACTCTAAACCAAATTACATGCAACATGGGTTCTTATAAGTTCCTCAATGAGCTTTGTACAAGTTTGACGAACTTATGAAACATCTGACAACGCGTTTCTAGGACTCTAAACCAAGTTTCATGCAACATGAGAGCTTATAAGTTCCTCAATGAGCTTTGTACAAGTTTGACGAACTTATGAAACATCTAACAATGCGTTTCTAGGACTCTAAACAAAGTTTCATGCAACATGAGTGCTTATAAGTTCCTCAATGAGCTTTGTACAAGTTTCACGAACTTATAAAACATCTAACAACGCGTTTTGTAGGACTCTAAACTATGTTTCATGCAACATGAGTGCTTATAAGTTCCTCAATGAGATTTAAACATGTTTGACGAACTTATGAAATATCTAACAACGCGTTTCTAAGACTATAATCCTTGTTTCATGCAACATCAGTGATTATAAGTGCCTTAATGAGCTTTGTACAAGTTTGACGAACTTATGAAATATCTAACAACGCGTTTCTAGGACTCAAATCCTTTTTTCACGCAACATCAGTGATTATAAGTGTCTCAATGAGCTTTGTACAAGTTTGACGAACTTATGAAACATCTAACAACGCGTTTCGAGGACTCTAAACCAAGTTTCATGCAACATGAGTGCTTATAAGTTCCTCAATGAGCTTCGTACAAGTTTCACGAATTTATGAAACATCTAACAACGAGTTTCTAGGACTCTAAATCAAGTTTCATGTAACATGAGAGCTTATAAGTGTCTCAATGAGCTTTGTACAAGTTTGTCGAACGTATGAAACATCTAACAACGCGTTTCTAGGACTCTAAACCAAGTTTCATGCAACATGAGTGCTTATAAGTTCCTCAATGAGCTTTGTACAAGTTTCACGAACTTATGAAACATCTAACAACGCGTTTCTAGGACTCTAAACCAAGTTACATGCAACATGAGTTCTTATAAGTTCCTCAATGAGCTTTGTACAAGTTTGACGAACGTATGAAACATCTAACAACGCGTTTCTAGGACTCTAAACCAAGTTTCACGCAACATCAGTGATTATAAGTGTCTCAATGAGCTTTGTACAAGTTTGACGAACTTATGAAACATCTAACAACGCGTTTCTAGGACTCTAAACCAAGTTTCATGCAACATGAGTGCTTATAAGTTCCTCAATGAGCTTTGTACAAGTTTCACGAACTTATGAAACATCTAACAACGCGTTTCTAGGACTCTAAACCAAGTTACATGCAACATGAGTTCTTATAAGTTCCTCAATGAGCTTTGTACAAGTTTGACGAACGTATGAAACATCTAACAACGCGTTTCTAGGACTCTAAACCAAGTTTCACGCAACATCAGTGATTATAAGTGTCTCAATGAGCTTTGTACAAGTTTGACGAACTTATCAAACTTCTAACAACGCGTTTCTAGGACTCTAAACCAAATTACATGCAACATGGGTTCTTATAAGTTCCTCAATGAGCTTTGTACAAGTTTGACGAACTTATGAAACATCTGACAACGCGTTTCTAGGACTCTAAACCAAGTTTCATGCAACATGAGAGCTTATAAGTTCCTCAATGAGCTTTGTACAAGTTTGACGAACTTATGAAACATCTAACAATGCGTTTCTAGGACTCTAAACCAAGTTTCATGCAACATGAGTGCTTATAAGTTCCTCAATGAGCTTTGTACAAGTTTCACGAACTTATAAAACATCTAACAACGCGTTTTGTAGGACTCTAAACTATGTTTCATGCAACATGGGTGCTTATAAGTTCCTCAATGAGCTTTGTACAAGTTTGACGAACGTATGAAACATCTAACAACGCGTTTCTAGGACTCTAAACCAAGTTTCATGCAACATGAGTGCTTATAAGTTCCTCAATGAGCTTTGTACAAGTTTCACGAACTTATGAAACATATAACAACGCGTTTCTAGGACTCTAAACCAAGTTACATGCAACATGAGTTCTTATAAGTTCCTCAATGAGCTTTGTACAAGTTTGACGAACGTATGAAACATCTAACAACGCGTTTCTAGGACTCTAAACCAAGTTTCACGCAACATCAGTGATTATAAGTGTCTCAATGAGCTTTGTACAAGTTTGACGAACTTATGAAACATCTAACAACGCGTTTCTAGGAATCTAAACCAAATTACATGCAACATGAGTTCTTATAAGTTCCTCAATGATCTTTGTACAAGTTTGACGAACTTACGAAACATCATACAACGCGTTTCTAGGACTCTAAACCAAGTTTCATGCAACATGAGAGCTTATAAGTTCCTCAATGAGCTTTGTACAAGTTTGACGAACTTATGAAACATCTAACAATGCGTTTCTAGGACTCTAAACCAAGTTTCATGCAACATGAGTGCTTATAAGTTCCTCAATGAGCTTTGTACAAGTTTCACGAACTTATAAAACATCTAACAACGCGTTTTGTAGGACTCTAAACTATGTTTCATGCAACATGAGTGCTTATAA
The DNA here is from genome assembly GCA_963556525.1 of Cochlearia excelsa. Lineage (NCBI taxonomy): Eukaryota > Viridiplantae > Streptophyta > Magnoliopsida > Brassicales > Brassicaceae > Cochlearia > Cochlearia excelsa. The sequence goes on from OY748328.1 coordinate 19,806,568, forward strand.
GTTCCTCAATGAGATTTATACAAGTTTGACGAACTTATGAAATATCTAACAACGCGTTTCTAAGACTATAATCCTTGTTTCATGCAACATCAGTGATTATAAGTGCCTTAATGAGCTTTGTACAAGTTTGACGAACTTATGAAATATCTAACAACGCGTTTCTAGGACTCTAATCCTTTTTTCACGCAACATCAATGATTATAAGTGTCTCAATGAGCTTTGTACAAGTTTGACGAACTTATGAAACATCTAACAACGCGTTTCGAGGACTCTAAACCAAGTTTCATGCAACATGAGTGCTTATAAGTTCCTCAATGAGCTTCGTACAAGTTTCACGAACTTATGAAACATCTAACAACGAGTTTCTAGGACTCTAAATCAAGTTTCATGCAACATGAGAGCTTATAAGTGTCTCAATGAGCTTTGTACAAGTTTGACGAACGTATGAAACATCTAACAACGCGTTTCTAGGACTCTATACCAAGTTTCATGCAACATGAGTGCTTATAAGTTCCTCAATGAGCTTTGTACAAGTTTCACGAACTTATGAAACATCTAACAACGCGTTTCTAGGACTCTAAACCAAGTTACATGCAACATGAGTTCTTATAAGTTCCTCAATGAGCTTTGTACAAGTTTGACGAACGTATGAAACATCTAACAACGCGTTTCTAGGACTCAAAACCAAGTTTCATGCAACATGAGTGTTTATAAGTGTCTCAATGAGCATTGTACAAGTTTGACGAACTTATGAAATATCTAACAACGCGTTTCTAGGATTCTAAACCAAGTTTCATGCAACATGTGTGCTTATAAGTATCTCAATGAGCTTTGTACAAGTTTGACGAACTTATGAAACATCTAACAATGCGTTTCTAGGACTCTAAACCAAGTTTTATGCAACATGAGTGCTTATAAGTTCCTCAATGAGCTTTGTACAAGTTTCACGAACTTATAAAACATCTAACAACACGTTTCTAGGACTCTAACCTATGTTTCATGCAACATGAGTGCTTATAAGTTCCTCAATGAGATTTATACAAGTTTGACGAACTTATGAAATATCTAACAACGCGTTTCTAGGACTCTAATCCTTGTTTCACGCAACATCAGTGATTATAAGTGTCTCAATGAGCTTTGTACAAGTTTGACGAACTTATGAAACATCTAACAACTCGTTTCTAGGACTCTAAACCAAGTTTCATGCAACATGAGTGCTTATAAGTATCTCAATGAGCTTTGTATAAGATTGACAAACTTAGGATACATCTAACAACTCGTTTCTAGGACTCTAAACCAAGTTTCATGCAACATGAGAGCTTATAAGTTCCTCAATGAGCTTTGTACAAGTTTGACGAACTTATGAAACATCTAACAACGCGTTTGTAGTACTCTAAACGAAATTACATGCAACATGAGTTCTTATAAGTTCCTCAATGAGCGTTGTTCAAGTTTGACGAACTTATGAAACATCTAACAACGCGTTTCTAGGACTATAAACCAAGTTTCATGCAACATAAGTGATTATAAGTGTCTCAATGAGCTTTGTACAAGTTTGACGAACTTATGAAACATCAAACAACTCGTTTCTAGGACTCTAAACCAAGTTTCATGCAACATGAGAGCTTATAAGTTCCTCATAGATCTTTGCACAAGATTTACGAACGTATGAAACATCTAACAACGCGTTTCTAGGACTCTAAACCAAGTTTCATGCAACATGAGTGCTTATAAGTTCCTCAATGAGCATTATACAAGTTTGACGAACTTATGAAACATCTAACAACGCGTTTCTAGGATTCTAAACCAACTTTCATGCAACATGAGTGCTTATAAGTATCTCAATGAGCTTTGTACAAGTTTGACGAACTTATGAAACATCTAACATGCGTTTCTAGGACTCTAAACCAAGTTTCATGCAACATGAGTGCTTATAAGTTCCTCAAATAGCTTTGTACAAGTTTCACGAACTTATGAAACATGTAACAACGCGTTTCTAGGACTCTAAACTATGTTTCATGCAACATGAGTGCTTATAAGTTCCTCAATGAGATTTATACAAGTTTGACGAACTTATGAAATATCTAACAACGCGTTTCTAGGACTCTAATCCTTGTTTCATGCAACATCAGTGATTATAAGTGTCTCAATGAGCTTTGTACAAGTTTGACGAACTTATGAAACATCTAACAACGCATTTCTAGGACTCTAAACAAGGTTTCATGCTACATGAGTGCTTATAAGTTCCTCAATGAGCTTTTTACAAGTTTCACGAACTTATGAAACATCTAACAACGCGTTTCTAGGACTCTAAACCAAGTTTCATGCAACATGAGAGCCTATAAGTTCCTCAATGAGTTTTGTACAGGTTTGACGAACGTATGAAACATCTAACAACGCATTTCTAGGACTCTAAACCAAGTTTCATGGAGAACGAGTGCTTATAAGTTCCTCAATGAGCTTTGTACAAGTTTCACGAACTTATGAAACATCTAACAACGCGTTTCTAGGACTCTAAACCAAGTTACATGCAACATGAGTTCTTATAAATTCCTCAATGAGCTTTGTACAAGTTTGACGAACGTATGAAACATCTAACAACGCGTTTCTAGGACTCAAAACCAAGTTTCATGCAACATTAGTGTTTATAAGTGTCTCAATGAGCTTTGTACAAGTTTGACGAACTTATGAAACATCTAACAACGCGTTTCTAGGACTCTAAACCAAGTTTCATGCAACATGAGTGCTTATAAGTTCCTCAATGAGATTTATACAAGTTTGACGAACTTATGAAATATCTAACAAACGCGTTTCTAGGACTCTAATCCTTGTTTCATGCAACATCGGTGATTATAAGTGTCTCAATGAGCTTTGTACAAGTTTGACGAACTTATGAAACATCTAACAACGCGTTTCTAGGACTCTAAACCAAGTTTCATGCAACATGAGTGCTTATAAGTTCCTCAATGAGCTTTTTTACAAGTTTCACGAACTTATGAAACATCTAACAACGCGTTTCTAGGACTCTAAACCAAGTTTCATGCAACATGAGAGCTTATAAGTTCCTCAATGAGCTTTGTACAAGTTTGACGAACGTATGAAACATCTAACAACGCATTTCTAGGACTCTAAACCAAGTTTCATGAAGCACGAGTGCTTATAAGTTCCACAATGAGCTTTGTACAAGTTTCACGAAGTTATGAAATATCTAACAACGCGTTTCTAGGACTCTAATCCTTGTTTCATGCATCATCAGTGATTATAAGTGTCTCAATGAGCTTTGTACAAGTTTGACGAACGTATGAAACATCTAACAAAGCGTTTCTAGGACTCAAAACCAAGTTTCATGCAACATGAGTGTTTATAAGTGTCTCAATGAGCTTTGTACAAGTTTGACGAACTTATGAAACATCTAAAACCTCGTTTCTAGGACTCTAAACCAAGTTTCATGCAACATGAGAGCTTATAAGTTCCTCAATGAGCTTTTTACAAGTTTGACGAACGTATGAAACATCTAACAATGCGTTTCTAGGACTCTAAACCAAGTTTCATGCAACATGAGTGCTTATAAGTATCTCAATGAGCTTCGTATAAATTTGACGAACTTATGAAACATCTAACAACGTGTTTCTAGGACTATAAACCAAGTTTCATGCAACATTATTGTTTATAAGTTCCTCAATGAGCTTTGTACAAGTTTCACGAACTTATGAAACATCTAACAACGCGTTTCTAGGACTCTAAATCACGTTTCATGCAACATGAGAGCTTATAAGTTCCCCAATGAGCTTTGTACAAGTTTGACGAACGTATGAAACATCTAACAACGCGTTTCTAGGACTCTAAATAAAGTTTCATGCAACATGAGAGCTTATAAGTGTCTCAATGATCTTCGTACAAGTATGACGAACGTATGAAACATCTAACAACGCGTTTCTAGGACTCTAAACCAAGTTTCATGCAACATGAGTGCTTATAAGTTCCTCAATGAGATTTATACAAGTTTGACGAACTTATGAAATATCTAACAACGCGTTTCTAGGACTCTAATCCTTGTTTCATACAACATTAGTGATTATAAGTGTCTCAATGAGCGTTGTACAAGTTTGACGAACTTATGAAACATCTGACAACGCGTTTCTAAGACTCTAAACCAAGTTTCATGCAACATGAGTGCTTATAAGTTCCCCAATGAGCTTTGTAAAAGTTTCACTAACTTATGAAACATCTAACAACGCGTTTCTAGGACTCTAAACCAAGTTACATGCAACATGAGTTCTTATAAGTTCCTAAATGAGCTTTTTACAAGTTTGACAAACGTATGAAACATCTAACAACGCGTTTCTAGGACTCTAAACCAAGTTTCATGCAACATGAGTGCTTATAAGTATCTCAATGAGCTTTGTATAAGTTTGACGAACTTAGGATACATCTAACAACTCGTTTCTAGGACTCTAAACCAAGTTTCATGCAACATGAGAGCTTATAAGTTCCTCAATGAGCTTTGTACAAGTTTGACGAACTTATGAAACATCTAACAACGCGTTTCTAGGACTCTAAACCAAATTACATGCAACATGAGTTCTTATAAGTTCCTCAATGAGGTTTGTACAAGTTTGACGAACTTATGAAACATCTAACAACGCGTTTCTAGGATTCTAAACCAAGTTTCATGCAACATGAGAGCTTATAAGTTCCTCATAGAGCTTTGCACAAGATTGACGAACGTGTGAAACATCTAACAACGCGTTTCTAGGACTCTAAACCAAGTTTCATGCAACATGAGTGCTTATAAGTTCCTCAATGAGCATTGTATAAGTTTGACGAACTTATGAAACATCTAACAACGCGTTTCTAGGATTCTAAACCAAGTTTCATGCAACATGAGTGCTTATAAGTATCTCAATGAACTTCGTATAAATTTGACGAAGTTATGAAACATCTAACAATGCGTTTCTAGGACTCTAAACCAAGTTTCATGCAACATGAGTGCTTATAAGTTCCTCAATGAGCTTTGTACAAGTTTCACGAACTTATAAAACATCTAACAACGCGTTATGTAGGACTCTAAACTATGTTTCATGCAACATGAGTGCTTATAAGTTCCTCAATGAGATTTATACAAGTTTGACTAACTTATGAAATATCTCACAACGCGTTTCTAAGACTATAATCCTTGTATCATGCAACATCAGTGATAATAAGTGCCTTAATGAGCTTTGTACAAGTTTGACGAACTTATGAAATATCTAACAACGCGTTTCTAGGACTCTAATCCTTGTTTCACGCAACATCAGTGATTATAAGTGTCTCAATGAGCTTTGTACAAGTTTGACGAACTTATGAAACATCTAACAACGCGTTTCTAGGACTCTAAACCAAGTTTCATGCAACATGAGTGCTTATAAGTTCCTCAATGAGATTTTTACAAGTTTCACGAACTTATGAAACATCTAACAACGCGTTTCTAGGACTCTAAATCAAGTTTCATGCAACATGAGAGCTTATAAGTTCCTCAATGAGCTTTGTACAAGTTTGACGAACGTATGAAACATCTAACAACGCATTTCTAGGACTCTAAACCAAGTTTCATGGAGCATGAGTGGTTATAAGTTCCTCAATAAGCTTTGTACAAGTTTCACGAACTTATGAAACATCTAACAACGCGTTTCTAGGACTCTAAACGAAGTTACATGCAACTGATAAGTGTGTATTTTAACTGTTTTAGGCATGCATTTCCATAACATTTTAGGACCTTAGTTGTATATTTCATATAGATTATAGTCTAATTTAGCATATTTTCACTTAGTAGCCTAGGATAGAGTCTTAGTTAGATTTAGGTCCCCTTTGCATTGCATCATGTGCATTTCAGGTACTTGGAGCTATGGGGAGCTCATTGGAAGCAGATGGGAGCCAAGGAGAAGCTCATTGGAGGCAATGAAGAGGAAACAGAGCTCCAGCGGTCCAGAAACCGCCAGGCCAGGCCGCCGAGAAAGGAGGAATCAAGCGAGGTTGCGGTGAAATCCCTAGCGGTCAACAAACCGCTGGGACGAAACCGATGGAGCAACCAAGATGTCCTGAAGAAGAAGATTCCAGCGGCCTCCAAACCGCCGATGCAAACCGCCGGACCAGGCAGCCAAAGAATGCCCGCGGTGTATTTTCCAGCGGCCTCCAAACCGCCAGGAGTGACCGCCGGAGAAGACAAGATTCAGAAGTCGCGGATGTTCGGTCCAACGGCCTCCAAACCGCTGGACCAAACCGCTGGGATTGTGCGCTTGTGCACTTTTTACTTTTCCCTATAAATACTCCTAGGGTTTTCGACATTAATATCTTATCTTATGTTTAATACTCTCTTTCTAAACTATAGCCACCTTTTGTGAAACCTCTCAAGGTTCATTTATTGTGGTTGGAATCTTATGTTTATCTAGTTTAAATCTCTTTTATTATCTTATCATGTCTCTATCTTTTGTTATTAGCATGTGTTTAGGTATGATTAGTGAGTAGTTACCATATGGGTTTTGGGGTTTAGTTAGGTTAGGATGATGGATGATGGTTAATGATGTTTAAGATGTTTAGGTTATGGTTTCTATAGCATTAGATGTTCTTAACACTAAGGTAGAAGTAATTATCCTAGCTTAGTACTTATAGGATGTTTCATGCCCGGAAGGTGTTCGATGAAATGTCTAGTCCAATCTCTTGCTAGTCTTTTATACTTAGCCAATGGAAGTTGATGTCTAAGGTTTAAGATGGACTTTTAAGGACTTATACTTAATGATCTCTAATCATCTAGGCTCGGTCGGAAGATTTGTGGTTTTTATGATTAGAGAATGGATTTGAGTCATGGAAGTGATCTAATCTAGTTTAGTGATTCTTGTCCTAGAAAGCCATCTCCTTTGTTAGTCTTAGTGTCATTAGCTTGATTCCATCTATCCAAAACCAATGATTTAAACCCCAAGATCCAACCTTTATCTTATTTAAGCACATTTCTAGTTATTTCTTGTTTAGTTGACTTTTGTTGACTTTTGCACTATTGCTTTAGATATAGAATTTGTTACTCAACAATCTTCTTATTAGGTCTATTCTAAGTTAGTTTCTTGTATTCTTGTTGTTCTTAGTTCAATCTCCTTGTGGATTCGATCCTTATATTACTACAACGTCATGTGCCTTGCACTTGGGGTTGTTTGTGATTGAGGTTAAAACTCGATCTCATCAAGTTTTTGGCGCCGTTGCCGGGGAGATTGCAACTAGTCAATAGGATTTGGAATCTTCTTAGTTTTAGACCATTTGTTACTTAAAAAGTTACTAACTTCTCTCCTTTTGTTGTCTCTTTCATCTTGTCTTTCTTTAAGGTGTATGAACCTTAGGAGCCAAAGAGGAGAAATCATCGACTGCGTTCCCGAGTTAGGAAGGCTAGAAAGGGCAAATAAGAGAGCAAGAGACCAAGAGAGAAGAGAAAGAGAAGAACGACAACGAGAAGAAGAAGAGATGGCAAACCAATAAGGAGCCAATGAGAACCCCCGAAACCAAGCCCACGGGGTGGGAGTTGGGGATATGCCGCCGCCTCCTCTACATGTTTCAAGAGAGGAAAGAAGGATTGGTGATTATGATGAGCCAATAACGAACGGAACAAGAATGGGCATCCGACCGCCTTCTTGCCCCGTAAACAACTGGGAAATCAAGTCTAGCTTGATAAACATGGTGCAGAATAACCGTTTCTTCGGTCTACCCAACGAGCACCGGATGGAACACCTAGACAACTTCGACCGCTTATGCGGAACAATCAAGATAGGAGGGGTGCCGGAGGATGTTCTAAAGCTAACCTTATTCCCATTCTCTCTCGGGGATAAAGCCGCACAATGGATGAGTGTAAGAAGAGGTTCCTCACCAAGTTTTTCTCCACGCAAAAGACGGCAAAGATCCGTAATGACATCGCTACGTTCAAACAAGGTGGTAATGAGAGCTTGTATGAAGCTTGGGAAAGGTTGAACGAGTTTACAAGAGCTTGCCCCCATCATGGGATGTCGAAGGAAGCGATACTTGGAATTTTCCACCGTGGCGTCCATCGCGACTATCAACTCGCCCTCAACACGGCTAGCAACGGGGACTTCGCAAGTCTAACAATCCCTCAAGGAGAAAAACTAGTGGAGAACTTAGCTCAAAGCGAGCAAATGAATGGAAAGGATTACGATAGGTCAATGAGATAATTGAAGAGTGAGTCCAAGGGAGACGATCTAAAGTATAAGGAGCTTAATGACAAGTTTGATAAAGTACTCCAAATACTAAAGAAACCGGTCCATTATGTGGGACATGAGGAGAATCAAGGTTGGTGCGAAGACTTTGATAATGGCGAGCGAGAGGATGTCAACTACGTCCAACAACAAGGTCAAGGAAGAGGGTATAACTACCAAAGGCCTTTCAATCAAGGTTACAACAAGGGCAATAACTACCTCTCTTACCGAAGCAACAATGTGGAGAACCCACAAGATCAAGTCTACCCCACCACGAAACCTCAAGAGTACAAGCCAAACCCCCAAGGAGGATATGGACAACGTGGCTCTTTCTACCAAGGCCAACAAACAAACCAACCCAACAATAGCGCATCTCCTTCCACTTTGGAAGAGAACTCGAGGATGCTTAAGCAAATTTTGGACGGGCAAGGAAGACATGCCACGGAGGTGAACAAGAAGCTATCCGACTTACATGCAAAAGTGGATGGAGCTTACGTGGAGTTGAATGCCAAGTACGACCGCCTCGCTTCTCATGTAAAGAGTTTGGACAACCAAGTGGCACAAGTAGCCTCCTCCTCGAAAGGGCAAATGGGAAACCTCCCGGGCAAAACCGTGGCAAACCCTAAGGACGCTTGCAATGTTATCTTGAACATCAAAGAAGGGTATGCTGAGAAGGAGGAAAACTCCATTGAGCAAGGGATAGGAGAACCATTCTACACACCGTATCGGAGAGACGTTCTCTCAAGACTCAAGGAAAATTTCTCAAGACAAGGCATGACCATTCCTTATCTCACCAACGTCGACCAAGTTCCAGCCTATGTGGAGTTTATTCAAAAACTCCTAGGAGACAAGGAGTGGGTAGAGGATATGGTCAAGGATGTTGACACGACTCCGATCCAATGCCGAAGAAGCCCTCTTACGAAAAAGTAAGACCCCGGAGCCTTTGTCATAAGGCTCAAGCTTGGACCCCTCGAAGTCAATAACGCCATGATTGACACCGGTTCGAGTGTGAATGTCGTGAATGTGAGAACGCTGGAAAAGATGGAGGTTCATAGCATCTCCAGTTGCGAGAAAGTTCTAATGTTTGGAGACTCGTCGATAGGGAGTCCCATAGGAAGCATTGAGGACTATCCGGTGAGAATAGGCCACAAAATCATCCCAACCGATTTCGTAGTAATGAAAGGTTCGGATGACGGAAACGAAATCCCCCTAATCTTGGGAAGGCCGTTTTTGGCCACCGTGGGAGCTAGGATCGACTATGACGTAGGAAGAATGATTCTTCAAAACGTTGATGAGAGGTTCTACTACTCTAGTAGATCTTCGAGAAAGAACCTGTGTGGAATGGTAGCTTCCAATGAAGGAGTCCAAGATGTCAAACGCGAAGGAGATCCAAGTGTGGAAGAATTGAAGAAGAAGTTTGAAAATTTGAGCTTGGATGAGAATGTAAGGCTGCAACAAGAGCCATTGACCAAAGGAGAAACCACCACACCAAAAGGGACTACCCTAGTGTGGAACAAGAAAGAAGGAGAATACACCACCAACAACATCAATAAGGGGGAAAAGCTTGGGGAGACCACTTTGGATCTCTTCGCTAATCTCGCCTAAGCCTCGTCTAAGTCAAGCTTAGTGACTTTAAACAAGCGCACTTGGGAGGCAATCCCATGTCTATCATTGTAAATACTAGTTTTTAATTTTAAGTCTTTTAGTTTTGGTTATGTTTAGAATGCAGGGAAATAGGAGAAGACAAGCATCACAGGAGGAGTCCAGCGGCCACAAAGCCGCTAGGAGAGACCGCCGGAAGGAACGCAGCCAAAACAAGGTTCTGTGATGTTTCCAGCGGCCATAAAACCGCTGGAAGAAGCCGCCGGGACTCCACGCGCCAGGTAAGTCTCTGTGTTGATTCCAGCGGCCTCCAAACCGCCGATCCAAACCGCTGGAACCGACACAGATCTCCCCCTTCCTTTAAATTCGCGAAAAAACCCTAGTTTTCCCCCTCTTCTCTCTTTTCGCCTCCAACACCATTTCAAGCAAATTTTCCACTAAAATTTCAATCTTTCAAGAGTTTTAAAGAACATAAAACCTTTCCAAACATAATCTTTATCCAAATCTTCAAGAATCAAAGGTAAAATCTTCAAAATTTTGAAATCACCATTGTTACTCCTTGGAAAGCTTTCAACTTTGGGAAATTGATTCTTTGATGATTTTTATGAGGTTAGGACCAATAAGTTAGTAAGTAACTCTTGTTAGATGATGGCATTGAGCCATTGTTAAGAAATTTTTGAGCTTGTGAAAAATTTGACTTGTTAACACTCTCCTGGAACTTGTATTGAGTGTGCTTGATGAATACTATTGTTTTTGCACCATTATATCCCATTTGCGGTGGTTCGAAACACCGTGAAAGAATATAACCCATGATTGATGAAATTCTTATAGGAAAAATGGTGTCAACATCGAGCACAACACGCGCCAGCGGCTCTCACACGACTTCCGTCGATAGCAACGCACCACAAGATCAACAAGAATTGTGGATGGGAAGGTTCAACAAGATTAAAGAGAGGGAAGTTTACCCCCACGAGATTCTTGGACAATAGGGCGTTGATCAAACAAGGGATAAAAGGACAAGTGGAAGATTTACTCGATAGAATGGGCACAAAGGCCCTATTCACATTGGACGAACCCACTTGTCCCGAGCTCACACTGCAGTTCTTGGCGACGGTAGATTATGAAGGCGACGAGACCGCCGGGAAAGTGAATTTCATGCTTGAGGGAGAAACATACTCGATTGAATTCGAGATGTTTTGCAAGCTATATGGGTTGAGAAGGAGAAGAGGAATGAAAATGGGAGAGCCTCATTGCCCATTGCAACTTTTATGGGAGAACATCACTATCTTGGAAGACTTCCGACTATCGAGGGCAAGGATGTCAAAGGTGAGGAACCCAACAATAAGATACGTCTTAAGGCTCCTAGGCAACACGTTCTTCGCAAGACCTCAACCTTACACAACAACAAAGGTAGAGCTTGGCTTCATCTATGAGCCGTTGAGGTTTTTCCTAAGCATGCCGTCGGGACAACTCGTAGATCAAGGAGATAGCGACATATGCAAGGCGTCCGAATTTCTCAAATACCTTATAAGTATTAGAGATGAAGAGGAGATTGAGGGTCGAGACCATGGTATAAGCATTGGAGGAATGCTTACTCCCCTTTTTCGCTCCCTAAGGATCGACCTTAGCCGGTACGATGAGCTACCCAATGCCTACATGGATGAAGGATACATGGTGGTAACAAAGACAAGTGCGGGCCGTTTTAACGAGGACGCATTCATGTACAACTTCATGGACGATAGGATGGTACCGATGTGTTGTTTCTTGCCAAACACCAACTATACCAACACGGATTGAACCGACGGTATACGCTTCCGTCTCCCCACTTGGTTTTACTTCGAGGTTCCAAAACCAAGGAAACAAATCCCCTACATTTGGTAAACCAAGGTACCTTCTACCAACCATTGTAAATACCATTCATGTAGTGTAGTTTTTAATTTTCTTTTGCATTTTAGTTTTTATCATTGTTAGAATGGCCTTACTTCACTACTTTTTCACACCGAGACGGTGTGATTTAAGTGTGGGGGACGGGCCATTAGTTACTAATCATGTTTATTGTTTTAGCTATGTGTGATCATGCATTGCATCCATCTAGTTAGTAAATTGCATTTGTTAATAGTTATATGCATTCAAAAACACCAAAAAAAAATCGAAAAATTTTGAAAAACACAAAAAGAAAACTAGTTTCATTTTGCTTTATCATTCATATAGTATTGGATTAAGTCTTTAGCTTTAGGATATACACACTTGTCTATGGATCAATGATGATATTACCTTGTAAAAGAGTTACAGAAAAACATTGCAATGTGAATTCCTTTTGAGATTGTTTGGTATAAGTGATAGAATCTTTTAAATCGTTGAAATTGTACATCTTGAACTTTCTTAGTCTAGAGGATATTGCTTGTTTGATGCTCACTTAATTTGAAACCACTCCATGAATATTGAACCTAATTGAATCATTAATTTCTTGCTTGATAATGTGCATTGTAGTTTCATGATATATATCCAAACTTTATTCCTTTTTTACCACCCTCTTGATTGTTTGGATAACCATCTCATTTTTAGATGGCCTACCCTTAACCCGAAACCATTCCTTCAAGCCCCGTTTAATTCGTTGAGTGAGGCCTTTTGGAAAGTGTTACATTAGCAAAACTTTGTAAGTATTGGGGACGACAAGTCCCACATCCCATCTAGGTGGTTAGCAAGTTTTGATTTGGTAATGGGTGAGGGAAGTGAGGAAATGAAAAGAAAGAGAGTTGGGTTATCGTTAGAGAAGTCTAAACACCAAAACTAAAAGGGTAACTACCTTAAGGGAGGTTTGTAAAGTAAAGAAAGGGCATTAAAAACAAGTTTAAAAACTCCTAAACCACAAGAGAAAAGAAAAACCAAACACAAAGGGTAGAAAGTAGGAGTACAAAGAGTGAAGCCTAATCCAAAAGAAAACCCTTAAGGATAGTGTAAAAAGGTGAAAGAATAGACTTGTGGTGTCAAAGAAAGAAACCCAAAGGGAATAAAGGGTAGAGTTAGGATTAAAAGAAAGGATTTGAGTGGGTGTTTAAAGATCAAAAGGGGAGTGAGCAAGAAAAGAAAAGTAGTGAGTGCTTAGAACGATAAGTAGGAGGGGTAAAACATGGGATTTAATGGCTTGTACGTATTTGTTCCTAGTCTTCCTTACTTTTGCATTATGTTTACACTACTTATTTGCTTTTGAGAGTAAGCCCCCTAAAACACTTAAACATCTAAACACTTAACCACTTGAATAAGACCTTTCCCAAACCGATTGAAACTCTTTGCATTGCAACTAGCGAGACCACCGGCTACTAATTAATGAACTTAAGGATGTGGTGAATGAAAGAGTGAGTTGATATGAGCATTGAATCTAGCTAGGACTTGTGATAGTGTGCTTTGGATTCTTGATTGAGAGTTCTCATTACTTATGGTTAAACATCTTCTCAAAGTGCTTCATTGCCTTAGTTAACATTGCATATGTTTGATTCTTAACTTTTTGGTTCTGAGATCCATCCTCCACTACGTCTTTTGTGTTTGTTGAGTGTTGTTTGCTTGAGGACAAGCAAAAAGGCAAGTGTGGGGGAGTTGATAAGTGTGTATTTTAGCTGTTTTAGGCATGCATTTCCATAACATTTTAGGACCTTAGTTGCATATTTCATATAGATTATAGTCTAATTTAGCATATTTTCACTTAGTAGCCTAGGATAGAGTCTTAGTTAGATTTAGGTCCCCTTTGCATTGCATCATGTGCATTTCAGGTACTTGGAGCTATGGGGAGCTCATTGGAAGCAGATGGGAGCCAAGGAGAAGCTCATTGGAGGCAATGAAGAGGAAACAGAGCTCCAGCGGTCCAGAAACCGCCAGGCCAGGCCGCCGAGAAAGGAGGAATCAAGCGAGGTTGCGGTGAAATCCCTAGCGGTCAACAAACCGCTGGGACGAAACCGATGGAGCAACCAAGATGTCCTTAAGAAGAAGATTCCAGCGGCCTCCAAACCGCCGATGCAAACCGCCGGACCAGGCAGCCAAAGAATGCCTGCGGTGTATTTTCCAGCGGCCTCCAAACCGCCAGGAGTGACCGCCGGAGAAGACAAGATTCAGAAGCCGCGGATGTTCGGTCCAGCGGCCTCCAAACCGCTGGGATTGTGCGCTTGTGCACTTTTTACTTTTCCCTATAAATACTCCTAGGGTTTTCAACATTAATATCTTATCTTATGTTTAATACTCTCTTTCTAAACTATAGCCACCTTTTGTGAAACCTCTCAAGGTTCATTTATTGTGGTTGGAATCTTATGTTTATCTAGTTTAAATCTCTTTTATTATCTTATCATGTCTTTATCTTTTGTTATTAGCATGTGTTTAGGTATGATTAGTGAGTAGTTACCATATGGGTTTTGGGGTTTAGTTAGGTTAGGATGATGGATGATGGTTAATGATGTTTAAGATGTTTAGGTTATGGTTTCTATAGCATTAGATGTTCTTAACACTAAGGTAGAAGTAATTATCCTAGCTTAGTACTTATAGGATGTTTCATGCCCGGAAGGTGTTCGATGAAATGTCTAGTCCAATCTCTTGCTAGTCTTTTATACTTAGCCAATGAAAGTTGATGTCTAAGGTTTAAGATGGACTTTTAAGGACTTATACTTAATGATCTCTAATCATCTAGGCTCGGTCGGAAGATTTGTGGTTTTTATGATTAGAGAATGGATTTAAGTCATGGAAGTGATCTAATCTAGTTTAGTGATCCTTGTCCTAGAAAGCCATCTCCTTTGTTAGTCTTAGTGTCATTAGCTTGATTCCATCTATCCAAAACCAATGATTTAAACCCCAAGATCCAACCTTTATCTTATTTAAGCACATTTCTAGCTATTTCTTGTTTAGTTGACTTTTGTTGACTTTTGCACTATTGCTTTAGATATAGAATTTGTTACTCAACAATCTTCTTATTAGGTCTATTCTAAGTTAGTTTCTTGTATTCTTGTTGTTCTTAGTTCAATCTCCTTGTGGATTCGATCCTTATATTACTACAACGTCATGTGCCTTGCACTTGGGGTTGTTTGTGATTGAGGTTAAAACTCAATCTCATCAGCAACATGAGTTCTTATAAGTTCCTCAATGAGCTTTGTACAAGTTTGACGAACGTATGAAACATCTAACAATGGGTTTCTAGGACTCAAAACCAAGTTTCATGCAACATGAGTGTTTATAAGTGTCTCAATGAGCATTGTACAAGTTTGACGAACTTATGAAACATCTAACAACGCGTTTCTAGGATTCTAAACCAAGTTTCATGCAACATGTGTGCTTATAAGTATCTCAATGAGCTTTGTACAAGTTTGACGAACTTATGAAACATCTAACAATGCGTTTCTAGGACTCTAAACCAAGTTTTATGCAACATGAGTGCTTATAAGTTCCTCAATGAGCTTTGTACAAGTTTCACGAACTTATAAAACATCTAACAACGCGTTTCTAGGACTCTAAACTATGTTTTATGCAACATGAGTGCTTATAAGTTCCTCAATGAGATTTATACAAGTTTGACGAACTTATGAAATATCTAACAACGCGTTTCTAGGACTCTAATCCTTGTTTCACGCAACATCAGTGATTATAAGAGTCTCAATGAGCTTTGTACAAGTTTGACGAACTTATGAAACATCTAACAACGCGTTTCTAGGACTCTAAACCAAGTTTCATGCAACATGAGTGCTTATAAGTATCTCAATGAGCTTTGTATAAGATTGACGAACTTAGGATACATCTAACAACTCGTTTCTAGGACTATAAACCAAGTTTCATGCAACATGAGAACTTATAAGTTCCTCAATGAGCTTTGTACAAGTTTGACGAACTTATGAAACATCTAACAACGCGTTTGTAGTACTCTAAACGAAATTACATGCAACATGAGTTCTTATAAGTTCCTCAATGAGCGTTGTTCAAGTTTGACGAACTTATGAAACATCTAACAACGCGTTTCTAGGACTTTAAACCAAGTTTCATGAAACATGAGTGATTATAAGTGTCTCAATGAGCTTTGAACAAGTTTGACGAACTTATGAAACATCTAACAACTCGTTTCTAGGACTCTAAACCAAGTTTCATGCAACATGAGAGCTTATAAGTTCCTCATAGAGCTTTGCACAAGATTGACGAACGTATGAAACATCTAACAACGCGTTTCTAGGACTCTAAATCAAGTTTCATGCAACATGAGAGCTTATAAGTTCCTTAATGAGCATTATACAAGTTTGACGAACTTATGAAACATCTAACAACGCGTTTCTAGAATTCTAAACCAAGTTTCATGCAACATGAGTGCTTATAAGTATCTCAATGAGCTTTGTACAAGTTTGACGAACTTATGAAACATCTAACAATGCGTTTCTAGGACTCTAAACCAAGTTTCATGCAACATGAGTGCTTATAAGTTCCTCAATGAGCTTTGTACAAGTTTCACGAACTTATGAAACATCTAACAACGCGTTTCTAGGACTGTAACTATGTTTCATGCAACATGAGTGCTTATAAGTTCCTCAATGAGATTTATACAAGTTTGACGAACTTATGAAATATCTAACAACGCGTTTCTAGGACTCTAATCCTTGTTTCATGCAACATCAGTGATTATAAGTGTCTCAATGAGCTTTGTACAAGTTTGACGAACTTATGAAACATCTAACAACGCGTTTCTAGGACTCTAAACAAGGTTTCATGCAACATGAGTGCTTATAAGTTCCTCAATGAGCTTTTTACAAGTTTCACGAACTTATGAAACATCTAACAACGCGTTTCTAGGACTCTAAACCAAGTTTCATGCAACATGAGAGCTTATAAGTTCCTCAATGAGCTTTGTACAAGTTTGACGAACGTATGAAACATCTAACAATGCATTTCTAGGACTCTAAACCAAGTTTCATGGAGCACGAGTGCTTATAAGTTCCTCGATGAGCTTTGTACAAGTTTCACGAACTTATGAAACATCTAACAACGCATTTCTAGGACTCTAAACCAAGTTACATGCAACATGAGTTCTTATAAGTTCCTCAATGAGCTTTGTACAAGTTTGACGAACTTATGAAACATCTAACAACGCGTTTCTAGGACTCAAAACCAAGTTTCATGCAACATGAGTGTTTATAAGTGTCTCAATGAGCTTTGTACAAGTTTGACGAACTTATGAAACATCTAACAACGCGTTTCTAGGACTCTAAACCAAGTTTCATGCAACATGATTGCTTATAAGTTCCTCAATGAGATTTATACAAGTTTGACGAACTTATGAAATATCTAACAACGCGTTTCTAGGACTCTAATCCTTGTTTCATGCAACATCAGTGATTATAAGTGTCTCAATGAGCTTTGTACAAGTTTGACGAACTTATGAAACATCTGACAACGCGTTTCTAGGACTCTAAACCAAGTTTCATGCAACATGAGTGCTTATAAGTTCCTCAATGAGCTTTGTACAAGTTTCACGAACTTATGAAACATCTAACAACGCGTTTCTAGGACTCTAAATCAAGTTACATGCAACATGAGTTCTTATAAGTTCCTCAATGATCTTTGTACAAGTTTGACGAACGTATGAAACATCTAACAAAGCGTTTCTAGGACTCAAAACCAAGTTTCATGCAACATGAGTGTTTATAAGTGTCTCAATGAGCTTTGTACAAGTTTGACGAACTTATGAAACATCTAACAACTCGTTTCTAGGACTCTAAACCAAGTTTCATGCAACATGAGAGCTTATAAGTTCCTCAATGAGCTTTTTACAAGTTTGACGAACGTATGAAACATCTAACAATGCGTTTCTAGGACTCTAAACCAAGTTTCATGCAACATGAGTTCTTATAAGTTCCTCAATGAGCTTTGTACAAGTTTGACGAACGTATGAAACATCTAACAATGCGTTTCTAGGACTCAAAACCAAGTTTCATGCAACATGAGTGTTTATAAGTGTCTCAATGAGCATTGTACAAGTTTGACGAACTTATGAAACATCTAACAACGCGTTTCTAGGATTCTAAACCAAGTTTCATGCAACATGTGTGCTTATAAGTATCTCAATGAGCTTTGTACAAGTTTGACGAACTTATGAAACATCTAACAATGCGTTTCTAGGACTCTAAACCAAGTTTTATGCAACTTGAGTGCTTATAAGTTCCTCAATGAGCTTTGTACAAGTTTCACGAACTTATAAAACATCTAACAACGCGTTTCTAGGACTCTAAACTATGTTTCATGCAACATGAGTGCTTATAAGTTCCTCAATGAGATTTATACAAGTTTGACGAACTTATGAAATATCTAACAACGCGTTTCTAGGACTCTAATCCTTGTTTCATGCAACATCAGTGATTATAAGTGTCTCAATGAGCTTTGTACAAGTTTAACGAACTTATGAAACATCTAACAACGCGTTTCTAGGACTCTAAACAAGGTTTCATGCAACATGAGTGCTTATAAGTTTGTCAATGAGCTTTTTACAAGTTTCACAAACTTATGAAACATCTAACAACGCGTTTCTAGGACGCTAAACCAAGTTTCATGAAATATGAGAGCTTATAAGTTCCTCAATGAGCTTTGTACAAGTTTGACGAACGTATGAAACAACTAACAACACATTTCTAGGACTCTAAACCAAGTTTCCTGGATCACGAGTGCTTATAAGTTCCTCAATGAGCTTTGTACAAGTTTCACGAACTTATGAAACATCTAACAACGCGTTTCTAGGACTCTAAACCAAGTTACATGCAACATGAGTTCTTATAAGTTCCTCAATGAGCTTTGTACAAGTTTGACGAACGTATGAAACATCTAACAAAGCGTTTCTAGGACTCAAAACCAAGTTTCATGCAACATGAGTGTTTATAAGTGTCTCAATGAGCTTTGTACAAGTTTGACGAACTTATGAAACATCTAACAACTTGTTTCTAGGACTCTAAACCAAGTTTCATGCAACATGAGAGCTTATAAGTTCCTCAATGAGCTTTTTACAAGTTTGACGAACGTATGAAACATCTAACAATGCGTTTCTAGGACTCTAAACTAAGTTTCATGCAACATGAGTGCTTATAAGTATCTCAATGAGCTTCGTATAAATTTGACGAATTTATGAAACATCTAACAACGTGTTTCTAGGACTATAAACCAAGTTTCATGCAACCTTAGTGTTTATAAGTTCCTCAATGAGCTTTGTACAAGTTTCACGAACTTATGAAACATCTAACAACGCGTTTCTAGGACTCTAAATCAAGTTTCATGCAACATGAGAGCTTATAAGTTCCCCAATGAGCTTTGTACAAGTTTGACTAACGTATGAAACATCTAACAACGCGTTTCTTGGACTCTAAATAAAGTTTCATGCAACATGAGAGCTTATAAGTGTCTCAATGAGCTTTGTACAAGTTTGACGAACGTATGAAACATCTAACAACGCGTTTCTAGGACTCTAAACCAAGTTTCATGCAACATGAGTGCTTATAAGTTCCTCAATGAGCTTTGTAAAAGTTTCACGAACTTATGAAACATCTAACAACGCGTTTCTAGGACTCTAAACCAAGTTACATGCAACATGAGTTCTTATAAGTTCCTAAATGAGCTTTTTACAAGTTTGACGATTGTATGAAACATCTAAAAACGCGTTTCTAGGACTCTAAACCAAGTTTCATGCAACATGAGTGCTTATAAGTATCTCAATGAGCTTTGTATAAGTTTGACGAACTTAGGATACATCTAACAACTCGTTTCTAGGACTCTAAACCAAGTTTCATGCAACATGAGAGCTTATAAGTTCCTCAATGAGCTTTGTACAAGTTTGACGAACTTATGAAACATCTAACAACGCGTTTCTAGGACTCTAAACCAAATTACATGCAACATGAGTTCTTATAAGTTCCTCAATGAGCTTTGTACAAGTTTGACGAACTTATGAAACATCTAACAACTCGTTTCTAGGACTATAAACCAAGTTTCATGCAACATGAGAGCTTATAAGTTCCTCATAGAGCTTTGCACAAGATTGACGAACGTGTGAAACATCTAACAACGCGTTTCTAGGACTCTAAACCAAATTTCATGCAACATTAGCGCTTATAAGTTCCTCAATGAGCATTGTATAAGTTTGACGAACTTATGAAACATCTAACAACGCGTTTCTAGGATTCTAAACCAAGTTTCATGCAACATGAGTGCTTATAAGTATCTCAATGAGCTTTGTACAAGTTTGACGAACTTATGAAACATCTAACAATGCGTTTCTAGGACTCTAAACCAAGTTACATGCAACATGAGTGCTTATAAGTTCCTCAATGAGCTTTGTACAAGTTTCACGAACTTATAAAACATCTAACAACGCGTTTTGTAGGACTCTAAACTATGTTTCATGCAACATGAGTGCTTATAAGTTCCTCAATGAGATTTATACAAGTTTGACGAACTTATGAAATATCTAACAACGCATTTCTAAGACTATAATCCTTGTTTCATGCAACATCAGTGATTATAAGTGCCTTAATGAGCTTTGTACAAGTTTGACGAACTTATGAAATATCTAACAACGCGTTTCTAGGACTCTAATCCTTGTTTCACGCAACATCAGTGATTATAAGTGTCTCAATGAGCTTTGTACAAGTTTGACGAACTTATGAAACATTTAACAACGCGTTTCTAGGAATCTAAATCAAGTTTCATGCAACATGAGAGCTTATAAGTTCCTCAATGAGCTTTGTACAAGTTTGACGAACGTATGAAAAATCTAACAACGCGTTTCTAGGACTCAAAACCAAGTTTCATGCAACATGAGTGTTTATAAGTGTCTCAATGAGCATTGTACAAGTTTGATGAACTTATGAAACATCTAACAACACGTTTCTAGGATTCTAAACCAAGTTTCATGCAACATGTGTGCTTATAAGTATCTCAATGAGCTTTGTACAAGTTTGACGAACTTATGAAACATCTAACAATGCGTTTCTAGGACTCTAAACCAAGTTTTATGCAACATGAGTGCTTATAAGTTCCTCAATGAGCTTTGTACAAGTTTCAAGAACTCATAAAACATCTAACAACGCGTTTCTAGGACTCTAAACTATGTTTCATGCAACATGAATGCTTATAAGTTCCTCAATGAGATTTATACAAGTTTGACGAACTTATGAAATATCTAACAACGCGTTTCTAGGACTCTAATCCTTGTTTCACGCAACATCAGTGATTATAAGAGTCTCAATGAGCTTTGTACAAGTTTGACGAACTTATGAAACATCTAACAACGCGTTTCTAGGACTCTAAACCAAGTTTCATGCAACATGAGTGCTTATATGTATCTCAATGAGCTTTGTATAAGATTGACGAACTTAGGATACATCTAACAACTCGTTTCTAGGACTCTAAACCAAGTTTCATGCAACATGAGAGCTTATAAGTTCCTCAATGAGCTATGTACAAGTTTGACGAACTTATGAAACATCTAACAATGCGTTTGTAGTACTCTAAACGAAATTACATGCAACATGAGTTCTTATAAGTTCCTCAATGAGCGTTGTTCAATTTTGACGAACTTATGAAACATCTAACAACGCGTTTCTAGGACTTTAAACCAAGTTTCATGCAACATGAGTGATTATAAGTGTCTCAATGAGCTTTGTACAAGTTTGACGAACTTATGAAACATCTAACAACTCGTTTCTAGGACTCTAAACCAAGTTTCATGCACCATGAGAGCTTATAAGTTCCTCATAGAGCTTTGCACAAGATTGACGAACGTATGAAACATCTAACCTTAACGCGTTTCTAGGACTCTAAACCAAGCGTTTCACGAACTCTAACACTGAGTGCTAAAGTTCCGTTTCTAAGTTTCATGCAACATGAGTACAAGTTTTATAAGTTCCTTAATGAGCATTATACAAGTTTGACGAACTTATGAAACTATCTAACAACGCGTTTCTAGGACTCTAAACTATGTTTCATGCAACATGAGTGCTAATAAGTTCCTCAATGAGATTTATACAAGTTTGACGAACTTATGAAATATCTAACAACGCGTTTCTAGGACTCTGATCCTTGTTTCATGCAACATCACTGATTATAAGTGTCTCAATGAGCTTTGTACAAGTTTGACGAACTTATGAAACATCTAACAACGCGTTTCTAGGACTCTAAACAAGGTTTCATGCAACATGAGTGCTTATAAGTTCCTCAATGAGCTTTTTACAAGTTTCACGAACTTATGAAACATCTAACAACGCGTTTCTAGGACTCTAAACCAAGTTTCATGCAACATGAGAGCTTATAAGTTCCTCAATGAGCTTTATACAAGTTTGACGAACGTATGAAACATCTAACAACGCATTTCTAGGACTCTAAACCAAGTTTCATGGAGCACGAGTGCTTATAAGTTCCTCAATGAGCTTTGTACAAGTTTCACGAACTTATGAAACATCTAACAACGCGTTTCTAGGACTCTAAACCAAGTTACATGCAACATGAGTTCTTATAAGTTCCTCAATAAGCTTTGTACAAGTTTGACGAACGTATGAAAAATCTAACAACGCGTTTCTAGGACTCAAAACCAAGTTTCATGCAACATGAGTGTTTATAAGTGTCTCAATGAGCATTGTACAGGTTTGACGAACTTATGAAACATCTAACAACGCGTTTCTAGGATTCTAAACCAAGTTTCATGCAACATGTGTGCTTATAAGTATCTCAATGAGCTTTGTACAAGTTTGACGAACTTATGAAACATCTAACAATGCGTTTCTAGGACTCTAAACCAAGTTTTATGCAACATGAGTGCTTATAAGTTCCTCAATGAGCTTTGTACAAGTTTCACGAACTTAAAAAACATCTAACAACGCGTTTCTAGGACTCTAAACTATGTTTCATGCAACATGAGTGCTTATAAGTTCCTCAATGAGATTTATACAAGTTTGACGAACTTATGAAATATCTAACAACGCGTTTCTAGGACTCTAATCCTTGTTTCACGCAACATCAGTGATTATAAGAGTCTCAATGAGCTTTGTACAAGTTTGACGAACTTATGAAACATCTAACAACGCGTTTCTAGGACTCTAAACCAAGTTTCATGCAGCATGAATGCTTATAAGTATCTCAATGAGCTTTGTATGAGATTGACGAACTTAGGATACATCTAACAACTCGTTTCTAGGACTCTAAACCAAGTTTCATGCAACATGAGAGCTTATAAGTTCCTCAATGAGCTATGTACAAGTTTGACGAACTTATGAAACATCTAACAACGCGTTTGTAGTACTCTAAACGAAATTACATGCAACATGAGTTCTTATAAGTTCCTCAATGAGCGTTGTTCAAGTTTGACGAACTTATGAAACATCTAACAACGCGTTTCTAGGACTTTAAACCAAGTTTCATGCAACATGAGTGATTATAAGTGTCTCAATGAGCTTTGTACAAGTTTGACGAACGTATGAAACATCTAACAACGCGTTTCTAGGACTCTAAACCAAGTTTCATGCAACATGAGTGCTTATAAGTTCCTTAATGAGCATTATACAAGTTTGACGAACTTATGAAACATCTAACAACCCGTTTCTAGGATTCTAAACCAAGTTTTATGCAACATGAGTGTTTATAAGTATCTCAATGAGCTTTGTACAAGTTTGAAGAACTTATGAAACATCTAACAATGCGTTTCTAGGACTCTAAACCAAGTTTCATGCAACATGAGTGCTTATAAGTTCCTCAATGAGCTTTTTACAAGTTTCACGAACTTATGAAACATCTAACAACGCGTTTCTAGGACTCTAAACCAAGTTTCATGCAACATGAGAGCTTATAAGTTCCTCAATGAGCTTTGTACAAGTTTGACGAACGTATGAAACATCTAACAACGCATTTCTAGGACTCTAAACCAAGTTTCATGGAGCACGAGTGCTTATAAGTTCCTCAATGAGCTTTGTACAAGTTTCACGAACTTATGAAACATCTAACAACGCGTTTCTAGGACTCTAAACCAGGTTACATGCAACATGAGTTCTTATAAGTTCCTCAATGAGCTTTGTACAAGTTTGACGAACGTATGAAACATCTAACAACGCGTTTCTAGGACTCAAAACCAAGTTTCATGCAACATGAGTGTTTATAAGTGTCTCAATGAGCTTTGTACAAGTTTGACGAACTTATGAAACATCTAACAACGCGTTTCTAGGACTCTAAACCAAGTTTCATGCAACATGAGTGCTTATAAGTTCCTCAATGAGATTTATACAAGTTTGACGAACTTATGAAATATTTAACAACGCGTTTCTAGGACTCTAATCCTTGTTTCATGCAACATCAGTGATTATAAGTGTCTCAAGGAGCTTTGTACAACTTTGACGAACTTATGAAACATCTGACAACGCGTTTCTAGGACTCTAAACCAAGTTTCATGCAACATGAGTGCTTATAAGTATCTCAATGAACTTCGTATAAATTTGACGAACTTATGAAACATCTAACAACGCGTTTCTAGGACTATAAACCAAGTTTCATGCAACATGAGTGATTATAAGTTCCTCAATGAGCTTTTTACAAGTTTCACGAACTTATGAAGCATCTAACAACGCGTTTCTAGGACTCTAAATCAAGTTTCATGCAACATGAGAGCTTATAAGTTCCTCAATGAGCTTTGTACAAGTTTGACGAACGTATGAAACATCTAACAACGCGTTTTTAGGACTCTAAACCAAGTTTCATGCAACATGAGTGCTTATAAGTTCCTCAATGAGCTTTGTACAAGTTTCACGAACTTATGAAACATCTAACAACGCGTTTCTAGGACTCTAAATCAAGTTTCATGCAACATGAGAGCTAATAAGTGTCTCAATGAGCTTTCTACAAGTTTGACGAACGTATGAAACATCTAACAACGCGTTTCTAGGACTCTAAACCAAGTTTCATGCAACATGAGTGCTTATAAGTATCTCAATGAGCTTTGTATAAGATTGACGAACTTAGGATACATCTAACAACTCGTTTCTAGGACTCTAAACCAAGTTTCATGCAACATGAGAGCTTATAAGTTCCTCAATGAGCTTTGTACAAGTTTGACGAACTTATGAAACATCTAACAACGCGTTTGTAGTACTCTAAACGAAATTACATGCAACATGAGTTCTTATAAGTTCCTCAATGAGCGTTGTTCAAGTTTGACGAACTTATGAAACATCTAACAACGCGTTTCTAGGACTTTAAACCAAGTTTCATGCAACATGAGTGATTATAAGTGTCTCAATGAGCTTTGTACAAGTTTGACGAACTTATGAAACATCTAACAACTCGTTTCTAGGACTCTAAACCAAGTTTCATGCAACATGAGAGCTTATAAGTTCCTCATAGAGCTTTGCACAAGATTGACGAACGTATGAAACATCTAACAACGCGTTTCTAGGACTCTAAACCGAGTTTCATGCAACATGAGTGCTTATAAGTTCCTTAATGAGCATTATACAAGTTTGACGAACTTATGAAACATCTAACAACGCGTTTCTAGGATTCTAAACCAAGTTTTATGCAACATGAGTGCTTATAAGTATCTCAATGAGCTTTGTACAAGTTTGACGAACTTATGAAACATCTAACAATGCGTTTCTAGGACTCTAAACCAAGTTTCATGCAACATGAGTGCTTATAAGTTCCTCAATGAGCTTTGTACAAGTTTCACGAACTTATGAAACATCTAACAACGCGTTTCTAGGACTCTAAACTATGTTTCATGCAACATGAGTGCTTATAAGTTCCTCAATGAGATTTATACAAGTTTGACGAACTTATGAAATATCTAACAACGCGTTTCTAGGACTCTAATCCTTGTTTCATGCAACATCAGTGATTATAAGTGTCTCAATGAGCTTTGTACAAGTTTGACGAACTTATGAAACATCTAACAACGCGTTTCTAGGACTCTAAACAAGGTTTCATGCAACATGAGTGCTTATAAGTTCCTCAATGAGCTTTTTTTACAAGTTTCACGAACTTATGAAACATCTAACAACGCGTTTCTAGGACTCTAAACCAAGTTTCATGCAACATGAGAGCTTATAAGTTCCTCAATGAGCTTTGTACAAGTTTGACGAACGTATGAAACATCTAACAACGCATTTCTAGGATTCTAAACCAAGTTTCATGGAGCACGAGTGCTTATAAGTTCCTCAATGAGCTTTGTACAAGTTTCACGAACTTATGAAACATCTAACAACGCGTTTCTAGGACTCTAAACCAAGTTACATGCAACATGAGTTCTTATAAGTTCCTCAATGAGCTTTGTACAAGTTTGACGAACGTATGAAACATCTAACAACGCGTTTCTAGGACTCAAAAACAAGTTTCATGCAACATAAGTGTTTATAAGTGTCTCAATGAGCTTTGTACAAGTTTGACGAACTTATGAAACATCTAACAACGCGTTTCTAGGACTCTAAACCAAGTTTCATGCAACATGAGTGCTTATAAGTTCCTCAATAAGATTTATACAAGTTTGACGAACTTATGAAATATCTAACAACGCGTTTCTAGAACTCTAATCCTTGTTTCATGCAACATCAGTGATTATAAGTGTCTCAATGAGCTTTGTACAACTTTGACGAACTTATGAAACATCTGACAACGCGTTTCTAGGACTCTAAACCAAGTTTCACGCAACATGAGTGCTTATAAGTATCTCAATGAACTTCGTATAAATTTGACGAACTTATGAAACATCTAACAACGCGTTTCTAGGACTATAAACCAAGTTTCATGCAACATGAGTGCTTATAAGTTCCTCAATGAGCTTTTTACAAGTTTCACAACTTATGAAACATCTAACAACGCGTTTCTAGGACTCTAAATCAAGTTTCATGCAACATGAGAGCTTATAAGTTCCTCAATGAGCTTTGTACAAGTTTGACGAACGTATGAAACATCTAACAACGCGTTTCTAGGACTCTAAACCAAGTTTCATGCAACATGAGTGCTTATAAGTTCCTCAATGAGCTTTGTACAAGTTTCAAGAACTTATGAAACATCTAACAACGCGTTTCTAGGACTCTAAATCAAGTTTCATGCAACATGAGAGCTTATAAGTGTCTCAATGAGCTTTGTACAAGTTTGACGAACGTATGAAACATCTAACAACGCGTTTCTAGGACTCTAAACCAAGTTTCATGCAACATGAGTGCTTATAAGTTCCTCAATGAGCTTTGTACAAGTTTCACGAACTTATGAAACATCTAACAACGCGTTTCTAGGACTCTAAACTATGTTTCATGCAACATGAGTGCTTATAAGTTCCTCAATGAGATTTATACAAGTTTGACGAACTTATGAAATATCTAACAACGCGTTTCTTGGACTCTAATCCTTCTTTCATGCAACATGAGTTCTTATAAGTGTCTCAATGAGCTTTGTACAAGTTTGACGAACTTATGAAACATCTAACAACGCGTTTCTAGGATTCTAAACCAAGTTTCATGCAACATGAGTGCTATAAGTTCCTCAATGAGCTTTTTACAAGTTTCACGAACTTATGAAACATCTAACAACGCGTTTCTAGGACTCTAAATCAAGTTTCATGCAACATGAGAGCTTATAAGTTCCTCAATGAGCTTTGTACAAGTTTGACGAACGTATGAAACATCTAACAACGCGTTTCTAGGACTCTAAACCAAGTTTCATGCAACATGACTGCTTATAAGTATCTCAATGAACTTCGTATAAATTTGACGAACTTATGAAACATCTAACAACGCGTTTCTAGGACTATAAACCAAGTTTCATGCAACATGAGTGCTTATAAGTTCCTCAATGAGCTTTTTACAAGTTTCACGAACTTATGAAACATCTAACAACGCTTTTCTAGGACTTTAAATCAAGTTTCATGCAACATGAGAGCTTATAATTGTCTCAATGAGCTTTGTACAAGTTTGACGAACGTATGAAACATCTAACAACTCGTTTCTAGGACTCTAAACCAAGTTTCATGCAACATGAGTGCTTATAAGCTCCTCAATGAGCTTTGTAAAAGTTTCACGAACTTATGAAACATCTAACAACGCGTTTCTAGGACTCTAAACCAAGTTACATGCAACATGAGTTCTTATAAGTTGCTCAATGAGCTTTGTACAAGTTTGGCGAACGTATGAAACATCTAACAACGCGTTTCTAGGACTCTAAACCAAGTTTCATGCAACATGAGTGCTTATAAGTATCTCAATGAACTTCGTATAAATTTGACGAACTTATGAAACATCTAACAACGCGTTTCTAGGACTATAAACCAAGTTTCATGCAACATGAGTGCTTATAAGTTCCTCAATGAGCTTTTTACAAGTTTCACGAACTTATGAAACATCTAACAACGCGTTTCTAGGACTCTAATCCTTGTTTCATGCAACATCAGTGATTATAAGTGTCTCAATGAGCTTTGTACAAGTTTGACAAACTTATGAAACATCTGACAACGCGTTTCTAGGACTCTAAACCAAGTTTAATGCAACATGAGTGCTTATAAGTTCCTCAATGAGCTTTTTACAAGTTTCACGAACTTATGAAACATCTAACAACGCGTTTCTAGGACTCTAAACCAAGTTTCATGCAAAAGGAGAGCTTATAAGTTCCTCAATGAGCTTTTTACAAGTTTGACGAACGTATGAAACATCTAACAACGCATTTCTAGGACTCTAAACCAAGTTTCATGGAGCACGAGTGCTTATAAGTTCCTCAATGAGCTTTGTACAAGTTTCACGACCTTATGAAACATCTAACAACGCGTTTCTAGGACTCTAAACCAAGTTACATGCAACATGAGCTCTTATAAGTTCCTCAATGAGCTTTGTACAAGTTTGACGAACGTATGAAACATCTAACAAACCGTTTCTAGGACTCAAAACCAAGTTTCATGCAACATGAGTTCTTATAAGTGTCTCAATGAGCTTTGTACAAGTTTGACGAACTTATGAAACATCTAACAACTCGTTTCTAGGACTCTAAACCAAGTTTCATGCAACATGAGAGCTTATAAGTTCCTCAATGAGCTTTTTACAAGTTTGACGAACGTATGAAACATCTAACAACGCATTTCTAGGACTCTAAACCAAGTTTCATGGAGCACGAGTGCTTATAAGTTCCTCAATGAGCTTTGTACAAGTTTCACGACCTTATGAAACATCTAACAACGCGTTTCTAGGACTCTAAACCAAGTTACATGCAACATGAGCTCTTATAAGTTCCTCAATGAGCTTTGTACAAGTTTGACGAACGTATGAAACATCTAACAAACCGTTTCTAGGACTCAAAACCAAGTTTCATGCAACATGAGTTCTTATAAGTGTCTCAATGAGCTTTGTACAAGTTTGACGAACTTATGAAACATCTAACAATGCGTTTCTAGGACTCTAAACCAAGTTTCATGCAACATGAGTGCTTAGAAGTATCTCAATGAGCTTCGTATAAATTTGACGAACTTATGAAACATCAAACAACGTGTTTCTAGGACTATAAACCAAGTTTCATGCAACATTAGTGTTTATAAGTTCCTCAATGAGCTTTGTACAAGTTTCACGAACTTATGAAACATCTAACAACGCGTTTCTAGGACTCTAAATCAAGTTTCATGCAACATGAGAGCTTATAAGTTCCTCAATGAGCTTTGTACAAGTTTGACGAACGTATGAAACATCTAACAACGCGTTTCTAGGACTCTAAACCAAGTTTCATGCAACATGAGTGCTTATAAGTATCTCAATGAACTTCGTATAAATTTGACGAACTTATGAAACATCTAACAACGCGTTTCTAGGACTATAAACCAAGTTTCATGCAACATGAGTGCTTATAAGTTCCTCAATGAGCTTTTTACAAGTTTCACGAACTTATGAAACATCTAACAACGCGTTTCTAGGACTCTAAATCAAGTTTCATGCAACATGAGAGCTTATAAGTGTCTCAATGAGCTTTGTACAAGTTTGACGAACGTATGAAACATCTAACAACGCGTTTCTAGGACTCTAAACCAAGTTTCATGCAACATGCGTGCTTATAAGTTCCTCAATGAGCTTTGTAAGAGTTTCACGAACTTATGAAACATCTAACAACGCGTTTCTAGGACTCTAAACCAAGTTACATGCAACATGAGTTCTTATAAGTTCCTCAATGAGCTTTGTACAAGTTTGACGAACGTATGAAACATCTAACAACGCGTTTCTAGGACTCAAAAACAAGTTTCATGCAACATAAGTGTTTATAAGTGTCTCAATGAGCTTTGTACAAGTTTGACGAACTTATGAAACATCTAACAACGCGTTTCTAGGACTCTAAACCAAGTTTCATGCAACATGAGTGCTATAAGTTCCTCAATGAGCTTTTTACAAGTTTCACGAAATTATGAAACATCTAACAACGCGTTTCTAGGACTCTAAATCAAGTTTCATGCAACATGAGAGCTTATAAGTTCTTCAATGAGCTTTGTACAAGTTTGACGAACGTATGAAACATCTAACAACACGTTTCTAGGACTCTAAACCAAGTTTCATGCAACATGAGTGCTTATAAGTATCTCAATGAACTTCGTATAAATTTGACGAACTTATGAAACATCTAACAACGCGTTTCTAGGCCTATAAACCAAGTTTCATGCAACATGAGTGCTTATAAGTTCTTCAATGAGCTTTTTACAAGTTTTACGAACTTATAAAACATCTAACAACGCGTTTCTAGGACTCTAAATCAAGTTTCATGCAACATGAGAGCTTATAAGTTCCTCAATGAGCTTTGTACAAGTTTGACGAACGTATGAAACATCTAACAACACATTTCTAGGACTCTAAACCAAGTTTCATGGAGCATGAGTGCTTATAAGTTCCTCAATGAGCTTTGTACAAGTTTCACGAACTTATGAAACATCTAACAACGCGTTTCTAGGACTCTAAACCAAGTTACATGCAACATGAGTTCTTATAAGTTCCTCAATGAGCTTTGTACAAGTTTGACGAACGTATGAAACATCTAACAACGCGTTTCTAGGACTCAAAACCAAGTTTCATGCAACATGAGTGCTTATAAGTTCCTCAATGAGCTTTGTACAAGTTTCACGAACTTATGAAACATCTAACAACGCGTTTCTAGGACTCTAAACTATGTTTCATGCAACATGAGTGCTTATAAGTTCCTCAATGAGAATTATACAAGTTTGACGAACTTATGAAATATCTAACAACGCGTTTCTAGGACTCTAATCCTTGTTTCATGCAACATCAGTGATTATAAGTGTCTCAATGAGCTTTGTACAAATTTGACGAACTTATGAAACATCTAACAACGCGTTTCTAGGACTCTAAACAAGGTTTCATGCAGCATGAGTGCTTATAAATTCCTCAATGAGCTTTTTACAAGTTTCACGAACTTATGAAACATCTAACAACGCGTTTCTAGGACTCTAAACCAAGTTTCATGCAACATGAGAGCTTATAAGTTCCTCAATGAGCTTTGTACAAGTTTGACGAACGTATGAAACATCTAACAATGCGTTTCTAGGACTCTAAACCAAGTTTTATGCAACATGAGTGCTTATAAGTTCCTCAATGAGCTTTGTACAAGTTTCACGAACTTATAAAACATCTAACAACACGTTTCTAGAACTCTAAACTATGTTTCATGAAACATGAGTGCTTATAAGTTCCTCAATGAGATTTATACAAGTTTGACGAACTTATGAAACATCTAACAACGCGTTTCTAGGACTCTAAACCAAGTTTCATGCAACATGAGTGCTTATAAGTATCTCAATGAGCTTTGTATAAGATTGACGAACTTAGGATACATCTAACAACTCGTTTCTAGGACTCTAAACCAAGTTTCATGCAACATGAGAGTTTATAAGTTCCTCAATGAGCTTTGTACAAGTTTGACGAACTTATGAAACATCTAACAACGCGTTTCTAGGATTCTAATCCTTGTTTCACGCAACATCAGTGATTATAAGTGTCTCAATGAGCTTTGCACAAGTTTGACGAACTTATGAAACATCTAACAACGCGTTTCTAGGACTCTAAACCAAGTTTCATGCAACATGAGTGCTTATAAGTATCTTAATGAGCTTTGTATATGATTGACGAACTTAGGATACATCTAACAACTCGTTTCTAGGACTCTAAACCAAGTTTCATGCAACATGAGAGCTTATAAGTTCCTCAATGAGCTTTTTACAAGTTTCACGAACTTATGTAACATCTAACAACGCGTTTATAGGACTCTAAACCAAGTTTCATGCAACATGAGAGCTTATAAGTTCCTCAATGAGCATTATACAAGTTTGACGAACTTATGAAACATCTAACAACGCGTTTCTAGGATTCTAAACCAAGTTTCATGCAACATGAGTGCTTATAAGTATCTCAATGAGCTTTGTACAAGTTTGACGAACTTATGAAACATCTAACAACGCGTTTCTAGGATTCTAATCCTTGTTTCACGCAACATCAGTGATTATAAGTGTCTCAATGAGCTTTGTACAAGTTTGACGAACTTATGAAACATCTAACAACGCGTTTCTAGGACTCTAAACCAAGTTTCATGCAACATGAGTGCTTATAAGTATCTCAATGAGCTTTGTATAAGATTGACGAACTTAGGATACATCTAACAACTCGTTTCTAGGACTCTAAACCAAGTTTCATGCAACATGAGAGCTTATAAGTTCCTCAATGAGCTTTGTACAAGTTTGACGAACTTATGAAACATCTAACAACGCGTTTGTAGTACTCTAAACGAAATTACATGCAACATGAGTTCTTATAAGTTCCTCAATGAGTGTTGTTCAAGTTTGACGAACTTATGAAACATCTAACAACGCGTTTCTAGGACTTTAAACCAAGTTTCATGCAACATGAGTGATTATAAGTGTCTCAATGAGCTTTGTACAAGTTTGACGAACTTATGAAACATATAACAACTCGTTTCTAGGACTCTAAACCAAGTTTCATGCAACATGAGAGCTTATAAGTTCCTCATAGAGCTTTGCACAAGATTGACGAACGTATGAAACATCTAACAACGCGTTTCTAGGACTCTAAACCAAGTTTCATGCAACATGAGTGCTTATAAGTTCCTTAATGAGCATTATACAAGTTTGACGAACTTATGAAACATCTAACAAAGCGTTTCTAGGATTCTAAACCAAGTTTTATGCAACATGAGTGTTTATAAGTATCTCAATGAGCTTTGTACAAGTTTGACGAACTTATGAAACATCTAACAATGCGTTTCTAGGACTCTAAACCAAGTTTCATGCAACATGAGTGCTTATAAGTTCCTCAATGAGCTTTATACAAGTTTCGCGAACTTATGAAACATCTAAGAACGCGTTTCTAGGACTCTAAACTATGTTTCATGCAACATGAGTGCTTATAAGTTCCTCAATGGGATTTATACAAGTTTGACGAACGTATGAAACATCTAACAACGCGTTTCTAGGACTCTAAACCAAGTTTCATGCAACATGAGTGCTTATAAGTTCCTTAATGAGCATTATACAAGTTTGACGAACTTATGAAACATCTAACAACGCGTTTCTAGGATTCTAAACCAAGTTTTATGCAACATGAGTGTTTATAAGTATCTCAATGAGCTTTGTACAAGTTTGACGAACTTATGAAACATCTAACAATGAGTTTCTAGGACTCTAAACCAAGTTTCATGCAACATGAGTGCTTATAAGTTCCTCAATGAGCTTTGTACAAGTTTCACGAACTTATGAAACATCTAACAACGCGTTTCTAGGACTCTAAACTATGTTTCATGCAACATGAGTGCTTATAAGTTCCTCAATGAGAATTATACAAGTTTGACGAACTTATGAAATATCTAACAACGCGTTTCTAGGACTCTAATCCTTGTTTCATGCAACATCAGTGATTATAAGTGTCTCAATGAGCTTTGTACAAACTTGACGAACTTATGAAACATCTAACAACGCGTTTCTAAGACTCTAAACAAGGTTTCATGCAACATGAGTGCTTATAAATTCCTCAATGAGCTTTTTACAAGTTTCACGAACTTATGAAACATCTAACAACGCGTTTCTAGGACTCTAAACCAAGTTTCATGCAACATGAGAGCTTATAAGTTCCTCAATGAGCTTTGTACAAGTTTGACGAACGTATGAAACATCTAACAATGCGTTTCTAGGACTCT
The DNA here is from genome assembly GCA_963556525.1 of Cochlearia excelsa. Taxonomy (NCBI): domain Eukaryota; kingdom Viridiplantae; phylum Streptophyta; class Magnoliopsida; order Brassicales; family Brassicaceae; genus Cochlearia; species Cochlearia excelsa. Next base: position 19,840,605 of record OY748328.1, read on the forward strand.
AAACCAAGTTTTATGCAACATGAGTGCTTATAAGTTCCTCAATGAGCTTTGTACAAGTTTCACGAACTTATAAAACATCTAACAACGCGTTTCTAGGACTCTAAACTATGTTTCATGAAACATGAGTGCTTATAAGTTCCTCAATGAGATTTATACAAGTTTGACGAACTTATGAAATATCTAACAACGCGTTTCTAGGACTCTAATCCTTGTTTCACGCAACATCAGTGATTATAAGAGTCTCAATGAGCTTTGTACAAGTTTGACGAACTTATGAAACATCTAACAACGCGTTTCTAGGACTCTAAACCAAGTTTCATGCAACATGAGTGCTTATAAGTATCTCAATGAGCTTTGTATAAGATTGACGAACTTAGGATACATCTAACAACTCGTTTCTAGGACTCTAAACCAAGTTTCATGCAACATGAGAGCTTATAAGTTCCTCAATGAGCTTTGTACAAGTTTGACGAACTTATGAAACATCTAACAACGCGTTTGTAGTACTCTAAACGAAATTACATGCAACATGAGTTCTTATAAGTTCCTCAATGAGTGTTGTTCAAGTTTGACGAACTTATGAAACATCTAACAACGCGTTTCTAGGACTTTAAACCAAGTTTCATGCAACATGAGTGATTATAAGTGTCTCAATGAGCTTTGTACAAGTTTGACGAACTTATGAAACATATAACAACTCGTTTCTAGGACTCTAAACCAAGTTTCATGCAACATGAGAGCTTATAAGTTCCTCATAGAGCTTTGCACAAGATTGACGAACGTATGAAACATCTAACAACGCGTTTCTAGGACTCTAAACCAAGTTTCATGCAACATGAGTGCTTATAAGTTCCTTAATGAGCATTATACAAGTTTGACGAACTTATGAAACATCTAACAACGCGTTTCTAGGATTCTAAACCAAGTTTTATGCAACATGAGTGTTTATAAGTATCTCAATGAGCTTTGTACAAGTTTGACGAACTTATGAAACATCTAACAATGCGTTTCTAGGACTCTAAACCAAGTTTCATGCAACATGAGTGCTTATAAGTTCCTCAATGAGCTTTATACAAGTTCGCGAACTTATGAAACATCTAAGAACGCGTTTCTAGGACTCTAAACTATGTTTCATGCAACATGAGTGCTTATAAGTTCCTCAATGGGATTTATACAAGTTTGACGAACTTATGAAATATCTAACAACACGTTTCTAGGACTCTAATCCTTGTTTCATGCAACATCAGTGATTATAAGTGTCTCAATGAGCTTTGTACAAGTTTGACGAACTTATGAAACATCTAACAACGCGTTTCTAGGACTCTAAACAAGGTTTCATGCAACATGAGTGCTTATAAGTTCCTCAATGAGCTTTTTACAAGTTTCACGAACTTATGAAACATCTAACAACGCGTTTCTAGGACTCTAAACCAAGTTTCATGCAACATGAGAGCTTATAAGTTCCTCAATGAGCTTTGTACAAGTTTGACGAACGTATGAAACATCTAACAACGCATTTCTAGGACTCTAAACCAAGTTTCATGGAGCACGAGTGCTTATAAGTTCCTCAATGAGCTTTGTACAAGTTTCACGAACTTATGAAACATCTAACAACGCGTTTCTAGGACTCTAAACCAAGTTACATGCAACATGAGTTCTTATAAGTTCCTCAATAAGCTTTGTACAAGTTTGACGAACGTATGAAACATCTAACAACGCGTTTCTAGGACTCAAAACCAAGTTTCATGCAACATGAGTGTTTATAAGTGTCTCAATGAGCTTTGTACAAGTTTGACGAACTTATGAAACATCTAACAACGCGTTTCTAGGACTCTAAACCAAGTTTCATGCAACATGAGTGCTTATAAGTTCCTCAATGAGATTTATACAAGTTTGACGAACTTATGAAATATCTAACAACGCGTTTCTAGGACTCTAATCCTTGTTTCATGCAACATCAGTGATTATAAGTGTCTCAATGAGCTTTGTACAACTTTGACGAACTTATGAAACATCTGACAACGCGTTTCTAGGACTCTAAACCAAGTTTCATGCAACATGAGTTCTTATAAGTATCTCAATGAACTTCGTATAAATTTGACGAACTTATGAAACATCTAACAACGCGTTTCTAGGACTATAAACCAAGTTTCATGCAACATGAGTGATTATAAGTTCCTCAATGAGCTTTTTACAAGTTTCACGAACTTATGAAGCATCTAACAATGCGTTTCTAGGACTCTAAATCAAGTTTCATGCAACATGAGAGCTTATAAGTTCCTCAATGAGCTTTGTACAAGTTTGACGAACGTATGAAACATCTAACAACGCGTTTCTAGGACTCTAAACCAAGTTTCATGCAACATGAGTGCTTATAAGTTACTCAATGAGCTTTGTACAAGTTTCACGAACTTATGAAACATCTAACAACGCGTTTCTAGGACTCTAAATCAAGTTTCATGCAACATGAGAGCTTATAAGTGTCTCAATGAGCTTTGTACAAGTTTGACGAACGTATGAAACATCTAACAACGCGTTTCTAGGACGCGTCTTCTAAACCAAGTTTCATGCAACATGAGTGCTTATAAGTATCTCAATGAGCTTTGTATAAGATTTACGAACTTAGGATACATCTTTGTAACAACTCGTTTCTAGGACTCTAAACCAAGTTTCATGCAACATGAGAGCTTATAAGTTCCTCAATGAGCTTTGTACAAGTTTGACGAACTTATGAAACATCTAACAACGCGTTTGTAGTACTTTAAACCAAGTTTCATGCAACATGAGTGATTATAAGTGTCTCAATGAGCTTTGTACAAGTTTGACGAACTTATGAAACATCTAACAACTCGTTTCTAGGACTCTAAACCAAGTTTCATGCAACATGAGAGATTATAAGTTCCTCATAGAGCTTTGCACAAGATTGACGAACGTATGAAACATCTAACAACGCGTTTCTAGGACTCTAAACCAAATTTCATGCAACATGAGTGCTTATAAGTTCCTTAATGAGCATTATACAAGTTTGACGAACTTATGAAACATCTAACAACGCGTTTCTAGGATTCTAAACCAAGTTTTATGCAACATGAGTGCTTATAAGTATCTCAATGAGCTTTGTACAAGTTTGACGAACTTATGAAACATCTAACAATGCGTTTCTAGGACTCTAAACCAAGTTTCATGCAACATGAGTGCTTATAAGTTCCTCAATGAGCTTTGTACAAGTTTCACGAACTTATGAAACATCTAACAACGCGTTTCTAGGACTCTAAACTATGTTTCATGCAACATGAGTGCTTATAAGTTCCTCAATGAGATTTATACAAGTTTGACGAACTTATGAAATATCTAACAACGCGTTTCTAGGACTCTAATACTTGTTTCATGCAACATCAGTGATTATAAGTGTCTCAATGAGCTTTGTACAAGTTTGACGACCTTATGAAACATCTAACAACGCGTTTCTAGGACTCTAAACAAGGTTTCATGCAACATGAGTGCTTATAAGTTCCTCAATGAGCTTTTTACAAGTTTCACGAACTTATGAAACATCTAACAACGCGTTTCTAGGACTCTAAACCAAGTTTCATGCAACATGAGAGCTTATAAGTTCCTCAATGAGCTTTGTGCAAGTTTGACGAACGTATGAAACATCTAACAACGCATTTCTAGGATTCTAAACCAAGTTTCATGGAGCACGAGTGCTTATAAGTTCCTCAATGAGCTTTGTACAAGTTTCACGAACTTATGAAACATCTAACAACGCGTTTGTAGGACTCTAAACCAAGTTACATGCAACATGAGTTCTTATAAGTTCCTCAATGAGCTTTGTACAAGTTTGACGAACGTATGAAACATCTAACAACGCGTTTCTAGGACTCAAAACCAAGTTTCATGCAACATAAGTGTTTATAAGTATCTCAATGAGGTTTGTACAAGTTTGACGAACTTATGAAACATCTAACAACGCGTTTCTAGGACTCTAAACCAAGTTTCATGCAACATGAGTGCTTATAAGTTCCTCAATGAGATTTATACAAGTTTGACGAACTTATGAAATATCTAACAACGCGTTTCTAGGACTCTAATCCTTGTTTCATGCAACATCAGTGATTATAAGTGTCTCAATGAGCTTTGTACAACTTTGACGAACTTATGAAACATCTGACAACGCGTTTCTAGGACTCTAAACCATGTTTCATGCAACATGAGTGCTTATAAGTATCTCAATGAACTTCGTATAAATTTGACGAACTTATGAAACATCTAACAACGCGTTTCTAGGACTATAAACCAAGTTTCATGCAACATGAGTGCTTATAAGTTCCTCAATGAGCTTTTTACAAGTTTCACGAACTTATGAAACATCTAACAACGCGTTTCTAGGACTCTAAATCAAGTTTCATGCAACATGAGAGCTTATAAGTTCCTCAATGAGCTTTGTACAAGTTTGACGAACGTATGAAACGTCTAACAACGCGTTTCTAGGACTCTAAACCAAGTTTCATGCAACATGAGTGCTTTTAAGTTCCTCAATGAGCTTTGTACAAGTTTCAAGAACTTATGAAACATCTAACAACGCGTTTCTAGGACTCTAAATCAAGTTTCATGCAACATGAGAGCTTATAAGTGTCTCAATGAGCTTTGTACAAGTTTGACGAACGTATGAAACATTTAACAACGCGTTTCTAGGACTCTAAACCAAGTTTCATGCAACATGAGTGCTTATAAGTTGCTCAATGAGCTTTGTACAAGTTTCACGAACTTATGAAACATCTAACAACGCGTTTCTAGGTCTCTAAACTATGTTTCATGCAACATGAGTGCTTATAAGTTCCTCAATGAGATTTATACAAGTTTGACGAACTTATGAAATATCTAACAACCCGTTTCTTGGACTCTAATCCTTGTTTCATGCAACATGAGTTCTTATAAGTGTCTCAATGAGCTTTGTACAAGTTTGACGAACTTATGAAACATCTAACAACGCGTTTCTAGGACTCTAAACCAAGTTTCATGCAACATGAGTGCTATAAGTTCCTCAATGAGCTTTTTACAAGTTTCACGAACTTATGAAACATCTAACAACGCGTTTCTAGGACTCTAAATCAAGTTTCATGCAACATGAGAGCTTATAAGTTCCTCAATGAGCTTTGTACAAGTTTGACGAACGTATGAAACATCTAACAACGCGTTTCTAGGACTCTAAACCAAGTTTCATGCAACATGAGTGCTTATAAAGATCTCAATGAACTTCGTATAAATTTGAGACGAACTTATGAAACATCTAACAACGCGTTTCTAGGACTATAAACCAAGTTTCATGCAACATGAGTGCTTATAAGTTCCTCAATGAGCTTTTTACAAGTTTCACGAACTTATGAAACATCTAACAACGCGTTTCTAGGACTCTAAATCAAGTTTCATGCAACATGAGAGCATATAAGTGTCTCAATGAGCTTTGTACAAGTTTGACGAACGTATGAAACATCTAACAACGCGTTTCTAGGACTCTAAACCAAGTTTCATGCAACATGAAACATCTAACAACGTTCCTCAATGAGCTTTGTAAAAGTTTCACGAACTTATGAAACATCTAACAACGCGTTTCTAGGACTCTAAACCAAGTTACATGCAACATGAGTTCTTATAAGTTGCTCAATGAGCTTTGTACAAGTTTGGCGAACGTATGAAACATCTAACAACGCGTTTCTAGGACCCTAAACCAAGTTTAATGCAACATGAGTGCTTATAAGTATCTCAATGAACTTCGTATAAATTTGACGAACTTATGAAACATCTAACAACGCGTTTCTAGGACTATAAACCAAGTTTCATGCAACATGAGTGCTTATAAGTTCCTCAATGAGCTTTTTACAAGTTTCACGAACTTATGAAACATCTAACAACGCGTTTCTAGGACTCTAATCCTTGTTTCATGCAACATCAGTGATTATAAGTGTCTCAATGAGCTTTGTACAAGTTTGACGAACTTATGAAACATCTGACAACGCGTTTCTAGGACTCTAAACCAAGTTTCATGCAACATGAGTGCTTATAAGTTCCTCAATGAGCTTTTTACAAGTTTCACGAACTTATGAAACATCTAACAACGCGTTTCTAGGACTCTAAACCAAGTTTCATGCAAAAGGAGAGCTTATAAGTTCCTCAATGAGCTTTGTACAAGTTTGACGAACGTATGAAACGTCTAACAACGCATTTCTAGGACTCTAAACCAAGTTTCATGGAGCACGAGTGATTATAAGTTCCTCAATGAGCTTTGTACAAGTTTCACAAACTTATGAAACATCTAACAACGCGTTTCTAGGACTCTAAACCAAGTTACATGCAACATGAGCTCTTATAAGTTCCTCAATGAGCTTTGTACAAGTTTTACGAACGTATGAAACATCTAACAAACCGTTTCTAGGACTCAAAACCAAGTTTCATGCAACATGAGTTCTTATAAGTGTCTCAATGAGCTTTGTACAAGTTTGACGAACTTATGAAACATCTAACAACTCGTTTCTAAGACTCTAAACCAAGTTTCATGCAACATGAGAGCTTATAAGTTCCTCAATGAGCTTTTTACAAGTTTGACGAACGTATGAAACATCTAACAATGCGTTTCTAGGACTCTAAACCAAGTTTCATGCAACATGAGTGCTTAGAAGTATCTCAATGAGCTTCGTATAAATTTGACGAACGTATGAAACATCAAACAACGTGTTTCTAGGACTATAAACCAAGTTTCATGCAACATTAGTGTTTATAAGTTCCTCAATGAGCTTTGTACAAGTTTCACGAACTTATGAAACATCTAAAAACACGTTTCGAGGACTCTAAATCAAGTTTCATGCAACATGAGAGCTTATAAGTTCCTCAATGAGCTTTGTACAAGTTTGACGAACGTATGAAACATCTAACAACGCGTTTCTAGGACTCTAAACCAAGTTTCATGCAACATGAATGCTTATAAGTATCTCAATGAACTTCGTATAAATTTGACGAACTTATGAAACATCTAACAACGCGTTTCTAGGACTATAAACCAAGTTTCATGCAACATGAGTGCTTATAAGTTCCTCAATGAGCTTTTTACAAGTTTCACGAACTTATGAAACATCTTACAATGCGTTTCTAGGAATCTAAATCAAGTTTCATGCAACATGAGAGCTTATAAGTTCCTCAATGAGCTTTGTACAAGTTTGACGAACGTATGAAACATCTAACAACGCGTTTCTAGGACTCTAAACCAAGTTTCATGCAGCATGAGTGCTTATAAGTTCCTTAATGAGCTTTGTGCAAGTTTCACGAACTTATGAAACATCTAACAACGCGTTTCTAGGACTCTAAATCAAGTTTCATGCAACATGAGAGCTTATAGGTATCTCAATGAGCTTTGTACAAGTTTGACGAACGTATGAAACATCTAACAACGCGTTTCTAGGACTCTAAACCAAGTTTCATGCAACATGAGTGCTTATAAGTTCCTCAATGAGCTTTGTACAAGTTTCACGAACTTATGAAACATCTAACAACGCGTTTCTAGGACTTTAAACTATGTTTCATGCAACATGAGTGCTTATAAGTTCCTCAATGAGATTTATACAAGTTTGACGAACTTATGAAATATCTAACAACGCGTTTCTAGGACTCTAATCCTTGTTTCATGCAACATCAGGGATTATAAGTGTCTCAATGAGCTTTGTACAAGTTTGACGAACTTATGAAACATCTAACAACGCGTTTCTAGGACTCTAAACCAAGTTTCATGCAACATGAGTGCTATAAGTTCCTCAATGAGCTTTTTACAAGTTTCACGAACTTATGAAACATCTAACAACACGTTTCTAGGACTCTAAATCAAGTTTCCTGCAACATGAGAGTTTATAAGTTCCTCAATGAGCTTTGTACAAGTTTGACGAACGTATGAAACATCTAACAATGCTTTTCTAGGACTCTAAACCAAGTTTCATGCAACATGAGTGCTTATAAGTATCTCAATGAACTTCTTATAAATTTGACGAACTTATGAAACATCTAACAACGCGTTTCTAGGACTATAAACCAAGTTTCATGCAACATGAGTGCTTATAAGTTCCTCAATGAGCTTTTTACAAGTTTCACGAACTTATGAAACATCTAACAACGCGTTTCTAGGACTCTAAATCAAGTTTCATGCAACATGAGTGCTTATAAGTGTCTCAATGAGCTTTGTACAAGTTTGACGAACGTATGAAACATCTAACAACGCGTTTCTAGGACTCTAAACCAAGTTTCATGCAACATGAGTGCTTATAAGTTCCTCAATGAGCTTTGTAAAAGTTTCACGAACTTATGAAACATCTAACAACGCGTTTCTAGGACTCTAAACCAAGTTACATGCAACATGAGTTCTTATAAGTTGCTCAATGAGCTTTGTACAAGTTTGACGAACGTATGAAACATCTAACAACGCGTTTCTAGGACTCTAAACCAAGTTTCATGCAACATGAGTGCTTATAAGTATCTCAATGAGCTTCGTATAAATTTGACGAACTTATGAAACATCTAACAACGCGTTTCTAGGACTATAAACCAAGTCTCATGCAACATGAGTGTTTATAAGTTCCTCAATGAGCTTTGTACAAGTTTCACGAACTTATGAAACATCTAACAACGCGTTTCTAGGACTCTAAATCAAGTTTCATGCAACATGAGAGCTTATAAGTTCCTCAATGAGCTTTGTACAAGTTTGACGAACGTATGAAACATCTAACAACGCGTTTCTAGGACTCTAAACCAAGTTTCATGCAACATGAGTGCTTATAAGTATCTCAATGAACTTCGTATAAATTTGACGAACTTATGAAACATCTAACAACGCGTTTCTAGGACTATAAACCAAGTTTCATGCAACATGAGTGCTTATAAGTTCCTCAATGAGCTTTTTACAAGTTTCACGAACTTATGAAACATCTAACAACGCGTTTCTAGGACTCTAATCCTTGTTTCATGCAACATCAGTGATTATAAGTGTCTCAATGATCTTTGTACAAGTTTGACGAACTTATGAAACATCTGACAACGCGTTTCTAGGACTCTAAACCAAGTTTCATGCAACATAAGTGCTTATAAGTTCCTCAATGCGCTTTTTACAAGTTTCACGAACTTATGAAACATCTAACAACGCGTTTCTAGGACTCTAAACCAAGTTTCATGCAAAAGGAGAGCTTATAAGTTCCTCAATGAGCTTTGTACAAGCTTGACGAACGTATGAAACATCTAACAACGCATTTCTAGGACTCTAAACAAAGTTTCATAGAGCACGAGTGCTTATAAGTTCCTCAATGAGCTTTGTACAAGTTTCACGAACTTATGAAACATCTAACAACGCGTTTCTAGGACTCGAAACCAAGTTACATGCAACATGAGTTCTTATAAGTTCCTCAATGAGCTTTGTACAAGTTTGACGAACGTATGAAACATCTAACAAAGTGTTTCTAGGACTCAAAACCAAGTTTCATGCAACATGAGTTCTTATAAGTGTCTCAATGAGCTTTGTACAAGTTTGACGAACTTATGTAACATCTAACAACTCGTTTCTAGGACTCTAAACCAAGTTTCATGCAACATGAGAGCTTATAAGTTCCTCAATGAGCTTTTTACAAGTTTGACGAACGTATGAAACATCTAACAATGCGTTTCTAGGACTCTAAACCAAGTTTCATGCAACATGAGTGCTTATAAGTATCTCAATGAGCTTCGTATAAATTTGACGAACTTATGAAACATCTAACAACGCGTTTCTAGGACTATAAACCAAGTTTCATGCAACATGAGTGCTTATAAGTTCTTCAATGAGCTTTTTACAAGTTTCACGAACTTATGAAACATCTAACAACGCGTTTCTAGGACTCTAAATCAAGTTTCATGCAACATGAGAGCTTCTAAGTTCCTCAATGAGCTTTGTACAAGTTTGACGAACGTATGAAACATCTAAAAACCCGTTTCTAGGACTCTAAACCAAGTTTCATGCAACATGAGTGCTTATAAGTATCTCAATGAACTTCGTATAAATTTGACGAACTTATGAAACATCTAACAACGCGTTTCTAGGACTATAAACCAAGTTTCATGCAACATGAGTGCTTATAAGTTCCTCAATGAGCTTTTTACAAGTTTCACGAACTTATGAAACATCTAACAACGCGTTTCTAGGACTCTAAATCAAGTTTCATGCAACATGAGAGCTTATAAGTTCCTCAATGAGCTTTGTACAAGTTTGACGAACGTATGAAACATCTAACAACATGTTTCTAGGACTCTAAACCAAGTTTCATGCAACATGAGTGCTTATAAGTTCCTCAATGAGCTGTGTACAAGTTTCACGAACTTATGAAACATCTAACAACGCGTTTCTAGGACTCTAAATCAAGTTTCATGCAACATGAGAGCTTATAAGTGTCTCAATGAGCTTTGTACAAGTTTGACGAACGTATGAAACATCTAACAACGCGTTTCTAGGACTCTAAACCAAGTTTCATGCAACATGAGTGCTTATAAGTTCCTCAATGAGCTTTGTACAAGTTTGACGAACTTATGAAACATCTAACAACGCGTTTCTAGGACTCTAAACTATGTTTCATGCAACATCAGTGATTATAAGTGTCTCAATGAGCTTTGTAAAAGTTTGACGAACTTATGAAACATCTAACAACGCGTTTCTAGGACTCTAAACCAAGTTTCATGAAACATGAGTGCTTATAAGAATCTGAATGAGCTTTGTATATGATTGACGAACTTAGGATACATCTAACAACTCGTTTCTAGGACTCTAAACCAAGTTTCATGCAACATGAGAGCTTATAAGTTCCTCAATGAGCTTTTTACAAGTTTAACGAACTTATGAAACATCTAACAACGCGTTTCTAGGACTCTAAACCAAGTTTCATGCAACATGAGAGCTTATAAGTTCCTCAATGAGCATTATACAAGTTTGACGAACTTATGAAACATCTAACAACGCGTTTCTAGGATTCTAAACCAAGTTTCATGCAACATGAGTGCTTATAAGTATCTCAATGAGCTTTGTACAAGTTTGACGAACTTATGAAACATCTAACAACGCGTTTCTAGGATTCTAATCCTTGTTTCACGCAACATCAGTGATTATAAGTGTCTCAATGAGCTTTGTACATGTTTGACGAACTTATGAAACATCTAACAACGCGTTTCTAGGACTCTAAACCAAGTTTCATGCAACATGAGTGCTTATAAGTATCTCAATGAGCTTTGTATAAGATTGACGAACTTAGGATACATCTAACAACTCGTTTCTAGGACTCTAAACCAAGTTTCATGCAACATGAGAGCTTATAAGTTCCTCAATGAGCGTTGTTCAAGTTTGACGAACTTATGAAACATCTAACAACGCGTTTCTAGGACTCTAAACCAAGTTTCATGCAACATGAGTGATTATAAGTGTTTCAATGAGCTTGGTACAAGTTTGACGAACTTATGAAACATCTAACAACTCGTTTCTAGGACTCTATACCAAGTTTCATGCAACATGAGAGCTTATAAGTTCCTCATAGAGTTTTGCACAAGATTGACGAACGTATGAATCATCTAACAACGCGTTTCTAGGACTCTAAACCAAGTTTCATGCAACATGAGTGCTTATAAGTTCCTCAATGAGCATTATACAAGTTTGACGAACTTATGAAACATCTAATAACGCGTTTCTAGGATTCTAAACCAAGTTTCATGCAACATAAGTGCTTATAAGTATCTCAATGAGCTTTGTAAAAGTTTGACGAACTTATGAAACATCTAACAATGCGTTTCTAGGACTCTAAACCAAGTTTCATGCAACATGAGTGCTTATAAGTTCCTCAATGAGCTTTGTACAAGTTTCACGAACTTATGAAACATCTAACAACGCGTTTCTAGGACTCTAAACTATGTTTCATGCAACATGAGTGCTTATAAGTTCCGCAATGAGATTTATACAAGTTTGACGAACTTATGAAATATCTAACAACGCGTTTCTAGGACTCTAATCCTTGTTTCATGCAACATCAGTGATTATAAGTGTCTCAATGAGCTTTGTAAAAATTTGACGAACTTATGAAACATCTGACAACGCGTTTCTAGGACTCTAAACCAAGTTTCATGCAACATGAGTGCTTATTAGTTTCTCAATGAGCTTTTTACAAGTTTCACGAACTTATGAAACATATAACAACGCGTTTCTAGGACTCTAAACCAAGTTTCATGCAACATGAGAGCTTATAAGTTCCTCAATGAGATTTTTACAAGTTTCACAAACTTATGAAACATCTAACAACGCGTTTCTAGGACTCTAAACCAAGTTTCATGCAACATGAGAGCTTATAAGTTCCTCAATGAGCATTATACAAGTTTGACGAACTTATGAAACATCTAACAACGCGTTTCTAGGATTCTAAACCAAGTTTCATGCAACATGAGTGCTTATAAGTATCTCAATCAGCTTTGTACAAGTTTGACGAACTTATGAAACATCTAACAACGCGTTTCTAGGATTCTAATCCTTGTTTCACGCAACATCAGTGATTATAAGTGTCTCAATGAGCTTTGTACAAGTTTGACGAACTTATGAAACATCTAACAACGCGTTTCTAGGACTCTAAACCAAGTTTCATGCAACATGAGTGCTTATAAGTATCTCAATGAGCTTTGTATAAGATTGACGAACTTAGGATACATCTAACAACTCGTTTCTAGGACTCTAAACCAAGTTTCATGCAACATGAGAGCTTATAAGTTCCTCAATGAGCGTTGTTCAAGTTTGACGAACTTATGAAACATCTAACAACGCGTTTCTAGGACTCTAAACCAAGTTTCATGCAACATGAGTGATTATAAGTATCTCAATGAGCTTTGTACAAGTTTGACGAACTTATGAAACATCTAACAACTCGTTTCTAGGACTCTAAACCAAGTTTCATGCAACATGAGAGCTTATAAGTTCCTCATAGAGCTTTGCACAAGATTGACGAACGTATGAATCATCTAACAACGCGTTTCTAGGACTCTAAACCATGTTTCATGCAACATGAGTGCTTATAAGTTCCTCAATGAGCATTATACAGGTTTGACAAACTTATGAAACATCTAACAACGCGTTTCTAAGATTCTAAACCAAGTTTCATGCAACATGAGTGCTTATAAGTATCTCAATGAGCTTTGTAAAAGTTTGACGAACTTATGAAACATCTAACAATGCGTTTCTAGGACTCTAAATCAAGTTTCATGCAACATGAGTTCTTATAAGTTCCTCAATTAATGAGCTTTGTACAAGTTTCACGAACTTATGAAACATCTAACAACGCGTTTCTAGGACTCTAAACTATGTTTCATGCAACATGAGTGCTTATAAGTTCCGCAATGAGATTTATACAAGTTTGACGAACTTATGAAATATCTAACAACACGTTTCTAGGACTCTAATCCTTGTTTCATGCAACATCAGTGATTATAAGTGTCTCAATGAGCTTTGTAAAAATTTGACGAACTTATGAAACATCTGACAACGCGTTTCTAGGACTCTAAACCAAGTTTCATGCAACATGAGTGCTTATAAGTTCCTCAATGAGCTTTTTACAAGTTTCACGAACTTATGAAACATATAACAACGCGTTTCTAGGACTCTAAACCAAGTTTCATGCAACATGAGAGCTTATAAGTTCCTCAATGAGCTTTGTACAAGTTTGACGAACATATGAAACATCTAACAACGCATTTCTAGGACTCTAAACCAAGTTTCATGGAGCACGAGTGCTTATAAGTTCCTCAATGAGCTTTGTACAAGTTTCACGAACTTATGAAACATCTAACAACGCGTTTCTAGGACTCTAAACCAAGTTACATGGAACATGAGTTCTTATAAGTTCCTCAATGAGCTTTGTACAAGTTTGACGAACGTATGAAACATCTAACAAAGCGTTTCTAGGACTCAAAACCAAGTTTCATGCAACATGAGTGTTTATAAGTGTCTCAATGAGCTTTGTACAAGTTTGACGAACTTATGAAACATCTAACAACTCGTTTCTAGGACTCTAAACCAAGTTTCATGCAACATGAGAGCTTATAAGTTCCTCAATGAGCTTTGTACAAGTTTGACGAACGTATGAAACATCTAACAACGCGTTTCTAGGACTCTAAACTAAGTTTCATGCAACATGAGTTCTTATAAGTATCTCAATGAGCTTCGTATAAATTTGACGAACTTATGAAACATCTAACAACGCGTTTCTAGGACTATAAACCAAGTTTCATGCAACATTAGTGTTTATAAGTTCCTCAATGAGCTTTGTACAAGTTTCACGAACTTATGAAACATCTAACAACGCGTTTCTAGGACTCTAAATCAAGTTTCATGCAACATGAGAGCTTATAAGTTCCTCAATGAGCTTTGTACAAGTTTGACGAACGTATGAAACATCTAACAACGCGTTTCTAGGACTCTAAACCAAGTTTCATGCAACATGAGTGTTTATAAGTGTCTCAATGAGCTTTGTACAAGTTTGACGAATTTATGAAACATCTAACAACGCGTTTCTAGGACTCTAATCCTTGTTACATGCAACATGAGTTCTTATAAGTTCCTCAATGAGCTTTGTACAAGTTTGACGAACTTATGAAAAATCTAACAACTCGTTTCTAGGACTCTAAACCAAGTTTCATGCAACATGAGTGCTTATAAGTTCCTCAATGAGCTTTGTACAAGTTTCACGAACTTATGAAACATCTAACAACGCGTTTCTAGGACTCTAAACCAAGTTTCATGCAACATGAGTGCTTATAAGTTCCTCAATGAGCTTTTTACAAGTTTCACGAACTTATGAAACATCTAACAACTCGTTTCTAGGACTATAAACCAAGTTTCATGCAACATGAGTGTTTATAAGTTCCTCAATGAGCTTTGTACAAGTTTCACGAACTTTTGAAACATCTAACAACGCGTTTCTAGGACTCTAAATAGAGTTTCATGCAACATGAGAGCTTATAAGATCCTCAATGAGCTTTGTACAAGTTTGACGAACGTATGAAACATCTAACAATGCGTTTCTAGGACTCTAAACCAAGTTTCATGCAACATGAGTGCTTATAAGTTCTTCAATGAGCTTCGTAAAAGTTTCACGAACTTATGAAACATCTAACAACGCGTTTCTAGGACTCTAAACCAAGTTACATGCAACATGAGGTCTTATAAGTTCCGCAATGAGCTTTTTACAAGTTTGACGAACGTATGAAACATCTAACAACGCATTTCTAGGACTCTAAACCAAGTTTCATGCAACATGAGTGCTTATAAGTATCTCAATGAGCTTTGTATAAGTTTGACGAACTTAGGATACATCTAACAACTCGTTTCTAGGACTCTAAACCAAGTTTCATGCAACATGAGAGCTTATAAGTTCCTCAATGAGCTTTGTACAAGTTTGACGAACTTATGAAACATCTAACAACGCGTTTCTAGGACTCTAAACCAAATGCAACATGAGTTCTTATAAGTTCCTCAATGAGCTTTGTACAAGTTTGACGAACTTATGAAACATCTAACAACGCGTTTCTAGGACTCTAAACCAAGTTTCATGCAACATGAGTGATTATAAGTGTCTCAATGAGCTTTGTACAAGTTTGACGAACTTATGAAACATCTAACAACTCGTTTCTAGGACTCTAAACCAAGTTTCATGCAACATGAGAGCTTATAAGTTCCTCAATGAGCTTTGTACAAGTTTGACGAACGTATGAAACATCTAACAACGCGTTTCTAGGACTCTAAACTAAGTTTCATGCAACATGAGTTCTTATAAGTATCTCAATGAGCTTCGTATAAATTTGACGAACTTATGAAACATCTAACAACGCGTTTCTAGGACTATAAACCAAGTTTCATGCAACATTAGTGTTTATAAGTTCCTCAATGAGCTTTGTACAAGTTTCACGAACTTATGAAACATCTAACAACGCGTTTCTAGGACTCTAAATCAAGTTTCATGCAACATGAGAGCTTATAAGTTCCTCAATGAGCTTTGTACAAGTTTGACGAACGTATGAAACATCTAACAACGCGATTCTAGGACTCTAAACCAAGTTTCATGCAACATGAGTGTTTATAAGTGTCTCAATGAGCTTTGTACAAGTTTGACGAATTTATGAAACATTTAACAACGCGTTTCTAGGACTCTAATCCTTGTTACATGCAACATGAGTTCTTATAAGTTCCTCAATGAGCTTTGTACAAGTTTGACGAACTTATGAAAAATCTAACAACTCGTTTCTAGGACTCTAAACCAAGTTTCATGCAACATGAGTGCTTATAAGTTCCTCAATGAGCTTTGTACAAGTTTCACGAACTTATGAAACATCTAACAACGCGTTTCTAGGACTCTAAACCAAGTTTCATGCAACATGAGTGCTTATAAGTTCCTCAATGAGCTTTTTACAAGTTTCACGAACTTATGAAACATCTAACAACTCGTTTCTAGGACTATAAACCAAGTTTCATGCAACATGAGTGTTTATAAGTTCCTCAATGAGCTTTGTACAAGTTTCACGAACTTTTGAAACATCTAACAACGCGTTTCTAGGACTCTAAATAGAGTTTCATGCAACATGAGAGCTTATAAGATCCTCAATGAGCTTTGTACAAGTTTGACGAACGTATGAAACATCTAACAATGCGTTTCTAGGACTCTAAACCAAGTTTCATGCAACATGAGTGCTTATAAGTTCTTCAATGAGCTTCGTAAAAGTTTCACGAACTTATGAAACATCTAACAACGCGTTTCTAGGACTCTAAACCAAGTTACATGCAACATGAGGTCTTATAAGTTCCGCAATGAGCTTTTTACAAGTTTGACGAACGTATGAAACATCTAACAACGCGTTTCTAGGACTCTAAACCAAGTTTCATGCAACATGAGTGCTTATAAGTATCTCAATGAGCTTTGTATAAGTTTGACGAACTTAGGATACATCTAACAACTCGTTTCTAGGACTCTAAACCAAGTTTCATGCAACATGAGAGCTTATAAGTTCCTCAATGAGCTTTGTACAAGTTTGACGAACTTATGAAACATCTAACAACGCGTTTCTAGGACTCTAAACCAAATGCAACATGAGTTCTTATAAGTTTCTCAATGAGCTTTGTACAAGTTTGACGAACTTATGAAACATCTAACAACGCGTTTCTAGGACTCTAAACCAAGTTTCATGCAACATGAGTGATTATAAGTGTCTCAATGAGCTTTGTACAAGTTTGACGAACTTATGAAACATCTAACAACTCGTTTCTAGGACTCTAAACCAAGTTTCATGCAACATGAGAGCTTATAAGTTCCTCATAGAGCTTTGCACAAGATTGACGAACGTGTGAAACATCTAACAACGCGTTTCTAGGACTCTAAACCAAGTTTCATGCAACATGAGCGCTTATAAGTTCCTCAATGAGCATTGTACAAGTTTGACGAACTTATGAAACATCTAACAACGCGTTTCTTGGATTCTAAACCAAGTTTCATGCATAACATGAGTGCTTATAAGTATCTCAATGAGCTTTGTACAAGTTTGACGAACTTATGAAACATCTAACAATGCGTTTCTTGGACTCTAAACCAAGTTTCATGCAACATGAGTGCTTATAAGTTCCTCAATGAGCTTTGTACAAGTTTCAGGAACTTATAAAACATCTAACAATGCGTGTTGTAGGACTCTAAACTATGTTTCATGCAACATGAGTGCTTATAAGTTCCTCAATGAGATTTATACAAGTTTGACGAACTTATGAAATATCGAACAACACCTTTCTAAGACTCTAATCCTTGTTTCATGCAACATCAGTGATTATAAGTGCCTTAATGAGCTTTTTACAAGATTGACGAACTTATGAAACATCTAACAACGCGTTTCTAGGACTCTAAACCAAGTTTCATGCAACATGAGTGCTTATAAGTTCCTCAATGAGCTTTTTACAAGTTTCACGAACTTATGAAACATCTAACAACGCGTTTCTAGGACTCTAAATCAAGTTTCATGCAACATGAGAGCTTATAAGTTCCTCAATGAGCTTTCTACAAGTTTGACGAACGTATAAAACATCTAACAACGCATTTCTAGGACTATAAACCAAGTTTCATGGAGCATGAGTGCTTATAAGTTCCTCAATGAGCTTTGTACAAGTTTCACGAACTTATGAAACATCTAACAATGCGTTTCTAGGACTCTAAACCAAGTTACATGCAACATGAGTTCTTATAAGTTCCTCAATGAGCTTTGTACAAGTTTGACGAACGTATGAAACATCTAACAACGCGTTTCTAGGACTCAAAACCAAGTTTCATGCAACATGAGTGTTTATAAGTGTCTCAATGAGCATTGTACAAGTTTGACGAACTTATGAAACATCTAACAACGCGTTTCTAGGATTCTAAACCAAGTTTCATGCAACATGAGTGCTTATAAGTATCTCAATGAGCTTTGTACAAGTTTGACGAACTTATGAAACATCTAACAATGCGTTTCTAGGACTCTAAACCAAGTTTTATGCAACATGAGTGCTTATAAGTTCCTCAATGAGCTTTGTACAAGTTTCACGAACTTATAAAACATCTAACAACGCGTTTCTAGGACTCTAAACTATGTTTCATGCAACATGAGTGCTTATTGTTGAGACTAATGGTAACCTTTCAAAGGCATTAGGTCGAAATTTTTTTAACTTGTCTTATAAGGCAAGATTCAAATAAAAGAATGATAAGGCAAAGGTGATAAGGAAGGAGAATAAAATGGAGATAAGTGATAAGGGGGCGTGATAAGGTGATAAGCCATAAGTGATAAGGAAGCAAGGATCACTTATGGATAAGGATGCGCTGGTGACAGCTAATGTACAGCTCACCCTTTGACTACACATGCTTGGTCTTGACCTCACATGCTTGGTCTTGACCAAGCTTATCCATTACATTAACCTAGATACCCATCTCCTTGTATATCCCTATATAATCTCCTTGTATGCACATTATTGTAATTAAGGAGGCTAGTCCTCTCTTCATAATATACTCTTTTCACAAATACTCCCAACAAATACTCTCTCTAATCTCTCTAAATCTCTATTATTCTCTAAACCGAAACTACACTATTCTACACATATTCTTCATAATCTCTTGAGAGCTTCACAATCTGTCCTTCTATTCTCTACTTTCCATCATGGTATCAGAGCATTTAGCTCCTCTCCTAAGCATTTCCGCAAGCTTAGTGTGTTTATGGGTAAAGATCCTTGCTTCTTCACTCTTATGAGTGTAAGAACTTGATGAATCGGATTCCCTTTCTTTGTTATTTAATTTTCATAAGGCTATGAACAAGAACAACCAAGATAGCTTTGTAATTGTGAGCCATAGAGGATAAGATCTTGTCCCTTTACTCTTATGAGTGTAAGCGGCCTTATAAATCCAAGATCTTCTCTTTATATGTTTATAAACATTAAGATCTATTAGGTGAAGGAACCATGATTCGCCTTTCCTCTTATGAGTGATAAGAACATGATGAATCCATATCCCTACTTAAGAACAATCCAAACAAGGCCGGTTCATGTAAAGCTTAGATCTTGAATCTTGCTACATGGCAAATCCGAGTTTGCTTGTGTTGTTCTTACAAGATCTTAATTAGGCCAAAAGCTAGTGATTAAGAACCATGGATTCCTTGCTCATAGGAGTTTAAAGAACCTTGATGAATCTAATAATCACTTAGCATCGGTATTTAGGCGATGAACAAGTATCCAAAGCATCAAAGCTTGGAACTTGCGAGCTAAAAGAGTAAGAGAACCATGTTGATTGTCTCTTGTGAGAACAAAACATGTTGAATCCAAAACTCTATGCTTTCTTTCCATACAAAGATCAAAGGAAGAGAACCGAGCTTCTTATGCTCTTATGAGATAAAGAGAACTCGTTGAATCCAAACCCTCTTTATAGAACACACTTATCAAATACCGGTTCATGAAAAGATTTGATCTTTCAATAGATCTAGCTACATGTAAAATCGGTTTCTTAAGGTGTAGTCTCTCTAAATAGATCTTTGTATAAGGCCAAATGTTCAAGAGATGAGAACCATGGCTTCCTCACTCTTATGAGTCTAAAGGAACCTTGATAAATCCAAGATCTATTAAACTTTGGCATAAAACAATGACCAAGCATTCAAGAACAAAACTTGAAGCTTTAGAGTTTAAAGGTAAGTGAACCACTTGTGTTGACTCATGAAGAGTATAACCTAGTGTTGAATCCAAAACCTCTTTTAGGCAAGGACCAAGTTATCAAGTAAAAATCTTGGTACTTGAGAGCTAAAAGAGAGTGATCCTTGTTCAATAAGTATTATGTGCTTAATTGACTTATTGAATCCAAATCTCTTTTCATTATTTAAGTTTATGAGCATGTACTAGTCGGTGCTCATCTTTAAAAGTTTTGACAATGAAGAGATTTGTTGAAGTAAGACTAATTGTGTTTATAAGGGAAAGATTTAATCTTTCATCTTAAAACTTCAATCTTTATAATCTCTAAGTCAATACATGCTCTTGTTTGAATTTTAAACTTCTAAAGACAATGAAGGTGGTTGTGTAAGTGGAAACACAAGGGGGAGATAAAGAGATTAGTAGCTACCATGAGTCCTAAAATCTTTAAAGATAATTAAGGAATCGGTTAAACTCTATACTCTTTATCACCTTCATATACCACTATAACATCCAAGTCTTGATTCTTGTTAAAGACCAAATCACAAATCCTTAAATGGTTAAGTTGTTTTTGTCTTGGAAAGATCCAGGATCCAAGGTCCGCATAAGTCTATATGTCTAAAATCAAATCACTAGTCCTTGTTTTGTGAAGTGGTTTGATTCGCTACGTCTTTAAGACTATATGCACTTAAGACCTTGGTTAATCCAAAAGATCTCTGTTTTAATCAAAGGGTAAGGAACCATAGATCCGCTTGTGATTAAGCAAATAAGGTCTTATGGAATTCGAAACTCTCTTAGAGGGTTGGGAAACAAGAACCATTGGGTGTTTGAAAAGCACTCATGATCTTGTTGAATCCATTAACCCTCGGCTAACATATCATGTATGATATGGGGAAATGATTCATGATCATAACTGTTGTAAATCCAAATAGGATAAGTTTGACATGATGATCTATGTGTTAAGATCATTGACCGCCGTTGTGCACTTAAGTCAATGTTCCGAGAGAAGTGACTTGCTATATAAGCGTTTCAAAAGTCACAATGATCCTCGGTTTTGTTAAGTATAATGGTCTAGTTTTAAGCTTTAAAGACCATGACATTCTCTTAAAGTCACTATGGCAAGGCGCCATAGAAAGACTCTTGTTGCTAAACCATGATTAACTTTTGTAGGTACTAATCAATGGATAAGCAACAAAGAACACTCTCATGAGGAAAAGTTATAAGCTCAATATAGACTAACCGTGAGAAGGTGCTCTATGAGTAAATAACTTTCCCACATGACCATAAACTCAAGGAACTTTAAAAGGGCCATTTCTAAAACTCTTTACTCTCTATACTTATATAGTTAATGCTTCATTAAACTATTTGCCTAAATCACTTAGCTAAGAATGGATATAGAATTTGCAAATTATGAAAACTAGAACTTGACTTGTGATAAAATGCATTCTATACTCGGGTTTAGCTAAATGTCTTAGGCAATATATTGAACTAAGTCTTAAACCCTCCTTTGCATTCTTCCTTGTTCTTGTTATTGTTGTTAAGTAATTTGTAAATTTAAATATGTTTCTAATTACATGTCGGTTATCATATTTAAATCAATTTTGTCTTTGTGATGGTGTAGGATCACCATCAATAAAAGACCAAAAGAGATGATCAATGAGAAACCCCTAAGCATGAATAGGTGACTAAGAAGAGTTAAAGAGAAGAGATGTAAAGAGGTGTATGAAATAGGTCACAAAAGGGTGTCCAAAGAGAGATGAGAACCTTTTCTCATTCAAGCTTTTGAAGAAAAAAGCCGAGAAAGGGCAAACAAGTCTAAGACTACTCCATCTTAATCATGAGGGGGAGAAGAAAAGTGTGGTTAAACAAATGTCATAACTCCATGATCAAAATGGAGAAGTCTATCAACTTGGTTAAGCATTGGCCGAACCAATTCATCAAATGGCTAAGGCATCTACAAAGGAGCATGCCATCCATCACCTATACGTGGAAGCCGAGTCAAATCACCATCACCATTGGTGCTCGGACATCGGCGCTCGGATGCTCTGACATAGGCGACATAGGCGCTCGGACACTTGCGCCCTTACATCGGCGCTCGGAAAATTGCGCCTGGGCATCGAGCACCCAACAAATCTTCAATCAACACTAGGCTCGGCCAAGTACCTAGCAAAGACAAAGTCGAGCCATCCATGTTCTAGAAAGAGATCGACCAATCAATATGACCAAATCGGCTCTACTCACTCTCGGCCAAAGCAACTCTCAAGTGCAAGGCCTAATCTTGCTACTTGGCTTATGCATCTACCAAGAGCAAAGCCGAACAAAAATCTATCAACTTGTTCCCATTGCAGAAAGAAGAAAGTGCAACTACAAGAAAACCAAAACCACTACGAACTAAAGGTTGTCCCTTAAACCTTTACTCTCTTCATTATGATTAGCATATTCATAGAACTAGAGCCACATCCTTTATACTTGCTTAGTTCTTTGTTAAAACTAATCATTGCCCTTGTTAAAAGTTGCTTAGTCTATTAAAGCCTATGTGAAATCTTTTGAAAATTGTTAAGGAACTTAGGTTTAAATAGCAAAATTACTCATTGATTCATTAAGTTAGATTTAAGCTTCTTGTATGCATATCTATATAATCATATCATATTATCCGTTCACTAAACTCTATGTATTTCTTGAAACTCTTGAAGGTTCAAAGGAAACAAGAGTGAAGTGATCATTCTCGGCTACTTGGATGACAAGAAGAAAGAAAGCTACTAAGGAGAAATGAAGAGAAGGAGGAGGAAGCCAAAAGTGTTCGACCATTTCCACTCACATTCAAGCTTGTGAAGAACCAAGTCGTGAAGAGGAAGTAAAGATTGAAGCTTGAAGAAAGCATAGAAGTAACTTCATCATCTAAGTGTGAAGAGCATAATCAAGATGTGAAGTTTAAAGAACCCTTATGAAGAAACGCCAAAAGCGAAGAGCTTTAACCATTATCTACTTAAGGGGGAGTTTCGGTGAGAAAAAGAGGTCAAATGAGAAGCCTTTCAAGACAAGTCATAGATGAACTTAAAGCTCGCCATAGAAGACCTCTAACCACATCAAATTACACTCTTTTTCCCTTAATGAGGTTTTATCCCAAATGGTTTTCCCATGAAAGGTTTTAATGAGGTTTGTTGAGTGGTTGTCCAAGCTTAGCCATTTCATTAGGCTAAGCTTAAGGGGGAGTGTTAAGACTAATGGTAACCTTTCAAAGGCATTAGGTCGAAACAATTTTAACTTGTCTTATAAGGCAAGATTCAAATAAAAGAATGATAAGGCAAAGGTGATAAGGAAGGAGAATAAAAGGGAGATAAGTGATAAGGGGGCGTGATAAGGTGATAAGCCATAAGTGATAAGGAAGCAAGGATCACTTATGGATAAGGATGCGCTGGTGACAGCTAATGTATAGCTCACCCTTTGACTACACATGCTTGGTCTTGACCTCACATGTTTGGTCTTGACCAAGCTTATCCATTACATTAACCTAGATACCCATCTCCTTGTATTTCCCTATATAATCTCCTTGTATGTACATTATTGTAATTAAGGAGGCTAGTCCTCTCTTCATAATATACTCTTTTCACAAATACTCCCAACAAATACTCTCTCTAATCTCTCTAAATCTCTATTATTCTCTAAACCAAAACTACACTATTCTACACATATTCTTCATAATCTCTTGAGAGCTTCACAATCTCTCCTTCTATTCTCTACTTTCCATCACTTATAAGTTCCTCAATGAGATTTATACAAGTTTGACGAACTTATGAAATATCTAACAACGCGTTTCTAGGACTCTAATCCTTGTTTCACGCAACATCAGTGATTATAAGTGTCTCAATGAGCTTTGTACAAGTTTGACGAACTTATGAAACATCTAACAACGCGTTTCTAGGACTCTAAACCAAGTTTCATGCAACATGAGTGCTTATAAGTTCCTCAATGAGCTTTTTTTACAAGTTTCACGAACTTATGAAACATCTAACAACGCGTTTCTAGGACTCTAAATCAAGTTTCATGCAACATGAGAGCTTATAAGTTCCTCAATGAGCTTTGTACAAGTTTGACGAACGTATGAAACATCTAACAACGCATTTCTAGGACTCTAACCCAAATTTCATGGAGCATGAGTGCTTATAAGTTCCTCAATGAGCTTTGAACAAGTTTCACGAATTTATGAAACATCTAACAACGCGTTTATAGGACTCTAAATCAAGTTACATGCAACATGAGTTCTTATAAGTTCCTCAATGAGCTTTGTACAAGTTTGACGAACGTATGAAACATCTAACAACGCGTTTATAGGACTCAAAACGAAGTTTCATGCAACTTGAGTGTTTATAAGTGTCTCAATGAGCTTTGTACAAGTTTGACGAAATTATGAAACATCTAACAACGCGTTTCTAGGACTCTAAACCAAGTTTCATGCAACATGAGTGCTTATAAGTATTTCAATGAGCTTTGTATAAGTTTGACGAACTTATGAAACATCTAACAACTCGTTTCTAGGACTCTAAACCAAGTTTCATGCAACATGAGAGCTTATAAGTTCCTCAATGAGCTTTGTAAAAGTTTGACGAACGTATGAAACATCTAACAACGCGTTTCTAGGACTCTAAACTAAGTTTCATGTAACATGAGTGCTTATAAGTGTCTCAATGAGCTTCATATAAATTTGACGAACTTATGAAACATCTAACAACGCGTTTCTAGGACTATAAACCAAGTTTAATGCAACATGAGTGTTTATAAGTGTCTCAATGAGCTTTGTAAAAGTTTGACGAACTTATGAAACATCTAACAACGCGTTTCTAGGACTCTAAACAAGGTTTCATGCAACATGAGTGCTTATAAGTTCCTCAATGAGCTTTGTACAAGTTTCAAGAACTTATGAAACATCTAACAACGCGTTTCTAGGACTCTAAATCAAGTTTCATGCAGCATGAGAGCTTATAAGTTCTTCAATGAGCTTTGTACAAGTTTGACGAACGTATGAAACATCTAACAACGCGTTTCTAGGACTCTAAACCAAGTTTCATGCAACATGAGTGCTTATAAGTTCCTCAATGAGCTTTGTACAAGTTTCACGAACTTATGAAACATCTAACAACGCGTTTCTAGGACTCTAAACTATGTTTCATTCAACATGAGTGCTTATAAGTTCCTCAATGAGATTTATACAAGTTTGACGAACTTATGAAATATCTAACGACGCGTTTCTAGGACTCTAATCCTTGTTTCATGCAACATGAGTGCTTATAAGTATCTCAATGAGCTTTGTATAAGTTTGACGAACTTATGAAACATCTAACAACGTGTTTCTAGTACTCTAAACCAAGTTTCATGCAACAAGAACTTTATAAGTGTCTCAATGAGCTTTGTACAAGTTTGACGACTTTATGAAACATCTAACAACGCGTTTCTAGGACTCTAAACCAAGTTTCATGCAACATGAGTGCTTATAAGTTCTACAACAAGATTTGTACAAGTTTCACGAACTTATGAAACATCTAACAACGCGTTTCTAGGACTCTAAATCAAGTTTCATGCAACATGAGAGCTTATAAGTTCCTCATTGATCTTTGTACAAGTTTGACGAACGTATGAAACATCTAACAACGTGTTTCTAGGACTTTAAACCAAGTTTCATGCACCATGAGTGATTATAAGTGTCTCAATGAGCTTTGTACAAGTTTGACGAACTTATGAAACATCTAACAACTCGTTTCTAGGACTCTAAACCAAGTTTCATGCAACATGAGAGCTTATAAGTTCCTCAAAGAGCTTTGCACAAGTTTGACGAACGTATGAAACATCTAACAACGCGTTTCTAGGACTCTAAACCAAGTTACATGCAACATGAGTATTGAAACTAATGTCTAAATCTACTAAGGCATTAGTACTTATGGTTACGTGGATTACAAGCCAAGCCAAGATGTAGCCAAGACCTAAATAAGGAAGACCAAAGGAGAAAATTACTCTTACCCGGCTCCAACGGTTATGTTGACCAGAACGTGTGGCACCTACTTTTACTTTCTCTTCTCTTCCTTATCTTTTAACGGTAAACATTTAGGCTATATATTGGCATGTAAAAACACTTTTGTAACCTTATCTTTTGGGTGATAAAATCAATGAAAGATCTTTATACTTCTCTCTCTTTTCTCTCAAGAACACCAAATCCTAATCTCACATAAACACTCTTAATACTCTCAAATTCTAACATGGTATCAGAGCAATCTTGCTCTTGAAATCATTCTCTACTTCCGCTACTCTAAATCTCTATCAAATCTTCATCAAATCTTCATCAAATCTTTGTGTTCTTCGTGTTCTTGACCGGAAAAGTTTTTGTTTCTCATAAAGTTCCTATTTTTCTTCTAAATCTAAGGTTTTCTTCGGTAAAGCAACAAGCTTTCTTCAGATCTAGAACAAAGCCTTGCCTTTTCCTCTGTTTCCTAAAAACTCTAAACTTTCTTTCAAGATCCAAGCTTTCTTGTGTTTGAAGCCGAGATCTATCATAAAGTTGCCTCCTTTCTCTTCTTTCATACCAAATCTTTCACAAAGTTTCACTTTTTCTAATAGAAGATAAAGAAGGAAGCAAGAAGGTAATTTGCCTGGTGGTTCTAAAGGGGATTAACTATCTCCTTTGGGCTAGGACTATCAAAAATTGCTCTTTGTGGCCGCGGTTTATTGAGCCACATCATCAAGACCCAGGATGCCACCGAGAAGACTCTTGAAGAGAGTGACGTGACATCCACTGAAGGGATTTGGTTCCAAGAGGACCAAAAGGTACTAAGCATCATTCAAGGATCTTTAGATCCACCCATTCTTGAAGCCTATTCCTATTGTGAAACCGCCAAGTCTCTGTGGGATACTCTCCAAGTAGTCTATGGGAATATCTCAAATCTTGGCCGTGTGTTTGAAGTCAAGAAGGCGATTAGTACTCTCACTCAAGAAGATACTGAATTCACAAAGCACTTTGGCAAATTCAGAGCCTTATGGGCAGAGTTTGAGATGTTGAGACCAAGCACCACCGATCGAAAGATCCTTATGGAAAGAAGAGAACAAGACAAAGTCTTTGCCTTGTTATTTTCCCTAAATGGTGGCTACAAAGATCTCATCAAGAATCTACTCCGCTCGGATACTCTTCCAAATCTTGAGGAAGTATGTGCACAACTTCAAAAGGAGCAAGGATCTATTGAGCTCTTTGGAGGGAAGAAAGAACTAGTATCCGCCAACAAAGTCACCTTCAAGCCAACAACAAAGACATATGAAGATCGTAAATCTCTCATGTGTGATCATTGCAAGAAGAAGGGACATTCCAAGGAGAGATGTTGGATAGTTCACCCTCACCTCAAACCGGCAAAATTCAAAGATGCAAAGGCATACTTCTCCAACGATGATTCTGCAAGTGGAGCTAGCTCTAGCACCACAAGTCTAAGCGGCAAGGAGAAGGAGGAGGATGCCACGGCTATTGTTCCCTATCATGACGAATACGTGAGGAAATCTGACCTGGATGCACTCATCAAAGCCGTTAAGGGCTCTGGTATTGAATCTCTTTACTCTCTTAGTGCTAAAATGATTGAAAAACCTATTATCATTGATTCAGGAGCTTCACACCAAATGATTAGTAATGAAAACTTGATTAGCAATATAAAACCAGCTCTTGGTAATGTGATCATTGCAAATGGTAGTAGAATTCCGGTTAAAGGTTTAGGAAATCTTAGGTTGTTTAATAGAGAATCACAAGCCTTGCATGTGCCAAATTTCACTTCTAATCTCATTTATGTAAAACAAATTGCTTGTGATCTTAATTGCAATGTTATATTTAGCCCTAATGAAGTGATTTTTCAGGATATTGAAAGTAAAGAGATTATTGGAAAAGGTGTTACAAGGGGAGATCTCTACATACTTGACAAAGAAGTGTCAAGCTCTCATCATCACTCTGTTTTAGCTGAGGCAAATAATGTGCTATGGCACTATAGACTAGGACATCCTCATGTTAAACCTTTAAAACTCCTTTGCCAAATATTTTCTCTGATCATACTACTTGTGAACCTTGCATTTTAGGCAAGCCTCACAAATCTGTTTTCTCAAATTCTAAAACCCTTTATGAAAACTGTTTTGACCTTGTTCATTCTGATGTTTGGTCTTCACCTTGCAAATCTAGAGAAACCAAGCTTATTTTGTGACCTTTATAGATGATAAATCAAAATATACTTGGTTCACATTGTTACCATCTAAAGATAGGGTGCTAGATGCGTTTAAAACTTTCAAAACTACATCACTAACCAATACAATGCAAGGGTTAAATGTTCAGATCAGATAATGGTGGGGGAATATACAAGTAATGCATTCAAAGAACACATAGCAAAACATGGAATACTACATCAAACAAGCTGTCCATACACTCCTCAACAAAACGGAGTGGCAGAGAGGAAGAATAGACACTTGATGGAAGTAACAAGAGCCACTTGATCCACATGAATGTACCCAAGAGATTTTGGGCTGATGTTGTGTCAACAGCTTACTACCTCATAAACAGAACACCAACACAGATTTTGGAGAACCAATCTCCATATCAGGTATTGAACAAAGCTAAACCCTTTATCAATCATCTAATAGTGTTTGGTTGTTTGTGTTTTGTGTTTGTGCTAGGAGAACAAAGAAATAAACTTGATGCAAAGAGCACAAGGGCTATGTTCATCGGCTACTCAAGCACACAAAAGATATATAAGTGCTATGTTCCTGAAACTAGAAGGGTCCTTATCTAAAGAGATGTCAAGTTCATTGAGGGGAAGAGCTACTATGAGGGAAACACATGGGAAAATGTCAAAGACTTATCTGAAACTGCCATGGACAGAACTACTAGCCTCAGAAACTTGATTAGAAACTTGGGAATGGACATGAGTAAAGAAACAAATACAGAAATACCTCACCAAGACTCCCACCTTGATCATGAAGGGGGGAACAATGATGATACACAAGGAAGCCAGGAAACAAATGGGGATTAAAGGGATGAACCTGAAACTCGAGAAGAACATCAAGGAGAACAAGAAGATACGCAAGCTCCAGAAGTGGTTCATCAAGAAGAAGTTCATCAAGAGGTACATGATCAAGCTGCTCCTATCACTCTAAGAAGAAGTACCAGAACTAAGAATCCAATTCAAATTGGAAAAACACCAGAGTTTACTTCATCAGCAATGCTGAGGCACATCCCATCCAAGCCAAGTGCTCCCTTGCTTCATTTCCTCCAGAACATCAAGCATTCATTACCAAGATGGATTAACATTGGATTCCAAGAACTTATGAAGAAGCTATTGAGCATGAAGTATGGAGTAATGCAG
The DNA here is from genome assembly GCA_963556525.1 of Cochlearia excelsa. NCBI lineage: Eukaryota > Viridiplantae > Streptophyta > Magnoliopsida > Brassicales > Brassicaceae > Cochlearia > Cochlearia excelsa. The sequence continues at coordinate 19,870,230 of OY748328.1, forward strand.
TGAAGGTTGAGAACAAAGCAATGGAATGCAACCACACATGGGATGAAGCTGATTTACCCAAAGGCAAGAAAGTTGTGAGTTCAAGATATGTGTTTACTATCAAATACTTGAGCAATGGTGATATTGAGAGACCCAAGGCTAGACTTGTAGCAAGGGGTTTCACATAAACCTATGGAGAGGATTACTTGGATACCTTTGCTCCTGTGGCTAAACTACATACACTACAAGAAAACAGGGATATTGCGACTATAGAAATAGTCGCTATATAGTCGCTTAATCACAGTTTACGACGATTTGGCGACTACTGCAAGTAGTCGTAAATCGTTAGTCGCTTATGTCAATAGTCGTAAAATTAGTCGCTATTTTACGACTACGTTACGACTACATGTGTTAGTCGTTCCGTAGTCGTATCATAGTGGCTAAATTATACGACTACCTGACGTCAAATTTACGACTAATTCGCATGAAAAAGAGGTCTGTAATATTAGTCGTATTTTAGTCACTAAATTTATCGACTATGTTACGTCTATTTTATGACTAGGCAAAGGATCGAATTACGATTAATTCGATATGCACAATTATTATCGTTGTAGTCGTTGTGTAGTCGTAGCTTGTAGTGACTAAATTACGACTCAAATATGACTGTTTGGTGACTACATTACGACTCATTTGTGACTGATAAACGATTGTTTGGCGACTACCCCTTAAACGATTTCTATATATAATATTCATTTTTCTCTGATTGCTATATTGTGGTATTGTTGCTTATAATTTCAAAATTAAACTGAAACCTAAAGAAAACACAGATCATAAAACATATTTTACATTTAAACCATCATCATTTCACAAGTCATAACACAAAGTAAAACACATACATGGTTTATTTAAAAAGTCATTACACATTATAGAATTAATAAGTTCATGAAAGTTGATGAAGAAGTAACCTAAGTAGCATGTGGAGGTGATGTTTGAGTTGTTGCTTGAGGGGTTGAGAGAGGCCTTGTGCTTGATCCAGATGAATGAGCCGTCATAAAATCTAGGAAGCCCGGATCTCGTTGGCGTAGATACTCTTCGACCAAGGACAAGTGTGCAAGCTTTTCCTTATGTTCCGCTACAATTTGAGAATTCTTTTCTTCAAGTTTTGCATTATAACTAACCTGTTCTTCAAATTTGCTCTGAGTTTCCTTCAACTTCTCTTCCAATGTCACAAACGCCAAAGAGTCTCCTTGTTTATTGGCAACTGCAACATTCGGAAGAGTGATGCTTCCAACTCCATAAGGTATGCATCGTGAGTCCTTCTCTGTGGACTGTGAAAAGAAAGAAATGACCATCAAATAGAATGTAAGTTATGAAAGAACATCAAATACTACTCTATGGACTGTCAAAAGAAAGAGATAAACATCAAAGAAGACAAGTTACTTGACCTTGAGGAAGATGTCTGTATAGTCATCTGGTGTGAGTTCCTTAACTCTTGAAGTGCCATCTGAAACACATGAAGGCTCCACCTGTATCTCGGACAACTTTTCTTGCAAGTTCTTCTCATAAGTTTCAGCGATCTTCTGTGCTTTTCGATCAACAAAGGTACCATCTGGCTTTGTATGCGTCTTCACGAAAACCTCACCAACATTAACTGGTCTCCCTAATGTTTCTTCCTGAAACATTACAAAACGAACAAGGATTATGAGATACTTAAAGTTTCAAAGAAATAAGAATAATATCAACAAATATATATAAGTTACTTACCATATTGACTTGCCTTTGTTGATAGGATGTAGGCCATGATAAGTGGATGTGAGGACAAAGACCATTTCGGTCAGACATACGAGCATTAGAATAGGTGATACTCCTTTGCTTTGCTTCTTCAGTATCCCAGTAAGCAACCATCGTTTGCCAAACTGTTTTGTTAATCCATGTAGGACGTTCTCGACTAGTCCTCACAGTGCTCACCATGTCTTTTAACCGCTTTTGACAGATAGTTTCAAAGAATTGTTGAACTGTGCCTATTATCAAGGGATCCCAGGTGTGGATTTTCTTGAAAACAAAGAGAATATAATAAGGTTAGTGAAAAAACATAAGGAAACTAATATTTTAAAAAGGCTAGAGTAAAGAAAACTTTACCGCGAACTCAAGAAACATCCTTTCTTTTTTATCCTAAGGAACACGTGTCCAACTATAGAAGGGACCATCTAATTTTTTTTTTAAACTTTACTGATCGTGCGAACCAAATGTGAATGTTTGTCGCAAGTAAACCTGCAAGTGTATGGAAAAAAAAGCAAAGACAGAGGACTAACATAATATAATAGATTCAAAGCAAAAGACATTAGTCTATAAACACTTAGAAACAATTGTATCAAACAATTATCATTTGAGAGAAACCATTGTATCAAACTTCATCTCTTTCTTAACAAAATCATTAGTTCACAGAAATTGATAGCTAATAGACATTTAGAAAGCAAAAGACAATATGCCGAAAGACAATGCTAAGAATAACACAATGATAAACAAACACCATCTCTTTCCCAGAAACATCATCAATTCACAGAAACAAACATCATCAATTCACATCATCAATTCAGATCAATAAACAAACATCATCAATTCACAGAAACAAATAGATTAAGAAAAGAAGTCATACCATTTGGAGTTAGGCGTAGGTGTAGGAGAGAGAAGCGTCACAAATTGTTCACGACCTGGCATGGTCAATAGAGCATTGAGAATCCTGAGCGAGTCCTCTTGAAGTTCCGGTAAGACTTCATCAGAATCGTTGTCGAAGTTCTTCCCTTGAGAAGATGGGTAACTCTGCTCGCCATGTGTGTTAGCAAGTGGATTGTTTTGAAATTCTTCTGAGCGACTCTCTTCGCGGTGGTGAGTAGCGGAGCTCTGGAAAAGCGCTTGTGGCGGTGGAAAGTCTCGGATTTGCGGTGCCTGAGGAGTTGATTGTTGGGGTAAATTACGCAATGGTTCTTCAGGTGACTGATTCGGAGCAATTGGAGCCGCCGGTGTGAAATCGTATTGTATCGGTAGAGAGTTAGGCCGTTTAGCTGGCACGGGTCTTTGAGAAACGTTGCCAATCACTGCTCTCTTTCGACCTTTACTCCCGCCAGCCATGGTTTCAGTCGAAGACGGAGACGAGGAGAGGAGGCGACGGCGGCGTAGATAGGTTTTGTGAGATTAGGTTATGTTTTTTCGTTTTAATTGGAGAAAAAATATGTTAAAATCGATTTAAGTATTAATGAGTTTATGATTACCCAAAATGAGAGTGTAGCATAATGGTTAAGGTATATGTTAAATTGAAAGAGGACTTGGGTTCGATTCCTAGTGAGGGAATTTTATGTAATTTTTTTGTAATATTTGGTTTTTAGATTTAAATACTACTCGTAAAACTTAATATTTGTTGTTTTAGATTTACTTAATAATTTAAAGTTATATTTTTGAAATCCATATATTGTTTTTAAAATTAAATATTATTCCTAAAACTTAATATTTGTTATTTTAGATTTACTTAATATTTAAAAGTTATAGTTTTGAAAATTGTATATTATTTTCAATTTAAATAATACTCATAAAAACACCTTAATTTATTCATCCTCATATGGTTCATCATCGGAAGATGATAAATTACACTGGAATTCATCCTCTGGTTTTGCGTCTCCGATATTGTAATCGAGGTCTATTGGGTTTGCGCTCTCTCACAAATTTTCGCATATAAGATCTTCAACTCTAGTCACAAATACACCATCATCATTTTCTGTTTGCAAAAGCGTCTCTTGGACATTCGCATATCCTACATCTATATTTCTCCTGGGATTGACTTTTACAACATTGAGCCATATTTTTTTCGGTTTTCTTATGTATGGATATGGAATATAGCAAACTTGATGGGCTTGTGAAGCTGTTTGCAATATAAACATGTATAAATTATATCTTCATATGTTAGGGCAGTGTCATTACTTAAATATTATGTGCATATATATATATATATATATATATATATATAATAAGTACGTACCTAGAATAGATGGTTCGTATTTATTATATTGTCTTGATGAAAGAACGTCTACAACGCCACCATTGTTCCTTCGAGTGCCTCTACCATTAACTGGATCATACCATTCACACTTGAAAAGTGTGATTCTCGATTGGATATGCCCTCATAATGAAGTTCCATGATATCGTTAAGATCCCATAGAAGTCGATGCATCGGATGCATCGCGTAATTTTCACCTTTAACGGATACCCCATAGTTACATGTCTTTCGACCAACGCCATGATTTTGTGTATGAAACAAATAGCCTCTTGTAAAATACATTTGCCATATTTTGACCTTGTTCGAAGGTCCATGCACTATCTCTTGAACCCAAGTAGGAAATGGGTTTGTGGCATTCCAATAAGTTACCTACATAATATATATAAAATATAAATATATAAAATAATAAAATATAATTTTAATAATGCCATGAATATATATTTGTTCCTTACATAATCTTTAACCCATGAATGATATTCATCATCTCTTTTTGTGGAGAGTTCTTTTTCGGTAAGTCATGTATATTTAGCCAAAATATATTCCTCGAACATTCTACACACAACACACCAACAACACAAATATATGAGAACTTATGATTCTAAGAAAACCTAATAGGGGTCGAGAGATGGCAGCTATTATACCTCTCAATTGGCTGAAAATAGTCACAATTTCGTAAAACATATGAATGGGCGCATTTATAGTCTCTCTCTGAAAGCCATATTTCACGCATTTCCCCACTTGGACGACCGACTTGAGTAAATATAGAAGGCACTCCAGGGACATGATAAATAGGGACTTCACCTTCATCGAATCTTGTTAATCTGGCCAAATGAGTTTTACGTATTTTAAATTATAATAAAAAGAATATATGTTCTGTTTTTTAGCTACCTTGATTATTATATACGCATTTACCTTGATTTTGTTTGTATAGTTGCGGCAAAGTAGTGTTCTGAGAAATATGCAATCTCATCATTGATATATGATTCAACAATTGATCCTTTGCATATCTTTTATTTTTTGCTTTTCCCTTCAACTTTTTGAAGAACCTTTCAAAAGGATACATCCACCTATATTAGACAGGGCCTCCTAATTCAGCTTCATAGGGGAGATGTATAGGTAGGTACTCCATCACGTCGAAAAATGATGGCGGAAATATCTTTTCCAATTGCATAAGATTAAAACTATGTTTTGTTTAAGAATTTGGACGTGACTTGTACGCAAAGTTATCGAACACAAGTCCCGAAAAAAAGCTCCAATCCCTACAATATATATATATATATATACGTAGAATTAAAAGTCAAAAAACTATGTAGAATTAAAAGTAAAAGTATATGTACAATTAAAAATAAAAATTACCAGATAAAGCAATGTGAACGTTCCGGTCTAAGAGTTCTGCAAAGATGAATGGTAGTAGCCGTTCCATAAAAACATGACAATCATGGCTTTTCATGCCTGAAAATTTTCCATTTTCCATTTTCCATATCAACACAACCGGCTAAATCAGATGCATAACCATCTGGGAATTTGACCGCATGTTTCACACATTCCAATAAATTTCTTTTCGCGTCTTCTGTCAATGTGTAGGTTGGGAAAGGAGCTTGACCCCCACTATCAATATGTAAATTCGGCCGAGAACAAAATCGTTCTATATCCCATCTTGACATGATGTTGTCTTTTGATTTACCCTTCACGCTCATAAGAGTGTTCATGATGTTGTCAAAAAAATTCTTCTCTGTATGCATCACATCAATATTATGTCGGAGATTAAGGTCTCTCCAATACGGCAACTCCCAAAATATGCTTTTCTTGTGCCAGTTATGTTCTTTCCCATACCCACGCATCTTCTTTTCGTGACCGTTTCCACCCACGTCCTTAGTTGCCGGAGGATTTATAACAGCCAATCGCTCACAAATAAACTTGCTCACCGGTCAAAGATTGAGGTGGGTACTCTCTAGATGCGTCTTTTCCCTTGAGAAAGTCTTTTTATTCCTCCTCATTGGATGATCATGAGGAAGAAATCTTCGATGGCAATCAAACCAGCATGTCTTCCTTCCATTAGGTAGATAAAAAGACTTTGTATCTTCCATGCATATTGGACAAGACAATTTACCATGGGTTGTCCATCCTGATAACATCCCATACGCGGGAAAGTCGTTTATCGTCCACAAAAGCACTGCCTTTAGATTAAAATTTTGATTTGAGGACACATCGTATGCATCGACTCCAATGGACCACAACTCTTTTAACTCCGCAATAAGAGGTTGGAGAAAGATATCAAGACTAGATCGCGGATGATTTGGCCCGGAATTAGAATTGTAAGAAACAAAAACTCTTCATTCATGCACATACCAGGGGGTAGATTATATGGAGTCAAGATCACAGGTCACAATGAATGATTACGAGACATGCCAAATGGATTGAACCCATCGATACATAATCCCAGATATACGTTTCGGGGTTCTTCACACAACCGAGGATTTTGTTCTCGAAAATATCTCCATTCCGCCGCATCCGAAGGATGAGTCATTTCTCCCTCGTTTTCCGGTGCTCGGCATGCCATCTCAGGATGCCGCAGTCTTGTGGCTCGATACATTCTCTTCAATCTGTACGCGATAGGTAGATACCACATCCGACTATACGGCACTTTCGTTCTCCGTCGGTCTTGTTTAGGCTTCCATCGTTGTGCACCACAAAAGTGACATTTATCTTCCTTTTCGTCTTCTTTCCGGAAGAGCATACAATTGTTAATACAAACATCAATTGTATAATATGGGAGGCCTAAATTTCGCATTAACTTTTCTGTCTCGTAATGTGAATTAGTAGACTTGTTTCCTTCAGTAAATAATCTGTTAGTAATTCGCAAACGGAATCCACTAACTTTTCACTCATGTTATAATCAGCCTTATTTTGCGGGACTCGAGCGACTAATGATAGCTGCGAGTGACCTTCACGGCAACCATCGTATAATGGATCTTTTGCACTTTCTAACAAGTCGTAGAATTTTTTTGAATGGTTAAATATCGGTTCTTCTACATTTTGATAACTATCTTGATGATAATTATCATCAACATTGACGTTGTAACGAAATGCATCATTTACCATATCTACATACCTATCTTCTACTACATTTTCTACTTCCTCATTCCCAGTAATATATGTCGGATCAATATGACTCGTTCCTAACCCCATATTGATCTCCTCTCCATGCATATACCAAATATAATAATCTGGCATAAATCCTTTGCTAAACAAATGATTCCTAATTCTATTCCCCGGGATAAATTTATTGTTTTTGCAAACACTACAAGGACAATAAAACTTACCACCATTATCCTGTGTTAGAGGCTGACTATTTGCAAATGTCATGAACTGCTCCACCCCCGATTTGAACTCTTTTGAAAAATTTCCCGTACCTTCATCAATCCTTTTATACATCCACTCCCGAGAATTACTATAATTAAAATTCTCCGACATTTTTTTGGTAACGAAACCTTTTTTATAACGAAAACTCTCCTTATTTAGTATGTTTTCAAAGAAAACATTTTTTGAAACTTGTTTTTCTTACAATTAAAAGAGATAATGAATGGGAGAAATATGTGTGAATGATATCGAGTGAAATGGTGGAGTATATATAAGCCGTTTTAGCGACTAATTTACGACAAAAACTCGTAGTCGCAAAAAACCAGTACAACTACCCACCCACCTACCGATTATAAAACGTGTTTTTTGTGCCAATATTTGACGACAATTTGACGACTATATTACGACACGCCGAACTAGTCGTAGTTTAGTCGCTATTTTTGCGACTACATTACGACTCGCCTCTACAATCTCCTATTAGTCGCATATTAGTCACCAATTTATCGACTAATTTCAACACAAATTATATAGTCATCAATTAGTCGCTATTATACGACCATTTATCCGACTACATAGTTAGTTGCAATTTAACGACTATCATACGACACTGCGACGAGTCGTAAAATTGTGGCATAATAATCGGTACGTAGTCGTCTATTGTGCGACTACTGATTTAGTCGCTGATTGTAGTCGCCAAATCCCAGTTTTCTTGTAGTGATACAGTGAAGGTGATTCTGTCCTTAACCGTGAACCTGGATTGGGATCTGTGGCAGATGGATGTCAAGAACGCATTCCTCCAAGGAGAGTTAGAAGAAGAAGTGTATATGACTCCATCACCAGGCCTAGAAGACTCTGTAACACCAGGGAAGGTGTTGAGACTAAGGAAAGCAATCTATGGGCTAAAGCAATCTCCAAGGGCTTGGTATCACAAGCTGAGTACAACTCTAACATCAAGAGGTTTTAAGATGAGTCAAGCTGAACATACCATCTTTACCTTGCTGAGAAAAGAAGGTATAGTTGTTATCCTCATCTACGTAGATGACATAGTCATCTCTGGGGATAACAAGGTAGGCATTTCTGAAACCAAAGAATACTTAAAATCTGTTTTTGACATTAAGGATTTGGGGATAATGAGATACATTCTTGGTATTGAGATTAGCCGATCCAAAGAAGGGTTATTTCTCTCTCAAAGAAAGTATATTATGGATCTTCTTAATGAAACATGTCACAAGGATTGCAAGGCTGCAAGAACACCATTGGAGGATGGCTACAAAGTCATAAGAGAGGGGGAGCTTGAAGACCAACCTTTCAAAGATCAAAAACTCTATAGACGGCTGGTTGGTAAGCTCATATATTTGACTATAACTAGACCTGATATATGCTTTGCTGTGAATCAGGTAAGCCTACACATGCAGAGGCCTAAGATCCATCACTGGAACATGGTAGAGAGGATTCTCAAGTACCTTAGAGGGACATTAAGTCAAGGCATTTGGATGGGAAGGAATCAGAACACAGAAGTGGTCGGCTATTGTGATGCTGATTATGCATGGGATGTGGAGGATAGGAGATCCACCACAGGATATTGCACATTCATTGGAGGAAACCTAGTTACATGGAAGACCAAGAAGCAGAAGATTGTGTTATGCTCTAGTGTCGAGTCCGAATACAGAGTCATGAGGAAGCTCACACAAGAGCTTATGTGGTTGAAGAATTTACTTGGGGATCTTGGTATAGACATCAAGAAGCCAATCACCATGCATTGTGACAACAAGGCAGCAATTCAATATTGCCTCCAATTCTGTTTTTCATGAGAGGACCAAGCATATAGAGATGGATTGCCACAAAGTCCGAGAACAAATGGTGAAGGGAACCATACTTCCTTGCTATACAAAGAGCCAAGATCAACTAGCCGATATCTTCACCAAATCTGCTAGTCTAAAGGTGTGTGAGTTTGTGCTACCAAAGCTAGGACTCACCAACTTGATCAAGAGCTAGAAGACCCTAACCGTATGCTTCATACTCTTTTTCCTTCAAGGAGTTTTATCCCAAGTAGTTTTCTCTTTGAAGGTTTTAATGAGGTGAAGTGTGCGGTACCAGGCTTAGCCATTGCATTAGGCTAAGCTTGAGGGGGAGTATTGAAACTAATGTCTAAATCTACTAAGGCATTAGTACTTATGGTTACGTGGATTACAAGCCAAGCCAAGATGTAACCGAGACCTAAATAAGGAAGACCAAAGGAGAAAGTTACTCTTACCCGGGTAAAATATCGCCTAAGGGTAAACTGAGGGAAGGAAGTGAAATTACCGCACTCCGTGTACCGCGGTACAGAGAATCATCGGGCGCCAGCTGCGCTACTGGACAAAAAATGATCGGGCTCCCACGTGCCGGTACGCGGCTCCAACGGTTATGTTGACCAGAACGTGTGGCGCCTACTTTTACTTTATCTTCTCTTCCTTATCTTTTAACGGTAACATTTAGGCTATATATTGGCATGTAAAAACACTTTTGTAACCTTATCTTTTGGGTGATAAAAATCAATGAAAGATCTTTATACTTCTTTCTCTTTTCTCTCAAGAACACCGAATCCTTATCTCACATAAACACTCTTAATAGTCTCAAATTCTAACAATGAGTTCTTATAAGTTCCTCAATGAGCTTTGTACAAGTTTGAGGAACGTATGAAACATCTAACAACGCGTTTCTAGGACTCTAAACCAAGTTTCATGCAACATGAGTGTTTATAAGTGTCTCAATGAGCTTTGTACAAGTTTGACGAACTTATGAAACATTTAACAACGCGTTTCTAGGACTCTAAACCAAGTTTCATGCAACATGAGTGCTTATAAGTATTTCAATAAGCTTTGTATAAGTTTGACGAACTTATGAAAAATCTAACAACTCGTTTCTAGGACTCTAAACCAAGTTTCATGCAACATGAGTGCTTATAACTTCCTCGATGAGCTTTGTACAAGTTTGACGAACTTATGAAACATCTAACAACGCGTTTCTAGGACTCTAAACCAAGTTTCATGCAACATGAGTGCTTATAAGTTCTTCAATGAGCTTTGTACAAGTTTGACGAACATATGAAACATCTAACAACGTGTTTCTAGGACTCTAAACCAAGTTTAATGCAACATGAGAGCTTATAACTTCCTCAATGAGCTTTATACAAGTTTGACGAACTTATGAAACATCTAACATTGTGTTTCTAGGACTCTAAACCAAGTTTCATGCAACATGAGTGATTATAAGTTCCTCAATGAGCTTTGTACAAGTTTCACAAACTTATGAAACATCTAACAACGCGTTTCTAGGACTCGAAATCGGGTTTCATGCAACATGAGAGCTTATAAGTTCCGCAATGAGCTTTGTACAAGTTTGACAAACGTATGAAACATCTAACAACGCGTTTCTAGGACTCTAAACCAAGTTTCATGCAACATGAATGCTTATAAGTTCCTCAATGAGCTTTGTACAAGTTTCACGAACTTATGAAACATCTAACAACGCGTTTCTAGGACTCTAAACCATGTTTCATGCAACATGAGTGCTTATAAGTTCCTCAATGAGATTTATAAAAGTTTGACGAACTTATGAAACATCTAACAACGCGTTTCTAGGACTATAATCCATGTTTCATGCAACATCAGTGATTATAAGTGTCTTAATGAGCTTTGTACAAGTTTGACGAACTTATGAAACATCTAACAACTCGTTTCTTGGACTCTAAACCAAGTTTCATGCAACATGAGAGCTTATAAGTTCCAAAATGAGCTTTGTACAAGTTTGACGAACTTATGAAACATCTAACAATGCGTTTCTAGGTCTCTAAACCAAGTTTCATGCAACATGAGTGATTATAAATGTCTCCATGAGCTTTGTACAAGTTGACGAACTTATGAAACATCTAACAACGCTTTTCTAGTGTTAGTTTTTATGTAGATTAAGAATGAGATTAGTGATAAATTAGAAAGAGATTAGAGAAAGGAGTTTCGGATATGAAGGTTTCATTTTTATTGAATTTTAGCTTAAGTGTTACAAAGATGGAGAGTTTGAGCTTAAATAAGCTAGAAATATCAAAGGAGAGAGAGAAAGGCTAGGTGGTCTGCCTTCTAGCCATATATTTGAATGTATCGGCCAAAAGTGGCCGATATGCTTCTCCCGGTATAGGCTCCAATCCGACCATTGGGAGGACATGGTTTGAGTGTATCGGCCAAATGTGGCCGATATACCTTACCGATACAAGTTCTCTGCATACAACTTCCTCTTGTATCGTCACTCTAGACCGGTACAACTTCCCGATACAAGTTCTTCGCATACGACTCCCTCTTGTATCGGTCACTCTAGACCGGTACATCTTCCCGATACACTAAGTCTTTGTCACTTCAATACACCTATCTTAATCTCCTTAATACTCCCTCGTAAGCTAAGCTTAGTGCAATGGCTTAGCTTAGAACCCACATACCCTTGCCTCGTTAAAACCTTGACAAGAAAACCACTTGGGATAAAACTTGTCTAAGGGAAAAGAGTACAAGGCTATGTGGTTGGGGATTAGGCCTTAGTGACCCGTGTGAGTCCAAGTCTAGGGATTAGTGACTCACACACTTTGATGCTTGCGGATTTGGTGAAGATGTCCGCAAGTTGGTCTTGGCTCTTGGTGAAACATGGAAGGATTGTCCCCTTTACCATTTGTTCTCGGACCTTGTGGCAATCGACTTCTATGTGTTTGGTCCTCTCATGGAAGACCGAGTTGGATGCAATATGGATACCCGCTTGGTTGTCACAATGCATGGTCATTAGAGCTTCAATCTTGACACCCAAGTCTCCTAGCAAGTTCTTTAGCCACATGAGTTCTTGAGTTTGTTTCCTCATGGCTCGGTATTCGGCTTCCGCGGTTGAGCATGAGACGATCTTTTGCTTCTTGGTCTTCCAAGTCACAAGGTTTCCTCCTATGAAGGTACAATAGCCGGTTGTGGACCTTCTATCTCCAACATCCCGGCATAATCCGCATCACAATAGCCAACCACTTCGGTGTTCTTGTTACATCCCATCCAAATACCCAAGTTGTAGTTCAAGATTCTCTCAAGCATCTTCCAATGGTGTATCTTTGGCTTTTGCATTTGTTGGGCCACTTGGTTCACGGCGAAACAAAGATCCGGTCTTGTAATGGTTAAGTAAATCAACTTCCCCACAATCTTTCTAAATAGCTTTGGATCTTTGAATGTCTTGTCTTCTTCACTTACTTCTTTGATGATCTTATAGCCTTCTTCAAGAGGAGTCTTGGCCTTCTTTAGACCTATCATATTGACACCACTCAAAAGATCATGTGTATACTTCCTTTGGGAAAGAAAGAGACATTCTTCGGATCTACAAACTTCTATCCCAAGGAAGAACTTGAGTTTTCCAAGATCCTTAATATCAAATTTAGATACCTTCCTTGTTGCTTCCGAAGATGATGATATCATCTACATAGACAAGGACCACCACAATACCTTCTTGGCTTGTCTTGGTAAACAAGGTATGTTCCACATGCGATCTTTTGAATCATTTCTCCATTAGAGTTGAGCTAAGCTTGTGGTACCAAGATCTCGGTGATTGCTTGAGTCCATAGATGGCTTTCCTTAGTCTCAAGACCTTTCCCGGGGCAATAGTGTGTTCTAGGCCCGGTGGTGGTGTCATGTATACTTCTTCTTCAAGCTCTCCTTGTAAGAAGGCATTATTGACATCCATTTGGAACAAATCCCAAGAGAGATTAGTGGCTGACGAGAGAATGACCCTTACGGAGTGAATTTTTGCAACCGGAGCAAAAGTGTCCAAGTAGTCCTCTCCGTATGTTTGAGTGAATCCCCTAGCTACTAGCCGTGCCTTGTGTCTCTCAATTTCACCATTACTATGATACTTGATTGTGAATATGTACCTAGAGCTCACGGCTTTCTTTCCTTTTGGTAGATCGGTCTCATAGTACGTTTCATTATCCTCCATGGCTTTGTTCTCATCCTTGACCGCATTAATCCAAACTTGGTTCTTCATAGCTTCTTCATATGATTGTGGTATGTGATTTTGATCCATGGCCGTTAGAAATACTTGATGCTCAATGGGAATAGTAGCTAAGGAGCACATGGCTTGAATTGGATGAGCTACGGCTTCTTGGTTGTAGTAGACTCTTTTGTTCTTCCAATTTGATGGAGGGTACTTGATTCTAGTGCTTCTTCTTAAAGAAACAACATCTTCTTGAGAACCTCCTTGATTATGACCATCTTGATCACTTGCAAGAGTCTCGGATGTTGTAGACGGTTCATCGGCTTGTGGCTCATTAGGTGGACCGGCCGTGGCTTGTTGTTGAGGGGATTTAGGATGGTTGTCTTCTTGATCACCATTTGATTCTCCCCCGGACTCTTGTGCTTCTTGCTCATGATAGTTGTTCTCCCCCTCATGATCAAGGGGGGTTTCTTGATGTGGTTCTTCTTCAAAACTCATACCAAGATTCTTCATGAGGTTCCGGAGACTCGTGGCCTTGTCCATGACTACCTTGGGAGAGTGTCAACGGGAAGGTCTTTGACATTCTCCCAATTGTTTCCTTCATAGAAGCTTTCACCTTCCAAGAACTTAACATCTCTAGACACTAGGACCCTTCTAGTCTCCGGGACATAGCATTTATAACCCTTTTGGGTGCTTGAATACCCAATGAACATAGCCTTTATGCTCTTTGGCTCTAGCTTGTTCCTTTGCTCACTAGGGACAAACACAAAACACACACAACCAAATACTCTTAGATGTTCTATTTGAGGTTTATTTTTATTTAAAACTTCAAAAGGAGATTTATTATTTAAGAGTTGAGTTGGAGTTCGGTTGATGAGATAACACGCGGTTAAAACACCATCCGACCAAAACCGTTTTGGAATGTTCATGTGGAACATCATGGACCGAGTAACCTCCATGAGGTGTCTATTCTTCCTCTCGGCCACACCGTTTTGTTGTGGTATTTATGGGCAAGTTGTTTGATGTAAAATACCATGATTCGATATGTGTTCTTTGAAAGCTCGGCTTGTGTACTCACCACCATTGCCCGACCTAAAAATTTTAATCTTGGTTTTATAGTGGTTAGTTACATAATTTTGAAAATGTTTAAATGCTTCTAAGACTTTATCTTTTGATTGTAGAAGAGTAACCCAAGTATATTTAGAGCATTCATCAATAAAAGTGACAAAGTATGTGTGATTATCCCTTGATTTACAAGGAGATGACCACACATCCGAGTACACAAGTTCAAAAGGTTTGTAAATCGTTGTTGATTTTTGAAAAACGGTTCGGCAATGTTTGCCTAAAATGCAAGCTTCACAAGTTTGATGGTCAGAAATAACATTTGGTAAAAGGATTTTCAAAGCTTTTAAATGAGGATGATCAAGTCTAAAGTGCCAAATAACGTTGTTTGCTTCGGGTATAACCGAGCTAAGACCATGACAAAATAAAGAACTAGAATTATTTTTGTCTAAAACATAAAGATCTCCTCTTGTGATCCCCTTTCCAATGACCTTCTTACTCTTAATATCCTGAAAAATCACATCATTAGGACTAAAGATAACATTACACTTCAAATCATAAGCAATGCGTTTAACGGATATAAGATTTGAAGTAAAGCTAGGCATGTAAAGGGCTTGAGATTCCTTATCAAACAATTTTAAATCTCCTAATCCTTCTATAGGTATTTTACTCCCATTTGCAATTATGACATTACCTAAAACCGGTCTAATGTTACTAATCAAGTCACGGTTACTAATCATGTGATGAGAAGCTCCGGAATCTATTATGATCGGTTTAAAGGGAATCTATTATGATCGGTTTAAAGGGTTCATTGTCTATATTTCGGGCACCAAGGGCGTAAGCATTAAAAGAATGGGGATTAGGGGTGATATCGTTGCCCTTAAGGGCTTTGATGACGGCCTCCAAGTCGGACCTCCTTACAAACTCGTCGGTGTAAGGAACCATTGTCGTGGACTCCTCCTCCTTATCTTTCCCGGTTTGGTGAGAGCCACTTGTGCTTGCTTTGCTTGCGGTATCATCATTAGAGAAGTGAGCTCTTGCATCCTTGAACTTGGCCGGTTTGAGATAAGGTTGGAGGATCCAACACTTGTTCTTTGTGTGACCCTTCTTCTTGCAATGCTCACAAGTCATGGACCTCCTTTCTTCATAGGACTTAGCCACGGTTTTTTTTGTGGAGGCTTGTAGGCAACCTTGTTGGCGGTGACTAGATCTTTCTTGTGGTGAAAGAGCTCAATAGATCCTTGTTCCTTTTGGAGTTGGGAGCACACTTCTTCAAGGTTTGGTAGTGTCTCGGCTCTAAGGAGATGTTTGATGAGATCCTTGTAGCTTGGATTGAGAGTAAGCAAGAGTCCAAAGACTTTATCTTCTTCTCTTCTCTTGTTGAGTATCTTAGGATCCACCGTGCTTGGTCTAAGCATTTCTAGCTGGGCCTAAAGAGATCTAAAGACCCCAAAGTGCTTGGTGAACTCGGTATCCTCTTGATAGAGGTTATTGAGGGCCTTCTTGACTTCAAAGACTCGGCTTAAGTTGGAGGTGTTGCCGTACACGGTTTGGAGAGTGTCCCATAGTTTCTTAGCACTCTCACAATAAGAGTAAGCTTCAAGGATAGAGGGTTCAAGGGAGGCTTGAATCACACCGAGAACCTTTTGGTCTTCTTGAAAGCTCTTCATGAGGTCGGAATCGATATCTTCCTCCTCTAGGTTAGCATCGCTTAGAAGCTCTTGTTTCTTGAGGATATGACCAAAGAGGCCTTTTCCACATAGTGCAATCTTCATGGTCCTAGAACATAACAAGTAGTTTATCCCTTTGAGTATCACCGGACATAGGATCTTTTTGGATTATTTTTCTTCCATGGTGAGATTGAGAGATTTTAGTAGATAAAGATTAGACATTTCTCGGAATCTTGAAACTTTCCTTAAAGGTGGGAGCTTTAACTAAAGATTGGAACTTTCTTGACAAATCCACCAAAGAACTTAAGAACCGAGTGAGATCTATGTGAAACAAAGAGTTTAGAGAGATTTAGAGTATAAAGAGCGGAAGAGATTTAAGGTTTCAAGAGCTTAAAGCTCTGATACCATGTTAGTTTTATGTAGTTTAAGAGTGAGATTAGTGAGAAATTATAAAGAGATTAGAGAAAGGAGTTTCGGATATGAAAGTTTCATTTTTATTGAATTATAGCTTCATGAGCTTAAGTGTTACAAAGATGGAGAGTTTGAGCTTAAATAAGCTAGACATATCAAAGGAGAGAGAGAAAGGCTAGGTGGTTTGTCTTCTAGCCATATGTTTGAATGTATCGGCCAAAAGTGGCCGATATGCTTCCCCCGGTATAGGCTCCAATCCGACCGTTGGGAGGACATGGTTTGAGTGTATCGGCCAAATGTGGTCGATATACCTTCCCGATACAAGTTCTCCGCATACAACTTCCTCTTGTATCAATCACTCTAGACCGGTACAACTTCCCAATACAAGTTCTTCGCATACGACTCCCTCTTGTACCGGTCACTGTAGACCGGTACATCTTCTCGATATACTAAGTCTTTGTCACTTCAATACACCTATCTTAATCTCCTTAATATCTAGGACTCTAAACCAAGTTTCATGCAACATGAGTGCTTATAAGTTTCTCAATGAGCTTTGTAAAAGTTTGACGAACGTATGAAACATCTAACAACGGGTTTCTAGGACTTTAAACCAAGTTTCATGCAACATGAGTGTTTATAAGTGTCTCAATGAGCTTTGTACAAGTTTGACGAAATTATGAAACAACTAACAACTCGTTTGTAAGACTCTAAACCAAGTTTAATGCAACATGAGAGCTTATAAGTTCCTCAATGAGCTTTTTACAAGTTTGACGAACGTATGAAACATCTAACAACGCGTTTCTAGGACTCTAAACAAAGTTTCATGCAACATGAGTGCTTATAAGTTCCTCAATAAACTTTGTACAGGTTTCACGAAATTATGAAACATCTAACAACGCGTTTCTAGGACTCTAAACCAAGTTTCATGCAAGATGAGTGCTTATAAGTTCCTCAATGAGCTTTGTACAAGTTTGACGAACATATGAAACATCTAACAACGTGTTTCTAGGACTTTAAACCAAGTTTCATGCAACATGAGTGATTATAAGTGTCTCAATGAACTTTGTTTAAGTTTGACGAACTTATGAAACATCTAACAACTCGTTTCTAGGACTCTAAACCAAGTTTCATGCAACATGAGAGCTTATAAGTTCCTCAATGAGCTTTGTACAAGTTTGACGAACGTATGAAACATCTAACAACGTGGTTCTAGGACTTTAAACCAAGTTTCATGCAACATGAGTGATTATAAGTGTCTCAATGAGCTTTGTACAAATTTTACAAACTTATGAAACATCTAACAACTCGTTTCTAGGACTCTAAACCATGTTTCATGCAACATTAGAGCTTATAAGTTCCTCAAAGAGCTTTGCACAAGTTTGACGAACGTATGAAACATCTAACAACGCGTTTCTAGGACTCTAAACCAAGTTTCATGCAACATGATTGCTTATAAGTTCCTCAATGAGATTTGTTCAAGTTTGACGAACTTATGAAACATCGAACAACGCGTTTCTAGGACTCTAAACCAAGTTTCATGCAACATGAGTGCTTATAAGTATCTCAATGAGCTTTGTACAAGTTTGACGAACTTATGAAACATCTAACAATGGGTTTATAGGACTCTAAATCAAATTTCATGCAACATGAGTGCTTATAAGTTCCTCAATGAGCTTTTTACAAGTTTCACGAACTTATGAAACATCTAACAACGCGTTTCTAGGACTCTAAACAAAGTTTCATGTAACATGAGTGCTTATAAGTTCCTCAATGAGCTTTGTACAAGTTTCACGAACTTATGAAACATCTAACAACGATTTTCTAGGACTCTAAACAAAGTTTCATGCAACATGAGAGCGTATAAGTTCCTCAATGAGCTTTGTACAAGTCTCACGAACTTATGAAACATCTAACAACGCGTTTCTAGGACTCTAAACCAAGTTTCATGCAACATGAGCGCTTATAAGTTCCTCAATGAGCTTTGTACAAGTTTGACGAACGTATGAAACATCTAACAACGCGTTTCTAGGACTCTAAACCAAGTTTCATGCAACATGAGAGCTTATAAGTTCCTCAATGAGCTTTGTACAAGTTTGACGAACGTATGAAACATCTAACAACGTGGTTCTAGGACTTTAAACCAAGTTTCATGCAACATGAGTGATTATAAGTGTCTCAATGAGCTTTGTACAAATTTTACAAACTTATGAAACATCTAACAACTCGTTTCTAGGACTCTAAACCATGTTTCATGCAACATTAGAGCTTATAAGTTCCTCAAAGAGCTTTGCACAAGTTTGACGAACGTATGAAACATCTAACAACGCGTTTCTAGGACTCTAAACCAAGTTTCATGCAACATGATTGCTTATAAGTTCCTCAATGAGATTTGTTCAAGTTTGACGAACTTATGAAACATCGAACAACGCGTTTCTAGGACTCTAAACCAAGTTTCATGCAACATGAGTGCTTATAAGTATCTCAATGAGCTTTGTACAAGTTTGACGAACTTATGAAACATCTAACAATGGGTTTATAGGACTCTAAATCAAATTTCATGCAACATGAGTGCTTATAAGTTCCTCAATGAGCTTTTTACAAGTTTCACGAACTTATGAAACATCTAACAACGCGTTTCTAGGACTCTAAACAAAGTTTCATGTAACATGAGTGCTTATAAGTTCCTCAATGAGCTTTGTACAAGTTTCACGAACTTATGAAACATCTAACAACGATTTTCTAGGACTCTAAACAAAGTTTCATGCAACATGAGAGCGTATAAGTTCCTCAATGAGCTTTGTACAAGTCTCACGAACTTATGAAACATCTAACAACGCGTTTCTAGGACTCTAAACCAAGTTTCATGCAACATGAGCGCTTATAAGTTCCTCAATGAGCTTTGTACAAGTTTGACGAACGTATGAAACATCTAACAACGCGTTTCTAGGACTCTAAACCAAGTTTCATGCAACATGAGTGCTTATAAGTTCCTCAATGAGCTTTGTACAAGTTTGACGAACGTATGAAACATCTAACAACGCGTTTCTAGGACTTTAAACCAAGTTTCATGCAACATGAGCGTTTATAAGTGTCTCAATGAGCTTTGTACAAGTTTGACGAACGTATGAAACATCTAACAACGCGTTTCTAGGACTTTAAACCAAGTTTCATGCAACATGAGTGTTTATAAGTGTCTCAATCAGCTTTGTACAAGTTTGACGAAGTTATGAAACATCTAACAACGCGTTTCTAGGACTCTAAACCAAGTTTCATGCAACATGAGAGCTTATAAGTTCCTCAATGAGCTTTGTACAAGTTTGACGAACGTATGAAACATCTAACAACGGGTTTCTAGGACTTTAAACCAAGTTTCATGCAACATGAGTGTTTATAAGTGTCTCAATGAGCTTTGTACAAGTTTGACGAAATTATGAAACAACTAACAACTCGTTTGTAAGACTCTAAACCAAGTTTAATGCAACATGAGAGCTTATAAGTTCCTCAATGAGCTTTTTACAAGTTTGACGAACGTATGAAACATCTAACAACGCGTTTCTAGGACTCTAAACAAAGTTTCATGCAACATGAGTGCTTATAAGTTCCTCAATAAACTTTGTACAGGTTTCACGAAATTATGAAACATCTAACAAAGCGTTTCTAGGACTCTAAACCAAGTTTCATGCAAGATGAGTGCTTATAAGTTCCTCAATGAGCTTTGTACAAGTTTGACGAACATATGAAACATCTAACAACGTGTTTCTAGGACTTTAAACCAAGTTTCATGCAACATGAGTGATTATAAGTGTCTCAATGAACTTTGTTTAAGTTTGACGAACTTATGAAACATCTAACAACTCGTTTCTAGGACTCTAAACCAAGTTTCATGCAACATGAGAGCTTATAAGTTCCTCAATGAGCTTTGTACAAGTTTGACGAACGTATGAAACATCTAACAACGTGGTTCTAGGACTTTAAACCAAGTTTCATGCAACATGAGTGATTATAAGTGTCTCAATGAGCTTTGTACAAATTTTACAAACTTATGAAACATCTAACAACTCGTTTCTAGGACTCTAAACCATGTTTCATGCAACATTAGAGCATATAAGTTCCTCAAAGAGCTTTGCACAAGTTTGACGAACGTATGAAACATCTAACAACGCGTTTCTAGGACTCTAAACCAAGTTTCATGCAACATGATTGCTTATAAGTTCCTCAATGAGATTTGTTCAAGTTTGACGAACTTATGAAACATCGAACAACGCGTTTCTAGGACTCTAAACCAAGTTTCATGCAACATGAGTGCTTATAAGTATCTCAATGAGCTTTGTACAAGTTTGACGAACTTATGAAACATCTAACAATGGGTTTATAGGACTCTAAATCAAATTTCATGCAACATGAGTGCTTATAAGTTCCTCAATGAGCTTTTTACAAGTTTCACGAACTTATGAAACATCTAACAACGCGTTTCTAGGACTCTAAACAAAGTTTCATGTAACATGAGTGCTTATACGTTCCTCAATGAGCTTTGTACAAGTTTCACGAACTTATGAAACATCTAACAACGATTTTCTAGGACTCTAAACAAAGTTTCATGCAACATGAGAGCGTATAAGTTCCTCAATGAGCTTTGTACAAGTCTCACGAACTTATGAAACATCTAACAACGCGTTTCTAGGACTCTAAACCAAGTTTCATGCAACATGAGCGCTTATAAGTTCCTCAATGAGCTTTGTACAAGTTTGACGAACGTATGAAACATCTAACAACGCGTTTCTAGGACTCTAAACCAAGTTTCATGCAACATGAGTGCTTATAAGTTCCTCAATGAGCTTTGTACAAGTTTGACGAACGTATGAAACATCTAACAACGCGTTTCTAGGACTTTAAACCAAGTTTCATGCAACATGAGCGTTTATAAGTGTCTCAATGAGCTTTGTACAAGTTTGACGAACGTATGAAACATCTAACAACGCGTTTATAGGACTTTAAACCAAGTTTCATGCAACATGAGTGTTTATAAGTGTCTCAATCAGCTTTGTACAAGTTTGACGAAGTTATGAAACATCTAACAACGCGTTTCTAGGACTCTAAACCAAGTTTCATGCAACATGAGAGCTTATAAGTTCCTCATTGAGCTTTGTACAAGTTTGACGAACGTATGAAACATCTAACAACGCTTTTCTAGGGCTCTAAACCAAGTTTCATGCAACATGAGTGCTTATAAGTTCCTCAGTGAGCTTTGTACAAGTTTGCCGAACGTATGAAACATCTATCAACGTTTTCTAGGACTCTAAACCAAGTTTAATGCAACATGAGAGCTTATAAGTTCCTCAATGAGCTTTATACAAGTTTGACGAACTTATGAAACATCTAACAACGCGTTTCTAGGACTCTAAACCAAGTTTCATGCAAGATGAGTGCTTATAAGTTCCTCAGTGAGCTTTGTACAAGTTTCACGAACTTATAAAACATCTAACAATGCTTTTCTAGGACTCTAAACCAAGTTTCATGCAACATGAGAGCTTATAAGTTCCTCAATGAGCTTTGTACAAGTTTTACGAACGTATTAAACATCTAACAACGCGTTTCTAGGACTCTAAACCAAGTTTCATGCAACATGAGTGCTTATAAGTTCCTCAATGAGCTTTGTAAAAGTTTGACGAACGTATGAAACATCTAACAACGCGTTTCTAGGACTTTAAAGCAAGTTTAATCCAACATGAGAGCTTATAAGTTCCTCAATGAGCTTTATACAAGTTTGACGAACTTATGAAACACCTAACATTGTGTTTCTAGGACTCTAAACCAAGTTTCATGCAACATGAGTGATTATAAGTGTCTCAATGAGCTTTGTACAAGCTGACGAACTTATGAAACATCAGACAACGCGTTTCTAGGACTCTAAACCAAGTTTCATGCAACATGAGTGCTTATAAGTTCCCCAATGAGCTTTGTATAAGTTTCACGAACTTATGAAACATCTAACAATGCGTTTCTAGGACTCTAAATCAAGTTTTATGCAACATGAGAGCTTATAAATTCCTCAATGAGCTTTGTACAAGTTTGATGAACGTATGAAACATCTAACAACGCGTTTCTAGGACTCTAAACAAAGTTTCATGCAACATGAGAGCTTATAAGTTCCTCAATGAGCTTTGTACAAGTTTGACGAACGTATGAAACATCTAACAACGCGTTTCTAAAACTCTAAACCAAGTTTCATGAAAGATGAGTGCTTATAAGTTCCTCAATGAGCTTTGTACAAGTTTCACGAACTTATGAAACATCTAACAAATCGTTTCTAGGACTCTAAACCAAGTTTCATGCAACATGAGAGCTTATAAGTTCCTCAATGAGCTTTGTACAAGTTTGACGAACGTATGAAACATCTAACAACGCGTTTCTAGGACTCTAAACCAAGTTTCATGCAACATTAGTGCTTATAAGTTCCTCAATGAGCTTTGTACAAGTTTGACAAACGTATGAAACATCTAACAACGCGTTTCTAGGACTCTAAACCAAGTTTCATGCAACATGATTGCTTATAAGTTCCTCAATGAGCTTTGTACAAGTTTCACGAACTTATGAAACATCTAACAACGCGTTTCTAGGACTCTAAACCAAGTTACATGCAACATGAGTTCTTATAAGTTCCTCAATGAGCTTTGTACAAGTTTGACGAACGTATGAAACATCTAACAACGCGTTTCTAGTACTCTAAACCAAGTTTCATGCAACATGAGTGTTTATAAGTGTATCAATGAGCTTTGTATAAGTTTGACGAACTTATGAAACATCTAACAACGCGTTTCTAGGACTCTAAACCAAGTTTCATGCAACATGAATGCTTATAAGTGTCTCAATAAGCTTTATACAACTTTGACGAACTTATGAAACATCTAACAACTCGTTTCTAGGACTCTAAACCAAGTTTCATGCAACATGAGAGCTTGTAAGTTCCTCAATGAGCTTTGTACAAGTTTGACGAACGTATGAAACATCTAACAACGCGTTTCTAAAACTCTAAACCAAGTTTCATGCAACATGAGTGCTTATAAGTTCCTCAATGAGCTTTGTACAAGTTTCACGAAGTTATGAAACATCTATCAACGTTTTTCTAGGACTCTAAACCAAGTTTCATGCAACATGAGTGCTTATAAGTTCCTCAATGAGCTTTGTACAAGTTTGACGAACATATGAAACATCTAACAACTTGTTTCTAGGACTCTAAACCAAATTTAATCCAACATGAGAGCTTATAAGTTCCTCAATGAGCTTTGTACAAGTTTCACGAACTTATGAAACATCTAACAACGCTTTTCTAGGACTCTAAACCAAGTTTCATGCAACATGAGAGCTTATAAGTGTCTCAATGAGCTTTGTACAAGCTGACGAACTTATGAAACATCTAACAACGAGTTTCTAGGACTCTAAACCCAGTTTCATGCAACATGAGTGCTTATAAGTTCCCCAATGAGCTTTGTACAAGTTTCACAAACTTATGAAACATCTAACAACGCGTTTCTAGGACTTTAAACCAAGTTTCATGGAACATGAGTGTTTATAAGTGTCTCAATGAGCTTTGTACAAGTTTGACGAACTTATGAAACATCTAACAACTCGTTTCTAGTAATATAAACCAAGTTTCATGCAACATGAGTGCTTATAAGTTCCTCAATGAGCTTTGTACAAGTTTGACGATTGTATGAAACATCTAACAACGCGTTTCTAGGACTCTAAACCAAGTTTCATGCAAGATGAGTGCTTATAAGTTCCTCAATGAGCTTTGTACAAGTTTGACGAACGTATGAAACATCTAACAACGCGTTTCTAAAACTCTAAACCAAGTTTCATGAAAGATGAGTGCTTATAAGTTCCTCAATGAGCTTTGTACAAGTTTGACGAACGTATGAAACAGCTAACAAATCGTTTCTAGGACTCTAAACCAAGTTTCATGCAACATGAGAGCTTATAAGTTCTTCAATGAGCTTTGTACAAGTTTGACGAACATATGAAACATCTAACAACGCGTTTCTATGACTCTAAACCAAGTTTCATGCAACATTAGTGCTTATAAGTTCCTCAATGAGCTTTGTACAAGTTTCACGAACTTATGAAACATATAACAACGCGTTTCTAGGACTCTAAACCAAGTTTCATGCAACATGAGTAATTATAAATGTCTCAATGAGCTTTGTACAAGTAGACGAACGTATGAAACATCTAACAACGTGTTTCTAGGACTCTAAACCAAGTTTCATGCAACATGAGAGCTAATAAGTTCCTCAATGAGCTTTGTACAAGTTTCACAAACTTATGAAACATCTAACAACGCGTTTCTAGGACTTTAAACCAAGTTTCATGCAACATGAGTGTTTATAAGTGTCTCAATGAGCTTTGTACAAGTTTGACGAACTTATGAAACATCTAACAACTCGTTTCTAGTAATATAAACCAAGTTTCATGCAACATGAGTGCTTATAAGTTCCTCAATGAGCTTTGTACAAGTTTGACGAACGTATGAAACATCTAATAACGCTTTTCTAGGGCTTTAAACCAAGTTTCATGCAACATGAGTGCTTATAAGTTCCTCAGTGAGCTTTGTACAAGTTTGACGAACGTATGAAACATCTATCAACGTGTTTCTAGGACTCTAAACAAAGTTTAATGCAACATGAGAGCTTATAAGTTCCTCAATGAGCTTTATACAATATTGACGAACTTATGAAACATCTAACAACGCGTTTCTAGGACTTTAAACCAAGTTTCATGCAACATGAGTTCTTATAAGTTCCTCAATGAGCTTTGTACAAATTTCACGAACTTATGAAACATCTAACAACGCGTTTCTAGGACTCTAAACCAAGTTTCATGCAACATGAGTGATTATAAGTGTCTCAATGAGCTTTGTACAAATTTTACAAACTTATAAAACATCTAACAACTCGTTTCTAGGACTCTAAACCATGTTTCATGCAACATTAGAGCTTATAAGTTCCTCAAAGAGCTTTGCACAAGTTTGACGAACGTATGAAACATCTAACAACGCGTTTCTAGGACTCTAAACCAAGTTTCATGCAACATGATTGCTTATAAGTTCCTCAATGAGCTTTGTACAAGTTTGACGAACTTATGAAACATCGAACAACGCGTTTCTAGGACTCTAAACCAAGTTTCATGCAACATGAGTGCTTATAAGTATCTCAATGAGCTTTGTACAAGTTTGACGAACTTATGAAACATCTAACAATGGGTTTATAGGACTCTAAATCAAATTTCATGCAACATGAGTGCTTATAAGTTCCTCAATGAGCTTTTTACAAGTTTCACGAACTTATGAAACATCTAACAACGCGTTTCTAGGACTCTAAACCAAGTTTCATGTAACATGAGTGCTTATAAGTTCCTCAATGAGCTTTGTACAAGTTTCACGAACTTATGAAACATCTAACAACGATTTTCTAGGACTCTAAACAAAGTTTCATGCAACATGAGAGCTTATAAGTTCCTCAATGAGCTTTGTACAAGTCTCACGAACTTATGAAACATCTAACAACGCGTTTCTAGGACTCTAAACCAAGTTTCATGCAACATGAGCGCTTATAAGTTCCTCAATGAGCTTTGTACAAGTTTGACGAACGTATGAAACATCTAACAACGCGTTTCTAGGACTCTAAACCAAGTTTCATGCAACATGAGTGCTTATAAGTTCCTCAATGAGCTTTGTACAAGTTTGACGAACGTATGAAACATCTAACAACGCGTTTCTAGGACTTTAAACCAAGTTTCATGCAACATGAGTGCTTATAAGTTCCTCAATGAGCTTTGTACAAGTTTGACGAACGTATGAAACATCTAACAACGCGTTTCTAGGACTTTAAACCAAGTTTCATGCAACATGAGTGTTTAGAAGTGTCTCAATGAGCTTTGTACAAGTTTGACGAACGTATGAAACATCTAACAACGCGTTTCTAGGACTTTAAACCAATTTTCATGCAACATGAGTGTTTATAAGTGTCTCAATGAGCTTTGTACAAGTTTGACGAACTTATGAAACATCTAACAACTCGTTTCTAGGACTCTAAACCAAGTTTCATGCAACATGAGAGCTTATAAGTTCCTCAATGAGCTTTGTACAAGTTTGACGAACGTATGAAACATCTAACAACGCTTTTATAGGGCTCTAAACCAAGTTTCATGCAACATGAGTGCTTATAAGTTCCTCAGTGAGCTTTGTACAATTTTGACGAACGTATGAAACATCTATCAACGTTTTTCTAGGACTCTAAACCAAGTTTAATGCAACATGAGAGCTTATAAGTTCCTCAATGAGCTTTATACAAGTTTGACGAACTTATGAAACATCTAACAACGCGTTTCTAGGACTCTAAACCAAGTTTCATGCAACATGAGTGCATAGAAGTTCCTCAATGAGCTTTGTACAAGTTTCACGAACTTATGAAACATCTAACAACGCTTTTCTAGGACTCTAAACCAAGTTTCATGCAACATGAGAGCTTATAAGTTCCTCCATGAGCTTTGTACAAGTTTGACGAACGTATGAAACATCTAACAACGCGTTTCTAGGACTCTAAACCAAGTTTCATGCAACATGAGTGCTTATAAGTTCCTCAATCAGCTTTGTACAAGTTTTACGAACATATGAAACATCTAACAACGTGTTTCTAGGACTCTAAACCAAGTTTAATCCAACATGAGAGCTTATAAGTTCCTCAATGAGCTTTATACAAGTTTGACGAACTTATGAAACACCTAACATTGTGTTTCTAGGACTCTAAACCAATTTTCATGCAGCATGAGTGATTTTAAGTGTCTCAATGAGCTTTGTACAAGCTGATGAACTTATGAAACATC
The DNA here is from genome assembly GCA_963556525.1 of Cochlearia excelsa. Taxonomy (NCBI): domain Eukaryota; kingdom Viridiplantae; phylum Streptophyta; class Magnoliopsida; order Brassicales; family Brassicaceae; genus Cochlearia; species Cochlearia excelsa. Next base: position 19,897,623 of record OY748328.1, read on the forward strand.
TAACAACGCGTTTCTAGGACTCTAAACCAAGTTTCATGCAACATGAGTGCTTATAAGTTCCCCAATGAGCTTTGTATAAGTTTCACGAACTTAAGAAACATCTACCAACGCGTTTCTAGGACTCTAAATCAAGTTTCATGCAACATGAGAGCTTATAAGTTCCTCAATGAGCTTTGTACAAGTTTGATGAACGTATGAAACATCTAACAACGGGTTTCTAGGACTCTAAACCAAGTTTCATGCAACATGAGAGCTTATAAGTTCCTCAATGAGCATTGTACAAGTTTGACGAACGTATGAAACATATAACAACGCGTTTCTAGGACTCTAAACCAAGTTTCATGCAACATGAGTGCTTATAAGTTCCTCAATGAGCTTTGTACAAGTTTGACGAACGTATGAAACATCTAACAACGCGTTTCTTGGACTCTAAACAAAGTTTCATGCAACATGAGTGCTTATAAGTTCCTCAATGAGCTTTGTACAAGTTTCACGAACTTATGAAACATCTAACAACTCGTTTCTAGGACTCTAAACCAAGTTTCATGCAACATGAGAGATTATAAGTTCCTCAATGAGCTTTGTACATGTTTGACGAACGTATGAAACATCTAACAACGCGTTTCTAAAACTTTAAACCAAGTTTCATGAAAGATGAGTGCTTATAAGTTCCTCATTGAGCTTTGTACAAGTTTGACGAACGTATGAAACATCTATCAACGTTTTTCTAGGACTCTAAACCAAGTTTAATGCAACATGAGAGCTTATAAGTTCCTCAATGAGCTTTATACAAGTTTGACGAACTTATGAAACATCTAACAACGCGTTTCTAGGACTCTAAACAAAGTTTCATGCAACATGAGAGCTTATAAGTTCCTCAATGAGCATTGTACAAGTTTGACGAACGTATGAAACATATAACAACGCGTTTCTAGGACTCTAAACCAAGTTTCATGCAACATGAGTGCTTATAAGTTCCTCAATGAGCTTTGTACAAGTTTGACGAACGTATGAAACATCTAACAACGCGTTTCTTGGACTCTAAACAAAGTTTCATGCAACATGAGTGCTTATAAGTTCCTCAATGAGCTTTGTACAAGTTTCACGAACTTATGAAACATCTAACAACTCGTTTCTAGGACTCTAAACCAAGTTTCATGCAACATGAGAGATTATAAGTTCCTCAATGAGCTTTGTACATGTTTGACGAACGTATGAAACATCTAACAACGCGTTTCTAAAACTTTAAACCAAGTTTCATGAAAGATGAGTGCTTATAAGTTCCTCAATGAGCTTTGTACAAGTTTGACAAACGTATGAAACATCTAACAACGCTTTTCTAGGACTCTAAACCAAGTTTCATGCTACATGAGAGCTTATAAGTTCCTCAATGAGCTTTGTACAAGTTTGACGAACGTATGAAACATCTAACAACGCGTTTCTAGGACTTTAAACCAATTTTCATGCAACATGAGTGTTTATAAGTGTCTCAATGAGCTTTGTACAAGTTTGACGAACTTATGAAACATCTAACAACTCGTTTCTAGGACTCTAAACCAAGTTTCATGCAACATGAGAGCTTATAAGTTCCTCAATGAGCTTTGTACAAGTTTGACGAACGTATGAAACATCTAACAACGCTTTTCTAGGTCTCTAAACCAAGTTTCATGCAACATGAGTGCTTATAAGTTCCTCAGTGAGCTTTGTACAATTTTGACGAACGTATGAAACATCTATCAACGTTTTTCTAGGACTCTAAACCAAGTTTAATGCAACATGAGAGCTTATAAGTTCCTCAATGAGCTTTATACAAGTTTGACGAACTTATGAAACATCTAACAACGCGTTTCTAGGACTCTAAACCAAGTTTCATGCAACATGAGTGCATAGAAGTTCCTCAATGAGCTTTGTACAAGTTTCACGAACTTATGAAACATCTAACAACGCTTTTCTAGGACTCTAAACCAAGTTTCATGCAACATGAGAGCTTATAAGTTCCTCAATGAGCTTTGTACAAGTTTGACGAACGTATGAAACATCTAACAACGCGTTTCTAGGACTCTAAAACAAGTTTCATGCAACATGAGTGCTTATAAGTTCCTCAATGAGCTTTGTACAAGTTTGACGAACATATGAAACATCTAACAACGTGTTTCTAGGACTCTAAACCAAGTTTAATCCAACATGAGAGCTTATAAGTTCCTCAATGAGCTTTATACAAGTTTGACGAACTTATGAAACACCTAACATTGTGTTTCTAGGACTCTAAACCAAGTTTCATGCAGCATGAGTGATTATAAGTGTCTCAATGAGCTTTGTACAAGCTGATGAACTCATGAAACATCTAACAACGCGTTTCTAGGACTCTAAACCAAGTTTCATGCAACATGAGTGCTTATAAGTTCCCCAATGAGCTTTGTATAAGTTTCACGAACTTAAGAAACATCTAACAACGCGTTTCTAGGACTCTAAATCAAGTTTCATGCAACATGAGAGCTTATAAGTTCCTCAATGAGCTTTGTACAAGTTTGATGAACGTATGAAACATCTAACAACGGGTTTCTAGGACTCTAAACCAAGTTTCATGCAACATGAGAGCTTATAAGTTCCTCAATGAGCATTGTACAAGTTTGACGAACGTATGAAACATCTAACAACGCGTTTCTAGGACTCTAAACCAAGTTTCATGCAACATGAGTGCTTATAAGTTCCTCAATGAGCTTTGTACAAGTTTGACGAACGTATGAAACATCTAACAACGCGTTTCTAAAACTCTAAACCAAGTTTCATGAAAGATGAGTGCTTATAAGTTCCTCATTGAGCTTTGTACAAGTTTGACAAACGTATGAAACATCTATCAACGTTTTTCTAGGACTCTAAACCAAGTTTAATGCAACATGAGAGCTTATAAGTTCCTCAATGAGCTTTATACAAGTTTGTCGAACTTATGAAACATCTAACAATGCGTTTCTAGGACTCTAAACAAAGTTTCATGCAACATGAGTGCTTATAAGTTCCTCAATGAGTTTTGTACAAGTTTGACAAACGTATGAAACATCTAACAACGCGTTTCTAGGAATCTAAACCAAGTTTCATGCAACATGAGAGCTTATAAGTTCCTCAATGAGCTTTGTACAAGTTTGACGAACGTATGAAATATCTAACAACGCGTTTCTAGGACTCTAAACCAAGTTTCATGCAACATTAGTGCTTATAAGTTCCTCAATGAGCTTTGTACAAGTTTGACAAACGTATGAAACATCTAACAACGCGTTTCTAGGACTCTAAACCAAGTTTCATGCAACATGAGTGCTTATAAGTTCCTCAATGAGCTTTGTACAAGTTTGACGAACGTATGAAACATCTAACAACGCCTTTCTTGGACTCTAAACAAAGTTTCATGCAACATGAGTGCTTATAAGTTCCTCAATGAGCTTTGTACAAGTTTCACGAACTTATGAAACATCTAACAACTCGTTTCTAGGACTCTAAACCAAGTTTCATGCAACATGAGAGATTATAAGTTCCTCAATGAGCTTTGTACATGTTTGACGAACGTATGAAACATCTAACAACGCGTTTCTAAAACTTTAAACCAAGTTTCATGAAAGATGAGTGCTTATAAGTTCCTCATTGAGCTTTGTACAAGTTTTACGAACGTATGAAACATCTATCAACGTTTTTCTAGGACTCTAAACCAAGTTTAATGCAACATGAGAGCTTATAAGTTCCTCAATGAGCTTTAAACAAGTTTGACGAACTTATGAAACATCTAACAACGCGTTTCTAGGACTCTAAACAAAGTTTCATGCAACATGAGTGCTTATAAGTTCCTCAATGAGCTTTGTACAAGTTTGACAAACGTATGAAACATCTAACAACGCGTTTCTAGGACTCTAAACCAAGTTTCATGCAACATGAGAGCTTATAAGTTCCTCAATGAGCTTTGTACAAGTTTGACGAACGTATGAAACATCTAACAACGCGTTTCTAGGACTTTAAACCAATTTTCATGCAACATGAGTGTTTATAAGTGTCTTAATGAGCTTTGTACAAGTTTCACAAACTTATGAAACATCTAACAACGCGTTTCTAGGACTATAAACCAAGTTTCATGCAACATGAGTGTTTATAAGTGTCTCAATGAGCTTTGTACAAGTTTGACGAACTTATGAAACATCTAACAACTCGTTTCTAGTAATATAAACCAAGTTTCATGCAACATGAGTGCTTATAAGTTCCTCAATGAGGTTTGTACAAGTTTGACGAACGTATGAAACATCTAACAACGCGTTTCTAGGACTCTAAACCAAGTTTCATGCAACATGAGTGCTTATAAGTTCCTCAATGAGCTTTGTACAAGTTTCAAGAAATTATGAAACATCTAACAACGCCTTTCTTGGACTCTAAACAAAGTTTCATGCAACATGAGTGCTTATAAGTTCCTCAATGAGCTTTGTACAAGTTTCACGAACTTATGAAACATCTAACAACTCGTTTCTAGGACTCTAAACCAAGTTTCATGCAACATGAGAGATTATAAGTTCCTCAATGAGCTTTGTACATGTTTGACGAACGTATGAAACATCTAACAACGCGTTTCTAAAACTTTAAACCAAGTTTCATGAAAGATGAGTGCTTATAAGTTCCTCATTGAGCTTTGTACAAGTTTTACGAACGTATGAAACATCTATCAACGTTTTTCTAGGACTCTAAACCAAGTTTAATGCAACATGAGAGCTTATAAGTTCCTCAATGAGCTTTAAACAAGTTTGACGAACTTATGAAACATCTAACAACGCGTTTCTAGGACTCTAAACAAAGTTTCATGCAACATGAGTGCTTATAAGTTCCTCAATGAGCTTTGTACAAGTTTGACAAACGTATGAAACATCTAACAACGCGTTTCTAGGACTCTAAACCAAGTTTCATGCAACATGAGAGCTTATAAGTTCCTCAATGAGCTTTGTACAAGTTTGACGAACGTATGAAACATCTAACAACGCGTTTCTAGGACTTTAAACCAATTTTCATGCAACATGAGTGTTTATAAGTGTCTTAATGAGCTTTGTACAAGTTTCACAAACTTATGAAACATCTAACAACGCGTTTCTAGGACTATAAACCAAGTTTCATGCAACATGAGTGTTTATAAGTGTCTCAATGAGCTTTGTACAAGTTTGACGAACTTATGAAACATCTAACAACTCGTTTCTAGTAATATAAACCAAGTTTCATGCAACATGAGTGCTTATAAGTTCCTCAATGAGGTTTGTACAAGTTTGACGAACGTATGAAACATCTAAAAACGCGTTTCTAGGACTCTAAACAAAGTTTCATGCAACATGAGTGCTTATAAGTTCCTCAATGAGCTTTGTACAAGTTTCAAGAAATTATGAAACATCTAACAACGCGTTTCTAGGACTCTAAACCAAGTTTCATGCAAGATGAGTGCTTATAAGTTCCTCAATGAGCTTTGTACAAGTTTGACGAACGTATGAAACATCTAACAACGCGTTTCTAAACCTCTAAACCAAGTTTCATGAAAGATGAGTGCTTATAAGTTCATCAATGAGCTTTGTACAAGTTTGACGAACGTGTGAAACAGCTAACAAATCGTTTCTAGGACTCTAAACCAAGTTTCATGCAACATGAGAGCTTATAAGTTCCTCAATGAGCTTTGTACAAGTTTGACGAACGTATGAAACATCTAACAACGCGTTTCTAGGACTCTAAACCAAGTTTCATGCAACATGAGAGCTTATAAGTTCCTCAATGAGCTTTGTACAAGTTTGATGAACGTAGAAACATCTAACAACGCGTTTCTAGGACTCGAAACCAAGTTTCAAACAACATGAGTGCTTATAAGTTCCTCAATGAGCTTTGTACAAGTTTCACGAACTTATGAAACATCTAACAACGTGTTTCTAGGACTCTAAACCAAGTTACATGCAACATGAGTTCTTATAAGTTCCTCAATGAGCTTTGTACAAGTTTGACGAACGTATGAAACATCTAACAACGCTTTTCTAGGACTCTAAACAAAGTTTCATGCAACATGAGTGTTTATAAGTGTCTCAATGAGCTTTTTACAAGATTGACGAACGTATGAAACATCTAACAACGCTTTTCTAGGACTTTAAACCAAGTTTCATGCAACATGAGTGTTTATAAGTGTTTCAATGAGCTTTGTACAAGTTTCACGAACTTATGAAACATCTAACAACGCGTTTCTAGGACTCTAAACCAAGTTTCATGCAACATGAGAGCTTATAAGTTCCTTAATGAGCTTTGTACAAGTTTGACGAACGTATGAAACATCTAACAACGCGTTTCTAGGACTCTAAACCAAGTTTCATGCAATATGAGTGCTTATAAGTTCCTCAATGAGCTTTGTACAAGTTTCACGAACGTATGAAACATCTAACAACGCGTTTGTAGGACTTTAAACCAAATTTCATGCAACATGAGTGTTTATAAGTGTCTCAATGAGCTTTGTACTAACTTGACAGACTTATGAAACATCTAACAACTCGTTTCTATGACTCTAAACCAAGTTTCATGCAACATGAGAGCTTATAAGTTCCTCAATAAGCTTTGTACAAGTTTGACGAACGTATGAAACATCTAACAACGTGTTTCTAGGACTCTAAACCAAGTTTCATGCAACATGAGTGCTTATAAGTTCCTCAGTGAGCTTTGTACAAGTATGACGAACGTATGAAACATCTATCAACGTGTTTCTAGGACTCTAAACCAAGTTTAATGCATCATGAGAGCTTATAAGTTCCTCAATGAGCTTTATACAAGTTTAACGAACTTATGAAACATCTAACAACGCGTTTATAGGACTCTAAACCAAGTTTCATGCAACATGAGTGCTTATAAGTTCCTCAATGAGCTTTGTACAAGTTTCACGAACTTATGAAACATCTAACAACGCGTTTCTAGGACTCTAAACCAAGTTTCATGCAACATGAGAGCTTATAAGTTCCTCAATGAGCTTTGTACAAGTTTGACGAACGTATGAAACATCTAACAACGCGTTTCTAGGACTCTAAACCAAGTTTCATGCAACATGAGTGCTTATAAGTTCCTCAATGAGCTTTGTACAAGTTTGACGTACGTATGAATCATCTAACAAGGCGTTTCTAGGACTTTAAACCAAGTTTCATGCAACATGAGTGTTTATAAGTGTCTCAATGAGCTTTGTACAAGTTTGACGAACGTATGAAACATCTAACAACGCGTTTCTAGGACTTTAAACCAAGTTTCATGCAACATGAGTGTTTATAAGTGTCTCAATGAGCTTTGTACAAGTTTGATGAACTTATGAAACATCTAACAACTCGTTTCTAGGACTCTAAACCAAGTTTCATGCAAGATGAGTGCTTATAAGTTCCTCAATGAGCTTTGTACAAGTTTCACGAAATTATGAAACATCTAACAACGCTTTTCTAAGGCTCTAAACCAAGTTTCATGCAACATGAGTGCTTATAAGTTCCTCGGTGAGCTTTTTACAAGTTTGACCAACGTATGAAACATCTAACAACGCGTTTCTAAAACTCTAAACCAAGTTTCATGAAAGATGAGTGCTTATAAGTTCCTCAATGAGCTTTGTACAAGTTTGACAAACGTATGAAACAGCTAACAAATCGTTTCTAGGACTCTAAACCAAGTTTCATGCAACATGAGAGCTTATAAGTTCCTCAATGAGCTTTGTACAAGTTTGAAGAACGTATGAAACATCTAACAACGCGTTTCTAGGACTCTAAACCAAGTTTCATGCAACATGAGTGCTTATAAGTTCCTCAATGAGCTTTGTACAAGTTTCACGAACTTATGAAACATCTACAACGCGTTTCTAGGACTCTAAACCAAGTTTCATGCAACATGAGTAATTATAAGTGTCTCAATGAGCTTTGTACAAGTAGACGAACGGATGAAACATCTAACAACGTGTTTCTAGGACTCTAAACCAAGTTTCATGCAACATGAGAGCTTATAAGTTCCTCAATGAACTTTGTACAAGTTTGATGAACGTAGAAACATCTAACAACGCGTTTCTAGGACTCGAAACCAAGTTTCATACAACATGAGTGCTTATAAGTTCCTCAATGAGCTTTGTACAAGTTTCACGAACTTATGAAACATCTAACAACGTGTTTCTAGGACTCTAAACCAAGTTACATGCAACATGAGTTCTTATAAGTTCCTCAATGAGCTTTGTACAATTTTGACGAACGTATGAAACATCTAACAACGCTTTTCTAGGACTCTAAACAAAGTTTCATGCAACATGAGTGTTTATAAGTGTCTCAATGAGCTTTTTACAAGATTGACGAACGTATGAAACATCTAACAACGCTTTTCTAGGACTTTAAACCAAGTTTCATGCAACATGAGTGTTTATAAGTGTTTCAATGAGCTTTGTACAAGTTTCACGAACTTATGAAACATCTAACAACGCGTTTCTAGGACTCTAAACCAAGTTTCATGCAACATGAGAGCTTATAAGTTCCTTAATGAGCTTTGTACAAGTTTGACGAACGTATGAAACATCTAACAACGCGTTTCTAGGACTCTAAACCAAGTTTCATGCAATATGAGTGCTTATAAGTTCCTCAATGAGCTTTGTACAAGTTTCACGAACGTATGAAACATCTAACAACGCGTTTGTAGGACTTTAAACCAAATTTCATGCAACATGAGTGTTTATAAGTGTCTCAATGAGCTTTGTACTAACTTGACAGACTTATGAAACATCTAACAACTCGTTTCTATGACTCTAAACCAAGTTTCATGCAACATGAGAGCTTATAAGTTCCTCAATAAGCTTTGTACAAGTTTGACGAACGTATGAAACATCTAACAACGTGTTTCTAGGACTCTAAACCAAGTTTCATGCAACATGAGTGCTTATAAGTTCCTCAGTGAGCTTTGTACAAGTATGACGAACGTATGAAACATCTATCAACGTGTTTCTAGGACTCTAAACCAAGTTTAATGCATCATGAGAGCTTATAAGTTCCTCAATGAGCTTTATACAAGTTTAACGAACTTATGAAACATCTAACAACGCGTTTATAGGACTCTAAACCAAGTTTCATGCAACATGAGTGCTTATAAGTTCCTCAATGAGCTTTGTACAAGTTTCACGAACTTATGAAACATCTAACAACGCGTTTCTAGGACTCTAAACCAAGTTTCATGCAACATGAGAGCTTATAAGTTCCTCAATGAGCTTTGTACAAGTTTGACGAACGTATGAAACATCTAACAACGCGTTTCTAGGACTCTAAACCAAGTTTCATGCAACATGAGTGCTTATAAGTTCCTCAATGAGCTTTGTACAAGTTTGACGTACGTATGAATCATCTAACAAGGCGTTTCTAGGACTTTAAACCAAGTTTCATGCAACATGAGTGTTTATAAGTGTCTCAATGAGCTTTGTACAAGTTTGACGAACGTATGAAACATCTAACAACGCGTTTCTAGGACTTTAAACCAAGTTTCATGCAACATGAGTGTTTATAAGTGTCTCAATGAGCTTTGTACAAGTTTGATGAACTTATGAAACATCTAACAACTCGTTTCTAGGACTCTAAACCAAGTTTCATGCAAGATGAGTGCTTATAAGTTCCTCAATGAGCTTTGTACAAGTTTCACGAAATTATGAAACATCTAACAACGCTTTTCTAAGGCTCTAAACCAAGTTTCATGCAACATGAGTGCTTATAAGTTCCTCGGTGAGCTTTTTACAAGTTTGACCAACGTATGAAACATCTAACAACGCGTTTCTAAAACTCTAAACCAAGTTTCATGAAAGATGAGTGCTTATAAGTTCCTCAATGAGCTTTGTACAAGTTTGACAAACGTATGAAACAGCTAACAAATCGTTTCTAGGACTCTAAACCAAGTTTCATGCAACATGAGAGCTTATAAGTTCCTCAATGAGCTTTGTACAAGTTTGAAGAACGTATGAAACATCTAACAACGCGTTTCTAGGACTCTAAACCAAGTTTCATGCAACATGAGTGCTTATAAGTTCCTCAATGAGCTTTGTACAAGTTTCACGAACTTATGAAACATCTACAACGCGTTTCTAGGACTCTAAACCAAGTTTCATGCAACATGAGTAATTATAAGTGTCTCAATGAGCTTTGTACAAGTAGACGAACGGATGAAACATCTAACAACGTGTTTCTAGGACTCTAAACCAAGTTTCATGCAACATGAGAGCTTATAAGTTCCTCAATGAACTTTGTACAAGTTTGATGAACGTAGAAACATCTAACAACGCGTTTCTAGGACTCGAAACCAAGTTTCATACAACATGAGTGCTTATAAGTTCCTCAATGAGCTTTGTACAAGTTTCACGAACTTATGAAACATCTAACAACGTGTTTCTAGGACTCTAAACCAAGTTACATGCAACATGAGTTCTTATAAGTTCCTCAATGAGCTTTGTACAATTTTGACGAACGTATGAAACATCTAACAACGCTTTTCTAGGACTCTAAACAAAGTTTCATGCAACATGAGTGTTTATAAGTGTCTCAATGAGCTTTTTACAAGATTGACGAACGTATGAAACATCTAACAACGCTTTTCTAGGACTTTAAACCAAGTTTCATGCAACATGAGTGTTTATAAGTGTTTCAATGAGCTTTGTACAAGTTTCACGAACTTATGAAACATCTAACAACGCGTTTCTAGGACTCTAAACCAAGTTTCATGCAACATGAGAGCTTATAAGTTCCTTAATGAGCTTTGTACAAGTTTGACGAACGTATGAAACATCTAACAACGCGTTTCTAGGACTCTAAACCAAGTTTCATGCAATATGAGTGCTTATAAGTTCCTCAATGAGCTTTGTACAAGTTTCACGAACGTATGAAACATCTAACAACGCGTTTGTAGGACTTTAAACCAAATTTCATGCAACATGAGTGTTTATAAGTGTCTCAATGAGCTTTGTACTAACTTGACAGACTTATGAAACATCTAACAACTCGTTTCTAGGACTCTAAACCAAGTTTCATGCAACATGAGAGCTTATAAGTTCCTCAATAAGCTTTGTACAAGTTTGACGAACGTATGAAACATCTAACAACGTGTTTCTAGGACTCTAAACCAAGTTTCATGCAACATGAGTGCTTATAAGTTCCTCAGTGAGCTTTGTACAAGTATGACGAACGTATGAAACATCTATCAACGTGTTTCTAGGACTCTAAACCAAGTTTAATGCATCATGAGAGCTTATAAGTTCCTCAATGAGCTTTATACAAGTTTAACGAACTTATGAAACATCTAACAACGCGTTTATAGGACTCTAAACCAAGTTTCATGCAACATGAGTGCTTATAAGTTCCTCAATGAGCTTTGTACAAGTTTCACGAACTTATGAAACATCTAACAACGCGTTTCTAGGACTCTAAACCAAGTTTCATGCAACATGAGAGCTTATAAGTTCCTCAATGAGCTTTGTACAAGTTTGACGAACGTATGAAACATCTAACAACGCGTTTCTAGGACTCTAAACCAAGTTTCATGCAACATGAGTGCTTATAAGTTCCTCAATGAGCTTTGTACAAGTTTGACGTACGTATGAATCATCTAACAAGGCGTTTCTAGGACTTTAAACCAAGTTTCATGCAACATGAGTGTTTATAAGTGTCTCAATGAGCTTTGTACAAGTTTGACGAACGTATGAAACATCTAACAACGCGTTTCTAGGACTTTAAACCAAGTTTCATGCAACATGAGTGTTTATAAGTGTCTCAATGAGCTTTGTACAAGTTTGATGAACTTATGAAACATCTAACAACTCGTTTCTAGGACTCTAAACCAAGTTTCATGCAAGATGAGTGCTTATAAGTTCCTCAATGAGCTTTGTACAAGTTTCACGAAATTATGAAACATCTAACAACGCTTTTCTAAGGCTCTAAACCAAGTTTCATGCAACATGAGTGCTTATAAGTTCCTCGGTTAGCTTTTTACAAGTTTGACCAACGTATGAAACATCTAACAACGCGTTTCTAAAACTCTAAACCAAGTTTCATGAAAGATGAGTGCTTATAAGTTCCTCAATGAGCTTTGTACAAGTTTGACAAACGTATGAAACAGACTAACAAATCGTTTCTAGGACTCTAAACCAAGTTTCATGCAACATGAGAGCTTATAAGTTCCTCAATGAGCTTTGTACAAGTTTGAAGAACGTATGAAACATCTAACAACGCGTTTCTAGGACTCTAAACCAAGTTTCATGCAACATGAGTGCTTATAAGTTCCTCAATGAGCTTTGTACAAGTTTCACGAACTTATGAAACATCTACAACGCGTTTCTAGGACTCTAAACCAAGTTTCATGCAACATGAGTAATTATAAGTGTCTCAATGAGCTTTGTACAAGTAGACGAACGGATGAAACATCTAACAACGTGTTTCTAGGACTCTAAACCAAGTTTCATGCAACATGAGAGCTTATAAGTTCCTCAATGAGCTTTGTACAAGTTTGACGAACGTATGAAATATCTAACAACGTGTTTCTAGGACTCTAAACCAAGTTTAATGCAACATGAGGGCTTATAAGTTCCTCAATGAGCTTTATACAAGTTTGACGAACTTATGAAACATCTAACAACGCGTTTCTAGGACTCTAAACCAAGTTTCATGCAATATGAGAGCTTATAAGTTCCTCAATGAGCTTTGTACAGTTTCACGAACTTATGAAACATCTAACAACTCGTTTCTAGGAATCTAAACCAAGTTTCATATAACATGAGAGCTTATAAGTTCCTCAATGAGCTTTGTACAAGTTTGACGAACGTATGAAACATCTAACAACTCGTTTCTAGGACTCTAAACAAAGTTTCATGCAACATGAGTGCTTATAAGTTCCTCAATGACCTTTGTACAAGTTTCACGAAATTATGAAACATCTAACAACACGTTTCTAGGACTCTAAACCAAGTTTCATGCAAGATGAGTGCTTATAAGTTCCTCAATGAGCTTTGTACAAGTTCGATGAACGTATGAAAAATCTAACAACGAGTTTCTAGGACGCTAAACCAATTTTCATGCAACATGAGTGCTTATAAGTTCCTCAATGAGCTTTGTACACGAACTTATGAAACATCTAACAACGCGTTTCTAGGACTCTAAACCAAGTTACATGCAACATGAGTTCTTATAAGTTCCTCGTTGAGCTTTTTACAAGTTTGACGAACGTATGAAACATCTAACAACGCGTTTCTAGGACTCTAAACCAAGTTTCATGCAACATGAGTGCTTATAAGTTCCTCAATTAACTTTGTACAAGTTTGACGAACGTATGAAACATCTAACAACGCTTTTCTAGGACTTTAAACCAAGTTTCATGCAACATGAGTGTTTATAAGTGTTTCAATGAGCTTTGTACAAGTTTCACGAACTTATGAAACATCTAACCACGCGTTTCTAGGACTCTAAACCAAGTTTCATGCAACATGAGAGCTTATAAGTTCCTCAATGAGCTTTGTACAAGTTTGACGAACGTATGAAACATCTAACAACGCGTTTCTAGGACTCTAAACCAAGTTTCATGCAAGATGAGTGCTTATAAGTTCCTCAATGAGCTTTGTATAAGTTTCACGAACGTATGAAACATCTAACAACGCGTTTCTAGGACTTTAAACCAAGTTTCATGCAACATGAGTGTTTATAAGTGTCTCAATGAGCTTTGTACTAATTTGACAAACTTATGAAACATCTAACAACTCGTTTCTAGGACTCTAAACCAAGTTTCATGCAACATGAGAGCTTATAAGTTCCTCAATAAGCTTTGTACAAGTTTGACGAACGTATGAAACATCTAACAACGTGTTTCTAGGACTCTAAACCAAGTTTCATGCAACATGAGTGCTTATAAGTTCCTCAGTGAGCTTTGTACAAGTTTGACGAACGTATGAAACATCTATCAACGTGTTTCTAGGACTCTAAACCAAGTTTAAAGCATCATGAGAGCTTATAAGTTCCTCAATGAGCTTTATACAAGTATAACGAACTTATGAAACATCTAACAACGCGTTTCTAGGACTCTAAACCAAGTTTCATGCAACATGAGTGCTTATAAGTTCCTCAATGAGCTTTGTACAAGTTTCACGAACTTATGAAACATCTAACAACGCGTTTCTAGGACTCTAAACCAAGTTTCATGCAACATGAGAGCTTATAAGTTCCTCAATGAGCTTTGTACAAGTTTGACGAACGTATGAAACATCTAACAACGCGTTTCTAGGACTCTAAACCAAGTTTCATGCAACATGAGTGCTTATAAGTTCCTCAATGAGCTTTGTACAAGTTTGACGTACGTATGAATCATCTAACAAGGCGTTTCTAGGACTTTAAACCAAGTTTCATGCAACATGAGTGTTTATAAGTGTCTCAATGAGCTTTGTAAAAGTTTGACGAACGTATGAAACATCTAACAACGTGTTTCTAGGACTTTAAACCAAGTTTCATGCAACATGAGTGTTTATAAGTGTCTCAATGAGCTTTGTACAAGTTTGATGAACTTATGAAACATCTAACAACTCGTTTCTAGGACTCTAAACCAAGTTTCATTCAAGATGAGTGCTTATAAGTTCCTCAATGAGCTTTGTACAAGTTTCACGAAATTATGAAACATCTAACAACACTTTTCTAAGGCTCTAAACCAAGTTTCATTCAACATGAGTGCTTATAAGTTCCTAGGTGAGCTTTTTACAAGTTTGACGAACGTATGAAACATCTAACAACGCGTTTCTAAAACTCTAAACCAAGTTTCATGAAAGATGAGTGCTTATAAGTTCCTCAATGAGCTTTGTACAAGTTTGACAAACGTATGAAACAGCTAACAAATCGCTTCTAGGACTCTAAACCAAGTTTCATGCAACATGAGAGCTTATAAGTTCCTCAATGAGCTTTGTACAAGTTTGACGAACGTATGAAACATCTAACAACGCGTTTCTAGGACTCTAAACCAAGTTTCATGCAACATGAGTGCTTATAAGTTCCTCAATGAACTTTGTACAAGTTTCACGAACTTATGAAACATGTACAACGCGTTTCTAGGACTCTAAACCAAGTTTCATGCAACATGAGTAATTATAAGTGTCTCAATGAGCTTTGTACAAGTAGACGAACGTATGAAACATCTAACAACGTGTTTCTAGGACTCTAAACAAAGTTTAATGCAACATGAGAGCTTATAAGTTCCTCAATGAGCTTTGTACAAGTTTGACGAACGTATGAAATATCTAACAACGTGTTTCTAGGACTCTAAACCAAGTTTAATGCAACATGAGAGCTTATAAGTTCCTCAATGAGCTTTATACAAGTTTGACGAACTTATGAAACATCTAACAACGCGTTTCTAGGACTCTAAACCAAGTTTCATGCAACATGAGAGCTTATAAGTTCCTCAATGAGCTTTGTACAAGTTTCACGAACTTATGAAACATCTAACAACTCGTTTCTAGGAATCTAAACCAAGTTTCATATAACATGAGAGCTTATAAGTTCCTCAATGAGCTTTGTACAAGTTTGACGAACGTATGAAACATCTAACAACGCGTTAAGTTTCATATAACATGAGAGCTTATAACATGCGTTAGGAATCTAAACCAAGTTTCATATAACATGAGAGCTTACAAGTTCCTCAATGAGCTTTGTACAAGTTTCTAGGACTCTAAACCAAGTTTCATGCAACATGAGTGCTTATAAGTTCCTCAATGAGCTTTGTACAAGTTTCACGAACTTATGAAACATCTAACAACGCGTTTCTAGGACTCTAAACCAAGTTTCATGCAACATGAGAGCTTATAAGTTCCTCAATGAGCTTTGTACAAGTTTGACGAACGTATGAAACATCTAACAACGCGTTTCTAGGACTCTAAACCAAATTTCATGCAACATGAGTGCTTATAAGTTCCTCAATGAGCTTTGTACAAGCTTCACAAACTTATGAAACATCTAACAACGCGTTTCTAGGACTCTAAACCAAGTTACATGCAACATGAGTTCTTATAAGTTCCTCAATGAGCTTTGTACAAGTTTGACGAACGTATGAAACATCTAACAACGCGTTTCTAGGACTCTAAACCAAGTTTCATGCAACATGAGTTTTTATAAGTGTCTCAATGAGCTTTGTACAAGTTTGACGAACTTATGAAACATCTAACAACGCGTTTCTAGGACTCTAAACCAAGTTTCATGCAACATGAATGCTTATAAGTGTCTCAATGAGTTTTATACAAGTTTGACGAACTTATGAAACAACTAACAACTCGTTTCTAGGACTCTAAACCAAGTTTCATGCAACATGAATGCTTATAAGTGTCTCAATGAGTTTTATACAAGTTTGACGAACTTATGAAACAACTAACAACTCGTTTCTAGGACTTTATACCAAGTTTCATGCAACATGAGAGTTTATAAGTTCCTCAATGAGCTTTGTACAAGTTTGAAGAACATATGAAACATCTAACAACGTGTTTCACAAACTCTAAACCAAGTTTCATGCAACATAAGTGCTTATAAGTTCCTCAATGAGCTTTGTACAAGTTTGACGAACGTATGAAACATCTAACAACGCGTTTCTAGGACTCTAAACCAAGTTTCATGCAAGATGAGTGCTTATAAGTTCCTCAATGAGCTTTGTATAAGTTTCACGAACGTATGAAACATCTAACAACGCGTTTCTAGGACTTTAAACCAAGTTTCATGCAACATGAGTGTTTATAAGTGTCTCAATGAGCTTTGTACTAATTTGACAAACTTATGAAACATCTAACAACTCGTTTCTAGGACTCTAAACCAAGTTTCATGCAACATGAGAACTTATAAGTTCCTCAATAAGCTTTGTACAAGTTTGACGAACGTATGAAACATCTAACAACGTGTTTCTAGGACTCTAAACCAAGTTTCATGCAACATGAGTGCTTATAAGTTCCTCGGTGAGCTTTGTACAAGTTTGACGAACGTATGAAACATCTATCAACGTGTTTCTAGGACTCTAAACCAAGTTTAAAGCATCATGAGAGCTTATAAGTTCCTCAATGAGCTTTATACAAGTATAACGAACTTATGAAACATCTAACAACGCGTTTCTAGGACTCTAAACCAAGTTTCATGGAACATGAGTGCTTATAAGTTCCTCAATGAGCTTTGTACAAGTTTCACGAACTTATGAAACATCTAACAACGCGTTTCTAGGACTCTAAACCAAGTTTCATGCAACATGAGAGCTTATAAGTTCCTCAATGAGCTTTGTACAAGTTTGACGAACGTATGAAACATCTAACAACGCGTTTCTAGGACTCTAAACCAAGTTTCATGCAACATGAGTGCTTATAAGTTCCTCAATGAGCTTTGTACAAGTTTGACGTACGTATGAATCATCTAACAAGGCGTTTCTAGGACTTTAAACCAAGTTTCATGCAACATGAGTGTTTATAAGTGTCTCAATGAGCTTTGTACAAGTTTGACGAACGTATGAAACATCTAACAACGTGTTTCTAGGACTTTAAACCAAGTTTCATGCAACATGAGTGTTTATAAGTGTCTCAATGAGCTTTGTACAAGTTTGATGAACTTATGAAACATCTAACAACTCGTTTCTAGGACTCTAAACCAAGTTTCATTCAAGATGAGTGCTTATAGGTTCCTCAATGAGCTTTGTACAAGTTTCACGAAATTATGAAACATCTAACAACACTTTTCTAAGGCTCTAAACCAAGTTTCATTCAACATGAGTGCTTATAAGTTCCTAGGTGAGCTTTTTACAAGTTTGACGAACGTATGAAACATCTAACAACGCGTTTCTAAAACTCTAAACCAAGTTTCATGAAAGATGAGTGCTTATAAGTTCCTCAATGAGCTTTGTACAAGTTTGACAAACGTATGAAACAGCTAACAAATCGCTTCTAGGACTCTAAACCAAGTTTCATGCAACATGAGAGCTTATAAGTTCCTCAATGAGCTTTGTACAAGTTTGACGAACGTATGAAACATCTAACAACGCGTTTCTAGGACTCTAAACCAAGTTTCATGCAACATGAGTGCTTATAAGTTCCTCAATGAACTTTGTACAAGTTTCACGAACTTATGAAACATGTACAACGCGTTTCTAGGACTCTAAACCAAGTTTCATGCAACATGAGTAATTATAAGTGTCTCAATGAGCTTTGTACAAGTAGACGAACGTATGAAACATCTAACAACGTGTTTCTAGGACTCTAAACAAAGTTTAATGCAACATGAGAGCTTATAAGTTCCTCAATGAGCTTTGTACAAGTTTGACGAACGTATGAAATATCTAACAACGTGTTTCTAGGACTCTAAACCAAGTTTAATGCAACATGAGAGCTTATAAGTTCCTCAATGAGCTTTATACAAGTTTGACGAACTTATGAAACATCTAACAACGCGTTTCTAGGACTCTAAACCAAGTTTCATGCAACATGAGAGCTTATAAGTTCCTCAATGAGCTTTGTACAAGTTTCACGAACTTATGAAACATCTAACAACTCGTTTCTAGGAATCTAAACCAAGTTTCATATAACATGAGAGCTTATAAGTTCCTCAATGAGCTTTGTACAAGTTTGACGAACGTATGAAACATCTAACAACGCGTTAAGTTTCATATAACATGAGAGCTTATAACATGCGTTAGGAATCTAAACCAAGTTTCATATAACATGAGAGCTTACAAGTTCCTCAATGAGCTTTGTACAAGTTTCTAGGACTCTAAACCAAGTTTCATGCAACATGAGTGCTTATAAGTTCCTCAATGAGCTTTGTACAAGTTTCACGAACTTATGAAACATCTAACAACGCGTTTCTAGGACTCTAAACCAAGTTTCATGCAACATGAGAGCTTATAAGTTCCTCAATGAGCTTTGTACAAGTTTGACGAACGTATGAAACATCTAACAACGCGTTTCTAGGACTCTAAACCAAATTTCATGCAACATGAGTGCTTATAAGTTCCTCAATGAGCTTTGTACAAGCTTCACAAACTTATGAAACATCTAACAACGCGTTTCTAGGACTCTAAACCAAGTTACATGCAACATGAGTTCTTATAAGTTCCTCAATGAGCTTTGTACAAGTTTGACGAACGTATGAAACATCTAACAACGCGTTTCTAGGACTCTAAACCAAGTTTCATGCAACATGAGTTTTTATAAGTGTCTCAATGAGCTTTGTACAAGTTTGACGAACTTATGAAACATCTAACAACGCGTTTCTAGGACTCTAAACCAAGTTTCATGCAACATGAATGCTTATAAGTGTCTCAATGAGTTTTATACAAGTTTGACGAACTTATGAAACAACTAACAACTCGTTTCTAGGACTCTAAACCAAGTTTCATGCAACATGAATGCTTATAAGTGTCTCAATGAGTTTTATACAAGTTTGACGAACTTATGAAACAACTAACAACTCGTTTCTAGGACTTTATACCAAGTTTCATGCAACATGAGAGTTTATAAGTTCCTCAATGAGCTTTGTACAAGTTTGAAGAACATATGAAACATCTAACAACGTGTTTCACAAACTCTAAACCAAGTTTCATGCAACATAAGTGCTTATAAGTTCCTCAATGAGCTTTGTACAAGTTTGACGAACGTATGAAACATCTAACAACGCGTTTCTAGGACTCTAAACCAAGTTTCATGCAAGATGAGTGCTTATAAGTTCCTCAATGAGCTTTGTATAAGTTTCACGAACGTATGAAACATCTAACAACGCGTTTCTAGGACTTTAAACCAAGTTTCATGCAACATGAGTGTTTATAAGTGTCTCAATGAGCTTTGTACTAATTTGACAAACTTATGAAACATCTAACAACTCGTTTCTAGGACTCTAAACCAAGTTTCATGCAACATGAGAACTTATAAGTTCCTCAATAAGCTTTGTACAAGTTTGACGAACGTATGAAACATCTAACAACGTGTTTCTAGGACTCTAAACCAAGTTTCATGCAACATGAGTGCTTATAAGTTCCTCAGTGAGCTTTGTACAAGTTTGACGAACGTATGA
The DNA here is from genome assembly GCA_963556525.1 of Cochlearia excelsa. Lineage (NCBI taxonomy): Eukaryota > Viridiplantae > Streptophyta > Magnoliopsida > Brassicales > Brassicaceae > Cochlearia > Cochlearia excelsa. Next base: position 19,917,692 of record OY748328.1, read on the forward strand.
AACATCTATCAACGTGTTTCTAGGACTCTAAACCAAGTTTAAAGCATCATGAGAGCTTATAAGTTCCTCAATGAGCTTTATACAAGTATAACGAACTTATGAAACATCTAACAACGCGTTTCTAGGACTCTAAACCAAGTTTCATGGAACATGAGTGCTTATAAGTTCCTCAATGAGCTTTGTACAAGTTTCACGAACTTATGAAACATCTAACAACGCGTTTCTAGGACTCTAAACCAAGTTTCATGCAACATGAGAGCTTATAAGTTCCTCAATGAGCTTTGTACAAGTTTGACGAACGTATGAAACATCTAACAACGCGTTTCTAGGACTCTAAACCAAGTTTCATGCAACATGAGTGCTTATAAGTTCCTCAATGAGCTTTGTACAAGTTTGACGTACGTATGAATCATCTAACAAGGCGTTTCTAGGACTTTAAACCAAGTTTCATGCAACATGAGTGTTTATAAGTGTCTCAATGAGCTTTGTACAAGTTTGACGAACGTATGAAACATCTAACAACGTGTTTCTAGGACTTTAAACCAAGTTTCATGCAACATGAGTGTTTATAAGTGTCTCAATGAGCTTTGTACAAGTTTGATGAACTTATGAAACATCTAACAACTCGTTTCTAGGACTCTAAACCAAGTTTCATTCAAGATGAGTGCTTATAAGTTCCTCAATGAGCTTTGTACAAGTTTCACGAAATTATGAAACATCTAACAACACTTTTCTAAGGCTCTAAACCAAGTTTCATTCAACATGAGTGCTTATAAGTTCCTAGGTGAGCTTTTTACAAGTTTGACGAACGTATGAAACATCTAACAACGCGTTTCTAAAACTCTAAACCAAGTTTCATGAAAGATGAGTGCTTATAAGTTCCTCAATGAGCTTTGTACAAGTTTGACAAACGTATGAAACAGCTAACAAATCGCTTCTAGGACTCTAAACCAAGTTTCATGCAACATGAGAGCTTATAAGTTCCTCAATGAGCTTTGTACAAGTTTGACGAACGTATGAAACATCTAACAACGCGTTTCTAGGACTCTAAACCAAGTTTCATGCAACATGAGTGCTTATAAGTTCCTCAATGAACTTTGTACAAGTTTCACGAACTTATGAAACATCTACAACGCGTTTCTAGGACTCTAAACCAAGTTTCATGCAACATGAGTAATTATAAGTGTCTCAATGAGCTTTGTACAAGTAGACGAACGTATGAAACATCTAACAACGTGTTTCTAGGACTCTAAACAAAGTTTAATGCAACATGAGAGCTTATAAGTTCCTCAATGAGCTTTGTACAAGTTTGACGAACGTATGAAATATCTAACAACGTGTTTCTAGGACTCTAAACCAAGTTTAATGCAACATGAGAGCTTATAAGTTCCTCAATGAGCTTTATACAAGTTTGACGAACTTATGAAACATCTAACAACGCGTTTCTAGGACTCTAAACCAAGTTTCATGCAACATGAGAGCTTATAAGTTCCTCAATGAGCTTTGTACAAGTTTCACGAACTTATGAAACATCTAACAACTCGTTTCTAGGAATCTAAACCAAGTTTCATATAACATGAGAGCTTATAAGTTCCTCAATGAGCTTTGTACAAGTTTGACGAACGTATGAAACATCTAACAACGCGTTAAGTTTCATATAACATGAGAGCTTATAACATGCGTTAGGAATCTAAACCAAGTTTCATATAACATGAGAGCTTACAAGTTCCTCAATGAGCTTTGTACAAGTTTCTAGGACTCTAAACCAAGTTTCATGCAACATGAGTGCTTATAAGTTCCTCAATGAGCTTTGTACAAGTTTCACGAACTTATGAAACATCTAACAACGCGTTTCTAGGACTCTAAACCAAGTTTCATGCAACATGAGAGCTTATAAGTTCCTCAATGAGCTTTGTACAAGTTTGACGAACGTATGAAACATCTAACAACGCGTTTCTAGGACTCTAAACCAAATTTCATGCAACATGAGTGCTTATAAGTTCCTCAATGAGCTTTGTACAAGCTTCACAAACTTATGAAACATCTAACAACGCGTTTCTAGGACTCTAAACCAAGTTACATGCAACATGAGTTCTTATAAGTTCCTCAATGAGCTTTGTACAAGTTTGACGAACGTATGAAACATCTAACAACGCGTTTCTAGGACTCTAAACCAAGTTTCATGCAACATGAGTTTTTATAAGTGTCTCAATGAGCTTTGTACAAGTTTGACGAACTTATGAAACATCTAACAACGCGTTTCTAGGACTCTAAACCAAGTTTCATGCAACATGAATGCTTATAAGTGTCTCAATGAGTTTTATACAAGTTTGACGAACTTATGAAACAACTAACAACTCGTTTGTAGGACTCTAAACCAAGTTTCATGCAACATGAATGCTTATAAGTGTCTCAATGAGTTTTATACAAGTTTGACGAACTTATGAAACAACTAACAACTCGTTTCTAGGACTTTATACCAAGTTTCATGCAACATGAGAGTTTATAAGTTCCTCAATGAGCTTTGTACAAGTTTGAAGAACATATGAAACATCTAACAACGTGTTTCACAAACTCTAAACCAAGTTTCATGCAACATAAGTGCTTATAAGTTCCTCAATGAGCTTTGTACAAGTTTCACGAACTTATGAAACATCTAACAACGCGTTTATAGGATTCTAAACCAAGTTTCATGCAACATGAGTGCTTATAAGTTCCTCAATGAGCTTTGTACAAGTTTGACGAACATATGAAACATCTAACAACGTGTTTCTAGCACTCTAAACCAAGTTTAATGCAACATGAGAGCTTATAAGTTCCTCAATGAGCTTTATACAAGTTTGACGAACTTATGAAACATCTAACATTGTGTTTCTAGGACTCTAAACCAAGTTTCATGCAACATGAGTGATTATAAGTGTCTCAATGAGCTTTGTACAAGTTGACGAACTTATGAAACATCTAACAACGCGCTTCTAGGACTCTAAACCATGTGTCATGCAACATGAGAGCTTATAAGTTCCTCAATGAGTTTTGTACAAGTTTGACGAACGTATGAAACATCTAACAACGCGTTTCTAGGACTCTAAACCAAGTTTCATGCAACATGAGTGCTTATAAGTTCCTCAATGAGCTTTGTACAAGTTTCAGGAACTTATGAAATATCTAACAACGCGTTTCTAGGACTCTAAACCAAGTTTCATGCAACATGAGAGCTTATAAGTTCCTCAATGAGCTTTGTACAAGTTTGACGAACGTATGAAACATCTAACAACGCGTTTCTAGGACTCTAAACCAAGTTTCATGCAACATGAGTGCTTATAAGTTCCTCAGTGAGCTTTGTATAAGTTTCACGAATTTATGAAACATCTAACCACGCGTTTCTAGGACTCTAAACCAAGTTTCATGCAACATGAGAGCTTATAAGTTCCTCAAGGAGCTTTGTTCAAGTTTGACGAACATATGAAACATCTAACAACGCGTTTCTTGGACTCTAAACCAAGTTTCATGCAACATGAGTGCTTATAATTTCCTCAATGAGCTTTGTACAAGTTTCACGAACTTTTGAAATATCTAACAACGCCTTTCTAGGACTCTAAACCAAGTTACATGCAACATGAGTTCTTATAAGTTCCTCAATGAGCTTTGTACAAGTTTGACGAACGTATGAAACCTCTAACAACGCGTTTCTAGGACTCTAAACCAAGTTTCATGGAACATGAGTGCTTAGAAGTATCTCAATGAGCTTTGTATAAGTTTCACGAACTTATGAAACATCTAACAACGCGTTTCTAGGACTCTAAATCAAGTTTCATGCAACATGAGAGCTTATAAGTTCCTCAAGGAGCTTTGTACAAGTTTGACGAACGTATGAAACATCTAACAACGCGTTTCTAGGACTCGAAACCAAGTTTCATGCAACATGAGTGCTTATAAGTTCCTCAATGAACTTTGTACAAGTTTCACGAATTTATGAAACATCTAACAACGCGTTTCTAGGACTCTAAACCAAGTTACATGCAACATGAGTTCTTATAAGTTCCTCAATGAGCTTTGTACAAGTTTAACGAACGTATGAAACATCTAACAACGCTCTTCTAGGACTTTAAACCAAGTTTCATGCAACATGAGTGTTTATAAGTGTCTCAATGAGCTTTGTACAAGATTGACGAACTTATGAAACATCTAACAACGCGTTTCTAGGACTCTAAACCAAGTTTCATGCAACATGAGTTCTTATAAGTATCTCAATGACCTTTGTATAAGTTTCACGAACTTATGAAACATCTAACAACGCGTTTCTAGGACTCTAAACCAAGTTTCATGCAACATGAGAGCTTATAAGTTCCTCAATGAGATTTGTACAAGTTTGACGAACGTATGAAACATCTAACAACGCGTTTCTAGGACTCTAAACCAAATTTCATGCAACATGAGTGCTTATAAGTTCCTCAATGAGCTTTGTACAAGCTTCACAAACTTATGGAACATCTAACAACGCGTTTCTAGGACTCTAAACCAAGTTACATGCAACATGAGTTCTTATAAGTTCCTCAATGAGCTTTGTACAAGTTTGACGAACGTATGAAACATCTAACAACGCGTTTCTAGGACTCTAAACCAAGTTTCATGCAACATGAGTTTTTATAAGTGTCTCAATGAGCTTTGTACAAGTTTGACGAACTTATGAAACATCTAACAACGCGTTTCTAGGACTCTAAACCAAGTTTCATGCAACATGAATGCTTATAAGTGTCTCAATGAGTTTTATACAAGTTTGATGAACTTATGAAACAACTAACAACTCGTTTCTAGGACTCTATACCAAGTTTCATGCAACATGAGAGTTTATAAGTTCCTCAATGAGCTTTGTACAAGTTTGAAGAACATATGAAACATCTAACGACGTGTTTCACAAACTCTAAACCAAGTTTCATGCAACATGAGTGCTTATAAGTTCCTCAATGAGCTTTGTAAAAGTTTCACGAACTTATGAAACATCTAACAACGCGTTTATAGGACTCTAAACCAAGTTTCATGCAACATGAGTGCTTATAAGTTCCTCATTGAGCTTTGTACAAGTTTGACGAACGTATGAAACATCTATCAACGTTTTTCTAGGACTCTAAACCAAGTTTAATGCAACATGAGAGCTTATAAGTTCCTCAATGAGCTTTATACAAGTTTGTCGAACTTATGAAACATCTAACAACGCGTTTCTAGGACTCTAAACAAAGTTTCATGCAACATGAGTGCTTATAAGTTCCTCAATGAGTTTTGTACAAGTTTGACAAACGTATGAAACATCTAACAACGCGTTTCTAGGACTCTAAACCAAGTTTCATGCAACATGAGAGCTTATAAGTTCCTCAATGAGCTTTGTACAAGTTTGACGAACGTATGAAACATCTAACAACGCGTTTCTAGGACTCTAAACCAAGTTTCATGCAACATTAGTGCTTATAAGTTCCTCAATGAGCTTTGTACAAGTTTGACAAACGTATGAAACATCTAACAACGCGTTTCTAGGACTCTAAACCAAGTTTCATGCAACATGAGTGCTTATAAGTTCCTCAATGAGCTTTGTACAAGTTTGACGAACGTATGAAACATCTAACAACGCCTTTCTTGGACTCTAAACAAAGTTTCATGCAACATGAGTGCTTATAAGTTCCTCAATGAGCTTTGTACAAGTTTCACGAACTTATGAAACATCTAACAACTCGTTTCTAGGACTCTAAACCAAGTTTCATGCAACATGAGAGATTATAAGTTCCTCAATGAGCTTTGTACATGTTTGACGAACGTATGAAACATCTAACAACGCGTTTCTAAAACTTTAAACCAAGTTTCATGAAAGATGAGTGCTTATAAGTTCCTCATTGAGCTTTGTACAAGTTTTACGAACGTATGAAACATCTATCAACGTTTTTCTAGGACTCTAAACCAAGTTTAATGCAACATGAGAGCTTATAAGTTCCTCAATGAGCTTTATACAAGTTTGACGAACTTATGAAACATCTAACAACGCGTTTCTAGGACTCTAAACAAAGTTTCATGCAACATGAGTGCTTATAAGTTCCTCAATGAGCTTTGTACAAGTTTGACAAACGTATGAAACATCTAACAACGCGTTTCTAGGACTCTAAACCAAGTTTCATGCAACATGAGAGCTTATAAGTTCCTCAATGAGCTTTGTACAAGTTTGACGAACGTATGAAACATCTAACAACGCGTTTCTAGGACTTTAAACCAATTTTCATGCAACATGAGTGTTTATAAGTGTCTCAATGAGCTTTGTACAAGTTTCACAAACTTATGAAACATCTAACAACGCGTTTCTAGGACTATAAACCAAGTTTCATGCAACATGAGTGTTTATAAGTGTCTCAATGAGCTTTGTACAAGTTTGACGAACTTATGAAACATCTAACAACTCGTTTCTAGTAATATAAACCAAGTTTCATGCAACATGAGTGCTTATAAGTTCCTCAATGAGGTTTGTACAAGTTTGACGAACGTATGAAACATCTAACAACGCGTTTCTAGGACTCTGAACAAAGTTTCATGCAACATGAGTGCTTATAAGTTCCTCAATGAGCTTTGTACAAGTTTCAAGAAATTATGAAACATCTAACAACGCGTTTCTAGGACTCTAAACCAAGTTTCATGCAAGATGAGTGCTTATAAGTTCCTAATTGAGCTTTGTACAAGTTTGACGAACGTATGAAACATCTAACAATGCGTTTCTAAAACTCTAAACCAAGTTTCATGAAAGATAAGTGCTTATAAGTTCATCAATGAGCTTTGTACAAGTTTGACGAACGTGTGAAACAGCTAACAAATCGTCTCTAGGACTCTAAACCAAGTTTCATGCAACATGAGAGCTTATAAGTTCCTCAATGAGCTTTGTACAAGTTTGACGAACGTATGAAACATCTAACAACGCGTTTCTAGGACTCTAAACCAAGTTTCATGCAACATGAGAGCTTATAAGTTCCTCAATGAGCTTTGTACAAGTTTGATGAACGTAGAAACATCTAACAACGCGTTTCTAGGACTCGAAACCAAGTTTCATACAACATGAGTGCTTATAAGTTCCTCAATGAGCTTTGTACAAGTTTCACGAACTTATGAAACATCTAACAACGTGTTTGTAGGACTCTAAACCAAGTTACATGCAACATGAGTTCTTATAAGTTCCTCAATGAGCTTTGTACAAGTTTGACGAACGTATGAAACATCTAACAACGCTTTTCTAGGACTCTAAACAAAGTTTCATGCAACATGAGTGTTTATAAGTGTCTCAATGAGCTTTTTACAAGATTGACGAACGTATGAAACATCTAACAACGCTTTTCTAGGACTTTAAACCAAGTTTCATGCAACATGAGTGTTTATAAGTGTTTCAATGAGCTTTGTACAAGTTTCACGAACTTATGAAACATCTAACAACGCGTTTCTAGGACTCTAAACCAAGTTTCATGCAACATGAGAGCTTATAAGTTGCTTAATGAGCTTTGTACAAGTTTGACGAACGTATGAAACATCTAACAACGCGTTTCTAGGACTCTAAACCAAGTTTCATGCAATATGAGTGCTTATAAGTTCCTCAATGAGCTTTGTACAAGTTTCACGAACGTATGAAACATCTAACAACGCGTTTGTAGGACTTTAAACCAAATTTCATGCAACATGAGTGTTTATAAGTGTCTCAATGAGCTTTGTACTAACTTGACAGACTTATGAAACATCTAACAACTCGTTTCTAGGACTCTAAACCAAGTTTCATGCAACATGAGAGCTTATAAGTTCCTCAATAAGCTTTGTACAAGTTTGACGAACGTATGAAACATCTAACAACGTGTTTCTAGGACTCTAAACCAAGTTTCATGCAACATGAGTGCTTATAAGTTCCTCAGTGAGCTTTGTACAAGTTTCACGAACTTATGAAACATCTAACAACGCGTTTCTAGGACTCTAAACCAAGTTTCATGCAACATGAGAGCTTATAAGTTCCTCAATGAGCTTTGTACAAGTTTGACGAACGTATGAAACATCTAACAACGCGTTTCTAGGACTCTAAACCAAGTTTCATGCAACATGAGTGCTTATAAGTTCCTCAATGAGCTTTGTACAAGTTTGACGTACGTATGAATCATCTAACAAGGCGTTTCTAGGACTTTAAACCAAGTTTCATGCAACATGAGTGTTTATAAGTGTCTCAATGAGCTTTGTACAAGTTTGACGAACGTATGAAACATCTAACAACGCGTTTCTAGGACTTTAAACCAAGTTTCATGCAACATGAGTGTTTATAAGTGTCTCAATGAGCTTTGTACAAGTTTGATGAACTTATGAAACATCTAACAACTCGTTTCTAGGACTCTAAACCAAGTTTCATGCAAGATGAGTGCTTATAAGTTCCTCAATGAGCTTTGTACAAGTTTCACGAAATTATGAAACATCTAACAACGATTTTCTAAGGCTCTAAACCAAGTTTCATGCAACATGAGTGCTTATAAGTTCCTCGGTGAGCTTTTTACAAGTTTGACCAACGTATGAAACATCTAACAACGCGTTTCTAAAACTCTAAACCAAGTTTCATGAAAGATGAGTGCTTATAAGTTCCTCAATGAGCTTTGTACAAGTTTGACAAACGTATGAAACAGCTAACAAATCGTTTCTAGGACTCTAAACCAAGGTTCATGCAACATGAGAGCTTATAAGTTCCTCAATGAGCTTTGTACAAGTTTGACGAACGTATGAAACATCTAACAACGCGTTTCTAGGACTCTAAACCAAGTTTCATGCAACATGAGTGCTTATAAGTTCCTCAATGAGCTTTGTACAAGTTTCACGAACTTATGAAACATCTACAACGCGTTTCTAGGACTCTAAACCAAGTTTCATGCAACATGAGTAATTATAAGTGTCTCAATGAGCTTTGTACAAGTAGACGAACGTATGAAACATCTAACAACGTGTTTCTAGGACTCTAAACCAAGTTTCATGCAACATGAGAGCTTATAAGTTCCTCAATGAGCTTTGTACAAGTTTGACGAACGTATGAAATATCTAACAACGTGTTTCTAGGACTCTAAACCAAGTTTAATGCAACATGAGGGCTTATAAGTTCCTCAATGAGCTTTATACAAGTTTGACGAACTTATGAAACATCTAACAACGCGTTTCTAGGACTCTAAACCAAGTTTCATGCAATATGAGAGCTTATAAGTTCCTCAATGAGCTTTGTACGGTTTCACGAACTTATGAAACATCTAACAACTCGTTTCTAGGAATCTAAACCAAGTTTCATATAACATGAGAGCTTATAAGTTCCTCAATGAGCTTTGTACAAGTTTGACGAACGTATGAAACATCTAACAACTCGTTTCTAGGACTCTAAACAAAGTTTCATGCAACATGAGTGCTTATAAGTTCCTCAATGACCTTTGTACAAGTTTCACGAAATTATGAAACATCTAACAACACGTTTCTAGGACTCTAAACCAAGTTTCATGCAAGATGAGTGCTTATAAGTTCCTCAATGAGCTTTGTACAAGTTCGATGAACGTATGAAAAATCTAACAACGAGTTTCTAGGACGCTAAACCAATTTTCATGCAACATGAGTGCTTATAAGTTCCTCAATGAGCTTTGTACACGAACTTATGAAACATCTAACAACGCGTTTCTAGGACTCTAAACCAAGTTACATGCAACATGAGTTCTTATAAGTTCCTCGTTGAGCTTTTTACAAGTTTGACGAACGTATGAAACATCTAACAACGCGTTTCTAGGACTCTAAACCAAGTTTTCATGCAACATGAGTGCTTATAAGTTCCTCAATTAACTTTGTACAAGTTTGACGAACGTATGAAACATCTAACAACGCTTTTCTAGGACTTTAAACCAAGTTTCATGCAACATGAGTGTTTATAAGTGTTTCAATGAGCTTTGTACAAGTTTCACGAACTTATGAAACATCTAACCACGCGTTTCTAGGACTCTAAACCAAGTTTCATGCAACATGAGAGCTTATAAGTTCCTCAATGAGCTTTGTACAAGTTTGACGAACGTATGAAACATCTAACAACGCGTTTCTAGGACTCTAAACCAAGTTTCATGCAAAGATGAGTGCTTATAAAGTTCCTCAATGAGCTTTGTATAAGTTTCACGAACGTATGAAACATCTAACAACGCGTTTCTAGGACTTTAAACCAAGTTTCATGCAACATGAGTGTTTATAAGTGTCTCAATATGCTTTGTACTAATTTGACAAACTTATGAAACATCTAACAACTCGTTTCTAGGACTCTAAACCAAGTTTCATGCAACATGAGAGCTTATAAGTTCCTCAATAAGCTTTGTACAAGTTTGACGAACGTATGAAACATCTAACAACGTGTTTCTAGGACTCTAAACCAAGTTTCATGCAACATGAGTGCTTATAAGTTCCTCAGTGAGCTTTGTACAAGTTTGACGAACGTATGAAACATCTATCAACGTGTTTCTAGGACTCTAAACCAAGTTTAAAGCATCATGAGAGCTTATAAGTTCCTCAATGAGCTTTATACAAGTATAACGAACTTATGAAACATCTAACAACGAGTTTCTAGGACTCTAAACCAAGTTTCATGCAACATGAGTGCTTATAAGTTCCTCAATGAGCTTTGTACAAGTTTCACGAACTTATGAAACATCTAACAACGCGTTTCTAGGACTCTAAACCAAGTTTCATGCAACATGAGAGCTTATAAGTTCCTCAATGAGCTTTGTACAAGTTTGACGAACGTATGAAACATCTAACAACGCGTTTCTAGGACTCTAAACCAAGTTTCATGCAACATGAGTGCTTATAAGTTCCTCAATGAGCTTTGTACAAGTTTGACGTACGTATGAATCATCTAACAAGGCGTTTCTAGGACTTTAAACCAAGTTTCATGCAACATGAGTGTTTATAAGTGTCTCAATGAGCTTTGTACAAGTTTGACGAACGTATGAAACATCTAACAACGTGTTTCTAGGACTTTAAACCAAGTTTCATGCAACATGAGTGTTTATAAGTGTCTCAATGAGCTTTGTACAAGTTTGATGAACTTATGAAACATCTAACAACTCGTTTCTAGGACTCTAAACCAAGTTTCATTCAAGATGAGTGCTTATAAGTTCCTCAATGAGCTTTGTACAAGTTTCATGAAATTATGAAACATCTAACAACACTTTTCTAAGGCTCTAAACCAAGTTTCATTCAACATGAGTGCTTATAAGTTCCTAGGTGAGCTTTTTACAAGTTTGACGAACGTATGAAACATCTAACAACGCGTTTCTAAAACTCTAAACCAAGTTTCATGAAAGATGAGTGCTTATAAGTTCCTCAATGAGCTTTGTACAAGTTTGACAAACGTATGAAACAGCTAACAAATCGTTTCTAGGACTCTAAACCAAGTTTCATGCAACATGAGAGCTTATAAGTTCCTCAATGAGCTTTGTACAAGTTTGACGAACGTATGAAATATCTAACAACGCGTTTCTAGGACTCTAAACCAAGTTTCATGCAACATGAGTGCTTATAAGTTCCTCAATGAACTTTGTACAAGTTTCACGAACTTATGAAACATCTACAACGCGTTTCTAGGACTCTAAACCAAGTTTCATGCAACATGAGTAATTATAAGTGTCTCAATGAGCTTTGTACAAGTAGACGAACGTATGAAACATCTAACAACGTGTTTCTAGGACTCTAAACAAAGTTTAATGCAACATGAGAGCTTATAAGTTCCTCAATGAGCTTTGTACAAGTTTGACGAACGTATGAAATATCTAACAACGTGTTTCTAGGACTCTAAACCAAGTTTAATGCAACATGAGAGCTTATAAGTTCCTCAATGAGCTTTATACAAGTTTGACGAACTTATGAAACATCTAACAACGCGTTTCTAGGACTCTAAACCAAGTTTCAAGCAACATGAGAGCTTATAAGTTCCTCAATGAGCTTTGTACAAGTTTCACGAACTTATGAAACATCTAACAACTCGTTTCTAGGAATCTAAACCAAGTTTCATATAACATGAGAGCTTATAAGTTCCTCAATGAGCTTTGTACAAGTTTGACGAACGTATGAAACATCTAACAACGCGTTAAGTTTCATATAACATGAGAGCTTATAACATGCGTTAGGAATCTAAACCAAGTTTCATATAACATGAGAGCTTACAAGTTCCTCAATAAGCTTTGTACAAGTTTCTAGGACTCTAAACCAAGTTTCATGCAACATGAGTGCTTATAAGTTCCTCAATGAGCTTTGTACAAGTTTCACGAACTTATGAAACATCTAACAACGCGTTTCTAGGACTCTAAACCAAGTTTCATGCAACATGAGAGCTTATAAGTTCCTCAATGAGCTTTGTACAAGTTTGACGAACGTATGAAACATCTAACAACGCGTTTCTAGGACTCTAAACCAAATTTCATGCAACATGAGTGCTTATAAGTTCCTCAATGAGCTTTGTACAAGCTTCACAAACTTATGAAACATCTAACAACGCGTTTCTAGGACTCTAAACCAAGTTACATGCAACATGAGTTCTTATAAGTTCCTCAATGAGCTTTGTACAAGTTTGACGAACGTATGAAACATCTAACAACGCGTTTCTAGGACTCTAAACCAAGTTTCATGCAACATGAGTTTTTATAAGTGTCTCAATGAGCTTTGTACAAGTTTGACGAACTTATGAAACATCTAACAACGCGTTTCTAGGACTCTAAACCAAGTTTCATGCAACATGAATGCTTATAAGTGTCTCAATGAGTTTTATACAAGTTTGACGAACTTATGAAACAACTAACAACTCGTTTCTAGGACTCTATACCAAGTTTCATGCAACATGAGAGTTTATAAGTTCCTCAATGAGCTTTGTACAAGTTTGAAGAACATATGAAACATCTAACAACGTGTTTCACAAACTCTAAACCAAGTTTCATGCAACATGAGAGCTTATAAGTTCCTCAATGAGCTTTGTACAAGCTTCACACACTTATGGAACATATAACAACGCGTTTCTAGGACTCTAAACCAAGTTACATGCAACATGAGTTCTTATAAGTTCCTCAATGAGCTTTGTACAAGTTTGACGAACGTATGAAACATCTAACAACGCGTTTCTAGGACTCTAAACCAAGTTTCATGCAACATGAGTTTTTATAAGTGTCTCAATGAGCTTTGTACAAGTTTGACGGACTTATGAAACATCTAACAACGCGTTTCTAGGACTCTAAACCAAGTTTCATGCAACATGAATGCTTATAAGTGTCTCAATGAGTTTTATACAAGTTTGACGAACTTAAGAAACAACTAACAACGTGTTTCACAAACTCTAAACCAAGTTTCATGCAACATGAGTGCTTATAAGTTCTTCAATGAGCTTTGTACAAGTTTCACGAACTTATGAAACATCTAACAACGCGTTTATAGGACTCTAAACCAAGTTTCATGCAACATGAGTGCTTATAAGTTCCTCAATGAGCTTTGTACAAGTTTGACGAACATATGAAACATCTAACAACGTGTTTCTAGGACTCTAAACCAAGTTTAATGCAACATGAGAGCTTATAAGTTCCTCAATGAGCTTTATACAAGTTTGACGAACTTATGAAACATCTAACATTGTGTTTCTAGGACTCTAAACCAAGTTTCATGCAACATGAGTGATTATAAGTGTCTCAATGAGCTTTGTACAAGTTGACGAACTTATGAAACATCTAACAACGCGCTTCTAGGACTCTAAACCATGTGTCATGCAACATGAGAGCTTATAAGTTCCTCAATGAGCTTTGTACAAGTTTGACGAACGTATGAAACATCTAACAACGCGTTTCTAGGACTCTAAACCAAGTTTCATGCAACATGAGTGCTTATAAGTTCCTCAATGAGCTTTGTACAAGTTTCAGGAACTTATGAAATATCTAACAACGCGTTTCTAGGACTCTAAACCAAGTTTCATGCAACATGAGAGCTTATAAGTTCCTCAATGAGCTTTGTACAAGTTTGAAGAACGTATGAAACATCTAACAACGCGTTTCTAGGACTCTAAACCAAGTTTCATGCAACATGAGTGCTTATAAGTTCCTCAATGAGCTTTGTACAAGTTTCACGAATTTATGATACATCTAACCACGCGTTTCTAGGACTCTAAACCAAGTTTCATGCAACATGAGAGCTTATAAGTTCCTCAAGGAGCTTTGTTCAAGTTTGACGAACATATGAAACATCTAACAACGCGTTTCTTGGACTCTAAACCAAGTTTCATGCAACATGAGTGCTTATAATTTCCTCAATGAGCTTTGTACAAGTTTCACGAACTTATGAAATATCTAACAACGCCTTTCTAGGACTCTAAACCAAGTTACATGCAACATGAGTTCTTATAAGTTCCTCAATGAGCTTTGTACAAGTTTGACGAACGTATGAAACATATAACAACGCGTTTCTAGGACTCTAAACCAAGTTTCATGGAACATGAGTGCTTAGAAGTATCTCAATGAGCTTTGTATAAAGTTTCACGAACTTATGAAACATCTAACAACGCGTTTCTAGGACTCTAAATCAAGTTTCATGCAACATGAGAGCTTATAAGTTCCTCAAGGAGCTTTGTACAAGTTTGACGAACGTATGAAACATCTAACAACGCGTTTCTAGGACTCGAAACCAAGTTTCATGCAACATGAGTGCTTATAAGTTCCTCAATGAACTTTGTACAAGTTTCACGAATTTATGAAACATCTAACAACGCGTTTCTAGGACTCTAAACCAAGTTACATGCAACATGAGTTCTTATAAGTTCCTCAATGAGCTTTGTACAAGTTTGACGAACGTATGAAACATCTAACAACGCTCTTCTAGGACTTTAAACCAAGTTTCATGCAACATGAGTGTTTATAAGTGTCTCAATGAGCTTTGTACAAGATTGACGAACTTATGAAACATCTAACAACGCGTTTCTAGGACTCTAAACCAAGTTTCATGCAACATGAGTGCTTATAAGTATCTCAATGACCTTTGTATAAGATTCACGAACTTATGAAACATCTAACAACGCGTTTCTAGGACTCTAAAACAAGTTTCATGCAACATGAGAGCTTATAAGTTCCTCAATGAGCTTTGTACAAGTTTGACGAACGTATGAAACATCTAACAACGTGTTTCTAGGACTCTAAACCAAGTTTAATGCAACATGAGAGCTTATAAGTTCCTCAATGAGCTTTATACAAGTTTGACGAACTTATGAAACATCTAACAACGAGTTTCTAGGACTCTAAACCAAGTTTCATGCAACATGAGGGCTTATAAGTGTTAGAATTTGAGAGATTAGAGAAGATTAGTAAACAAAGTTCTTGAGTTCTTAACAAGAACACCAAGAACAAGAGAGAGAGAATAGAGAGATTCGGTTTCATTATATTAAAAGTGTTAATCTTTGTGTTACAAGGAGAGCTCCTATTTAAACATACAAGGATAAAACAAGTAACAAAGGAATATGCCAAATCCGTCATGGTCTTGCTCGGTTAGCCGCGCCACACGTCGCTCTCACTTGTGTAGTCGCGCCTCCTTAAGGCGACCCGTGACTTGTACGGACGCGTGTGGCTCACTTGCCTTAAGTCCACGCGTGACTTGTACGGACGGCGTGAGTCTCACTTGCCAACGGTCATATTGTAACGGCTCTCTTCTAGATCCTTCCTTCTTGTATCTTGATTCTTTTGACTCCTTTTTAACGGTAACAAGAGAGCATGAGACTTCTACTTCGGTCACATGCTAGGTCATTGCCTTGATGGACAATACTTGTCCGGGCAATGCCTTGGTCTCTTTAACAATAAGTTCCTCAATGAGCTTTGTACAAGTTTCACAAACTTATGAAACATCTAAAAACGTGTTTCAAGGACTCTAAACCAATTTTCATGCGACATGAGAGCTTATAAGTTCCTCAATGAGCTTTGTACAAGTTTGACGAACGTATGAAACATCTAACAACGCGTTTCTAGGACTCTAAACCAAGTTTTATGCAACATGAGCGCTTATAAGTTCCTCAATGAACTTTGTACAAGTTTGACGAACGTATGAAACATCTAACAACGCTTATCTAGGACTTTAAACCAAGTTTCATGCAACATGAGTGTTTATAAGTGTTTCAATGAGCTTTGTACAAGTTTGACGAAGTTATGAAACATCTAACAACTCGTTTCTAGGACTCTAAACCAAGTTTCATGCAACATGAGAGCTTATAAGTTCCTCAATGAGCTTTGTACAAGTTTGACGAACGTATGAAACATCTAACAACGCGTTTACAGGTATCTAAACAAAGTTTCATGTAACATGAGTGCTTATAAGTTCCTCAATGAGCTTTGTACAAGCTTCACAAACTTATGGAACATCTAACAACGCGTTTCTAGGACTCTAAACCAAGTTACATGCAACATGAGTTCTTATAAGTTCCTCAATGAGCTTTGTACAAGTTTGACGAACGTATGAAACATCTAACAACGCGTTTCTAGGACTCTAAACCAAGTTTCATGCAACATGAGTTCTTATAAGTGTCTCAATGAGCTTTGTACAAGTTTGACGAACTTATGAAACATCTAACAACGCGTTTCTAGGACTCTAAACCAAGTTTCATGCAACATGAATGCTTATAAGTGTCTCAATGAGTTTTATACAAGTTTGATGAACTTATGAAACAACTAACAACTCGTTTCTAGGAATCTATACCAAGTTTCATGCAACATGAGAGTTTATAAGTTCCTCAATGAGCTTTGTACAAGTTTGAAGAACATATGAAACATCTAACGACGTGTTTCACAAACTCTAAACCAAGTTTCATGCAACATGAGTGCTTATAAGTTCCTCAATGAGCTTTGTAAAAGTTTCACGAACTTATGAAACATCTAACAACGCGTTTATAGGACTCTAAACCAAGTTTCATGCAACATGAGTGCTTATAAATTCCTCAATGAGCTTTGTACAAGTTTGACGAACATATGAAACATCAAACAACGTGTTTCTAGGACTCTAAACCAAGTTTAATGCAACATGAGAGCTTATAAGTTCCTCACTGAGCTTTATACAAGTTTGACGAACTTATAAAACATCTAACATTGTTTTTCTAGGACTCTAAACCAAGTTTCATGCAACATGAGTGATTATAAGTGTCTCAATGAGCTTTGTACAAGTTGACGAACTTATGAAACATCTAACAACGCGCTTCTAGGACTCTAAACCATGTGTCATGCAACATGAGAGCTTATAAGTTCCTCAAGGAGCTTTGTACAAGTTTGACGAACGTATGAAACATCTAACAACGCGTTTCTAGGACTCTAAACCAAGTTTCATGCAACATGAGTGCTTATAAGTTCCTCAATGAGCTTTGTACAAGTTTCAGGAACTTATGAAATATCTAACAACGCGTTTCTAGGACTCTAAACCAAGTTTCATGCAACATGAGAGCTTATAAGTTCCTCAATGAGCTTTGTACAAGTTTGACGAACGTATGAAACACCTAACAACGCGTTTCTAGGACTCTAAACCAAGTTTCATGCAACATGAGTGCTTATAAGTTCCTCAATGAGCTTTGTACAAGTTTCACGAATTTATGAAACATCTAACCACGCGTTTCTAGGACTCTAAACCAAGTTTCATGCAACATGAGAGCTTATAAGTTCCTCAAGGAGCTTTTTACAAGTTTGACGAACATATGAAACATCTAACAACGCGTTTCTTGGACTCTAAACCAAGTTTCATGCAACATGAGTGCTTATAATTTCCTCAATGAGCTTTGTACAAGTTTCACGAACTTATGAAATATCTAACAACGCCTTTCTAGGACTCTAAACCAAGTTACATGCAACATGAGTTCTTATAAGTTCCTCAATGAGCTTTGTACAAGTTTGACGAACGTATGAAACATCTAACAACGCGTTTCTAGGACTCTAAACCAAGTTTCATGGAACATGAGTGCTTAGAAGTATCTCAATGAGCTTTGTATAAGTTTCACGAACTTATGAAACATCTAACAACGCGTTTCTAGGACTCTAAATCAAGTTTCATGCAACATGAGAGCTTATAAGTTCCTCAAGGAGGTTTGTACAAGTTTGACGAACGTATGAAACATCTAACAACGCGTTTCTAGGACTCGAAACCAAGTTTCATGCAACATGAGTGCTTATAAGTTCCTCAATGAACTTTGTACAAGTTTCACGAATTTATGAAACATCTAACAACGCGTTTCTAGGACTCTAAACCAAGTTACATGCAACATGAGTTCTTATAAGTTCCTCAATGAGCTTTGTACAAGTTTGACGAACGTATGAAACATCTAACAACGCTCTTCTAGGACTTTAAACCAAGTTTCATGCAACATGAGTGTTTATAAGTGTCTCAATGAGCTTTGTACAAGATTGACGAACTTATGAAACATCTAACAACGCGTTTCTAGGACTCTAAACCAAGTTTCATGCAACATGAGTGCTTATAAGTATCTCAATGACCTTTGCATAAGTTTCACGAACTTATGAAACATCTAACAACGCGTTTCTAGGACTCTAAAACAAGTTTCATGCAACATGAGAGCTTATAAGTTCCTCAATGAGCTTTGTACAAGTTTGACGAACGTATGAAACATCTAACAACGTGTTTC
Organism: Cochlearia excelsa; assembly: GCA_963556525.1. Lineage (NCBI taxonomy): Eukaryota > Viridiplantae > Streptophyta > Magnoliopsida > Brassicales > Brassicaceae > Cochlearia > Cochlearia excelsa. The sequence continues at coordinate 19,936,377 of OY748328.1, forward strand.
TAGGACTCTAAACCAAGTTTAATGCAACATGAGAGCTTATAAGTTCCTCAATGAGCTTTATACAAGTTTGACGAACTTATGAAACATCTAACAACGAGTTTCTAGGACTCTAAACCAAGTTTCATGCAACATGAGGGCTTATAAGTGTTAGAATTTGAGAGATTAGAGAAGATTAGTAAACAAAGATCTTGAGTTCTTAACAAGAACACCAAGAACAAGAGAGAGAGAATAGAGAGATTCGGTTTCATTATATTAAAAGTGTTAATCTTTGTGTTACAAGGAGAGCGCCTATTTAAACATACAAGGCTAAAACAAGTAACAAAGGAATATGCCAAATCCGTCATGGTCTTGCTCGGTTAGCCGCGCCACACGTCGCTCTCACTTGTGTAGTCGCGCCTCCTTAAGGCGACCCGTGACTTGTACGGACGCGTGTGGCTCACTTGCCTTAAGTCCACGCATGACTTGTACGGACGGCGTGAGTCTCACTTGCCAACAGTCATATTGTAACGGCTCTCTTCTAGATCCTTCCTTCTTGTATCTTGATTCTTTTGACTCCTTTTTAACGGTAACAAGAGAGCATGAGACTTCTACTTCGGTCACACGCTAGGTCATTGCCTTGATGGACAATACTTGTTTGGGCAATGCCTTGGTCTCTTTAACAATAAGTTCCTCAATGAGCTTTGTACAAGTTTCACAAACTTATGAAACATCTAAAAACGTGTTTCGAGGACTCTAAACCAATTTTCATGCAACATGAGAGCTTATAAGTTCCTCAATGAGCTTTGTACAAGTTTGACGAACGTATGAAACATCTAACAACGCGTTTCTAGGACTCATAACCAAGTTTTATGCAACATGAGCGCTTATAAGTTCCTCAATGAACTTTGTACAAGTTTGACGAACGTATGAAACATCTAACAACGCTTTTCTAGGACTTTAAACCAAGTTTCATGCAACATGAGTGTTTATAAGTGTTTCAATGAGCTTTGTACAAGTTTGACGAAGTTATGAAACATCTAACAACTCGTTTCTAGGACTCTAAACCAAGTTTCATGCAACATGAGAGCTTATAAGTTCCTCAATGAGCTTTGTACAAGTTTGACGAACGTATGAAACATCTAACAACGCGTTTACAGTATCTAAACAAAGTTTCATGTAACATGAGTGCTTATAAGTTCCTCAATGAGCTTTGTACAAGTTTCACAAAATTATGAAACATCTAACAACGAGTTTCTAGGACTCTAAACCAAGTTTCATGCAAGATGAGTGCTTATAAGTTCCTCAATGAGCTTTGTAGGACTCTAAGTTTGACGAACTTTCATGAAACATAAGTTCCTCATTTCTAGGACTCTAAACCAAGTTTCATGCAACATGAGATCTTATAAGTTCCTCAATGAGCTTTGTACAACTTTGACGAACGTATGAAACATCTAACAACGCGTTTCAAGGACTCTAAGCCAAGTTTCATGCAACTCTAGTGCTTATAAGTATCTCAATGAGCTTTGTATAAGTTTGACGAACTTATGAAACATCTAACAACGAGTTTCTAGGACTCTAAATCAAGTTTCATGCAACATGAGAGCTTATAAGTTCCTCAATGAGATTTGTACAAGTTTGACGAACGTATGAAACATCTAACAACGCGTTTCTAGGACTCTAAACCAAATTTCATGCAACATGAGTGCTTATAAGTTCCTCAATGAGCTTTGTACAAGCTTCACAAACTTATGAAACATCTAACAACGCGTTTCTAGGACTCTAAACCAAGTTACATGCAACATGTGTTCTTATAAGTTCCTCAATGAGCTTTGTACAAGTTTGACGAACGTATGAAACATCTAACAACGCGTTTCTAGGACTCTAAACCAAGTTTCATGCAACATGAGTTTTTATAAGTGTCTCAATGAGCTTTGTACAAGTTTGACGAACTTATGAAACATCTAACAACGCGTTTCTAGGACTCTAAACCAAGTTTCATGCAACATGAATGCTTATAAGTGTCTCAATGAGTTTTATACAAGTTTGATGAACTTATGAAACAACTAACAACTCGTTTCTAGGACTCTATACCAAGTTTCATGCAACATGAGAGTTTATAAGTTCCTCAATGAGCTTTGTACAAGTTTGAAGAACATATGAAACATCTAACGACGTGTTTCACAAACTCTAAACCAAGTTTCATGCAACATGAGTGCTTATAAGTTCCTCAATGAGCTTTGTAAAAGTTTCACGAACTTATGAAACATCTAACAACGCGTTTATAGGACTCTAAACCAAGTTTAATGCAACATGAGAGCTTATAAGTTCCTCAATGAGCTTTATACAAGTTTGACGAACTTATGAAACATCTAACATTGTGTTTCTAGGACTCTAAACCAAGTTTCATGCAACATGAGTGATTATAAGTGTTTCTAGGACTCTAAACCAAGTTTCATGCAACATGAGTGATTATAAGTGTCTCAATGAGCTTTGTACAAGTTGAGGAACTTATGAAACATCTAACAACTTATAAGCGCTTCTATGACTCTAAACCATGTCTAAACCAAGTCATGCAACATCTAACAACGCGTTTCTAGGACTCTAAACCAAGTTTTATGCAACATGAGTGCTTATAAGTTCCACAATGAGCTTTGTACAAGTTTCAGGAACTTATGAAATATCTAACAACGCGTTTCTAGGACTCTAAACCAAGTTTCATGCAACATGAGAGCTTATAAGTTCCTCAAGGAGCTTTGTACAAGTTTGACGAACATATGAAACATCTAACAACGCGTTTCTTGGACTCTAAACCAAGTTTCATGCAACATGAGTGCTTATAATTTCCTCAATGAGCTTTGTACAAGTTTCACGAACTTATGAAATATCTAACAACGCCTTTCTAGGACTCTAAACCAAGTTACATGCAACATGACTTCTTATAAGTTCCTCAATGAGCTTTGTACAAGTTTGACGAACGTATGAAACATCTAACAACGCGTTTCTAGGACTCTAAACCAAGTTTCATGGAACATGAGTGCTTAGAAGTATCTCAATGAGCTTTGTATAAGTTTCACGAACTTATGAAACATCTAACAACGCGTTTCTAGGACTCTAAATCAAGTTTCATGCAACATGAGAGCTTATAAGTTCCTCAAGGAGCTTTGTACAAGTTTGACGAACGTATGAAACATCTAACAACGCGTTTCTAGGACTCGAAACCAAGTTTCATGCAACATGAGTGCTTATAAGTTCCTCAACGAAGTTTGTACAAGTTTCACGAATTTATGAAACATCTAACAACGCGTTTCTAGGACTCTAAACCAAGTTACATGCAACATGAGTTCTTATAAGTTCCTCAATGAGCTTTGTACAAGTTTGACGAACGTATGAAACATCTAACAACGCTCTTCTAGGACTTTAAACCAAGTTTCATGCAACATGAGTGTTTATAAGTGTCTCAATGAGCTTTGTACAAGATTAACGAACTTATGAAACATCTAACAACGCGTTTCTAGGACTCTAAACCAAGTTTCATGCAACATGAGTGCTTATAAGTATCTCAATGACCTTTGTATAAGTTTCACGAACTTATGAAACATCTAACAACGCGTTTCTAGGACTCTAAAACAAGTTTCATGCAACATGAGATCTTATAAGTTCCTCAATGAGCTTTGTACAAGTTTGACGAACGTATGAAACATCTAACAACGTGTTTCTAGGACTCTAAACCAAGTTTAATGCAACATGAGAGCTTATAAGTTCCTCAATGAGCTTTATACAAGTTTGACGAACTTACGAAACATCTAACAACGAGTTTCTAGGACTCTAAACCAAGTTTCATGCAACATGAGGGCTTATAAGTGTTAGAATTTGAGAGATTAGAGAAGATTAGTAAACAAAGTTCTTGAGTTCTTAACAAGAACACCAAGAACAAAGAGAGAGAGAATAGAGAGATTCGGTTTCATTATATTAAAAGTGTTAATCTTTGTGTTACAAGGAGAGCGCCTATTTAAACATACAAGGCTAAAACAAGTAACAAAGGAATATGCCAAATCCGTCATGGTCTTGCTCGGTTAGCCGCGCCACACGTCGCTCTCACTTGTGTAGTCGCGCCTCCTTAAGGCGACCCGTGACTTGTACGGACGCGTGTGGCTCACTTGCCTTAAGTCCACACGTGACTTGTACGGACGGCGTGAGTCTCACTTGCCAACGGTCATATTGTAACGGCTCTCTTCTAGATCCTTCCTTCTTGTATCTTGATTCTTTTGACTCCTTTTTAACGGTAACAAGAGAGCATGAGACTTCTACTTCGGTCACACGCTAGGTCATTGCCTTGATGGACAATACTTGTCCGAGCAATGCCTTGGTCTCTTTAACAATAAGTTCCTCAATGAGCTTTGTACAAGTTTCACAAACTTATGAAACATCTAAAAACGTGTTTCTAGGACTCTAAACCAAGTTTCATGCAACATGAGAGCTTATAAGTTCCTCAATGACCTTTGTACAAGTTTGACGAACGTATGAAACATCTAACAACGCGTTTCTAGGACTCTAAACCAAGTTTTATGCAACATGAGCGCTTATAAGTTCCTCAATGAACTTTGTACAAGTTTGACGAACGTATGAAACATCTAACAACGCTTTTCTAGGACTTTAAACCAAGTTTCATGCAACATGAGTGTTTATAAGTGTTTCAATGAGCTTTGTACAAGTTTGACGAAGTTATGAAACATCTAACAACTCGTTTCTAGGACTCTAAACCAAGTTTCATGCAACATGAGAGCTTATAAGTTCCTCAATGAGCTTTGTACAAGTTTGACGAACGTATGAAACATCTAACAACGCGTTTACATGTATCTAAACAAAGTTTCATGTAACATGAGTGCTTATAAGTTCCTCAATGAGCTTTGTACAAGTTTCACAAAATTATTAAACATCTAACAACGCGTTTCTAGGACTCTAAACCAAGTTTCATGCAAGATGAGTGCTTATAAGTTCCTCAATGAGCTTTGTACAAGTTTGACGAACTTATGAAACATCTAACAACTCGTTTCTAGGACTCTAAACCACGTTTCATGCAACATGAGATCTTATAAGTTCCTCAATGAGCTTTGTACAACTTTGACGAACGTATGAAACATCTAACAACGCGTTTCTAGGACTCTAAGCCAAGTTTCATGCAACTCTAGTGCTTATAAGTATCTCAATGAGCATTGTATAAGTTTGACGAACTTATGAAACATCTAACAACGAGTTTCTAGGACTCTAAATCAAGTTTCATGCAACATGAGAGCTTATAAGTTCCTCAATGAGATTTGTACAAGTTTGACGAACGTATGAAACATCTAACAACGCGTTTACAGGTATCTAAACAAAGTTTCATGTAACATGAGTGCTTATAAGTTCCTCAATGAGCTTTGTACAAGTTTCACAAAATTATGAAACATCTAACTAAGCGTTTCTAGGACTCTAAACCAAGTTTCATGCAACATGAGTGCTTATAAGTTCCTCAATGAGCTTTGTACAAGTTTCACGAATTTATGAAACATCTAACCACGCGTTTCTAGGACTCTAAACCATGTTTCATGCAACATGAGAGCTTATAAGTTCCTCAAGGAGCTTTGTACAAGTTTGACGAACATATGAAACATCTAACAACGCGTTTCTAGGACTCTAAACCAAGTTTAATGCAACATGAGTGCTTATAATTTCCTCAATGAGCTTTGTACAAGTTTCACGAACTTATGAAATATCTAACAACGCCTTTCTAGGACTCTAAACCAAGTTACATGCAACATGAGTTCTTATAAGTTCCTCAATGACCTTTGTACAAGTTTGACGAACGTATGAAACATCTAACAACGCGTTTCTAGGACTCTAAACCAAGTTTCATGGAACATGAGTGCTTAGAAGTATCTCAATGAGCTTTGTATAAGTTTCACGAACTTATGAAACATCTAACAACGCGTTTCTAGGACTCTAAATCAAGTTTCATGCAACATGAGAGCTTATAAGTTCCTCAAGGAGCTTTGTACAAGTTTGACGAACGTATGAAACATCTAACAACGCGTTTCTAGGACTCGAAACCAAGTTTCATGCAACATGAGTGCTTATAAGTTCCTCAATGAACTTTGTACAAGTTTCACGAATTTATGAAACATCTAACAACGCGTTTCTAGGACTCTAAACCAAGTTACATGCAACATGAGTTCTTATCAGTTCCTCAATGAGCTTTGTACAAGTTTGACGAACGTATGAAACATCTAACAACGCTTTTCTAGGACTTTAAACCAAGTTTCATGCAACATGAGTGTTTATAAGTGTCTCAATGAACTTTGTACAAGATTGACGAACTTATGAAACATCTAACAACGCGTTTCTAGGACTCTAAACCAAGTTTCATGCAACATGAGTGCTTATAAGTATCTCAATGACCTTTGTATAAGTTTCACGAACTTATGAAACATCTAACAACGCGTTTCTAGGACTCTAAAACAAGTTTCATGCAACATGAGAGCTTATAAGTTCCTCAATGAACTTTGTACAAGTTTGACGAACGTATGAAACATCTAACAACGTGTTTCTAGGACTCTAAACCAAGTTTAATGCAACATGAGAGCTTATAAGTTCCTCAATGAGCTTTATACAAGTTTGACGAACTTATGAAGCATCTAACAACGAGTTTCTAGGACTCTAAACCAAGTTTCATGCAACATGAGGGCTTATAAGTGTTAGAATTTGAGAGATTAGAGAAGATTAGTAAACAAAGTTCTTGAGTTCTAAACAAGAACACCAAGAACAAGAGAGAGAGAATAGAGAGATTCGGTTTCATTATATTAAAAGTGTTAATCTTTGTGTTACACGCTAGGTCATTGCCTTGATGGACAATACTTGTCCGGGCAATGCCTTGGTCTCTTTAACAATAAGTTCCTCAATGAGCTTTGTACAAGTTTCACAAACTTATGAAACATCTAAAAACGTGTTTCTAGGACTCTAAACCAAGTTTCATGCAACATGAGAGCTTATAAGTTCCTCAATGAGCTTTGTACAAGGTTGACGAACGTATGAAACATCTAACAACGCGTTTCTAGGACTCTAAACCAAGTTTTATGCAACATGAGCGCTTATAAGTTCCTCAATGAACTTTGTACAAGTTTCTCAATGAACTTTGTACAAGTTTGGCGAACGTATGAAACATCTAACAACGCTTTTCTAGGACTTTAAACCAAGTTTCATGCAACATGAGTGTTTATAAGTGTTTCAATGAGCTTTGTACAAGTTTGACGAAGTTATGAAACATCTAACAACTCGTTTCTAGGACTCTAAACCAAGTTTCATGCAACATGAGAGCTTATAAGTTCCTCAATGAGCTTTGTACAAGTTTGACGAACGTATGAAACATCTAACAACGCGTTTACAGGTATCTAAACAAAGTTTCATGTAACATGAGTGCTTATAAGTTCCTCAATGAGCTTTGTACAAGTTTCACAAAATTATGAAACATCTAACAACGCGTTTCTAGGACTTTAAACCAAGTTTCATGCAAGATGAGTGCTTATAAGTTCCTCAATGAGCTTTGTACAAGTTTGACGAACTTATGAAACATCTAACAACTCGTTTCTAGGACTCTAAACCAAGTTTCATGCAACATGAGATCTTATAAGTTCCTCAATGAGCTTTGTACAACTTTGACGAACGTATGAAACATCTAACAACGCGTTTCTAGGACTCTAAGCCAAGTTTCATGCAACTCTAGTGCTTATAAGTATCTCAATGAGCATTGTATAAGTTTGAAGAACTTATGAAACATCTAACAACGAGTTTCTAGGACTCTAAATCAAGTTTCATGCAACATGAGAGCTTATAAGTTCCTCAATGAGCTTTGTACAAGCTTCACAAACTTATGAAACATCTAACAACGCGTTTCTAGGACTCTAAACCAAGTTACATGCAACATGAGTTCTTATAAGTTCCTCAATGAGGTTTGTACAAGTTTGACGAACGTATGAAACATCTAACAACGCGTTTCTAGGACTCTAAACCAAGTTTCATGCAACATGAGTTTTTATAAGTGTCTCAATGAGCTTTGTACAAGTTTGACGAACTTATGAAACATCTAACAACGCGTTTCTAGGACTCTAAACCAAGTTTCATGCAACATGAATGCTTATAAGTGTCTCAATGAGTTTTATACAAGTTTGACGAACTTATGAAACAACTAACAACTCGTTTCTAGGACTCTATACCAAGTTTCATGCAACATGAGAGTTTATAAGTTCCTCAATGAGCTTAATTTGTACAAGTTTGAAGAACATATGAAACATCTAACAACGTGTTTCACAAACTCTAAACCATGTTTCATGCAACATGAGTGCTTATAAGTTCCTCAATGAGCTTTGTACAAGTTTCACAAACTTATGAAACATCTAACAACGCGTTTATAGGACTCTAAACCAAGTTTCATGCAACATGAGTGCTTATAAGTTCCTCAATGAGCTTTGTACAAGTTTGACGAACATATGAAACATCTAACAACGTGTTTCTAGGACTCTAAACCAAGTTTAATGCAACATGAGAGTTTATAAGTTCCTCAATGAGCTTTATACAAGTTTGACGAACTTATGAAACATCTAACATTGTGTTTCTAGGACTCTAAACCAAGTTTCATGCAACATGAGTGATTATAAGTGTCTCAATGAGCTTTGTACAAGTTGACGAACTTATGAAACATCTAACAACGCGTTTCTAGGACTCTAAACCATGTGTCATGCAACATGAGAGCTTATAAGTTCCTCAATGAGCTTTGTACAAGTTTGACGAACGTATGAAACATCTAACAACGCGTTTCTAGGAATCTAAACCAAGTTTCATGCAACATGAGTGATTATAAGTTCCTCAATGAGCTTTGTACAAGTTTCAGGAACTTATGAAATATCTAACAACGCATTTCTAGGACTCTAAACCAAGTTTCATGCAACATGAGAGCTCATAAGTTCCTCAATGAGCTTTGTACAAGTTTGACGAACGTATGAAACATCTAACAACGCGTTTCTAGGACTCTAAACCAAGTTTCATGCAACATGAGGGCTTATAAGTTCCTCAATGAGCTTAGTACAAGTTTCACAAATTTATGAAACATCTAACCACGCGTTTCTAGGACTCTAAACCAAGTTTCATGCAACATGAGAGCTTATAAGTTCCTCAATGAGCTTTGTACAAGTTTGACGAACGTATGAAACATCTAACAACGCGTTTCTAGGAATCTAAACCAAGTTTCATGCAACATGAGTGCTTATAATTTCCTCAATGAGCTTTGTACAAGTTTCACGAACTTATGAAATATCTAACAACGTCTTTCTAGGACTCTAAACCAAGTTACATGCAACATGAGTTCTTATAAGTTCCTCAATGAGCTTTGTACAAGTTTGACGAACGTATGAAACATCTAACAACGCGTTTCTAGGACTCTAAACCAAGTTTCATGGAACATGAGTGTTTAGAAGTATCTCAATGAGCTTTGTATAAGTTTCACGAACTTATGAAACATCTAACAACGCGTTTCTAGGACTCTAAATCAAGTTTCATGCAACATGAGAGCTTATAAGTTCCTCAAGGAGCTTTGTACAAGTTTGACGAACGTATGAAACATCTAACAACGTGTTTCTAGGACTCGAAACAAAGTTTCATGCAACATGAGTGCTTATAAGTTCCTCAATGAACTTTGTACAAGTTTCACGAATTTATGAAACATCTAACAACGCGTTTCTAGGACTCTAAACCAAGTTACATGCAACATGAGTTCTTATAAGTTCCTCAATGAGCTTTGTACAAGTTTGACGAACGTATGAAACATCTAACAACGCTTTTCTAGGACTTTAAACCAAGTTTCATGCAACATGAGTGTTTATAAGTGTCTCAATGAGCTTTGTACAAGATTGACGAACTTATGAAACATCTAACAACGCGTTTCTAGGACTCTAAACCAAGTTTCATGCAACATGAGTGCTTATAAGTATCTCAATGACCTTTGTATAAGTTTCACGAACTTATGAAACATCTAACAACGCGTTTCTAGGACTATAAACCAAGTTTCATGCAACATGAGTGTTTATAAGTGTCTCAATGAGCTTTGTACAAGTTTGACGAACTTATGAAACATCTAACAACTCGTTTCTAGTAATATAAACCAAGTTTCATGCAACATGAGTGCTTATAAGTTCCTCAATGAGCTTTGTACAAGTTTGACGAACGTATGAAACATCTAAAAACGCGTTCCTAGGACTCTAAACAAAGTTTCATGCAACATGAGTGCTTATAAGTTCCTCAATGAGCTTTGTACAAGATTGACGAACTTATGAAACATCTAACAACGCGTTTCTAGGACTCTAAACCAAGTTTCATGCAACATGAGTGCTTATAAGTATCTCAATGACCTTTGTATAAGTTTCACGAACTTATGAAATATCTAACAACGCGTTTCTAGGACTCTAAAACAAGTTTCATGCAACATGAGAGCTTATAAGTTCCTCAATGAGCTTTGTACAAGTTTGACGAACGTATGAAACATCTAACAACGTGTTTCTAGGACTCTAAACCAAGTTTAATGCAACATGAGAGCTTATAAGTTCCTCAATGAGCTTTATACAAGTTTGACGAACGTATGAAACATCTAACAACGCGTTTCTAGGACTCTAAACCATGTTTCATGCAACATGAGAGCTTATAAGTTCCTCAATGAGCTTTGTACAAGTTTGATGAACGTAGAAACATCTAACAACGCGTTTCTAGGACTCGAAACCAAGTTTCATACAACATGAGTGCTTATAAGTTCCTCAATGAGCTTTGTACAAGTTTCACGAACTTATGAAACATCTAACAACGTGTTTCTAGGACTCTAAACCAAGTTACATGCAACATGAGTTCTTATAAGTTCCTCAATGAGCTTTGTACAAGTTTGACGAACATATGAAACATCTAACAACGCTTTTCTAGGACTCTAAACAAAGTTTCATGCAACATGAGTGTTTATAAGTGTCTCAATGAGCTTTGTACAAGATTGACGAACGTATGAAACATCTAACAACGCTTTTCTAGGACTTTAAACCAAGTTTCATGCAACATGAGTGTTTATAAGTGTTTCAATGAGCTTTGTACAAGTTTCACGAACTTATGAAACATCTAACAACGCGTTTCTAGGACTCTAAACCAAGTTTCATGCAACATGAGAGCTTATAAGTTCCTCAATGAGATTTGTACAAGTTTGACGAACGTATGAAACATCTAACAACGCGTTTCTAGGACTCTAAACCAAGTTTCATGCAATATGAGTGCTTATAAGTTCCTCAATGAGCTTTGTACAAGTTTCACGAACGTATGAAACATCTAACAACGCGTTTGTAGGACTTTAAACCAAGTTTCATGCAACATGAGTGTTTATAAGTGTCTCAATGAGCTTTGTACTAACTTGACAGACTTATGAAACATCTAACAACTCGTTTCTAGGACTCTAAACCAAGTTTCATGCAACATGAGAGCTTATAAGTTCCTCAATAAGCTTTGTACAAGTTTGACGAACGTATGAAACATTTAACAACGTGTTTCTAGGACTCTAAACCAAGTTTCATGCAATATGAGTGCTTATAAGTTCCTCAGTGAGCTTTGTACAAGTTTGACGAACGTATGAAACATCTATCAACGTGTTTCTAGGACTCTAAACCAAGTTTAATGCATCATGAGAGCTTATAAGCTCCTCAATGAGCTTTATACAAGTTTAACGAAATTATGAAACATCTAACAACGCGTTTCTAGGACTCTAAACCAAGTTTCATGCAACATGAGTGCTTATAAGTTCCTCAATGAGCTTTGTACAAGTTTCACGAACTTATGAAACATCTAACAACGCGTTTCTAGGACTCTAAACCAAGTTTCATGCAACATGAGAGCTTATAAGTTCCTCAATGAGCTTTGTACAAGTTTGACGAACGTATGAAACATCTAACAACGCGTTTCTAGGACTCTAAACCAAGTTTCATGCAACATGAGTGCTTATAAGTTCCTCGATGAGCTTTGTACAAGTTTGACGTACGTATGAATCATCTAACAAGGCGTTTCTAGGACTTTAAACCAAGTTTCATGCAACATGAGTGTTTATAAGTGTCTCAATGAGCTTTGTACAAGTTTGACGAACGTATGAAACATCTAACAACGCGTTTCTAGGACTTTAAACCAAGTTTCAGGCAACATGAGTGTTTATAAGTGTCTCAATGAGCTTTGTACAAGTTTGATGAACTTATGAAACATCTAATAACTCGTTTCTAGGACTCTAAACCAAGTTTCATGCAAGATGAGTGCTTATAAGTTCCTCAATGAGCTTTGTACAAGTTTCACGAAATTATGAACAACGCTTTTCTAAGGCTCTAAACCAAGTTTCATGCAACATGAGTGCTTATAAGTTCCTCGGTGGGCTTTTTACAAGTTTGACCAACGTATGAAACATCTAACAACGCGTTTCTAAAACTCTAAACCAAGTTTCATGAAAGATGAGTGCTTATAAGTTCCTCAATGAGCTTTGTACAAGTTTGACAAACGTATGAAACAGCTAACAAATCGTTTCTAGGACTCTAAACCAAGTTTCATGCAACATGAGAGCTTATAAGTTCTTCTATGAGCTTTGTACAAGTTTGACGAACGTATGAAACATCTAACAACGCGTTTCTAGGACTCTAAACCAAGTTTCATGCAACATGAGTGCTTATAAGTTCCTCAATGAGCTTTGTACAAGTTTCACGAACTTATGAAACATCTACAACGCGTTTCTAGGACTCTAAACCAAGTTTCATGAAACATGAGTAATTATAAGTTTCTCAATGAGCTTTGTACAAGTAGACGAACGTATGAAACATCTAACAACGTGTTTCTAGGACTCTAAACCAAGTTTCATGCAACATGAGAGCTTATAAGTTCCTCAATGAGCTTTGTACAAGTTTGACGAACGTATGAAATATCTAACAACGTGTTTCTAGGACTCTAAACCAAGTTTAATGCAACATGAGGGCTTATAAGTTCCTCAATGACCTTTATACAAGTTTGACGAACTTATGAAACATCTAACAACGCGTTTCTAGGACTCTAAACCAAGTTTCATGCAACATGAGAGCTTATAAGTTCCTCAATGAGCTTTGTACAGTTTCACGAACTTATGAAACATCTAACAACTCGTTTCTAGGAATCTAAACCAAGTTTCATATAACATAAGAGCTTATAAGTTCCTCAATGAGCTTTGTACAAGTTTGACGAACGTATGAAACATCTAACAACTCGTTTCTAGGACTCTAAACAAAGTTTCATGCAACATGAGTGCTTATAAGTTCCTCAATGACCTTTGTACAAGTTTCACGAAATTATGAAACATCTAACAACGCGTTTCTAGGACTCTAAACCAAGTTTCATGCAAGATGAGTGCTTATAAGTTCCTCAATGAGCTTTGTACAAGTTCGATGAACGTATGAAAAATTTAACAACGAGTTTCTAGGACGCTAAACCAATTTTCATGCAACATGAGTGCTTATAAGTTCCTCAATGAGCTTTGTACACGAACTTATGAAACATCTAACAACGCGTTTCTAGGACTCTAAACCAAGTTACATGCAACATGAGTTCTTATAAGTTCCTCGTTGAGCTTTTTACAAGTTTGACGAACGTATGAAACATCTAACAACGCGTTTCTAGGACTCTAAACCAAGTTTCATGCAACATGAGTGCTTATAAGTTCCTCAATTAACTTTGTACAAGTTTGACGAACGTATGAAACATCTAACAACGCTTTTCTAGGACTTTAAACCAAGTTTCATGCAACATGAGTGTTTATAAGTGTTTCAATGAGCTTTGTACAAGTTTCAAGAACTTATGAAACATCTAACCACGCGTTTCTAGGACTCTAAACCAAGTTTCATGCAACATGAGAGCTTATAAGTTCCTCAATGAGCTTTGTACAAGTTTGACGAACGTATGAAACATCTAACAACGCGTTTCTAGGACTCTAAACCAAGTTTCATGCAAGATGAGTGCTTATAAGTTCCTCAATGAGCTTTGTATAAGTTTCACGAACGTATGAAACATCTAACAACGCGTTTATAGGACTTTAAACCAAGTTTCATGCAACATGAGTGTTTATAAGTGTCTCAATGAGATTTGTACTAATTTGACAAACTTATGAAACATCTAACAACTCGTTTCTAGGACTCTAAACCAAGTTTCATGCAACATGAGAGCTTATTAGTTCCTCAATAAGCTTTGTACAAGTTTGACGAACGTATGAAACATCTAACAACGTGTTTCTAGGACTCTAAACCAAGTTTCATGCAACATGAGTGCTTATAAGTTCCTCAGTGAGCTTTGTACAAGTTTGACGAACGTATGAAACATCTATCCACGTGTTTCTAGGACTCTAAACCAAGTTTAATGCATCATGAGAGCTTATAAGTTCCTCAATGAGCTTTATACAAGTATAACGAACTTATGAAACATCTAACAACGCGTTTCTAGGACTTTAAACCAAGTTTCATGCAACATGAGTGCTTATAAGTTCCTCAATGAGCTTTGTACAAGTTTCACGAACTTATGAAACATCTAACAACATGTTTCTAGGACTCTAAACCAAGTTTCATGCAACATGAGTGTTTATAAGTGTTTCAATGAGCTTTGTACAAGTTTCACGAACTTATGAAACATCTAACAACGCGTTTCTAGGACTCTAAACTAAGTTTCATGCAACATGAGTGTTTATAAGTGTCTCAATGAGCTTTGTACAAGTTTGACGAGCGTATGAAACATCTAACAACGTGTTTCTAGGACTTTAAACCAAGTTTCATGCAACATGAGTGTTTATAAGTGTCTCAATGAGCTTTGTACAAGTTTGATGAACTTATGAAACATCTAACAACTCGTTTCTAGGACTCTAAACCAAGTTTCATGCAAGATGAGTTCTTATAAGTTCCTCAATGAGCTTTGTACAAGTTTCACGAAATTATGAAACATCTAACAACACTTTTCTAAGGCTCTAAACCAAGTTTCATTCAACATGAGTGCTTATAAGTTCCTCGGTGAGCTTTTTACAAGTTTGACGAACTTATGAAACATCTAACAAAGCGTTTCTAAAACTCTAAACCAAGTTTCATGAAAGATGAGTGCTTATAAGTTCCTCAATGAGCTTTGTACAAGTTTGACAAACGTATGAAACAGCTAACAAATCGTTTCTAGGACTCTAAACCAAGTTTCATGCAACATGAGAGCTTATAAGTTCCTCAATGAGCTTTGTACAAGTTTGACGAACGTATGAAACATCTAACAACGCGTTTCTAGGACTCTAAACCAAATTTCATGCAACATGAGTGCTTATAAGTTCCTCAATGAGCTTTGTACAAACTTCACAAACTTATGAAACATCTAACAACGCGTTTCTAGGACTCTAAACCAAGTTACATGCAACATGAGTTCTTATAAGTTCCTCAATGAGCTTTGTACAAGTTTGACGAACGTATGAAACATCTAACAACGCGTTTCTAGGACTCTAAACCAAGTTTCATGCAACATGAGTTTTTATAAGTGTCTCAATGAGCTTTGTACAAGTTTGACGAACTTATGAAACATCTAACAACGCGTTTCTAGGACTCTAAACCAAGTTTCATGCAACATGAATGCTTATAAGTGTCTCAATGAGTTTTATACAAGTTTGACGAACTTATGAAACAACTAACAACTCGTTTCTAGGACTCTATACCAAGTTTCATGCAACATGAGAGTTTATAAGTTCCTCAATGAGCTTTGTACAAGTTTGAAGAACATATGAAACATCTAACAACGTGTTTCACAAACTCTAAACCAAGTTTCATGCAACATGAGAGCTTATAAGTTCCTCAATGAGCTTTGTACAAGCTTCACAAACTTATGGAACATCTAACAACGCGTTTCTAGGACTCTAAACCAAGTTACATGCAACATGAGTTCTTATAAGTTCCTCAATGAGCTTTGTACAAGTTTGACGAACGTATGAAACATCTAACAACGCGTTTCTAGGACTCTAAACCAAGTTTCATGCAACATGAGTTTTTATAAGTGTCTCAATGAGCTTTGTACAAGTTTGACGAACTTATGAAACATCTAACAACGCGTTTCTAGGACTCTAAACCAAGTTTCATGCAACATGAATGCTTATAAGTGTCTCAATGAGTTTTATACAAGTTTGACGAACTTATGAAACAACTAACAACTCGTTTCTAGGACTCTATACCAAGTTTCATGCAACATGAGAGTTTATAAGTTCCTCAATGAGCTTTGTACAAGTTTGAAGAACATATGAAACATCTAACAACGTGTTTCACAAACTCTAAACCAAGTTTCATGCAACATGAGTGCTTATAAATTCCTCAATGAGCTTTGTACAAGTTTCACGAACTTATGAAACAACTAACAACGCGTTTATAGGACTCTAAACCAAGTTTCATACAACATGAGTGCTTATAAGTTCCTCAATGAGCTTTGTACAAGTTTGACGAACATATGAAACATCTAACAACGTGTTTCTAGGACTCTAAACCAAGTTTAATGCAACATGAGAGCTTATAAGTTCCTCAATGAGCTTTATACAAGTTTGACGAACTTATGAAACATCTAACATTGTGTTTCTAGGACTCTAAACCAAGTTTCATGCAACATGAGTGATTATAAGTGTCTCAATGAGCTTTGTACAAGTTGACGAACTTATGAAACATCTAACAACGCGCTTCTAGGACTCTAAACCAAGTTTCATCCAACATGAGTGCTTATAAATTCCTCAATGAGCTTTGTACAAGTTTCAGGAACTTATGAAATATCTAACAACGCGTTTCTAGGACTCTAAACCAAGTTTCATGCAACATGAGAGCTTATAAGTTCCTCAATGAGCTTTGTACAAGTTTGACGAACGTATGAAACATCTAACAACGCGTTTCTAGGACTCTAAACCAAGTTTCATGCAACATGAGTGCTTATAAGTTCCTCAATGAGCTTTGTACAAGTTTCACGAATTTATGAAACATCTAACCACGCGTTTCTAGGACTCTAAACCAAGTTTCATGCAACATGAGAGCTTATAAGTTCCTCAAGGAGCTTTGTACAAGTTTGACGAACATATGAAACATCTAACAACGCGTTTCTTGGACTCTAAACCAAGTTTCATGCAACATGAGTGCTTATAATTTCCTCAATGAGCTTTGTAGAAGTTTCACGAACTTATGAAATATCTAACAACGCCTTTCTAGGACTCTAAACCAAGTTACATGCAACATGAGTTCTTATAAGTTCCTCAATGAGCTTTGTACAAGTTTGACGAACGTATGAAACATCTAACAACGCGTTTCTAGGACTCTAAACCAAGTTTCATGGAACATGAGTGCTTAGAAGTATCTCAATGAACTTTGTACAAGTTTCACGAATTTATGAAACATCTAACAACGCATTTCTAGGACTCTAAACCAAGTTACATGCAACATGAGTTCTTATAAGTTCCTCAACGAGCTTTGTACAAGTTTGACGAACGTATGAAACATCTAACAACGCTTTTCTAGGACTTTAAACCAAGTTTCATGCAACATGAGTGTTTATAAGTGTCTCAATGAGCTTTGTACAAGATTGACGAACTTATGAAACATCTAACAACGCGTTTCTAGGACTCTAAACCAAGTTTCATGCAACATGAGTGCTTATAAGTATCTCAATGACCTTTGTATAAGTTTCACGAACTTATGAAACATCTAACAACGCGTTTCTAGGACTCTAAATCAAGTTTCATGCAACATGAGATCTTATAAGTTCCTCAATGAGCTTTGTACAAGTTTGACGAACGTATGAAACATCTAACAACGTGTTTCTAGGACTCTAAACCAAGTTTAATGCAACATGAGAGCTTATAAGTTCCTCAATGAGCTTTATACAAGTTTGACGAACTTATGAAACATCTAACAACGAGTTTCTAGGACTCTAAACCAAGTTTCATGCAACATGAGGGCTTATAAGTGTTAGAATTTGAGAGATTAGAGAAGATTAGTAAACAAAGTTCTTGAGTTCTTAACAAGAACACCAAGAACAAGAGAGAGAGAATAGAGAGATTCGGTTTCATTATATTAAAAGTGTTAATCTTTGTGTTACAAGGAGAGCGCCTATTTAAACATACAAGGCTAAAACAAGTAACAAAGGAATATGCCAAATCCGTCATGGTCTTGCTCGGTTAGCCGCGCCACACGTCGCTCTCACTTGTGTAGTCGCGCCTCCTTAAGGCGACCCGTGACTTGTACGGACGCATGTGGCTCACTTGCCTTAAGTCCACGCGTGACTTGTACGGACGGCGTGAGTCTCACTTGCCAACGGTCATATTGTAACGGCTCTCTTCTAGATCCTTCCTTCTTGTATCTTGATTCTTTTGACTCCTTTTTAACGGTAACAAGAGAGCATGAGACTTCTACTTCGGTCACACGCTAGGTCATTGCCTTGATGGACAATACTTGTCCGAGCAATTCCTTGGTCTCTTTAACAATAAGTTCCTAAATGAGATTTGTACAAGTTTCACAAACTTATGAAACATCTAAAAACGTGTTTCTAGGACTCTAAACCAAGTTTCATGCAACATGAGAGCTTATAAGTTCCTCAATGAGCTTTGTACAAGTTTGACGAACGTATGAAACATCTAACAACGCGTTTCTAGGACTCTAAACCAAGTTTTATGCAACATGAGCGCTTATAAGTTCCTCAATGAACTTTGTACAAGTTTGACGAACGTATGAAACATCTAACAACGCTTTTCTAGGACTTTAAACCAAGTTTCATGCAACATGAGTGTTTATAAGTGTTTCAATGAGCTTTGTACAAGTTTGACGAAGTTATGAAACATCTAACAACTCGTTTCTAGGACTCTAAACCAAGTTTCATGCAACATGAGAGTTTATAAGTTCCTCAATGAGCTTTGTACAAGTTTGACGAACGTATGAAACATCTAACAATGCGTTTACAGGTAACTAAACAAATTTTCATGTAACATGAGTGCTTATAAGTTCCTCAATGAGCTTTGTACAAGTTTCACAAAATTATGAAACATCTAACAACGCGTTTCTAGGACTCTAAACCAAGTTTCATGCAACATGAGTTCTTATAAGTTCCTCAATGAGCTTTGTACAAGTTTCACGAATTTATGAAACATCTAACCACGCGTTTCTAGGACTCTAAACCAAGTTTCATGCAACATGAGAGCTTATAAGTTCCTCAAGGAGCTTTGTACAAGTTTGACGAACATATGAAACATCTAACAACGCGTTTCTAGGACTCTAAACCAAGTTTCATGCAACATGAGTGCTTATAATTTCCTCAATGAGCTTTGTACAAGTTTCACTAACTTATGAAATATCTAACAACGCCTTTCTAGGACTCTAAACCAAGTTACATGCAACATGAGTTCTTATAAGTTCCTCAATGAGCTTTGTACAAGTTTGACGAACGTATGAAACATCTAACAACGCGTTTCTAGGACTCTAAACCAAGTTTCATGGAACATGAGTGCTTAGAAGTATCTCAATGAGCTTTGTATAAGTTTCACGAACTTATGAAACATCTAACAACGCGTTTCTAGGACTCTAAATCAAGTTTCATGCAACATGAGAGCTTATAAGTTCCTCAAGGAGCTTTGTACAAGTTTGACGAACGTATGAAACATCTAACAACGCGTTTCTAGGACTCGAAACCAAGTTTCATGCAACATGAGTGCTTATAAGTTCCTCAATGAACTTTGTACAAGTTTCACGAATTTATGAAACATCTAACAACGCGTTTCTAGGACTCTAAACCAAGTTACATGCAACATGAGCTCTTATAAGTTCCTCAATGAGCTTTGTACAAGTTTGACGAACGTATGAAACATCTAACAACGCTTTTCTAGGACTTTAAACCAAGTTTCATGCAACATGAGTGTTTATAAGTGTCTCAATGAGCTTTGTACAAGATTGACGAACTTATGAAACATCTAACAACGCGTTTCTAGGACTCTAAACCAAGTTTCATGCAACATGAGTGCTTATAAGTATCTCAATGACCTTTGTATAAGTTTCACGAACTTATGAAACATCTAACAACGCGTTTCTAGGACTCTAAAACAAGTTTCATGCAACATGAGAGCTTATAAGTTCCTCAATGAGCTTTGTACAAGTTTGACGAACGTATGAAACATCTAACAACGTGTTTCTAGGACTCTAAACCAAGTTTAATGCAACATGAGAGCTTATAAGTTCCTCAATGAGCTTTATACAAGTTTGACGAACTTATGAAACATCTAACAACGAGTTTCTAGGACTCTAAACCAAGTTTCATGCAACATGAGGGCTTATAAGTGTTAGAATTTGAGAGATTAGAGAAGATTAGTAAACAAAGTTCTTGAGTTCTTAACAAGAACACCAAGAACAAGAGAGAGAGAATAGAGAGATTCGGTTTCATTATATTAAAAGTGTTAATCTTTGTGTTACAAGGAGAGCGCCTATTTAAACATACAAGGCTAAAACAACACTACAAGAAAAAACAGATATAGCCACGACTTAGCCACGGAATAATCGTGGCTAAACGGGATATAGCCATGAATTTGCCACGGATAGCCACGAAAAAAATAATAAAAGTTTCGTGGCTAAATCGTGGCTATCCGTGGTAAATTGGCCACGATTTTGCCACGGAAAAAGTCGTGGCAAAATTTTGCCACGGAATAGCTACGAATGGAACATTAAAACATTGTCACGAAACCGTTCGTGGCAATCCGTGGCTAATTGTAGCCACGAAATATATTTGTGGCTATTCCGTGGCAACCTTGATGTCGGCAAGCCAAGTTGGTCTTCGCCGATACGTCCAATCACTTTAAAAATTGTCAGTTTAATAATTTGAATTAGCCACGGATTTAATCTGTGGCTAATCCGTGGCTTCGTGTAAAGATATCCCAAGGTTCTTCTTTCCTTTCTTTGGTAAAACACAAATTAAAACGATTTTTCCTCTTCTCTTTGTTTTCTTCAGTTTATTTGACGATTTTGAAGAGTTCAAAATGTCGATTTCTTTCGTTCTAGAGAGTGGATGGATCGCCATATTGATCCTATGAGAAATTGTGTTTCGAAGAATTTGGAGAGGGAATTAATATGTTCATTGCTTTTGCTTCCAACCAACAATCATATCAAGAGCGTGATACTATGCCATGTCCGTGTTCTCGGTGCCGAAATCTGAAACAACGTGATGCAAATACAGTTTTAAAACATCTCTATAGAGTCGGTTTCAAGAAAAATTACTACATTTGG
Source organism: Cochlearia excelsa (assembly GCA_963556525.1). Lineage (NCBI taxonomy): Eukaryota > Viridiplantae > Streptophyta > Magnoliopsida > Brassicales > Brassicaceae > Cochlearia > Cochlearia excelsa. The sequence goes on from OY748328.1 coordinate 19,957,703, forward strand.
ACAAGCCACTGTGAAAATTGTTACGATGTAGGGGATTCTTCGATGCCGAGTCACTATCTACCAGGAGAAGAATCTTGGAATGTTCATGACAATCCTTATGGTCATGTTAATATAGGAGAAGAACAAGGAGTTCCAACAGAAGACATTATCCATGATAATATTGAGGAAGAGCCAAACCACGATAATATTTACAGAGCCTTTGAAGCAGCTAGTGAACCACTCTATGATGGTTGTGTTGAAGGAATTTCGCAGTTGTCTTTGGCGTACGAAGTAATGGGCATAAAGACGAAGCACAATTTGGGCGAGAGTTGTGTAGATGACATAACACAAGCATTTAAGAGGATTCTTCCACAACCTAATAAAGCTCCGGGTCATACTATGAGACGAAGAAGCTAACGCGTTCGTTAGGAATGCCAGTTCATAAGATTGATGTTTGTGAGGACAACCGCATGATTTTCGGAAGGGCGAAGATCGCAACCTTTTACAATGTCGTTTTTGTAACAAGAATCGATATCACACCAACGAGAGGAAGGGAAAGAACATAGCAAAGCGAGAGAATGTTCTATCTCCCTATTGCGGATCGACTGAAACGATTATACCTAGTGGAGGGCACAGCTTCGCATATGCGATGGCACGCAGAGCACGAGTCTCCTGAAGGCGAAATGCATCACCCATCAGACGGAGAGGCGTGAAAGCATTTTAATAAGGTATATCCTGATTTTAGTTCAGAAAGTTGGAATATCTATTTAGGCTTAGCAACTGATGGATTTAATCCTATCGGAATGAATGGTGAGGCACACTCGGTTTGGCCTGTTATAGTCACCCCTTACAATTTACCTCCTGGTATGTGTGCATGAAGAGGAGTTTTTCTTTTTGGCGGTGTTGGTGCCTGGACCAAAACATCCGAAGAAAAGTCTAGATATTTATCTGCAACCATTGATTGAAGAGTTGCAACTCTTATGGAGGGAAGGTGTGGGTGCTTATGATGTTTCGAGGAACCAAAATTTTTCAATGCGAGTTGCATTGATGTGGACGATAAGTGATTTTCCAGTATATGGCATGGTTTCTGGGTGGACGACGCATGGTCGACTATCATGTCCATATTGCCAAGAAGAAACAGAATCGTTTTGGTTACCACATGGAAGAAAACATAGTTGGTACGATTGTCACCACAAATTTTTACCTCATGATCATTCATAACGGCGTAATAACAAAGCTTTCAGGAAAGGTAAGACATTTCGAGGTAACCCTCCACCATGGTTGACGGGTTATGAAGTTTTGACTGAAAGAATAAACACCATTGGTGGATTAGAGAAAACAGTCGATTGTGGAGGAAAAGGACATGATAACCCGAGTCGAACAATCGATGGATATGGTGAATACCATAATTGGCACAAGAAGAGTATATTTTGGGAGTTGCCTTATTGGGAAAATCTTCTTCTCAGACACAACCTAGACTTCATGCACATCGAAAAAAACTTTTTCGACAATCTCATCCACACTCTTTTGAATACGAAGGGGAAGACGAAGGACAATATAAAATCAAGGTTGGATCTTCCAGACATATGCACAAGACCTGATTTACAAATAGGACATGATGGAACAGTTCCTATTCCAAGGTTCAGATTGTCGAACGTAGCAAAACAGAAGTTTCTCTCATGGTTGAGAAATGACATCAGATTTCCGGATGGATATGCATCTAATTTCACTAGATGTGTTGATGAGAGTTGTGGGAAACTATCGGGGCTGAAAAGTCATGATTCTCATGTGATCATGCAACGCCTACTTCCATTTGCGATGTTAGAGCTTTTGGATAGCAACGTGCACAAGGCAATTTCAGGTATGTGCACTTTTTTTTTCTTAACACATGTTTCATGCATGTAACACTAGGATGTTTCTAATTATAAGGTTTTTGAACAATTGCAGAGATTGCCGTGTTTTTTCGAGATATCTCTGCCAAAATGTTGCGAGTTGAGGATGTGAGCGTAATGAAGAATAACATTGCAATAAAACTGTGCAATTTGGAGAAGATATTTCCACCTTCGTTCTTTGATGTCATGGAACATTTACCCGTGCATCTCCCTGATGAAGCTGCCTTAGGTCAAGAACAAGGCACGTATTGGAGGTTCCATTGTCGCGCAATGTGTCCAAGAAGATATTTCTTATGCAGCAAGCAACTATTATGGGAATACGGAAGATAGAATCAATGATGGTCCTGGGGAAATTCGATTTGCATATGATGATTACCCAGGTGTCCCGAGCATATTTCATCATATCGGACGTGTGAGCGGAAGAAGGGTAGATGGGTGGCTAGAAGATCCAGATTACAACATCATCCAAACATTCATGTTGCTTAATTGTGAAGAATTTGCGCCTTATGAAACGTAAGCGATTAAATGGTAAATTTTGAAAGGCTTAAATTCGATAAGATGAGTATTGCATTTTCGTTACGGGATGTTTGAGGAAGCAATGAGAGTGAATATACCAGTATTACAGATGATGTAATGGGCAAAGCTAAAGACGCACATTACGCGAAATGGTGTCGGGACTACGTGCGTATACTTTATATGCTAATGATGTCTCTCTATATATAAAGTTCTCAACAATAAATTAATTGTGTACTTTTGCAGATAAATGAAGCGAGTTAGAATTATGAATTTCCATTATGGATGTTGGAATTTATACAAGGTCCGAGAAATAATTACACGTCATGGCCTATGTATTTCACTCGTGGATACCATTTCCACAATCACAGTCACGGTCAGGATAAAAGAACTCAAAACTATGGAGTTGTTGTACGAGGTACAACAGAAACTACTTATTACGGTCTTATAGAAGAGATAATGAAGATCGAGTATCGCGGTGGAGTTGGTCTTAAAGCGGTGATTTTCAGATGCTCTTGGTTCGACAATACAGACGGTATCGGATTGCGTAGACACCCATTTGGTTTAGTTGATGTGGCCCCGCGTAGACGATACGAGAAATATGACCCTTTCGTTCTAGCTGGTCAATGTGACCAAGTGTGTTTCATTCCGTATCCACGCGTATCCGGCTCGGCGAGAGATGATTGGTGGGCATGTGCAAAAGTTATGCCGAGGGGTTATCGCGAGAATGACGAAATTTCTTTAACAGCCGTTCAGGATGATACAGTCGACAACGTCGTTGTTCCTAGTTCAATGATTCGAGTAACAACACATGTCGTTGATCGAAATGCTTCTGATTATGATGATTTGGGAGATGTGGAGCCTATGGATTACGAAAATGTCGAAGACGATGGTTCTGGACAATCTTCAGGAGATTCGGATTCGGATTCGTCAACATATTCTGAAATTTAGTTAATAAGAGTTTTTAATGATGTACTATATTTTCAAACTTATTGTAATATATTGTGAAACTTGCGTTGAATTATGGTTTTATGGTTATAAAATTTTTACTATGGAACTTATTGTGTAATTATAATTTATGATTTTGTAATATATGTATATGGACACCTTATAGTCCACATACATTCAACAACATAAAAGTAGCCACGGATTGTCACGGAATAATCCGTGGCTAATACACAAACACACGTGGATCTGGACAGAGTAAAGTCCAGATTCCGATGTACTAAAGACGGCGGGTCACGATTGAATCCGTGGCTACACACCAATTTCCGTGACTGTTTTAGCCACGGATTAGCCACGATTATACCCGTGGCTATACGAAATTTTCAATTTTCAATTTTACACCAAATTGATATATAATATATTTAATTTCTTTTATATATCTTCACATCTACTCATATCTAATACAATGATACCAAAAAAAATATAAATTTAACAATATTAAAGTAAAAAAATAGCATTATATGAATATATAATCACTTATAACAATGTTTTTCATAATATCACATAAACTACTACTTATTGTTTAATTTATTATTGTATTTTTTTAAAAAAAAATTAACACAAACATTAAAATCATTGTTTTCAAGTAAAACAGTTATTATAATCTTGTATCCAATAGCTTATGTCACGTAATATCTAAACCCTAGTCAAACCCTAAAGGACCAAAAGACATAGCCACGGATTATCCGTGGCTATTTCGTAGCTATATTGTTTACCAGCCACGTATTGGCCACGGATTTTCCGTGACTATGAAATCTCTAAAAAAAATATAAACCGTAAACACTGATATATCGTTAGCCACGAAGTTATCCGTGGCTACTTCGTAGCTATATCCAATTACAGCCACGACTTTGCCACGAATCAATCTGTGGCTACTAAACATAGCCACGGTTTTGCCACGACAAGATGCGTGACTATTCATATTATCTTTCAAAACGTGAATTGTTTATTTTTCTAAGTGTCAGCCACGGAAGTATTCGTGGCAATGTCGTAGCTTTAATGTTATTAGCCACGATTAGCCACGGACTTTCCGTGGCAATGGCGAAGTTATTTGGAATGGGCCTAAGCAGTTGGGCCTTTTTTTAAATATAGCCACGGACAGCCACGGTTATATCCGTGGCTATACGTGCTTAACCTAATTTATCGCGAAACTGGATCTCATTTCCTTAGCCGCACACTAATATCCCCTTTTCTTCTTCTCCGGCGATTCTTCGCAAAATCCGGCAAATCGGTGAGTTTTACGGTGAGTTCTTCCTCATTTCTTCTTCTCCGTTTATTGTTCTTCATTTTAACCGTTTAGTTTTTGAAATCGATCCGTCTTTTAGGGTTTCGTTGTTGTTTAGGGTTTCGTCGTTTAGGGTTTCGTCGTTTAGGGTTTCGTTTTGTCGAAATCATCGTGTTCTTCGTGTTTCACCGAGTTTTTCTTCATCGTTTTGTCGTGTTCTTCGTGTTTTACCGAAATCATCGTGTTCTTGTTCATCGTGTTCTTCGTGTTTTACCGTTCGTTTCGCGTTTTGTCGAAATCATCGTGTTTTACCTCTCTATTTTGTTGATTTTGATTCTTCTTCACCGTGTTCATCTTGGTCTTCGTGTTTTACCTTTCTGTTTTGTTGAGTTTCATGATTTAGATGTCTTTCTCTGCTACTGTTTGTGATATTGTTTCATGAATGGTCTATGTTTAAATCTGTGATGCTTTGTCTACTTGACTTTTGATGCCTTATTTACTTTATTTTTGCAGGTTATGGCTCCAAGAGGAAATGGGAGAGGAAGAGGAAGAGGACAACATACTCCATCCTACAGGATGGAGATAACTCCTCCAATACCACCCATCACCAGAATTCAGACCACACTAACCCCACCTTCTCAGCTTCCAACAGCCAATCCACCTGGTTCAAGAGGAAGAGCAAGTCAAGTTGGCTCTTCTTCTTCGAATGCAGCCACGCCTCTCAGCCTAGAAGCTCTCCTTAATGCACCTGCAAGAAGAAACCAACCTGTTCTCCATCCAAAAAAGGTTGATGGAGCTCTCTGGTAAGTAAATATGTTGTTGTGAATTGATGTGAATTGTTCTTTTCAATTGTTGTGAATTGTTCCGTAATGTGAATTGTTCTTTAATGTTTTGAACTGTTGTGAATTGTTCTGTAATGTTTAGTCCATTTTCAGCCATTGATGTGAATTGTTCCGTAATGATGCGGGTTTGGGATAGATCCCGAGGTGAACAAAACGGTAAGGACGACGTGGCAATCTAACTACATGGGTGCTTGGTGGAACTGTTCAATGGTTCCAGATGCAAAAGCAGAGGAGTGGTGGCAAGACTTTGTGGTAAGTTAATAATCCATATGCCTTTCAATTTCTCTTATTTCTTTGTTTACTTTTTCTAATGTTTGTTTTCATTTTTCAGCAAGCCTACTACTGGTCTCCTTCTCACCATGACCAGGTGTACTTCATGTGGAAGAAGGAGTGCATGGAATCCATCCGTGACAGAGTCAGCAAGAAGAAGAGAGGAAACAAGAAGCCAAGTTTCATATCCGATGATGCTTGGCTGCAGATGCAGGAGCAATGGGATACTGATGTTTGCCAGAAGAAGTCAAAGACAAACTCCGAGAACCGTATGTCTGATCCTCATGGTCTAGGTGAGCATAAGCATTGTGCTGGGCCTGTAGGGTTTGCCAAGATCGGCTATGAAATGGTAAAAGTATTCTCTTTCATGAATGTCTGTTTTTGTGCTTAGATTAATATTTTGTCCTTTGACTTTGATAAATAGTTTGTGATGTTGTTAATGCTTTGTGATGTTTTTTGTGCTTAGATTAATGTATTGTCCTCTGTTTTGTAGATGCAACAGAATGGTGGTGTTGAACCACCATTTACCGAGCTCGTACGCAAGACTCATACCCGTAAAGATGGCACGTTCGTCGACCGTCGGGCGGAGGTAATTGTGGCGGATGTGGAGACAGCTGCTTCACAGGTCACAGATGAGGAAGAGGCCACTCCTTCATCGCAGCGGATTAACAAGGCATATTTGGAGGTAAGTTTGATTTCTATTTTTAACTTAAATTTCTGTCTATGTATTTGTTATTTGGAATTTAACTTATTCTGTTGGCAGCGAGTGAAACCAAACCGAGGGCGTATTTACGGTTTGGGAAGCAAGCAGTTCGAGGTTTTCGAACCTTCTGAACCGGCAGCAGCTTCCCTCTCTCGGGCTGTGGACATGGACATGAGGGTGGGATCTCTCGAGTCAAACGTGCAGGCTATTCTAGCCTCGCAGAGCCTAATGCTTGCGTCGCAGAAGGCAATACTCGATCATCTCGGGATCAATCCTCAACCAAACAATCCATATGCCACCCCTTCTCCTCATGCAGCTGCTTCAAACACCACACCTAACACCAGTCCAGAGTTTGCACCGAGTGTAAACCGTGAAGATGATCAGCTTGGTGAGGAACATAGCCATGAAGAGGAAGAGGAAGAAGTGCGCCTTGGTTGATTTCTGTTTTAAAAAACTGAAAAATTGTTATTTATTATATTTTGAACAATGTTTGTAATAATCATATACTATTTATGCTATTTTTGAATCAGGTTTAGGTTATATAAAAAATATTTTCAGTTTCAATTTTTTTATATTTATTTTTTTTTTCGAAAATTATATAAAGCCACGGAAATTTCCGTGGCAACAGTGCAGAAAAGCCACGGAAAACCCGTGGCTAGTCGTAGCAAAATGCTACGATTTGCAACAGAACATTCCGTGGCAAATAAGCCACGAAAGAGCAACGAATACATCCGTGGCTAATATCAGCCACGACCTTGTCACGAAAATAAATCGTGGCTGTAGCAACGGTTGCCACGGAAAATTCGTAGCAAGAATAGCCCCGAATATTACCGTGGCGAAAATTACCACGGATTGCCACCACTACTTCCGTGGCAAAAATGGCCACGAATTGCCACCAACACTTTCGTGGCTAAAAAAGGCCACGAATTGCCACCACTGCTTTCGTGGCTAAAAAAGGCCACGAATTGCCACCACTGCTTCCGTGGCTACAGTAGCCACGACTTTGCCACAAATAATTCCGTGGCAATCTAGCCGCGAATATATACGTGGCCATTTCGTGGCTATGACATCCGTGGCTAGTTGTGGCTTTCCGTGGCTAGGATAGCCACGGATAGCCACGGATAACCAACAGCTACGACGCTATAGCCACGATTATTTTCGTGGCTAACCGTGGCTGTGTGGGGTTATAGCCACGGATATTCACCTATAGCCACGGGATTTTCCGTGGCTATACCGACTAATTCTTGTAGTGCAAGTAACAAAGGAATATGCCAAATCCGTCATGGTCTTGCTCGGTTAGCCGCGCCACACGTCGCTCTCACTTGTCTAGTCAAGCCTCCTTAAGGCGACCCGTGACTTGTACGGACGCGTGTGGCTCACTTGCCTTAAGTCCACACGTGACTTGTACCAACGGCGTGAGTCTCACTTGCCAATGGTCATATTGTAACGGCTCTCTTCTAGATCCTTCCTTCTTGTATCTTGATTCTTTTGACTCCTTTTTAACGGTAACAAGAGAGCATCAGACTTCTACTTCGGTCACACGCTAGGTCATTGCCTTGATGGACAATACTTGTCCGGGCAATGCCTTGGTCTCTTTAACAATAAGTTCCTCAATGAGCTTTGTACAAGTTTCACAAACTTATGAAACATCTAAAAACGTGTTTCTAGGACTCTAAACCAAGTTTCATGCAACATGAGAGCTTATAAGTTCCTCAATGAGCTTTGTACAAGTTTGACGAACGTATGAAACATCTAACAACGCGTTTCTAGGACTCTAAACCAAGTTTTATGCAACATGAGCGCTTATAAGTTCCTCAATGAACTTTGTACAAGTTTGACGAACGTATGAAACATCTAACAAAGCTTTTCTAGGACTTTAAACCAAGTTTCATGCAACATGAGTGTTTATAAGTGTTTCAATGAGCTTTGTACAAGTTTGACGAAGTTATGAAACATCTAACAACTCGTTTCTAGGACTCTAAACCAAGTTTCATGCAACATGAGAGCTTATAAGTTCCTCAATGAGCTTTGTACAAGTTTGACGAACGTATGAAACATCTAACAACGCGTTTACAGGTATCTAAACAAAGTTTCATGTAACATGAGTGCTTATAAGTTCCTCAATTAGCTTTGTACAAGTTTCACAAAATTATGAAACATCTAACAACGCGTTTCTAGGACTCTAAACCAAGTTTCATGCAAGATGAGTGCTTATAAGTTCCTCAATGAGCTTTGTACAAGTTTGACGAACTTATGAGACATCTAACAACTCGTTTCTAGGACTCTAAACCAAGTTTCATGCAACATGAGATCTTATAAGTTCCTCAATGAGCTTTGTACAATTTTGACGAACGTATGAAACATCTAACAACGCGTTTCTAGGACTCTAAGCCAAGTTTCATGCAACTCTAGTGCTTATAAGTATCTCAATGAGCATTGTATAAGTTTGACGAACTTATGAAACATGTAACAACGAGTTTCTAGGACTCTAAATCAAGTTTCATGCAACATGAGAGCTTATAAGTTCTTCAATGAGATTTGTACAAGTTTGACGAACGTATGAAACATCTAACAACGCGTTTCTAGGACTCTAAACCAAATTTCATGCAACATGAGTGCTTATAAGTTCATCAATGAGCTTTGTACAAGCTTCACAAACTTATGAAACATCTAACAACGCGTTTCTAGGACTCTAAACCAAGTTACATGCAACATGAGTTCTTATAAGTTCCTCAATGAGCTTTATACAAGTTTGACGAACTTATGAAACATCTAACATTGTGTTTCTAGGACTCTAAACCAAGTTTCATGCAACATGAGTGATTATAAGTGTCTCAATGAGCTTTGTACAAGTTGACGAACTTATGAAACATCTAACAACGCGTTTCTAGGACTCTAAACCATGTGTCATGCAACATGAGAGCTTATAAGTTCCTCAATGAGCTTTGTACAAGTTTGACGAACGTATGAAACATCTAACAACGCGTTTCTAGGACTCTAAACCAAGTTTCATGCAACATGAGTGATTATAAGTTCCTCAATGAGCTTTGTACAAGTTTCGGGAACTTATGAAATATCTAACAACGCGTTTCTAGGACTCTAAACCAAGTTTCATGCAACATGAGAGCTTATAAGTTCCTCAATGAGCTTTGTACAAGTTTGACGAACGTATGAAACATCTAACAACGCGTTTCTAGGACTCTAAACCAAGTTTCATGCAACATGAGTGCTTATAAGTTCCTCAATGAGCTTTGTACAAGTTTCACGAATTTATGAAACATCTAACCACGCGTTTCTAGGACTCTAAACCAAGTTTCATGCAACATGAGAGCTTATAAGTTCCTCAAGGAGCTTTGTACAAGTTTGAAGAACATATGAAACATCTAACAACGCGTTTCTAGGACTCTAAACCAAGTTTCATGCAACATGAGTGCTTATAATTTCCTCAATGAGCTTTGTACAAGTTTCACGAACTTATGAAATATCTAACAACGTCTTTCTAGGACTCTAAACCAAGTTACATGCAACATGAGTTCTTAAAAGTTCCTCAATGAGCTTTGTACAAGTTTGACGAACGTATGAAACATCTAACAACGCGTTTCTAGGACTCTAAACCAAGTTTCATGGAACATGAGTGTTTAGAAGTATCTCAATGAGCTTTGTATAAGTTTCACGAACTTATGAAACATCTAACAACGCGTTTCTAGGACTCTAAATCAAGTTTCATGCAACATGAGAGCTTATAAGTTCCTCAATGAGCTTTGTACAAGTTTGACGAACGTATGAAACATCTAACAACGCGTTTCTAGGACTCGAAACCAAGTTTCATGCAACATGAGTGCTTATAAGTTCCTCAATGAGCTTTGTACAATTTTGACGAACGTATGAAACATCTAACAACGCGTTTCTAGGACTCTAAGCCAAGTTTCATGCAACTCTAGTGCTTATAAGTATCTCAATGAGCATTGTATAAGTTTGACGAACTTATGAAACATGTAACAACGAGTTTCTAGGACTCTAAATCAAGTTTCATGCAACATGAGAGCTTATAAGTTCTTCAATGAGATTTGTACAAGTTTGACGAACGTATGAAACATCTAACAACGCGTTTCTAGGACTCTAAACCAAATTTCATGCAACATGAGTGCTTATAAGTTCATCAATGAGCTTTGTACAAGCTTCACAAACTTATGAAACATCTAACAACGCGTTTCTAGGACTCTAAACCAAGTTACATGCAACATGAGTTCTTATAAGTTCCTCAATGAGCTTTATACAAGTTTGACGAACTTATGAAACATCTAACATTGTGTTTCTAGGACTCTAAACCAAGTTTCATGCAACATGAGTGATTATAAGTGTCTCAATGAGCTTTGTACAAGTTGACGAACTTATGAAACATCTAACAACGCGTTTCTAGGACTCTAAACCATGTGTCATGCAACATGAGAGCTTATAAGTTCCTCAATGAGCTTTGTACAAGTTTGACGAACGTATGAAACATCTAACAACGCGTTTCTAGGACTCTAAACCAAGTTTCATGCAACATGAGTGATTATAAGTTCCTCAATGAGCTTTGTACAAGTTTCAGGAACTTATGAAATATCTAACAACGCGTTTCTAGGACTCTAAACCAAGTTTCATGCAACATGAGAGCTTATAAGTTCCTCAATGAGCTTTGTACAAGTTTGACGAACGTATGAAACATCTAACAACGCGTTTCTAGGACTCTAAACCAAGTTTCATGCAACATGAGTGCTTATAAGTTCCTCAATGAGCTTTGTACAAGTTTCACGAATTTATGAAACATCTAACCACGCGTTTCTAGGACTCTAAACCAAGTTTCATGCAACATGAGAGCTTATAAGTTCCTCAAGGAGCTTTGTACAAGTTTGAAGAACATATGAAACATCTAACAACGCGTTTCTAGGACTCTAAACCAAGTTTCATGCAACATGAGTGCTTATAATTTCCTCAATTAGCTTTGTACAAGTTTCACGAACTTATGAAATATCTAACAACGTCTTTCTAGGACTCTAAACCAAGTTACATGCAACATGAGTTCTTAAAAGTTCCTCAATGAGCTTTGTACAAGTTTGACGAACGTATGAAACATCTAACAACGCGTTTCTAGGACTCTAAACCAAGTTTCATGGAACATGAGTGTTTAGAAGTATCTCAATGAGCTTTGTATAAGTTTCACGAACTTATGAAACATCTAACAACGCGTTTCTAGGACTCTAAATCAAGTTTCATGCAACATGAGAGCTTATAAGTTCCTCAAGGAGCTTTGTACAAGTTTGACGAACGTATGAAACATCTAACAACGCGTTTCTAGGACTCGAAACCAAGTTTCATGCAACATGAGTGCTTATAAGTTCCTCAATGAACTTTGTACAAGTTTCACGAATTTATGAAACATCTAACAACGCGTTTCTAGGACTCTAAACCAAGTTACATGCAACATGAGTTCTTATAAGTTCCTCAATGACCTTTGTACAAGTTTGACGAACGTATGAAACATCTAACAACGCTTTTCTAGGACTTTAAACCAAGTTTCATGCAACATGAGTGTTTATAAGTGTCTCAATGAGCTTTGTACAAGATTGACGAACTTATGAAACATCTAACAACACGTTTCTAGGACTCTAAACCAAGTTTCATGCAACATGAGTGCTTATAAGTATCTCAATGACCTTTGTATAAGTTTCACGAACTTATGAAACATCTAACAACGCGTTTCTAGGACTCTAAAACAAGTTTCATGCAACATGAGAGCTTATAAATTCCTCAATGAGCTTTGTACAAGTTTGACGAACGTATGAAACATCTAACAACGTGTTTCTAGGACTCTAAACCAAGTTTAATGCAACATGAGAGCTTATAAGTTCCTCAATGAGCTTTATACAAGTTTGACGAACTTATGAAACATCTAACAACGAGTTTCTAGGACTCTAAACCAAGTTTCATGCAACATGAGGGCTTATAAGTGTTAGAATTTGAGAGATTAGAGAAGATTAGTAAACAAAGTTCTTGAGTTCTTAACAAGAATACCAAGAACAAGAGAGAGAGAATAGAGAGATTCGGTTTCATTATATTAAAAGTGTTAATCTTTGTGTTACAAGGAGAGCGCCTATTTAAACATACAAGGCTAAAACAAGTAACAAAGGAATATGCCAAATCCGTCATGGTCTTGCTCGGTTAGCCGCGCCACACGTCGCTCTCACTTGTGTAGTCGCGCCTCCTTAAGGCGACCCGTGACTTGTACGGACGCGTGTGGCTCACTTTCCTTAAGTCCACACGTGACTTGTACGGACAGCGTGAGTCTCACTTGCCAACGGTCATATTGTAACGGCTCTCTTCTAGATCCTTCCTTCTTGTATCTTGATTCTTTTGACTCCTTTTTAACGGTAACAAGAGAGCATGAGACTTCTACTTCGGTCACACGCTAGGTCATTGCCTTGATGGACAATACTTGTCCGGGCAATGCCTTGGTCTCTTTAACAATAAGTTCCTCAATGAGCTTTGTACAAGTTTCACAAACTTATGAAACATCTAAAAACGTGTTTCTAGGACTCTAAACCAAGTTTCATGCAACATGAGAGCTTATAAGTTCCTCAATGAGCTTTGTACAAGTTTGACGAACGTATGAAACATCTAACAACGCGTTTCTAGGACTCTAAACCAAGTTTTATGCAACATGAGCGCTTATAAGTTCCGCAATGAACTTTGTACAAGTTTGACGAACGTATGAAACATCTAACAACGCTTTTCTAGGACTTTAAACCAAGTTTCATGCAACATTAGTGTTTATAAGTGTTTCAATGAGCTTTGTACAAGTTTGACGAAGTTATGAAACATCTAACAACTCGTTTCTAGGACTCTAAACCAAGTTTCATGCAACATGAGAGCTTATAAGTTCCTCAATGAGCTTTGTACAAGTTTGACGAACGTATTAAACATCTAACAACGCGTTTACAGGTATCTAAACAAAGTTTCATGTAACATGAGTGCTTATAAGTTCCTCAATGAGCTTTGTACAAGTTTCACAAAATTATGAAACATCTAACAACGCGTTTCTAGGACTCTAAACCAAGTTTCATGCAAGATGAGTGCTTATAAGTTCCTCAATGAGCTTTGTACAAGTTTGACAAAAGTATGAAACATCTAACAACGCGTTTCTAAAACTCTAAACCAAGTTTCATGCAAGATGAGTGCTTATAAGTTCCTCAATGAGTTTTGTACAAGTTTGACGAACGTATGAAACATCTAACAAATCGTTTCTAGGACTCTAAACCAAGTTTCATGCAACATGAGAGCTTATAAGTTCCTCAATGAGCTTTGTACAAGTTTGACGAACGTATGAAACATCTAACAACGCGTTTCTAGGACTCTAAACCAAGTTTCATGCAACATGAGTGCTTATAAGTTCCTCAATGAGCTTTGTACAAGTTTCACGAACTTATGAAACATCTAACAACGCGTTCTAGGACTCTAAACCATGTTTCATGCAACATGAGAGCTTATAAGATCCTCAATGAGCTTTGTACAAGTTTGACGAACGTATGAAACATCTAACAACGCGTTTCTAGGACTCTAAACCAAGTTTCATGCAACATGAGTGCTTATAAGTTCCTCAATGAGCTTTGTACAAGTTTCAGGAACTTATGAAATATCTAACAACGCGTTTCTAGGACTCTAAACCAAGTTTCATGCAACATGAGAGCTTATAAGTTCCTCAATGAGCTTTGTACAAGTTTGACGAACGTATGAAACATCTAACAACGCGTTTCTAGGACTCTAAACCAAGTTTCATGCAACATGAGAGCTTATAAGTTCCCCAATGAGCTTTGTACAAGTTTGAAGAACATATGAAACATCTAACAACGCGTTTCACAAACTCTAAACCAAGTTTCATGCAACATGAGTGCTTATAAGTTCCTCAATGAGCTTTGTACAAGTTTCACGAACTTATGAAACATCTAACAACGTGTTTCTAGGACTCTAAACCAAGTTTCATGCAACATGAGAGCTTATAAGTTCCTCAATGAGCTTTGTTCAAGTTTGACGAACGTATAAAACATCTAACAACGCGTTTCTAGGACTCTAAACCAAGTTTCATGCAACATGAGTGCTTATAAGTTCCTCAATGAACTTTGTACAAGTTTGAGGAACGTATGAAACATCTAACAACGCTTTTCTAGGACTTTAAACCAAGTTTCATGCAACATGAGTGTTTATAAGTGTTTCAATGAGCTTTGTACAAGTTTGACGAACTTATGAAACATCTAACAACTCGTTTCTAGGACTCTAAACCAAGTTTCATGCAACATGAGAGCTTATAAGTTCCTCAATGAGCTTTGTACAAGTTTGACGAATGTATGAAACATCTAACAACACGTTTCTAGGTATCTAAACAAAGTTTCATGCAACATGAGTGCTTATAAGTTCCTCAATGAGCTTTGTACAAGTTTCACAAAATTATGAAACATCTAACAACGCGTTTCTAGGACTCTAAACCAAGTTTCATGCAAGATGAGTGCTTATAAGTATCTCAATGAGCTTTGTATAAGTTTCACGAACTTATGAAACATCGAACAACGCGTTTCTAAGACTCTAAACCAAGTTTCATGCAACATGAGTGCTTATAAGTTCCTCAATGACCTTTGTAAAAGTTTCACGAACTTATGAAACATCTAACAACGCGTTTCTAGGACTCTAAACTAAGTTTCATGCAACATGAGAGCTTATAAGTTCCTTAATGAGCATTGTACAAGTTTGACGAACCTATGAAACATCTAACAACGCGTTTCTAGGACTCTAAACCAAGTTTCATGCAACATGAGTGCTTATAAGTATCTCAATGAGCTTTGTATAAGTTTCACGAACTTATGAAACATCTAACAACGCGTTTCTAGGACTCTAAACCAAGTTTAATGCAACATGACAGCTTATAAGTTCCTCAATGAGCTTTATACAAGTTTGACGAACTTATGAAACATCTAACAACGCGTTTCTAGGACTCTAAACCAAGTTTCATGCAACATGAGTGCTTATAAGTTCCTCAATGAGCTTTGTACAAGTTTCACGAACTTATGAAACATCTAACAACGTGTTTCTAGGACTCTAAACCAAGTTTCATGCTACATGAGAGCTTATAAGTTCCTCAATGAGCTTTGTTCCAGTTTGACAAACTTATGAAACATCTAACAACTCGTTTCTAGGACTCTAAACCAAGTTTCATGCAACATGAGTTTGATAGCATCCCATATGCCTTTTGCAGAGTTTTGCTCTCCTACTTGCAACACAAGTGCTTCCGGAATAGATTGGAACAATAGTGTTGTCGCCACATCATTCTTCTTTTGATCCTTAGAACCTGGATCAATTGTTTCCCATACATCACTTACTCGAAGAGTAATCTTCATCCTTATCGACCAAACTGTGTA
Organism: Cochlearia excelsa; assembly: GCA_963556525.1. Taxonomy (NCBI): domain Eukaryota; kingdom Viridiplantae; phylum Streptophyta; class Magnoliopsida; order Brassicales; family Brassicaceae; genus Cochlearia; species Cochlearia excelsa. Next base: position 19,973,578 of record OY748328.1, read on the forward strand.
GTTTGTCGATGTTAGCATAGGACAACGGATAGATGGAACTCCAAGGTCCTTTGCTCGCTGCGGTGAATCATATTCGTCCCCCATGGCTTAGTTATGAAATTCACAACACTAGCTCTGATACCAATTCAAGAAATCGAAAGATTAAAGAACTGCACTTCTTTATTGATTTAGAAAACTTAACACAAAAACTAAATCTCTCTTTCAAAGTCTTATGAAACAACTCTCCATAAACCTCATATATATAGGATTGAGCTTCTCCTTAACCTATTAAGATTTCCATAAATTATATTTGGACAATTCCCTTATTTTAAACTATTTCTATTTCTCTAGATTTTACTTATTCTTGAGATAACTTGTTCATCAAGTTTATGGAATTATCCAACATTTACTTTTTTCTCTTTAATATATCGAGTTCAATTTAAAATTAAAAAGTGTAATCAAAGACAAAAAAACTCTTTCTCTTCTAACTCCACCTTGAGAGACAAAAGAGAGAGATTGAAAACCAAGATAATTTCTCACTTTTAACACTTAATATGTTACAAGAGTTCTGATTTTATTTTTACCAAGTTTCTGATTTTCTGATTTTATTTTTACCAAGTTTCTGATTTTATCTCTTTTCTTTAGAAAAATTCATACTCAAACACATCTATGGTAAAATTATACAAAGGTAAATACTAGTTCATATATCAATTATGGAGTACTAAAAGTTATTTTACAAGGGTCACAAAGTAATTTCTTGATTTCATGCCTTTTAGTTAAGATTATTTGCGTGGATCATTATATTAATTGTTCTGATTTTGTGTAGACGGACGAGTTTTTTTGCTTTTGTTGTAATTCATAATTTTCCTTTAATCAATTATTTCTTGTAACTATCTCTTTGATTACTTTGATCAATCATTGCTTTTTGCCTTTGTAAATACTTTCTATGTGGTAATCAAATGTTAGTTTTTGTTGATGCATAGCCTAGTACCCAAAATATGGTTGAAATCGGGTCACAATGTCAGCGGCGAGTGAATACACAGAGATGGAGTGAGATAGAATCTACCAATGGTGTGTTCGATGATATCTTTTGTCATATTTCAGTGAGAACTATCCACTCATTTAAAACCGAAAAAAATTATGTTACGGATCTGTGAGCAACAAAATTTTTGTCAATAAGAAATTAGCTCAATCGAGGAACAATTCCTCGTTCATCACTTGTTCGTCCATGGGTAACAATATGAAACTATTCACGATGATGCCAAGGAAATTCAAACTTAGCTACTTGACTACACTTAATCCTCCCGAAAGATGCAAAACTAAGTACATGTACACGATCTCGTCTTTCAACAGACTAATTTGTTGTATTAATCACCTCATTGACCAAAACGCCCGGTTCCGTGATTTTCAAATATGGATAAGCAGTGTCCGTCTACGGGGGAGATACTCTTTATTCCACAAGGGTGATATATTGGTTAATGAGGTGATTAATACAACAAATTAGTCCGTTGAAAGACGAGATCGTGTACATGTAATTAGTTTTGCATCTCTCGGGAGGATTAAGTGTAGTCAAGTAGCTACGTTTGAAACTCCCTGGCATCATCGTGAATATTTTCATAGTGTTACCCATGGTCGTACAAGTGATGAACGAGGGATTCTACCTCGATTGAGCTAATTTCTTATTGGCAAAAATCTTGTTGCTCGCGAATCCGTACAAGAATTTTTTTACAGTTTTAAATGAGTGGATAGTTCTCACTGAAATATGACACAAGATATCATCCAACACACCATTGGTAGATTCTATCTCACTCCATCTCTGTGTATTCACTCGCCCCTGACACTGTGACCCGATTTCAACCATATTTTGGGTGCTTAAGGCTCTGCATCAACAAAAACTAATATTTGATTACCACATAGAAAGTATTCATTAAACCAAAAAGCAGTGATTGATCAAAGAAATCAAAGAGATATTTACAAGAACTAATTGATTAAAGGAAAATTATGAACCTACAACAAAAGCAAAAAAACTCTTTCATCTACACAAAATCAGAACAATTAATAAAATATCCATGCAAATAATCTTAACTAAAAGGCATGAAATCAAGAAATTACTTTGTGACACCACTACAAGAAACTGGACAAATAGCAACGAATTTTAGCAAGGAATTAGCGAGGAATTTAGTTAGCAACGGATTTGTGAGGAATTAGCGAGGAATTAGCGACGACACTAAATTTCGTCGCTAATTCGTCGCCAAATAGCAACGAAACTATTCGTCGCTATATCGTTGCTATTTAGCGACGAAATAGCGACGATTTAAGGAGGAATTCCTATATCGTCGCTATTTAGCGACGATTTAGCGACAAAGATATTTCCTTGTTAAATAGCGACGAATTTGCAAGGAATATTGCTAAGTTGGTGAGCACATTTTCATTGAGCTCCACCGGTAATTGGCGACTAATTATTCGTTGCAATTTCCTCTCAAAATCGTTGCTAATTCATTGGTAAAAATATTTCGTTGCTAAATCGTTGCTAAGTTTCCTTGCTAATTCCTTGCTAAAATTTACAATGTCCCTATATAAACTCATTCGACCAAATCAAAATCACAACACAATATCAAAACATTCTCTCTTATATATATATTCTAAACACTTATACAAAAACTTTCATAACATATATACTCAAAAATGATCACGGTAATAACGTATACGAGTTACGATCTTGCATGTATAGACACAAAGATCGATCGGGGATAGTGACAACAGAGTTCACGGAGGGACTTCAAACATTCATGTATCAAGCTGGAAACATGCAGACTACTCAAGAAGTGTGTGAACACTAAATACATTCATGTTGATACCGTATGGAAACATCTTTTTAATAGGGGTTTTATGCCACAATATTTTGTTTGGTTTCAACATGGGGAAGGGTATAATTATAATAACACCGAATTTGGAGAAAGTAGTTCGTTTCATGTTCCTGAAACTAACGAACCAGCTAATTTACCGCATCATTTTGATAGTAGCTATGATCATCATGGTGGGTCTAATGTGCATGTAGATGATAATAGATATCATGACATGGTTGCCGATGCATTTCATGATACGAGGGAGTATTTATCTGAAAATGTTGTTGAAGAACCTAACCAAGATGCTAAACGTTTTTATGATATGTTAGACGCTGCGAATAAACCAATTTACGATGGATGTAAAGATGGATTGTCAAAACTATCATTAGCATCTAGAATGATGAATATCAAATCGGATCATAATTTGAGTGAATTTTGCATGGACTCCTGGGCGGAATTACTAAAAGAGTATTTGCCTGAGGATAATGTAGCTTCTGATTCATATTATGAAATACAAAAGTTGGTTTTTAGTCTTGGATTGCCTTCAGAAATGATTGATGTTTGTGTTAACAATTGTATGATTTATTGGAAAGATGATGATAAGTTGCAGGAATGTCGTTTTTGCCGTCAGTCGAGATATAAGGTCCATGGAAAAGGGAGTAAGGTCTCGTATCAACGGATGTGGTACTTACCCATTACGGACAGGCTCAAGAGATTGTATCAATCGGAAAGGACATCCGATTCAATGAGATGGCATTCAGAGCACTCAGTCGTAGATGGGGAAGTAACCCATCCGTCAGATGCAAAGGCTTGGAGGCACTTTAACACGATATACTCTGACTTCTCTAGAGAGATTCGTAATGTATATCTTGGTTTATGCACTGACGGATTTAGTCCATTTGGTATGTCTGGTAGACAATACTCCTTGTGGCCAGTTATCGTAACCCCTTATAATCTTCCTCCATATATGTGCATGCAAAGAGAATTCCTCTTCTTAAGTATATTAGTTCCTGGTCCGAAACATCCAAAGAGAGCTCTAGATATTTTTCTGTAACCTTTAATCCATGAGCTAAAAGAGTTATGGTGCACTGGGGTTCGTACATACGATATATCGTGCAAAAGAAATTTTATGATGCGTGCAGTGCTTATGTGGACTATTATTGACTTTCCTGCTTATGCCATGTTATCCGGTTGGACAACGCATGGAAGATTGTCTTGCCCTTATTGTCGTCATCGGACTGATGAGTTTCAACTCCCACACGGAAGGAAAACAAGTTTGTTTGATTGTCACCGACGATTTCTTCCAATTAATCATCCGTACCGGAAGAACAGAAGGTTGTTCAAGAAGAACAAAGTCGTTAAACAACCACCCCTACTATATCCGGCGGGGACAGAGTTACTAAACGAGTTGGATTATTACGGGGCGCAAGAAACATGTAGACGGGGTGGAAATTGGCATGTTTCGAATTTACCGACGGATACGGGGAAACCCATAACTGGCACAAGAAAATCATCTTTTGGGAACTCCCTTACTGGAAAGATCATTTGTTGAGACATAACTTTGATGTTATGCACATTGAGAAAAATTTCTTTGATAACATCATGTCCACATTGTTGAATGTGCAGGGGAGAACGAAAGACAATTTGAAGACAAGATTGGATTTTCCAGAAATATGTTTTAGAAGTGAGTTGCATATCACGAACGATGGTAAGGCTCCAGTCCCGATCTACAGATTGAAACCTGAAGCGAAAAACGCTTTATTTAATTGGGTAGCGTCAGATGTCAAATTCCCCGACGGATATGTTTCAAAGCTATCCGCGTGTGTTGAGAAAGGACAAAAGTTTTCAGGTATGAAAAGTCATGATTGTCATGTATTTATGCAGAGACTATTACCTTTTGCCTTCGACGAGCTTCTACCTGAACCCGCACACTTAGCAATTGCGGTACTAATTAATAATTAATTAATTATCTTTTTAATTACTTTAATTACAATATATAGTCATGAATTTTAAAAAATTTCAGGTATCGGTGCGTTTTTCCGAGATTTATGTACTCGTACACTTTCAGAAGATGTCATTGAACAGTTGCGTGAAAATATCCCTATCTTGTTGTGCAACTTGGAAAAGATTTTTCCTCCATCTTTTTTCGATGTAATGGAACACCTTCCAATACATCTTTCTCACGAGGCAGAACTAGGAGGGCCTGTGCAGTTTCGGTGGATGTATCCCTTTGAACGATTTATGGGACATTTGAAAGGAAAGGCGAAAAACCTAGCAAGGGTTGAAGGATCTATCGTTGCTTGGATCTTTAACGGAAGAGACTTCTCATTTCGCATCATACTATTTCGGTTCCAATGTACGAACACGTAGAACAAAAACACGACGACACGATGACGGCGGCGTTGGCGCGATATATGCGGTAGATGGGGTACACGATATATTTTCCCCAATTGGAAGAGCTAGCGGAAAAATTAAAGAAGTTTGGTGGGAAAGTGATCAACATCGACAAAGTGCACATACTTACATCCTCCTTAATTGTGATTACGCACGACCTTTCGAAAGATAATATATTATATGTTTTTATATATCAGCTATAATATTTTTCCTAACGAGGGGGTTTATTTCAATTAGAATGTTTGAGGAACAAGTGGAGGAAGTCTATCCTGGACTTTCGAAAAGACGAATTTCTGCTTATAAAGAACGCGATTTTTGTTTGGTTGGTTAAAAACGCAAGTTGAATATGGTGACACCACATATCCGGTTTGGTTTCGCGAGTTAATACAAGGACCGCTTGGAAAGATCACAACTTCGTCTATGTATTTTACTCGTGGTTACGTCTTCCACACAGTAAGTCATGGTCAACATCGAGCAACCGCAAATTATGGTGTCACTGTTGAGGGCGATTCGGTTTTTATGGGGTTCTCACGGATATTATCGAAGTCCAATACCGGGATTAGTCAATTTAAGAACAACACTTTTTAAATGTGATTGGTTTGATCCAACGTTAGGTCGTGGTGTACGTTACAACAAATTTGGTGTCATCGACGTCAACCAATCACGACGATATCGGAAGTTCGAACCATTTATCCTCGGATCGCAGGCTGAGCAAGTTACATTCATTCCGTATCCTCGCGTTAAAACTAGTGGTATATCGTGGAGTGCAGTAATTCGAGTGGTTCCGAGAGGTTTAATTATGGGTAACGATGAAGTTCCTATGCAACAAGATGTCGTTGGTGGGACAATTATACAAACAAATCAATCGACCGAAGATGTATTTCTTGTTGATCCTGATAATCAAGTAGCTGAAGATATTGTGGATGATGAAAACGAAGGATCCACAGAAGAAAATGAAGAATTCGATGAAGTTAGCGATATCGAATCATTTGATTCCGGCAATAATCAATAAATTTGTAACTTGTATTTGCAATTTTAATTTTTTTTTAATTTTTTTTTTGCAAATTATCAACGAATTTGCAAAGTTTGTCACGATTTAGCAACAAATTCATAAGTTTAGTAATTTTAGGGGTTTAAATTGCCGTTGTAAAATCGTTGCTATTGGATATTTAGCAACGATTTAGCTACGATTCGTCGCTAATTCGTTGCTATTTAGCGACGATTTAGCGACGAATCGTTGCTATTTAGCGACGATTTAGCGACGAATCGTTGCTAAATCGTTGCTAATTTTTGCCATATACAAATCTTTAAACCCTAAAACCACCCCAAAATAAAGGTTTTCAAGAATTAGTGTTAACTTAAGAAGTGTAAACAAAGGTGAAAACAATTGTATAAATCAATAAAAAAATTGATTACAATATTATACTTAACGTGTATTAACTTACCGTTAACTTATATGTTTTACTAACTTAAAGTTTATAATACATAATATTTTCAGTTTTTTAGTAAATATCATAATTTGAAGTGTTATTCTCAATCTTATAATCTATAATTACATATGAAGTATGTATTATAGCATAGCAAACCGTTTTAGGGGTTGAAACCCTAAAAATAGGGTTTGAGTTTAGCAACGATTTATCAACGAATCGTTGCTAAATCGTTGTTAAATATTAAATAGCAACGATTTAGCAACGATTACAACGAATCGTTGCTAAATCGTTGCTAATGTTTCTGATATTTAACCTCGTACTTCTAATACATAGAATGTAACATATTAGTCTAATCAGTAATTTAGCAACGATTTAGCAACGATTAGTACTTTTAGGGGTTTAAATTTGTTGGACTAATATGTTTTACATATCGTTGCTAAATCGTTGCTATTTGATATTTAGCAACGATTCGTCGCTAATTCGTTGCTATTTAGCAACGATTTAGCGACGAATCGTTGCTAAATCGTTGCTAATTTTTGCAATATACAAATCTTTAAACCCTCAAACCACCTCAAAATAAAGGTTTTTAAGAATTAGTGTTAACTTAAAAAGTGTAAACAAAGGTGAAAACAATTGTATAAATCAAAAAAAAAAAATTGATTACAATATTATACTTAACGTGTATTAACTTACCGTTAACTTATATGTTTTACTAACATAAAGTTTATAATACAGAAAATTTTCAGTTTTTTAGTAAATATCATATTTTGAAGTGTTATTCTCAATCTTATAATCTATAATTACATATGAAGTATGTATTATAGCATAGCAAACCGTTTTAGGGGTTGAAACCCTAAAAATAGGGTTTGAGTTTAGCAACGATTTAGCAACGATTCGTTGCTAAATCGTTGCTAAATATTAAATAGCAACGATTTAGAAACGATTACAACGAATCGTTGCTAAATCGTTGCTAATATTTTTGACATTTAATCTCATACTTCTGATACATAGAATGTAGCATATGTGTTCGATCAATTATTTAGCAACGATTTAGCAACGTTGCTAAATCGTTGCTAAATCGTTGCTAAATAATTGATCGGACACGTACACTGTATCCGTCATAGGTCTTGTACTTGGCGTAATACATGTTAGGGTTTAGCAACGAAATGTTGGAATCGTTGCTAATTCGTTGCTACACCCAAACGTGTGAACAAGGGAAACCCGAAATAATTTTAAAAAATAGCGACGATTTAGCAACGAATCGTCGCTAAATCGTCGCTATTTTTTGTTTAGCGACGATTTAGCAACGAAACGATTTAGCAACGATTGCTAATTAACAACGATTTAGCAACGATCACAAAATCTATAAATATGGCCAAATTCTTTCATTTTTTTCACACAACCATCTCTCTACATTTTATCTCTCTACAATCTCTCTATAAAAACATCACAATTTCTTCTTAAAACACTAAACCTTTTTACAAAAATGCCTCCTCGTCCTAACCATTATTTTAATTTCATCCGTAATCGTTCCGGTAGCGGATCTGATTCTAATCCGATCCGACAACCTTCAGAACCAACCCAACCCGACATCCATGAGGTCCCCGAGGTGGGGTTAGATGTTGTTTCCAACATTCCACCGGTTGGAGATATGCCGGCGGATTTACCACCGTCTCCGCATCAAGGACCCCACATGATGCGGATCTTGGATGTCCTACGGCAAGAAGGCCACGACCGTTTGCCGTTGATAGATCCAGACCGGTCGCGACACACATTTTGGTAATTTTTTAATATTATATTAAAAATATTAAAAAATAATAAAAAAATTATTAAATATTAAATATTAATAAAAAAATTGTACTTTGTTAGGTTTTGCGATAACAAAGTGAGTCGGATTGTCGCGGACACAATGAAGTCTTACTTCGTCGAGCCGCACGTGAACTGGTCCCAAACGCCGGGATACATACATGACTTCTGGTTCGAATCTTTCGTGGTAAATTAAATTAAATTTTAAATTTTAATTAAAATAATTTATATTTAAATATAAATTAAAATATTTAATTTGAAAATTTTAATTTAAAATTTATAATTTAAAAAGTTAAACTAAAACTTAGTTTTAATTAATATCAAAAATGGCATTGGGCCGAGGCTGATACGGTGAAAGTCCGTAAGGGGTTCAACGAGAAGGCGATGCACCGCCTTACCGGCATTGTTTCCAGTTGGAAGAAAGACTGGAAACTAAAAGGAGATGGTGGAAAGCCGGAGTCGATGGACCCGACGGTGTGGAAAGGGCTGATCGACTACTGGACATAACCGCATTCTCTCGCCGTCGCGCAAAACTGTTCCAAGTCCCGCCTCACTCCTGTCGACGAGAAGGGTCCCTACGTCCACACTTCGGGACCGAGTTCATACGCCGGTCGTCGTATTAAAATGGTAAATTTAATTTTTTAACACTTTGTTTTATTTATTTTTCAAATAAATAAATATTTAATATAAATATCAAATTATAGGCCGAGGAAGAGGGTGAACTTCCCCCTATTGTGGAGATATTGAAGAAAACCCAGAAGCGCAAAGATGGGTCATATGTCAGTTCACGATCTGAAAAGATCGTGAATGACTATGAGGCTAGACTCGCCGAGCGGGTAAGTCAGTCGTCCACTGAAAAAGGGAGCTCAGTGAACTCCTCGGGACGACTTTCGGTCGCGGAATGCGACCAAATCTACTACGAGGTAAATAATTTAATTTGTATTTTTTAAATTATATTATATTTACTAACGGATATATAATATTAATTCTACGTAGGTCGCTCCGAAAAAGAAGAACCGCACTTTCGGAGTCAGTTCTATCGAGACCGTTCCCGCAGCTTCTTCATCGCTACCTCATGTTTCTCAGCGGGATCAGGCTGCGGAGAATGCTCGTTTGCGACAGGAACTCCAAGATACAAACGCCCGCTTCAAGACAATGACGGATCTATTCTCCATAATTGCGATGGATAGTCCAAACCTGGCTAATGCGATGCGGGAACGCGGATTAGGGGTCGATCCGGAACCGGAGGTTGGTCCAGACGAGGCTGAAGCCGGAGCTCAAGAACTGGGACGGAATGTCGGGATTAATGATTTTGATCCCTAGTTTAGTTTTTGTAAAATGTAATTTGAATTTTAAATTTTAATTATAATAAATTTTTTTAAAAAAAATTTTTTTTTTTAAAAAACCGTTGCTAATTTGTTGCTAAATTAGCAACGAATTAGCGACGATTGTTATGCTCTTCGTTGCCAAATCGTTGCTAATTTAGCAACGATTTGGCAACGATTTCATCAATTTCATAAGTTTTTAAATTCTGAAATTCGAAAATAATTTTTTTAAATTCGACGCTAAATCGTCGCTATTTCGAAGCTAAAATAACCTTGCAACGAATTAGCAACGATTTCGAGTCGTCGCTAATTTAGCGACGAATTAGCGACGATTTCGAAATAGCGACGAAAATGTGATCGTCGCTAAATCGTTGCTAAACGCATTTAGCAACGATTTAGCAACGATTTTGGTCGTTGCTAAATATGCAGATTCTTGTAGTGCACTTGTAAAATAAATTTTAGTACTCCATAATTGATATATGAACTAGTATTTACCATTGTATAATTTTACCATAGATGTGTTTGAGTATGAATTTTTCTAAAGAAAAGAGATAACATATTAAGTGTTAAAAGTGAGAAATTACCTTGGTTTTCAATCTCTGTTTTGTCTCTCAAGGTGGAGTTAGAGACGAAAGAATTTTTTTTTGTCTTTGATTACACTTTTTAATTTTAAATTGAACTCGATATATTAAAGAGAAAAAAGTAAACGTGATTACAAAATAAGGAGAAAATTTAGGGGTGGTTATTAGCTTGAGATTTCCTTTTTATATTTTAAATATATTGATTATCATTTGCTAAAAAATTTAAGCGTAACACGTATTTTTATAGATTTAAAAGGATTTGTACAAATAAGGATAAAGATCCTAGTTTAATGAAACGTGTTCAATAGTTGTATGATTCTATCATGCAAAAAAGTCTATTTTTAAATGAAATTTGTGCTTAAAATATTAATGGTTCTTCTACTTAAATTGTATACTTGTGGTTAATGATGAGATATTATCAAATAAGATGTTCGAATGTGTGTTTATTTATATTGTTTTGTTGTATGAAGTTCATTACATTTTTTTTTTACAATTTCTATTTTTATTTGACAATTACTTGTAAAAAATATACATTCTCCTTTAGTAATCCATTTTAATGGAGAGACAGATTTTTAGTTTCTTTATTTGTGTTAATTGAATTGTTTCTACCATTTAATAGAAACATGCACACATTACTTTTATCAACGGTTACTTAACCATCATAAGTCCATAATAATAACTAAATACATATAATATAAATAACTTATTTTTTGGTCTAAAAAATAAATAATTTATTAGTACTTTATTAATAATAATAGAGGCATCTCCTAAGAAAGTCGTTTTGATAAAAGATAATCTTTCACGGGTGTTATGTTTTTTTTATTTAATTGTTAGAAAATGTTAAGGAAAAGTCTAAAAAAACACCTTGACTTCATTTATTTACAGGTCAAACCTGGGTATAACCGGATCCGACCCGCATTACCCGACCGAAGATCCGAATTAACACTTAACCGAATTTAATACCAACTTATACCAAATATGACAAAAAATTGGATTTAAAAAACCTAATCGATATGTAAACTTAAAAAATTTCATCGCTTTAAATTTTTTACAAAAATTCTCTCGATTAACTGAGTAAAACTCCCTCAGCCTCACTCAAGAACCCTAATCCCCAAAATTCTTGAATCTTCACAATTGACGAAATTTTTTGAAATTGAGAGATGTAAACAATGATGGAAACGCGTCTGGGTAAAAGGAAGACTTTGAATGAAGATGAATTGGTGAGAACTCTTTACAAAAAGGGTCAAGAGAAGAAGAAAGCGAAGAAGACGAAGCAAGCAAAGAAGGCAAAGAAAGTTCCGGTGGAGGCGGTTCGGGTAAGAAAAAAGGAAGAAGAAAAAAGTGAATGATTGATATGTGGTGCTTTTGGATTGTTTTCTGATGTTACGTTTGGATTTTTTATGGTATTTTTGGATTTGTAATTGTACTTTTAGATGTTTTTGTGGTATTTTCATATGATTATGGTAGTTACAGATGTTTATGTCACTTTTGTATTTTTTTATGGTATTTTCGGATGTTTATGGTACTTATAGATGTTTATGGTAATTTTTAAGATTTAACGTAAAACTTAATCCGAAAAACAAAAGTTCAACACTTACATCAAACCAAACATAGATTCGAATAACATAAGCTCCAACACTTAACATCAAATTAGAACGAAAAACATGAAAATAGGACGAAGTTGGACGAAGAAGATTCATGTACGGGATCCAACAATCAGCTCATTGAGCTTTGCAATCTCTTCAACCAACTCTTTCACCTCGCTCCTTAACTTTTCAACTTCCTGCTGAACACGGAAAACTCATGGCTGACGAAAGTGTCACCTGAACGTTGAACATAGTTTGTCTTAGTATAATACAGTTTTCCTCAGTTTGTCTTAAAAAGTTTCACTTAGTATAATTCAGTTTTACTCAGTTTGACACATACAAGAAATTTAAAAAACAATTACCTTGTAGGTCTTGCAGGTGAAGTACCTACTCCCTCGTAAGGTATCAAAATCATATCAGTATTTTGGAGTTGGAGAGGAATCGTGAATGATTTCTCCCCATATGGACAACGAGTTGGAATCCCGTATTAGCCATTGACAACGTAGAATAGCATGTTGTAATGTTGCTTATTCTTTTTAATCTCACGCCTCTCCTGTTTTTATACCCACGGATCCATGAATTTGAGAGAGAAAATCGAGATAAGAGAGAAAGAGAGAGGAGTCGAACAAATGAATGAAAGAGTGAAGAGAAGAAGTGAAATAGAAAGAAGAAGAAAGTGTATTAAATATAGGAGATTGGAGTTTGTTGAAGTTAGTGTAGACATTCCTGAGAATCTAGGGGGAAAAATCTGACAAAATCAGCTTTTTGACCGAAATTGTGTGTTTTTCGTTTAGGCGGCAAAATGAAATTTATTTCCCCTCCAAAAAAATACACATAGTTTTACCCGAGTTTTCGGTTTTACAAATTTTCCTCATAGTATTATTTTTCATCATTTCATGTTTTTTTAGTTTTACACGTAAACTTAACTTGTTAAAGCAGTTATACTTTGTATATATCGGCATTTTATGGTGATTATATGTGTTTAATGCAATAATATAGTCGAAATCTACGATTTGTAGAATGGTCCTTATAGAAGTTGTTCTTTCTAAATAAATTGTTCTTGTAAAAGACATGGAATATGCAAGAGAATTTCCGAAAATTGTTTGTTTGTACATGTTCTTTTGAAAGTGAGTTTTCATATGATGTTTACATTCATCTTTAATCAACAAAAGTGTTATATAACAAGTTTTATACTAATTTGCTTTCAAAAACTAAATCAATGAAATCATAAAAATAGTAACTCAAATGGTGTAGTTTTATAATTCTCCCATAAAAATAAGTATAACTTGTATCATAAAATTAATGCAAGGGACTAAAGACTTTTTTATTAATAACTTCTCATTGAATTTTTGAAATAGAATGAATTGATAGAAAATTCTTAACATTCACCTAAATTCTAATTTACGGTTCGACACAATGTTTAATAACAAAACTTTTAACATTTACTATTAATTTCAACTTAATAATTAAACTAAATACACAAACATTAGGATATAAACATATTCTAACATTCTAATTATTAGAAATTTATCTAAAAATGTTTGATAAATTTTTTTATTGCCATATTAAAAATGTGACCATCATAAATATTTTAATATAAATCTGTTATTATAACTATAAAAGCCACATCAGTTGAATAAAGATTGATTTACTGGTTTTCATGGAAAAAATATGTATATCTAAGTACGTTGGTGGTTTAGGTTTTAAGGATCTTGAAAGTTTTAATCAATCATTATTAGCTAAACAAGTGGGGAGAGTCATTAACAAAGAGATATACTTCTCTAGATCAACGTTTCTTAAATGTGGAAATGGTACAAGACCGTCGTATGCTTGGAAAAGTATTTTTTTTGTTTATCGAAAGGTCTTTGTATAACTATTAGTCATGGATAATAAGACACTACTCTATTTTGGATGGATAAGTGGATACGCGATGAAACCACACCCAAGAGATCCATTCAATCCAAATCTTAGACTAACTATCGGCGTACGAGTCTCTGATCTTATTAATCATATTGATTGTAAATGCAAGCAAAGGCGTTTCGGAAGAGCTTTTCACAAGTTGTGATGCTAAGTTTGTTCGGTCCATGGAGACTTCGTTGTTTCGTAGTGATAGGGAGATGTGGTACAAAGAGAGTGGTTATGATTTGGCATCAAAACTGTCTACCTCTTAAGCAAGGAGTTTTGGAGCATCAAGACTTGTCTAAAAACTAAGATTTTCTTGTGAAAAATGCTTAATGATGCTTTGGCTGTTACTACAAAACTTGAGAAGACTAGAAATCGATGTTGATGAGATTAACATTAACCTCATAATATTTTGTTTGAACTATTTTCAGATACATGTTTTAAATTATTATTTATTTGTTTCTTTCCAAAGAGTATAAATTATGCGAATTAACAATACTAAACTAAGTCTAAATGATAATCATAAAAAACCAAAACACTAAATATTTTCAAATCTAAACCCTAAACTAATTATAAATGTCTTGGATTTGGAATTACAAACCCAAATAGAAATATTTAACTTCTACACCTTCAAAATTCAACAAAAAATATTTAAAATCGTTTTTATATCATATTTTCATGATTTTATTACAAACATTTTAAAATATTTTAAAGATTTTTAAAATATTTTATTCAAATTGGTTAAATTAAATAAAAAATAAATAAATTTTCAGGTTATAAAATTAATTAATTTTAATTTAAAAATATATCAAATATAAAATCAAAATTATCAAAGAGAAAAATAGCTCTTGACTTTAATTTTGATATCATTTGATCATTTTTAAATTGATGTTGGGTAATGTTTAGTGGACCGTTTTTTAAAATTGATGTTGGATAATGTTTAGTCGGCCGTTTTTTAAATTGATGTTGGGTAATGATTAGTGGATCGTTATGTAATGGGCTTACTATTCAAAACTTGCAACTAAAAGTTATGTTTTTTCATACCATTCGTTATTTATATAAGAGAAACCCTCTTTTTCTTCTTCATCTATTTTTTTCTTCTTTGACAAATTTTTTTTTATCATCTCTCCCGATTTCTTTGTTACATAAAAAAAGAAGAAGATTTTTCGAATAAGTTAACATTCTCTTTTATTGACTTTAAATCGTGTTGCCTTGAGTTTATGTTTGTCGTATCTTGTGTGTTTCTTTTGCATATTAATGGGTGATTAAACACGTATAGTAGTGTGTTATTTTAAGGTATATGTTTAAAAACTTTGAAATTATGAGTATGTTTTGAAAGAGTATTTCATCCTAATGGGAAAGTTCACATGATATTTTGTTACTATTTTTGTGTATGGTCTTGAATGTTGTTATGTTTGAGGATTTTGAAAAAAACGTGTGTAACATTATCTTTGTTTTAGACAGGAAACTATAATAGAAGAAGTTGTTACAAGCAACAACACTACTTCACACATACCAAAAAGGGTAAATTTTACTCTTTATAATTGATACATAGTAGTATGATATTTGTGTACAGTTTTTTAACTTGGTATGTTTGAAAACTTTGAAAAGATGATAATGCATATCAAACTTGATTTGGGACGGAGATCAAAGAGGGAATAAGTTGTTGTAACCACAAAGACTACTTCTCCGTGGCCAAAGAAGGTAAATTTCTTCTCTTTATTGACACATATGGTAGTTTGTTATTTTTGATATGGTCTTTTAACGTGGTTTATGTTTGAATTTTTGTAAAGATGGCAAAGTATCTTGAACTTTGTTTCGGGTGGAGAAAGAAAAGGACAAAAATTGTTATAACTACTACTTCACTCAAGCAAAAAGAAGGTAAATTTCTTCTCTTTATTGAGACTTAGTTGTGTGTTATTTTGTATGGTCTTTGATGTGCTATGCTTGAAAATTTTGAAAAGATATCTTGGACATCGTGAATGGGAGGTTAATGATAAAGTGTAAACTGCGTTTAGCGTTTTTTGTTATGTTCTTGTGCGTTGGAGTAAGAACTTTGTTTCTTTACTTATACGAGGAAATGGGTTTGTTGGATTCGTTCTACGTATCGGTCTTTAATTTGATATGGTAGTGTTTTAGTTTATGAAACACATAACCATATGGTCTTATAGTAGTTTATATATTATCTCAATATTGGTATTCTATATATGAAGGCAACATAAGCTACGACTATGCATGAAGCTTCTCATCCACGAAAGCTCGAGAAAAAAATCGCACACTATGTAAGTAAACCATCCCCATTTAAACTTATATAATGTTTATCAATGGTCACAAACATTTGAATCGAACTGGTGTATACATTATGTTTGTTTTGTTTAGGGAATGAAAATGATTATATGATTAGTTTCATAGATGTGTTTTTGAAAATGTATATTAGTAGTTGTCTTTTGTTGAAAATGATTGTTTTCTTTTACAACATAAGCAAATACAAAGATAAAAAGACATACAATCTCATGATCATTTGTTGTAGGAAAAGAAAGTCAACAAAGCTGAAACAAATTGAGAAAACCGTATTTGGCGAAAGAAAAGGTGGAAGCCTTAGCGTCTGAAATTTAGAAGTTGATATTAAGTGTATCTAAAAGGGATAATGGTGTGATTTAAGTATATAGTTAACACGCTATAGTAATTTTGTTATGTAATTGTGTGATTTAAGTATGATAATTGTGTGATTTAAGTATATAGTTAACACATTGTAGTAATTTTGTTATGTAATTGTGTGATTTAAGTATGATAATGGTGTGATTTCGTGATGTAATCTTAAGTTATGTAAACGAACTAGAATTATGTTTGCACATTGTGTGGGGAACAAATAGTTTTATTTGTAATTAAATAATAGTTTTATTTATTCTTTTTTCTATTTTGATTAAAACAGTTTAAAATAAATAATATCAATGTATTGTGTTGTTTATGTCGACTAATAGTAGTTTTATGCAATTTGGTAAATCATTTTTATTCTTCATTATATTGAGAAATTACCATGTATCTTAATTATTTTGAAAACACTAAAAAAATGAAAAACAAGTCTCAATTTGAACATTCAAAAGCTCTATGATAAACACACAAAAAACGACATTAACCTGCTAATATAATGACAAAAGAAAACACATTTTCACAAATAAATGAAACAAATTTGTCGAAGATAACGACAACAAACAAAGTCCATGCAGCTTCATCATTTAGCTTGATGATCATGTCAGGACTCCACATTAAATGGCATTCAATGGATGTTATTGTTGTATTAGTTTACTTACAATTATTAAGTTTTGAATCATCAGATGACTCACATCATTGTGTTTTTACAATTATAAACAATTTTTGAGAATACGATAGGAAGAAACAAAAGGGTTACTTGAAATCCAGGGAGGAGCGGTAAAACGATAACAACACGGAAGCACTTGTTCTCATCATGAATGAGTCTTTGGGATGCGTCTGTATAACGTTTCCATAACACGTTTTTAGAATCGTGTCGTCTTTTTCTAGAATGGATATGAATAATTGAATCTGGTACACAAATAAGATTATGTGGAATACATGATTAGTGTAAAGATCAAAAGATATTTACAAGATAATATGATCAATGTGGTTATTAATATGTTTTATATGTTATATTACATGGTAAACAAATGTAGATTTATGACTATGCGTTATCTTACAATTTTAAATAGTTGGAAGGCATATATATGTAAATAATAGATATATGGAGGATATTATTGCAATTTTTCGACGCTTAAATTTGTAAGCCCGAACGAATCTATGCCAAATATAGAAGCAGCTGAAATTAAATTAAAGCAGAGAGAGTAAGGAGAAGAGACAAGTGCGTGTACTCGTTGACTAATAGGAGAACACATTTGTGTACACTTCGTTAACACTTACGTTGACTCGTTGACTTTCAAACCCCTTTTGTACTTCGTATGTTCTTTATGTGTAATATTAGGATTATGTGGCTTTTTTATGTGTACATAGTTTGTTTCTCTTTGGATTTATAATCAACTAGCTTTAAAAATAATCAAACTCTTTATTACTCTTTTGCTACTACTTGCTTATTATAGTCTTCTTTGTTAAGTGATTTTTATAAATGTTTAGAGTTTTCTACTACATTTAACAAAGCCTCCTCCTTATAGTGTTCTTGTTTGTTATTGAGTAAAACAAACAAGAACCTTATAATAAACATAAGAGCTTTGCATTTCAGAAAGAAGTTCAAAGAAATATAAACAAAAATATAAAGCTTTGTTGCATTCACACTGATGTAACCAATCTATTAAAAAAAAATTTTAGAAAGACATTGACATTTTTAGAGATCTAGTTTACTCTTTTAAGTCTGGTTGCACATTTCATCTTTCCGCTGTGTTTCGTTTTAATTATTTTGCCTCCTGATGGTACAGACAGTTGTCTACTTGGTAGCCTCACAAGACGATTGCTGCTACTATTGTCTCCACAAAGGCAATATATACAAAACTAATCTCCAAGACAATATATACAAAATTAATCTCAAAGGCAACATATACAAAATTAATCTCTAAAAAATATATACTAAATTAATCTCAAACACAATATATACACAATCAATCTCAAAGCAAATATAAACAAAATTAATCTAAAAGGCAATATATATACTAATGGTTTACTTAAAATCTAGAGAGAATAAAGGGAGAAAGGTTACATAGATAGCAAATGAGTAATTTCATAAGTAGTCTTCCAATATCAGAAAGACATGATTTTTCTACGAAGCATGAAAGATCCCATGCATTTGAACATATATTACTGCGATTAACAAATATATATATAAAAAATGAAAGATTTAGTAACGGTTTGGGGTTAAAATCAAGACAAAAGAAAAACAATAATAATGATGAAACTTACACACAAGACTTTCCAAGAAGGGCTTTGAAGGGTAAAATTTCTCCAATAGAGTGAATAATATTCTCCATGTTTTTTTATAATATTCTCCAATAGAGTAAATAACTTTCTGATGATTTACCACTAATTACTTCATGGCCAAGAGTGTACAAAGCATCATTGATTCCATTGAAACTAACAACGAGAGTAAGGCAAGAGAGTGGTTAGATTCAAATTGGCGAACACAGAGGATGAAGCAGATCGTCTTAAACCAGCAGATGCTTAACCCAGCTAAAGAGCAACATACCAACATAAGAGAGTAAGGCAGATCTATTACATCGGCGATGGATAGCCATTGGACGCGTAGCCGACGAGACCCATATCGGCGGCGGATAATAGAACGACGAAGACAGAGAAATAAACAATAGCGAAACCAGAGGACCAATCCAAGCTTTGCCCAAATTAGAAGCAACGACCATGTAATTTAGCCGATGTTTGAGAAACTCCATCGACGATTTCATGTCGGAAGAGTAGGCGGAGAAATCGAAATTTGTACTGGTGAATGCTTGAATCCAAATAGCAGCCACCAACACAGTCCATCTCCGCCACCATTATAACATTGAGCTAACTTGCGGTTGCTGCTTCTGCATGTTTAATTCCTCCTCCACTTTTAATTTTTTAAATAAAGCATTGAAATGACTTCCGATAAAAAAGGCGGCGTATGTCAGGGAAATATGGAAAAAATGTATATTTGTGTTTCTTGCAAGCAAAATTATTAACTTTCCATGAAGGATAAAAAAAGTCATTATACTAGACGTAGAAACTACAAAAAATATTTACCTAATTACATCACTCCTTGTGTACACTGACCCTAATTCCTCTTAAGTTTATATTTCTATTGTTTTTAGGTTATAATTATGTCAATTTAAAACTACTTAAACCACGTCATCTTTGCAACACCCGAAACACCCATCTCATTGGTGAACCTACTTATCATCATTCATCAACATAACTTTCTTTATTTTATTTTATACTACAAAATATGATCATGTATAACAAACACATCTAGCAAACATATGTTCTTCTAATGTTTTTATACTCTTTCTATGTTTCTAATAGATTAATTTTTAACCTCACCATATGTTTGTATATAATTTAGGGATCTTTTTATTTATATTCACTCTATTTCTACACCGTTTATCTCCCCTTATCGGTTTCAATCCACTAGGTAAAAAGTTTTAGCATGAAGAGTTTTTCCTCGTGTGAATGGTATATTAATTTTATATACGTTGTTATTTACACTTTATCTAATAAATCAAAAACAATAATTTTACCATAGTATTTTAACTAACTTAGAAGAACATGGTTAATAGAAACCAATATTGGGATATTTAGAGCATAACTAAAGCAAAGGTTTTACGGAGACGACAATAGTGACGCAAGAGAGAGAAAGGAACAATTAAAAGTGGTGAGCGAGCGAGAGAAAAAATTGCTCTAAAATTTATATAGTTTATTTCATCAATCCGATTTGGTTTTAGTTTCCATATAAATATCGAATTGGTTGGTCAAAACGAAAATGAATTTATGAATTTAGGTTACGTATCAAGTAAAGACAATTTAGATATTTTTATAGATTTAAAATTTTTCTGTGGTTTTCTTTTTAGACATACATTATATAATAAGTAAAATAAAAATATTTTATGGAGAAAAATTTAGGAATTTTTTTCAATATATATATATATATATATATATATATATATATTTCTTTAATTTTTCGTTTTTTCTTTATTTTTCTTCATATATAATCAAATACCTTTAACAAAAAAAAAAAAAATATATAATCAAATAAATAAAATTGTAAGGATGATAATCCGTGCCACATATTATCATGAATGTGATGGGTTTTTACATAATATTATAAGTTAATATAATTCATATAGAATAAATGACAACAATTTTTAAAAGATTTCGTTTTTGAGTGGTATTTCTTTAATCCACATATATAAAAAAAATCAAGAAAGATTATGGAGAGAAAATTTAGGAATTTTTTTAAACATCAATTTTTAAAAAATTTGTGTTTCTTACTTTATTTTTCGTCATATATAATTATGGATTTTATGTTATAAATATGTATTAACTATTTATTATTTTATTATTATTATTCATATTATAAGTGGTAATTATCTGATTTAGTTTAAATAAACATTCTCTGTCATTTTTTACAATTTAATAATCTTTCATGTTTTTATATTTTTCTCTATTGATTTTTATATCAATATATGATTACAATTTCATTGACATATATTTTGGATCATCAATATATTCGAAAAGAGTGTAGGAAAAATAATATTTTTCATTATTTTATCATTGAAATTTATTTGAAAATGTCAAAACTTATTATTCATTATGTAATATTGTTCGGAAAATATTTATTTTCGCCTAGGATTCTAAAGGTGACCACCTAGGATTTTAAACAACCACTAATTAGTTTACAAGTCATCATCTAAATAGTTAATTAAAAAATATAGCAAAAAAGTAAAAAATACATGTTTGGAAACTCAAAAAAGTACAAAATAGTATAACGTTAAAACTTTCTAAAAACTTAAATATAAATTAATTACGATGTAAAACATACATGTTTATAAAACTAAAAAAGTTAAAAATTGTAAAACGTGAAATTTTTTACAAAATTGAAAATTAGTTAATGACAAAATTGTAAAATATACATGTTTGGAAAACTAAATAATATTACAAATTTGTTATTGGTCTTACTTACATTGTAAGAAAATTATAAGTTAACAAGTTACAAAATATCAAAATGTACACTTTTAGAAAACTAAAAATAAAATAGAAAAGTAGTAGTTATGAGAAAACTAAACATCGACGATAAATAACAAAAAGGCTAATGTATTTTTTTAATAACAACAAAAATGTAAGATGTTATTTTTTTTATAAAAAGCCTAAAAATAAGTTAATTACAAAATTTTAAAATATTCATGTTTGGAAAATTCAAAAAACAATTAACAAAATTGTTATCGATCGGTCTTATTACACTTTAGGAAAATTATAATAGGTTAACAAATTACAAAATATCAAAACGTACTTTTTTGGAAAACTCAAAATATAATAGAAAAATAGTAGCTATGAAAAAACTAAACATCAAAAAAGAATAAATACCAAAAAGGCTAATGTACTTTAAAGTTTACTTAATATTAAAATAATAATTTTTAATTTATTTTATTATTTACGACTAAAAATATGCACACATATTTTATAGAACCATACAAGTTCATAAAACTAAAACTAAAACTATTCTTTGTGAGAGAAATTGATTTGATTTGTTAGAATAAAGAAGTGTTTAACATTTGTCTCTTCATATCCAACCATTGTAGTGTTTTGATTTTGATGATTTTGAAATGGATTGTAACAAGAATTTTTTTCTCATGACACCTAGTGTGCTCCTTATCACAACTTTAACCCAAAAATATTTAGAGGTATGAAATCTTATAACTCTAATTAGCAAAATTTGATGTGTCAACTTTTAACCAATAAATACCCATTCTATTATCATATGTAAGATATTTTAGTTAAAACTGTAGATTTTAAAAAATAATTTTTATTAATTTTTTTAGATGAAAAATTAACAGCTAATAGAGAACTAAATTAATTCAACATATGACAAAAGAATACTACATCATATAATTGGTCAAAAATAATTAAAGGCATTTCATTTTTTGCTTGAAAAACTCAAAACATCTTATAAAACACCAATAATAAAACTCTAAAACATCTTAAATATGCGAATCGAGGGAGTATTTAAATTTACTCTTGACAATTTAAATTAGATACAATTTAAATTAGATGCGAATCGAGGGAGTATGCGAATCATTTTTTTATGTTAAACATTATAGATTTAGTTAATGGAGATTTAGGTAATTCAAACGTACATAATCTAATTAAATTAAAACTATTAGTATATGGTTAGTTATTTGAAAAGAAAATAAGTAAAAAATAATAATCATTAAAATATATTAAACAAATTTATAAACTTAAATCCGTGCGTAGCGCGGATCAAAAACCTAGTATGAATAAAAAGCTCATAAAATATAAAATCTAAAAGTCCATATCATAAAATATCCAATTACTGAAAATTCTAATCTCAAATTTCAAGCATATAAATTGAAAGTTTAAATCTCACTATATCTATTTCAATATGTAATATACATAGGGAGTATACGAAAAATCCGCCAAATTGTTATAAAAACTTACACAAAACAAAAACAAAGAAAATTTATTATACAAATTAATTGAATAGTAATGTGTTAAAATATCAAACTTCTTTTAATATGCAAAAAAGTTTTTTTTTATTACATCAGTTCGGAAATGAAATTACACTACTTCTGCGATGGCCCAACTTGGAAGTAATTCGCTCACATACACTGATACAAGCGAATGAACCCTTCCCGATCGCGCCAATTTGTCTGCTCTTGAGTTTCTATCTCTTGGAATATATTTGATTCTGAAATCGTTGAAGTATTCTAGATTCGTCTCAAACTCTTCGATCATTGTATTAAACGCAGGCCACTCTGTGGGATTCTGCAAGATTGTCACCAATGTCGTACTATCTGTTTCGAATGCCTGACAGGAGATGTTCCGTACTTGAATAACTTCCATGGCCCACAAGAGAGCATCAAACTCTGCATGTAAAGGAGATAAGCTCCTCCTTTTACGCCTCGTTCCCATAAGATGACTACATCCATCTCCATTTAGACAGATCCACCCTAGCCCTACAAACACCTCCGTGTTTTTCTATGATCCATCTACCTGACAATATAATTTTGAAACAACATTATGCGATTCCTCCATCATAAAGAAATTTCTCCTTTCATCAATTTCCTCCTCAACACTTTGTGCTTCCACCCAAACTAGTGATTCTTTTAATGCCTGGTCGATTATATCAGGTGGATCAATCTCCACATCCTCAAAAATCTTTTTGTTTCTCGATTTCCAGATATACCATAATATCCAAGGGTAACATAATTTATCTTGGTCTTGTCCCTCGTCTACTTGTAATCTGGAAAACAAGTAGTCCATATTTGAATAAATACCTCCCTGTGGAAATTCTGGATTGACTGAGACGGGTGAGACACCCCATGTGTAAAGTGAATGGGTACATTCAAAGAACACATGATTTATCGTCTCAATATCTTCATCGCATCGCGTACAGACCGGGTCGCATTGTATTCCTCTAGAATTTAGCCTTTCCCTCACTGCCATGCTTCTCGAAATAATTTGCCACAAAAAGTGTCTTAGTTTCTGCGAACATTGTGTATCCCACACTTTCGTGAGTAACGCATTAAAATTAGGTCCCCACTGATCCAGGATACCACTCTCTTTCTTAATTTTTGCAACAAATTAAAGCCTGATTTTACCGTATATTTTCCTGATTGTGTGTAATGCCAAGACCATTGATCAAAACTTGATATGAGACAGAACTCACACACCACATAACCGGAAAAATTGCAAAAAAAATCCAAGGTTTTAACATTTCAGCAGAAAAAACCTGACAAATTTTTGGGTTTAAAAAAAAACTTTGATTTTTTTATTTTACATTTTAAAACCTAAGATTTGTTCTTTTAGCAAAACAAACCCTACCCGAACAATCGGTTAAATTTTAGCAGAGATAAACGACATATTTCACATAAAATTAAAACGGGTTTGTTTTATCATCGTATATCAAAGAGAATATGAAGAAAATACGAGAAAAACAAAAAAAACACAAACAAAGATGATATTATTTGTCCTAAAATCCATAACTTAGTCTTTGATAAAGTGTTCAAAATCACAAAACTTTTTTTCGTTTATCTCGTTTTTTTCTTATGTCCCTTTTATATACGATGGTGAAACAATCACATTTTCATTTAAGTGAAACGAATCATTTTTTCTCCGCTAAAATTTAACCGATTTTCGGTTAGGGTTTGTTTTGCTAAAAATGTGAAATAAAAAAGTTAATGTTTTTTTAAACCTGAATATTTGTCAGGTTTTTTCTCTCGAAAATGTGAAACCTTGGGGTTTTTTTTTCGCAATTTTCCCCTTATCAACCTATCTAACCCAGGTGTTACTAAACCCTAGTTTTAGTAGCACCGCTTCTAGAAAAGACCATTCCACTCTATCATATGCCTTGCTCATATCCGTTTTTATTGCCATATGATTGAACCTACATTTTTTATTGGTGCGCAACCCATGAACCATCTCTTGTGCTAATAAAATATTATCCGTTATTAATCCCCCCGATACAAATGCCGATTGGGTCTCTGATACCATTTTGGGAAAAAATCTTCTTAGTCTCAAGCATAATACTTTTGAAATTACCTTATAGGCCACATTGCAGAGACAGATTGGTCTAAGATCCATCACCCTTTTTGGTTTAAAGACTTTCGGCACCAAGCAAATATTTGTCTCGTTAAGTCTTCGGTCAAAGGATCCTGAAATCATAAATTCCTTCACCAACATAACAAGATCATGTTTAATAACATGCCAAAAACGTTGGTAAAATCACTACAAGAATCTGCGCAAATTACTACGAAAAATTTACAACGATTTTAATCGTCGTAAACTTACGACGACATTACGACGATTGTACGACAATTTTGGTAATCGTCGTAAAATCGTCGTAAACTTTACAACGATTAAAATCGTCGTAAATTTACGACGATTTTACAACGATTTTCCGATTAAACACCAAATCGTTGTAAATTCGTCGTAAATTTACAACGATTTACCGACGTTTTGATTTATAAGAATATTTCGTCGCTAAATCATTGCTAATTTACAACGAATTTACAACTTCTGATTTTGGGACATTTTAACAACGATTTAAAGACATTTAATCTGGTAGTTGAAAACGTGTATTTACTGTTGCACCTAATTATTTACAATTTTCATTTTAGTCGTTAAATCGTTGTAAAATCGTTGTACATCCCTTGTTAAATTGTGAATCGTTGTAAATTAGTAGTTAATTTCCTTGGTAAAAAGTTGGAAAATTTTAAAAAATCCTATAAATACCTCCTCATCTTTCACCATAAATCACACCATCAATTTTATATCTCTCTATCTCTCTCACATACAAACAAAAAACTCTTTTTATAAAAAAAAAATGTCCGGAGGCGATATTTACGAAATCCGAAAATGGATGTACATACATCGAGGCGATGACAGATCGGTGACACGGGAGTTCCTCGACGTGGTTGAAGTATTCATGCAGCAAGCCACAAATCTACCTGTCACTATCGAAAGAGGTAAGATGTTTTGTCCTTGTATCAAATGCGACAATAGACGGTTCATTTTGGTTGAAAATGTTTGGAAGCATTTGTTAAATAGATGATTTACACCACAATATTATATATGGGAAGGTTATTCTGGTAATGTTGCTAGTAGTAGTAATTATCATAAGGAATCTGTAGACTATGACCAGCATGTAGAAAATGAGTATGATTTTTATAATTTTCATCATGATCATGGAAATGAACCGGATAGGATAAATGACATGGTTAGCGATGCATTTCGTCCTGAAGTTGCATCTGATGGAAATTTAGTTAAAGAACCTAATTTAGATGCTTAAAAATTATACGACATGTTAAATGCTGCAAATCAACCAATATATGATAATTGTAGAGAAGGGCACTCTAAATTGTCATTAGCTGCTAGAATGATGAATATTAAAACATACCATAACTTATATGAGGTTTGCATGGATGATTGGGCTTCATTGTTAAAAGAATATCTACCCTCTGATAATTTAGCTGCTGAAACGTTTTATGAGGTTCAAAAATTGGTTATCAGACTTGGTCTTTCGTATCAGTCAATTGATGTATGTGTAGACAATTGTATGCTATTTTGGAAAGACGACGACATTCTTGAGGAATGTCGTTTTTGCAAAAAACCAAGATATAGGCCAGAAGGAGTAGGTCGGAAGAGGGTACCGTACCAGAAGATGTGGTATCTGCCTATAACAGACAGGCTACAAAGGATGTATCACTCGGAGAGGACAACTTCTTCGATGAGGTGGCATGCAGAACATACACAGAAGCCTGGAGAGGTGACCCACCCATCCGATGCGAAAGCGTGGAAACACTTTAACTCGGTGTACCCCGATTTTGCTAGACGAAAAGGTAACATCTACCTTGGTCTATGTACGGATGGATTTAGTCCATTTGGTATGTCAGGTAAGCAGTATTCTTTATGGTCCGTCATCGTCACCCCTTATAACCTCCCACCAGAGATGTGTATGCAAAGGGAATTTTTATTTCTGAGTATTTTAGTCCCTGGACCTAAACATCCAAAAAGATCCCTTGATGGAAGAGTTGAAGTGATAAGTAGATGTTACATTGGTTTAGATTGTTCGACAATTGTTTGGGTCTGTTTCATTCCTTTACTTATATATTTCTTTACTTTTGTTATTGCATTTTATTACTTCATCACTTCTTTCTTTTAGGTTTACTCGCGACAAGGGATCTAAATTGGTTCGTAAGATTACAAAAGTTTTTACGAACAAATTTGATGGTCCATTTTATAGCTGGACTTGTGTGCCTAGGGATAGGCAAGAAAGATACTTTGTCGAGTTTGCGGTACATTTATCATTCCCATAACTTTTACATCATAGTATTCTCTTCTTTTATTGTTTATTTATTTTCCTAACATCATAATATTCTCTCTGTTTTGTAGAAAACTCACACATGGGATCCCTTGATAACAGGGACAGTTCAACAACATTTCGAGAACATTTGTCAACGCCGGATGAAAGACATGGTTTCCTCTGTGAGAAATTCTAGAGAGCGCCCTACATGGATCGACAAATCTCTGTGGAAGGAAATGACTCTCCATTGGGATACTGATGAAGCAAAAGAAAGGAGTCTCATTTATTCCAATGCTCGTATGTCTGATCGTGGTGGTCTCGGTCCTCACATCCATTTATCAGGACCAACCTCTTATCAACAAATCCAATATGGAATGGTTAGTAACTAGATTATATATGTTCTCTAAGTTGATGTGTAATAAGTGTTTCTTTTGTAACATTGCAGGAAGAGAAATTGGGAAGACCGGTGAGTATTGGTGAGGTCTTCATTAAGACACATACGAAGCCAGATGGTACCTTTGTCGATAAGAAGGCAGAGAAGATTGCTTATGATTATGAGAAAAAGTTGGAACAGAGATTGTCTCACCTTAATGAAGAGAATTCGGTTATTTCAGACGGTGCTTCACGCCTTCGAGAGCTCACAGCGGATGAATATACAACAATCTTTCTCGAGGTAAAATAAAACATTTTTCATTTATAAACTTTTTTCATAAACATTTATGAATACCTGAAAGTTGTTATTCATTTTTTGTTTCTTGTTTTGTTGTTTCTGTTCAAAGTCCACTCAAAAGGATTCACGAGGCAATATGTATGGACTTGGAAGCCTCAAGGAGAATATTGAGAATGTTTTCACATGCGGCAACACACAAAGAGGCTCTTCATCCTTTGTGTCAGTGCAAGAGCAACTGAAGGAAGCACAAAAAAAGATCGAAGAACAAGACGCAACTAATAAGAAGCGTGAACAAGAGCATTCGCAAGCTTTAGCTGCACAAGAGAGCAAGCTCGCACACTTATCCTTGGTCGAAAAGTACCTACGCCAAACGGATCCTGCCTTTCTCGACTTTATGAAGACTGAATCAGCTAAAGACACCACCACACCTCTCTCAACTTCTCCTGCTACTTAGGTTACTTATCCCTCTATCATCAACTAGTCACTTTTCTTTTTCAATGTTTAAGTTAACTTTTTGGTTATGACTTGATGTACTTGTATGTTTGTTAAGATAATTTCATGGATTGTGGTTTATATTAAATTGTGTGAGCTTCTTGTTTATTACAACAGATCAAGATTCTTCTGTTTTATGAATACAAATAAATGGCAATAACAAACCAAACAAATACCAAACATACAATTTTCTATAAATAATGGTCACCACATAGTCGAGAAACAGTCGTTAGGTAGACGGAAAGCAGTAGTATAATAGTCGTAAATAATGTAGTGTCTATTTGGCGACTATAATAAACAATCAGCTAATGGTCGTTTCATAGTCGTCAAATAGTCACTACATTATTTACGACTATTTTCTTACTACCTTGGCGATACAGATGTTCATGTCAAGTAGGAGCTAAGTAGTCGCAAAATAGTCACTACGTATTACGACTATAGTACGACTACGTATATTCATGTTGATTAATCGTAAACTAGTGGTAACATAGTCGTAATATACAACGACTCGTTTACGACTAATATACGACTCTTTTGGCGTAGTCGTAATGTAGTCGTTCAATAGCGACTATATTTACGACTATACAATTTAGCGACTAAAGATTGACGACTGCATGGCTTAATCGTGTAGTAGTCGTAAATGATCTTTTACCGACTACAATGCGACTAATGTTGTAGTCGGAAAACCTCTGTTTTCTTGTAGTGAAGCCAGATGCTTATCCTCATCTACGTACAGGTCTTAACACTGTTTATCATCTTAGGAACTGGGTAGAGACACAAGTTTCAAAGTGTTCTTAGAGATTTATTTTGAATTCGTTGTCCCTTTGAACCTACTTCTTGGGATCTCCATTCATAGGCTTTTAAACCCATTCCTTTTGATGATTTTTCTACTTGATCTCTTGCCAAACCTTTAGTGAACGGATCACCTAGGTTATCTGCAGATTTTATATAATCGATTGTGAGTACTCCTGTTGAGATCAAGTTTCTAATGGTCTTATGTCGTCTTCTTATATGAAGAGATTTGTCATTATACATTTTATTCAGTGTCCGGGAGATAGCTGACTGACTATCACAGTGTACACGTAAAGCTGACACTCGTTTCTCCATGGGGATATCTTCCAAAAGTTCTCCCACATGGGGATTTCAAATCACTCCAAAAATCAGCTGTAGAACACTGAATGTAATAAAATTTGTGGAATTATAATTACACAATATAAATTGAATAAACTAGAATTTATTTTTACCTTGTCTGAGTATGTGTTTTGCATATGTAGAAGTATAGACTAGGTCAACAAAAAGGAAAAAAAAAACCGAACATAACATAACAAGGAGTATATATATTTATATATATGTGTAATTTGAGAAATAAATTGTTGTTGTTAACCTTTAACAGGAAGTTCATAGTGCATTCTGACAATTGTTCTTATGGTGGAGTCTCAAATGAATCAATATTTGATAGCCATCACAGGTTACTTATAATAAATAAAATGTGATTCTCTTAAGTCTTGATTTGTATAAATAAAATGAATCTCGTTCTTTCTTCTCTTATAAAAACACAATCAAAAGCCAAGTTTGCACACACCACAAGAGCTATTATTCAAGAGAGATAACTTTCATTTAAAACTTATTGAATCAAATAGGTAAGTACGAATAGTTTGGAAAAACCACTACATTGTAAAAGAAACAAATCAAAATGCTAATTTGTCAAAGATAAAGTATTCATCACATTTTGAACTAGAGAGACATCACAACTTAGTTGAATAAGAAGACAACCTTGTCTTTCGAGTGTTGACTTCTTCATGTGTGGTATTTTATACTTGTTCGTTCCTCCAACTCTCATAAGTTCTTTTTGGTTGGATATTCATGAAAGCATTTCTTATTGCACTTCTTGAATAACTCTAAAAAATCCAAAATATTTAAATCTGGCGAATTAGGCGGTTGTCACATGAGTTGAATATTAAATCCATTTTTTGAAGCGGCTTCATGAAACTCTTTGTCATCACAAAGGACATGTGTTCTTGCATTGTCTTGCTGGATAAAAATAGTCTTTCTTCGATCTTCTTCCGACTACTTTTCATAAATTATCGGAATGACATTATTAATCAAAGTAGCTCTTATATCTTCTCTATTCACTGAAGTTAATGCTTTTACCTGCATAGTACCGACATCTCTATGTTTGCTTCGTCTCTTAGCTGGTTCTGTAGTAACAAAAGGAAATATTTCGATTTTTCCAGAAAATATCTCATTCCCTTCTTCATCGAATCTCGGTTGAGCCATTGCCTTTTAAAACATCACTTTACCGATAAATTTTTTACTTTGATATGTACGATGAGGTTCTTCTTCCTCCGGTAGTAGATAATAATTTTCGGTTTTCTTAGTCATATTAAACCATTTTCAATCGATATGCACAATATTTTACATATCGACGAATTGTGGTTCATTAGCCAAAGTATCTTTCTCTAACATGGATAAACAAAATTGCAGCCTCTTTTTAATATTTTCACCCGTTTAACTTGGTTTAATAGCATTACTATGACGACGAATAATACCTTCCTTGATACGCATGTGTATTGTTGTAGAGCACACATTCATAACCGCCGAAAGTGATCTTATGGTGGTTCTCTTGTGTAGTGGAGTTTATGCCACTTTACCCAATCAATCGTCATTTTTTTTGGGACCGCAACGTCCTACTCTTTTATGAGACACGTCGACTTCACCATCATTATCATAAGTTTCTTTTGCTCTTTTCCAAAATCTTTGAACTGATGAGATTGGTACCGAAAATAATTCAGACAATTCTTGAGTTGCCTTCTTTTTCAATTTTCCATAAACACTTCTAATAGATAAATCATTATATATAGCCCATCTTTCTTTCTTTGATAGATTTTTTCTAGTTATATTCAAACTGTCGGCGTGAATCATCTATGTTTAGTTAAAATTTTAAAAAATATATTAGCAAAATTGATCCAAGAAACACACTGGCATGCAATGGTCAAAATATCAATGTAGTACCTGAATCTGAATTTGCAATAAAATTTCTTCATAAGCATTTGAATTAATATCAAATGGAAATGCATCATCTTGAGCTTCAAAAAACTCCTCATTCGGTGGAGTGTTGTTAAAGTCGAATGAAAACCAATGATCCACATTTTCAAAAACATCTTCTCTTGTTGGTGTTTAGTTCAAATCAAATGAAAACTCATGATCCTTATTTGGGAATGGAAGATTGAAATCAGAAGCCATGAAAGAAAATTGTTGTGTTTTTGTATTCATTTGATCTATATAAAATCTAGTGGTTAGAATTAGATCATATTTTCATAGTGGCTCCAATTTAAAAAGTTTATAATTTTGGTACGAATGTTTTAATGTTGTTTTGGCTCTTTGTTAAAATTTGTTGCACATAGAAAATAACAACTCGGTTAAATCCTTTATTTGATGATAACTAATAAACTTCTAAGAATAAGCATTTATTGTTATGAAATAGATGTCATAAATATTGTTGAGATAAAATCATAAAATAAACGTAACTCAACAATCTTTCAACGTAATTCAAATTAAAGTCATTAAGGTAATTTTACTTGTTTCCTTAATTTGTCATAAAATCACTAAAACTACAATTAATAAGGAACAGAGGGAGTAATAAATTATGTTTTAATATAAATTTTTAAAAAAAATATTAAAATTATTTAAATATTGACAAGTCGCATTCTCTATGGTTTCATATTTCGGATCTAGCCTCTATAGATTCTCTTGTCCCTCTTGTTGAACCAAATCCTCGACCGACATTCTAAATGGTGCGAAAGATTGTGTAGTGGGAACATATCCAATACCTTCGTTGTTCGACCTACAAAAAATAATTAAAATATTAGTATATGAAGAATATAAATTAAGATATGAAAAGTAAATATAAGATTCAAATACAAAATTTTTGCAGAGTTTCAGAGATAATAGGGATTTTTAGAGAGAGAGAATATTTTAGAGAGAGAGAGATTGTTGTGAAAATTGTGAAGGAGGAAGATTGTATATATAGAAAAATTTCTGACAGTAAATATGATCTGAATTCCGTCGGAAAAAAAAATAGTCGCATATCTCAAAATTTTAACCGCCAAACAAAAAAAGGTGGTCAAAATTACTTTTGGTTGGAAATAGGTCGGATATTCCGAACGGTTTCCGACGGACGATAATTTTGACCATTCAAAACGCGGCAACATGTGTTATTTCCGACCGATATCCGACGGAACAAGTTTTTTTACATTTATTAAATATTCCTTTGGAAAGTAATTTTCAACAATTTTAACACTTTCCAAATTTTTCATTTTTACTTGTCGTCGGATTTCTTACATAAGATTTTTCCATTTAGGGTTAATTTAGGGTTTGGATAAAAGCATCTTCATTAACGTTTTTGTTCATTGTATAGTTAGGGTTTCATAAAAAAATAGTATATCGCACTAGTAAAAAAAAACATAATACCCACGAAAATTTTCGTGGGTTTTTAGCTTGTTTTTTCGTGGGTATAGCGTCGTGGGTAGAAATTTTCGTGGCTTTTCGTGGGTATGCTTACGAAAACCCACGAAATTTTTCGTGGCAAATTTACCCACGGAAATTTTCGTGGGTTTTCGTGGTTTATTAATATACCCACGAAAACCCACGGAAATTTTCGTGGGTAATTTGCCACGAAAATTTTCGTGGGTTTTTCGTGGGTAGAGAGACAAACCACGGAAAACCCACGAAAATTTTCGTGGGTTGCCTGAATTTTTTTTAAAAAAAATTATAATTTTGATTTACAAAATTATAAATTTAAAAATTAAAATTAAAACCGAATTAGAAAGAAAATAATGTTTTATAATTAAAACCGCAAATCAAATAGTTTAACAAAATTCAAAGTTATATAAATAAAAAAAACAGTCGTTGCAAAATACAAAAAAAACTACGGGAGATAATCAAAATTCCCAAGAGAGTTCAGGTGGGTTGTATCGAACTCCTCGAGATTGATTGGGCCTTGCGGCACTAGAGTCGGGTCCTGCGTGCCTTGACTTAGGTGTTATGGCTCCTGCGGGACTTGACCCTGCCCCGCCGAGCTGGAAGCTTCAAGGCGATCTAACCTTTGTGTTGTGGTAGTCTTGAACGCTTCGAATTCACCGCGAAAATCCCCTTGTGTCGACAACGGATAAGGGACGAACGATTGATAGAACTGCGTCTTTGCACTACCGAAGTCGTAGGCCTCTCCGTATCTTAGGTTGACCTTCTGCATATTTAAGCATTACATAATTAATAACAAAAGATACAAAAATTATAGAAATAGAAAATGAAAAGATTTACCTCCAAGTATAATCGGTTGACTCTTTGCGTATAAGACTCATCACCCTGTGAATAAGCCGTGCTCGACGTACCTTCGTACTGAGAAGCCTCTTCTTCAACCTCCCTAACGATTCCCTCGATGTGTCTTCTTGACCAAATCAAGAAGAGTCATCCCCGGATTGGGGATCCTTTTGTTGTTGTATTTGTTAAAAATCAAACGTATACGTTAATGTTAACATTAATAACGAAAATAAATTTATTTGTATGTATTTATTAAACTTACCAAATTATAATTGATTTTAGAGAAGGAATTGGGACAGCCGTAGTGGACGTGCATTGTAGTGCCGTCTATAGGAGTCTTACGGTTTGTTGCCGCCTTTTCACTTTTCGATTTTTCTTTGGCAGTATTCCACTCTGCCAAAAGGATGGTCCAATCATCACCGCTGATATAAGTTGGTCGCACTCCCTTTCTGTGCTTCCTACTTATTTCCTCGCTGATTCCCTTCTTTGTCTTTTCCTTCCACTCGAAAAAGACGAGGTCCTCGTACATGGGATCCCAATAATAATTTGCCTACAACTCGAAACCACAATTATTAGTATAAAATTTAACACAACAAACGCTTAAATATTTTAAAACTGTACCTTACCACAAAATATTTTAAAACGCTTAATAATAATGTTTTTTTACATCGGTCCAATTCTTCCAAGGACCCCAGAAATTGTCTTGCCACGTCTTTCTAATAAAATTGGTGACCGAGTCATCGATCCCAATCCTTAATAAAAATTTGTAAAACGTCATAAATACATTTTAAAGCACAATGCATAATATATATATATATATATATATATACAATTGCTAAAAATACAAGATGATTAAATACCAAAGTGCTCCATTTTCCTTATGAGGATGTAGGCAAGGCTGTGATCTCCTATGAGGCGATTCGTATACCGCTTGTAAGCGGTAACGATAATCAGCCGAAGCCCCTATGGAAGATTGGGGGAGAACCAACTGCGGCCTGCTAGAACGAGATTGTGTACCCCTAGAAGAAGACATAACTACAAATAGAACATAACAATCAAATTTTAAAACAAACAATAGTTAATAACCTTTGTAAACTAAAGTCAAATTCAAACAAACAAACAAACATAAATTTATGTAAAAAAACATGGCATCACAAATTTTAGAATGTGATAAGGAAACAAATATTACAGTACGTAGTTTATACCAAACTCAATACAAAGACAATAGAAAGTTTAAAATTAGTGTTTTAAAATTCACCTATCTTAAGTGAAATAATCAAAGATATGTAAAACCTAGCAAATGTCTATGAAATATTAGAACACTAATCAAGGAAACAAATATTATACTACGTAGTATATACCAAACTCATTACAAAAACAATAGAAAGTTAAAAATTATTGTTTTAAAATTCACATATCTTAAGTGAAATAAACAAAGATATCTTAAGAAAAAATCACATATGTTAAGTGAAA
Organism: Cochlearia excelsa; assembly: GCA_963556525.1. Classification (NCBI taxonomy): domain Eukaryota; kingdom Viridiplantae; phylum Streptophyta; class Magnoliopsida; order Brassicales; family Brassicaceae; genus Cochlearia; species Cochlearia excelsa. The sequence continues at coordinate 20,008,912 of OY748328.1, forward strand.
TTCACATATTTTGTCACATATGATTAGTGTTTTAAAATTTAAATTCATTACAAAGACAATAGAAAGTTTAAGTGAAATAAACAATTATAGATGACAAAATCCCTAAGATTTGTAATGAAGAAAATTGTTACAATTGTTTAATTTTTAGTTTAAATTGTTTATGACCTTATAATTATGAATGTTTAATTAAGAAAATATAAAATATATATATTCCTAATTAAACATTCATAACCTAGATCAAACAACGAGATCTAAACAACAAGATCTAGATCAAACATAATCAACAAGATCAACAACATTCATTATATAAAGGTCAAACAACATAATCAACAACAAGATCTAGATCAAACAACATAATCAAACAACAATTATGATAATTCCACAACAATCAAAATTCAAACAACCAAATATACATATATAAGTTAACCTGAAGAAATAGCCCGTTTTTCGCCTAAAATCGCAGAAATTTCGCCTCAAATCGCCGAAAATCGTCAAAAAAGTATTGGAGCTTAAAAAACCACGAAAAAGCCACTAAAATTTTCGTAGGTACTTAAAAAACCCACGAAAAACCTACGAAAATTTTCGTGGGTACTTAAAAAAGCCACGAAAATTTTCGTGGGTAATTTTTTGAGTGATTTACACTTTAAGGGACTTTGAGTAGATATTATAACACTTTAAGATACTTATGCTGGAAGGTGTACTTTGTCTATGAAAAGTGATGATTTCTGCCCATTTTTCCCTTTTTGTATTAGACTGAGAAAGGGTGGGGGAAGTGTAGTTACAGCTTCAGATTATTTTTTGTAACCAGGAAATTGTTTTGTAACCGAGATTGTCACATCTGTACTATGTGTATAAATTCTTCTATAATAAAGAAAGTTAGCAAGTGGGCAGCTAGTGTGTCGGTGACGTGTAAGGTTTGTAAAAGGTGGTGGTGGATCGGTGACGTGAATATCATTTTGGTGTAAAAGTTGTTTTTTGTCTTAGAGATCTTTTTCCTTTGGTGAAACAACTTTTTTTGTTGGCTGGGCAAACAAAGTATCTTGAGGAAAAAGACAGACATTGCATATATTTTCGAGATGGTACAAGAGTGTATAGCTTAAATCTTAAAGCTTGATTTCTCCTCTAAAAACCCAAACTTGATTTTGCATGTATGTTCCCCTTGTAAAGTGTTGCTTGATTTTGGACAGGTTTCGATGGACGATCAGGCGATGGTCATGAGCGGTGAGTGGCGGTGTGGAGGTGATGGTTTTTGGGAGTTCTTAATCGATAAACAACAGTATGGTAGGGTTGTTACAGTGAAGGATGGAATGAGTCTCACAGATTTGAAAGAGGCTTGTCTGACAGAGTTTTTTGGTCTCGGCAATGGCGAATATGCTGTTAATGGGTTGAGTTATTGGCCTCCTAATAGCAAAGAACTAGCTATAGGGTTTAAGACTCAACCCGTTTTGTTAACAACTGATGGTTCGGTTGGTTACTTTGTTAGGCATCTTCGTGTTAATGGTGGGATTAATCTGTGTGTACGGTTTGGTAGAAGAACCAACAGTGGACGGGTGCTACCCACTGAACCATCTGCCTCTTTTTCGACGCCAGTCCAGGACTCGCAAAAGAAGGGTACGTGTGAGGGCAAAAGTAGTAATGTTTTAAGCGGAGAAGGTGCTGGTTCGTGCAGAGGGTCTAGGACAAAACCTTTTGTTTTGGATGACGACGAGATTATTGCAGAGGTGGAGCACGTTGAAGCTAAGTATTCGAGGGATAACGTTTTCTTGGAAAACAGCGATGACAATGAATGGGATGATCCGGGTTTGTTTTCAGCTTTTGATGATGGTTCATTGGCGGAAGATATTCCTCCTCGAGGGTACGATTCGGAATTTTGGAGTCCATTGATTGAAGATGCATATGGTGGGTCGAATGCGGTTGAGCTTTTGTGCACTGATAGTAAACCTATATTGGGTATGCCTCCCATGACTACTAAACGGAGATTAGTAGAGTGTGATTCTGGAGATGCATTTGCTCATAGTGTTGTAATTGACGAAGTTATAGGTGATTTTCCGACGCATGAGGCTGGAAAACAAACTAGTGTTGGTGTGGAGGAGTCTATATGGACGAAGGCAGATGGACAAAGGCGGAAATTAGAAGACTTTTGCGATGAAGAATTTGACTTACCTCCACTATTTGATGACACTGAGTATGTGGTTGACGAAATCCCAAACCTAGACATAGACGGTGTTGATGAGCGCATGTACGTGGGGAAGCACTTTAATAGCAAAAAAGATTGCCATATTGCATTAGCAATATATGCTATTAAAACTCAATTCCACTTCAAGCAGACGACGACGAAAATAGATTATTTTGTTGTAACATGTGCTGATGCCCGTTGTGATTGGCGCATAATGGCTCATGAATTGAGCGGCTGTGGGTACTATGAGATTCGTAAAGCAAATCTCGAACATTCTTGCCCGATAGAGACGAGGGATGGTTACAAACGGAAAGCAACACAACAGGTGCTTGCTGCCGTTTTCAAGTCTAAGTACGGCGCTGGTGCGGGTGGTCCTAAAGCAATGGATCTGCAACAGTTAGTGCTTGAGGAGTTGCGCTTATCAGCGACTTATATGAAATGTGATAGGGCTAGGGAGAAGCCAATATACGATGTGCGCGGTTCCGACGACGACTCGTATATGAATTTGCCGCAATATTTGCACATGATTAAGTTGGCTAATCCCGGGACAGTTACACATTTAGAGACACGGGCCGATGAAGATGGTGTGTGTCGTTTTTTGTATACGTTTATCGCGTTTGGGGCGTCTATTGTAGGGTTTAGACGAGTAAGGCGGGTAATTGTTGTCGATGGGACCCATTTGACTGGTAAATACAAAGGTGTGTTGTTGACAGCAAGTGGACAGGACGCGAATTGCCAAGTATATCCACTAGCCTTCGCTGTGGTGGATAGTGAAAACGTGCTATCGTGGACTTGGTTCTTTGAGAAGCTGGAAGCTATATTGGCGGATAGTAGTGAGTTGACAATAATCTCAGATAGACACAATGCCATATACGCTGCGAAGAAACATGTCTTCCCAAAAGCGCACCATGGAGCTTGTATTGTGCATGTAGCTAGAAACGTAAGCTCGGCTTATACGAACAAGGGATTGGGTAAGCTTGTAATCAGGGCTGGATTTGCATACAAGGTGGGTGATTTTAGGAATGAGTTTTCAAAAATACGGTCTGAAAGTGTTGCATGTGCAAAGTACTTAGAGAAGATAGACATTGGTCATTGGACAAGAGCGCATTTTGCGGGTGAGCGATATAACATCATGACCAACAATATAGCAGAGCAACTTAATAAGGCTTTGAAAACTGCTCGTGGATCGCCTATTGTGGAGATGCTACGTTTCATACAGGCAATGATGAGCAGATGGTTTTGTGCCCGACGCAAAAAGGCAAGTTTGCAGAGAGGTGTGCTTACACCGAAGGGTGATAAGCAGATTACAAAGAATTTAGTTATTTGCAAGGGAAGTAAAGTTAACAGCGTGTCTGCGTGGAGTTGTGGTATAGTTGGAATATATGGGGTGAGACACCATGTTCAACTAAAAGAGAGGAAATCCACGTGTGGGGCGTATAATAAGCTTAAAATCCCGTGTGGTCATGCACTTATCGCTGCAGATAGTTTGGGTGTTCCTATAGCCACTTTGGCAGATGAATGTTTCAAGACTGCGACATGGGTTTGTCAATATGCTGGTCTAATTTGCCCTGAAGGCGATGCGGAGGATGAGACCATACCACAGGAGGTCCAGAACATAAAGCCATATCCACCAAGAACTAGGAGATCGTCTGGCCGGCCAAAGGAAGGGAGGTTTCCGTCTAAGGGTGAATTTGTAAGTATAAATAACATTGCCGACGGTTAAAAATTATTGTTGGTTTTTGAATTGAATTAAGTTTTCTGTTGTATATACATTGAAGGGTATGAAGTTGGTCATCAAGTTGGTCACAATAGGAGCAGTTGCACAAACCCGATATAATGTGGTGTTTAGGTATCCAGGTGGACAACAAATTGTGAGACATGTTGTTTTTTGGACGTGCGTATGAGCGTCTGGTCATTGTGTAGAAGGAATAAATAGTTGGTGTATTTTTGTTTGGACTTTATCCTTTTGCCATAATGCTATCGTTTATGTATGAAACTATTGTGGAGACTGATGTTATAAATAGTAAAATGTATTATGATGGACTTTGTAACATGTGTGAAACTGGGCACATGTGTGGATTAACTGAAGTGGACTGATATGAGTTGACGACAATCCAAAAAATTTGGTCCATGTGGACAACATTGTGTGGCAATTAAAAATTACTAAACTCTATAATATAAGTCGATTATTAGTAGTGGACTAATATTAGTGGACGACGAATTAAAATGTTTGATCTAGCGGTACATTGCAAAGATGGAGGGGGGGGGGGATTAACTTACACACTTGATTAGAAAACATTATGATGCAATTTTGTAGGCCAAAGCCTTGGGTCTAAAAATCGCATAAGTCGTACCTCTTGTAGGCAAAATGTATTATGATGCACTTTGAAAACATGTGTGAAATTGGGCACATGTGTTAATTTTCATAAGTGGACTGATATGAGTGGACGACGATCTAAGATTTGTTGGTCGATGTGGACAGCTTTGTGTGGCACTTTAAAATTACAAAACTCGGAAATATAAATGGATTATTAGTAGAGGACTAATATTAGTGGACGACGAATTAAAATGTTTGGTGTAGCTGCACATTACAAAGATGGAGTAGGGGGGGCATTAACTTACACACTTGATTATAAACATTACAAGGCCTTGGGTCTACATACCGCATAAGCGGTACCTCTGGTAGGCAAACACAAAGCCAATTAGTAATCGAGTGATGAAAAACATCCCTACCTTCAATGACTTCTTCATCGTAGCAACTTCTGATTTTTTCTTCAAAACCAAGTCTTGAATCTTACCTACCGATTGCAGCTTCTCTTCAATCCTTGTTGCCCTTAGATGAGCCAGACGAAACTCTTCCGTAACTGCAACATCCCACCACTTCCACACATGGCATTGACTGTCCTAAACAAGCATAATAAAACAATTTTAATCAAATATAGAAAACGGGGTATTTTATACAGAAAGAACCTTTCTCTAATTAGTATAGATAAAATAACATTAATAAGATTTAAAACACAAACAAGTACATTTACATTTCTTGGCTGACATGTTAGGAAACGCCTTCCTGGGTTCGTAGCCGTGTTGGAAGCCCTCACAGTAACATCTCGTCCACAGTAGCATACCTTTTCAAATCCCATTTCCCCAGATTCTTCGTACGGATCGAAACTGCTATCAGACCTTGCCATGGAGCTTGTTACCTCTTCTTCGCCCAAACCGTATTCCGGAGCTTCAGTCGGATCACTCAAACTGAAGCTTAAAGTTCTACCCATTTTTCTCTTTTTTTGGGCGGCGCGTAAAGGGGGGGGGGAGTGTTAGTATAATGCCCTTTTTTGGATTTGACCTAGTGTTTGATGTTTTGGTGTTGAGTGTTTAAGGATGGACGAAACGCTGCGTTTTTGGGTTTTTAATTTGATTTTTTTAATTTTTTTTTAGTAGGGCAATGGTATGGTGTGCAGTGCATTTTAAGATGTGGATGGCTAGTGCGTGGATGTATATTAATGGATGTAGAATAGTTGGTGATTAGTGGCTCCGTATATTGGTGGACGTATAATGGCAAATAGAATAGTTGTGGATGTAATATCTTAAAAGGTGTAATTAGACATATAGGTGTGGATAGCTAGTGTGTGGTGTGGATAGCTAGTGTGTGGATGAGTAATAATAAATGTATAATTACTGATGATTAGTGGCGTCCATAGGTAGGTGGACGATTAAGGGCCTACAGTATACTTGTGGATGGAGGAAAACGTTTCGTGGATGTATACTTGTGGATAGAGGAACAAGTTTCGTGTTTTAGCGACATGTTGGACTAGTAGTTCTGTGTTTGGGTGTATAATGGTGGATATACACTAGTGGATGTATAAATGTGGAGGTATAATGGTTAATATAAATGATGTATGTATGAAGGTTGGGTCATGGTGGATGGGAATTTGTGGAAGCTGAAATTATGTTCATTTTTATACGTGATTTACTCCCAGTTTTGTGTGGATGTATAGGTGTGGATGTCTGATTGTGTATTAGTAGGGAGTGTACAAACACACAGAATAGTGAAAGTTAAGTTATAATTAGCCGATGTGGTCCACCTGACCAATTTAAAAGTAACAAAAAATACAACCGATAGTTGGGTGGGTTTCGGGCGTACATAGTCACCACAAAAATGTTGAGTCGCAGAAACACAAAAAAGGACAAACCCATTATAGGTGTTGGCAGGGCATGGGGAAGTAGAAAGGGAGGATCTGCTTTTTGTAAAGGTCCATGACATATTCCTTCCGTAGTGTATCCACTTGATCAGTTGTGAGGCCTGCCATGGTAGGAGCTGGATCGCCGTAAGCGTGTAACTCCATGAGTTTCATTGAAACAGGTCCGCAGTCCCCTGAGCGTCTTCTCTTGGTGAATAAGAACGGTCGTTTCCAACCCCATGGTTTTAATCCATGTGGTTCTGTGGTGTGTGTCCTGCATACCTTGTTGATTATGAGGGGTAGCATGTCAAGAATGGGCGAGACACGTTCTGAAACCTGGTCGTGGGTGTAGATAGTGCTATCGGGATCTAAAACCTCAACGAAAGAAAGTTTAAGAGCATCTCCTTCATTTTGCATTGCTCCTCTAGTTTTCACACCTTCTTTTATCTCTCTCTTCTCAATCTTTGGTTTAGACACATTCTCAGTTTGTGGTTTAGACACCTTCTCAGTTTGTGGTTTATAAACCTTCTTCGATGCATCAACTTTTCTTTCTTTTGAACCCTGCTTCTGAGTTTCCAACCACGACTCCAGCTAAGAGTGTAACAATCAGTAAAACAAATCTACAGTACCATAAACAAATCAACAAGACCATAACACAAATCTAACAAACCATAAAACATATCAACAAGACCATAAAACAAGTCTACAACATTATAAATTAAATCTACATAACCATGTAATAAATCTACAACATTATAAATTAAATCTACAACACCACGTAATAAATCTGCAAGATTATAAATTAAATCTACATGTTGTTACTAACCAGATCATCATTGGTGTTGTCCACCTCACGTGCTCTGCTAGACTTCAAATCAGAGATAACTCCCTCCATTTTACCCAACCTGACATCAACACTTTTCTGAAAGAGTGTCAATTTCTTTATCAACTGATCAAAAGCCTCTTTCACTGCATCAATCACAATCTTCTTAACGGTAGACATGGCCACCATCGTCTATGAATCATCATGTACATAATCATCTTTTCTTCCACTCTTTTCTTATTAGAAGCATTACCTTCAGCTTCATCAACACTCTCACTCTTTTTCTTCTAAGAAACATTACATTTACCTTCATCATCTACTTTATCAAAACGATCTTCAATGAGGTCATCAAGCAACTTGTCCGGACTTGCATCCTTTTGCTCCTCGTTGTCTGGTCAATATTGATACTTGTCCGCTGGAGTAACAGGGCACATATGCCTCACTCGAACCTATACATATACAAATGTAAAACAAATATGTTAGCACAAAAAAACACACTAACAAATCTGCAAAAAGCATAAACAAATCGGCAAACACCATAAACAAATCTGCAAAGACCATAAACAAATCTGCAAACACCATAAACATATCTGTAAACAAAACTGCACAAAGCATAAACATATCTATCATACCTCTTTATGAACATCTTTCTCCTTTACCAGAAACTCTTCAATGTTGTATCGTTTTTGACCTTCTGTCCACTTCAAAAGTCCTGGCCCATCTACACCTTCCCTTTTCTTCCCTTGTATCTCTCCAATACTAGGAACCGACTCATAAACCCATATAAGGAGTGCGTGAACATATCTGTGTATCGTGTAAGTGTCTCGAACAAAGGATCCTTCTCTAATTGAAAGTACTAGTGCAGAAAAATCTTCTCTACCCCAAGGATAATTCTCAAACTGCTCTTCCTCAAATACTCGCACAACAACAGAATAAGGAATTCTTGACCCTGCATGTAGCCATAAATTCCAACGTGCAGGAGTATAAACTTTAATATCAACTTCTTCTTTTCTACACTCTCCTCGACTCTACCATTTGTCAAAGTTCTCAATAACTCATTATACGAAGGAGTTTGATTTTCACTAATACCAAAATCATTCCACAACTCTGTTTCAAGATTTGGGACAGGCGGGTTAGCCCCTCAATTGATTGGATCACAGTTTAACCCTGTAATTTCTTCAAAATCATTTCGTGAAAACCTTAGTGGAAGGCCATCAATAATAGACCAGAACTCATGCTTGTTCTTCACTTGTAATTGTTTTGTCAAGAAATAATGGATCGTCTTTCCACACCATGTGTACTTGTCCATGTCAGTAAGCCTCAAAAATACTCCAAGACAAGATTCCTTCATATTTTCCCACACATCATCTCCTACCGACGTCTTAACACCTTCTATTCTGCTAAGGAAACAACAGTGTCTCATACTTTTTCTTTGGATTGGAGATATCCCATCTTCATAGCGTCTAGGTGAATAAAAAGTCATACCTAATTACAAAAAACAAACGAAAACAATAGTTAACAATAGATGAAATAAGTCTACAAATACTATGAAAGAAGTCTACAAAACATATGAACAAGTCTACAACACATCGCAAAACAAATCTACAAAACAAGTCTACAAAGCTAGTGAAAATCTAGAAATCAGATGCAACAAGTCTACAAAAGAGAATCAGAAGAAACAAATCTACAAAATCTATCAAACAAATCTACAAATCAGAAGAAAAAGACTATAAAGATGAAATAAATCTACAAATCATCTGCAACAAGTCTACACACGATATGAAATGGACTAGCCTTAACAGAGAACCAATGAAACCCTAAACAACGAAACGCTAAAGGAGATTGAAAAAACTAACAAACAATGAAACACTAAATTACGAGATATAACCTTCTTCCATTACGCGAGGGCGACAACCACAACAGGTTCACGGCGACGAAGACACGGCGACGATGAGAAACGAAGAAGATGACGATGGCGAGGAAAAAGTTGTCGAGGACGAAGACGACGGTGATGGAGACGGCGAGGACGAAGAAACCGCTAATCCTAAAATCGCACAAGAGGGAGAGGAGAGAAAGGGAAGTTATTTTAAAAACATTTTTTGGATAATTCTAAAAGTTAAATCCAAATTATTTTTTTTTATTCATAATGGATTTTCGTAAATGGCATAATCGTAAATAAGTTTTTGTTTCATAACCCTCCAAGTCAAACTCATGTTTTTATAATAACTAGAGTAACCCTCCAAAAATGGGTTACTCTAGTTGTTTCGGGTTTATTAGGGTCAGTTGAAGTCATTTTCACTTCTTTTTATGCCAATTGTGGTTTATACCACCACCATCTACTGGTAATGTTCTTTACCACCGCAATCGGGACTTATGCCCGCACCAAAGTCTCGTAACTGTTAGAACAACTTTACACTTCGACAGTAACGATGATCACTTGGTAGAAATATCCTATGACAATCAAACCAACACGCTTTACATCCATGTATTAATTAGAAAACGTCAATGTTATCTTAACAATATGGAGAAGACAACCGACCATGACTCGTCCATACATAAAGCATACCATATGATATACAATCACTTATGGTCCACATAAGTACCATATGAAAACTTTTGTTGGCAAGAAACGTTAATAGCTTCAAATCCGTGCTCCCACAACATTTGCAATTCGTACATCAATGTTTGGAGGAACACATCAAGGGATCTCTTCGGATGCTCAGGTCCTCGAGCAAGAATGCTAAAGAACAAGTTCTCATGAAACACACATAGAGAATGCGACTAACTGTAATGTGCCATGGTCACTAGCCATAACAAGTATTGTCTTCCATACTTCTAAAAAGGGTTGAACCTGTTGGGGATAAATTAATTCCACCCGGTTAGGAGATAACCAAAGGCGAATTAGGTCGATCAAACCGGATTCGGCGATCAATTTGTAACCGACCTATTTCGACGGTTATGGGCTCAAGATTGGGTCTAAATGTCGGCTTAAGAAGGAAAAGGAAAGAATCTATTCCTAGATTCTCTCAACAATCGAAAAAGGAAGATATTCACAAGATATCAAAATAAAAGAAACATGTCGATATCTTAATCACAGTAGGAAAGGGAAGCTCGCCGACCTAAGGAGATGATATAAATATATCAAGCTCGAAGACCTAAGGAGATTCATTTAATACCCGAAACACATACTTTTAGAGAGAATTATTCGATCATAAGCTTTTAGAATGTTCTAGGTCTAAATTGTTTTTTTTTTTTTTGTCAACATTTGGGCCACAACTGGCCGGCCCATTAGCCAATCCTACACTGCCGTAGGCGCTGGGAATTGATCCCGGGTGGGAGAGTGTTAACCTGCCTCTTGTGGACTTATGAATGCCACTAGGCCAAGGCCACTTCCCCTTCTAGGTCTAAATTGTTGGAACTCAAATTTTACAAAATGAGTGCATTAAGAAATTAATAGTTTTAACTACAATTTAAAATGCTCATAATGTAAAAATTTAAGTGTTATTTGAATAAGAAATGACTATTCAAATGGGTATGTTTAATGATTTGACTAAGAATAAAAAATGTTAAATACCCATATTGAAATTATGGAATCGGATTTAGATTAGAGAATTGTTATTTGGGTTTTAATTCATTAACACTAGTAAAATTATTGTGCATAGCCACGGTTTTTTTAGTGGCTATAAGCCCAAAACCGTGGCTATAGGGCAAAAAGCCACGATTGTGCCACGATAAAAAAACCCGTGGCTATAGCCGCGTGGCTTTCCGAAATCGTGGCTTAGCGTGGCTCCATAAGCCACGGTTTTTGCCACGGTTTTAAAAAGTGGCTTACTTAAGAAAGCCATGATTTAGTCACAGTTTATTATAAATAATAATGTGACTATTTTTGCCACGATATATGCCCCGATTTTAACGTGACTCTATAGCCACAGTTTAATAGTGTTTCTTTTTCGTGGGATATATTAGCCACGTTTTCTAGCCACTTATTTTTTGTGGCATTTTCAAATTTGCCACGGAAATATGCCACGATTCTTCCGTGGCATATCTGCACGAATAATCAAAAAAAAAAATGATTTCTTATACTAAAACCATTTCCAGAATTGCACTTAATCCGAAACAGAAACCTAGAAACATGGTATTGATGAAACATAAAAGAATCATTCACAACATACACAAAATTTAAAAGTGTTTTGAAGTACACAACAAGCCTTGTACAAAGGCAACAAAATGTCTTAAACAAAACTAATCTAAAGTCCTAGATTAGTACACCACCTACTGAAATCTTGATTTTGGTTTGGAGGAGAAGAAGCTGGTACCACTGCTGGAGACGTCACGACAGGAGGATCAGGCTGAGGCACAGGAGGATCAAGTTGTACATGATTGACGACTTGTTGCGATCATGTGGAAGAAGTGGCCGAGCAAGGAATCCCGAGATGCCTTAGCAATGCATTGAGAGATCTCTTTATGTCTCCCACTTCGTCCTTTAACTATGTCACCTCCTTCCTCACAACATTGACATTATCATTCACTGTCTTGAACTTTCCCTCGAGGTCGTCTATCCGTTCGCCTATATCGACGTTTCGCGCAAGACTGTATTCAGCGGACTCCAATGGCGTCTTCTCTCGATACTGAACACTCCCTATCCCATATATATTGCCTTTGTGTCTCTTACCACGCTGAAAAACAATAAACAGAGACTAAGAGACTAATCACACACAAAGATACATACACAAGAAGCAACAAACAAGCACACGCTGCAAAACAATAAACAGAGACTAAGAGACATAATCACACACAAAGATACATAGACAAGAAGCAACAAACAAGCACACGCACAAAGACACATACACTTACATTAACACAAAGACAGACAAAATCAAATACACATACATAAGCACATAGACGGAGACATAATCAGAAACACATGAACACACACATACAGACATAAGCAAAGACATAAAGACATAAGCACATGAACACACACATACAGACAAAAGAAAAGACACACACATACATAGAGAAGCAAACACTCACACACACGCAACATACACGAAAACACATACACTTACCTAAGCACACACACGTACACACACAAAAGCAGAGACATACACACATACAAACATAACAAAGAAGTAGGCATAATCAACCTTGCAATCTCATAATTTATAATGTTAAGTATCAAAGAAGAAATATAAGTAACAGAACCTTTATATAATCCTTGTTGAGAAGATGGCGTGAAGGACCAGAAGAGGCAGTTTGACTGAGGCCATTGGGAGATCCTTCCTCGTCGATGAATTCAGATGATGCTTGCTCCACTTCCAAAACAATTGCCTCCGCCCTTGAATCGATGAAAGTTCCATCTTTGCGTGTCTGAGTCTTGCGGACAAGCTAAGTAAAAGTTGGTGGTTCATCAGTACCACCCTCAACCATCTGCAAAAACGTAAAATTTGTTAAAGGAAGAATCAAAACATATAAGCTCAGATATAGAGTAGAAGCGCTTACCATATCATACTCATGCTTCAGGAAAGACTTTGGACCTCCACTATGCTTGTGCATCCCTTTTCCATTTGGATCAGATGTCCTAGAATCTGCAGCTTTCTTGCTTTTCATTGAAGCTTCTTCAGTGGCCCCATACCTAAACATAGGCGTCCAATCATCATCACCAATGTACTTTTGCTTCTTGTTGTTTATGTACTTCTTGCTAATACGTTCACAAATGGTTGTCCTCGTCGCAACCTTCCATTGGACATAGACAACAGCATGAAACCTTGGTTCCCAGTAATAGTTTTGCTACAAGAAAACAAAAGGAAATTAAAAATGCATCAAAGAAAAACAAAACAGAAAGATAAACTTTACCACGAAAGTGTGCCGCCCAAGTGGTTTTTCTTTCCTTAGGAATTTGATTCCAGCTTCTCCATGGTCCAAAGTAGTAGCCTTGCCATGTCTTCCTAACAAATCTGTTGACAGAAGGGTCCACACCAAACCTAAAACAAAAAATAAAGAAGTAAGTGATTGAGGTTTAAGTAACTCAGAGAAGAGAACATACCATAGAGCCCCATTGGCTTTCCTTGGGTGAAGATGTGGCTGAGATTCTCTCTGTGGAGCAACTAACAATTGATGCTCTGTTACTTGATTGAACTGGTTGCTAGCAGCTGACCCTGAGCCTGTTGATCCAGTAGTTCCTGGTGGCCTCTCTGATAAGACAAGAAAAGGACAAATAACTAAGATAAGCAAATAGAAAGAAGCACAACAGAAACTTAAACACACACAAAGAATTAAACTCAAATCAAACTCAAACTCATACAATGAGATACAAGCATAGATACTTAACAACATACACACACAGAAACACAAACACAAACCATGAGGATAAGGAGTTCCACGACCTCCTCCGGAACTCATTGAATAGCGGAGGCGATTTGGGGATTTTAGAGTTTGGGGATTTGGGGATTTTGAGGGGAGAGAGAAAGAAAGAGGAAGAAGAGTAGCGAAGAGGTTGAATCGGAGACAGCGAAGAGGTTGAATCAGAGACGGCGAGGCGATTCAATCGGAGAAGGCGAGGCGATTTGGGGATTTTAGGGTTTGGGGATTTGGGGATCTTACGGTTTGGGATTTGGAGAGAGAGAGATAGAGAGGCAACGACTTGGTTTATCAGAGAGGGCGAGGCGACGACATGGTGTATCAGAGACGGCGCGGCGACGACAAAGTTTATCGGAGACGGTGAGGCGATTTGGTCGAGAGAAAACAAAGAGACAAAGTTTGCGGCGTTTTTGGAAATGTTTCTAAGTGTCAAAGGAAATAGGGTTTAGTATTTAGTGTCTCGTGAACTCAAATGGTGTTTAGAGCTTAGGTTTAGGGTTTAGGGTTTAGGGTTTAGTGTTTAGTGTTTAGGGTTTGGTTTAGGTTTTAATTTAGGTTTTAGTTTATGGTTTAGGTTAGGGTTTAAGTATTAGTTTAGGGTTTAGGTTTTCATTAAGGGTTTAGATTTTTAGTTTAGGTTTTAGTGTAGGTTTTAGTTTATGGTTTAGGTTATGGTTTAGGTTTTAGTTTAGGGTTTAGGTTTTCATTAAAAGTTTATATTTTTAGTTTAGGTTTTAATTTCTTAAATATCACAATTAACATACATATTTTCAAACTTATCACAATAACATACATATAAACGTGTTCTCTCTCTCTTCTCTCCTTCATATCTTTCAGAGAGAGAGACATGGTGCTTGAAATTCAGATCTGAATCTGAATAGTCTATCTGCTTCGGAATCTTTGACAAAGTCGAGATGTCTGCTTTGCTTCTGGGTTATGATGGCTTTCTCAGCATCTTTTCGCCGGCTTTTGCTTCCAACGTGGATGTCTCCACTGAATCCACGATTGCGTTTAAGACTCCGACATCGATCGGCTTTTTCAGCGATGGTGTTTGGCTATCTTACCAGCGACGAGATTTATCTCCTCTTTTCTTGGCTGGTCTCTTTCGTTTCATCTTTTTGCTCCTCCAATATCGATGATATACTCTCTAGTTTCAAGTCGCGGCGGTGGAAATCTTCTCCACGGAGGGCGACTAAAGTTTCTTTATGCTTCCGACGACGATTCATTTCGATTTGGCAATCGATTCAAAGAGCGACGGGAATGATTTTCTACGGCTGTAAGCATCGGAGACGACCGTCACAACCACCATCAACGGCGATCCATTGGCAACAACTCTATCTCCGACGAGCAATGTGTCGGCACACTCTATCAAATACACATGTTCTTCATCAAGCACTGCGGCGGCTAGATTAAATTAGGGCGAACATCTTGATATTGGTTTATTGGGCTTTTGTTTGGTTTTTTTAATTTGATTAATAGTAGTTTTTAATGTTTGGTTTAAGACCCAATGTTATGGGCCTTTAAGCTTTGTAAACAGTTCTTTGTTTTTCACCCTTGCTAAGGGAATCTCAATAGAAGACAAAAAAAAACATACATATAAACTTTAAAAATCACCACATATCATACAAAATGCATTAAAACATTAAAAATTCATTAAATATCATACTAATTAAATAAAAATATGAAATAGTCATTACTTATCAAAGAAAATGCATAAATATATTACAAATTCATGACAACCCGTTAAATGGTTACTCTGAATCTGAATCTTCACGTGAATCTTCAAACTCGTCTTCTTTTATGTATTCATCATTAGGAGGCTCCACAAGTAATGAATCGAAATCTGAAGCATCTTCCACGACATGTGATTCGACACAAATAATGCCACTTGGAACGTCATTCGGATTATGTGTGTCATCTTGTAAAGCAGTCAGAGCATCTTCAGATGTTTCACTAACCCCACGAGGCATAACTTTAGTACAAATCCACCATTCATTTGCCACAGATCGAGTCTCACGCGGATAAGGAACGAAACAAACTTGATCGCAATTACCATATAGTATAAAAGATCATATTTCTCGTATCTTCTATTAGGTGCGATATCGATAATACCTGATGGGTGTTTGCGAATACCTCGACCTAAATTGTGTCAAACCACTTGCATCGGAAAACCATTGCTTTGAGACCAACAGAACCAGGGTACTCGATCATCATTATCTCCTCTATTAACCCATAATAATCAGTATCAGAGGTTCCTTTAACGCATACACCATAGTTTTATAACTTTTCCTATCTTTCCCATGTCTTTCGGTGTGGAAGGAATAACCTCGTGATCGATACATAAGCCAAGCTGTGTAACTACGTTTAGAACCTTGTACGGAATCCAACATCCAAAAAGGAAACGTATAAGAAGAAGAGGCTTGATTAATCTACAAAATAATCCACATAATAAACAATTAGTGTACTATGATAACTAATGATTTTAATTTATAAATATTATACTTATATAATCTTTACACCATTGAGCAAAGTGTTGGTCTTTCGCATTTTGTATGAAGTAACTGCTAATTCCAGGGTTGGATTCCATCATGAATCGTTCAAACATCCTGCAAAATATTTTAAGATATAATGTTAGAATAAAGTGCGTAAAATTAAAACGATTCATATAGTTTAATGAGAATTGTACCTTTCATAAGGCTCAAACTGGTCACAGTTTACCAACATAAAAGTTTGGAGAACCGTGTAGTCATTGTTTGTAAACCAACCATCTTTTGTTTTTCCACTTACTCGACCTTCATGGTGAAACAAGTCTGGGACTTCTGGATCTAAATAAGTAAATCGAATTTCCCCGATTAGAGACTCTTGCACCACTTCTGGATTTCCAAAATAACTTGAAGCTGCATGAGTAATAATCGAGCCTCCAACGTGTGCCTTGTTCTTAACTTTCTTCTTCAGGTGATACATGTATCTCTCGAAAGGATACATCCATCGATATTGGACCGATCCGCCTAAAGCAGCTTCATCGGGTAAATGCACATGCAAATGTTCCAGAACATCGAAGAACGTAGGTGGATATAGCTTTTCCAAATTGCAAATCTTCAAAGCAATATTTGATTTCAATATAGCAACATCTTTGTTTCGTAAGCTCTTCGAAGACAGGTCCCGAAAAAACAATGCAATTTCTGAAAATATTTGAAAAAAACATATGTTAGAGTTTCCTTTTCATTGCATTCATTTGACAAATTGTGTAATGTAAGAGTTTACCTGAAATAGCAACATGGACGGGTTTTGGAAGAAGTTCTGAAAATGCAAATGGTAGAAGTCGTTGCTTTATGACGTGGCAGTCATGACTTTTCAAACCCGATATCTTGGAATGATTGTCATCTACACAACGATCAAACGTTGATGAATACCCATCGGGAAATTTAATCTCGTTCTTCATCCACTGAAGGAAAATCTTCTTCCTCTGATTGGAAAACCTGAATATGGGTGCGATCATCTAACCATTGTCCGTAATATGAGCTTTCGGCATGTTACATATTTCCGGGAGATCTAACCTCGATTTGAGGTTTTCTTTTGATTTACCAGTAACATTCAACACAGTGTTTATCACATTATCGAAGAAGTTCTTCTCAATGTGCATAAAGTCCAAATTATGACGAAGTAGTTGGTTTTCCCAATAAGGTAGATCCCAAAATATACTCTTCTTCACCCAATTATGATGAACTCCATAATCTTCAATTGTACGTGACACCTTATCGTGTCCATTTCCACAACGATCCACTGTTTTTATTACCCCCCCCCTAATGCTCTCTATTCTTTCATGGAGTACATCTTCACCACTTAACCACGACGGAGGATGTTCAGTCACTTTTCTCCCTTTTCTAAACGCTTTCACGTTGCGTCTGTAAGGATGCTCAAGTGGGAAAAAATTTTGGTGGCAATCAAACCAGCTATGCTTCATTCCATTTGGTAACCAAAACGATTCGGACTCATCCATACCGTATGGACACGATAAACGCCCATGAGTCATCCATCCAGAGAGCATGCCATACGCTGGGAAGTCGCTAATTGTCCACATCAGCGCAACTCGTATCGTGAATCATTATTTTCTAGATACATCGAAAGCTTCCACCCCATGGTTCCACAAACTTTGCAACTCCTCGATCAATGGTTGGAGGTAGATATCAAGGCTTTTTCAGATGTTTTGGACCTGGTATAAGTACCGACAAAAAGAAGAATTCTCTTTTCATACACATCCCTAGTGGTAGATTGTACGGTGTGAGTATCACAGGCCAAACAGATTAGGCTTCCCCATTCATACTAATAGGATTAAATCCATCTGTAGACAAACCCAAATATATATTACGAGGTTCAGCGGCGAAATGTGGATATACCTGATTGAAGTGTTTCCACACAACTCCGTCAGAAGGATGATGCATTTCTCCTTCTGGAGAAATATTCTCTGCATGCCATCGCATATGAGATGCAGTCGCCTCTAATTGGTATAGTCGCTTTAATCGATCTATTATCGGCATACAAAACATCCTTTGTTTAGCCCGATTTTTCCCTTTTCCTTTGTTCGGATGATATCTTTCTTACCACAAAAGCGACAACTTAACAAATCTTTATCTCCTTTCCAAAAAAGCATACAATTATCCTCGCAAACATCGAACTTTTGTACTGGTAGTCCAAGCGACCGTGTCAACTTCTTTATTTCGTAGTAAGATGCGGGAGCGTTGTTTGGTTTAGGGAGAACATCATTAAAAGTTTTTGCTATCTCATCAACACACGCCTCGGCTAAATTGTAATCTGTTTTTGCTTTTAAAATCCTCGAGGCCAAATACAATTGAGTAATACCTTTAGGACAACCTTCGTAGAGAGGTTTCGTAGAGGCTTCAAAAGCTTCAAATACACTATCTTGATAAGGATCTTCATTGGCGCTTGTTCCCGTATGTGGAGATGTTGTGTGAAGAGGATATTCGAATGCATCCATTGGAACTTGGAAATTTGTAGGATTTTTAGGCCATATTGTTTCTTCAACACCGGTGAAATGACTTCTTCTTGAAGATTCACCAATTTCTTCATAAGCATTTTCTCCATGGTTGAACCACACAATAATTTCCTTTGAATCCATATCGAAATAGATGTCTTGACACCATTTTTGGATCATGATCTTTTTCATTCTTACACCGGGCACAAGGACACAATATGGTACTTAGCTCTTGGACAGATGGTTGATTACAAGCAAATTGAAGAAACTCTTGAATGCCCATAGTAAATTCTTCACTTACACAATTAGTTTCGGGATCCATACGCCTATTCATCCATCCTCTTGAGTGTGAATAATGAGCCATTGCATTAGAATTTAGAAGAGAATAATTTATGAGTAGAAGAGTGAAAAAGAGAAGATGAGAGGAGGAGAAGATGAGAAAGGATAGATGGATAACGTATTTTCACATTTATTATTAAGAAGCCACGACACAATCACAATCAAAAACCGTGGCTATAGTTTGATTTATAAAATCGTAGCTTTTTTGCAGCATAGCCACGGGAAAGCCACGAAAAAACCGTGGCTATGTACTTTTCGCAATAAATCTCTGACACATATCTGACACAACAGAAAAAGTGACTTTGCCACGCAAAAACAATGGCTATTTCGTGGTATTTTTTGCCACTCTTTTAAAAACGTGGCTAAAGTGTGGCTCCTTTCAAAAATATCTCCGACACAACTCTGACACAGCATAAAACTTTGTTTTGCCACGACCAAACAGTGGCACTTTCGTGGCTTTTTTAGCCACATAAACTGATAGTATCAAAATCATGGCTTTTATTTACCACGTTTACAGGAACGTGACTAGTTCGTGGCTTTTTTAGCCACGATTGGCTGACAGTGTCTGATTCGTGGCTTTTTCAAGAAAAAACCACGGTTTACCGTGGCTCAACCGTGGCTATACGCAAATATTTTACTAGTGTAACTTAATCTTTGAATCTTGGTTAATAGACTTTTACTAATTAATTTTGGCCCACTAAGTGTATAACTCAAAAACCAAATTCAATCATTTCCTATATATACTAATTGAGAAACATTAGCTAAGTTAATAAAGGAAAAAAAATACGTGTCATCACTAGAATGTTTCTAAAAAATTAAAACCAATTAGCCCACATATCGAAAGCCCATTTAATTACATTACATTTTTATTTCAAAAAAAGGCCACATATGTTGGTGTAACATAAGTCAACTCGCAGCCCATAAAAAAATTAGATTAAACTATTTTATCTTAATTTTTGATAAAAATATAAAACATGTGGAAAATCACCCAATATCAGTATAATTTTGATAAAATATAATATATGTGGTATGAGTTTGGGTGGTGACTGATGAAGCATTCAAAAGTATTTTTGCTCGACTTTAGATTAGATATCATATCATATATATACTAATTGAGAAACATTCAGTAAGTTAAACATGAAAATAAAACACATGTCATCATTAGAATGATTTTAAAAAACTAACAACAATTGATTACATACCCAATATTAAAGCACAATAAATTTGAATCTAAAAAGTTCATTCAATTTGAATATAAAAAACCTAATCCTAATTGAAATTTTATGGCCCATTAAATCTTATTCAACAAGTATATAACTAAAAAGTCCCATATTAGTAATGGAAACTACATATTACTTAAAAATTACCTATAAATAAATATTTTGTCCTTAAAGAATTAAATGGGTTTAGTAAAGTTATTACATTACTCCATCAAAATTGGTGTTAACCCACAACAGTCTTAATTTGTTAAAAATAAATCGGTATTGGACCGATTTGAGTTGATTAATCGTTTGGAAATCGGTTGAAAACCAGTAAACGATTTGGAATCAGGAGTTTGAAGCAAAATAAATTAAAATTTATGATATAAATTATTGTTTTAAGAAAAAATCTTTTGATGTAATTATTGTTTTACGAAAAAAAACTAATGATATTTTTGGCAATTGCCCTAATAAATAATAAAAAACGTTCGAACACAATTCCAAATTTATTTTAAATAATTTTATATGCAAAAAATTAAAAATACATAAATTTTCTATATAATAAATATTTATAAATTATAACTATGCGTTTGACGCAAGTCGAAAAATTACGACATTGTAGTTTTCAGACTTTGCTGCAAAAGAAGTATTTAATATTATAGATTTTGTGAGTAATCCAAATATTCAACAGTTCTTTTTTGTTTTCTTAAACATTTTTATAATATTTGTGACATACCATATCTAATTTATGCTAAATCAAGATAAACAATATTTTCTATACTCTATATAAAT
Source organism: Cochlearia excelsa (assembly GCA_963556525.1). Classification (NCBI taxonomy): domain Eukaryota; kingdom Viridiplantae; phylum Streptophyta; class Magnoliopsida; order Brassicales; family Brassicaceae; genus Cochlearia; species Cochlearia excelsa. The sequence goes on from OY748328.1 coordinate 20,029,772, forward strand.
CGTAAATTTAAACGTAGGTACATATCAATTCAACATTCATTCCCTTACACAATTTATTTCATTTTCGAAATAATAACTTCGCGCTTGGCGCAGACCATAATCTAGTCCTATATATACTAATTGAAAAACATTACTTGAGCTAAACAAAGAAATATAACACTTGTCATCACTATAACGATTCTAAAAACTAACAACAATTCATTATTAGCCCATATAATTACATTACATTTTTTCATTTCAAAAAGAGATTACATATGTAATATATTGGTGTAACACAAACAAATATCAAATGTAATCAGATTTTTACATCACAAAAATGAAAATTGATGAGTATTTTTATACATTATAACCTTTTGTTATGAGAATTTTGATACTTTTTAGTATAAAATTAAAGTTTATATATATATATATATATATATATATATATATTAATATATATTAATCATGATATATGCTTAATATTCTACATATTAAATTCCTTTTGGCAAATAATATCAAAGAAAGATAAAAATAAAATAACGAAAAATCATTTACTATATCATAATTAGAGTTCAAATATTCTTTCTTAACTTGGTTGGTTATGAGATAAAAATACATTAACGAAAAAATCATTTACTATACTACAATTAGATGTACTATTTTCAAAATAATTTATGGAAGCAAACAAAATAAAAGTGAGAACTTTGTGGTTTTTCAAAAAGAGTGAAATTCAATACATAAGAGAGAAATTTGACTTTTCCGGGTTTTTTTGAAAAGTGTTTTACAAAGTTCGTGGATCAAAGAATTTGCACGACACAATAACTGTTGACAGTGTTGTTCATCGTATTTGACGCGGCGTGTTGTGAATTAGGTCTTCTTGAGACAAATGAAGACCTCTTATGTGATGTTATCCTTCCCCGAACCTAATTGTTCATTGTACCTTTATTACAATATGTTTTCTTTACTTTTAAAATATGTTTTCTCTGAATTTTTACAATATTACTAAAATCAATTATTCAACTTCAATTTAACAAATCACCACATAAAATAGTCTTTTACAACATTCAAAAATATTATTTAACTCCCACGCTTGGCGCGGGTCATAATCTAGTATATACTAATTGAGAAACATTACTTGAGCAAAACAAGGAAAGATAACACGTGTCATCACTAGAACAATTCTAAAAAATTAACAATAATCAATTACGTAGCCGACATTTCAAAAGCCCATATAATATAATAGTCATTTTTATTTTGGATATATAATGAAATTTATGGTTGGATCTCATAAATTTTTTTGACCGTATATAAAAATATATTAAACTTCATTCTTTTGGTGTGATTAATCAAATAAAAATCGAGCCAACCTTGTTGTAAGTGTTTCTCAATAACTTTGTAGTTAACATATTTTAGATGTTCACTAGTAAAAAAACTGCCCATACCCACGAAAAACCCACGAAAATTTTCGTGGGTATGGGTAAAAAGCCACGAAATGCCACGGAAAGCCACGGTAAACAATAATTAGCTACCCACGAAAATTTTCGTGGCTTTTTCGTGGCTTTTTCGAGCTACCCACGAATTACCCACGAAAATTTTCGTGGGTTTTGAGTTACCCACGGAAAAGCCACGAAAATTTTCGTGGGTATTGTTCTACCCACGATTACCCACGAAAATTTTCGTGGGTAGAGTGAAACCCACGTTTACCCACGAAAATGTTCGTGGGTAGATTGAAACCCACGAATTACCCACGAAAATTTTCGTGGGTAGTGAGAAAAATACTGGTAACACTAATTTCTTCGTGTGTTAAAAAAAACCCAATATTAATATGTTTTTGTTCACTATTTTCATGAGTTTTTTCACTATTTTCAGGATTTTGTTCACTACTTTTTTAGGTTTGCTACATTTATAAACATATAAACCCGAGTAAATTGTTAAACGTTATTATTCATTACTCAGATAATAAAATATCACATTACATAACAACATTATTTTAAACGCATACAAAAGATAGAAGGTAAATAGTAAACATTAATGCGACATAAAGAGTTCGGTGTTGAACGCCATCATTATTTGTAAACATTGACGAATTGAATTTTTATTCATCGTCTGATTCAGGAACGATTTCGTTCTCGTAACCAGTTCCTTCATTTGCTTCAGCTGGTGTAGATGTTACAGTTGGTTCGTAGCCAGCGACCATCGAATTAGCCCCAATTATCTGTTTAAAACATATTTTAGTTTGTACTTATAAGTATATATATACTAATTAACAACCTTAAGGAGAACCTACCTTGACAACGTTTCGCTCAGTGATGTTGAGGTACTTAGAATTCATGTTGAAACGGGTTACAGATACATTTTTTAGAATGACAACTGCACCTACACCAGTATTGACTCTGTATTCGTCATTGTTGAAGATGTTATGGTGCATGGTTCCCTCGATTATTCCAGACGGATCTTTTAAGGTTACTTGAAGGTCTCCTTGGCCATTGGGGGACGCATTGGAAAGCATAGCGACAACCTGAAAAAATGATTACTTATAAGAAACATTATGTTTTTAGTTTAAATGAAATAATATTGGTAGACAAAGGAAACCTTTTTCAGTTTGACAAAATGCGAACGAGGGCATTGAATTTCTGCAATTTGGGTCCAAAATGGTGTGGTCCTACTGTTATGAGTACCTATATATATTTTGAAAGATATAGTTAGTACATCATCTACAATTATTAGTATAATGCTAAAAATTTCATTTTTGTGTATACCTTCACGCAACAAGTAATCGATAGTAGAAGTCCACCGAGGACTACTAAAATCAAGGTCTCCCTTTTGTGGCTCATTGATGACCTCACGAATTAAATATTGTGTTGGGCGTGCTTGAGAACTTTCTATCGTGAACCCTCTTGCGAAACAGTCCGCGCTGTATGGGCTGGGCAGTCCCGATATAAGGCCTGTTTGAATTTCAGCTCTTTGTGATGGTTGAAGTGAAATTATTGGTTCAACATCAATAACATATAAGTTATCGTATGGAGGGCTAGAAGGAATACGATTTGCCATGATGAAATATGTTTTTGGTGTTATGTTTTTCTGTTAAATTACCTCGATTTATATAGACAAAACGATATACATCGTGGGTAGTTTTCGTGGGTAATTTTCGTGGATAATTCGTGGGTAGTAAATAATTGTTCATCGTGGCTTTTCGTGGCATTTCGTGGCTATGTCGGCCACAATATGGTGATTTGAGTTGTCGACATTAAATGACAAACGAAAATTTGGCCACAATATGGTGATTTGACATGTCGCTATTAAATTGCAAACGCAATGTCGGCCACGAGATGGTGATTTAATGCATTGCGTAAAATTATTCAACTCATTTCAATAATCAGGGGTGTTTTAAACAGAGGTATCCGTTTCAACTTATTAAAAAAAAACAAATAATATTCCACATAGTATTATACAACAACCCACAACATATTTTAACAAAGACGAAAATTATATTACATAATATATTACAAATTTCATGATCACATTGATACACAATTTTTATTCATCATCGGAAGATGAATCAACTTCTGAACATTCGTTTTCAGTTAGCTCATTATCGGATGTGTACATATCGTTTGTATGTTGATCGGGTAAATCATCATAATTGTCCCCGTCTTCAACATTAAGTGTTTCGACCCTTAGGAGCCCCGAAGGTGCAACAAGTAGTATTTCTAGAATCCTCTTGAAAGGCTTGTTGTAAAATATTAGTAGCATTTCTTACACCTCTGGGTACCACTTTCGTACAAGCTAATCATTCCGTCCCATGCCTCCTACTAACCTTTGGATAAGATACGTAACAAGCTTTGTCACACTGTTCAGGAGTAATGAACGGATCATATTGTCGATACTGTTTGTCTGCAGCAACATCGACTAGTCCCGAACGACTGGTACGCATTCCACTTCCACTAGTGATGTCATACCAAAAACATTTGAAGATAACCACCTTCAGTCCGACACCGCCACCGTACTCAAGCAATCTGATGTCGTCCACTATACCATAATATTCCGTATCAGTAGTTCCCCTAACGCAAACACCGAAATTCTGAGTCTTTTTGTTTGCATTCCTACTAAATGTACGGAATAAAAACCCTCTTGTTGCATACGATGGCCATGATGTGTAAGCACGAGCTGGACCTTGTACAAAATCAACGAGCCATCGGCATAATTTCTGCCATCCTTTGATTATTAACTCTGTAAAAAAATAAATGCATTAATTTAACATTATTAATAAAAGGAAGTCATTAAAAAATCACTTACATAATCTTTGCACCAGCTTGCGAAGTTATTGTCTTTCAACAATTGTAGGTTAGAAGCAGACAACGCCGGATATGTAGCTCGCATGAAATCTTCAAACATCCTATGTATACAATTTATATAATTTAAAAATAATTATAATTAATTAGTGAATAATTATAATTCGGATAATCATACCTTTCATATTGTGCTAACTCTGGACAATTATTCATTAGAAATGTTTGCAAAACATTATACTCTTCGTCTGATATCCATCCCTTTGAAGATTTACCAATGAACCTTCCTTTTTGTTTGAACAATGTTGGGACATCGTCAAAGGCGTAGAGGTAAATGTTTTCACCATGCCATCCTTCATTACCTAGAGGGATTGGTTTTCCAAGCCAATGGGTAGCTAGCGCAGATATTTCTTCTTGAACACAATGCTCGACGATAGACCCTCCGATTTGTGCTTTGTTCCTAACCTTTTTTTTTAAGTGGTACATGTACCGCTCAAATGGATACATCCACCTATATTGTACCGGTCCACCTAAGATTGCCTCGTCCGGAAGGTGTACAGGTAGATGCTCCATGACATCAAAAAACGAAGGTGGAAATATCTTCTCCAGGTTGCATAATTTGACAGCTATATTATCCTTCATTGTTTGAACATCTTGTTCTTTTAATGATGGGGCAGCAATGTCTCGGAAAAACAAAGCGATTTCTGTGTAATAAAAATAACAAAACAATTTTTATGGCAACATTATTTACTTATAGATTTGTATGATAACAAATTAAAATACATACCTGAAATCGCTACGTGTACCGACTTGGGCAAAAGTTCCATCAAAGCGAAAGGTAGAAGTCTTTCCATTATGACATGTTTACTTATTAATGCACCACTACAATAAGTGCACCCACGAAATACCCACGAAAATTTTCGTGGGTTAATTACCACGAAAATTTTCGTGGTTTTTCGTGGGTATTTTCATAAACCACGAAAAACCCACGAAAATTTTCGTGGCAATTCACCCACGAAAATTTTCGTGGGTATTTCGTGGCTAAATTTCCCACGAAAAAGCCACAAATAAATTCGTGGGTATGCTACCCACGAAAAAGCCACGAAAAATTTCGTGGGTATCATACCCACGAAAAAGCCACGAAAAAATTCGTGGGTAAAATACCCACGAAAAAGCCACGAAATTTTCTACCCACGACGCTATACCCACGAAAATTTTTCGTGGGTTTTCGTGGCTTACCCACGAAAAAATAGGCATAAAACCCACGAAATTTTTCGTGGGTATCCGGTTTTTTTTTACTAGTGGTTATTATTGTTTTAAGAAAAAAGATTTAATGATATTTCCGATAAATGCACTAATAAATAGTAAAAAGGGTTCGAAAAAGTTTTCAAATTTATTTTAAATAATCGTCTATGCCAAAAATTAAAAATACTTTCATATCTTTGTACGATATATATTTATAAGTTTAAACGCCGCGCTAGGCGCGGATCAAAAAATCTAGTGTGTTATGATAACACATTCCATCGACAACTTCTTGGAGTAATGGGCAAGGTAATGTCATTTATTGCATTACTTGGTGAACAATAATTTTCATTAAATGTATTGACTCTTCTCCAAATTTTTAGAGGCTATATAAAGATTCTTCTCCTCTCCATTATGTTACACACACTCACAAAACACAAAGCACAATAACACAAGAAAGTTCAACACATTTCTTTAAGTTTAAGTAAGTCTCGAGAGTATCGTAGTATTAGAGTTCGTCAGATCCGATTTTGAATGTTGCAAATCGGATCAAAACGGTTTATCCTGGGATTCTTGATCGATTCTTACCGCAAAACTACGGACGATCTTTAGAATTAAGGAACGAGGTTAGCTCGACTCCGTTCAAAACACTTTTATATCAAATTTAATCCTTTAATTACAAAACAATTTTTGCATTATTTGATTCGATATTTGCACTCATACAGTCTTAATTCTAAAGATCCGTTATTCGCTTAGCTTAGCCGAATCATTTTTTTCCGATTTTATAAAACGATTTTTATAATCAGATCTCTAAGTATATGATCTTAAACGTTCTACGAACACTCACAAGCGTTTTGTTTTGCATGAACGTTTTCATACATTATGTATAATATTTTATTTTTAAAGCGAATTTTCTAATCAAGTCTCTAAGAACTCGATCTTAAACGCTTCTACGAACGCTCATAAGCATTTCGCGTGACCGTTTTTGAACATTACGCTTTAGTTTATTTATCAAACGAAAGTTGCGATTTGGTCTTGAACCATCTTCGCGAATCGTTTTGATCCTAAAACGAAATCGCGATTAGTCCTTCATACTTTTTCGCGAATTGTTTTATATGCTTCTACATCATTTCTCTGTTTCCATGAACGTTATCAATAAGCGAGTGTGCGAAACTAATTTTGACGGTTTAATAAGATCAACCGTAGTTTCTGATATTTTTTCATAATACCAGATAACTAATCTTGTTGTGCTTTCTATCTACAGATGGAAAACAACGATAGTGATGTCAACATGACTGAGCATAAGCCTCTAAGAGGGTCAAACGTCACTGAGCAATCAGAGGCGCGACTTGTTCGGAGTTCGTTTTCCGGTCCAATCACTAAAATCAAATGTTGATATGGGTATTACAATGTCTTGGATCCCTGTTGTAATGTCACAAGGGTTGATGTCTGAAAAATTTAATGGCAAAAAATTTAAGACGTGGCAAAGTAAGATGCTCTTCTATTTGAGCAACTTAAATTGTGAGAAGTTTCCTAATGAGGATCCACCGATCGTCCCATTAAGAAACAAAGATACTCTCATTTTTGCGTCAGTCGATGCGTGGAGACATGTTGACTTTGTGTGTAGAGGATGGATTTTTGTCTCCTTAATGATACCCTTTACAAGGTGTACAACCAGGAAGCAAAAACTTCAAAAGAACTTTGGCTTGCCTTACAAAAGAAGTACAAGTCGGAGGATGCTGGAGGTCAGAATTACGATGTGGCTAGATTTCTCGACTTCAAAATGGTGGATTCAAAACCCATCACGGATCAAGTCGATGCGTTGAGTATTATATGCCACGAGATAGCTGCCGAAGGGATGAACATTTGTGAGACTTTCAATGTGAATAACTTCATCGAGAAGCTTCCCCATCGTGAGAGAGCTTCCAAGCTTATCTCAAGCATAAGACGAATTCGGTGCCGCTCGCTTGTCTCATCACAAAGCTCTGCGTGGAGGAAAGGAATCGGATAAACTTTCAAAATTCGGAGAAACACAACATCCATGTGGTTGAGCACAAGAACAAAGGTAAGGGGAGATGACGTCTCCGCACAAATTCCTCAAACCCTCGTCTTCGAATACCTTCAAGAAGGAAGGTAAAGCTCTCGAGAAATCAAAGTTCAAGGGAAAGTGTCGCAATTGGGGAAGAACAACAGAGAGAACAACGATCAGGCTTAAGCAAACCTCACCGATGAAGACATGTGTGTCATTGTCAATGAAGTGAACATGGTTGATGACAACCCGCAAGAGTAGTGGTACGACATTGGTGCTACCACACACATATGCACCGATAAGACGATGTTCACCACTTATCAGAAAAAAAAAAGTGAGGATCAAATCTTCATGGGAAACACGGCTTTCTAGAAGATCGCTGGTAGCGACAAGATCGTTCTGAAGCTCTGACTTCGAGACGTGAGCTCTCACTCAACAATGTGAAGCATGTGCCATACATGCGGAAGAATCTGGTCTCGGGGACGCTACTGATCAAGGCTGATTTTGGAGTACACTTCGAGGCTAATCAACTAGTGATTAGGAAGAATCGGGTGTTTTGGGAAAGGGATATGAAAAAGGAGGACTTGTCAAGTTGTGTGTTACGACAGTCCTCCGCCCGGATAAGTCTGCTATTCTTGTAATTAGTGAACCTTCGATTTCAATGAATAAGAATCCAGTTAGTCTTTTAGTTTTTGGCATGAACGTTTAGGACGTGTGAATTATCGATGCAAAGTTTAATGAATTCAAACCTAATACCAAAATGCAAAATAAACAAAGAAAAATGTGAAGTATGTGTTCAAGCGAAACTCACAAAAACCCATCACCTAAAGTACTCAAAACTACCAAACCTTTAGGTTTATTACATACATATATTTGTGATCTAAAGTATATACAAACTAGAGGTCGTAAAAAATATTTTATAAAGTTCATAGATGATCACACAAAATATTGTTATGTATATTTGTTACGTAGCAAAGATGAATCTTTGGAAAAATTCAAAGAATATAAGCTCGAAGTTGAAAATCGACTTGATAAAACTATTAAAATAGTAAAAAGTGATAGAGGAGGTGAGTATGATGACCGAATTAATATATTTTTTCAACAAAATGGCATCATACATCAGCAATCTCACCTTACACACCATAATCGAATGGAGTTGCGGAAATAAAGAACCGAACTCTAAAAGAGATGATGAATGAAATGTTACAGAAATCAGGATTAGCCCAAAACATGTGAGGGGGAAACTTTGCTTACTACTAACTATATCCTCAACAAAATACCACACAAAGTCACTGACAAAACGCCTCACGAACCTTGCAAAGGTGTTGCACCATCGTACAAATACCTTAAAGTGTGGTGGTGTCTAGCGAAAGTCGTTGGGCCACCTCCTAAAAAGGTCACAGTAGGACCAAAAACTGTGGATTGTATCTTTATCGGATATGCACAATAGTAGTGCCTATCGGTTTCTGGTTCACAAATCAAATATACCGGATATCCATGCAAATACAACAATGGAATCAAAAAACGCGTCTTTCTTTGAAAATATATTTCCATATAAAGAGAAACAAAGTCATAAAAGGACATTTGAAGAAAGAGAAGCAAGTGCTCATACAAATAAGGCAAGCGTTTCTCGAACTTCATTAAATGAAGTAGAAGAAGTGGTAGATGTGATATCTTGTATATTTTGCATATTTTAATTTGTTTTATTCATTAGAATTAACTCATTTAGGTTGCATTTAGAATCATATAGGTTGCATTTGGGTTTGTTACGTGTATTTTAGGTTTCAGGACGTCAAAACAACAAAAGACGAAGAATTCGAGCTTAAAAGAGGCAAAACGACCATACCGGTCACGAGTGATCGATACAGAAGAAGATAATTCTGAAGATCAATATCGGTTTGTTGTACCGGTTTGATCTGGCTGATACGTAAGAAAAAAAGCTCAAGGACTTGCATCGGTTTGTTGTACCGGATTCATCCAGCCGGTGTGAAGAAAAAGGATATGTACCGGTCATTGTGTACCGGTTGAGTGGCCGATATCGCCCTGTCTGTACCGGTTTCACTTGACCGGTACGGGCTGCAAGAAATAAAAGGAAAACCGGTTTTTTGAGCTAAAAAAGTAAAAAAGAGTCCTAAACCGAAGAGGACGTTTATCAGAGTTGTTTTTGATATATTTAGGGTTTTGATATCTTATTGTTTTCTTTCTTATGCTTATTTTTATTATTGAAACCTTTCTACAAACTTGAGGAGATTTTTGGGATCCGAGAGACTTCTTGTAATCTTCAATACCAAAAATCAGAGTTTTTCTTATCCCTAATCTCTTTAACTTATTTATGCTTAATTCGATTATGTTTGCTTTGATTTTCATTATGCTTAGTAAGTAGATCTAAATAGATAATTGGGTTGGGGGAAAAGGGTTGATTAAACTTAGGATTATCATTGTCTAGAACTTAATCTCAAAACTTTTGTCTTTGGTAACAAACTTAAAGTCTTAATCGAGTTGGCCATTCAATTACTGAACCTAGGAAGCTTTATCAATCGAAAGATTGTAAAGGTTCCTGATAAATTACCCTAGAACTAAGCATAGCTTAACCGAGAAATCTGTGTTAATAAGCTTAGTTGATTTCAATTACAATTTCATTTAACAGAGAAATCTATATGCAGTTTCAATTTCAACTTTTATGTGTTCAATATTTAAAATTTCAGCTATTTTGCAATTTTAGACATAATTTTGGTATTTAGGATTTAGAATCTTTATATTTTAACTCTTAGTGTTTAGATTCACTATTTTACAAATTACGGTATAATTTTATGTGTGCAAATTACGGTATAATTATACCGTAAATTACAAAATAGTGAACCTAAACATTAAGAGTTAAAATATAAAGATTCTAAACCCTAAATTCCAAAATTATGTCATAAATTGCAAAACAGTGAACAAAAACATTAAAAATTGAAATTTTAAACATTGAACACATATATAAAATTATACCGTCATCTTCAAAATAGTAAACCTAAACATCAAAAGTTAAAATCTAAACCCTAAATACCAAAATTATATCTTAAATTGCAAAATAATGAATCAAAACATTAAAAGTTAAAATTCTAAACACGAAAAACTATATCCTAAATTATAAGGAAAATACCAAAAAATTCCTTAACTTTACAAATTTCTCCATTTTAATCCTGAACTTTCAATTTTCTATTTAAATCCCCAACTTTCGTTGGCTTTCCATAAAAATCTCAAACTTATGTTGACTTATCTGAATTGGTCCCAACGTTGACTGGTCTAACGGAGTTGACTAACGACTCTGTTAGTCGAATAAACGTTATGACCAAATTGGATAAGTCAACAAAAGTTTGTGATTTTTATGGAAAGTCAACGAAAAGTTGATGATTTAAATAGAAAATTGAAAGTTCATGATTAAAATGGAGAAACTTTGAAAGTTGATGATTTTTTGGCATTTTTTCCTTTAAACTATCCAAGATATTGTTTTAGTTTACTTAATAGGAAAATGATCATTGTCACGAGAGTGGATTGATCTAAAAACGTTTTCAGAACCTTAAAGTTACCTTTGTTAAAAGACATTTTAAAAACATGAAAGTTTGATCACCCGTTAAAGTACCACGACCTGGTTGTTTAGCTTTAATTTGAATTTTAAAACTTGTTTAATTGCTCTTTCGTTTTCTCGTTAGTCTTCCATTAGTCACAAAACAAAACCAATCTTTTTAAATTGCTTAGACTAAGTGTAGTTTCGCATAAGTTTTAATACATTGATTGTTCCTGATTCGGATTGACATCTTAAGTACTACATTAAGACATTCGAAAGAACAAGACGATATCAAATATCGTTTATTCAAGTCGAAGATTGAAAATCTTCCGGGAAAGGTTAAGTCCAGTTGGTACGGTCCTTTCAAGATCAAAGAAGTAAGACCACTCGGAGTTGTGGTTCTTTGGGACAAGCGCGGAAGGGAGTTTGTAGTAAACGGTCAAAGACTCAAACCGTACTTTGCAAACGAGGCTGTCACCGGAGGAGACTCATTGTCTCTTTCGGATCCCAACGTCGCTTAAACAACGGGTAAAGTCAAGTTAAGTGACTATAAACAAGCTCACTTGGAATGAAGTTTTTATTTTGATTTAGTACTTTATATTATTTGGCTTTTATCGTTTTTGCTTAATTTGGTGCTTTCAGATCCGAGATAAACGAGAAAAACGCGTAGGGGAGGTTATACCGGTTAGTCGTACCGGTTTGCTCACAAAAAAGGTCTAGATTTCTTTGACACATATTCTCCGGTGACGCGGATAACTTTCCATCAGAATTCTGATAAGTATCGGGACATTAAGAAACCTAGAAATACATCAAATGGATGTAAAAATTGTCTTTCTAAATGGAGATTTAGAAGAGGAAATATATATATGAAACAACGTGAAGGGTTTGTCGTCCCAGGACAAAGAAAACAAAATTTGTAGACTTGTGAAATCATTGTATGAACTTAAGCAAGCTCCGAAACATTGGCAGGAAAAGTTTTATTCTTCGAGAAAGAGCGCTTCTCGGTGTTTAATAATAATACAAAAATATTGTGCTCACTAATACAAATATTGTCAATTTCTTACACGAATATTTTATTTTTATACGCTTTTATTTGCTAAAAAAATATGTTGATAGTTTTACAGCGTATAAAGATACAATATAATGAAATTTAGAATTGTTTGTTAACTTCCAATTAATATTCAACTAACTTTTACCTACCATACTTTCTAATAAAGCTAAAAAAAATTGTAAACAAAATGAGTAGTTGCATATTTACTCTTGTGATCTTAATTGTAAAAATATCAACATACCCGATAATATTGACCTTTTAATCGTATAAGTTTAAAAATATCAGTTATATTTAGATTTTGAATAACAAAAATTCTAGTTACAAACCCTAAAAGATTATTCTGTGTTTTTTTTTGACATAATAAAAGATTATTCTGTGTTTATGAAAGTTAAAATATCAGAAAAATGATAATTATTTTTTTAGTTTTTGTTATTCTAGTTTTTTCATTGTTTGAGTAATTTTGGATTGTTTTTGGTTGTTTGTTTCGGTCTTTTAGACTATTCGGGTCCTTTGGATAGTTTAATGTGTTTTGGCTATAAAAAGTAACAATATAGTAGTGAAATTGAGAATTGTTTATTATTTTCCAAGTTTAAATAATCTTTACCTACCAATGCATATCTCATCTCAAACATTATTATTTTCTATTAAAAGCTAAAAGGTAATTAATTAGAAACAAATTGAGTAGCTGTATTATGTACGCGTGTATTGTTAATGGTCAAAATTTCAACCTTTACAATAATGATCACCACCTACCTAGTTACTCAATCTGTTTCCAATAACGGTGCTTAATAATAAAAAAATAACCACCTATATAGTTATTTGAATTAAAACAATTTATACGGGAAAATGATAGATTATTTAATAATATCGCGTTAGAAAAAAATTGTTGGACATGAGCAATATAAGTTGGGACAAAAAAAAAATTTTGGAAACTCTTGCATAAGAAAAATCTACTGTTCTTACAAGATGATAATATTTTTATAATCTCAAATATACTTTGAAATGTAGTAAAGTAGATCTTTCTGTATTCAAAAGCTACAGTTACTTAATAAAATGTGGTAGAATATATATGGGGGAGGGGGAAATAGTTTCAGACATATATAAAGAAACAATATAATGCAAATGAGAATTGATTATAAACTTCCAAGTTTGAAATAAGCGTTACCTACCATACCAAATGCATAAGCTCATCTCAAAGACTAATACGATGTATTCTTTTAAAGCCAACGAGTGACAAATAAATAAAAACAAATTGAGTAGTTGTACAATTACTCATGTTTTCAAACGGTCAAAAATATCAATATAATGTAATAGACAATAAGTAATTATATACTTACTTGCCTATAAATAAACGTGTATTCGGTTAATTGAAACACAACACACAACAATAGAAATGAATAACTGCTTTATCTTCGTATGCCTTTTGTTTTCTCTATTTGTTCTCATGAGTGCGTTCAAATACAGAGAAGATGAATTGGAGAGTGATGAGAGTTTGGGTAAGGTGTACAAGAACTGGATGATACACTTTCTTGTACCGGAACACCTAAACTACTCTGATAACCGATTTAACGTTTTCAAAAATAATGCATTATACATTCGGCAGAGCAATAAGAAGAACCTGCCATACAAATTAGGGCTGAACCAATTTTCCAACCTCACCGACCGTGAGTATACCCAGAATCAGAAATGTCTTGACCGTGAGTACATCCTTCCCTCCAAGACGTTCGGTTATGTTAACATGATGACCCAAACACCGAGTTCGTTTGATTGGAGAACAAAAGGGGCCGTGACTAATGTCAAAGACCAAGGAAATTGTGGTAAGTCTCAAGGAATGTTTTTTTTTTAATTATTAATTTTGTTATATATATTATTTTTTTCTTGTTTCACACGGTATATGTTTTATTCTAAACTTATTGCTCCTTTTTCTACAAAACTATATATATATATATATATATAATACAAACCCTTTACACCAATAAAACTTGAGCTTCTAGTATATAGGTAACATTCAAACTTTAAACATGTAAATTTTTAGTATATTTTTGTGTGTGTGGTCATTTCATATATATATATATATATATATTATTGTAAGTCAGTAAAATATTTTTATACAGAACTTCGTCTTTCAAATGATTACTTTTACTGTTTAGCACCCTAAGGAGCCTACTTTACTCTATATATGTTCATTCTCAATTACTATTATCATTGATCTTGGATGATTGATCATGAGTCAGTTATTGCTAAACCATTTACAGGGAGTTGTTGGGCATTCGCTAGCGTGGCCGCTGTTGAAAGTATAAACTATATCAAGACGAAGAGTTTGTTGTCATTGTCTATTCAGGAGATTCTGGATTGCAATGGAAAAGAAGGGAATAATTGTACAAGTGGTGCCAGGGAGACATCATTCGATTTTATCAAGAAAAATGGTGGAATCACAACCGATACAAGCTACCCATACAAGGCTATCAAAGAAAAATGCAAGCCTCCAAAGGCCAAAGTCTCAAGGGTTACTATTAATGGTTACGGCTCTTTACCTCAAAACGATGAGGCATCTCTTCTCATAGCGGTTGCTAACCAACCCATAACAGTTGCAATTAACGGCAAACATAATGATTTCAAGTCATATACCAAGGTAATCAAATAATAAAAATTAAACCAATCCAAAACATATTTGTTTATATTCCAAGTTTCTAATTATGTGTATATTATTAATGTATCCATTTTGCAGGGTGTGCTTACAACGGCAGGTTGTGAAACGGGATCGACCCACGCCATGGTTATAGTGGGATATGGAACCGACCCTAGTGGTATTAAGTACTGGTTGGTGAAGAACTCATACGGCACCAAGTGGGGAGAGAAAGGCTATCTTAGGATCGAGCGAGGGATCGCTGATCCTAAGGGACGTTGCGGAATTGCGGTGCTACCTCTGTACCCATTTAAGTTACCCGTCCGCTAAGACAAATAAATCATATGATTAAAAGTTTATGCTGAAGTTTAGAATAAATAAATAATTAAGTAAAGAGACAACAAGAAGAAGACTAGTATGTATTCACAGCCACATTATGCAATCTAAATATATTATATTGATTATGCTTCAATCCCACACATAAGCCTACTAATTTAACTTACTAGACATACCGGTCTTCTTTCTTTGCCAGAGTTTTTTCTATATATTATGTGTAGCCAAATCATAAGAATACAGTTGATGAGCCTAACAAGCATTTAAGAACACAATATACTTAAAATCTATGTAGATGGTCCCACCTCAAATAATTAAAATCAAACAGAACTCTATGGCTTAATTACTAATTCATTAGTTATGATTTCAAATTACTTTCTCATATTTACCAACTTCTGGAATGTTCATATTTACCAATTTCAAATCAGTTTCTTTTATTATGTTATATAAATCAAATGACCATGTTTTGATAGTTTCACACTTCTTTAGATACTATAAGTTTAAGATACTTTAGTTTACCTAAGAGCATCTCCAAAGGTGATAAACTTTATATTTGAGGTGATCAAGATGTTTTGTTCTAAAGATAAAACTTCAAATTTAAGGTTTTAAAAATAAACATATTGCAATTTTTTTCTATTTATGTTAATTAAGTTTAAATTACAAAAACTTCCCATCCAAAAAAATTAAGAATAACGTATCTAGTCATGTGTAACCCATGTTTTAAGACACCCAATCTAGTTTTTAAGTGTTTTTAGGTGTGGAAACAAGAAAAGAAATTAAGTCTCCATCAATCCTTGAGACTCATGTGGAGAGTGACGGTTGATAAAAAAATATATTTTTCTTTATCTAATTACGAACCCATATTCCCCCAAACAATCACATCTTTATTTACAGGGGGAATTACAAAATTATGCTATTTGAATTTCATTTTACACAACTACGCTATTTGAATTTCATTTTATAAAACTACACATTTTCAAAGTCACTTCACAAACTTACACTTAAACACTCAAAATTAAATTCAAATAAACCCTACCCACACAATCCTACCATAAACCCTAATTAGCGAACCCAAATGAAAATATTATAATTTTGGTAATTTTTTAAAGGATAAATAAAACTTTTGAAATTTTGAAAGGGTCTAAATATTAAAATATTAAATTAAGTAGAGTTTTGCAAATGAAGGGATGAAATGATGTAGTTTTGTGAATTCCTCTTATTTATAAATAGTGTTTGGGGGTAAATGGTCAAATAAATCCCAACTTTCAAAAATAATCAAAACTAGAATTTAACACGTTGTATAACATGAACCTATATTTAAAAAAATGTTTTAAGTATCTATATATTTAATTTAGAAGTTTTTAAATATCTTTTTTTCCTCGGGAATTACAAAACTACACTATTTGAGTTACATTTTACAAAACTACATCATTTCAAAGTCACTTTACAAAACTACACCTAAACACTCAAAATTAAATCCAAATAAACTCTACCCACACAATCCAACACCTTTAATACTATACCCGAAACACTAATTAGCGAATCTAAATGAAAATATTTTAGTTTTGGTAATTTTTTGAAGTATAAATCAACCTTTTAAAATTTTAAAAAGGGTGTAATTATAGAAAATATTGAATTAGGTAGAGTTCTGTGAAGGAGGAGATGAAATGGTGTAGTTTTGTGAATTCCTCTTTTTGCTTTTATAGAATAAAAAATAAATATATATAAATTTTTAGTATTTTTTATTTTGTAGTATATATTTCATATAGAAAAATTTAGAGTAATTCACAAAACTACACCCTTTCAACCCTCCCTTCACAAAACTACACTTAATTCAATATTTTCACAAGTTTACACCCTTTCAAAATTTTAAAAGCTTGATTTACCCTTTTAAAAATTACCAAAATTAAAATATTTTCATTTGGGTTCGCTAATTAGTGTTTAGGGTATAGTATTAACGGGGTAGGATTGTTTGGGTAGGGTTTATTTAGATTTAATTTTGAGTGTTTAGGTGTAGTTTTGTGAAGTATTTTGGAAATGGTGTAGTTTTGTGAAATGTAATTCAAATGGTGTAGTTTTATAATTCTCCCAAAAATTTAATATGGTTTTGTATGTTGATTTATTTCAAACTATTTTAAAACCACAAAATTTGTTATTTATTTTGTTATCAAAGTGGACAAAATACCCGGATCCAAAATATTGAATCAGAATCAAACCGGAAACCAATCCAAGAAAATAAATAACCCGAATAGATAGAGAAATTTACTATCCGAAAACCCGTGACCAAACCCAAATTTGTAGAATTGCACTAAACACCTAGATAATCTTGAAATTCATTTATAATAATAATAATTCTAATTATATATATAAATAATTCTTATTAATATATTGAAAATATATAAAAAATATTATTTTTGAATTTCAGATGATTTTTAAAAAAATCGAACCCGTTTACAAATAGTTCTTAGCAAACAACCATTATGTCCGTGTTAATTGATTTAAGAAAAAATTATATATTTTCAAAATAAAATAGACTTTCCTAGTAATAATAAGAAGATTATATGAATCATAGACAATAAATTTGTTAATTAAAATCTAAATATAAATATAGATATAAAAAATATTTGCACATATTTCCTCTATAAAACTAAATCATATATGTTTTTAAGATCTCATATTCCGAAAAGTTTTATAAATCTCGATATTTTTTTTAGATCAATAATATTAGAAATATGAAATAAGTGGTTGGTTTTTTCATTGAAATCGTTTTTTTGTTTTTTTATTTTAATTCAAAATTTTTAAAGTAATATTTTTAAAACTATTATAA
The DNA here is from genome assembly GCA_963556525.1 of Cochlearia excelsa. Classification (NCBI taxonomy): domain Eukaryota; kingdom Viridiplantae; phylum Streptophyta; class Magnoliopsida; order Brassicales; family Brassicaceae; genus Cochlearia; species Cochlearia excelsa. The sequence continues at coordinate 20,047,698 of OY748328.1, forward strand.
ATGGGATATGTTTAACATAATTCTTAATCTTATTGTTATCAAAACTAAGAATGAAATTATAATTTTGTTTGACTAAGATTAAATTAAGGTTTTACCCTTAATGAACATTTTTATGTTTGAAATTAATGGTATTTTACGTAAATAAGTAAATAGTTTTAGACATGTTAATATTAGTACTCCAAAATTAATAATATAGAATATGATTTCATCCTTTGTACACCAAGAGTTTATGGGTTTTAAAGGTCTTATATATTTAATTTAACTTTGTAAAATATTTTTTATTTTTACAGAATAGTACATATGTATTTTTTTTTTTCAGTGACATACACTAAACAAGTATAATTGTATTCAAAATATGTAATATTAGATGAAATAATTATTTTTCTTCTGTTTTTTCATAAACTAAACGGAAATAGAACCTTTTAACAAAGAACTATTAACAAATAATTATTATGATAGCGAAACCAAGTTAAAAATATCATAAATATTAAATTAGTTTAAAACTTTCAAAATTAAACCTTATAGGCTATATAGCGAAATCAAGTTAAAAAATTATATTCTAAATAAAACTTAATATTAGTTAAATCGTTTTTAAATTTTGTGTTATGTTTGCTAAAAAATATTTAATTGTTTTTGTTAACAATTTTTTAATGATAATGTAATAGTATATATTTGTGTGGATTACATATTTTCCTTATTTGATTTTACCATTCTTTTTCATAAAATCATTAAACTAATTAATAAAAAATTACACATTTCCTTATTTAGTTTCCTAAACTAATTAATAAAAATTATTTATTTATTCAAATGCACAGTGGCATGAAATGTAAGTTTTTGGTCATTATCGAATTAGGGCGGCAAAAATAATAGTATAAACTAGGAATTAACCTGTGATTTACCACAGATTTATGTTTTCTATATGATTTTATATATTTAATTTAGAAATTTTGAATATTATTTTATCTTCATTGTTTAAACAAAATAGGATCATTTAATATTGTTGAAATGAGATTTTTTTAATTATTATTTAATATTTTAATTATATATTTTGTATAGAAAATTTTTAATATAATTTGTAAGTTGATTAGATCAAATTATTATAATTTATTATTTATTTGGAAAAAAACCCGGATTCAAAATACAAACTGAAACCTAATCGAAATACACAAATCGAATTATGCGATTTACCCAAATTTATTTAAAATTATAAATATTTTGATTATATATAAATAATTCTTGTAAACATATTTTAAATATGTAATATAAGATTTAAATTTTATATAATTGTAATTTCTTCTGTTTTTTAGAATCGAACCGGAAACCGAACCCGTTTACAAACTATTTTTTTTTTATTGTTTGATATTTTTAACAAAAAAAAATGTTTCAACTCGTTTTAATTTGTGTGTTATTTTTGTTAAAAAATAATGTAATGGTTTTAAAAAAATATTCTTTCTAGTGGTATTTTGATTTAAGTAAATTTTTTTGATATTTTTTTATAAAAAAACTATGTAATAATGTATTTATGTGAATTGCATATTTCTTATTTTGTTTTCCAAATGACTTTAAATATTTTTTTTAATATTTTTGAGTTTATTTTTGGAGAGGATGATAATAATTCTTTATTTTTTTCATAATTAAATGTTCAAAATTATTTCATTTTATACTCAACGGCATAATGTGTAATATTGAGTAATTTTTTGGACATTATTATGGCGGGAAAAATAATAATATAGATACTATTTTATTCAAATGCACAATGGCCTGAAGTTTAATTTAGATTAATTTTTTGGTCGTTATTATGGCGGGAAAAATAATAGTATATATAGCTCTCAGTAAAAGATAAACGAAGGACCAGTATTCATATGCAAGGATGGGGAAATGTAAATGCTAGAAGTAAGGGGACGCCTATTATGTGCCGTACCACGTACGGAAACAATTTGGGGATGGAAACAGTTTGGGGACGGCTCGGAAACGTCTCCGAAACGTTAGGGAAAGGTGGGGACCAGTAAACGGGGACATATTTTGGAAACGTTTCTCTACATGATGTTGTCGGTCATCTAAGTGGTAGGTGCTGAACCCGGATTGGACAATCACAGTCACGAATCTCTTACGACTGATAGAGATAATTTCATCTTGATTAGACTTGCCTTCCAAGTTGTTGTTTACTGCCTATGGAAAGAGAGAAACGAGAGACTACATAAAGGTACAAGGCAACCCACAAGCTATTTGGTACGACTTACAGACAAGATTATTCAAAATATGATAACTTCCCTACAGACACAAGGGCTATGACTTGTGATAGTGTGCTATGGATACTTGATTGAGAGTTCTCATTACTTATGGTTGAACATTTTCTCAAAGCACTTCATTGCCTTAGTTAACATTGAATACGCTTGATTCTTAGCTTTATGGTTCTGAGATCCATCCTCCACTACGTCATATGTGTTTATTGAATATTGTGTGCTTGAGGACAAGCAAAAGGTAAGTGTGGGGGAGTTGATAAGTGTGTATTTTATGTGTTTTAAGCATGCATTTGCATAACATTTTAGGACTTTAGTTACATGATTCATATATTTTATAGTCTTTATTAGCATATTTTCACTAAGTAGTTTAGAATAGAGTCTTGGATAGAATTAGGTCCCTTTTGTATTGCATCATGTGCATTTCAGGTGCTTGGAGCAACATGGGGCAAAGTGAATCCAAGGGGAGTTTAGGAGAAGCTTGAAGAAGGCAAACGAGAAGAAATGGAGTTCCCAGCGGTCATCAAACCGCCAGTCCAAGCCGTCGAGGAGAAGGAGCCGAAGCAAGCTCGCGGGTGTGAACTCCAGCGGTCAATAAACCGCTGGATCGAAACCGCTGGAAGCAACTGAGACGTCCTGAAGACGAATATTTCCAGCGGCCTCCAAACCGCCGCACCAAGCCGCCGATCCAGACTGCGGAAGCAGACTTGCGGGTGCGAGTTCCAGCGGCCTCCAAACCGCCAGTCCAAGCCGCCGGAGAAGACGAAAAATCGAAGACTCGCGGATGTTCAGTCCACCTGCCTCCAAACCGCTGGACCAAACCGCCGGTCATGCGCGACCATTTTGCACTTTTTCTTCTCCTATAAATTCTCCTAGGGTTTTCATTTAATAACATCTCTTATCTTTTTAGAACTCTCCTAAATACTCTTAGCCACCTTTGTGAAACCTAAAGAGGTTCATTGAATATTGTTGAATCTTATGTTTATTTAGTTTTAATCTCTTTTATTATCTTAATCATGTCTTTATTTTCAATCATTAGCTTGTGTTTAGATATGAATAGTGAGTAGTTACCTTATGGGTTTTGGGGTTTATTTAGAGTAAGATGATGGATGATGGTTAGTGATGTTTAGGATGCTTATGTTATGGTTTCTATAACATTAGATGCACTTAACACTAAGGTAGAAGTAATTATCATAGCTTAGTACTTAGTGGATGTTTCATGCCTGGAAGGTGTTCGATGAAAGGTCTAGTCTAATCTCTTGTTAGTCTTTTATACTTAGCCAATGGAAGTTGATGTCTAAGGTTTAAGATGGGCTTTATAAGGACTTAAACTTAATGATCCTTAATCATCTAGACTCGATTGGAAGATTTGAGGTTTTTATGATTAGAGAATAGATTTGAGTCATGGAAGTGATCTAATCTAGATTAGTGATCCTTGTTCTAGAAAGCCATCTCCTTTATTAGTTTTAGCATCACTAGCTTGATTCCATCCATCCAAAACCAATGATTTAAACCCCAAGATCCAATCTTTATCTTATTAAAGCATCTTTATAGTTATTTGTTGATTAGTTGACTTTAGTTGACTTTTATATTATTGATTTAGATATAGTTTGATCACTTAAACATTCTATTTGATAGGTCTATTCTAAGTTAGATTCTTGCATTCTTGTTGTTCTAAGTTCATTCTCCTTGTGGATTCGATCCTTAATTACTACAACGTCTTGTGCCTTGCACTTGGGGTTGTACGTGATTGGGTTAAAACTCGATCTCATCATGGTTTTGGCGCCGTTGCCGGGGAGATTGCAACTAGTTAATAGGATTTAGAATCTTCTTAGATTTAGACCATATGTTACTTAAAGGTTACTAACTTCCTTCTTGTTGTTGTTTTGCAGCTTGTCTTGCTTGAAGGTGTATGAACCTTAGGAGCAAAAGAGGAGAAATCATCGATTGTGTTCCTGAGTTAGAAAGATTTGAAAGAGCAAACAAGAGAGCTAGGGACCAAGAGAGAGAGAGAGAAGTGCAACAACAACAAAAATAAATGGCTAACCAACAAAAAGGAGCCGATGAAAACCATCAAAACCAAGCCCACAAAGTGGGAGTTGGGGGTATGCCACCTCCCTTGCACGTTCCATGGGAGGAGAGAAGAATTGGTGACTATGATGAACCAATAACAAATGGAACGAGAATGCGAATCGACCGCCTCCGTGCGCCGTTAACAACAGGGAGATCAAGTCGAGCTTGATCAATATGGTGCAAAATAACCGTTTCTTTGGCCTTCCCAATGAACACCCAATGGAGCATCTAGATAATTTCGACCGCCTTTGCGGAACGATTAAAATAGGAGGAGTACTGGAAGACGTACTAAAACTCACCCTCTTCCCATTCTCTATCGGGGACAAGGCGGTCCAATGGGAGAAAAGCATCATCACACAATCCATCTTGACTTGGGATGAGTGCAAGAAGAGATTCCGATCGAAATTCTTCTCGACGCAAAAAAACGGCGAAAATCCGAAATGACATCGCCACATTCAAGCAAGGAGATAACGAGAGCTTATATGAATCTTTAGAGAGGCTAAATGAGTTCACAAGAGCATGCCCTCATCATGGGATGTCAAAAGAGGCAATACTTGGAATCTTCCACCGTGGTGTCCACCGTGATTACCAACTAGCCCTTAACACGGCTAGCAATGGAGATTTTGCAAGCTTGACTATCCCCCAAGGAGAAAAGCTAGTAGAAAACTTGGCTCAAAGTGAGCAAATAAATGGGAAAGATTACGATAGATTGGTGAGAGAATTGAGAAGTGAGCCCAAGGGAGATGATCTAAAGTATAAGGAGCTAAATGAGTTTGATAAGGTGCTCCAAATCCTAAAGAAGTCGGTCCATTATGTGGGAAATGGGGAGAATCAAGGTTGGTGCGAAGACTTTGACAATGGCGAGCAAGAGGATGTTAACTACTTCCAAAAACAAGGCAAAGGGAGAATTACCAAAGGCCTTTCAACCAAGGGTACAATAAGGGCAATAACTACCTCTCTTACCGAAGTAATAATGTGGAGAATCCACAAGATCAATTCTACCCCACAATCAAGCCTCAAGAATACAAACCAAACCACCAAAGAGGCTATGGCCAACGTGGACCCTTTCTACCAAGGCCACCAAGCGAATCAAACCAACAATAACACCTCTCCTTCTACTTTGAAAGAGAACTCAAGGATGCTAAAACAGATATTGGACGGCCAAGGAAGGCATTCCACGGAGGTAAATAAGAAGCTATCCGATTTAAATGCAAAGGTGGATGGGGCTTAAGTGGAGTTGAATGCCAAGTATGATCGTCTCGCCTCTCATGTAAAAAGTCTAGACAATCAAGTAGCACAAGTAGCTTCTTCCTCGAAAGGGCAAACGGGAAACCTTCCGGGTAAAACCATAGCGAATCTGAAAGACCTTTGCAACATCAAAGGAGGAGATTGTAAGAAGGAGGAAAATGCCATCGAAGAAGGGGAAAGAGAACCATTCTACGCACCATATCGAAGATACGTTCTCTCGAGGCTAAGCGAGAACTTCTCAAGGCAAGGCATAGCCATTCTTTATCTTAGCAACGTCAACCAAGTCCCAGCTTATGTGGAGTTTATTCAAAAAATTCTAGATAACAAGGAGTGGGTAGAAGAAATGATCAAGGATGTTGACACAACTCCAACTCAATGCCGAAGGAGACCTATAATAAAAAAAACAAGACCCCAAAGCATTCATCATAAGGCTCAAACTTGGATCCTTCCAAGTCAACAATGCTATGATTGACACCGGGTCAAGTGTAAACGTCATAAATATGAGAATTCTAGAGAGAATGGGAGTCTTTAGCATCTCTAGTTGTGAGAAAGTCTTGATGTTTGGAGACTCTTCAATTGGGAGCCCAATAGGTAGCATAGAGAACTACCCGGTGTCAATAGCCCACAAGGTCATCCCCACCGACTTCGTGGTGATGAGAGGCTCGGATGACGGAAATGAAATCCCTCTCATCTTGGGAAGACCCTTCTTGGCCACCGTGGGGGCAAGAATCGACTATGACATGGGGAGGATGATCCTTCAAAATGTCGACGAGAGGCTCTACTACGCTAGTGGATACTCAAGGAAGATCTTATGTGGAATGATAACCTTGAAGGAAGGATTCCAAGACACCAAAGGCGAAAGAGATCTAAGTTTGGAAGAGTTGGAGAAGAGATTTAACAACTTGAATTTGGGTGAGAAGGTAGAACACCAAAAAGATACATTGATCAAGGAAGGAACTACCACACCAAAGGGAGCTACTTTAGTGTGGAACAAGAAAAAAAGAGAGTACACCAACAACAACAACGAAGAGGGGGAAAAGCTTGAGGAGATCAAGTTTGATCTCTTCGCTAATCCCGTCTAAGCATCACAACAATATCAAGCTTAGTGACTATAAACATGCGCGCTTGGGAGGCAATCCCATGTCTATCATTATATATACTTGTTTTCAATTTTAAGTTTTTTAATCTAGTTTATGCTTAGAGTATAGGAGAATAGGAGGATAAAAACATCAAAGGAGCAGTCCAGCGGTCAGGACCGCCAGGGGAAACCGCCGGAGAAGACACAACAAGGGAAGTGCTTCTGTGTTGATTCCAGCGGTCACCAAGCCGCTGGTTCAAACCGCCGGAGGAGACGCACCATGTAAGTGTTTCTGTGTTGGTTCCAGTGGTCATCAAGCCGCCGAACCAAACCGCCGGAACCAACACGGATCTTCCCCTTCCCTTTAAATTCGCAAAAACCCTAGTTTTCCCCCCATTCCTTCTTTTTCTCCCCCAACTCGATTTCAAGCCAAATTTCCACTAAAATTTCGATTTTTCAAGAGTTTTTAAGAGCACAAATCCTTTTCAAACCTAATCAATATCCAAATCTTCAAAAATCAAAGGTAATATCTTCAAAATCATCAAATCTCCATTGTTGCTCCCATGGAAGCTTGAAACTTTCAACTTTGAAAAATTGATTTCTTGATGATTCTAGTGAGATTAGGGACACTAAGATATTGAATAACTCTTGTTAGATGATTATATGGAACCATTGTAGAGAAATTTTTGAGCTTGTGAAAATTTTGACTTGTTTGCACCCTCCTAAAACTTGTATTGTGTGTGCTTGATTTATACTATTGTTTATGCACCATTATGTCCCATTCGCGGTGGTTCGAAACACCGTGAAAGAGTATAACCCATGTTGATGAACTTCTTATAGGAAAAATGGTGTCAACATCAAGCACAACACACGCTAGCGACTCTCACGCGACATCCGTTGACAGCAACGCACCACAAGACCAACAAGAACAGTGGATTGAAAGGTTCAACAAGATAAAATGGAGAGAAGTTCACCCCAAAAGGTTCTTGGAGACAAATGTCTTGATCAAACAAGGTATAAAAGAACAAGTGGAGGACTTGCTGGATAGAATGGGCACAAAGGCCCTATTCACATTGGACGAACCTACATATCCCGAGTTCACATTACAATTCCTGGCAACGGTGGACTATGAAGACAATGAGACCACCGGGAGGGTAACATGCTCGAAGGCGAGACATATTCAATTGACTTCGAGATGTTTTGCGAGCTATATGGGTTGAGAAGAAGAAGAGGAATGAAAATGGGAGCGACGTCTTTCCCAATACAACTTTTATGGGAGAACATCGCTATTTTGGAAGACTTCCGCCAATCAAGGGCAAGAATGTCGAACATAAGGAACCCCACAATAAGATACGGTTTAAGGATCCTAGGCAACACATTCTTCGCAAGACCTCAACCTTACACAACAACAAAGGTAGAGCTCGGTTTCATCTATGAACCATTGAGGTCATTGCTAAGCACACCGTCCGGTCAACACGTGGATCAAGGAGATAGCAACATATGCAAGGCATCCGAATTCCTCAAATACCTGATAGGTATTATTGATGAAGGGGAAATAGAGGGTCGAGACCATGGTATAAGCATTGTTGGAATGCTTACTCCCATTTTTCTTCCTCTATGGATTGACCTTAGCCGGTATGATGAGCTACCAAACGCCTATATGGATGAAGAATACATGGTAATAAAAAAGACAAGCGCGAGCCGTTTCAACGAAGATGCATTCATGTACACATTCATGGACGAGAAAATGATTCCGATGTGTTGCTTCTTACCCAACATTGAAAAACACAATAAGAAAACTTAGTTTCATTTTGTTTTATCACTTAAAGAGAGTTGGGTTATCATTAGAGAAGTCTAAACACCAAAACTAAAAGAGTAACTACCTTAAGGGAGGTTTGAAAAATTAAAAGAAAAGGCATTAAAACAAGTTTTAAAAACTCCTAAAACCATAAAGAAAAGAAACCCAAAAACAAGGGTAGAAAAATAGGAGTAAAAGAATGAAGCCTAAACCAAAAGAAAACCCTTAAGGATAGTGTGCAAAGGTGAGAGAGAGACTTGCTATATCAAAGAAAGAAACCCAAAGGAAATAAAGGGTAGAGTTAGGATTAAAAGAAAGGATTTGAGTGGTAGCTTAAAGATCAAAAGGGGAGTGAGCAAGAAAAGAAAAGAAGTGAGTGCTTAGAACGAAAAGTAGGAAGGGTAGAACATGGGATTTAATGGCTAAGACGTATTTGTTTCTAGTCTTCCTAACTTTTGCATTATGTTTACACTACTTATTTGCTTTTGAGAGTAAGCCCCCTAAAACACTTAAACATCTAAACACTTAACCACTTAAATAAGACCTTTCCCAAACTTAAATTTAAACTCTTTGCATTGCATTTAGCGAGACCACCGTTTACTAATTAATGAATTTAAGGAGTGGCGAATAAAAGAGTGAGTGGATATGAGCATTGAATCTAGCTAGGACTTGTGATAATGTGCTATGGATACTTGATTGAGTGTTCTCATTACTTATGGTTGAACATTTTCTCAAAGTGCTTCATTTCCTTAGTTAACATTGCATACGCTTGATTCTTAGCTTTATGGTTCTGAGATCCATCCTCCACTACGTCATTTGTGTTTATTGAGTATTGTTTTCTTGAGGACAAGCAAAAGGCAAGTGTGGGGGAGTTGATAACTGTGTATTTTAGGTGTTTTAAGCATGCATTTGCATAACATTTTAGGACTTTAGTTACATGATTCATATATTTTATAGTCTTTATTAGCATATTTCACTAAGTAGTTTATAATAGAGTCTTGGATAGAATTATGTCACTTTTTGCATTGCATCATGTGCATTTCAGGTGCTTGGAGCAACATGGGGCAAAGTGGAGCCAAGGGGAGTTTAGGAGAAGCTTGAAGAAGGCAAAGGAGAAGAAATGGAGTTCCCAGCGGTCATCAAACCGCCAGTCCAAGCCGCCGAGGAGAAGGAGCCGAAGCAAGCTCGCGGGTGTGAACTCCAACGGTCAATAAACCGCTAGATCTAAACCGCTGGAAGCAACTGAGGCGTACTGAAGACGAAGATTTCCAGCGGCCTCCAAACCGCCGCACCAAGCCGCCGATCCAGACTGCAGAAGCAGACTTGCGGGTGCGAGTTCCAGCGGCCTCCAAACCGCCAGTCCAAGCCGCCGGAGAAGACAAAGAAACAAAGACTCGTGGATGTTCAGATTAGGGGCCTCCAAACCGCTGGACCAAGCCGCCGGTCCTGCGCGACCATTTTGCACTTTTTCTTCTCCTATAAATACTCCTAGGGTTTTCATTTAATAACATCTCTTATCTTTTTAGCACTCTCTTAAATACTCTTAGCCACCTTTGTGAAACCTAAAGAGGTTCATTTAATGTTGTTGAATCTTATGTTTATTTAGTTTTAATCTCTTTTATTATCTTAATCATTTCTTTAATTTCAATCATTAGCTTGTGTTTAAATATGAATAGTGAGTAGTTACCTTATGGGTTTTGGGGTTTATTTAGGTTAGGATGATGGATGATGGTTAGTGATACTAACGTCGAGGCCCTTAATAATTATCCGTAACTTGCTACGGATAAACGTGTTGTTACACTCTCCTTCTTCTTCTTCAAGTCGCGATACTCTTCTTCTTCTTGTGGCCTAAACTACGTCACAAAGCTTAATATTTGTTTTCATTGCTTCGCGTGGAATTACGTCATCGTCTTCACCGGAATGTGTTAAGAACACAATAATGGTTTGTTTTGTCTAATATTCGTAAAATATGTTTGACTACATATTGTTTTTTCTTTACTATTCGGCTGCGTAACATCTTTTTGGTTGTCACGGTTTGGGGTTTGAGATTTTTTTCCATGTAATATTTGCTTTGGTAAGTCATCTCCGCCTTTTGTAATAATATCTATTTCTTGTTACGTTATTGTTAAATATTAACGGGGTAACCATAATCTTCAATCATAAAAAATCACTTTAATAACTCCATTACAACCATAGTAAATTTGTAAGTCAATTTTACTTAAATAATCTTCGGAGATTAAATCTGCTACAAAACAATTTTACCTAAATAATCTTATCCCACCAAAATCTACATTATAAATCTACCTCACCTTAAATGTATGCAACTTAAATCTTTAACCTAAAACAAATCTCCATTATAAATTATTTGGTTAACAAATTAGCAAAATAAATCTACACACTTTTTAAAATTCTAATTAATAAATTTTCCTTACAAAAAAATTGCAAAACAAATATGCATTTCTTCATAAATCAGGAAAATAAAGCTTCCAACTAACAAATATGCAAAACAAATCTTTTTTTTAAAATGTCTGCAATCAAAGCAAATAAGTCAACTAGACCAATCGGCAATTTTGTCAAGTCTGCAAAACAAACATGCGTTTTCAATAAATCTGCAAAACATACATGAGAGTATATAAGTTTGCATAATATATCTACTTTTGCAAATAAATATGCACTAACAGAAGGACAAACATGCAACATAAATCTACTTTTATAAAAGTTTGCGAGATAAATTGTTTTTTTCATAAACTTTACATTAAAAATCTCAAACAAAACTAAATCTGTATACATTACAAAGGTAGATTTATATAGTAGGTTATTATGCAGATTTACCAAAACCGGTGGCAAAACCGAAAACTATTTTATTTTTGTGACATAACTGAGGGATAGAACGAGAATATAACACCATACTTTGGTTACAAAATGGTAAGGGTCTCATGTAATAAAAAAATAAAAATGGTTAGTTTAGTAAACCTTTAAAATACGGTAAACATTATTTTGTCCACCACATACATGTTTTATCAATAACTTGAAAAATGTTAAAATTATTATAATAAACAACATTATATATTTTTAAATTATGGTAGATAATAACAGATGCATCGTAAAATACAAAAATTCCACAAAATAAGCATTAGTTGATTGAAATGGATTTAATGGTCGTTGCACAATAATATTACATGCTAAGATTTATGTCTTTTCACTATTTCTGTTGGGGATAAATTTATTCTTAAACCGGTATGAAGATAACCGAAGAAGAATTAGTTCGATTGAACCAGGTTCAGAGGCCAAATCAGAAACTACTCCTGAGGTCGGTTATGGGCTCATAATTAGGCCTAATGTCGACTGAAAAAGGAAAACAAGAGAATATATCCCTAGATTCACTCAACTACAACAAAAGGAAGATATTCAAAGAAAAAGGAAAAGATGTCGACATCCTAATCTAAAGAGGAAAAAGATATCGCCGACCTAAAGCTCCTATATATACGGACCAAGCATCAAGACCTAAAAACTTCCACATCAAGATACAAACATTCAGAATACGAAACCCAAGCTAGAAACACATACTTTAGATAGATTATTCGATTATTTGTTATTAGATTATGCTAGTTTTAAGTATTTAACATATTCTTCTCATATTGTATACTTTCATCTATCAATAAAATGAACCGATTATTTACATACAAATTTGTCCTTGAATTTTGTAGCTCTTCAAACGAATCACTAACTTTTGTCCGAACAATTTCACCTGACCCAAACAATATTATATTCGTATTTTTTTTTTATTACAACGAATTTAAATAAAAAGACTAGGCTCCTTCATCGAAGATGTTGATCCAGCTCGGGGTGGTCGCTCACGAAAATTTGTGTTAATGATCTTCCAGCTTTTGCCAGCTTGTCTGCATATGTGTTTCTTGCCCGTGGAATAGTCTTGATCCGGATGTGCGTAAAATAATCGGTCAAGGTCTCGAATTCTTCGAACATGGTGGAAAATGCAGGCCAATCAAGGGGAATTTTTAATATTGCCACTAATGTCGTGTTATCTGTCTCAAACGAATGACAACCTATATTTCGGACCTTAATAACTTCCATACCCCAAAGTAGGGCTTGAAACTCCGCGTGTAAGGGGGAAAACTCCTTCTATAACTTCTTGCTCCCATGAGATGGGTAGTACCGTCCACGTTAAGACAAATCCATCCTACTCCTCCATAGATTTTTGTGTGTTTTTCCATGATCCATCAACTTGACAAACTTTTCCAAGATCCATATCATACACTTCTTCATTCAGAGTGAAACTTCTGAATCCTTGTCTATTTCCTCAATTACCAGTGCATCGAACCATGCCTTAGATTCTTTTATTGCATGCTCTACTATTTCTGGTGGATCAACATCCATATCTTCATAGATCTTCATATTCCTTGATTTTCATATGTACCATGGATAACATTCGTTTCCAAGTTGTTGTCCTTTCCCTACTTGTAGTCTATTAAGCAAATAATTCATATTTGTGTATGTTCTGTATGTTCCTCCTTGTGGAAGTTCTTGTGTAATCAATACAGACGATATCCCCCATGTATATAGAGAATGTGTGCAATCGAAAAACACATGGTTTATCGTCTCCACCTCTTCCTCACATCTTATACATATTGTATCACATGGAATATCCCTAGAATTTAATCTTTCTCTGACACTCATGAACCCTTTCAAAATCTACCACATAAAGTGTTTCACCTTCTGTGGACATTGTACTTCCCAGACACACGCTTTTAGTGCATTAGTGTTTGGTCCCCAGTGATCCACCTTGACTACCTCCTTCTTCATTTTTTGCCATAGGTGATAACTCGATTTAACCGTATACTTCCCTAATTGGATATAGTGCCAAACCTATCCGTCCTAAACACATCTCTTGCTTATGGGCAATCCTTTTATCCTTCACTGTGAATAATGATGCCAATACGTCACTATTTCATTCCATGGTTGTCTGATTAATCAATCGTTTTGCTTTCAATTCTGGGAACAATATGTTTCCTCTCCTCTGTGTCGGTCTTGGGTATGTATCAAGCACCCAACGATCCTCCCAAACTGATAGGTCGCCATTTCTACCGGGTGTTTTCCTCATCCCTTCTGAAAGTATCTCTTTCGCGAATAAATACTCCTCCAACCAAAAGAGGGAGCATTTCGTTTTTTGGCTTTGAAAGGGTGTACTCTCGAGAAATATCTGCCTTTTAACACTCTTGCCACCAACGAGTGTATGAATTGTGGCAGGCGCCAATATTTTTTTCCAATAATGCCTTATTGAAATCTTGTAACGATCGAAAGCCCCACTATCGTGTTTGGACTCACACATTTTGTCTCATGCCACCCAATGGAAACCGCAGTTTCTTCCATTGACAATCCACCAGAATTTTGTTATCGCACTGGTTAACTTTTTCGTTAACGTCTGGGGTAGTTTGAACCATGACATCACGTATAGAGGGAGTGCCAGGGCCACTGATTTAATCAATATTTCCCTACCTCCACGAGACAAGAATTATATTCGTATTTTTTCTCACGCGCATAAAGCATTTTTATTTTTTCAATTAATGTTGAAGGTTAACTTTTGTAATATTTCATGCCACAACTACAATAAAAATATAAAATTAACACTACAGTAACGTAAACGAGTAGATTTAACAAACATTGGAAATAAAGTGGCATATCGGACATTTTTTCCAATATAATATAGTAAAGTGTAAAATAGTGAACCCAATCAATAAAAGTTAAAACTTTTAACCGTAAACACCATAATTGATACCCTAAATTTCACAATAGTTAACGCAAACATTAAAATTTAAAGTTCTAAACCCTAAACACCAAAAATTATACACTAAATGTTAAAATAGAAAATCCAAACATTAAAAATAAAAATCAAAACCCTAAGCACGAAAAAAATATATCCTAAATTTTAAACTAATTAAACCAAACATTAAAAGTTTAATTTCAAACATTAAACACCAAAAAATAGACCTAAATCGGAAATTATTAAACAAAAACTTTAAAAGTTAAAATTATAAACTCTAACCACCAAAACTTAGACCCTATATTCTAAAATAGAGAACTCAAACATTAAAAGTAAAACCAAATTGTTGCAGGGATTACAACCTATCATAAGGGTGTTATAAGTCGAACTATAATGTTACATTGTGAAAAGGTATTGCATGTATGTTAGATTGTCATCCAAAGTTTAGGATAAGGTTGATGTGGGACATCGATAGTTTAGGATGTTTGCGTCTAAACAATCTGAGTGGTGTATACTAGTCGGAATGAATTTACGTGATCTCTCTAGTAAGCGTGGGGGCCTGCACCATGGCATTGTCGATCAGAGGTCGCACCCTGGGTAGACGTGTCGCTGCATCACGATACAACATGAGTTTTTGAACAACGCAATCTCTTGCCTTTGCTGTCGAGGATGAGGAGAGGTTGTCTAATCAGTCTTATGATTTCGCAAGAGGTTGGCATTGAGCCCAACCTTTCGGATTGAGAATCATATTGCACATTTTGATATATAGTGTTCATTTTAGCACTAAGTGATTGATGATTGTTTTTGTGTTACATGTGAAAAGTCGAGTGATGGCTCGTGTATGTATGTATCTATTTGTGGCTTATGCATATAAAGAACTCTGGTGGAGTAACATGTTTTAGTTTTCCAAACATTACTTTTATATTATGTTATACTTGAGGGGTTTGGGATCCTAATAGACGTTTAGTTTTTAGATTACATATGACTACGTTTTTGTAGGACACCCATAGTCGGGAAGCTTTGGTGGGAAGTATTGGACGTTAGGCGAGCATGTATGGTCCAAATCGTGTGACCTAAATTAAGGCAGAGTCATGAACCTCCTTTTCACATAGGTACCTCATCACCTGCTGAAAGGGAAGGGAATACGTCAAAACACCCTTTTCAAGCACATGGTAAGCCTTGCATGCGTCTTTTTGAAGAGACTTGTGAAGACATACCCCTTCAACGTCAAAATTCTCCTAAAGCCTTTAGGCTAAAGGTCAAGCATCTACATGTTTTGCTTAGTCATCTATATATAAATAGTTGAGTTCGCAATCTCAAGTTTAAAGTTCTTCTGAGAAAATATTTTTTCCAAACTCTTTCTCCACCGAGAAACGGGCAAGGACAACCTTTTATTTAGCTTTAGGACCTCTACACGAGAGCGCCCATCATAGATCAAATGATAGAAACCTAGTGTCAAGTTGTTAGCAATGGCAACGACCACTAACAAAAAGGAAAAACTTTGACCGCTATCTAAGCGTGAGCCTACTTCAAATAGAGTGTAGGAGCAGCAAAGTGATCGACCTCCCATGACGAGCCACCCACGATGGCCCGACATATGTAAGCAAAAGCCACCTCGTCTTGCGCCAGGAACGACTTGACTACCTTATTATTACCTATATCCACTGTAGTCTTCTTGCCGCCACAATTAGCGGGGAAACGAACCTTTGAGGATGTATCACAACCATGTCGCCATCTAACCTACATCAGACCCTCGTGGACCAACCTTCATTGCAACCTTATTCTGGCGAACCCACTTAGACAAATGAGTCTTTTCTAAATCTTGTGAATCTTCATGCGCGAAATCAGTCGCCACCTAGGCAGATTCAACCGTCATAGCGCCTCGAGATAATTTTGACCTCCGTGGTGCAACAACACCTTTTCCTTTCGTGTCGACCGCACCAGTTCTTTCCCTTCCGCCTCGTCTATTAGCCCACGAACGGTCTGGGTGAATTAAAGTTTCTAAGGAACTAATCAGTGAACAAAATTTGGACGTTGGTCAGGATCGATACAAGGAGAACAAGGGCTAACTGAATTTAACAAAACTAACCTACTTGGATGACTAGTAAGGATAACTGAATTTAACAGAACTATCCTACAAGAGTAAAAGACACCCAACGAGACAAAGGACCGACTTACTTCAACAAAGTTTTCAAGAACCTCCTCAAAACGAGATTGTTTATCAGCAAACCAAACAAAAGTTAAAGAATCATAGCAAAACAAGCTAATAAAAACAAGGGAGCCAGTCGCCAACAATGGCCTCCCCTATATAAGAAAATTAAAATCCCCAATAATGTCAAATATACCACAATTTTTACAAAAATATACACAATGTTTAAAAACGTATTAAATTGTTCAATAATGTTCACAAACGGTCTAAAATAATTTGAATAACACAACAAAACGTTAACATAAATCCAAAA
This sequence comes from Cochlearia excelsa, assembly GCA_963556525.1. Lineage (NCBI taxonomy): Eukaryota > Viridiplantae > Streptophyta > Magnoliopsida > Brassicales > Brassicaceae > Cochlearia > Cochlearia excelsa. The sequence continues at coordinate 20,064,376 of OY748328.1, forward strand.
TTACAACAAATTATAACAACCCCAATAATTTCTAAAATACCACTATATGTTGAAAATCATGATTTTCAAAAATAACACACAAAAATTTCAAAATCCTATCACAATATTCTTGTAATACCCCGACCCGGGATTACCAGAAACGACGTCGTACAACTAATATCATCGCCAAAATCTTTTTAAAATACCACCAACATAGTTTTAAATCATCACATCCATCACTAAACCTGTAAAAGAATAAGGGAAGCGAGAGGGGTGAGTGACAGGGAGTCACCCATTGAGTGGGGATTCTAGAACACGCACGCCACTGTTCAAGTAATATCACATCAATAACAATATAGCATATACTAAATATAAACAAACACGACACCTAAAGCGTTCAATCAATACACACAACAACCTACGTAAAATAAATTGTCCACACACCGCCCGGAGACGCTTTATCGATTCCTACACGAGGCGTCGGCAAAGAATCGACTAATTTGTCTATCCCACAACACAACGGTACCGAGCCCCGACTCAGAACCCCGCAAAACAGGCGTCAGTCCAACGACTCGACTCGGCACCCACAACAATACAACGATACCGAGCTCCGCCTCGGGACCCCGCAAACAGGCGGTCAGTCCAGCGGCTCGACACGGTACCCACACAACCACATTCATACACATACAACATACAATGATCATATCCACAAATACATACACATATGTATACATATAGAAAACTATCAACAACTCAAAATGAAGCAATCAATGAGTTGAATCATCTAGACCCCTAAGTCCAATTCACTCAAAACAAACTAGACTCAATCAAAGAGACATCACATTTAGTCGCTAAATTACATGTTAAAAGAATTCATTACCATCGCAGAATTTGTACGAAGTAGCCTCACCTTTGATTTTTGGACAGATTCGATGTGCCTTATTTCCCTTATGGATTCAACATGTTTCAGGTCTCCAAATGACCTCTCCTCTTACACACACTTATTATTATGTCTTGACTTCGTTCCTAGTAAGTATCAAACATAACGGACATCACTAAACCATTTAAACATCATAAAACTCCATAACTCACAAATCTGGAAAATTGACAGAATCTAAAAGGTTCAGAGATGGAACCATAACTTTAGATCGGACCGTCCACTTCCAGATATATTTTGACAGAAGATAGATGAAAATGTCAATCGGATCTTTTTTGATTCGTCTGTATGCAACTCTACTCGGTGTGGTCGCATATTAAAACAGATTCGGTACATCTCATCAAAACATGCATAAGTCTACCGCTTTCGCTCATATGTAGATAGATAAGTCTTCTACTTACCTAAAAAGTTTCATAACGTTTGAAGATAATTTGCCCATCCGTTCGTTGGTTATTCCAAGACGTCTCGGTGCAGTCTTCTAGGTGGTTACAAGAAGCTCTCTTTTCGGTGGTGAAATGGTGGTTCTTGCGGCTACGCCGTCGTTTTTCTATGTGTCTCCTCTCAACCTAAACCTAAGAACATCTCTTTTATAGAGAAAGGATAGAAACCCTAAGGTTTCACTTAATGGGATTCTTTTTTTAAATGGGCATTCGCTTTCCAAACGTGCCAATTCGGGTCGTTAAAATTATGTTAAATCTACATCTAACAAGTATAATTAGTCTTAAGATCTTAGGACCTCTAGAGGAGAAGCCACCATTGTGAGGAGGATCTGCTGCGTATAGAGATGTCGACGTGGAAAGAAAATTGATGAATCGAAGGTTTGAAGCATCAAAAAAAGGAGAAGAGCACGCCTAGGAGATCATACTAAATGAAAGTACGCCCAAGAGAATCTTCGTGAGAGTCGCCGCAGTGGTAGAACAAGATTCAGGATTGAGTGCGAAATGTAAAAGAACAAGATACAAGAGTTTTCTTATTCCTCAAAATTGCATAATTAGACACAAATATATGTTATATCAACATTTTGTACAAGTACATTTATTCGCCTAAAACATATTTTTAAACTCTAAAACATATTTTTAAACTGTAAAACATATAATTAAACAATATTACATATTTTATACTTTTTTCATTTCCGTTGATTTTTTTTTAAATATCACAAATTTCAAAATCAGTGTAAATTATTTATAACAAAAGAAAATTATCATAAACTCAACTTATATTATTCCAAATAACATCGATTATGCATACATAAACATAAATATAACTTAAATTAAAATCTTAAAATAACGTAACATGTTTTATTACAAAAATACATAATTAAGAAAATAACTACTTTGGATAAGAATAGTTGTTTACAGAAATCGAATCTTCGTCATCAAATTCCCCAATTTCCTCTTCAAAGTTCGAATGTAGTGATTCTTCATTATTTGATTTATAACCTGTCAAGTTAACGATGAAGTCAACATCAAGAGATTCTTCCACCGGACCCATTGAGATCAGTTTACTGTATGTAGTGGATCATAATCAACAAATTCATAAACACATCCCCGCGGGTTCATCTTTTCGGGTAAGCCAAGGATTGTGAATGCGACAAAATTGCATTAATAATTTAAAATTATTTATATGATCAAATTTTTTTAAAAAATTTATATGAATGTCGTAATAAATGTTGTCTCCAGTTTGGGTAGAAACACCATAATCCAAACTGCTCCTTGAAGAACGTTCGACTTGTTGAATCCTAAATGATTATCCTCGAGTACAAAACCCCCTATACGACCGTATTTCGACCATTAGGACATTCACGATTTTTGTTAACTCTATAGGAATTGATTCACCACATGAAACCTACATACAAATTATTCAATTAATAATATTTTAATTTCTTTAAATTAAAAAAAGTAAATTTTCTTCACACTTACAGAATATTGCAACCATTACGCAAACTCCTTGATTTTAATTATTTGTAGTTCATCCTCTATGGAATTGTTGTAACGAATGCAAATTTGGGCCATGTTCGGGACAATACAAACATTGAAAAAAATATTAAATTTCAAATCACACATATACATATATACATATTTTACTGTAATTAATTTACCTCTCATATTTATCAATATATATCGTCGCTTTTCGAGAGTATGTACGTATGCAGGTGTTTTTGCTCTTGCTCAATTAGAAATTTTAATTTCCTTTTCCACTAAGTCGTACTACTTGTGTGAACAATTCTGGAACACATACATGATATGTTGGTCGTTCCGTCACGTCATTATTTTTTGCAGAGTCTGATACTTTTTGTACGCAGTTTTGAAGAAAATTAATATTCAACAATAGTTGTTGCTTCCTCGTTGATGCTTTGGGCAACAATAGATCATTTTACTTTGCTCGGGTTATTCACTTTTTCTACAAGTAAAAAGGACACATCCATCGGTATTGAAGTGCACACCCAAGTGTCCGCTTCTCTTGGAAGATGAATCATAACTCTTTTTGCTTAAAAATTGGTTTAGAGTCATTGAAAGCGCGTTGTAAGATGTTTCATAATTTTGTGAAACTTCTTCAAGATCATTGAGGCCCTTATAAGAACTCATCTTGCTTAAAACTTGGTTTAGAGTCGTAGAAAACGCGTTGTTAGATGTTTCATAATTTTGTGAAACTAGTTCAAAGATCATTGAGACTCTTATAAGAACTCATCTTGCTTAAATTTGATTTAGAGACGTAGAAAACCCATTGTTAGATGTTTCATAAATTCGTGAAACTTGTACAAAGATCATTGAGGCAGTTATAAGCACTAATCTTGCTTCAAACTTGATTAATAATCGTATAAAATGCTTTGTTAGATGTTCATAAGTTCGTGAAACTTGTACAAAGATCATTAAGGCGCTTATAAGCACTCGTCTTGGTTAAAATTTTGTTTAGAGACATAGAAAACCCATTGTTAGATGTTTTCTAAGTTCGTAAAACTTGTAAAAAGATCATTGAGGTAATTATAAGCACTAATCTTGCCTCGAACTTGGTTAATAATCGTAGAAAACGCGTTGTTAGATGTTTCATAAGTTTGTGAAACTTGTACAAATATCAATTAGGCACTTCTAAGCACTCATATTGCTTAAAACATGGTTTAGAGTCGTATATAACGCGTTGTTATATGTTTCATAAGTTTGTGATAATTGTACAAAGATCATTGAGACACTTTTAAGCAGTCATCATGCTTAAAACTTAGTTTAGAGTCTTAGAAAATGCGGGTTTAGATGTTTCTTAAGCGTGTAAAACTTGTTCAAAGAACAAAAAGGCACTTATAAGCACTCATATTGCCTAAAACATTGTTAAGAGTATTATGAAACGCGTTGTTAGATGTTTAATAAGTTCTTGAAACTTGTTTAAAGATAATTGAGGCCTTTATAAACACTCATATTGCTTAAAATTTTATTTTGAGACGTAGAAAACGCGTTTTTCGATGCCTCATAAGTTCGTGAAACTAGTAAAAATATCATTGAGACAATTATAAGCACTAATCTTGCTTCAAACTTGGTTAATAGTCGTAGAAAAAACGTTGTTAGATGTTTCATAAGTTCGTGACAGTTGTACAAAGATTATAGAGGAATTTATAAGAACTCATTTTACTTAAAACATGGTTTAGAGTCATAGAAAACACGTTGTTAGATCTTTAATAATTTTGTGAAAATTCTTCAAAGATCATTCAGGCCCTTATAAGCACTCATCTTGCTTAAATTTGGTTTAGAGACGTAGAAAACCAGTTGTTAGATGTTTCATAAGTTCGTGAAACTTGTACAAAGATCATTGAGGCAGTTATAAGCATTGATCTTGCTTCGAACGCTGTTAATAATTGTAGAAAACGCGTTGTTAGATGTTCAAAAGTTCGTGAAAATTGTACAAAGATCATTAAGGCACTTATAAGCACTCGTGTTGTTTAAAACATTCTGTAGAGTCGTAGAAAAGGCGTTGTTAGATGTTTCATATTTTCAAGAAACTTGTACAAAGATCATTGAGGCAATTATAAGCCATAATCTTGTTTCAAACTTGGTTAAGAGGAGTTGAAAAAACGTTGTTAGATGTTTCATAAGTTAGTGACACTTGTACAAATATCATTAAGCCATATATCATCACTCATCTAGCTTAAAACTTGGTTTAGTGTCGTAGAAAGCGTTGTTAGATGTTTCATAAGTTCATGAAACTTGTAGAAAGATCATTGAGACACTAATAAGCAGTCATCTTGCTTCAAACTTGGTTTAGAGTCATAGAAACGCGTTGTTAGATGTTTCATAAGTTCATCAAACTTGTTCAAAGATTATTGAGGCATTTATAAGCAATCATCTTCCTTAAAAATTGGTTTGGAGTCGTAGAACACGCGTTATTAGATGTTTCATAAATTCGTGAAACTTGTATAAAGATCATTGAGCCAATTATAAGCTATCATATTGCTTAAAAGTTCGTTTAGAAACGTAGAAAAGCATTGTTAGATGTTTTATAAGTTTGTGAAACTTGTAAAAAGATCATTGAAGCACTTATAAGCACTCATCTTGCTTTAAACTTGGTTTAGAGTTGTTTAAAACGCGTTGTTAGATGTTTCATAAATTCGTAAAACTTGTACAAAGATCATTGAGGCACTTCTAAGCACTGATCTTGCTTTAAACTTTGTTTAGAGTCGTTGAAAATGCGTAGTTAGATGTTTAATAAATTTTTGAAACGTGTACAAATATCATTTAGGCACCTTTAACCACTCATCTTGCTTAAAACTTGGTTTAGAGTAGTATAAAACGCCTTGTTATATGTTTCATAAGTTCGTGAAACTTGCAAAATGATTATTGAAGCACTTAAAAGGACTCATCATCCTTAAAACTTGGTTTAGATTCGTAGAAAATGCTGGTTTAGGTGTTTCTTAAGCGTGTGAAACTTGTTCAAAGAACATTGAGGCACTTATAATCAATCGTCTTGCATAAAAACGTGGTTCAGAGTCGTAGAAAATGCATTGTCATAAGTTCGTGAAACTTGTACAAAGATTATTGAGGCATTTATAAGAACTCATCTTGCTTAAAACTTAGTTTAGTGTCGTAGAAAACGCGTTGTTAGATGTTTCATAATTTTGTGAAAATTCTTCAAATATCACTGAGACCCTTATAAGAACTCATCTTGCTTAAAACTTGGTTTAGGGTCGTAGAAAACGCGTTGTTATATGTTTTAGAATTTTGTGAAACTTGTTCAAAGATCATTGAGGCATTTATAAGAACTCATCTTGCTTAAATTTTATTTAGAGACGTAGAAAACCCATTGTTAGATGTTTCATAAGTTCGTGAAACTTGTAAAAAGATCATTGAGGCAGTTATAAGCACTAATCTTGCTTCGAACTTGGTTAATAATCGTAGAAAATGCTTTGTTAGATGTTCATAAGTTCGTGAAACTTGTACAAAGATCATTAAGGCACTTATAAGCACTAGTCTTGCTTTTAGATGTTAATAAGTTCGTGAAATATGTACAACGATCATTAAGGCACTTATAAGTACTAGTCTTGCTTTTAGATATTCATAAGTTCGTGAAACTTGTACAACGATCATTAAGGCACTTATAAGCACTCGTCTTGCTTAAAATTTTGTTTAGAGACGTAGAAAACCCATTGTTAGATGTTTTCTAAGTTCGTAAAACTTGTACAAAGATCATTGAGGTAATTATAAGCACTAATTTTGCTTCGAACTTGGTTAATAATCGTAGAAAACACGTTGTTAATTAGGCACTTTTAAGCAATCATATTACTTTAAATTTGGTTTAGAGTCGTATATAACGCGTTGTTATATGTGTCATAAGTTTGTGATACTTGTACAAAGCTCATTGAAGCACTTTTAAGCACTCATCATGCTTAAAACTTGGTTTAGAGTCGTAAAAATGCGGGTTTTGATGTTTCTTAAGGGTGTAAAACTTGTTCAAAGAACATTAAGGCACTTATAAGCACTCATCTTGCCTAAAACATTGTTAAGAGTATTAGAAAACGTGTTGTTAGATGTTTCATAAGTTCTTGAAACTTGTTTAAAGATCATTGAGGCCTTTATAAACACTCATATTGCTTAAAATTTCACTTTGAGACGTAGAAAACGCGTTTTTCGATGCCTCCAAAGTTCGTGAAACTTGACAAATATCATTGAGACAATTATAACACTAATCTTGCTTCAAACTTGGTTAAGAGTCGTAGAAAAAACGTTGTTAGATGTTTCATAAGTTCGTGACAGTTGTACAAAGATTATTGAGGAATTTATAAGGTCTCATCTTGCTTAAAACTTTCTTTAGAGTCGTAGAAAACGCGTTGTTATATGTTTAATAATTTTGTGAAAATTTTTCAAAGAACATTGATGCCCTTATAAGAACTCATCTTGCTTAAAACTTGGTTTAGAGTCGTAAAAAACGCGTTGTTAAACGTTTCATAATGTTGTGACTTGTGAAACTTGTTGAAAGATCATTTAGGCACTTATAAGCACTCATCTATCTTAAATTTGGTTAAGAGACGTAGAAAACCAGTTGTTAGATGTTTCATAAGTTACCGAAACTTGTACAAAGATTATTGATGCAGTTATAAGCATTAATCTTGCTTCGAACTCTATTATAATCGTAGAAAACGTGTTGTTAGATGTTCATAAGTTTGTGAAACTTGTACAAAGATCATTAAGGCACTTATAAGCACTCGTTTTGTTTAAAACTTTCTTTAGAGTCGTAGAAAAGGCGTTGTTAGATGTTTCATAATTTCGTGAAACTTGTACAAAGATCATTGAGGAAATTATAAGCCGTAATCTTGTTTCAAACTTGGTTAGGAGTAGTAGAAAAAACGTTGTTAGATGTTTCATAAGTTTGTGACACTTGTAAAAATATCATTAAGCCATGTATCATCACTCATCTAGCTTAAAACTTTGTTTAGTGTCGTAGAAAGCGTTGTTAGATGTTTCATAAGTTCGTGAAACTTGTAAAAATATTATTGAGGCACTAATAAGCAGTCTTCTTGCTTCAAAGTTAGTTTAGAGTCATAGAAAACGCGTTGTTAGATGTTTCATAAGTTCATCATACTTGTTCAAAGATTATTAAGGCATTTATAGGCAATCATCTTCTTTAAAAATTGGTTTAGAGTCGTAGAAAACGCATTGTTAGATGTTTCATAAATTCGTAAAACTTGTATAAATATCATTGAGACAATTATAAGCTATCATCTTGATTAAAAGTTCGTTTAGAAAGGTAGAAAACGCGTTGTTAGATGTTTTATAAGTTTTTTTATAAGTTTTTGAAACTTATAAAAAGTTCATTGAGGTACTTATAAGCACTCATCTTGCTTAAAACATGGTTTAGAGTCTTTTAAAACGCGTTGTTAGATGTTTCATAAGTTCGTGAAACTTGTACAAAGATCATTGAGGCAATTATAAGCACTAATGTTGCTTTAAACTTGGTTTAGAGTCGTTGAAAATGCGTAGTTAGATGTTTCATAAAAATTTTAAACTTGTACAAATATCATTTAGGCACCTATAAGCACTCATCTTGCTTAAAACTTGGTATAAAGTAGTATAAAACGCGTTGTTATATGTTTCATAAGTTCGTGACACTTGCAAAATGTTTATTGAGGCACTTATAAGGACTCATCATGCTTAAACCTTGGTTTAGATTCGTAGAAAATGCGGGTTTAGGTGTTTCTTAAGCGTATGAAACTTGTACAAAGAATATTCAGGCACTTATAATCACTCGTCTTACTTAAAACGTGGTTCAAAGTCGTAGAAAACGCATTGTTAGATGTTTCATAAGTTCGTGAAACTTGTACAAACGTCATTGAGGAACTTAGAAACACTCCTCTATGTTAAAACTTGGATTAGAGTCATAGAAAACACGTTGTTAGATGTTTCATAAGTTCATGAAACTTGTCTAAAGATCATTGAGGCACTTATAAACAGCCATCTTTCTTAAAACTTGGTATAGAGACGTAGAAAACCCATTGCTAGATGTTTCATAAATTCGTGAAACTTTTACAAAGATCATTGAGGCATTTATTAACACTAATCTTGTTTCAAACTTGGTTCATACTCGTAGAAAACCCGTTGTTAGATGGTCATAAGTTCATGAAACTTGTACAAATATTATTGAGGCATTTATAAGCACTCATCTTTCTTAAAACTTAGTTTAGAGTCGTAGAAAACGCGTTGTTAGATGTTTCATAATTTTGTGAAAACTCTTCAAAGATCATTGACGCCATTATAAGAACTCATCTTGCTTAAAACTTGGTTTAGGGTCGTAGAAAACGCGTTGTTAGATGTTTCATAATTTTGTATAACTTGTTCAAAGATCATTGAGGTACGTATAAGAACTCATCTTGCTTAAATTAAATTTAGAGAGGTAGAAAAACCATTGTTAAATGTTTCATAAGTTCGTGAAAGTTGTACAAAGATCATTGAGGCAGATATAAGCACTAATCTTGCTTCAAACTTTTTTAATAATCGTAGAAAACGTGTTGTTAGATGTTCATAAGTTCCTGAAACTTGTACAAAGATCATTGAGACATTTATCAGAACTCATCTTGCTTAAAATTTGGTTTAGAAACGTATAAAACCCATAGTTAGATGTTTTATAAGTTCGTGAAATTTGTACAAAGGTCATTGAGGTAACTATAAGCACTAATCTTGCTTCTAAATTGGTTAATAATCGTAGAAAACGCTTTGTTAGATGTTCATAAGTTAGTGAAACTTGTACAAAGATCATTAAGGCAATTATAAGCACTCATCTTGCTTAAAACTTTCTTTAGAGTCGTAGAAAATGCGTTGTTAGATGTTTCATAAGTCCGTGAAACTTGTACAAAGATCATCGAGGCACTAATAAGTATTCATCTTGCTTAAAACTTGGTTTAGAGTTGTAGAAAACAGGTCGTTAGATGTTTCATAAGTTCGTCAAACTCTTTCAAAAGATTATTGAGGCATTTATAAGCACTCATCTTGCTTAAAACTTTGTTTAGAGTTGTAGAAAACGCGTTGTTAGATGTTTCATAAGTTTGTGAAACTTGTACAAATATCATTTAGGCTCTTCTAAGCACTCATATTACTTAAAACGTGGTTTAGAGTCGTATAAAACGTGTTATTATATGTTTCATAAGTTTGTGATACTTGTACAAAGATTATTGAGGCACTTATAAGCACTCATCATGCTTAAAAATTGGTTTAAACTCGTAGAAAATGCGGGTTTAGATGTTTATTAAGCGTGTGAAACTTGTTCAAAGAACATTGAGGCAATTATAAGCACTCATTTTGCTTAAAACTTGGTTTAGAGTATTAGGAAACGCGTTGTTAGATGTTTGATAAGTTCTTCAAACTTATTTAAATATCATTGAGGCCCAATTATAAACACTCATCTTACTTAAAATTCCATTTTGAGACGTAGAAAACGCGTTTTTGATGCCTCATAAGTTCGTGAAACTCGTACAAATATCATTGGGACAATTATAAGAACTAATCTTGTTTCAAAATTGGTTAAGAGTCGTAGAAAACACGTTGTTAGATGTTTCATAAGTTGTACAAAGATCATTGACGCTATTATAAGCACTAATTTTGCTTCAAACTTGGTAAAGAGTCGTAGAAAAAACGTTGTTAGATGTTTCATACGTTCGTGACACTTGTACAAAGAATATTGAGGTATTTATAAGCACTCATCTTGCTTAAAACTTGGTTTAGAGTCGTAAAAAACGCGTTGTTAGATGTTTCATAATTTCGTGAAACTTGTACAAACATCATTGAGGAACTTATAAACACTCATCTATGTCAAAATTTGGATTAGAGTCATAGAAAACACGCTTTTAGATGTTTCATAAGTTCATGAAACTTGTTTAAAGATCATAGAGGCACTTATAAGCACCCATCTTGCTTAAAACTTGGTCTAGAGACGTAGAAAACCCATTGCTAGATGTTTCATAAGTTCGTGAAACTTTTACAAAGATCATTGAGGCATTTATTAGCACTAATCTTGTTTCAAATTTGGTTCATACTCGTAGAAACTCGTAGAAAACTCGTTGTTAGATGGTCATAAGTTCGTGAAACTTGTACAAAGATTATTGAGGCATTTATAAGCACTCATCTTGCGTAAAACTTAGTTTAGAATCGTAGAAAACGCGTTGTTAGATGTTTCATAATTTTGTGAAAACTCTTCAAAGATCATTGACGCCCTTATAAGAACTCATCTTGCTTAAAACTTTGTTTAGGGTCATAGAAAACGCGTTGTTAGATGTTTCATAATTTGTGAAACTTGTTCAAAGATCATTGAGGCGCTTATAAGAACTCATCTTGCTTAAATTAGATTTAGAGACATAGAAAAACCATTGTTAAATGTTTCATTATAAGTTCATGAAACTTGTACAAAGATCATTGAGGCAGTTATAATCACTAATCTTGCTTCGAACTTGTTTAATAATCGTAGAAAACGTGTTGTTAGATGTTCATAAGTTCGTGAAACTTGAACAAAGATCATTGAGACTTTTTTTAGAACTCATCTTGCTAAAAATTTGGTTTAGAAATATAGAAAACCCATAGTTAGATGTTTTATAAGTTCGTGAAATTTGTACAAAGGTCATTGAGCTAACTATAAGCACTAATCTTGCTTCTAACTTGGTTAATAATCGTAGAAAACGCTTTGTTAGATGTTCATAAGTTTGTGAAACTTGTACAAAGATCATTAAGGCAATTATAAGCACTCATCTTGATTAAAACTTTCTTTAGAGTCGTAGAAAATGCGTTGTTAGATGTTTCATAAGTCCGTGAAACTTGTACAAAGATCATCGAGGCACTAATAAGCATTCATCTTGCTTAAAACTTGGTTTAGAGTTGTAGAAAACAGGTCGTTAGATGTTTCAAAAGTTCGTCAAACTTTTCCAAAAGATTATTGAGGCATTTATAAGCACTCATCTTGCTTAAAACTTTGTTTAGAGTTGTAGAAAACGCGTTGTTAGATGTTTCATAAATTTGTGAAACTTGTACAAATATCATTTAGGCACTTCTAAGCACCCATATTACTTAAAACTTGGTTTAAAGTCGTATAAAACGTGTTGTTATATGTTTCATAAGTTTGGATACTTGTACGAAGATTATTGAGGCACTTATAAGCACTCATCATGCTTAAAACTTAGTTTAAACTCGTAGAAAATGCGGGTTTAGATGTTTATTAAGCGTGTGAAACTTGTTCAAAGAACATTGAGGCAATTATAAGCACTCATTTTTCTTAAAACTTGGTTTAGAGTATTAGGAAACGCGTTGTTAGATGTTTCATAAGTTCTTCAAACTTGTTTAAATATCATTGAGGCCCTTATAAACACTCATCTTACTTAAAATTCCATTTTGAGACGTAGAAAACGCGTTCTTGATGCCTCATAAGTTCGTGAAACTCGTACAAATATCATTGGGACAATTATAAGAACTAATCTTGTTTCAAAATTGGTTAAGAGTCGTAGAAAACACGTTGTTAGATGTTTGATAAGTTGTACAAAGATCATTGACACAATTATAAGCACTAATTTTGCTTCAAACTTGGTTAAGAGTCGTAGAGAAAACGTTGTTAGATGTTTCATACGTTCGTGACACTTGTACAAAGAATATTGAGGTATTTATAAGCACTCATCTTGCTTAAAACTTGGTTTAGAGTCGTAGAAAACGCGTTGTTAGATGTTTCATAATTTTGTGAAACTTCTTCAAAGATCATTGAGTCCCTTATAAGAAATCATTTTGCTTAAAACTTATTTTAGAGTCATAGAAAAAGCGTTGTTAGATTTTCATAATTTTGTGAAACTTCTTCAAAGATCATTGAGACACTAATAAGATATCATCTTGCTTTAAACTTCGATTAGAATCGTAGAAAACACGTTTTTAGACATTCATAATTTTGTGAAACTTCTTCAAAGATCATTGAGGCACTTATAAGCACTCATTTTGCTTAAAACATGGTCTAGAGTCGTAGAAAACGTGTTGTTAGCTGTTTCATAAATTTGTGAAACTTGTTCAAAGATCATTGAGGAGCTTATAAGCACTCATCTCGCTTAAAACTTGGATTAGAGTCGTAGAAAACGCGTTGTTAAATGTTTCATAATTTTGTGAAACTTGTTCAAAGATCATTGATGAACTTATAAGAACTCATCTTGCTTTTAATTTGGTTTAGAGTATTAGAAAACGCGTTGTTAGATGTTTCATAAGTTTATGAAACTTGTACAAATATAATTTAGGAACTTATAAGCACTCATCTTGGTTAAAACTTGGTTTCGAGTCGTATAAAAGGCATTGTTATATGTTTCATAAGTTCGTGACACTTTTACAAAGATCATTGAGGCACTTATAAGCATTCATCATGCTTAAACTTTGTTTAGTCGTAGAAAATGGGTGTTTAGATGTTTCTTAAGCGTGTGAAACTTTTTCAAAGAACATTGAAACACTTATGAGCAATCATCTTGCTTAAAACTTGGTTTAGAGTCTTAGGAAACGCGTTGATAGATGTTTCATAAGTTTAGGAAACTTGTTTAAAGATTATTGATGAACTTATTATCACTCATCTTGTTTAAAACTTGATTTAGAGACATAGAAATCGTATTGTTCGATGCCTCATAAGTTTATGAAACTTGTACAAAGATCATTGAAGCAATTATAAGCACTAATCTTGCTTCAAATTTGGTTAAGAGTCGTTGAAAACACGTTGTTAGATGTTTCATAATTTTGTGAAACTTGTGAAAATATCATTTAGGCAATTATAAGAACTTATCTTTCTTAAAACTTGGTTTAGAATCGTACAAAACGGGTTGTTATATGTTTCATAAGTTCATGAAACTTGTTTAAAGATCATTGAGGCATCTATAAGAACTAGTCAAAGAGCATCTTGGGCTAGGATATGTCCAAACCCACAAGAAGACAAGAATGGACAGTTGGGTCACGTACATGAGCTGGCTCCTTGTGTTGACCAACTTGACCACACACGTCTAGCACTCTTGGATTCAAATTTCAAATATAGGCGCTCCACTTTATCTCCTCTTCTTATCCACAAACAAAACCCTTGTATTAGTATTATCTATATATATGTGTTGTAAGCATTTGTTAAAAATCAAGGAGGCTAATGCCTATCTTCTATATTCTTAATAAATCTCCATGGTCACTTACTCTCTCTTTCTAAAACTCTTATACACCGAAACTCCTCCCAGACACTTATACTCTCCGAAATCTCCTTATTTTATACAATCTCTCCATTATTATCTTCAAATCTCAACAGTTAGATGTTTCATAAGTTCATGAAACTTATGGAAAGATCATTATAAGCTATCATCTTGCTTAAAATTTAGTTTAGAAACATAGAAAACTTGTTGTTAGATGTTTTATAAGTTTGAGAAACTTGTACAAAGATTATTGAGGCACTTATAAGCACTGGCCTTGCTTAAAACGCGGTTCAGGGTCGTAGAAAACGCTTTGTTAGATGTTTCATATGTTTGTGAAATTTGTACAAACATCATTGAGACACTTCTAAGCACCCATCATCCTTAAAACTTGGATTAGGGTCGTAGAAAATGCGATGTTAGATGTTTTATAAGTTCATGAAACTTGTTTAAAGATCATTGAGGAACTTATAAGCACTAATCTTGTTTCAAACTAGGTTAATAATCGTAGAAAACTCATTGTTAGATGTTTCATAAGTTCGTGAAACTTGTACAAAAATCATTAAGACACCTTTAAGCACTCATCTTACTTAAAACTCGGTTTAGAGTCTTAGAAAACACGTTGTTAGATGTTTCATAACTTCGTGAAACTTTTACAAAGATCATTGAGGCAATTATTGGCACTAATCTTGCCTCAAACTTTGTTAAGACTTTTAGAAAACGTGGCGTTAGATGTTTCATAGGTTTGTGACACTTTTACAAAGATCATTGAGGCACTTATAAGCACTCATCTTGCTTAATACTTCGTTTAGACTCGTAGAAAACGAGTTGTTAGATGTTTCATAACTTCGTGAAACTTGTTCAAAGATCATTGAGTCATTTATAAGCACTCATCTTGCTTCGTGAAACTTGTTCACACTTGGTTTAGAGTCGTAGAAAATGTGTTGTTAGATGTTTCATAAGTTCGTGAAACTTGTTCAGAGATCATTGAGGGATATATAAGCACTCATATTGCTTAAAACTTTGTTTAGAGTCATAGAAAACGCGTTGTTAGATGTTTCATTAGTTCATAAAACTTTTTTAAAGATCATAAAGGCCCTTATAAACTGTCATCTTGCTTAAAATTTAATTTTGAGACGTAGAAAACGCGTTTTTCGATGCCTCATAAGTTCGTGAAACTCGTACAAACATCATTGAGGCAATTATAAGCACTAATTAATCTTGCCTCAAACTTGGTTAAGAGTCGTAAAAAACGCGTTGTTATATGTTTCATAAGTTTGTGAAACTTGAATAAATATCATTGAGGCACTTATAAGCACACATCTTGCTTAAAATTTGGTTTAGAGACTTAGAAAACCCATTGTTAGATGTTTCATAAGTTCGTGAAACTTATACAAAGATCATTGAGGCACTTATAAGCACTAATCTTGCTTCGAACTTGGTTAATAATCGTAGAAACGCGTTGTTATATTTTCATAAGTTCTTGAAACTTGTACAAAGATCATATACGCATTTATAAGCACTCGTCTTGCTTAAAACTTTCTTTAGAGTCGTAGAAAAGACTTTGTTAGATGTTTGATAAGTTCGTGAAACTTGTACAAAAATCATTGAGGAAATTATAAGCACTAATCTTGCTTCAAAGTTGGTTAAGAGTGGTAGAAAAAACGTTGTTAGATGATTCATAAGTTCGTGACACTTTTACAAAGATCATTGAGTCATGTATGAGCACTCACCTAGCTTAAAACTTGGTTTATTTTCGTAGAAAGCGTTGTTAGATGTATCATAAGTTCGTGAAACTTGTAGAAAGATCATTGGCGCACTAATAAGCAGTCATATTTCTTAAAATTTGGTTTAGAGTCGTAGAAAACGCATTGTTAGATGTTTCATAAATTCGTCCAACTTGTTCAAAGTTGGCTCACGCTAAGTGTGGTTACAATAGATCAAAGTGCTACACTACAAAACGTTTACCTTTCGAGGTAGTGTATGGCGTGAATCCTCTTACTCCTATTGATCTAATTCATTTACCCTGTGACTTTCAAGAAAACTATGAAGAAGAAAAGATAGTTAAGACTAGTTGAGATTGAGAAGGCTAATAAGAAGTACAAGGAAAAAGCCAACAAGAACCGGCGAGTTAAGTCCTTTCAACCTGGTGATCTGGTTTGGTTACACTTTAGAAAGGAGAGGTTTCCAACTAAGCGCAAGTCAAAGTTTATGCCAAGATCAGATGGTCCATTCAAGATACTTGAGAAGTATGGAAAGAATGCTTACAAACTTGAACTTCCAGGTGAATATGGAGTTTCAGCTACTTTCAACGTGGGGGATCTTTCTCCATATGTTGAGGATGAAGAGTTGCTGGATTTGAGGTCAAATCCTTTTGAACCCAGAGAGAATGATGCGGTAGGAAAGGTTATAAAGGTTATAATAGAAGACGGAATGAAGTGGGCTTGTTTTCACTATGTTGATCCAAGTCCAATCAAATGACTAAGAATGAATGAAGACTAAAGGGTTGAATTGAGTTTATTTGAAGATATTGAAGCCCAGAGTTGAAAAGTTAAGAAGGTAAAGAGTCATTTTCGTCACCATTAAAGACTACAATTATCTAAGTGTGTTAATCTTTTTATAAGTTTGACGATCTTTTTGGGATCCAAAGGTTTTTTATACCTTTGGTTGCATTTATTTCAAGTTTTCTATGTATTTTCTCTATATATTGAGGCTCTTTTCCATTGAATAAGGAGAAAACGAGTTTAAGAATTTGAAGAATCTTTGTGACCCCTTGGATCTGTTTAAATCAATTTCTTTATCCTTTGGTTTTGGGAGAGTCATTGGTGGTGTGCTTGAGCGTCTTTATCACTTGTTGTGGTGCAAGTGTGGTGTCAGCTCAGCGGGTTTCTTTATCGATTATGGTGCTCCAGCTTTACGAATCGTGGTGATCTATCACGTTTCTTCCTTAGTCACTTATATCATGTTTTGGTTCTTCTTTCGGTTTATCATATATTCCATACGCTTCTAATATAACGCATCAAGGTTGCTTCGAGGAAGAAGAACTGCACTTTCGCAGTTGGTTCCATTGACGATGTTCCGACATCATCATCATCGGGTCGTCGCTCTACTCCGACCAACGATGACTGATTTTTTGGGACAGGAACTGACTGACACGAAGAGCCAACTTTCGACTATCACATAGTTTTTCACTTTCATTGTCATGGATAGTCCGCATCTTGCGGAAGCACTTTATAACTGGGAAATATTGTCAACTCAACATCCGGTTCAAGTGACTACTGTGGAAGAGGATGCGATTGCCGCTGAGATTGGACATGATGTCGGGCTCGACAATTTCAAATCCTATTTTTTAATTTTGTATTTAAATTTGTAACAGATTTTTATTTTAATAATATAAATGAAATTTTAATTAATTAATTTTTTTAATTATATTCTTCGCAAAATTGTCGCTAATGTAGCAACGAAATAGAGACGAATTCAACAATAATCGAAAACAAACAAAAATTACTAGGAAACTAACATACATTGGTAAATTATAATTCAAGTAATTGGAATACCATTAACATGCATATAGTGCAAGAAAGTTACTTAGGTCTTAGATAGATGTTGCATATTCCAGATGTTCAATGTTTCAGAATAGGTTTTGAAAATTTTGTTTTAGGTTTACTAAATAAACACCTTTTGTATAATACTACAAATAATTGTTGAATAATTTAGTACAATAGAATAGTGAGAGACAATATTTGTCAAAGAATGATCAATTTCAGGAAAAATAAGCCAACATTGGTTAATTGAGGATTTTAAAATATTGAAGAACCATGTTGTGAAGCAATGCATACGCCTTCGTCTTAGTAGTAGATGTTGCTATCTTATTCGTCTCTGTTACTTACTTACTTACATCAAGGATTGAAATTTAATTACAGTCTTATATTAGCTACCTTTGGTCAGAAAAAACAATGTGTAGTTTGAGTTTCGAATTGGTAGGTTCTTTAATATTACATGTAGGTTCCTTAATATCTTCAATGGGAATATATCAACCTCTTATTATCACTCTATAAAATAGTAGAAAATTAAGTATTAATTATTCTTTTATTTAAAATACATACAAATTTGTTTATATTTATTTGACAATACCTTAAAAGTTCGAATATTTATGGATCCTTGGTTTCTGATAGCTTATTTTTACTACCCACTTAGGCAATAATACTTCATATTAAGTATTTTATAAGTGACCTATTCCATGCACATATGAGTTTTAATTATTTTTTATGGTTATAAATTAAAACTTTTAATTACAATTATTCTGAAATAGCATAGTATTTTCACTTATATAGAATAAATTTTCTATATAGTAATTGATTATAGAAATTCCAACATAGTAATCTATTAATATTTGTTTTACATAAATATATACAACCCAATTTAATAATTTATATATGTTAACACCTTTCCCACATAGTAAGGATTTTCATTTTTATTTATTGGAAATAAGTACAAAAATGTATAGAAAATTAGTAATAACTTATAAATAGTATATTTCTTTCATATTTAAATTTTTTTATATAAATAAAAAGCAATATTATATTTATATCTGTTTAAAATATTTCTCAGAGGGTGTGTATGTATATTGGTGTTTATTTATTTATTGTCTTCTAAATAAATACAATACTTTAAAGTAAAATTTAAATAACTTCTTAATAGTGAAAGAATAAGAGAAAACAGAGTGTGAAGAATATGAAACTTGATTTATTATATCATAATTGCTTGAATGTCTAATAACAAGATAGTAGCTTTATATATATCAACTAAACCCTAGAGTCTCCTTCCTTATCTTCTGACAAGTATCATCATCAGGTGGTGGTGCAGGATCCAAGAAGATCAAATATGTTGTTGAGAACCAGTTGGCTGGTCGTACGGAGCTTCACACAATCTTGCTGGTTTTTGTCTTCTGCCACATCACTTGACCGTTGGGATGGAGAAGAAGGTAAAGTCTTGGGCTTCATTAATTTGGGGTTAGTTGATTGTTGTGTTGTGCCTTATCTTGATTGTGTAGAGAAGTTTTTGTATTGATAGTCCCCTCAAACTTGGTGTGGGTGGAACATTAACACCAAGTTTGTGCCTTAAAGAGGTGAATGCAGGTCCTGTTAATGGCTTCGTGAAGATGTCAACTAATTGATAGTGAGCTGGGACATGGTTGATTTCGAGTAACCCAAACATAGTGATAGTGAGTTTCAAAGTGCTTTGACCTATCATGGTGAGCTGGATTGAAAGTCAGATAGACCGCGGACAGATTGTCACAGAATACTTCAAGTGTTTTAGGACATGGGACCCCTAATTCCCGCAAGACATGTCCAATCCATGTAAGCTCAGATGCTGTTTCCGACAGAGCTCTGTACTCTGCTTCTGTGGAGCTTTTGGCAACAATATCTTGCTTCTTGGTTGACCAGGAGATAATGTTATGTCCAAGGAAGGTGCAGTAGCCTCCTGTTGATCGTCTCCCACTCTTACATCCATCATAATCAATGTCACTGTAAGCTCTAAGTGTACAATCAGTTTTATTGTTGAATGAGATCCCCATTGTGATTGTTCCTTTAATATACCTCATGATCCGTTTGAGAAGAGCATAATCAGACATGGTTGGTGCATGCATCTTTTGGCAAACAAAATTCACGGCATATTGGAGATCTGGTCTTGTGAGAGTGAGGTATTGAAGTTTCCCTGCAAGACTTCTGAAATAGGTTGGGTTTGTAAAAGGTGTCAACTGATCAGGGATCTTGTGAGGTTGCACCTGGAGGGGAGTGTAGACTGGAGCACAATCACTCATGGCAGAGATAGTGAGAAGGTCTTCTGCGTATTTCTGTTGGGAGAGAAACAACCCATCTTCATGAAATTGAGCTTGAATTCCAAGAAAGTAAGATAATTTTCCCATGTCTTTCAATTTAAAGGAACCATTAAGCTGATTTAGAAGTTTGGCAAGAAGATCAGAATTATTGCCAGTGATGAGCATATCATCAACATAAAGTAGCAGAATGATAATGTCTTTGTTTGTATTGCAGATGAAGAGAGGGATCCTTCTTGCTGCATACAAAACCAAACTCAAGGAGGAAGTTGTTGAATTTATCAAACCAAGCCCGTGGAGCTTGTTTTAGGCCATATAGGGATTTGTGCAATAAACATACATGGTCAGGCCTGTCAGGATCCACAAAACATGTAGGTTGCTTCATGTAAACAGTCTCCGTGAGTTCACAATGTAAGAACGCATTTTTAACATCCATTTGCTTGATATCACATTGAAGAATAGTAGCTAGATGGAGAACTATACGTACTGTTGCAGTTCTGACCACTAGACTATAGGTTTCTAGATAGTCTATACCCTCTTCTTGATTAAACCCTTTAGCTGTTATGCGAGTTCTGAGTTTGTCAAGAGAACCATTTGCATTGAGTTTTGTTCTAAAAACCCATTTGCATCCTAGTACATTCATATCTTCTGTGTAAGGGACTAAGGACCAAGTCATAGCTTCTTTGCAGTTTCCCATTTCATCTGTCATTGCTTCTCCCCAACCTTCATCTTTCAGAGCTTCTTTTACAGTTCTTGGTTCTGGATATGAGACTTTGTGAGCTAACATAACATATCTTTGGTTAGGTTTGAAGATACCAGCTTTGGCTCTTGTAGTCATAGGATGTTGATGTTGTTGAGGCAATGTTGAGCTAGATGGCAGATGTCTCATCTGATTTGTTGATGTTGTAGGGTGAGTTGTTGCAGTAGAGGACATGGAGTGAGCTAGAGAGGAGACCATTGTGTCTGTCCTGTTTTGAAAAATAGGAGAGTTGTTGCCAATAGGATCAAGGTCTAAGCTTGCCGTACACACAAAACTCTCTCTAGGTTCAACAGTAGGCACAATGGGTCTTGTGACTGAAGGTAAAGGAGGAAAGTCTTGAGAGGTAAACAAAGGTAGTGATACAGATGTATCCACTTGATCTTGTTCAGCAAATGTGGCAGTAACTTTGTCAGCTTGTGTGGCAGGATCCACAATTTGAGTAATTTGAGGTGATGAAGGTACTAAAGATTGGAGAGGCTCAGTGTCAGCTTGTGCAGAAGGTGTAGATGCCACAGAGGACTCAGGAGGCTGAAAACTAGCTTGCCAAGCATTCATGAGAGGTGTGATTCCCTTTGGTTGGAGGTGAGCATACTTATTTGCAAAAGGAAAACTAGACTCATCAAATATTACATGCCTGCTGATGTAGACTCTTCCTGTAGGTGGCTATAGGTATCTATAACCCTTGTACTTTTCATTGTATCCCAAGAAGACACACGTGAGGGATCTTGGATCAAACTTTGTGGCAGAGTAATCCCTAAGTGTTGGGTACCAAGCACAACCAAAGGTCCTCAAAGCTGTGTAATCAGGTGCTTGACCAAATAGTTTTCCATGTGGACTAATCTGATCTGCTAAAGTTGATGTAGGAAGAAGATTGATCAGGAAGTTAGCAGTGTAGAAAGCCTCAACCCAATAATTTTGAGGCAACTTGCTGAGGAACATCATGGAGAGTCCTAATTCAATAATGTGCATGTGCTTGCGTTCAGCCAGTCCATTCTGTTGTGGCGTGTATGGACAGGAGATATATTGTTGTATTCCTTAGTCTTTGAGTGCTTTCAAGAACGTAGAACTTGTGAATTCTCCTCCACCATCACATTGAAAGGTAACAATCTTTGAGTTAAACTGATTTTCAACAAACTTCTAATAGTGGATGAAAGTAGAGTAGAAATCTCATTTCTGTTTCAAAGGGTAAAACTAGCAAAATCTTGAGTAATTGTCAATGAAGATTACATAGTATCTAAACCCTTGAAAAGACATAACAGGAGCAGGTTCCCAGAGATCACAATGGATTCTCTGTAATGATTTTGTTGAAATAAAAGTGGAGGAAGAGAAAGGCAGTCTTGTACTCAAACCTAATCTGCAAGCTTCACATATTGACTTGGTGATTTTATCAACTTGAACTTCTTTATTTGTAGATAGGAGCTGAAGAATATAATCATTAGGATGGCCTAATCTCCTATGCCAGACTTCATCTGTAGTGGAGATTTGTCTGGTAGAGTAAAAGGTTCTTATTTGAGGATTCTTCAGTTTGTAGAGACCATCACTGTTTCTTCCCAATGTCAGAATTTTCTGCGTTGCTTTGTCCTTTACAAGAACACCATTCAGAGTCAAATGTAAAGGAGCATGGATAATCACATGTGAGTTTAGAGACAGATAAAAGAGATTTTGCAATGTCTGGGCAGACAAGAACATCTTTCAATGGTAGATTACATGAACTGGAAAACGGAGTAGTAGAACTTATGTTTGTTATAAGGAAGAAGTTTCCATCACCAACCATGACTGAGTTTGCTCCATAGTAAGGTTGGGACTGATGCAGTCTCTGAGAGTTGTTGGTGACGTGAGTTGTAGCACCTGTGTCTGGGTACCATTCAGTCCCAGAAGCTTCAGTGACATCTGTGATTCTCATGGCTGCCAAGGCTTGTGAAGTATCCTCTTGTTGATAGGAGTTATCAAACCGTGACCAACAACCTAAGGCAGAGTGTCCTCTCCTTCCACAAATCTGACAGGTGGGTCTATCTTGTGCAGAAAAGTTGTCAGGTCTTGGTGTGAATTGTTGATGAAAGCCTCTGCCACGAGAAGAGAAGACTCTACTTCTACCTCTTGCCCTGTTGTAACCAGAAGCTCTGCCTCTTTGATAATAACCAGAGTTAGTTGCGACATTAAAAGCCTAGTGAGGAGAGACATCTGAGTTTACAACATAGTTCTGGATCCGTTCATCAAAGCTAATGAGCCTATATACCACATCTTCATAGGTGAGAGGAGTATCATCCATAGAACTCTCAATAGAGGTAATGACAGAGTCATAATCTATTCCTAGACCATGTATAGCCGCAAAAATTTTCATTTTTTCTGTGACAGGACTACCTATAGACGCTAGTTGATCACACAAATCTTTGATATCCCTAAGGTAAACAGTCATAGATCTATCTTTCTTACTAACAGTTTGTAGCTTTCTTTGTAGCCTAAAAAGTCTAGCAGATGAAACTCTATTGAAGTGTTTTGCTAAGGCAGTCCATACCTCTTGTGAAGTGTGCAGACCAACAACCACTGAAATGATGTCTTCAGACAGAGAACCAAGAATCCATGACATCACTACTTGGTCTGAGCGCATCCATAGCATGTAGTCAGGGTTCTCGTGGCCTCCAATGGTGGGAATAGTCAAGGTTGCCACATGTTTGGGAATGGCACCAATGACGAAGCCTAGTAGTTGTTGTCCAGAGAGAAAAGCCTCAAATTGAGCTTTCCATAAGAGGTAATTTCTTTCTGTAAGCTTAACAGTAACACAGTTAGTAATGTTAAGTTTAGGATGAGCATAGAGATCCATAGAATCCTCCATGTGCTCTGATACCATGAAAGAATAAGAGAAAACAGAGTGTGAAGAATATGAAACTTGATTTATTATATCATAATTGCTTGAAGGTCTAATTACAAGATAGTAGATTTATATATATCAACTAAACCCTAGAGTCTCCTTCCTTATCTTCTGACAACTGTCATCATCAGGTGGTTGTGCAGGATCCAAGAAAATCAAATCTGTTGCTAAGAACCAGCTGGCTGGTCGTACGGAGCTTCACACAATCTTGCTGGTTTTTGTCTGTTGCCACATTACTTGACCGTTGGGATGGAGAAGAAGGTAAAGTCTTGGGCTTCATTAATTTGGGTTTAGTTGATTGTTGTGTTGTAGTGGGTATGTCATTGCATTGGGCCTTATATTGATTGTGTAGAGATATTTCTGTATTGATAAATAGTATAATTATTGCATGTATATAAATTATTTTCTGTATAATTTTATCATATAAATTTTGATATATATGCCTTTTTAATTTTTGCACAAATATTTAACTTTATACGTTATAATTTTGATCATATGCGACCTGATTTGTATAACTTAGTGAATTTCTTTTGGTGCTTTGGTTTGCGAATTGCAATAATCTATCTCGTGTATTCTTCAATCAACATTGTCAGTAAGAAAAGTCAAATATATTTTATTTTTGCGCAAAAACTTTATAAACAACTCTTTATGATTGCGCATCTTATAAAAATTGCATCTAGTATTATGTTATCTTTGATGATAAAAAAAATAATTTAGTTTCTAATAACTTACATATTTTAAATAGGTTTGAATAACTAAGGATTCTCAACAAAGTTGGATAATTAAATGACACCACCGAGATTTTCATTGCTAGTAAAACTATCTATATAGGTCCGATTGAGACGACTGCACTCAAGGTTACAATAGAAAATTTATATGCGAGCAAAGTAATCTTTAAAAAAAAAAAACGGTTCCTCGTCCCCTAGTACCAAATTAAAACCCAAAAACCCTAAACATAACCAATTATCCAAAAACCCAAATATATTATCATCCTTACTAAAACTCGTTTAAGAATTTAGAAATATTTTTTTCTAACTAGGATAGGAAAAAAATGGTTAAAGGATTACTGGAGCACCTTAAAATACTACAAATAATTGTTGATAACTTGGTACTAAGAACTTTGAAAGCACCTTTTTTAGTATACTTTCATACTACAAATAATTGTTAATTGAGGATTTTAAAATACTCAACTTGGTACAATAGAAGAACTTTGAAAGCACACCTTCGCCTCATAGGTCTTTCTATCTTTTTCATTGTCTCGGTCACTTACATCAAGAATTAAGATGAAATTTAGGCCATATACTATCTGCTCTTGGCCGGACACAACATTGTGTAGCTTGACTTCCGAGTTGGTCTGTTTGTTGTTCTCCGAGATAGCGAACTTGACAATGATGTCAATGGTAGGATCCTTAGTGTCTTTGATGGGATAATAACAACCTAACATCTCTTCAATTTCCTCCATTTCTTCAATTTTATCCATTAACTTAAAATCGACTTGAAAAAAAATTATTTTTATTTATATGAGAATATCTTAAAAATTAAAATGGTTGATGGGCACGACAATTGAGCATCCTTGTTTCCAGATACTTTTTTTCCTACCTCGTAACAAGTGTTTTATAGGTAAACTAATCGATTCACACATGCGTTTTAATTATACTTTTTATGGACATAAATACTAACTTTTTTTTGGTTTATCATAAATACGATTTTGTATAGTAATAAAACCTAAATAGTATAATATACTCACATATATATATATATATATATATATATATATATATATATATATAAAGTTATCATTTATACATAGTAATCGATTTTATAAATCCTACATAGCCATTTATGTATACTTTTTATAGAAATAAATACAAACCAATTTAAACTTTTAATAGAAATAATACAAACTAATTTAATAACTTTATATATGTTAAACCTTTCCTACATAGTAATAATTTTCATTTATATGAATTCATATTATTTCTTGAAAACAAATTAGAATATCTATAGTAAATTGGTAATAATATATAGCTAGTATATTTCTTTTATTTACACAATTTACATTTTGTTATATAAATTAAGACAAACAAATATTGTTGATATGTTGAAATCATTCTTACATAGTAATAATTTATATTTTTGTGTATTTAAGTACAAACCAATATAATAATTTTATATATGTTAAAATATTTCTTACACAATAATCATTTATATTTTTATGTATTTATATATTGTTTTGGAAGGATATACAAATATGTATAGTAAATGAGTAATAAATTATAAAAAAATATTTAATATAAAAATATATATATATAATATTATTTCTACATAGTAATTTAGTAATATAAAACTTAATATATATAACTTCACTGTTTTTACGAAAAATATAACTTTATAACTTTGAAACTTTGTCATATAAAACATGATATATTTAACTCAGTTAATTTCTTTTCTAAACATGGTTCTTCGTAATGTGATTCGGGGGTAATCAATCTCGTATATTACTCAATTAACATTATTGAATAGTAAGTTAAATAAATTAGTTTATGAATAGAAACTTAGAAACAAAATCCTCTAAAACATCACTTAAACTAAAAACAAATGGTTTATATAATGAGCTTGTTGGTAAGGAATTTGTGTAAATATTATTGAAATTATTTTTTTTAAAACTTACATATGGCTGAAATAGGGAAAACGTCATATTTCCCCACGAGAAATGTCATATTTCCCCACGAAAAATATCATATATTATCGATAGACCCATCTAGCGCGCGAGGCTTATATGCCACTTATTAGGGAAAAATTTGCCCTGCCACTATTTAATCTCTCTACCACCGTTTTTGTGATATTATGAAAATAACTTTATTGATATATTATTAAATTTATGTTTTAAAAATAAAAATCAGTTCAATTGTCCTATCCGTTGTATGGACAACTTACTATCAGTTGTCCAAGTTGTCGGATAACTTGCTATTAGTTTTGGACAACTTTCTATCAGTTGTTAGCACGACTTGCTATCAGTTGTCCACAGTTGTCCAAAAACACTTAATCACCGAAAGTAAATGTCCCGAAAAATATACTAAAAACAATTCATCAAAGTACATAGACACCAACTCCTTTTTACCTTCTTTTTCGTCTCCGTCTGCTTCTTCTTTTTTCTGCCTGCTTCTTCTTTTTCCTGCATGCTTCTTCTTTTCTCTGCTTGCTTCTTCTTCTTCGCCTGCTTCTTCTTTACTTGCTTCTTATTCAATTACAATCAAGAAGAAGAGGACGACAAAAGATAAAGAGAAAGACAACAAAGAATGAATCGAAGAGAAAAATTCCACAGAGAATGAATCGAAGGAGAAAGAATCGTCATAACGAGGAATGTTGGAATCTGAATAAGGTTTTTTATGTTGACAGAAAAGGGAGAAGGAGAAGAAAAAGAGGATACCATTCGTTTTTTTCAACTTAGCGAATTAGGGTTAAATTAAAAACTGAGTATGGATTTTTGGTCATTTCAACACAACCTAAATTAAAAATAAATGATTTAAAAATACATAAAATAGGAGGTAGCGTAAGAGATTAACATTTATAAAAAAGTGGCATAAGAGCAATTGATTCGCCTATTTTTTACCCCCGTCCTATATCAAACCCACAAAAAGTTCTTGTACTTATTTCCTATTAAATAAAACTAAATAGCTAATTCCCCTTCTATTTATGGTTGGTTTGGGGTAAACCAAATAGATAAATAGATGATTAAAATTGTTCGATATGGTATGAAGAAGATGATAAAATCAAATGATCTATGAAAGGATCAAATGAAGAGATATAGTTGTTTGTTAGCTAATCTTGCTTAAAAATTGGTTTAGAGTTGTAGAAAACAGGTCGTTAAAACTTTGTTTAGAGTTGTAGAAAACACGTTGTTATATGTTTCATAATTTGTGAAACTTGTACAAATATCATTTAGGCACTTCTAAGCACATATATTGCTTAAACTTGGTTTAGAGTCGTATAAAACGTGTTGTTATATGTTTCATAAGTTTTTGATATTTGTACAAAGATTATTGAGGAACTTATAAGCACTCACCACGCTTAAAACTTGGTTTAGAGTCGTAGAAAATGCGGGTTTAGATGTTTCTTAAGTGTGTGAAACTTGTTAAAAGAACATTGAGGCACTTATAAGCAGTCATTTTGCTTAAAACTTGGTTTAGAGTATTAGGAAACGCGTTGTTAGATGTTTCATAAGTTCTTGAAACTTGTTTAAAGATCATTGAGGGCTTATAAACACTCATCTTACTTAAAATTCCATTTTGACACGTAGAAAACGCGTTTTTCGATGCCTTATAAGTTCGTGAAACTCGTACAAATATCACTCAGACAATTATAAGAACTAATCTTACTTTAAACTTGGTTAAGAGTCGTAGAAAACACGTTGTTAGATGTTTCATAAGTTGTTCAAATATCATTGACGCAATTATAAGCATTAATCTTGCTTTAAACTTGGTTAAGATTCGTAGAAAAAACAATGTTAGATGTTTCATACGTCCGTGACACTTGTACAAAGATTATTGAGGTATTTATAAGCACTCATCTTGCTTAAAACTTGGTTTAGATTCGTAGAAAACACGTTGTTAGATGTTTCATATTTTTGAGAAACTTCTTCAAAGAGCAATAAGGCCCTTATAAAAATTGATCTTGCTTAAAACTTGGTTTAGAGTCGTAGAACACGTGTTGTTAGATGTCTCATAATTTTGTGAAACTTGTTCAAAGATCATTGATGCATTTATAAGCACTCATCTTGCTTATATTTGGTTTAGAGACGTCGAAAACCAGTTGGTAGATGTTTCATAAGTTCGTGAAACTTATACAAAGATCATTGAGGCAATTATAAGAATTAATCTTGCTTCGAACTTGTTTAATAATCGTAGAAAACACGTTGTTAGATGTTCATAAGTTCGTGAAACTTGTAAATAGATCATTACGACACTTATAAGCACTCTTCTTGCTTAAAACTTTCTTTAGAGTCGTAGAAAAGGCGTTGTTAGATGTTTCATAAGTTTGTGAAACTTGTACAAAGATCATTGAGCTATGTATCAACACTCATCTAGCTTAAAATTTGGTTTAGTGTTGTAGAAAGCGTTGTTAGATGTTTCATAAGTTCGTGAAACTTGTAGAAAGATCATTGAGCACTAATAAGCAACCATCTTGCTTAAAACTTCGTTTAGAGTCGTAGAAAACGTGTTGTTAGATTTTCATAAGTTTCTCAAACATGTTCAAAGATTATTGAGGCATTTATAAGCACTCATCTTGCTTAAAAAATGGTTTAGAATCGTAGAAAACGCGTTTTTAGACGTTTCATAATTTTGTGAAACTTCTACAAAGATCATAGAGGCACTTATATGCACTCATTTTGCTTAAAACATGGTCTAGAGTGGTAGAAAACGCGTTGTTAGATGTTTCAAAAATTTGTGAAACTTGGTCAAATATCATTGAAGGACTTATAAGCTCTCATCTTGTTTAAAACGTGATTTAGAGACATAGAAATCGTATTGTTCGATGCCTCATAAGTTTATGAAACTTGTACAAAGATCGTTGAGGCAATTATAAGAACTAATCTTGCGTCAAACCTGGTTAAGAGTCGTTGAAAACACGTTGTTAGATGTTTCATAAGTTTTTGAAACTTGTACAAATATCATATAGGCACTTATAAGAAATCATCTTGCTTAAAACTTGGTTTAGAATCGTATAAAACGGGTTGTTATATGTTTCATAAGTTCATGAAACTTATTTAAAGATCATCGAGGCCTTTATAAGACCTCATAATGCTTAAAATTTGTTTTATAGTCTTAGAAAATGCGGGTTTAGAAAATTTGTGAATATTGTTCAAAAATAATTAAGGCACTTATAAGCACTCATCTTACGTAAACATGGTTTATAGTCATAGAAATCGTGTAGCTAGATGTTTCATGAGTTCGAGAAACTTGTACTAAACATAATTGATGAACTTATAAGTTATCAATCTTTCTTCAAACTTGGTTAATAATCGTAAAAAACGTGTTGTTAGATGTTCATAAGTTCGTGAAACTTGTACACTGATCATTAAGGCACTTATAAGAACTCATCTTGCTTAAAACCTTGTTTAGAGTCGTAGAAAAGGCGTTGTTAGATGTTTCAGAAGTTCGTTAAACTTGTACAAAGGTCATTGATGCAATTATAAGCTTCAAACTTGGTTAAGAGTCATAGACAAAACGTTGTTAGATGTTTGATAATTTCGTGCCACTTGTATAGAGATCTCGAAGGAACATGTAAGCACCCATCTTGCTTAAAAAGCGGTTTAGTGTTGTAGAAAACGTTGTTAGTGTTGAGACTAATATTAACCCTAAAGGGCATTAGGTAAAAACATGAAAGAGACTTGTGCACAAAGAAAAGTCAAATAAAGTCAACAAGGGAGTTTAAATCAAGATAAGGAAGAAGAAAGCTTAGTAGGCACCAAAGGAGACTATTGTCGCCAAGAATGCTTAGTAGGCGCCAAAGGAGACCATTGGCACCAAAGACTAGTCAAAGAGCATCTTGGGCTAGGATATGTCCAAACCCACAAGAAGACAAGAATGGACAGCTGGGTCACGTGCATGAGCTAGCTCCTTGTGTTGAACAACTTGACCACACGCGTCTAACACGCTTGGATTCAAATTTCAAATATAGGCGCTCCACTTTATCTTCTCTTCTTATCCACAAACAAAACCCTTGTATTAGTATTATCTATATATATATATGTGTTGTAAGCATTTGTGAAAAATCAAGGAGGCTAATGCCTATCTTCTCTATTCTTAGTAAATCTCCATGGTTACTTACTCTCCCTTTCTAAAACTCTTATACACCGAAACTCTCCCAAACACTTATACTCTTCGAAATATCCTTATTCTCTACAATCTCTCCATTATTATCTTCAAACCTCAACATGGTATTAGAGCATGAAGCTAATATTTGTTTATGTTTCCGCATTAGTTTAGTAGTTCATAGTATCCATGAGAAACAATACATGCTTCGGCGATGAATATTGTAAAAAGATGAGAACCATTGTTCATAATCATCTCTTATGAGTATGATGAACATGGTGAATCTCTCTTTCTTCTCTAGGATCTATGTTCTTTATTTTACGCAAGTAGTTAATAGGGCTATGAACAAGAACAACCAAGATAGCTTGGAAATTATGAGCCATAGAGGATGAAAATCTTGTCCTTTTACTCATATGAGTGTCAGCGGCCTCATAAATCCAAGATCCTCTCTCTTTTATGTTTATAAACATTAAGATCTCTTAGGTGAAGGAACCATGATTCGTTTTTCCTCTTATGAGTGATAAGAACATGATGAATCCATGTCTCTATTTAAGAACAATCCAAACAAGGCTGGTTCATGTAAAGCTTAGATATTAAATCTTGCTACATGGCAAATCCGAGTTTGCTTGTGTTGTTCTTACAAGATCTTAATTAGGCCGAAAGTTATTGATTGAGAACCATGGATTCCTTGCTCATATGAGTTACGGAACCTTGATGAATCCAATAATCACTTGGCATAGGTATTTAGGCTTTGAGCAAGTATCCAAAGCATCAAAGCTTGGAACTTGTGAGCTAAAAGAGTAAGAGAACCATGTAGATTGTTTCTTGTGAGAACAAAACATGTTAAATCCGAAACTCTATGTTTTCTTTTCGTACAAAGATCAAAGGAAGAGAACCGAGCTTCTTATTACTCTTATGAGATAAAGAGAACTCGTCGAATCCAAATCCTCATTATAGAACACACTAATCAAAGAACGATTCATGAAAAGATTTGATCTTTTAAAGATGTAGCTACATGTAAAATCGATTTCTTAATGGTGTAGTCTCTTTAAATAATCTTTGTATAAGGCTAGAAGTTAAAATATGAGAACCGGGGTTTCCTCACTCTTATGAGTCTAAAGGAACCTTGATGAATCTGAGATCTATTCAACTTTGGCATAAAACAATGACCAAGTATTCAAGTACAAAACTCGGAGGTTGAGAGTTTAAAGGTTAGTGAACCACTTGTGTTAACTCATGAAGAATATAACCTAGTGTTGAATCCAAAACCTCTTTTAGACAATAACCAAGTCTCCTAATGTCTCTTATGAGAACAAAGGTATGTGAAATCCGAATTACTCTAAGCTTTAATTAGGCAAAGACCCAATTATCAAGTTAAAAGCTTGACACTTGAGAGCTAAAAGAGTGTGATCCTTGTTCAATAAGTATTATGTGCTTAATTGACTTGTTGAATCCAAATCTCTTTGTATTATTTAAATTTACGAGTATGTACTAGTCGGTTTTTCATGTTTAAAAGTTTTGACAATGAAGAGATTTGATGAAGTAAGGCCAATTGTCTTTATAAGGGAAAGATTTAATATTTCATCTTAAAGCTTCAATCTTTATAATCTCCAAGTCAATACGTGCTCCTGTTTGAATTTCAAAATCACTAAGGACAATGAAAAGATAAGTTTATGGCGATTTCATATTCAAAAGAGAAATAAGGTTGTTAGTAGTTGCCTCATTAGATAACTAATGAATGATCTCATTTGAGACATTGAATCCAATGATCTTTAGATCACTATGGATGTAGCTAATCACTCTATCTTCCTTATCTCTCTTATATCCCATTAACAAATTCGAGTCCTCTTTGATTTCATTCGAATAGTGCCTAGCTAACTAGATACTTAGTGAATGATAGTTTTATAGGTATCTTGTTAATGAATTCACTAATATTCAAAGCTCTAATTGCCGGTCCTTAATTGAAACGATTAGATGCTTAGTGTTTTTAAGTAGATCATAAGATACAAGACTTTTATAAGTCATTGGTTAACCTAATTGATCTCTGTTTAAAAGGAGTAGGGAACCAAGTAATCTTTTGATAAGGTCTTTATGAATTCCAAAAATCCCTTAGAGGATCGAGAACCGAATATAATTAGGTGTTTAATACATTTTTGAACTCGTTGAATCCATGTCATCCTCGGCTAACATAAGCCTAAAGAGGTGAACCATGATTTTTATAAGAGGAAAAACTTTCAAAAGACATGATGAATCCAATTTAGACATATGGGGAAATGATTCATAAACATTTCTATCTAAATAAGATGAATTTGTAATGATGATCTATGTTGAAATTATAAACCGCCTTTGTGCATCCAAGTTTATGATAAAAGATGAGTAACTTGCTATGAAAGCATTCAAAAGTTACAAGGATCCTTGTTTTATGTTTTCTACGATCATGGTCCGCCTTGTGCATCTAAGACCATGGTCTTCTTGTTAAGTCTAATGGCAAGATGCTATATAAGACTCTTGATGATAACCTTTACTTATGTGTAGGTAATAAGCAATGAAGAAAGATCATTGTTAGATGTTTCATAAGTTCATGAAACTTGTAGAAAGATCATTGAGGCACTAATAAGCAGTCATCTTGCTTCAAACTTGGTTTATAGTCATAGAAACGCGTTGTTAGATGTTTGATAAGTTCATCAAACTTGTTCAAAGATTATTGAGGCATTTATAAGCAATCATCTTCCTTAAAAATTGGTTTGGAGTCGTAGAAAACGCGTTATTAGATGTTTCATAAATTCGTGAAACTTGTATAAAGATCATTGAGCTAATTATAAGCTATCATATTGCTTAAAAGTTCGTTTAGAAACGTAGAAAAGCATTGTTAGATGTTTTATAAGTTTGTGAAACTTGTTAAAAAATCATTGAAGCACTTATAAGCACTCATCTTGCTTTAAACTTGGTTTAGAGTTGTTTAAAACACGTTGTTAGATGTTTCATAAATTCGTAAAACTTGTAAAAAGATCATTGAGGCACTTCTAAGCATTGATCTTTCTTTAAACTTTGTTTAGAGTCGTTGAAAATGCGTAGTTAGATGTTTAATAAATTTTTGAAACGTGTACAAATATCATTTAGGTACCTTTAACCACTCATCTTGCTTAAAACTTGGTTTAGAGTAGTATAAAACGCGTTGTTATATGTTTCATAAGTTTGTGAAACTTGCAAAATGATTATTGAAGCACTTAAAAGGACTCATCATGCTTAAAACTTGGTTTAGATTCGTAGAAAATGCTGGTTTAGGTGTTTCTTAAGCGTGTGAAACTTGTTCAGAGAACATTAAGGCACTTATAATCAATCGTCTTGCTTAAAAACGTGGTTCAGAGTCGTAGAAAATGCATTGTTAGATGTTTCATAAGTTCGTGCAACTTGTACAAACATCATTGAGGAACTTATAAGCACTTATCTATGTTAAAACTTGGATTAGAGTCGTAGAAAATGCGTTGTTATATGTTCATAAGTTCATGAAACTTGTTTAAATATCATTGAGGCACTTATAAGCACTCATCTTGCTTAGAACTTTGTCTAGAGACGTAGAAAACCCATTGCTAGATGTTTCATAAATTCGTGAAACTTGTACAAAGATCATTGAGGCATTTATTAGCACTAATCTTGTTTCAAACTTTCTTTATACTCATAGAAAACTCGTTGTTAGATGGTCATAAGTTCGTGAAACTTGTACAAAGATTATTGAGGCATTTATAAGAACTCATCTTGCTTAAAACTTAGTTTAGAGTCGTAGATAACGCGTTGTTAGATGTTTCATAATTTTGTGAAAATTCTTCAAAGATCATTGAGGCCCTTATAAGAACTCATCTTGCTTAAAACTTGGTGTAGGGTTGTAGAAAACGCGTTGTTATATGTTTCAGAATTTTGTGAAACTTGTTCAAAGATCATTGAGGCACTTATAAGAACTCATCTTGCTTAAATTTTATTTAGAGACGTAGAAAACCCATTGTTAGATGTTTCATAAGTTCGTGAAACTTGTACAAAGATCATTGAAGCAGTTATAAGCACTGATCTTGCTTCTAACTTGGTTAATAATCATAGAAAATGCTTTGTTAGATGTTCATAAGTTCGTGAAACTTGTATAAAGATCATTAAGGCACTTATAAGCACTACTCTTGCTTTTAGATGTTAATAAGTTCGTGAAACTTGTACAACGATCATTAAGGCACTTATAAGCACTAGTCTTGCTTTTAGATGTTCATAAGTTCGTGAAACTTGTACAACGATCATTAAGGCACTTATAAGCACTCGTCTTGCTTAAAAATTTTCTTTGAGACGTAGAAAACCCATTGTTAGATGTTTTCTAAGTTCGTAAAACTTGTACAAAGATCATTGAGGTAATTATAAGCACTAATCTTGCTTTGAACTTGGTTAATAATCGTAGAAAATACGTTGTTAGTTGTTTCATAAGTTTGTGAAACTTGTACAAATATCAATTAGGCACTTCTAAGCATTCATATTGCTTAAAACTTGGTTTAGAGTCGTATATAACGCGTTGTTATATGTGTCATAAGTTTTTGATACTTGTACAAAGATCATTAAAGCACTTTTAAGCATTCATCATGCTTAAAACTTGGTTTAGAGTCGTAGAAAATGCGGGTTTAGATGTTTCTTAAGCGTGTAAAACTTGTTCAAAGAACATTGATGCACTTATAAGCACTCATCTTGCCTAAAACATTGTTAAGAGTATTAGGAAACGCGTTGTTAGATGTTTCATAAGTTCTTGAAACTTGTTTAAAGATCATTGAGGCCTTTATAAACACTTATATTGCTTAAAATTTCATTTTGAGACGTAGAAAACGCGTTTTTCGATGCCTCCAAAGTTCGTGAAACTTGACAAATATCATTGAGACAATTATAACACTAATCGTGCTTCAAACTTGGTTAAGAGTCGTAGAAAAAACGTTGTTAGATGTTTCATAAGTTCGTGACAGTTGTAGAAAGATTATTGAGGAATTTATAAGGTCTCATCTTGCTTAAAACTTGGTTTAG
This sequence comes from Cochlearia excelsa, assembly GCA_963556525.1. NCBI lineage: Eukaryota > Viridiplantae > Streptophyta > Magnoliopsida > Brassicales > Brassicaceae > Cochlearia > Cochlearia excelsa. The sequence goes on from OY748328.1 coordinate 20,099,753, forward strand.
AGTCGTAGAAAACGCGTTGTTAGATGTTTAATAATTTTGTGAAAATTCTTCAAAGATCATTGAGGCCCTTATAAGAACTCATCTTGCTTAAAACTTGGTTTAGAGTCGTAAAAAACGCGTTGTTAAATGTTTCATAATGTTGTGAAACTTTTTGAAAGATCATTGAGGCACTTATAAGCACTCATCTATCTTAAATTTGGTTAAGAGACGTAGAAAACCAGTTGTTAGATGTTTCATAAGTTACCGAAACTTGTACAAAGATTATTGAGGCAGTTATATGCATTAATCTTGCTTCGAACTCTATTATAATCGTAGAAGACGCGTTGTTAGATGTTCATAAGTTTGTGAAACTTGTACAAAGATCATTAATGCACTTATAAGCACTAGTTTTGTTTAAAACTTTCTTTAGAGTCGTAGAAAAGGCGTTGTTAGATGTTTCATAATTTCGTGAAACTTGTACAAAGATCATTGAGGAAATTATAAGCCATAATCTTGTTTCAAACTTGGTTAGGAGTAGTAGAAAAAACGTTGTTAGATGTTTCATAAGTTTGTGACACTTGTAAAAATATCATTAAGCCATGTATCATCACTCATCTAGCTTAAAACTTTGTTTAGTGTCATAGAAAGCGTTGTTAGATGTTTCATAAGTTCGTGAAACTTGTAAAAATATTATTGAGGCACTAATAAGCAGTCATCTTGCTTCAAACTTAGTTTAGAGTCATAGAAAACGCGTTGTTAGATGTTTCATAAGTTCATCATACTTGTTCAAAGATTATTGAGGCATTTATAAGCAATCATCTTCCTTAAAAATTGGTTTAGAGTCGTAGAAAACGCATTGTTAGATGTTTCATAAATTCGTAAAACTTGTATAAATATCATTGAGCCAATTATAATCTATCATCTTGCTTAAAAGTTCGTTTAGAAAGGTAGAAAACGTGTTGTTAGATGTTTTATAAGTTTGTTTTATAATTTTTGACACTTATAAAAAGATCGTTGAGGTACTTATAAGCACTCATCTTGCTTAAAACTTGGTTTAGAGTCTTTTAAAACGCGTTGTTAGATGTTTCATAAGTTCGTGAAACTTGTACAAAGATCATTGAGGCACTTATAAGCACTATTGTTGCTTTAAACTTGGTTTAGAGTCGTTGAAAATGCGTAGTTAGATATTTCATAAATTTTTTAAACTTGTACAAATATCATTTAGGCACCTATAAGCACTCATCTTGCTTAAAACTTGGTATAAAGTCGTAGAAAACGCGTTGTTATATGTTTCATAAGTTCGTGACACTTGCAAAATGATTATTGAGGCACTCATAAGGACTCATCATGCTTAAACCTTGGTTTAGATTCATAGAAAATGCGGGTTTAGGTTTTTCTTAAGCGTGTGAAACTTGTACAAAGAATATTCAGGCACTTATAATCACTCGTCTTACTTAAAACGTGGTTCAGAGTCGTAGAAAACGCATTGTTAGATGTTTCATAAGTTCGTGAAACTTGTACAAACATCATTGAGGAACTTATAAACACTCATCTATGTTAAAACTTGGATTAGAAACATAGAAAACGCGTTGTTAGATGTTTCATAAGTTCATGAAACTTGTCTAGGATCACTGAGGCACTTATAAACACCCATCTTGCTTAAAACTTGGTATAGAGACGTAGAAAACCCATTGCTAGATGTTTCATAAGTTCGTGAAACTTTTACAAAGATCATTGAGACATTTATTAGCACTAATCTTGTTTCAAACTTGGTTCATACTCGTAGAAAACCCGTTGTTAGATGGTCATAAGTTCATGAAACTTGTACAAATATTATTGAAGCATTTATAAGCACTCATCTTGCTTAAAACTTAGTTTAGAGTCGTAGAAAACGCGTTGTTAGATGTTTCATAATTTTGTGAAACTTCTTCAAAGATCATTGACGCCATTATAAGAACTCATCTTGCTTAAAACTTGGTTTAGGGTCGTAGAAAACGCGTTGTTAGATGTTTCATAATTTTGTATAACTTGTTCAAAGATCATTGAGGCACGTATAAGAACTCATCTTGCTTAAATTAAATTTAGAGAGGTAGAAAAAACATTGTTAAATGTTTCAGAAGTTCGTGAAACTTGTACAAAGATCATTGAGGCAGTTATAAGCACTAATCTTGCTTCGAACTTTTTTAATAATCGTAGAAAACGTGTTGTTAGGTGTTCATAAGTTCGTGAAACTTGTACAAAGATCATTGAGACATTTATCATAGTTAGAAACGTAGAAAACCCATAGTTAGATGTTTTATAAGTTCGTGAAATTTGTACAAAGGTCATTGAGGTAACTATAAGCACTAATCTTGCTTCTAACTTGGTTAATAATCGTAGAAAACGCTTTGTTAGATGTTCATAAGTTCGTGAAATTTGTACAAAGATCATTAAGGCAATTATAAGCACTAGTCTTGCTTAAAACTTTCTTTAGAGTCGTAGAAAAGGCGTTGTTAGATGTTTCATAAGTCCGTGAAACTTGTACAAACATCATCGAGGCACTAATAAGCAGTCATCTTGCTTAAAACTTGGTTTAGAGTTGTAGAAAACATGTCGTTAGATGTTTCATAAGTTCGTCAAACTTTTTCAAAAGATTATTGAGGCATATATAAGCACTCATCTTGCTTAAAACTTGGTTTAGAGTCGTAGAAAACGTGTTGTTAGATGTTTCATAATTTTGTGTAACTTCTTCAAAGATCATTGATTCCCTTATAAGAAGTCATTTTGCTTAAAACTTATTTAATGTCATAGAAAACGCGTTGTTAGATGTTTAATAATTTTGTGAAAATTCTTCAAAGATCATTGAGGCCCTTATAAGAACTCATCTTGCTTAAAACTTGGTTTAGAGTCCTAAAAAACGCGTTGTTAAATGTTTCATAATTTTGTGAAACTTGTTGAAAGATCATTGAGGCACTTATAAGCACCCATCTTTCTTAAATTTGGTTAAGAGACGTAGAAAACCAGTTGTTAGATGTTTCATAAGTTACCGAAACTTGTAGAAAGATTATTGAGGCAGTTATAAGAATTAATCTTGCTTCGAACTCTGTTAATAATCGTAGAAAACGCGTTGTTAGATGTTCATAAGTTTGTGAAACTTGTACAAAGATCATTAAGGCACTTATAAGCACTCGTTTTGTTTAAAACTTTCTTTAGAGTCGTAGAAAAGGCGTTGTTAGATGTTTCATAATTTCGTGAAACTTGAACAAAGATCATTGAGGAAATTATAAGCCATAATCTTGTTTCAAACTTGGTTAAGAGTAGTAGAAAAAACGTTGTTAGATGTTTCATAAGTTCGTGACACTTGTAATAATATCATTAAGCCATGTATCATCACTCATCTAACTTAAAACTTTGTTTAGAGTCGTAGAAAGCGTTGTTAGATGTTTCATAAGTTCGTGAAACTTGTAAAAATATCATTGATGAACTAATAAGAAGTCATCTTGCTTCAAACTTGGTTTATAGTCATAGAAAACGCGTTGTTAGATGTTTCATAAGTTCATAAAAATTGTTCAAAGATTATTGAGGCATTTATAAGCAATCATCTTCCTTAAAAATTTGTTTAGAGTCGTAGAAAACGCGGTGTTAGATGTTTCAGAAATTCGTAAAACTTGTATAAATATCATTGAGCCAATTATAAGCTATCATCTTGCTTAAAAGTTCGTTTAGAAAGGTAGAAAACGCGTTGTTAGATGTTTTATAAGTTTGTGAAACTTATAAAAAGATCATTGAGGCACTTATAAGCACTCATCTTGCTTTAAACTTAGTTTAGAGTCGTTTAAAACGCGTTGTTAGATGTTTCATAAGTTCTTGAAACTTGTACAAAGATCATTGAGGCACTTATAAGCACTAATCTTGCTTTAAACTTGGTTTAGAGTCGTTGAAAATGCGTAGTTAGATGTTTCATAAATTTTTTAAACTTGTACAAATATCATTTAGGCACCTATAAGCACTCATCTTACTTAAAACTTTGTTTAGAGTAGTATAAAACGCGTTGTTATATGTTTCATAAGTTCGTGGCACTTGCAAAATGATTATTGAGGCACTTATAAGGACTCATCATGCTTAAACCTTGGTTTAGATTCGTAGAAAATGCGGGTTTAGGTATTTCTTAAGCGTGTGAAACTTGTACAAAGAACATTGAGGCACTTATAATCACTCGTCTTACTTAAAACGTGGTTCAGTCGTAGAAAACGCATTGTTAGATGTTTCATAAGTTCGTGAAACTTGTATAAACATCATTGAGGAACTTATAACCACTCATCTATGTTAAAACTTGGATTAGAGTTATAGAAAACGCGTTGTTAGATGTTTCATAAGTTCATGAAACTTGTCTAAAGATCATTGAGGCACTTATAAACACCCATCTTGCTTAAAACTTGGTATAGAGACGTAGAAAACCCATTGCTAGATGTTTCATAAGTTCGTGAAACTTTTACAAAGATCATTGAGGCATTTATTAGCACTAATCTTGTTTCAAACTTGGTTCATACTCGTTGAAAACCCGTTGTTAGATGGTCATAACTTCGTGAAACTTGTACAAAGATTATTGAGGCATTTATAAGCACTCATCTTGCTTAAAACGTAGTTTAGAGTTGTAGAAAACGTGTTGTTAGATGTTTCATAATTTTGTGAAAATTCTTCAAAGATCATTGACGCCCTTATAAGAACTCATCTTGCTTAAAACTTGGTTTAGGGTCGTAGAAAACGTGTTGTTAAATGTTTCATAATTTTTTGAAACTTGGTCAAAGATCATTGAGGCACTTATAAGAACTCATCTTGCTTAAGTTCATGAAACTTGTACAAAGATCATTGAGGCAGTTATAAGCACTAATATTGCTTCGAACTTGTTTAATAATCGTAGAAAACGTGTTGTTAGATGTTCATAAGTTCGTGAAACTTGTACAAAGATCATTGAGACATTTTTAGAACTCATCTTGCTTAAAATTTTGTTTAGAAACGTAGAAAACCCATAGTTAGATGTTTTATAAGTTCGTGAAATTTGTACAAAGGTCATTGAGCTAACTATAAGCACTAATCATGCTTCTAACTTGGTTAATAATCGTAGAAAACGGTTTGTTAGATGTTCATAAGTTTGTGAAACTTGTACAAAGATCATTAAGGCAATTATAAGCACTCATCTTGCTTAAAACTTTCTTTAGAGTCGTAGAAAATGCGTTGTTAGATGTTTCATAAGTCCGTGAAACTTGTAAAAAGATCATCGAGGCACTAATAAGCATTCATCTTGCTTAAAACTTGGTTTAGAGTTGTAGAAAACAGGTCGTTAGATGTTTCATAAGTTCGTCAAACTTTTTCAAAAGGTTATTGAGGCATTTATAAGCACTCATCTTGCTTAAAACTTTGTTTAGAGTTGTAGAAAACGTGTTGTTAGATGTTTCATAAGTTTGTGAAACTTGTACAAATATCATTTAGGCACTTCTAAGCACCCATATTACTTAAAACTTGGTTTAGAGTCGTATAAAACGTGTTGTTATATGTTTCATAAGTTTGTGATACTTGTACAAAGATTATTGAGGCACTTATAAGCATTCATCATGCTTAAAACTTGGTTTAAACTCGTAGAAAATGCGGGTTTAGATGTTTATTAAGCGTGTGAAACTTGTTCAAAGAACATTGAGGCAATTATAAGCACTCATTTTGCTTAAAACTTGGTTTAGAGTGTTAGGAAACGCGTTGTTAGGTGTTTCATAAGTTCTTCAAACTTGTTTAAATATCATTGAGGCCCTTATAAACACTCATCTTACTTAAAATTCCATTTTGAGACGTAGAAAACGCGTTTTTGATGCCTCATAAGTTCGTGAAACTCGTACAAATATCATTGGGACAATTATAAGAACTAATCTTGTTTCAAAATTGGTTAAGAGTCGTAGAAAACACGTTGTTAGATGTTTCATAAGTTGTACAAAGATCATTGACGCAATTATAAGCACTAATTTTTCTTCAAACTTTGTTAAGAGTCGTAGAAAAAACGTTGTTAGATGTTTCATACGTTTCTGACACTTGTACAAAGAATATTGAGGTATTTATAAGCACTCATCTTTCTTAAAACTTGGTTTAGAGTCGTAGAAAACGCGTTGTTAGATGTTTCATAATTTTGTGAAACTTCTTCAAAGATCATTGAGTCCCTTATAAGAAATCATTTTGCTTAAAACCTATTTTAGAGTCATAGAAAACGCGTTGTTAGATGTTTCATAATTTTGTGAAACTTCTTCAAAGATCATTAAGGCCCTTAAAAAAACTGATCTTGATTAAAACTTGGTTTAGAGTCGTAAAACGCGTTGTTAGATGTCTCATAATTTTGTGAAACTTGTTCAAAGATTATTGATGCATTTATAGGCACTCGCCTTGCTTAAATTTGGTTTAGAAACGTAGTAAACAAGTTGTTAGATTTTTCATAACATCGTAAAACTTATACGAAGATCATTGAGGCAGTTATAAGAATTAATCTTGCTTCGAACTTTTTTAATAATCGTAGAAAACACGTTGTTAGATGTTCATAAGTTCGTGAAACTTGTACAAAGATTATTACGACACTTATTAGCACTCGTCTTGCTTAAAACTTTCTTTAGAGTCGTAGAAAAGTCGTTGTTAGATGTTTCACAAGTTCGTGAAACTTGTACAAAGATCATTGAGGCAATTATAAGCACAAATCTTTTTTCAAACTTGGTTAAGTGTCGTAGTAAAAACGTTGTTAGATGTTTCATATGTTCGTGACACTTGTACAAAGATCATTGAGCCATGCATCAGCACTCATCTAGCTTACAATTTGGTTTAGTGTCGTAGAAAGCGTTGTTAGATGTTTCATAAGTTCGTGAAACTTGTAAAAAGATCATTGAGACACTAATAAGATATCATCTTGCTTTAAACTTCGATTAGAATCGTAGAAAACGTGTTTTTAGACGTTTCATAATTTTGTGAAACTTCTTCAAAGATCATTGAGGCACTTATAAGCACTCATTTTGCTTAAAACATGGTCTAGAGTCGTAGAAAACGCGATGTTAGCTGTTTCATAAATTTGTGAAACTTGTTCAAAGATCATTGAGGAGCTTATAAGCACTCATCTCGCTTAAAACTTGGATTAGAGTCGTAGAAAACGTGTTGTTAAATGTTTCATAATTTTGTGAAACTTGTTCAAAGATCATTGATGAACTTATAAGCACTCATCTTGCTTTAAAATTGGTTTAGAGTCGTAGAAAACACGTTGTTAGATGTTTCATAAGTTTATGAAACTTGTACAAATATAATTTAGGAACTTATAAGCACTCATCTTGGTTAAAACTTGGTTTCGAGTCGTATAAAAGGCATTGTTATATGTTTCATAAGTTCGTGACACTTCTACAAAGATCATTGAGGCACTTATAAGCATTCATCATGCTTAAACTTTGTTTAGTCGTAGAAAATGGGCGTTTAGATGTTTCTTAAGCGTGTGAAACTTTTTCAAAGAACATTGAAACACTTATGAGCAATCATCTTGCTTAAAACTTGGTTTAGAGTCTTAGGAAACGCGTTGATAGATGTTTCATAAGTTCAGGAAACTTGTTTAAATATTATTGATGAACTTATTATCACTCATCTTGTTTAAAACTTGATTTAGAGACATAGAAATCGTATTGTTCGATGCCTCATAAGTTTATGAAACTTGTACAAAGATCATCGAGGCAATTATTAACACTAATCTTGCTTCAAACTTGGTTAAGAGTCGTTGAAAACACGTTGTTAGATGTTTCATAATTTTGTGAAACTTGTGAAAATATCATTTAGGCAATTATAAGAACTTATCTTTCTTAAAACTTGGTTTAGAATCGTACAAAACGGGTTGTTATATGTTTCTTAAGTTCATGAAACTTGTTTAAAGATCATTGAGGCATTTATAAGAACTCAAAATGCTTAAAAATTTATTTATAGTAATAGCAAATAAGGGTTTAGATGTTTCCTAAGCTTGTGAAAATTGTTCAAAAATAATTGAGGAAACATGGTTTATAGTCGTAGAAAACGAGTAGTTAGGTGTTTCATGAGTTCGAGAAATTTGTACTAAAGATCATTGAGGAACTTATAAGTTATCAATCTTTCTTCAAACTTGGTTAATAATCGTAAAAACGCGTGTTAGATGTTCATAAGTCCGTGAAACTTGTACACTTTTCATTAAGGCACTTATAAGAACTCATCTTGCTTAAAACTATTTTTAGAGTCGTAGAAAAGGCGTTGTTAGATATTTCATAAGTTCGTTAAACTTGTACAAAGGTCATTGAGGAAATTATAAGCTTCAAACTTAGTTAAGAGTCATATAAAAATTTTTGTTAGATGTTTGATAAGTTCGTGCCACTTGTACATAGATCTCGAAGGAACGTATAAGAACTCATCTTGCTTAAAAAACGGTTTAGTGTCGTAGAAAACGTTGTTAGTATTGAGACTAATGTTAACCCTAAAGGGCATTAGGTCAAAACATGAAAGAGACTTGTGTCACAAGGAAAAGTCAAATAATGTCAACAAGGGAGTTTAAATAGAGATAAGGAAGAAGAAAGCTTAGTAGGCAACAAAGGAGACTATAGGCGCCAAGAATGCTTAGTAGACGCCAAAGGAGACCATTGGCGCCAAAGACTAGTCAAAGAGCATCTTGGGCTAGAATATGTCCAAACTCACAAGAAGACAAGAATGGACAGTTGGGTCACGTACATGAGCTGGCTCCTTGTGTTGACCAACTTGACCACACACGCCTAGCACTCTTGGATTCAATTTTCAAATATAGGCGCTCCACTTTATCTCCTCTTCTTATCCACAAACACAACTTTTGTATTAGTATTATCTATATATATGTGTTGTAAGCATTTGTTAAAAATCAAGGAGGCTAATGCCTATCTTCTCTATTCTTAATAAATTTCCATGGTTACTTACTCTCTCTTTCTAAAACTCGTATACACCGAAATTCTTCCAAACACTTATACTCTCTGAAATCTCCTTATTTTCTACAATCTCTCCATTATTATCTTCAAATCTCAACAGTTAGTTGTTTCATAGGTTCGCGAAACTTATGGAAAGATCATTGTAACTATCATCTTGCTTAAAATTTAGTTTAGAAACATAGAAAACCTGTTGTTAGATGTTTTATAAGTTTGAGAAACTTGTACAAAGATTATTGAGACACTTATAAGCATTGGCCTTGCTTAAAACGCGGTTCAGGGTCGTAGAAAACGCGTTGTTAGATGTTTCATATGTTTGTGAAACTTGTACAAACATCATTAAGACACTTCTAAGCACCCATTATCCTTAAAACTTGGATTAGGGTCGTAGAAAATGCGATGTTAGATGTTTTATAAGTTCATGAAACTTGTTTAAAGATCATTGAGGAACTTATAAGCACTAATCTTGTTTCAAACTAGGTTAATAATTGTAGAAAATGCGTTATTAGATGTTTCATAAGTTCGTGAAACTTGTAAAAAGATCATTGAAGCAATTATAAGCACTAATCTTGTTTCAAACTTGTTTAATAATTGTAGAAAATGAGTTATTAGATGTTCATAAGTTTGTGAAACTTGTAAAAAAATCATTAAGGCACCTTTAAGCACTCATCTTACTTAAAACTAGGTTTAGAGTCTTAGAAAACACGTTGTTAGATGTTTCATAAGTTCGTGAAACTTTTACAAAGATCATTGAGGCAATTATTAGCACTAATCTTGCCTCAAACTTTGTTAAGACATTTAGAAAACGTGTCGTTAGATGTTTCATAGGTTTGTGACACTTTTACAAAGATCATTGAGGCACTTATAATAAGCACTCATCTTGCTTAATACTTCGTTTAGACTCGTAGAAAACGCGTTGTTAGATGTTTCATAACTTCGTGAAACTTGTTCAAAGATCATTGAGTCATTTATAAGCACTCATCTTGCTTCAAACATGGTTTAGGGTCGTAGAAAATGTTGTTAGATGTTTCATAAGTTCGTGAAACTTGTTCAGAGATCATTGAGGGATATATAAACACTCATATTGCTTAAAACTTTGTTTACAGTCATTAGAAAAGGCGTTGTTAGATGTTTCATTAGTTCATAAAACTTTTTTAAAGATCATAAAGGCCCTTATAAACTCTCATCTTGCTTAAAATTTAATTTTGAGACGTAGAAAACGCGTTTTTCGATGCCTCATAATTTCGTGAAACTCGTACAAAGATCATTGAGGCAATTATAAGCACTAATTAATCTTGCCTCAAACTTGGTTAAGAGTAGTAAAGAACGCGTTGTTATATGTTTCATAAGTTTGTGAAACTTGAATAAATATCATTGAGGCACTTATAAGCACACATCTTGCTTAAATTTTGTTTTAGAGACTTAGAAAACCCATTGTTAGATGTTTCATAAGTTCGTGAAACTTATACAAAGATCATTGAGGCACTTATAAGCACTAATCTTGCTTCGAACTTGGTTAATAATCGTAGAAAACGTGTTGTTATATTTTCATAAGTTCTTGAAACTTGTACAAAGATCATTAACGCATTTATAAGCACTTGTCTTGCTTAAAACTTTCTTTAGAGTTGTAGAAAAGGCTTTGTTAGATGTTTGATAAGTTCGTGAAACTTGTACAAAAATCATTGAGGAAATTATAAGTACTAATCTTGCTTCAAAGTTGGTTAAGAGTGGTAGAAAAAACGTTGTTAGATGATTCATAAGTTCGTGACACTTTTACAAAGATCATTGAGTCCTGTATGAGCACTCACCTAACTTAAAAATTGGTTTAATGTCATAGAAAGCGTTGTTAGATTCTTCATAAGTTCGTGAAACTTATGGAAAGATCATTAGGGCACTATTAAGCAGTCATCTTGCTTAAAACTTGGTTTAGAGTCGTTGAAAACGCATTGTTGGATGTTTCATAAGTTCTTCAAACTTGTTCAAAGATTATTGAGTCATTTATAAGCACTCATCTTTCTTAAAACTTTGTTTAGGGTCGTAGAAAACGCGCGTTATTAGATGTTTCATAATTTTTTGAAACTTCTTCAAAGATCATTGAGGCACTTATAAGCACTCATCTTGCTTAAAACTTGGTTTAGAGTCGTAGAAAACGCGTTGTTAAATGTTTCATAATTTTGTGAAACTTGTTCAAAGATCATTGAGGAACTTATAAGCACTCATCTTGCTTAAAACTTGATTTAGATTCGTAGAAAACGCGTTGTTAGATGTTTCATAAGTTTGTGAAACTTGTACAAATATCATTTACGCACTTATAAGCACCATCTTGCTTAAAACTTCGTTTAGAGTCATATAAAACACATTGTTATATGTTTCATAAGTTCGTGACACTTGTACAAAGATCATTGAGGCACTTATAATCACTCATTATGCTTAAAACTTGGTTTGGAGTCGTAGAAAATGCGGGTTTAGAAGTTTCTTAAGCGTATGGAACTTGGTCAAAGAACATTGAGGCATTTATAAGTACTCATCTTGCTTAAAACTTTGTTTATAGTCGTAGGAAATGCGTTGTTAGATGTTTCATAAGTTCTTGAAACTTGTTTAAAGATCATTGAGGCACTTATAAGCACTCATCTTGTTTAAACCTTGATTTAGAGACGTAGAAAACACATTTTTTATGCCTAATAAGTTCATGAAACTTTTTACAAAGATCACTGAGCCAATTATAAACACTAATCTTTCTTCAAACTTGGTTAAGAGTCCTATAAAACACGTTGTTAGATGATTCATAAGTTCGTGAAACTTGTACAAAGATCATTGAGGCAATTATAAGAACTAATATTTCTTCAAACTTGGTTAAGAGTCGTAAAAAACGTTGTTAGTTGTTTCATAAGTTCGTGACACTTGTACAAAAATCATTGAGCCATGTATAAGCATCCATCTAGCTTGAAACTTGGTTTATTTTCGTAGAAAGCGTTGTTAGATGTATCATAAGTTCGTGAAACTTGTAGAAAGATCATTGGCACACTAATAAGCAGTCATATTTCTTAAAATCTGGTTTAGAGTCGTAGAAAACGCATTGTTAGATGTTTCATAAATTCGTCCAATTTGTTCAAAGTTGGCTCACGCTAAGTGTGGTTAAAATAGATCAAAGATCTACACTACAAAACGTTTACCTTTCGAGGTAGTGTATGGCGTGAATCCTCTTACTCCTATTGATCTAATTCATTTACCCTGTGACTTTCAAGAAAACTATGAAGAAGAAAAGAGAGTTAAGTCAATGAAGAAACTACACGAGGATGTTCTAGCTGAGATTGAGAAGGCTAATGAGAAGTACAAGGAAAAAGCCAACAAGAACCGACGAGTTAAGTCCTTTTAACCTCGGTGATCCGTTTGGTTACACTTTAGAAAGGAGAGGTTTCCAACTAAGCGCAAGTCAATGGTAGAAAGGAGAGGTTTCTCCATATGTTGAGGATGAAGAGTTGCTGGATTTGAGGTCAAATCCTTTTGAACCCAGAGAGAATGATGCGGGAGGAAAGGTTATAAAGGTTATAACAGAAGACGGAATGAAGTGGGCTTGTTTTCACTATGCTGATCCAAGTCCAATCAAATGACTAAGGATGAATGAAGACTAAAGGGTTGAATTGAGTTTATTTGAAGATATTGAAGCCCAGAGTTGAGAAGTTAAGAAGGTAAAGAGTCATTTTCGTCACCATTAAAGACTACAATTATCTAAGTGTGTTAATCTTTTTATAAGTTTGACGGTCTTTTTGGGATCCAAAGGTTTTTTATACCTTTGGTTGCATTTATTTCAAGTTTTCTATGTATTTCCTCTATTTATTGAGGCTCTTTTCCATTGAATAAGGAGAAAACGAGTTTAAGAATTTGGAGAATCTTTGTGACCCCTTGGATCTGTTTAAATCAATTTCTTTATCCTTTGGTTTTGGGAGAGTCATTGGTGGTGTGCTTGAGCGTCTTTATCACTTGTTGTGGTGCAAGTGTGCTGTCAGCTCAACGGGTTTCTTTATCGATTATGGTGCTCCAGCTTTACGAATCGTGGTGATCTATCACGTTTCTTCCTTACTCACTTATATCATGTTTTGGTTCTTCTTTCGGTTTATCATATATTCCATACGCTTCCAATATAATGCATCAAGGTTGCTTCGAGGAAGAAGAACTGCACTTTCGCAGTTGGTTCCATTGACGATGTTCCGACATCATCATCATCGGGTCGTCGCTCTACTCCAACCAACGATGACTGATTTTTTGGGACAGGAACTGACTGACACGAAGAGCCAACTTTCGACTATCACATAGCTTTTCACTTTCATTGTCATGGATAGTCCACATCTTGCGGAAGCACTTTATAACTGGGAAATATTGTCAACTCAACTGCCGGTTCGAGTGATTATTGTGGAAGAGGATGCGATTGCCGCTGAGATTGGACATGATGTCGGGCTCGACAATTTCAAACCCTATTTTTTAATTTTGTATTAAAATTTGTAACAAATTTTTATTTTAATAATATAAATGAAATTTTAATTAATTAATTTTTTTTAATTCTATTCTTCGCAAAATTGTCGCTAATGTAGCAACGAAATAGAGACGAATTCAACAATAATCGAAACAAACAAAAATTACTAGGAAACTAACATACATGGTTAAATTATAAGTCAAGTAATTGGAATACCATTAACATGCATATAGTGCATGAAAGTTACTTAGGTCTTAGATAGATGTTGCATATTCCAGATGTTCAATGTTTCAGAATAGGTTTTGAAAATTTTGTTTTAGGTTTACTAAATAAACACCTTTTGTATAATACTACAAATAATTGTTGAATAATTTAGTACAATAGAATAGTGAGAGACAATATTTGTCAAAGAATGATCAATTTCAGGAAAAATAAGCCAACATTGGTTAATTGAGGATTTTAAAATATTGAAGAACCATGTTGTGAAGCAATGCATACGCCTTCGTCTTAGTAGTAGATGTTGCTATCTTAGCCGTCTCTGTTACTTACTTACTTACATCAAGGATTGAAATTTAATTACAGTCTTATATTAGCTACCTTTGGTCAGAAAAAACAATGTGTAGTTTGAGTTTCGAATTGGTAGGTTCTTTAATATTACAGGTAGGTTCCTTAATATCTTCAATTGGAATATATCAACCTCTTATTATCACTCTATAAAATAGTAGAAAATTAAGTATTAATTATTCTTTTATTTAAAATACATACAAATTTGTTTATATTTATTTGACAATACCTTAAAAGTTCGAATATTTGTGGATCCTTGTTTCCGATACCTTATTTTTACTACCCACTTAGGCAATAATACTTCATATTAAGTATTTTATAAGTGACCTATTCCATGCACATATGGGTTTTAATTATTTTTTTATGGTTATAAATTAAAACCTTTAAATGCAATTATTCTGAAATAGCATAGTATTTTCACTTATATAGAATATATTTTCTATATAGTAATTGATTATAGAAATTCCAACATAGTAATCTATTAATATTTGTTTTACATAAATATATACAACCCAATTTAATAATTTATATATGTTAACACCTTTCCTACATAGTAAAGAATTTCATTTTTATTTATTGGAAATAAGTACAAAAATGTATAGAGAATTAGTAATAACTTATAAATAGTATATTTCTTTCATATTTTAATTTTTTATATAAATAAAAAGCAATATTATATTTATATCTGTTTAAAATATTTCCCAGGGGGTGTGTATGTATATTGGTGTTTATTTATTTATTGTCTTCTAAATATATACAATTGTTTATAGTAAAATTTAAATAACTTCTTAATAGTGAAAGACTAAGAGAAAAAAGAGTGTGAAGAATATGAAACTTGATTTATTATATCATAATTGCTTGAATGTCTAATTACAAGATAATAGCTTTATATATATCAACTAAACCTTAGAGTCTCCTTCCTTATCTTCTGACAATGATCATCATCAGGTGGTGGTGCAGGATCCAAGAAGATCAAATATGTTGCTGAGAACCAGTTGGCTGGTCGTACGGAGCTTCACACAATCTTGCTGGTTTTTGTCTTCTGCCACATCACTTGACTGTTGGGATGGAGAAGAAGGTAAAGTCTTGGGCTTCATTAATTTAGGTTTAGTTGATTGTTGTGTTGTAGTGGGCCTGTCATTGCATTGAGCCTTATCTTGATTGTGTAGAGATGCTTTTGTATTGATAGTCCCCCTCAAACTTGGTGTGGGTGGAACATTAACACCAAGTTTGTGCCTTAAAGAGGTGAATGCAGGTTCTGGTAATGGCTTCGTGAAGATGACAACTAATTGATAATGAGCTGGGACATGGTTAATTTCGAGTAACCCAAACATAGTGATAGTGAGTTTTAAAGTGCTTCGACCTTTCATGTTGAGCTGGATTGGAAGTCAGATAGACCGCGGACAGATTGTCACATAATACTTCAGGTGTTTTAGGACATGGGACCCTTAATTCCCGCAAGACATGTCCAATCCATGTAAGCTCAGATGATGTTTCCGACAGAGCTCTGTACTCTGCTTCTGTGGAGCTTTTGGCAATAGTATCTTGCTTCTTGGCTGACCAGGAGATAATGTTCTGTCCAAGGAAGGTGCAGTAGCCTCCTGTTGATCGTCTCCCACTCTTACATCCATCATAATCACTGTCACTGTAAGCTCTAAGTGTACAATCAGTTTTATTGTTGAATGAGATCCCCATTGTGACTATTCCTTTAATATACCTCAGGATCCGTTTCAGAAGAGCATAATCAGACATGGTTAGTGCATGCATCTTTTGGCACACGAAATTCACGACATATTGGAGATCTGGTCTTGTGAGAGTGAGATATTGAAGTTTCCCTACAAGACTTCTGAAATAGGTTGGGTTTGGAAAAGGTGTCAACTGATCAGGGATCTTGTGAGGTTGCACCGGGAGGGGAGTGTAGACTGGAGCACAATCACTCATGGCAGAGATAGTGAGAAGGTCTTCTGCGTATTTCTGTTGGGAGAGAACCAACCCATCTTCATGAAATTGAGCTTGAATTCCAAGAAATTAAGATAAATTTCCCATGTCTTTCAATCTAAAGGAACC
Organism: Cochlearia excelsa; assembly: GCA_963556525.1. NCBI lineage: Eukaryota > Viridiplantae > Streptophyta > Magnoliopsida > Brassicales > Brassicaceae > Cochlearia > Cochlearia excelsa. The sequence goes on from OY748328.1 coordinate 20,115,788, forward strand.
ATTAAGCTGATTTAGAAGTTTGACAAGAAGATCAGAATTATTGCCAGTGATGAGCATATCATCAACATAAAGTAGCAGAATGATAATGTCTTTGTTTGTATTGCAGATGAAGAGAGGGATCCTTCTTGTTGCATACAAAACCAAACTCAAGGAGGAAGTTGCTGAATTTATCAAACCAAGCCCGTGGAGCTTGTTTTAGGCCATAGAGGGATTTGTGCAATAAACATACATGGTCAGGCCTGTCAGGGTCCACAAAACATGTAGGTTGCTTCATGTAAACAGTCTCCGTGAGTTCACCATGTAAGAACGCATTTTTAACATCCATTTGCTTGATATCTCATTGAAGAATAGTACCTAGATGGAGAACTATACGTACTTTCGCAGTTCTGACCACTAGACTATAGGTTTCTAGATAGTTTATACCCTCTTCTTGATTAAACCCTTTAGCTGTTATGCGAGCTCTGAGTTTGTCAAGAGAACCATATGCATTGAGTTTTGTTCTAAAAACTCATTTGCATCCTAGTACATTCATATCTTATGTGTAAGGGACTAAGGACCAAGTCATAGCTTCTTTGCAGTTTCCCATTTCATCTGTCATTGCTTCTGCCCAACCTTCATCTTTCAGAGCTTCTTTTACTGTTCTTGGTTCTTGATATGAGACTTTGTGAGCTAACAGAATATATCTTTGGTTAGGTTTGAAGATACCAGCTTTGGCTCTTGTAGTCACAGGATGTTGATGTTGTTGAGGCAATGTTGAGCTAGATGGCAGATGTCTCATCTGATTTGTTGATGTTGCAGGGTGAGTTGTTGCAGTAGAGGACATGGAGTGAGCTGGAGAGGAGACCATTGTGTATGTCCTGTTTTGAACAATAGGAGAGTTGTTGCCAATAGGATCAAGGTCTAAGCTTGTCGTACACATAGAACTCTCTCTAGGTTCAACAGTAGGCACAATGGGCTTGTGACTGAAGGTAAAGGAGGAAAGTCTTGAGAGGTAAACAAAGGTAGTGATACAGATGTATCCACTTGATCTTGTTCAGCAAATGTGGTAGTAACTTTGTCAGCTTGTGTGGTAGGATCCACAATTTGATTAATTTGAGGTGATGAAGGTACGAAAGATTGGACAAGGCTCAGTATCAGCTTGTGCGGAAGGTGTAGATGCCACAGAGGACTCAGGAGGCTGAAAACTAGCTTGCCAAACATTCATGAGAGGTGTGATTCCCTTTGGTTGGAGGTGAGCATACTTATTTGCAAAAGGAAAACTAGACTCATCAAATATTACATGCCTGCTGATGTAGACTCTTCCTGTAGGTGGCTATAGGTATCTATAACCCTTGTACTTTTCATTGTATCCCAAGAAGACACACGTGAGGGATCTTGGATCAAACTTTGTGGCAGAGTAATCCCTAAGTGTTGGGTACCAAGCACAACCAAAGGTCCTCAAAGCTGTGTAATCAGGTGCTTGACCAAATAGTTTTCCATGTGGACTAATATGATCTGCTAAAGTTGATGTAGGAAGAAGATTGATCAGGAAGTTAGCATTGTAGAAAGCCTCAACCCAATAATTTTGAGGCAACTTGCTAAGGAACATCATGGAGAGTCCTAATTCAGTAATGTGCATGTGCTTGCGTTCAGCCAGTCCATTCTGTTGTGGCGTGTATGGACAGGAGATATACTGTTGTATGCCTGAGTCTTTGAGTGCTTTCAAGAACTTAGAACTTGTGAATTCTCCTCCACCATCGCATTGAAAGGTAACAATCTTTAAGTTAAACGGATTTTCAACAAACTTCTGATAGTGGGTGAAAGTAGAGTAGAAATCTCATTTATGTTTCAAAGGGTAAAACCAGCAAAATCTTGAGTAATTGTCAATGAAGATTACATAGTATCTAAAATCTTGAAAATACATAACATGAGCAGGTCCCCAAAGATCACAATGGATTCTCTGTAATGGTTTTGTTAAAATAAAAGTGGAGGAAGAGAAAGGCAGTCTTGCACTCTTGCCTAATCTGCAAACTTCACATATTGACTTGGTGATTTTATTAACTTGAACTTCTTTATTTGTAGATAGGAGCTGAAGAATCTGATCATTGGGATGGCCTAATCTCCTATGCCAGACTTCATCTGTAGTGGAGATTTGTCTGGTAGAGTAAAAGGTTTTTATTTGATGATTCTCCAGCTTGTAGAGACCATCACTGTTTCTTCCCAATGTCAGAACTTTTTGCGTTGCTTTGTCCTTTACAAGAACACCATCAGAGTCAAATGTAAAGGAGCATGGATAATCACATGTGAGTTTAGAGACAGATAAAAGAGATTTTGCAATGTCTGCACATACAAGAACATCTTTCAATGGTAGATTACATGAACTGGAAAACGGAGTAGTAGAACTTATGGGTGTTATAGGGAAGAAGTTTCCATCACCAACCATGACTGAGTCTGCTCCATAAAAGGTTGGGACTGATGCAGTCTCTGAGAGTTGTTGGTGACGTGAGCTGTAGCACCTGTGTCTGGGTACCATTCGGTCCCAGAAGCTTCAGTTACATCTGTGATTCTCATGGCTGCCAAGGCTTGTGAAGTATCCTCTTGTTGATAGGAGTTATCAAACCGTGACCAACAACCTAAGGCGAGTGTCCTCTCCTTCCACGATCGACAGGTGGGTCTATCTTGTGCAGAAAAGTTGACAGGTCTTGGTGTGAATTGTTGATGAAAGCCTCTGCCACGAGAAGAGAAGACTCTACTTCTACCTCTTGCCTTGTTGTAACCAGAAGCTCTGCCTCTTTGATAATAACCAGAGTTAGTGGCGACATTAAAAGCCTAATGAGGAGAGACATCTGAGTTTACAGCATAGCTCTGGATCCGTTCATCAAAGCTAATGAGCCTATATACCACATCTTCATAGGTGAGAGGAGTACCATCCATAGAACTCTCAATAGAGGTAATGACAGACTCATAATTTTTTCCTAGACCATGTATAACCGCAAAAAATTTCATTTTTTCTGTGACAGGACTACCTATAGACGCTAGTTGATCACACAAATCTTTGATATCCCTAAGATAAACAGTCATAGATCTATCTTTCTTACTAACTGTTTGTAGCTTTCTTTGTAGCTCAAAAAGTCTAGCAGATGAAACTCTATTGAAGTGTTTTGCTAAGGCAGTCCATACCTCTTGTGAAGTGTGCAGACCAACAACCACTAAAAGGATGTCTTCAGACAGAGAACCAAGAATCCATGACATCACTACTTGGTCTGAGCGCATCCATAGCATCCATTCAGGGTTCTCGTGGCCTCCAATGGTGGGAATAGTCAAGGTTGCCACATGTTTGGGAATGGCACCAGTGACGAAGCCTAATAGTTTTCGAGAGAGAGAAAAGCCTCAAATTGAGCTTTTCATAAGAGGTAATTTCTTTCTGTAAGCTTAACAGTAACACAATTAGTAATGTTAAGCTTCGAATGAGCATAGAGATCCATAGAATCCTCCATGTGCTCTGATACCATGAAAGAATAAGAGAAAACAGAGTGTGAAGAATATGAAACTTGATTTATTATATCATAATTGCTTGAAGGTCTAATTACAAGATAGTAGCTTTATATATATCAACTAAACCCTAGAGTCTCCTTCCTTATCTTCTGACAAGTGTCATCATCAGGTGGTGGTGCAGGATCTAAGAACATCAAATCTGTTGCTAAGAACCAGCTGGTAGGTCGTACGGAGCTTCACACAATCTTGTTGGTTTTTGTCTGCTGCCACATCACTTGACCGTTGGGATGGAGAAGAAGGTAAAGTCTTAGGCTTCATTAATTTGGGTTTAGTTGATTGTTGTGTTGTAGTGGGTCTATCATTGCATTGGGCCTTATCTTGATTGTGTAGAGATATTTCTGTATTGATAAATAGTATAATTATTGCATGTATATAAATTATTTTCAGTATAATTTTATCATATAAATTTTGATATATATGCCTTTTTAATTTTTGCACAAATATTTAACTTTATACGTTATAATTTTGATCATATGTGGCCTAATTTGTATAACTTAGGGGGTGATTGGTTGTGGTTGTAGGTGCTTTCTACAGCCAAAAAAAGTCTAAAGCACTTTAACATAACCAATCATGCTTTTGAAATTATTAAAGAACCTAAAGCTAATTATCAAATCCACAGCTTTTTGTGGTTGTGCATGTTATATTTTTCAAAACAATTAAAGGAGTGCTTTGGGTTTTTGTTTCTCTTTCTTCTATTTTTGTTCTTTTTTATTTCCATATTAACATTTATTTTTATTAAAAACAATTAGAACTACATACATTTTGTTTTAAACAAAACACTTTAACGTGTAAGACTAATATATATAGAGGAATTCATAAAACTATACCCTTTCAATCCCTCCTTCACAAAACTACACTTAATTCAATATTTTCACATATGTACACCCTTTCAAAATTTTAAAAGTTTGATTTACCCTTTTAAAAATTACCAAAATTATAATCTTTTCATTTGGGTTCGCTAATTAGTGTTTAGGGTATAGTATTAAGGGGATAAGATTGTGTGGGTAGGGTTTTTTGTATTTAATTTTGAGTGTTTAGGTGTAGTTTTGTGAATTATTTTTGAAATGGTGTAGTTTTGTGAAATGTAATTCAAATGGTTGTGATTCTCCCATATATATAATACTTATATATGTGTATTTTTATGTGGATATATATGATTTAATTATTCTTATTATATAAAAATTATTTATAAATTACGTTTATTAGAGTCAATGTTCGAAAAAGTGGGGTATGCAGCTTAAGCGGTTCGTCCCGCTTGGATTTTTCAAAAATCGATTTTATTAGGCGGTGGTTACTATTTTGGTGGACTATGTGGCCATTAAGGGTAATAGACGGCGATTAGGCGGATTTAAGAGGACTAGCCGGGTCCGAAAAAATTAAATGTTTTTCATATTTTTTTGAAGTATTTTTAAAATATATTAAAAACTATGTATAAAATTATTATACTCCTTATAATCTTTTTTTATATGTTAAATGTAAATTTATTTTTAAATGAAAATGTTCTCATGTTATTCTTATTTATATGAAAAACGTTTATAGTTATATATATTAGACTTATATTATAACATGTTGTATTTTCTATTTTGTATATTTTATGAAAGATATTCTTATATTCTAAAAAATATGTTCAAAGTATATATCATAGAATATTTTTGTATTTTTTACATGTTAAGATATTTTAGTTAAGTTATTTGTGCGATTAGTTAAGGTATACAGAAAAATCTACAACTACCCAATCATGTTTTGTATAAAAACTCACAAATAATATATATATGTTGAAATATTATCCTACATATATAAATTATCATTTTTATAAGAAATTGATTTAATAAATCCTTAATAGCCATTTATGTATACTTTTTTAGAAATAAATACAAACCAATTTAAACTTTTAATAGAAATAATACAAACTAATTTAATAACTTTATATATGTTAAACCTTAACCTACATAGTAATAATTTAATATTTATATGAAATGGTAAATATATTTCTTAGTAACAAATTAGTATCTATAGTAAATTGGTTATAATATATAGACAGTAATTTCTTTTGTTTACTACAATTTACATTTTTTTATAAATTAAGATAAACAAATATTGTTGATATGTTAAATGTATTAAACCAATTAATAATTTTATTTCGTGTATTTAAGTTCAAACAATCTAATATTTTATATGTAAAATATTTCTTACATATTGTTTTTTTAAGTATTATATAATGTTTTGGAAGGATATACAAATATGTATTATAAAAAGTAATGTAAATAAAAATATTAATAATAATTAAAAATTTATATAATAAATTTAGTACATTAAAATTTAATATATAAAACTTCACTGTTATAACTTCACCGTTTTTATAACTTTATAAACTTTGAAACTTTGTCATATAAAACATGATATATATAACTCAGTTAATTTCTTTTCTAAACATGGTTCTTCGTAATGTGATTCGGGGTAATCAATCTCGTATATTACTCAATTAACATTATTGAATAGTAAGTTAAATAAATTAGTTTATGAATAGAAACTTAGAAACAAAATCCTTTAAAACATCACTTAAAGTAAAAACAAATCTTTTTATAAAAATCAAATGGTAATAATGAGCTTTTTATGGAAAATATTGTTGTTAAAACTTACATATGGCTAAAATTAGTAATAATTTATATTTTTGTGTATTTAAGTACAAACCAATATAATAATTTTATATATGTTAAAATATTTCTTACACAATAATCATTTATATTTGTATGTATTTATATATTGTTTTGGAAGGATATACAAATATATATAGTAAATGAGTAATAACTAATAAGAAAATATTTAATATAAAAATATATATACATAATATTATTTCTACATAGTAATTTAGTAATATAAAACTTAATATATATAACTTCACTGTTTTTACGAAAAATATAACTTTATAACTTTGAAACTTTGTCATATAAAACATGATATATATAACTCAGTTAATTTCTTTTCTAAACATGGTTCTTCGTAATGTGATTCGGGGTAATCAATCTCGTATATTACTCTATTAACATTATTGAATAGTAAGTTAAATAAATTAGTTTATGAATAGAAACTTAGAAACAAAATCCTTTAAAACATCACTTAAAGTAAAAACAAATGGTTTATATAATGAGCTTGTTGGTAAGGAATTTGTGTAAATATTATTGAAATTATTTTTTAAAAAACTTACATATGGCTGAAATAGGGAAAACATCATACTTCCCCACGAGAAATGTCATATTTCCCCACGAAAAATATCATATATTATCTGATAGACTCATCTGCCACTATTTAATCTCTCTACCACCGTTTTTGTGATATTATGAAAATAACTTTAATGATATATTATTAAATTTATGTTTTAAAAATAAAAATCAGTTCAATTGTCCTATCTGTTGTCTGGACAACTTACTATCAGTTGTCCATGTTGTCGGATAACTTGCTATATTAGTTTTGGACAACTTTCTATCAGTTGTTAGCACGACTTGCTATCAGTTGTCTACAGTTGTCCAAAAACAATTAATTATCGAAAGTAAATGTCCCGAAAAATATACTAAAAACAATTCATCAAAGTACATAGACACCAACTCCTTTTTGCCTTCTTTTTCGTCTCCGTCTGCTTTTTCTTTTCTCTGCCTGCTTCTTCTTTTTTCTGCATGCTTCTTCGTTTCTCTGCTTGCTTCTTCTTCTTCGCCTGCTTCTTCTTTACTTGCTTCTTATTCAATTACAATCAAGAAGAAGAGGACGGCAAAAGATAAAGAGAAAGACAACAAAGAATCAATCGAAGAGAAAAATTCCACAGAGAATGATTCGAAGGAGAAAGAATCGTCATAACGAGGAATGTTGGAATCTGAATAAGGTTTTTCTTGTTGACGGAAAAGGGAGAAGGAGAAGAAAAAGAGGATACCATTCGTTTTTTTCAACTTAGCGAATTAGGGTTAAATTAAAAACTCAGTATGGATTTTTGTTCATTTCAACACAACCTAAATTAAAAATAAATGTTTTAAAAATACATAAAATAGGAGGTAGCGTAAGAGATTAACATTTATAAAAAAGTGGCATAAGAGCAATTGATTCGCCTATTGTTTACCCCCGTCCTATGTCAAACCCACATAAAGTTCTTGTACTTATTTCCTATTAAATAAAACTAAATAGCTAATTCCCCTTCTATTTATGGTTGGTTTGAGGTAAACCAAATAGATAAATAGATGATTAAAATTGTTCGATATGGTATGTAGAAGATGATAAAATCAAATGATCTATGAAAGGATCAAATGAAGAGATATAGTTGTTTGTTAGCTAATCTTGCTTAAAACTTGGTTTAGAGTTGTAGAAAACAGGTCGTTAGATGTTTCATAAGTTCGTCAAACTTTTTCAAAAGATTATTGAGGCATTTATAAGCAATCATCTTTCTTAAAACTTTGTTTAGAGTTGTAGAAAACACGTTGTTATATGTTTCATAATTTGTGAAACTTGTACAAATATCATTTAGGCACTTCTAAGCACATATATTACTTAAACTTGGTTTAGAGTTGTATAAAATGTGTTGTTATATGTTTCATAAGTTTGTGATACTTGTACAAAGATTATTGAGGAACTTATAAGCACTCACCACGCTTAAAACTTGGTATAGAGTCGTAGAAAATGCGGGTTTAGATGTTTCTTAAGTCTGTGAAACTTGTTCAAAGAACATTGAGGCACTTATAAGCAGTCATTTTGCTTAAAACTTGGTTTAGAGTATTAGGAAACGCGTTGTTAGATGTTTCATAAGTTTTTGAAACTTGTTTAAAGATCATTGAGGCCTTATAAACACTCATCTTACTTAAAATTCCATTTTGAGACGTAGAAAACGCGTTTTTCGATGCCTCATAAGTTCGTGAAACTCGTACAAATATCACTCAGACAATTATAAGAACTAATCTTGCTTCAAACTTGGTTAAGAGTCGTAGAAAACACGTTGTTAGATGTTTCATAAGTTGTACAAATATCATTCACGCAATTATAAGCACTAATCTTGCTTCAAACTTGGTTAAGATTCGTAGAAAAAACAATGTTAGATGTTTCATACGTCCGTGACACTTGTACAAAGATTATTGAGGTATTTATAAGCACTCAATTTACTTAAAACTTGGTTTGGATTCGTAGAAAACACGTTGTTAGATGTTTCATAATTTTGTGAAACTTCTTCAAAGATCATGAGGCACTTATAAGAACTCATTTTGCTTAAAACTTTGTTTTAGAGTTGTAGAAAACGCGTTTATAGATGTTTAATAATTTTGTGAAACTTTTTCAAAGATCATTAAGGCCCTTATAAAAATTGATCTTGCTTAAAACTTGGTTTAGAGTCGTAGAACACGCGCTGTTAGATGTCTCATAATTTTGTGAAACTTGTTCAAAGATCATTGATGCATTTATAAGCACTCATCTTGCTTATATTTGGTTTAGAGACGTCGAAAACCAGTTGTTAGATGTTTCATAAGTTCGTGAAACTTATAAAAAGATCATTGAGGTAGTTATAAGAATTAATCTTGCTTCGAACTTGTTTAATAATCGTAGAAAACGCGTTGTTAGATGTTCATAAGTTCGTGAAACTTGTACAAAGATCATTACGACACTTATAAGCACTCTTCTTGCTTAAATCTTTCTTTAGAGTCGTAGAAAAGGCGTTGTTAGATGTTTCATAAGTTCGTGAAACTTGTACAAAGATCATTGAGATATGTATCAACACTCATCTAGCTTAAAATTTGGTTTAGTGTTGTAGAAAGCGTTGTTAGATGTTTCATAAGTTCGTGAAACTTGTAGAAAGATCATTGAGGCACTAATAAGCAATCATCTTGCTTAAAACTTCGTTTAGAGTCGTAGAAAAGGTGTTGTTAGATTTTCATAAGTTTCTCAAACATGTTCAAAGATTATTGAGGCATTTATAAGCACTCATCTTGCTTAAAAATTGGTTTAGAATCGTAGAAAACGCGTTTTCAGACGTTGCATAATTTTGTGAAACTTCTACAAAGATCATAGAGGCACTTATAAGCACTCATTTTGCTTAAAACATGGTCTAGAGTGGTAGAAAACGCGTTGTTAGATGTTTCAAAAATTTGTGAAACTTGTTCAAAGATCAATGAAGGACTTATAAGCACTCATCTTGTTTAAAACTTGATTTAGAGACATAGAAATCGTATTGTTCGATGCCTCATGGTTTATAGTCATAGAAATCGTGTAGCTAGATGTTTCATGAGTTCGAGAAACTTGTACTAAACATAATTGAGGAACTTATAATTTATCAATATTTCTTCAAACTTGGTTAATAATCGTAAAAAACGTGTTGTTAGATGTTCATAAGTTCGTGAAACTTGTACATTGATCATTAAGGCACTTATAAGAACTCATCTTGCTTAAAACTTTTTTTAGAGTCTTAGAAAAGGCGTTTTTAGATGTTTCCGAAGTTCGTTAAACTTGTACAAAGGTCATTGAAGCAATTATAAGCTTCAAACTTGGTTAAGAGTCATAGACAAAACGTTGTTAGATGTTTGATAATTTCGTGCCACTTGTATAGAGATCTCGAATGAACGTATAAGCACTCATCTTGCTTAAAAAGCGGTTTAGTGTCGTAGAAAACGTTGTTAGTGTTCAGACTAATGTTAACCCTAAAGGGCATTAGGTAAAAACATGAAAGAGACTTGTGTCACAAGGAAAAGTCAAATAAAGTCAACAAGGGAGTTTAAATCAAGATAAGGGAGAAGAAAGCTTAGTAAGCAACAAAGGAGACTATTGGCGCCAAGAATGCTTAGTAGGCGCCAAATGAGACCATTGGCGCCAAAGACTAGTCAAAGAGCATCTTGGGCTAGGATATGTCCAAACCCACAAGAAGACAAGAATTGACAGCTGGGTCACGTGCACGAGCTGGCTCCTTGTGTTGAACAACTTGACCACACACGCCTAACACTCTTGGATTCAAATTTCAAATATAGGCGCTCCACTTTATCTTCTCTTCTTATCCACAATTAAAACCCTTGTATTAGTATTATATATATATATATATGTGTTGTAAGCATTTGTGAAAAATCAAGGAGGCTAATGCCTGTCTTCTCTATTCTTAGTAAATCCCCATGGTTACTTACTCTCCCTTTCTAAAACTCTTATACACCGAAACTCTCCCAAACACTTATACTCTTCGAAATATCCTTATTCTCTACAATCTCTCCATTATTATCTTCAAACCTCAACATGGTATTAGAGCATGAAGTTGTTATTTGTTTATGTTTCCGCATTAGTTTAGTAGTTCATAGTATCCATGAGAAACAAGACATGCTTCGGCGATGAATCTTGTAAAAAGATGAGAACCATTGTTCATAATCATCTCTTATGAGTATGATGAACATGGTGAATCTCTCTTTCTTCTCTAGGATCTATGTTCTTTATTTTCTGCAAGTAGTTAATAGGGCTATGAACAAGAACCTACCACCAAGATAGCTTGGAAATTGTGAGCCATAGAGGATGAGAATCTTGTCCCTTTACTCATATGAGTGTCAGCGGCCTCATAAATCCAAGATCCTCTCTCTTTTATGTTTATAAACATTAAGATCTCTTAGGTGAAGGAACCATGATTCGCTTTTCCTCTTATGAGTGATAAGAACATGATAAATTTTGAATCCAAAAATGTCCCTATTTAAGGTTTGAACAATCCAAACAAGGTTGGTTAAAAATTTTCATGTAAACTTAGAGAAATATTAAATCTTGTTCACGTACATGGATATCCTTCAAAAGTCCGAGTTTGCTTGTCTAATATATCTGTTGTTTTTTTACTTACAAGATCCGAATTAAAAAACGGATTAGGCCGAAAATATGTTATTTTATAGATTGAGACGTTACCATTTAATAATGGATTCCTTGCTCATATAATAAATATGGTTTTAGTTACCATCTGTTTATTCTTTTAACCTTGATGAATTTAATACGTTTTGACTTTTTTACCAATAATCACTTAGCATAGGCATTTTTTTCTCATTACCTACATAGGGTTTTTCTTTTTCTATGAGCAAGTATCCAAAGCATCAAAGCTTGGAACTTGTGAGCTAAAAGAGTAAGAGAACCATGTAGATTGTTTCTTGTGAGAACAAAACATGTTAAATCCGAAACTCTATGTTTTCTTTTCGTACAAATATCAAAGGAAGAGAACCGAGCTTCTTATTACTCTTATGAGATAAAGAGAACTCGCCGAATCCAAATCCTCATTATAGAACACACTAATCAAAGAACGATTCATGAAAAGATTTGATCTTTTAAAAGATCTAGCTACATGTAAAATCGATTTCTTAATGGTGTAGTCTCTTTAAATAATCTTTGTATAAGCCTAGAAGTTAAAATATGAGAACCATGGTTTACTCACTCTTATGAGTCTAAAGGAACATTGATGAATCTGAGATCTATTCAACTTTGGCATAAAACAATGACCAAATATTCAAGTACAAAACTTGAAGGTTGAGAGTTTAAAGGTTAGTGAACCACTTGTGTTAACTTATGAAGAATATAACCTAGTGTTGAATCCAAAACCTCTTTTAGACAATGACCAAGTCTCCTCATGTCTCTTATGAGAACAAAGGTATGTTAAATCCGAATTACTCTAAGCTTTAATTAGGCAAGGACCAAGTTATCAAGTTAAAAGCTTGGTACTTGAGAGCTAAAAGAGTGTGATCCTTGTTCAATAAGTATTATGTGCTTAATTGACTTGTTGAATCCAAATCTCTTTGTATTATTTACTAGACGGTTTTTCATCTTTAAAAGTTTTGACAATGAAGATATTTGATGAAGTAAGGCCAATTGTCTTTATAAGGGAAAGATTTAATATTTCATCTTAAAGCTTCAATCTTTATAATATCCAAGTCAATACGTGCTCCTGTTTGAATTTCAAAATCACTAAGGACAATGAAAAGATAAGTTTATGGCGGTTTGATATTCAAACGAGAAATAAGGTTGTTACTAGTTGCCTCATTGGATAACTAATGAATGATCTCGTTTGAGACATTGAATCCAATGATCTTTAGATCACTATGGATGTAGCTAATCACTTTATATTCCTTATCTCTCTTATATCCCATTAACAAATTTGAGTCCTCTTTGATTTCATTCGAATAGTGCCTAACTAGATACTTAGTGAATGATAGTTTTATAGGCATCTTGTTAATGAATTCACTAATATTCAAAGCTCTAATCGCCAGTTCTTAATTGAAACGATTAGATGCTTAGTGTTTTTAAGTAGATCATAAGATACAAGACTTTTATAAGTCATTGGTTAACCTAATTGATCTCTGTTTAAAAGGAGTAGGGAACCAAGTAATCTTTTGATAAGGTCTTTCTGAATTCCAAAAATCCCTTAGAGGATCGAGAACCGAATATAATTAGGTGTTTAATACATTTTTGAACTCGTTGAATCCATGTCATCCTCGGCTAACATAAGCCTAAAGAGGTGAACCATGATTTTTATAAGAGGAAAAACTTTCAAACGTCATGATGAATCCAATTTAGACATATGGGGAAATGATTCATAAACATTTCTATCTAAATAAGATGAATTTGTAATGATGATCTATGTTGAAATTATAAACCGCCTTTGTACATCCAAGTTTATGATAAAAGATGAGTACCTTGCTATGAAAGCATTCAAAAGTTACAAGGATCCTTGTTTTATGTTTTCTACGATCATGGTCCGCCTTGTGCATCTAAGACCATGGTCTCCTTGTTAAGTCTAATGGCAAGATGCTATATAAGACTCTTGATGCTAACCTTTACTTATGTTTAGGTAATAAGCAATGAAGAATCTTTCATAAGGAAAGTCATAAACTCTATTATAGACTAATCGTTAAAATGCTCTAAAGAGTGTAATGACTTCTCCATGTGACCATCTAATCAAGGAACCAAACCTAGAAAGGGCCATTTCTAAAACATCTCTACTCTCTTTATTCGTATTAATAAGATACTTGTTTAAGTTATTCACTAGAGCTTTAAATTGTTATATGCTTTGTTCACTTGTTATGATTGTATGCGGATCATAGAACTGTCTACCTATTAAAACTTGTGTTGAGATGCAATCCTATACTCGGGCTTAGTGTATTGCCTTAAGGAAATTAATTGAACTAAGGCTTAAGCTCTTCTTTGTATCATTCCTTGCGTTTGTGTTAGTAGTTAAATGATTTGTAAAAACTATTGTTAACTTCTTTGCCGTTTTTCATTGTACTTAAATCAATCTTGTCTTTGTAATGGTCTAGGATCACTATAACTAAGCACGAGAAGAGATCCGCAATGAGTAAACCTAAGTATTGATAGTTGACTAAAACATGTGAAAAGAAAGGAGAAGTAAAAGATAAGGAGGATACAGCAAAATAAGGGTACCCAAAGAAAAGATGAGAACTTCTTCACCCTAAAGCTCGTTTAATGCAAGCCGTGAAGAAGAAGGAACCATGGTGAAAGATCTCCATCTTAATCATGAGGGGGAGAAAAAAAGTATGTGGAAACACATACCTTGACTCCATGATCAAAAATGGAGAGTCTTACTCTCGGCTAATGAATTTACATAAGCAAAAGCCATCACTTACCATCATCATCATACTCGGCTAAAACATCTACCAAGTATAAAGCCATCCATCGATCCGGTCAAGCATCTGTAAAGAGCAAGACCAACCGAATTCATGGCTAAGGCATCTATCAAGAACAAACCATTCATCACAATGCGACGCTTAGACACCGGCGCTCGGACACCAGCGCCCGGTCACCATGCGACTAAGTCGCCCGGGCACCGTGCGCCTAACAAATCCTCAATCACCAATTCGGCTAAGCATCTTCCAAGAGAAAAACAGAACCATTTCATCATCAACATTCGGCTAAGCATCTTCCAAAGAGCAAAGCCGAACCAAATTCTATCACCTTGTTCCAATTGCACAAAGAACAAAGCCGCAAGACCTCACAAAGAAGTCAAAGAGCTCAATCCAAGTGGAACTACAATAGATCATCAATCTATCATTCCACTACGAACAAAAGGTTGTCCCTAAACTCTAATACTCTTCATTAAGATTAACATATCATAAGAACTAGAGTCGCACCATATTCTTGCTTAGTTCTTGTTTGTCTATTGGCCTAATTGAATCACTTGAAATTTGCTAAAGAAATTAGGTTTAAATTTTCAAAATTACTCATTGTTTCATGACTGGCATATAGACTTAAGAATATTTGTGAGCATTTCTATCTGGTTACATCAAGTTAACCATTAACTAAACTCTTTGTATTTCTTGAATCTCTTGAAGGTTCAAAGGAAACCAAAGTGAGGTGATCATTCTTTGGTTACTTGGATGAAAAGAAGAAAGCCACTAAGGAGAATTGGAGAGAAGGAGTAGAGGAGCCAAAGCATTCGGTCTATACCATTTACACTCAAGCTTGTCAAGGATCAAAGCCGTGAATGATAAAAAAATAACAACCCATACACCAAATACAACTATGGGAGTGTGAAGAGCACAATAAGATTGTAAAGTATGAGAGAGCCTTTAAAGAAGAAACGTCAAGAAGCAAGAAGCTAATCCGGTTCCATCTTAAGGGGGTGTTAAGTTTCGACGAGCATGAGTTCAAAAGAGAATCCTTGAAAGGCAAGCCAAAGAAGAACTCAAGAGCTTATTTTAAATGACCTCTAATTGCAAAGATTTACACTCTTTGTACTTAAATGCGGTTTTATCCCAAGTGGTTTTCCCGTGCATGGCTCCTTGTGTTGACCAACTTGACCACACACGCCTAGAACTTTTGGATTCAAATTTCAAATATAGACGCTCAACTTTATCTCCTCTTCTTATCCACAAACAAAACCCTTGTATTAGTATTATCTATATATATATGTGTTGTAAACATTTGTGAAAAATCAAGGAGGCTAATGTCTATCTTCTCTATTCTTAATAAATCTCTATGGTTACTTACTCTCTCTTTCTAAAACTGCTTGTTTCCTGATACCTTATTACAAAGCTACACCATTTGAATTACATTTCACAAAACTACACCATTTCAAAATTACTTCACAAAACTACACCTAAACACTCTAAATTAAATCCAAATAAACCCTACCCACATAATCCTACCCCCTTAATACTATACCCTAAACACTAATTAGCGTACCCAAATAAAAAGATTTTAATTTTGGTAATTTTTAAAAGGATCAATGTCACATATGCCACCTTTTCTGAAAAACTGATCAAATATGCCACTTTCTATTTTCTGGTTTGAAAAATTAAAAAAACCTATTCAAAAAAAAATATTTTTTAAAATCTGAAAACGTCAATATTTTTTATTTAGTTTTACGGATTTTATAAAAATATTTTAAAAATTGAAAAACAAATTTTAAATGTTTTTGATAAAATCATCCAAATATGATTATAAAATCGATTTTAAAATATTTTTTTGAAAACTTTTAGGGTTTAGAAATCAAAATTCATCCCCTTGGGTTCGCAAATCCAAATCCAAGACATTTCGATTAGTTTAGGGTTTAGATTTGTGAATTTTGAATTTTTTTATAAGGTATTTACGAAATATTAAAAAAAAGAGTGGCATAAAGATCATTGGGTGGCAGGCGAGATCATTTTTTCTAGAAAGGTGGCATATAAGACTCGTGCTCTTTAAAAGGGTAAATCAAGCTTTTAAAATTTTGAAAGGGTGTAAATTTGTGAAAATATTCAATTAGGTGTAGTTTTGTGAAGGGAGGGTTGAAAGGGTGTAGTTTTGTGAATTTCTCTTATTTTTACTACCCACTAAGGCAATAATACTTCATATTAAGTATTTTATAGGTGACCTATTCCATGCACATATGGGTTTTAATTATATTTTTATGGTTATAAATTCAAACTTTTAATTGCAATGATTCTGAAATAGCATAGTATTTTCACTTATATAGAATATATTTTCTAAGAACTCATCTTGCTTAAAATTTGGTTTAGAGTCGTAGAAAACAAGTTGTTAGATCTTTAATAATTTTGTGAAAATTCTTCAAAGATCATTCATGCCCTTATAAGAACTCATCTTGCTTAAATTTGGTTTAGAGACGTAGAAAACCAGTTGTTAGATGTTTCATAAGTTCGTGAAACTTGTACAAAGATCATTGAGGCAGTTATAAGCATTAATCTTGCTTCGAACTCTGTTAATAATCGTAGAAAACGCGTTGTTAGATGTTCAAAAGTTCGTGAAAATTGTACAAAGATCATTAAGGCTCTTATAAGCACTCGTTTTGTTTAAAACTTGTACAAAGATCATTGAGGCAATTATAAGCCATAATCTTGTTTCAAACTTGGTTAAGAGGAGTTGAAAAAACGTTGTTAGATGTTTCATAAGTTCGTGACACTTGCACAAATATCATTAAGCCATGTATCATCACTCATCTAGCTTAAAACTTGGTTTAGTGTCGTAGAAAGCGTTGTTAGATGTTTCATAAGTTCATGAAACTTGTAGAAAGGTCATTGAGGCACTAATAAGCAATCATCTTGCTTCAAACTTGGTTTAGAGTCATAGAAACGCGTTGTTAGATGTTTCATAAGTTCATCAAACTTGTTCAAAGATTATTGAGGCATTTATAAGTAATCATCTTCCTTAAAAATTGGTTTGGAGTTGTAGAAAACGCGTTATTAAATGTTTCACAAATTTGTGAAACTTGTATAAAGATCATTGAGCCAAATATAAGCTATCATATTGCTTAAAAGTTCGTTTAGAAACGTAGAAAAGCATTGTTAGATGTTTTATAAGTTTGTGAAACTTGTAAAAAGATCATTGAAGCACTTATAAGCACTCATCTTGATTTAAACTTGGTTTAGAGTTGTTTAAAACGCATTGTTAGATGTTTCATAAATTCGTAAAACTTGTACAAAGATCATTGAGGCACTTCTAAGCATTGATCTTGCTTTAAACTTTGTTTAGAGTCGTTGAAAATGCGTAGTTAGATGTTTAATAAATTTTTGAAACGTGTACGAATATCATGTAGACACCTTTAACCAATCATCTTGCTTAAAACTTGGTTTAGAGTAGTATAAAACACGTTGTTATATGTTTCATAAGTTCGTGAAACTTGCAAAATGATTATTGAAGCACTTAAAAGGACTCATCATGCTGGTTTAGGAGTTTCTTAAACGTGTGAAACTTGTTCAAAGAACATTGAGGCACTTATAATCAATCGTCTTGCTTAAAAACGTGGTTCAGAGTCGTAGAAAATGCATTGTTAGATGTTTCATAAGTTCGTGAAACTTGTACAAATTAACATCATTGAGGAACTTATAAGCACTCATCTATGTTAAAACTTGGATTAGAGTCGTAGAAAACGCGTTGTTATATGTTCATAAGTTCATGAAACTTGTTTAAATATCATTGAGGCACTTATAAACACTCATCTTGCTTAGAACTTTGTCTAGAGACGTAGAAAACCCATTGCTAGATATTTCATAAGTTCGTGAACCTTGTACAAAGATCATTGAGGCATTTATTAGCACTAATCTTGTTTCAAACGTTCTTTATACTCGTAGAAAACTCGTTGTTAGATGGTCATAAGTTCGTGAAACTTGTACAAAGATTATTGAGGCATTTATAAGAACTCATCTTGCTTAAAACTTACTTAGAGTCGTAGAAAACGCGTTGTTAGATGTTTCATAATTTTGTGAAAATTCTTCAAAGATCATTAAGGCCCTTATAAGAACTCATCTTGCTTAAAACTTGGTTTAGAGTCGTAGAAAACGCGTTGTTATATGTTTCAGAATTTTGTGAGACTTGTTCAAAGATCATTGAGGCACTTATAAGAACTCATCTTGCTTAAATTTTATTTAGAGACGTAGACACCCCATTGTTAGATGTTTCATAAGTTCGTGAAACTTGTACAAAGATCATTGAGGCAGTTATAAGCACTAATCTTGCTTCGAACTTGGTTAATAATAGTAGAAAATGCTTTGTTAGATGTTCATTGAAACTTGTACAAAGATCATTAAGGCACTTATAACCACTAGTCTTGCTTTTAGATGTTAATAAGTTCGTGAAACTTGTACAACGATCATTAAGGCACATATAAGCACTAGTCTTGCTTTTAGATGTTCATAAGTTCGTGAAACTTGTACAACGATCATTAAGGCACTTATAAGCACTCGTCTTGCTTAAAATTTTGTTTAGAGACGTAGAAAACCCATTGTTAGATGTTTTCTAAGTTCGTAAAACTTGTACAAAGATCATTGAGGTAATTATAAGCACTAATCTTGCTTCGAACTTGGTTAATAATCGTAGAAAACACGTTGTTAGTTGTTTCATAAGTTTGTGAAACTTGTACAAATATCAATTAGGCACTTCTAAGCAATCATATTGCTTAAAACTTGGTTTAGAGTCGTATATAACGCGTTGTTATATTTGTCATAAGTTTGTGATACTTGTACAAATATCATTGAAGCACTTTTAAGCACTCATCATGCTTAAAACTTGGTTTAGAGTCGAAGAAAATGCGGGTTTAGATGTTTCTTAAGCGTGTAAAACTTGTTCAAAGAACATTAAGACACTTATAAGCACTCATCTTGCCTAAAACATTGTTAAGAGTATTAGGAAACACGTTGTTAGATGTTTCATAAGTTCTTGAAACTTGTTTAAAGATCATTGAGGCCTTAATAAACACTCATATTGCTTAAAATTTCATTTTGAGACGTAGAAAACGCGTTTTTCGATGCCTCCAAAGTTCGTGAAACTTGACAAATATCATTGAGACAATTATAACACTAATCTTGCTTCAAACTTGGTTAAGAGTCGTAGAAAAAACGTTGTTAGATGTTTCATAAGTTCGTGACAGTTGTACAAAGATTATTGAGGAATTTATAAGGTCTCATCTTGCTTAAAACTTGGTTTAGAGTCGTAGAAAACGCGTTGTTAGATATTTAATAATTTTGTGAAAATTCTTCAAAGATCATTGAGGCCCTTATAAGAACTCATCTTGCTTAAAACTTGGTTTAGAGTCGTAAAAACGCGTTGTTAAATATTTCATAATGTTGTGAAACTTGTTGAAAGATCATTGAGGCACTTATAAGCACTCATCTATCTTAAATTTGGTTAAGAGACGTAGAAAACCAGTTGTTAGATGTTTCATAAGTTACCGAAACTTGTACAAAGATTATTGAGGCAGTTATAAGCATTAATCTTGCTTCGAACTCTATTATAATCGTAGAAAACGCGTTGTTAGATGTTCATAAGTTTGTGAAACTTGTACAAAGATCATTAAGGCACTTATAAGCACTTGTTTTGTTTAAAACTTTCTTTAGAGTCGTAGAAAAGGCGTTGTTAGATGTTTCATAATTTCGTGAAACTTGTACAAAGATCATTGAGGAAATTATAAGCCATAATCTTGTTTCAAACTTGGTTAGGAGTAGTAGAAAAAACGTTGTTGATGTTTCATAAGTTTGTGACACTTGTAAAAATATCATTAAGCCATGTATCATCACTCATCTAGATTAAAACTTTGTTTAGTGTCGTAGAAAGCGTTGTTAGATGTTTCATAAGTTCGTGAAACTTGTAAAAATATTATTGAGGCACTAATAAGCAGTGATCTTGCTTCAAACTTAGTTTAGAGTTATAGAAAACGCGTTGTTAGATGTTTCATAAGTTCATCATACTTGTTCAAAGATTATTGAGGCATTTATAAGCAATCATCTTCCTTAAAAATTGGTTTAGAGTCGTAGAAAACGCATTGTTAGATGTTTCATAAATTCGTAAAACTTGTATAAATATCATTGAGCCAATTATAAGCTATCATCTTGCTTAAAAGTTCGTTTAGAAAGGTAGAAAACGCGTTGTTAGATGTTTTATAAATTTGTTTTATAAGTTTTTGAAACTTATAAAAAGATCATTGAGGTACTTATAAGCACTCATCTTGCTTAAAACTTGGTTTAGAGTCTTTTAAAACGTGTTGTTAGATGTTTCATAAGTTCGTGAAACTTGTACAAAGATCATTGAGGCACTTATAAGCACTAATGTTGCTTTAAACTTGGTTTAGAGTCGTTGAAAATGCGTAGTTAGATGTTTCATAAATTTTTTAAACTTGTACAAATATCATTTAGGCACCTATAAGCACTCATCTTGCTTAAAACTTGGTATAAAGTAGTATAAAACGCGTTGTTATATGTTTCATAAGTTCATGACACTTGCAAAATGATTATTGAGGCACTTATAAGGACTCATCATGCTTAAACCTTGGTTTAGATTCGTAGAAAATGCGGGTTTAGGTGTTTCTTAAGCGTGTGAAACTTGTACAAAGAATATTCAAGCACTTATAATCACTCGTCTTACTTAAAACGTGGTTCAGAGTCGTAGAAAACGCATTGTTAGATGTTTCATAAGTTCGTGAAACTTGTACAAACATCATTGAGGAACTTATAAACACTCATCTATGTTAAAACTTGGATTAGAGTCATAGAAAACGCGTTGTTAGATGTTTCATAAGTTCATGAAACTTGTCTAAAGATCATTGAGGCACTTATAAACACCCATCTTGCTTAAAACTTGGTATAGAGACGTAGAAAACCCATTGCTAGATGTTTCATAAGTTCGTGAAACTTTTACAAAGATCATTGAGGCATTTATTAGCACTAATCTTGTTTCAAACTTGGTTCATACTCGTAGAAAACCCGTTGTTAGATGGTCATAAGTTCATGAAACTTGTACAAATATTATTGAGGCATTTATAAGAACTCATCTTGCTTAAAACTTAGTTTAGAGTCGTAGAAAACGCGTTGTTAGATGTTTCATAATTTTGTGAAAATTCTTCAAATATCATTGACGCCATTATAACAACTCATCTTGCTTAAAACTTGGTTTAGGGTCGTAGAAAACGTGTTGTTAGATGTTTCATAATTTTGTGAAACTTGTTCAAAGATCATTGAGGCACGTATAAGAACTCATCTTGCTTAAATTAAATTTTGAGAGGTAGAAAAACCATTGTTAAATGTTTCATTATAAGTTCAAGAAACTTGTACAAAGATCATTGAGGCAGTTATAAGCACTAATCTTGCTTCGAACTTGTTTAATAATCGTAGAAAACGTGTTGTTAGATGTTCATAATTTCGTGAAACTTGTACAAAGATCATTGAGACATTTTTAGGACTCATCTTGCTTAAAATTTGGTATAGAAACGTAGAAAACCCATAGTTAGATGTTTTATAAGTTCGTGAAATTTGTACAAAGGTCATTGAGCTAACTATAAGCACTAATCTTGCTTCTAACTTGGTTAATAATCATAGAAAACGCTTTGTTAGATGTTCATAAGTTCGTGAAACTTGTACAAAGATCATTAAGGCAATTATAAGCACTCATCTTGCTTAAAAATTTCTTTAGAGTCGTACAAAATGCGTTGTTAGATGTTTCATAAGTCCGTGAAACTTGTACAAAGATCATCGAGGCACTAATAAGCATTCATCTTGCTTAAAACTTGGTTTAGAGTTGTAGAAAACAGGTCGTTAGATGGTTCATAAGTTCGTCAAACTTTTTCAAAAGATTATTGAGGCATTTATAAGCACTCATCTTGCTTAAAACTTTGTTTAGAGTTGTAGAAAACACGTTGTTAGATGTTTCATAAGTTTGTGAAACTTGTACAAATATCATTTAGGCACTTCTAAACACCCATATTACTTAAAACTTGGTTTAGAAAACCCATTGCTAGATGTTTCATAAGTTCGTGAAACTTTTACAAAGATCATTGAGGCATTTATTAGCACTAATCTTGTTTCAAACTTGGTTCATACTTGTATAAAACCCGTTGTTAGATGGTCATAAGTTCATGAAACTTGTACAAATATTATTAAGGCATTTATAAGCACTCATCTTGCTTAAAACTTAGTTTAGAGTCGTAGAAAACGCGGTGTTAGATGTTTCATAATTTTGTGAAAATTCTTCAAATATCATTGACGCCATTATAAGAACTCATCTTGCTTAAAACTTGGTTTAGGGTTGTAGAAAACGCGTTGTTAGATGTTTCATAATTTTGTGAAACTTGTTCAAAGATCATTGAGGCACGTACAAGAACTCATCTTGCTTAAATTAAATTTAGAGAGGTAGAAAAACCATTGTTAAATGTTTCATAAGTTCGTGAAACTTGTACAAAGATCATTGAGGCAGTTATAAGCACTAATCTTGCTTCAAACTTGTTTAATAATCGTAGAAAACGTGTTGTTAGATGTTCATAAGTTTGTGAAACTTGTACAAAGATCATTGAGACATTTATCAGAACTCATCTTGCTTAAAATTTGGTTTAGAAACATAGAAAACCCATAGTTAGATGTTTTATAAGTTCGTGAAATTTTTACAAAGGTCATTGAGGTAACTATAAGCACTAATCTTGCTTCTAACTTGGTTAATAATCGTAGAAAACGCTTTGTTAGATGTTCATAAGTTCGTGAAACTTGTACAAAGATCATTAAGACAATTATAAGCACTAATCTTGCTTAAAACTTTCTTTAGAGTCGTAGAAAAGGCGTTGTTAGATGTTTCATAAGTCCGTGAAACTTGTACAAACATCATCGAGGCACTAATAAGCAGTCATCTTGCTTAAAACTTGGTTTAGAGTTGTAGAAAACAGGTCGTTAGATGTTTCATAAGTTCGTCAAACCTTTTCAAAAGATTATTGAGGCATTTATAAACACTCATCTTGCTTAAAACTTGGTTTAGAGTCGTAGAAAACCCGTTTTTAGATGTTTCATAATTTTGTGTAACTTCTTCAAAGATCATTGATTCCCTTATAAGAAATCATTTTGCTTAAAACTTATTTTAGAGTCATAGAAAACGCAATGTTAGATGTTTAATAATTTTGTGAAAATTCTTCAAAGATCATTGAGGCCCTTATATGAACTCATCTTGCTTAAAACTTGGTTTAGAGTCGTAAAAAATGCGTTTTTAAATGTTTCATAATTTTGTGAAACTTGTTGAAAGATCATTGAGGCACTTATAAGCACCCATCTTGCTTAAATTTGGTTAAGAGACGTAGAAAACCAGTTGTTAGATGTTTCATAAGTTACCGAAACTTGTAGAAAGATTATTGAGGCAGTTATAAGAATTAATCTTGCTTCGAACTCTGTTAATAAACGTAGAAAACGCGTTGTTAGATGTTCATAAGTTTGTGAAACTTGTACAAAGATCATTAAGGCACTTATAAGCACTCGTTTTGTTTAAAACTTTCTTTAGAGTCGTAGAAAAGGCGTTGTTAGATGTTTCATAATTTCGTGAAACTTGAACAAAGATCATTGAGGAAATTATAAGCCATTATCTTGTTTCAAACTTGGTTAAGAGTAGTAGAAAAAACGTTGTTAGATGTTTCATAAGTTCGTGACACTTGTAATAATATCATTAAGCCATGTATCATCACTCATCTAACTTACAACTTTGTTTAGTGTCGTAGAAAGCGTTGTTAAATGTTTCATAAGTTCGTGAAACTTGTAAAAATATCGGTGATGCACTAATAAGAAGTCATCTTGCTTCAAACTTGGTTTATAGTCATAGAAAACGCGTTGTTAGATGTTTCATAAGTTCATAAAAATTGTTCAAAGATTATTGAGACATTTATAAGCAATCATCTTCCTTAAAAATTGGTTTAGAGTCGTAGAAAACGCAGTGTTAGATGTTTCATAAATTCGTAAAACTTATATAAATATCATTGAGCCAATTATAAGCTATCATCTTGCTTAAAACTTTGTTTAGAAACATAGAAAACGCGTTGTTAGATGTTTTATAAGTTTGTGAAACTTATAAAAAGATCATTGAGGCACTTATAAGCATTCATCTTGCTTTAAACTTGGTTTAGAGTCGTTTAAAACATATTGTTAGATGTTTCATAAGTTCGTGAAACTTGTACAAAGATCATTGAGGCACTTATAAGCACTAATCTTGCTTTAAACTTGGTTTAGAGTCGTTGAAAATGCGTAGTTAGATGTTTCATAAAAATTTTAAACTTGTACAAATATCATTTAGGCACCTATAAGCATTCATTTTGCTTAAAACTTTGTTTAGAGTAGTATAAAATGCGTTGTTATATGTTTCATAAGTTCGTGGCACTTGGAAAATGATTATTGAGGCACTTATAAGGACTCATCATGCTTAAACCTTGGTTTAGATTCGTAGAAAATGCGGGTTTAGGTATTTCTTAAGCGTGTGAAACTTGTACAAAGAACATTGAGGCACTTATAATCACTCGTCTTACTTAAAACGTGGTTCAGTCGTAGAAAACACATTGTTAGATGTTTCATAAGTTCGTGAAACTTGTACAAACATCATTGAGGAACTTATAAACACTCATCTATGTCAAAATTTGGTTAGATTCATAGAAAACGTGCTTATAGATGTTTCATAAGTTCATGAAACTTGTTTAAAGATCATAGAGGCACTTATAAGCACCCATCTTGCTTAAAACTTGGTCTAGAGAAGTATAAAACCCATTGCTAGATGTTTCATAAGTTCGTGAAACTTTTACAAAGATCATTGAGGCATTTATTAGCACTAATCTTGTTTCAAACTTGGTTCATACTCGTAGAAAACACGTTGTTAGATGGTTGAGGCATTTATAAGCACTCATCTTGCTTAAAACTTAGTTAGATGTTTCATAATTTTGTGAAAATTCTCCAAAGATCATTGACGCCCTTATAAGAACTCATCTTGCTTAAAACTTGGTTTAGGGTCATAGAAAACGCGTTGTTAGATGTTTCATAATTTTGTGAAACTTGTTCAAAGATCATTGAGGCACTTATAAGAATTCATCTTGCTTAAATTAGATTTAGAGACGTAGAAAAACCATTGTTAAATGTTTCATTATAAGTTCATGAAACTTGTACAAAGATCATTGAGGCAGTTATAAGCACTAATCTTGCTTCGAACTTGTTTAATAATCGTAGAAAACGTGTTGTCAGATGTTCATAAGTTCGTGAAACTTGTACAAAGATCATTGAGACATTTTTAGAACTCATCTTGCTTAAAATTTGGTTTAGAAACGTAGAAAACCCATAGTTAGATGTTTTATAAGTTCGTGAAATTGGTACAAAGGTCATTGAGCTAACTATAAGCACTAATCTTGCTTCTAACTTGGTTAATAATCGTAGAAAACGCTTTGTTAGATGTTCATAAGTTTGTGAAACTTGTACAAAGATCATTAAGGCAATTATAAGCACTCATCTTGCTTAAAACTTTCTTTAGAGTCGTAGAAAATGCGTTGTTAGATGTTTCATAAGTCCGTGAAACTTGTACAAACATCATCGAGGCACTAATAAGCAGTCATCTTGCTTAAAACTTGGTTTAGAGTTGTAGAAAACAGGTCGTTAGATGTTTCATAAGTTCGTCAAACTTTTTCAAAAGATTATTGAGGCATTTATAAGCACTCATCTTGTTTAAAACTTTGTTTAGAGTTGTAGAAAACGCGTTGTTAGATGTTTCATAAGTTTGTGAAAGTTGTACGAATATCATTTAGGCACTTCTAAGCACCCATATTACTTAAAACTTGGTTTAGAGTCGTATAAAACGTGTTGTTATATGTTTCATAAGTTTGGATACTTGTACAAAGATTATTGAGGCACTTATAAGCACTCATCATGCTTAAAACCTGGTTTAAACTCGTAGAAAATGCGGGTTTAGATGTTTATTAAGCGTGTGAAACTTGTTCAAAGAACATTGAGGCAATTATAAGCACTCATTTTGCTTAAAACTTGGTTTAGAGTATTAGGAAACGCATTGTTAGATGTTTCATAAGTTCTTCAAACTTGTTTAAATATCATTGAGGCCCTTATAAACACTCATCTTACTTAAAAATTCCATTTTGAGACGTAGAAAACGCGTTCTTGATGCCTCATAAGTTCGTGAAACTCGTACAAATATCATTGGGACAATTATAAGAACTAATCTTGTTTCAAAATTGGTTAAGAGTCATAGAAAACACGTTGTTAGATGTTTGATAAGTTGTACAAAGATCATTGACGCAATTATAAGCACTAATTTTGCTTCAAACTTGGTTAAGAGTCGTAGAAAAAACGTTGTTAGATGTTTCATACGTTCGTGACACTTGTACAAAGAATATTGAGGTATTTATAAGTACTCATCTTGCTAAAAACTTGGTTTAGAGACGTAGAAAACGCGTTGTTAGATGTTTTATAATTTTGTGAAACTTCTTCAAAGATCATTGAGTCCCTTATAAGAAATCATTTTGCTTAAAACTTATTTTAGAGTCATAGAAAAAGCGTTGTTAGATTTTCATAATTTTGTGAAACTTCTTCAAAGATCATTGAGACACTAATAACATATCATCTTGCCTTAAACTTCGATTAGAATCGTAGAAAACGCGTTTTTAGACGTTTCATAATTTTGTGAAACTTCTTCAAAGATCATTGAGGCACTTATAAGCACTCATTTTGCTTAAAACATGGTCTAGAGTCGTAGAAAACGCGTTGTTAGCTGTTTCATAAATTTGTGAAACTTGTTCAAAGATCATTGAGGAGCTTATAAGCACTCATCTCGCTTAAAACTTGGATTAGAGTCGTAGAAACGCGTTGTTAAATGTTTCATAATTTTGTGAAACTTGTTCAAAGATCATTGATGAACTTATAAGCACTCATCTTGCTTTTAAATTGGTTTAGAGTCGTAGAAAACGCGTTGTTAGATGTTTCATAAGTTTATGAAACTTGTAAAAATATAATTTAGGAACTTATAAGCACTCATCTTGGTTAAAACTTGGTTTCGAGTCGTATAAAAGGCATTGTTATATGTTTCATAAGTTCGTGACACTTTTACAAAGATCATTGAGGCACTTATAAGCATTCATCATGCTTAAACTTTGTTTAGTCGTAGAAAATGGGCGTTTAGATGTTTCTTAAGCGTGTGAAACTTTTTCAAAGAACATTGAAACACTTATGAGCAATCATCTTGCTTAAAACTTGGTTTAGAGTCTTAGGAAACGCGTTGATAGATGTTTCATAAGTTCAGGAAACTTGTTTAAAGATTATTGATGAACTTATTATCACTCATCTTGTTTAAAACTTGATTTAGAGACATAGAAATCGTATTTTTCGATGCCTCATAAGTTTATGAAACTGGTACAAAGATCATTGAGGTAATTATAAGCACTAATCTTGCTTCAAACTTGGTTAAGAGTCGTTGAAAAAACGTTGTTAGATGTTTCATAATTTTGTGAAACTTGTGAAAATATCATTTAGGCAATTATAAGAACTTATCTTTCTTAAAACTTGGTTTAGAATCGTACAAAACGGTTTGTTATATGTTTCATAAGTTCATGAAACTTGTTTAAAGATCATTGAGGCATCTATAAGAACTCATAATGCTTAAAAAATTATTTATAGTAATAGCAAATAAGGGTTTAGATGTTTCCTAAGCTTGTGAAAATTGTTCAAAAATAATTGAGGCACCTATAAGCACTCATCTTACGTAAAACATGGTTTATAGTCGTAGAAAACGCTTAGTTAGATGTTTCATGAGTTCGAGAAACTTGTACTAAAGTTCATTGAGGAACTTATATGTTATCAATCTTTCTTCAAACTTGGTTAATAATCGTAAAAACGCGTGTTAGATGTTCATAAGTCCGTGAAACTTGTACACTTTTCATTAAGGCACTTATAAGAACTCATCTTGCTTAAAACATTTTTTAGAGTCGTAGAAAAGGCGTTGTTAGATGTTTCATCAGTTCGTTAAACTTGTACAAAGGTCATTGAGTCAATTATAAGCTTCAAACGTGGTTAAGAGTAATAGAAAATTTTTTGTTAGATGTTTGATAAGTTTGTGCCACTTGTACAGAGATCTCGAAGGAACGTATAAGCACTCATCTTGCTTAAAAAGCGGTTTAGTGTCGTAGAAAACGTTGTTAGTATTGAGACTAATGTTAACCCTAAAGGGCATTAGGTCAAAACATGAAAGATACTTTTGTCACAAGGAAAACTCAAATAAAGTCAACAAGGGAGTTTAAATCAAGATAAGGAAGAAGAAAGCTTAGTAGGCAACAAAAGAGACTATTGGCGCCAAGAATGCTTAGTAGGCGCCAAAGGAGACCATTGGTGCCAAAGACTAGTCAAAGAGCATCTTGGGCTAGGATATGTCCAAACCCACAAGAAGACAAGAATGGACAGTTGGGTCACGTACATGAGCTGGCTCCTTGTGTTGACCAACTTGACCACACACGTCTAGCACTCTTGGATTCAAATTTCAAATATAGGCGCTCCACTTTATCTCCTCTTCTTATCCACAAACAAAACCCTTGTATTAGTATTATCTATATATATGTGTTGTAAGCATTTGTTAAAAATCAAGGAGGCTAATGCCTATCTTCTCTATTCTTAATAAATCTCCATGGTTACTTACTCTCTCTTTCTAAAACTCTTATAAACCGAAACTCTCCCAGACACTTATACTCTCCGAAATCTCCTTATTTTCTACAATCTCTCCATTATTATCTTCGAATCTCAACAGTTAGATGTTTCATAAGTTCATGAAACTTATGGAAAGATCATTATAAGCTATCATCTTGCTTAAAATTTAGTTTAGAAACATAGAAAACCTGTTGTTAGATGTTTTATAAGTTTGAGAAACTTGTACAAAGATTATTGAGGCACTTATAAGCACTGGCCTTCCTTAAAACGCGGTTCAGGGTCGTAGAAAACGCTTTGTTAGATGTTTCATATGTTTGTGAAATTTGTACAAACATCATTGAGACACTTCTAAGCACCCATCATCCTTAAAACTTGGATTAGGGTCGTAGAAAATGCGATGTTAGATGTTTTATAAGTTCATCAAACTTGTTTAAAGATCATAGAGGAACTTATAAGCACTAATCTTGTTTCAAATTAAGTTAATAATCGTAGAAAACCCATTGTTAGATGTTTCAAAAGTTCGTGAAACTTGTACAAAGATCATTGAGGCAATTATAAGCATTAATCTTGTTTCAAACTTTTTTAATAATTGTAGAAAATGAGTTGTTAGATGTTCATAAGTTCGTGAAACTTGTAAGCAATCATCTTGCGTAAAACTTGGTTTAGAGTCTTAGGAAACGCGTTGATAGATGTTTCATAAGTTCATGAAACTTTTTTAAATATTATTGATGAACTTATTATCACTCATCTTGTTTAAAACTTGATTTAGAGACATAGAAATCGTATTGTTCGATGCCTCATAAGTTTATGAAACATGTACAAAGATCATTGAGGCAATTATAAGCACTAATCTTGCTTTAAACTTGGTTAAGAGTCGTTGAAAACACGTTGTTAGATGTTTCATAAGTTTGTTAAACTTGTGCAAATATCATTTAGTCACTTATAAGAACTTATCTTTCTTAAAAATTGGTTTAGAATCGTACAAAAGGTGTTGTTATATGTTTCATAAGTTCATGAAACTTGTTTAAAGATCATTGAGACATTTATAGGAACTCATAATGCTTAAAAATTGATTTATAGTCATAGAAAATGAGGGTTTAGATGTTTCCTAAGCTTGTGAAAATTGTTCAAAAATAATTGAGGCACCTATAAGCACTCATCTTACGTAAAACATGGTTTATAGTCGTAGAAAACGTGTAGTTAGATGTTTCATGAGTTCGAGAAACTTGTACTAAAGATCATTGAGGAACTTATAAGTTATCAATCTTTCTTCAAACTTGGTTAATAATCGTAAAAACACGTGTTAAATGTCCATAAGTTCGTGAAACTTGTACACTTTTCATTAAAGCACTTATAAGAACTCATCTTGCTTAAAACCTTGTTTAGAGTCGTAGAAAAGGCGCTGTTAGATGTTTCAGAAGTTCGTTAAACTTGTAAAAAGGTCATTGAGGCAATTATAAGCTTCAAACTTGGTTAATAGTCATAGAAAAAACGTTGTTAGATATTTGATAAGTTCGTGCCACTTGTACAGAGATCTCGAAGGCACGTATAAGCACTCATCTTGCTTAAAACACGTTTTAGTGTTGTAGAAAACGTTGTTAGTGTTGAGACTAATGTTAACCCTAAATGGCATTAGGTCAAAACATGAAAGAGACTTGTGTCACAAGGAAAAGTCAAATAAAGTCAACAAGGGAGTTTAAATCAAGATAAGGAAGAAGAAAGCTTAGTCGGCACCAAAGGAGATTATTGGCGCCAAGAATGCTTAGTAGGCGCCCAAGGAGACCATTGGTGCCAAAGACTAGTCAAAGAGCATCTTGGGCTAGGATATGTCCAAACCCACAAGAAGACAAGAATGGACAGCTGGGTCACGTACATGAGCTGGCTCCTTGTGTTAACCAACTTGACCACACACGCCTAGCACTCTTGGATTCAAATTTCAAATATAGGCGCTCCACTTTATCTCCTCTTCTTATCCACAAACAAAACCCTTGTATTAGTATTATCTATATATATGTGTTGTAAGCATTTGTTAAAAATCTAGGAGGCTGATGCCTATCTTCTCTATTCTAAATAAATCTCCATGGTTACTTACTCTCTCTTTCTAAAACTCGTATACACCGAAACTCTTCCAAACACTTATACTCTCTGAAATCTCCTTATTTTCTACAATCTCTCCATTATTATCTTCAAATCTCAACAGTTAGTTGTTTCATAGGTTCGCGAAACTTATGGAAAGATCATTGTAAACTATCATCTTGCTTAAATTTTAGTTTAGAAACATAGAAAACCTGTTGTTAGATGTTTTATAAGTTTGAGAAACTTGTACAAAGATTATTAAGGCACTTATAAGCACTGGCCTTGCTTAAAACACGTTGTTAGATATTTCATAAGTTCGTGAAACTTTTACAAAGATCATTGAGGCAATTATTAGCACTAATCTTGCCTCAAACTTTGTTAAGACTTTTAGAAAACGTGTCGTTAGATGTTTCATAGGTTTGTGACACTTTTACAAAGATCATTGAGACACTTATAAGCACTCATCTTGCTTAATACTCCGTTTAGACTCGTATAAAACGCGTTGTTAGATGTTTCATAACTTCGTGAAACTTGTTCAAAGATCATTGAGTCATTTATAAGCACGCATATTGCTTCAAACTTGGTTTACAGTCGTAGAAAATGTGTTGTTAGATGTTTCATAAGTTCTTGAAACTTGTTCAGAGATCATTGAGGGATATATAAGCACTCATATTGCTTAAAACTTTGTTTAGAGTCATAGAAAACGCGTTGTTAGATGTTTCATTAGTTCATAAAACTTTTTTAAAGATCATAAAGGCCCTTATAAACTCTCATCTTGCTTAAAATTTAATTTTGAGACGTAGAAAACGCGTTTTTCGATGCCTCATAAGTTCGTGAAACTCGTACAAATATCATTGAGGCAATTATAAGCACTAATTAATCTTGCCTCAAACTTGGTTAAGAGTCGGAAAAAAGCGTTGTTATTATGTTTCATAAGTTTGTGAAACTTGAATAAATATCATTGAGGCACTTATAAGCACACATCTTGCTTAAAATTTGGTTTAGAGACTTGGAAAACCCATTGTTAGATGTTTCATAAGTTCGTGAAACTTATACAAAGATCATTGAGACACTTATAAGCACTAATCTTGCTTCGAACTTGGTTAATAATCGTAGAAACGCGTTGTTATATTTTCAGAATTTCTTGAAACTTGTACAAAGATCATATAGGCATTTATAAGCACTCGTCTTGCTTAAAACTTTCTTTATAGTCGTAGAAAAGGCTTTGTTAGATGTTTGATAAGTTCGTGAAACTTGTACAAAAATCATTGAGGAAATTATAAGCACTAATCTTGCTTCAAAATTGGTTAAGAGTGGTAGAAAAAACGTTGTTAGATGATTCATAAGTTCGTGACACTTTTACAAAGATCATTGAGTCATGTATGAGCACTCACCAAGCTTAAAACTTGGTTTAATGTCATAGAAAGCGTTGTTAGATGTTTCATAAGTTCGTGAAACTTATGGAAAGATCACTGGGGCACTATTAAGCAGTCATCTTGCTTAAAACTTGGTTTAGAGTCGTTGAAAACGCATTGTTGGATGTTTCATAATTTTTTGAAACTTCTTCAAAGATCATTGAGGCACTTATAAGCACTCATCTTGCTTAAAACTTGGTTTAGAGTCATAGAAAACGCGTTGTTAAATGTTTCATAATTTTGTGAAACTTGTTCAAAGATCATTGAGGAACTTATAAGCACTCATCTTGCTTAAAACTTGATTTAGATTCGTAGAAAACGCGTTGTTAGATGTTTCATAAGTTTGTGAAACTTGTACAAATATCATTTACGCATTTATAAGCACCATCTTGCTTAAAACTTCGTTTAGAGTCATATAAAACGCATTGTTATATGTTTCATAAGTTTGTGAAACTTGTACAAAGATCATTGAGGCACTTATAATCACTCATTATGCTTAAAACTTGGTTTGGAGTCGTAGAAAATGCGGGTGTAGAAGTTTCTTAAGCGTATGGAACTTGGTCAAAGAACATTGAGGCACTTATAAGCACTCATCTTGCTTAAAACATTGTTTAGAGTCGTAGGAAATGCGTTGTTAGATGTTTCATAAGTTCTTGAAACTTGTTTAAAGATTATTGAGGCACTTATAAGCACTCATCTTCTTTAAACCTTGATTTAGAGACGTAGAAAACACATTGTTTTATGCCTAATAAGTTCATGAAACTTTTTACGAAGATCACTGAGCCAATTATAAACACTAATTTTGCTTCAAACTTGGTTAAGAGTCCTATAAAACACGTTGTTAGATGATTCATAAGTTCGTGAAACTTGTACAAAGATCATTGAGGCAATTATAAGCACTAATCTTTCTTCAAACTTGGTTAAGAGTCGTAAAAAGACGTTGTTAGTTGTTTCATAAGTTCGTGACACTTGTACAAAATCATTGAGCCATGTATAAGCATTCATCTAGCTTGAAACTTGGTTTATTTTCGTAGAAAGCGTTGTTAGATGTATCATAAGTTCGTGAAACTTGTAGAAAGATCATTGGCACACTAATAAGCAGTCATATTTCTTAAAATTTGGTTTAGAGTCGTAGAAAACGCATTGTTAGATGTTTCATAAATTCGTCCAACTTGTTCAAAGTTGGCTCACGCTAAGTGTGGTTACAATAGATCAAAGAGCTACACTACAAAACGTTTACCTTTCGAGGTAGTGTATGGCGTGAATCCTCTTACTCCTATTGATCTAATTCATTTACCCTGTGACTTTCAAGAAAACTATGAAGAAGAAAAGAGAATTAAGACAATGAAGAAACTACACGAGGATGTTCTAGTTGAGATTGAGAAGGCTAATAAGTAGTACAAGGAAAAAGCCAACAAGAACTGGCGAGTTAAGTCCTTTCAACCTGGTGATCTGGTTTGGTTACACTTTAGAAAGGAGAGGTTTCCAACTAAGCGCAAGTCAAAGTTTATGCCAAGATCAGATGGTCCATTCAAGATACATGAGAAGTATGGAGAGAACGCTTACAAACTTGAACTTCCAGGTGAATATGGAGTTTCAGCTACTTTCAACGTGGGGGATCTTTCTCCATATGTTGAGGATGAAGAGTTGCTGGATTTGAGGTCAAATCCTTTTGAACCCAAAGAGAATGATGCGGTAGGAAAGGTTATAAAGGTTATAACATAAGACGGAATAAAGTGGGCTTGTTTTCACTATGCTGATCCAAGTCCAATCAAATGACTAAGGATGAATGAAGACTAAAGGGTTGAATTGAGTTTATTTGAAGATATTGAAGCCCATAGTTGAGAAGTTAAGAAGGTAAAGAGTCATTTTCGTCACCATTAAAGACTACAATTATCTAAGTGTGTTAATCTTTTTATAAGTTTGACGGTCTTTTTGGGATCCAAAGGTTTTTTATACCTTTGGTTGCATTTATTTCAAGTTTTCTATGTATTTCCTCTATATATTGAGGCTCTTTTCCATTGGATAAGGAGAAAACGAGTTTAAGAATTTGGAGAATCTTTGTGACCCCTTGGATCTGTTTAAATCGATTTCTTTATCCTTTGGTTTTGGGAGAGTCATTGGTGGTGTTCTTGATCGTCTTTATCACTTGTTGTCGTGCAAGTGTGGTGTCAGCTCAGCGGGTTTCTTTATCGATTGTGGTGCTCCAGCTTTACGAATCGTGGTGATCTATCACGTTTCTTCCTTAGTCACTTATATCATGTTTTGGTTCTACTTTCGGTTTATCATATATTCCATACGCTTCCAATATAACGCATCAAGGTTGCTTCGAGGAAGAAGAACTGCACTTTCGCTCTACTCCGACCAACGATGACTGATTTTTTGGGACAGGAACTGACTGACACGAAGAGCCAACTTTCGACTATCACAGAGCTTTTCACTTTCATTGTCATGGATAGTCCGCATCTTGCGGAAGCACTTTATAACTGGGAAATATTGTCAACTCAACTGCCGGTTCGAATGACTACTGTGGAAGAGGATGCGATTGCCGCTGAGATTGGACATGATGTCGGGCTCGACAATTTCAAATCCTATTTTTTAATTTTGTATTAAAATTTGTAACAAATTTTTATTTTAATAATATAAATGAAATTTTAATTAATTATTTTTTTAATTATATTCTTCGCAAAATTGTCGCTAATGTAGCAACGAAATAGAGACGAACTCAACAATAATCGAAACAAACAAAATTACTAGGAAAATAACATACATGGTTAAATTATAATTCAAGTAATTGGAATACCATTAACATGCATATAGTGCAGGAAAGTGACTTAGGTCTTAGATAAATGTTGCATATTCCAGATGTTCAATGTTTCAGAATAGGTTTTGAAAATTTTGTGTTAGGTTTACTAAATAATCACCTTTTGTATAATACTACAAATAATTGTTGAATAATTTAGTACAATAGAATAGTGAGAGACAATATTCGTCAAAGAATGATCAATTTCAGGAAAAATAAGCCAACATTGGTTAATTGAGGATTTTAAAATATTGAAGAACCATGTTGTGAAGCAATGCATACGCCTTCGTCTTAGTAGTAGATGTTGCTATCTTAGCCGTCTCTGTTAC
Organism: Cochlearia excelsa; assembly: GCA_963556525.1. Taxonomy (NCBI): domain Eukaryota; kingdom Viridiplantae; phylum Streptophyta; class Magnoliopsida; order Brassicales; family Brassicaceae; genus Cochlearia; species Cochlearia excelsa. The sequence goes on from OY748328.1 coordinate 20,151,330, forward strand.
TTACTTACTTACATCAAGGATTGAAATTTAATTACAGTCTTATATTAGCTACCTTTGGTCAGAAAAAACAATGTGTAGTTTGAGTTTCGAATTGGTAGGTTCTTTAATATTACAGGTAGGTTCCTTCATATCTTCAATGAGAATATATCAACCTCTTATTATCTCTCTATAAAATAGTAGAAAATTAAGTATTAATTATTCTTTTATTTAAAATACATACAAATTTGTTTATATTTATTTGACAATACCTTAAAAGTTCGAATATTTATGGATCCTTGTTTCCTGATAGCTTATTTTTACTACCCACTTAGGCAATAATACTTCATATTAAGTATTTTATAAGTGACCTATTCCATGCACATATGGGTTTTAATTATTTTTTTATGGTTATAAATTAAAACTTTTAATTACAATTATTCTTAAATAGCATAGTATTTTCACTTATATAGTATATCTTTTCTATATAGTAATTGATTATAGATATTCCAACATAGTAATCTATTAATATTTGTTTTACATAAATATATACAACCCAATTTAATAATTTATATATGTTAACACCTTTCCTACATAGTAAGGATTTTCATTTTTATTTATTGGAAATAAGTACAAAAATGTATAGAAAATTAGTAATAACTTATAAATAGTATATTTCTTTCATATTTAAATTTTTTTATAAAAATAAAAAGCAATATTATATTTATATATGTTTAAAATATTTCCCAGAGGGTGTGTATGTATATTGGTGTTTATTTATTTATTGTCTTCTAAATAAATACAATTGTTTATAGTAAAATTTAAATAACTTCTTAATAGTGAAAGAATAAGAGAAAACAGAGTGTGAAGAATATGAAACTTGATTTATTATATCATAATTGCTTGAATGTCTAATAACAAGATAGTAGCTTTATATATATAAACTAAACCCTAGAGTCTCCTTCCTTATCTTCTGACAAGTATCATCATCAGGTGGTGGTGCAGGATCCAAGAAGATCAAATATGTTGCTGAGAACCAGCTGGCTGGTCGTACGGAGCTTCACACAATCTTGCTGGTTTTTGTCTTCTGCCACATCACTTGACCGTTGGGATGGAGAAGAAGGTAAAGTCTTGGGCTTCATTAATTTGGGTTTAGTTGATTGTTGTGTTGTGCCTTATCTTGATTGTGTAGAGATGTTTTTGTATTGATAGTCCCCCTCAAACTTGGTGTGGGTGGAACATTAACACCAAGTTTGTGCCTTAAAGAGGTGAATGCAGGTCCTGTTAATGGCTTCGTGAAGATGTCAACTAATTGATAGTGAGCTGGGACATGGTTGATTTCGAGTAACCCAAACATAGTGATAGTGAGTTTCAAAGTGCTTTGACCTTTCATGGTGAGCTGGATTGAAAGTCAGATAGACCGCGGACAGATTGTCACAGAATACTTCAAGTGTTTTAGGACATGGGACCCCTAATTCCCGCAAGACATGTCCAATCCATGTAAGCTCATATGCTGTTTCTGACAGAGCTCTGTACTCTGCTTCTGTGGGGCTTTTGGAAACAGTATCTTGCTTCTTGGCTGACCAGGAGATAATGTTATGTCCAAGGAAGGTGCAATAGCCTCTTGTTGATCGTCTCCCACTCGTACATCCATCATAATTATTGTCACTGTAAGCTCTAAGTGTACAATAAGTTTTATTGTTGAATGAGATCCCCATTGTGATTGTTCCTTTAATATACCTCAGGATTCGTTTGAGAAGAGCATAATCAGACATGGTTGGTGCATGCATCTTTTGGCAAACAAAATTCACGGCATATTGGAGATCTGGTCTTGTGAGAGTGAGGTATTGAAGTTTCCCTGCAAGACTTCTGAAATAGGTTGGGCTTGGAAAAGGTGTCAACTGATCAGGGATCTTGTGAGGTTGCACCGGGAGGGGAGTGTAGACTGGAGCACAATCACTTATGGCAGAGATAGTGAGAAGGTCTTCTGCGTATTTCTGTTGGGAGAGAAACAACCCATCTTCATGAAATTGAGCTTGAATTCCAAGAAAGTACGATAATTTTTCCATGTCTTTCAATCTAAAGGAACCATTAAGCTGATTTAGAACTTTGGCAAGAAGATTAGAATTATTGCCAGTGATGAGCATATCATCAACATAAAGTAGCAGAATGATAATGTCTTTGTTTGTATTGCAGATGAAGAGAGGGATCCTTCTTGCTGCATACAAAACCAAACTCAAGGAGGAAGTTGTTGAATTTATCAAACCAAGCATGTGGAGCTTGTTTTAGGCCATAGAGGGATTTGTGCAATAAACATACATGGTCATGCCTGTCAGGGTCCACAAAACATGTAGGTTGCTTCATGTAAACAGTCTCCGTGAGTTCACAATGTAAGAACGCATTTTTAACATCCATTTGCTTGATATTCCATTGAAGAATAGTAGCTAGATGGAGAACTATACGTACTTTTGCAGTTCTGACCACTAGACTATAGGTTTCTAGATAGTCTATACCCTCTTCTTGATTAAACCCTTTAGCTGTTATGCGAGCTCTAAGTTTGTCAAGAGAACCATTTTCATTGAGTTTTGTTCTAAAAACCCATTTGCATCCTAGTACATTCATATCTTCTGTGTAAGGGACTAAGGACCAAGTCATAGCTGCTTTGCAGTTTCCCATTTCATCTGTCATTGCTTCTGCCCAACCTTCATCTTTCAGAGCTTCTTTTACAGTTCTTGGTTATGGATATGAGACTTTGTGAGCTAACAGAACATATCTTTGGTTAGGTTTGAAGATACCAGCTTTGGCTCCTGTAGTCATAGGATGTTGATGTTGTTGAGGCAATGTTGAGCTAGATGGCAGATGTCTCATCTGATTTGTTGATGTTGTAGGGTGAGTTGTTGCAGTAGAGGACATGGAGTGAGCTGGAGAGGAGACCATTGTGTCTGTCCTGTTTTGAACAATAGGAGAGTTGTTGCCAATAGCATCAAGGTCTAAGCTTGTCGTACACACAGAACTCTCTCTAGGTTCAACAGTAGGCACAATGGGTCTTGTGACTGAAGGTAAAGGAGGAAAGTCTTGAGAGGTAAACAAAGGTAGTGATACAAATGTATCCACTTGATCTTGTTCAGCAAATGTGGCAGTAACTTTGTCAGCTTGTGTAGCAGGATCCACAATTTGAGTAATTTGAGGTGATGAAGGTACTAAAGATTGGAGAGGCTCAGTGTCAGCTTGTGCAGAAGGTTTAGATGCCACAGAGGACTCATGAGGCTGAAAACTAGCTTGCCAAGCATTCATGAGAGGCGTGATTCCCTTTGGTTGGAGGTGAGCATACAAATTTGCAAAAGGAAAACTAGACTCATCAAATATTACATGCATGCTGATGTAGACTCTTCCTGTAGGTGGGTATAGGTATCTATAACCCTTGTACTTTTCATTGTATCCCAAGAAGACACACGTGAGGGATCTTGGATCAAACTTTGTGGCAGAGTAATCCCTAAGTCTTGGGTACCAAGCACAACCAAAGGTCCTCAAAGCTGTGTAATCAGGTGCTTGACCAAATAGTTTTCCATGTGGACTAATCTGATCTGCTAAACTTGATGTAGGAAGAATATTGATCAGGAAGTTAGCAGTGTAGAAAGCCTCAACCCAATAATTTTGAGGCAACTTGCTAAGGAACATCATGGAGAGTCCTAATTAAGTAATGTGCATGTGCTTGCGTTCAGCCAGTCCATTCTGTTGTGGCGTGTATGGACAGGAGATATATTGTTGTATTCCTGAGTCTTTGAGTTCTTTCAAGAACGTAGAACTTGTGAATTCTCCTCCACCATCACATTGAAAGGTAACAATCTTTGAGTTAAACTGATTTTCAACAAACTTCTAATAGTGGATGAAAGTAGAGTAGAAATCTCATTTCTATTTCAAAGGGTAAAACTAGCAAAATCTTGAGTAATTGTCAATGAAGATTACATAGTATCTAAACCCTTGAAAAGACATAACAGGAGAAGGTCCCCAGAGATCACAATGGATTCTCTGTAATGATTTTGTTGAAATAAATGTGGAGGAAAAGAAAGGCAGTCTTGCACTCTTACCTAATATGCAAGCTTCACATATTGACTTGGTGATTTTATTAAGTTGAACTTCTTTATTTGTAGATAGGAGCTGAAGAATCTAATCATTATGATGGCCTAATATCCTATGCCAGACTTCATCTATAGTGGAGATTTGTCTGGTAGAGTAAAAGGTTTTTATTTGAGGATTCTTCAGCTTGTAGAGACCATCACTGTTTCTTCCCAATGTCAGAACTTTCTGCGTTGCTTTGTCCTTTACAAGAACACCATCAGAGTCAAATGTAAAGGAGCATGGATAATCATAGGTGAGTTTAGAGACAGATAAAAGAGATTTTGCAATGTCTGGACAGACAAGAACATCTTTCAATGGTAGATTACATGAACTGGAAAACGGAGTAGTAGAACTTATGTGTGTTATAGGGAAGAAGTTTCCATCACCAACCATGACTGAGTCTGCTCCATAGTAAGGTTGGGACTGATGCAGTCTCTGAGAGTTGTTGGTGACGTGAGCTGTAGCACCTGTGTCTGGGTACCATTCAGTCCCAGAAGCTTCAGTGACATCTGTGATTCTCATGGCTGCCAAGGCTTGTGAAGTATCCTCTTGTTGATAGGAGTTATCAAACCTTGACCAACAGCCTAAGGCAGAGTGTCCTCTCTTTCCACAGATCTGACAGGTGGGTCTATCTTGTGCAGAAAAGTTGACAGGTCTTGGTGTGAATTGTTGATGAAAGCCTCTGCCACGAGAAGAGAAGACTCTACTTCTACCTCTTGCCATGTTGTAACCAGAAGCTCTGCCTCTTTCATAATAACCAGAGTTAGTGGCGACATTAAAAGCTAATGAGCCTATATACCACATCTTCATAGGTGAGAGGAGTATCATCCATAGAACTCTCAATAGAGGTAATGACAGAGTCATAATATTTTCCTAGACCATGTATAGCCGAAATTTTTTTCATTTTTTCTATGACAGGACTACCTATAGACGCTAGTTGATCACACAAATCTTTGATATCCCTAAGATAAACAGTCATAGATCTATCTTTCTTACTAACAGTTTGTAGCTTTCTTTGTAGCTCAAAAAGTCTAGCAGATGAAACTCTATTGAAGTGTTTTGCTAAGGCAGTCCATACCTCTTGTGAAGTGTGCAGACCAACAACCACTGAAAGGATGTCTTCAGACAGAGAACCAAGAATCCATGACATCACTACTTGGTCTTAGCGCATCCATAGCATGTAGTCAGGGTTCTCGTGGCCTCCAATGGTGGGAATAGTCAAGGTTGCCACAGGTTTGGGAATGGAACCAATGACGAAGCCTAGTAGTTGTTGTCCAGAGAGAAAAGCCTCAAATTGAGCTTTCCATAAGAGGTAATTTCTTTTTGTAAGCTTAACAGTAACACAATTAGTAATGTTAAGCTTAGGATGAGCATAAATATCCATAGAATCCTCCATGTGCTCTGATACCATGAAAGAATAAGAGAAAACAGAGTGTGAAGAATATGAAACTTGATTTATTATATCATAATTGCTTGAAGGTCTAATTACAAAATAGTAGCTTTATATATATCAACTAAACCTTAGAGTCTCCTTCCTTATCTTCTGACAAGTGTCATCATCAGGTGGTGGTGCATGATCCAAGAAGATCAAATATGTTGCTAAGAACCAGCTGGTTGGTTGTACGGAGCTTCACACAATCTTGCTGGTTTTTGTCTGCTGCCACATCACTTGACCGTTGGGATGGAGAAAAAGGTAAAGTCTTGGGCTTCATTAATTTGGGTTTAGTTGATTGTTGTGTTGTAGTGGGTCTGTCATTGCATTGGGCCTTATATTGATTGTGTAAAGATATTTATGTATTGATAAATAATATAATTATTGCATGTATATAAATTATTTTCTGTATAATTTTATCATATAAATTTTGATATATATGCCTTTTTAATTTTTGCACAAATATTTAACTTTATACGTTATAATTTTGATCATATGCGACCTGATTTGTATAACTTAGTGAATTTCTTTTGGTGTTTTGGTTTGCGAGTTGCAAGAAAAGTCAAATCTATTTTATTTTTGCGCAAAAACTTTATAAACATCTCTTTATGATTGCGCATCTTATAAAAATTGCATCTAGTATTATGTTATCTTTGATGATAAAAAAAAGTAATTTAGTTTCTAATAACTTACATATTTTAAATAGGTTTGAATAACTAAGGATTCTCAACAAAGTTGGATAATTCAATGACACCACCGAGATTTTCATTGCTAGTAAAACTATCTATATAGGCCCGATTGAGACGACTACACTCAAGGTTACAATAGAAAATTTATATGCGAGCAAAGTAATCTTTAAAAAAAAAAAACGGTTCCTCGTCCCCTAGTACCAAATTAAAACCCAAAAACCCTAAACATAACCAATTATCCAAAAACCCAAATATATTATCATCCTTACTAAAACTCGTTTAAGAATTTAGAAATATTTTCTTCTAACTAGGATAGGAAAAAATTGGTTAAAGGATTACTAAGTGAGCACCTTTTGTATAATACTACAAATAATTGTTGAATAACTTGGTACAATAGAAGAACTTTGAAAGCAAACATTTATTTAGATTTATCACTTTCAATAAACAATAAGCCAACATTGGTTAATTGGGGATTTTAAAATACTCAAGAACCATTTCATCAAGTTGGAACGTTGCGTACACCTTCGCCTCATAGGTCTTTCTATCTTTTTCATTGTCTCGGTCACTTACATCAAGAATTAAGATGAAATTTAGGCCAGATACTACCTGCTCTTGGCCAGACACAACATTGTGTAGCTTGAGTTCCGAGTTGGTCTGTTTGTTGTTCTCCGAGATAGCGAACTTGGCGATGATGTCAATGTTAGGATCCTTAGTGTCTTTGATGGGATAATAACAACCTAACATCTCTTCAATTTCCTCCATTTCTTCAATTTTATCCATTAACTCAAAACCGACTTGAAAAAAAATTATTTTTATTTATATGAGAATATCTTAAAATGGTTGATGGGCACAACAATTGAGCATCCTTGTTTCCGGATACTTTTTTCCTACCTCGTCACAAGTGTTTTATAGGTAAACTAATCGATGCACACACACTACTAAAAAAAATTCATATAGCCACGGCCGTATCGGTGGCTATAGCGTTAAATCCGTGGCTATACGGTCGTGGCTAAAAAATTTTGTGGCAAATCGTGACTAAATAGCCACGGATTTTTGCTATAGCCACCGATACGGCCGTGGCTATATGACTTTTTTTTAGTAGTGACATGCGTTTTAATTATACTTTTTATGGACATAAATACGAACTTTTTTTTGGTTTATCATAAATACGAACTTGTATAGTAATAATACCTAAATAGTATAATATACTCACATATATATATATATAAAGTTATCATTTATACATAGAAATTGATTTTATAAATCCTACATAGCCATTTATGTATACTTTTTATAGAAATAAATACAAACCAATTTAAACTTTTAATAGAAATAATACAAACTAATTTAATAACTTTATATATGTTAAACCTTTCCTACATAGTAATAATTTTCATTTATATGAATTCATATTATTTCTTGAAAACAAATCAGAATATCTATAGTAAATTGGTAATAATATATAGCTAGTATATTTCTTTTATTTACACAATTTACATTTTGTTATATAAATTAAGACAAACAAATATTGTTGATATGTTGAAATCTTTCTTACATATTAATAATTTATATTTTTGTGAATTTAAGTACAAACCAATATAATAATTTTATATATGCTAAAATATTTCTTACACAATAATCATTTATATTTTTATGTATTTATATATTGTTTTAAAGGATATACAAATATGTATAGTAAATGAGTAATAACTTATAAAAAAATATTTAATATAAAAATATATATATAATATTATTTCTACATAGTAATTTAGTAATATAAAACTTAATATATATAACTTCACTGTTTTTACGAAAAATATAACTTTATAACTTTGAAACGTTGTCATATAAAACATGTATATATAACTCAGTTAATTTCTTTTCTAAACATGGTTCTTCGTAAGTTAAATATATTAGTTTATGAATAGAAACTTAGAAACAAAATCCTTTAAAACATCACTTAAAGTAAAAACAAATGGTTTATATAATGAGCTTTTTGGTAAGGAATTTGTGTAAATATTATTGAAATTATTTTTTAAAAAACTTACATATGGCTGAAATAGGGAAAACGTCATATTTCCCCACGAGAAATGTCATATTTCCCCACGAAAAATATCATATATTATCTGATAGACCCATCTAGCGCGCGAGGCTTATATGCCACTTATTAGGGAAAAATCTGCCCTACCACTATTTAATCTCTCTACCACCGTTTTTGTGATATTATGAAAATAACTTTAATGATATATTATTAAATTTATGTTTTAAAAATAAAAATCAGTTCAATTGTCCTATCTGTTGTCTAGACAACTTACTATCAGTTGTCCAAGTTGTCGGATAACTTGCTATTAGTTTTGGACAACTTTCTATCAGTAGTTAGCACGACTTGCTATCAGTTGTCCACAGTTGTCCAAAAACACTTAATCACCGAAAGTAAATGTCCCGAAAAATATACTAAAAATAATTCATCAAAGTACATAGACACCAACTCCTTTTTGCCTTCTTTTTCGTCTCCGTCTACTTCTTCTTTTTTCTGCTTGCTTCTTCTTTTATCTGCATGCTTCTTCTTTTCTCTGCTTGCTTCTTCTTCTTCACATGCTTCTTATTCAATTACAATCAAGAAGAAGAGGACAACAAAAGATAAACAGAAAGACAACAAAGAATGAATCGAAGAGAAAAATTCCACAGAGAATGAATCGAAGGAGAAAGAATCGTCATAACGAGGAATGTTGGAATCTGAATAAGGTTTTTTTTGTTGACAGAAAAGGGAGAAGGAGAAGAAAAAGAGGATACCATTCGTTTTTTTCAACTTAGCGAATTAGGGTTAAATTAAAAACAGAGTATGGATTTTTGTTCATTTCAACACAACCTAAATTAAAAATAAATGCTTTAAAAATACATAAAATAGGAGGTAGCGTAAGAGATTAACATTTATAAAAAAGTGGCATAAGAGCAATTGATTCGCCTATTGTTTACCCCCGTCCTATGTCAAACCCACATAAAGTTCTTGTACTTATTTCCTATTAAATAAAACTAAATAGTTAATTCCCCTTCTATTTATGGTTGATTAAAATTGTTCGATATGATAAATAAATGATTAAAATTGTTCGATATGGTATGAAGAAGATGATAAAATCAAATGATCTATGAAAGGATCAAATGAAGAGATATAGTTCGATATGGTATGAAGAAGATGATAAAATCAAATGATCTATGAAAGGATCAAATGAAGAGATATAGTTGTTTGTTAGCTAATCTTGCTTAAAATTTGGTTTAGAGTTGTAGAAAACAGGTCGTTAGATGTTTCATAAGTTCGTCAAACTTTTTCAAAAGATTATTGAGGCATTTATAAGCACTCATTTTTCTTAAAACTTTGTTTAGAGTTGTAGAAAACACGTTGTTATATGTTTCATAATTTGTGAAACTTGTACAAATATCATTTAGGCACTTCTAAGCACATATATTACTTAAACTTGGTTTAGAGTCGTATAAAACGTGTTGTTATGTGTGAAACTGGTTCAAAGAACGTCGAGGCACTTATAAGCAGTCATTTTTCTTAAAACTTGGTTTAGAGTATTAGGAAACGCGTTGTTAGATGTTTCATAAGTCCTTGAAACTTGTTTAAAGATCATTGAGGGCTTATAAACACTCATCTTACTTAAAATTCCATTTTGAGACGTAGAAAATGCGTTTTTCGATGCCTCATAAGTTCGTGAAACTTGTACAAATATCACTCGACAATTATAAGAACTAATCTTGCTTCAAACTTGGTTAAGAGTCGTAGAAAACACGTTGTTAGATGTTTCATAAGTTGTACAAATATCATTGACGCAATTATAAGCACTAATCTTGCTTCAAACTTGGTTAAGATTCGTAGAAAAAACAATGTTAGATGTTTCATACGTCCGTGACACTTGTACAAAGATTATAAGCACTCATCCTGATTAAAACTTGGTTTAGATTCGTAGAAAACGAGTTGTTAGATGTTTCATAATTTTGTGAAACTTCTTCAAAGATCATGAGGCCCTTATTAGAGCTCATTTTGCTTAAAACTTGGTTTAGAGTCGTAGAAAACGCGTTGTTAGATGTTTAATAATTTTGTGAAACTTTTTCAAAGATCATTAAGGCCCTTATAAAAATTGATCTTGCTTAAAACTTGGTTTAGAGTCGTAGAACACGTGTTGTTAGATGTCTCATAATTTTGTGAAACTTGTTCAAAGATCATTGATGCATTTATAAGCACTCATCTTGCTTAAATTTGGTTTAGAGACGTCGAAAACCAGTTGTTAGATGTTTCATAAGTTCGTGAAACTTATACAAAGATCATTGAGGCAATTATAAGAATTAATCTTGCTTCGAACTTGTTTAATAATCGTAGAAAACGCGTTGTTAGATGTTCATAAGTTCGTGAAACTTGTACAAAGATCATTACCACACTTATAAGCACTCTTCTTGTTTAAAACTTTCTTTAGAGTCGTAGAAAAGGCGTAGTTAGATGTTTCATAAGTTCGTGAAACTTGTACATAGATCATTGAGCTATGTATCACACTACAAGAAACTGGGCTTTTAGCAACGAAATTTAGCAAGGAAATAGCGAGGAATATATATAGCAACGAAATAGCAACGAATTGGCGACGAAATAGCAACGGAGAATAATGTCGTCGCTAAATCGTCGCTATTTGGCGAGGTATGTTTTCGTCGCTAAATTGGCTACGATTTAGCGACGATTTAGCGACGAATATATATCCTGGCTAATTAGCGACGAATTAGCGAGGAGTGTCGCTAAGTAGGTAAGCACGTTTTCAAAAACGTTGCTAAATCGTTGCTAATTTTATTTCCGTGCTAATTCGTTGCTAATTTTCCATCTATATAAACCCATCTACACTCTTCAAAAAATCACACCACAACACAATATAAAATCAATAACTCTATAAAAATATAAACACTCTAAAAATTTCAATATGTCTCACGGTAATAACAATATATACGAGTTACGGTCTTGGATGTATCGGCATAAAGATCGATCGGGGGTAGTTACAGACGAATTTACGGAGGGACTTCAAGCATTCATGCAGCAGGCCGGAAACATGCAGAATACGCAAGATACCGGTAAAATGTATTGTCCATGTAAGAAGTGCGTTATGGCGAGGTATGTTTTCGTTGCTAATTCGTCGCTAATTTAGCAACGAATTAGCAAGGATTTGTTTTCGCAAAATATTTAAATTGGAAATTTATTTTTTTATATCGTCGCTAATTCGTCGCTAATATTTTACGACCAACGTCGCTAATTCGTCGCTAATATTTTACGACCAACGTCGCTAATTCGTCGCTAATATTTTACGACCAACGTCGCTAATTCGTCGCTAAATTAGCGACGAATTAGCGACGAAATATAATTAGCGACGATTATGTGGCGTCGCTACATTGGCGACGAAATAGCGACGATTCGAAAATGGCGACGATTTAGCGACGAATATTGAATAGCGACGAAAAATCGTCGCTATTGGCCAATAGCGACGATTTAGCGACGAAAAACGGCGTTGCTATTTGCCGTTTTTCTTGTAGTGTGAACACTCATCTAGCTTAAAATTTGGTTTAGTGTTGTAGAAAGCGTTGTTAGATGTTTCATAAGTTCATGAAACTTGTAGAAAGATCATTGAGGCACTAATAAGCAACCATCTTGCTTAAAATTTCGTTTAGAGTCGTAGAAAACGTGTTGTTAGATTTTCATAAGTTTCTCAAACATGTTCAAAGATTATTGAGGCATTTATAAGCACTCATCTTGCTTAAAAATTGGTTTAGAATCGTAGAAAACGCGTTTTTATACGTTTCATAATTTTGTGAAACTTCTACAAAGATCATAGAGGCATTTATAAGCACTCATTTTGCTTAAAACATGGTCTAGAGTGGTAGAAAACGCGTTGTTAGATGTTTCAAAAATTGGTGAAACTTGTTCAAAAGATCATTGAAGGACTTATAAGCACTCATCTTGTTTAAAACTTGATTTAGAGACATAGAAATCGTATTGTTCGATGCCTCATAAGTTTATGAAACTTGTACAAAGATCGTTGAGGCAATTATAAGCACTAATCTTGCTTCAAACTTGGTTAAGAGTCGTTGAAAACACGTTGTTAGATGTTTCATAAGTTTTTGAAACTTGTACAAATATCATTTAGGCACTTATAAGAAATCATCTTGCTTAAAACTTGGTTTAGAATCGTATAAAACGGGTTGTTATATGTTTCATAAGTTCATGAAACTTATTTAAAGATCATCGAGGCCTTTATAAGAACTCATAATGCTTAAAATTTGTTTTATAGTCTTAGAAAATGCGGGTTTAGAAAATTTGTGAATATTGTACAAAAATAATTAAGGAACTTATAAGCACTCATCTTACGTAAACATGGTTTATAGTCATAGAAATCGTGTAGCTAGATGTTTCATGAGTTCGAGAAACTTGTACTAAACATAATTGAGGAACTTATAAGTTATCAATCTTTCTTCAAACTTGGTTAATAATCGTAAAAAAACGTATTGTTAGATGTTCATAAGTTCGTGAAACTTGTACACTGATCATTAAGCCACTTATAAGAACTCATCTTGCTTAGAACTTTTTTTAGAGTCTTAGAAAAGGCATTGTTAGATGTTTCAGAAGTTCGTTAAACTTGTACAAAGGTCATTGAAGCAATTATAAGCTTCAAACTTGGTTAAGAGTCATAGACAAAACGTTGTTAGATGTTTGATAATTTCGTGCCACTTGTATTGAGATCTCGAATGAACGTATAAGCACCCATCTTGCTTAAAAAGCGGTTTAGTGTCGTAGAAAACGTTGTTAGTGTTGAGACTAATGTTAACCCTAATGGGCATTAGGTAAAAACATGAAAGAGACTTGTGTCACAAGGAAAAGTCAAATAAAGTCAACAAGGGAGTTTAAATCAAGATAATGAAGAAGAAAGCTTAGTAGGCACCAAAGGAGACTATTGTCGCCAAGAATGCTTAGTAGGCGCCAAAGGAGACCATTGGCGCCAAAGACTAGTCAAAGAGCATCTTGGGCTAGGATATGTCCAAACCCACAAGAAGACAAGAATGGACAGCTGGGTCACGTGCATGAGCTAGCTCCTTGTGTTGAACAAATTGACACTCTTGGGTTCAAATTTCAAATATAGGCGCTCCACTTTATCTTCTCTTCTTATCCACAAACAAAACCCTTGTATTAGTATTATCTATATATATATATATGTGTGTGTTGTAAGCATTTGTGAAAAATCAAGGAGGCTAATGCCTATCTTCTCTATTCTTAGTAAATCTCCATGGTTACTTACTCTCCCTTTCTAAAACTCTTATACACCGAAACTCTCCCAAACACTTATACTCTTCGAAATATCCTTATTCTCTACAATCTTTCCATTATTATCTTCAAACCTCAACATGGTATTAGAGCATGAAGCTAATATTTGTTTATGCATCTGTAAAGAGCAAGACCAACCGAATTCATGGCTAAGGCATCTATCAAGAACAAACCATTCATCAAAATCCGACGCTTAGACACCGACGCTCTGACACCAGCGCCCGGTCACCATGCGCCTAAGGCGCCCGGGCACCGTGCGCCTAAGGCGCCCGGTCACCATGCGCCTAAGGCGCCCGGGCACCGTGCGCCTAACAAATCTTCAATCACCAATTCGGCTAAGCATCTTCCAAGAGAAAAACAGAACAACTTCATCATCAACATTCGGCTAAGCATCTTCCAAAGAGCAAAGCTGAACCAAATTCTATCACCTAGTTCCAATTGCACAAAGAACAAAGCCGCAAGACCTCATGAAGAATTCAAAGAGCTCAATCCAAGTGGAACTACAATAGATCATCAATCTATCATTCCACTACGAACAAAAGGTTGTCCCTAAACTCTAATACTCTTCATTAAGATTAACATATCATAAGAACTAGAGCCGCGCCATATTCTTGCTTAGTTCTTGTTTGTCTATTGGCCTAATTGAATCACTTGAAATTTTCTAAAGAAATTAGGTTTAATATTTTCAAAATTACTCCTTGTTTCATTATTGGCATATAGACTTAAGAATATTTGTGAGCATTTCTATCTGGTTACATCATGTTAACCATTAACTAAACTCTTTGTATTTCTTGAATCTCTTGAAGGTTCAAAGGAAACCGAAGTGAGGTGATCATTCTTTGGTTACTTGGATGAAAAGAAGAAAGCCACTAAGGAGAAATGGAGAAAAGGAGTAGAGGAGCCAAAGCATTCGGTCAATACCATTCACACTCAAGCTTGTCAAGGATCAAAGCTGTGAATGATAAAAAAAAGAACAACCCATACACCAAATACAACTATGGGAGTGTGAAGAGCACAATAAGATTGTAAAGTATGAGAGAGCCATTAAAGAAGAAACGCCAAGAAGCTAATCCGGTTCCATCTTAAGGGGGAGTTAAGTTTCAGCGAGCATGAGTTCAAAAGAGAATCCTTGAAAGGCAAGACAAAGAAGAACTCAAGAGCTTAGATTAAAAGACCCCTAATTGCAAAGATTTACACTCTTTTTACTTAAATGCGGTTTTAGCCCAAGTGGTTTTCCCCTTTATGGTTTTAATGAGGTTTGTTTAGGAATGTCCAATCTTAGCCATTTCATTAGGCTAAACTTGAGGGGGAGTGTTGAGACTAATGTTAACCCTAAAGGGCATTAGGTCAAAACATGAAAGAGACTTGTTTCAGAAGAAAGGTCAAATAAAGTCAACAAGGGAGTTTAAATCAAGATAAGGAAGAAGAAAGCTTAGTATAGGCATCAAAGGAGACTATTGGCGCCAAGAATGCTTAGTAGGCGCCAAAGGAGACCATTGACGCCAAAGACTAGTCAAAGAGCATCTTGGGCTAGGATATGTCCAAATCCACAAGAAGAAAAAAATGGACAGCCGGGTCACGTGCATGAGATGGCTCATTGTGTTGACCAACTTGACCACACACGCCTAGAACTTTTGGATTCAAATTTCAAATATAGACGCTCAACTTTATCTCCTCTTCTTATCCACAAACAAAACCCTTGTATTAGTATTATCTATATATATATATATGTGTGTGTTGTAAGCATTTGTGAAAAATCAAGGAGACTAATGTCTATCTTCTCTATTCTTAATAAATCTCTATGGTTACTTACTCTCTCTTTCTAAAACTCCTTGTTTCCTGATACCTTAATTTTAGGGAGAATTATAAAGCTACACCATTTGAATTACATTTCACAAAACTACACCATTTCAAAATTACTTCACAAAACTACACCTAAACACTCTAAATTAAATCCAAATAAACCCTACCCACATAATTCTACCCCTTAATACTATACCCTAAACACTAATTAACGAACCCAAATAAAAAGATTTTAATTTTGGTAATTTTTAAAAGGGTAAATCAAGCTTTTAAAATTTTGAAAGGGTGTAAATTTGTGAAAATATTCAATTAGGTGTAGTTTTGTGAAAGGAGGGTTGAAAGAGTGTAGTTTTGTGAATTTCTCTTTTTTTTACTACCCACTAAGGCAATAATACTTCATATTAAGTATTTTATAGGTGACCTATTCCATGCACATATGGGTTTTAATTATATTTTTATGGTTATAAATTCAAACTTTTAATTGCAATGATTCTGAAATAGCATAGTATTTTCACTTATAGAGTCTATGTTAGAATCGTCACGTTATTCTTTAGGTTAAAGACACAGGCCCTTATATCTTTATCTTGCTTATTTGGTTTAGAGACGTGAAAACACGTTGTTAGATCTTTAATAATTTTGTGAAAATTCTTCAAAGATCATTCAGGCCCTTATAAGCACTCATCTTGCTTAAATTTGGTTTAGAGACGTAGAAAACCAGTTGTTAGATGTTTCATAAGTTCGTGAAACTTGTACAAAGATCATTGAGGCAGTTATAAGCATTAATCTTGCTTCGAACTCTGTTAATAATCGTAGAAAACGCGTTGTTAGATGTTCAAAAGTTCGTGAAAATTGTACAAAGATCATTAAGGCACTTATAAGCACTCGTTTTGTTTAAAACTTTCTTTAGAGTCGTAGAAAAGGCGTTGTTAGATGTTTCATATTTTCAAGAAACTTGTACAAAGATCATTGAGGCAATTATAAGCCATAATCTTGTTTCAAACTTGGTTAAGAGGAGTTGAAAAAACGTTGTTAGATGTTTCATAAGTTCGTGACACTTGTACAAATATCATTAAGCCATGTATCATCACTCATCTAGCTTAAAACTTGGTTTAGTGTCGTAGAAAGCGTTGTTAGATGTTTCATAAGTTCATGAAACTTGTAGAAAGATCATTGAGGCACTAATATGCAATCATCTTGCTTCAAACTTGTTTTATAGTCATAGAAACGCGTTGTTAGATGTTTCATAAGTTCATCAAACTTGTTCAAAGATTATTGAGGCATTTATAAGCAATCATCTTCCTTAAAAATTGGTTTAATAATTTTGTGAAAATTCTTCAAAGATCATTGAGGCCCTTATAAGAACTCATCTTGCTTAAAACTTGGTTTAGAGTCGTAAAAAACGTGTTGTTAAATGTTTCATAATTTTGTGAAACTTGTTGAAAGATCATTGAGGCACTTATAAGCACCCATCTTGCTTAAATTTAGTTAAGAGACGTAGAAAACCAGTTGTTAGATGTTTCATAAGTTACCGAAACTTGTAGAAAGATTATTGAGGCAGTTATAAGAATTAATCTTGCTTCGAACTCTGTTAATAATCGTAGAAAACGCGTTGTTAGATGTTCATAAGTTTGTGAAACTTGTACAAAGATCATTAAGGCACTTATAAGCACTCGTTTTGTTTAAAACTTTTTGTAGAGTCGTAGAAAAGGCGTTGTTAGATGTTTCATAATTTTGTGAAACTTGTACAAAGATCATTGAGGAAATTATAAACCATAATCTTGTTTCAAACTTGGTTAGGAGTAGTAGAAAAAACGTTGTTAGATATTTCATAAGTTTGTGACACTTGTAAAAATATCATTAAGCCATGTATCATCACTCATCTAGCTTAAAACTTTGTTTAGTGTCATAGAAAGCGTTGTTAGATGTTTCATAAGTTCGTGAAACTTGTAAAAATATTATTGAGGCACTAATAAGCAGTCATCTTGCTTCAAAATTAGTTTAGAGTCATAGAAAACGCGTTGTTAGATGTTTCATAAGTTCATCATACTTGTTCAAAGATTATTGAGGCATTTATAAGCAATCATCTTCCTCAAAAATTGGTTTAGAGTCGTAGAAAACGCGGTGTTAGATGTTTCAGAAATTCGTAAAACTTGTATAAATATAATTGAGCCAATTATAAGCTATCATCTCGCTTAAAAGTTCGTTTAGATGTTTTATAAGTTTGTGAAACTTGTACAAACATCATTGAAGAACTTATAACCACTCATCTATGTCAAAATTTGGATTAGAGTCATAGAAAACACGCTCTTAGATGTTTCATAAGTTCATGAAACTGGTTTAAAGATCATAGAGGGACTTATAAGCACCCATCTTGCTTAAAACTTGGTCTAGAGACGTAGAAAACCCATTGCTAGATGTTTCATAAGTTCGTGAAACTTTTACAAAGATCATTGAGGCATTTATTAGCACTAATCTTGTTTCAAACTTGGTTCATACTCGTAGAAAACCCGTTGTTAGATGGTCATAAGTTCGTGAAACTTGTACAAAGATTATTGAGGAATTTATAAGCACTCATCTTGCTTAAAACTTAGTTTAGAGTCGTAGAAAACGTGTTGTTAGATGTTTCATAATTTTGTGAAAATTCTTCAAAGATCATTGACGCCCTTATAAGAACTCATCTTGCTTAAAACTTGGTTTAGGGTCGTAGAAAACGCGTTGTTAGATGTTTCATAATTTTGTGAAACTTGTTCAAAGATCATTGAGGCACTTATAAGAACTCATCTTTGCTTAAATTAGATTTAGAGACGTAGAAAAACCATTGTTAAATGTTTCATTTTAAGTTCATGAAACTTGTTTAAGCATTAATCTTTCGTCGAACTTGTTTAATAATCATAGAAAACGTGTTGTTAGATGTTCATAAGTTCGTGAAACTTGTACAAAGATCATTGAGACATTTTTAGAACTCATCTTGCTTAAAATTTGGTTTAGAAACGTAGAAAACCCATAGTTAGATGTTTTATAAGTTCGTGAAATTTGTACAAAGGTCATTGAGATAACTATAAGCACTAATCATGCTTCTAACTTGGTTAATAATTGTAGAAAACGCTTTGTTAGATGTTCATAAGTTTGTGAAACTTGTACAAAGATCATTAAGGCAATTATAAGCACTCATCTTGCTTAAAACTTTCTTTAGAGTCGTAGAAAATGCGTTGTTAGATGTTTCATAAGTCCGTGAAACTTGTACAAATATCATCGAGGCACTAATAAGCATTCATCTTGCTTAAAACATGGTTTAGAGTTGTAGAAAACAGGTCGTTAGCTGTTTCATAAGTTCGTCAAACTTTTTCAAAAGATTATTAAGGCACTTATAAGAACTCATCTTGCTTAAAACTTTTTTTAGAGTCGTAGAAAAGGCGTTGTTAGATGTTTCATAAGTTCGTTAAACTTGTACAAAGGTCATTGAGGCAATTATAAGCTTCAAACTTGGTTAAGAGTCATAGAAAATTTTTTGTTAGATGTTTGATAAGTTCGTGCCACTTGTACATAGATCTCGAAGGAACGTATAAGCACTCATCTTGCTTAAAAAGCGGTTTAGTGTCGTAGAAAACGTTGTTAGTATTGAGACTAATGTTAACCCTAAAGGGCAATAGGTCAAAACATGAAAGAGACTTGTGTCACAAGGAAAAGTCAAATAAAGTCAACAAGGGAGTTTAAATCAAGATAAGGAAGAAGAAAGCTTAGTAGGCAACAAAGGAGACTATTGGCGCCAAGAATGGTTAGTAGGGGCCAAAGGAGACCATTGGCGCCAAAGACTAGTCAAAGAGCATCTTGGGCTAGGATATGTCCAGACCCACAAGAAGACAAGAATGGACAGTTGGGTCACGTACATGAGCTGGCTCTTTGTGTTGACCAACTTGACCACACACGTCTAGCACTCTTGGATTCAAATTTCAAATATAGGCGCTCCACTTTATCTCCTCTTCTTATCCACAAACAAAACCCTTGTATTAGTATTATCTATATATATGTGTTGTAAGCATTTGTTAAAAATCAAGGAGGCTAATGCCTATCTTCTCTATTCTTGATAAATCTCCATGGTTACTTACTCTCTCTTTCTAAAACTCTTATACACCGAAACTCTCCCAAACACTTATACTCTCCGAAATCTCCTTATTTTCTACAATCTCTCCATTATTATCTTCAAATCTCAACAGTTAGATGTTTCATAATTTCATGAAACTTATGGAAAGATCATTATAAGCTATCATCTTGCTTAAAATTTTTGTTTAGAAACATAGAAAACCTGTTGTTAGATGTTTTATAAGTTTGAGAAACTTGTACAAAGATTATTGAGGAACTTATAAGCATTGGCCTTGCTTAAAACGCGGTTCAGGGTCGTAGAAAACGCTTTGTTAGATGTTTCATATGTTTGTGAAATTTGTACAAACATCATTGAGACACTTCTAAGCACCCATCATCCTTAAATCTTGGATTAGGGTCGTAGAAAATGCGATGTTAGATGTTTTATAAGTTCATGAAACTTGTTTAAAGATCATTGAGGAACTTATATTCACTAATCTTGTTTCAAATTAGGTTAATAATCGTAGAAAACCCATTGTTAGATGTTTCAAAAGTTCGTGAAATTTGTACAAAGATCATTGAGGCAATTATAAGCACTAATCTTGTTTCAAACATTTTTAATAATTGTAGAAAATGCGTTGTTAGATGTTCATAAGTTCGTGAAACTTGTAAGCAATCATCTTGCGTAAAACTTGGTTTAGAGTCTTAGGAAACGCGTTGATAGATGTTTCATAAATTCATGAAACTTTTTTAAAGATTATTGATGAACTTATTGATAACTCGCATATTTTACACTTTCTACCTTAGTTTATGCATTAGAATTCATTCATTTAGGTTGCATTTAGTATCATATAGGTTGCATGTTGGTTTGTTTCGTGTATTTCAGGTTTTTGAGCACAGAGACGGCGAAAGTGATGAATTTAAGCCAAAAAGAAACTGATACATGTGCATCGGCATGTTGTATCGGTTTATGTTGGCCGATATAGAAGACAGAAAGTTCGCCGAAGCTTGTATCGGCCAAGCATATCGGTTTGGAGTGGCCGATACAAGAGAAAAAGACCCGAAGACGCGTATCGACTTGTTGTATCGGCTTAGCCTGGCCGATACGAAGAGAACCGAGCCGAAGAAAGGCTACCGAAGCGCGTATCGGTCGCCCCGTATCGGTTTGCTATGACCGATACAAAGCTGCGAAAAATTAAGGAAATTCGGTTTTGTTTGTAAAAAGGAAAACTAATTCCTAAACCAAATTGGTTTTCCTTTATTTTATTTGGTTTAAACATATATTAGGGTTTTGGCCTTTTGTTTTTGGATTCTATCTTTGTTTTTAGTTTTGGCCGTCGCTTTGTTTTTGTTCTTGGACTAGGAGATTCTTGGTGTTTTGCCTTGGCCTCCTTTGTGATCTTCATCAATAAGATTTTCTTGAACCCTTTACTCTCTTGTTTTTTTTGTTTATTGCTTTATTTGAATTTAATTGCTTTGAATTTCAATATGCTTAGTGAGTAGTTTCCCATAGACAATTAGGTTGGGGGAAAAAGGGTGAATCAACCCTAGGGTTGATCGATGTCTAGAACTTGAAACCTCGATAAAACTTTAATCTAGTGTAACAATCTTAATGCTTTAATTGACCTGATCAATCAATTGATAGAACCCAGAAACTTCACAGCCGAGAGGTCTGTGAGGATTCCTGAACAATTACCCTAGAACTAAACTAGCTAGCTTAACCGAGAGATCCGTGTTAATAAGTTTAGTGGTTGAATTGATTTGAACTTTAATGTTTTCTAAAATTTAAACTATCCAAGATATTGTTTTAGTTTACTTGTTAGGAAAAGGATCTCTGTCACGAGAGTGGATTGATCTAAAATCATTTTCAAAACCTTAAAGTACTTTTATAAAAAGACATCGAAAAACCTGAAAGTTGATGAACCCGTTAAAGTACCCTGACCTGGTTGTTTAGCTTTTTAATTTGAATCTTTACAACTTGCAATTTCGTTTTCGTTTCTCGTTATTTAGTTACAAAACTCAAAACAAACCATTCTTTAAATCGCTTAGACTAAGATTGATTCCTTGCAAACTCTAGTAATTTAATTGCTCCTGATTCGGATTGACACCTCAAGTACTACAATTGAGACATTAGATTAAACGGGGTAAAATTACTAGAGTTTGCAAGGAATCAATCTTAGTCTAAGCGATTTAAAGAATGGTTTGTTTTGAGTTTTGTAACTAAATAACGAGAAACGAAAACGAAATTTGCAAGTTGTAAAGATTCAAATTAAAAAAAGCTAAACAACCAGTCGTGTACTTTAACGGTTCATCAACTTTCAGTGTTTTTCGATGTCTTTTATAAAAGTACTTTAAGGTTTTGAAAATGATTTTAGATCAATCCACTCTCGTGACAGAGATCCTTTTTCCTAACAAGTAAACTAAAACAATATCTTGGATAGTTTAAATTTTAGAAAACATTAAAGTTCAAATCAATTCAACCACTAAACTTATTAACACAGATCTCTGCTAAGCTAGGTTTAGTTCTAGGGTAATTGTTCAGGAATCCTCACAGACCTCTCGGCCTGTGAAGTTTCCTGGGTTCTATCAAATTGATTGATCAGGTCAATTAAAGCATTAAGATTGTTACACTAGATTAAAGTTTTATCAGGTTTCAAGTTCTAGACATCGATCAACCCTAGGGTTGATTCACCCTTTTTTCCCCAACCTAATTGTCTATGGGAAACTACTCACTAAGCATATTGAAATTCAAAGCAATTAAATTCAAATAAAGCAATAAACAAAAAAAACAAGAGAGTAAAGGGTTCAAGAAAATCTTATTGATGAAGATCACAAAGGAGGCCAAGGCAAAACACCAAGAATCTCCTAGTCCAAGAACAAAAAAAAGAAACTTAGCCAAAATAAAATCCCCTAAGGTTGTTAAGAAAAGAAAAGAAACTCGATGTTTAGGTGTTTAAATGTTTAAAAGAAAGACGATGGGTTAGTGGATAGTCTTGAGTAGGGATGGATGTCCGGACTTGTATGCGTCAGTTGCTTCTTGTCTTTCCTGGTTTTGTTTAACCCTTTCACTCCCAGAGAGAAACCGCGCTACAACTAACCACATGCCTGAGTGTTAGCCTCCTCGTTTGATTCGAAATCCCGTTCTTACCTAGACAAATAGAAAAACTCTTGGAAATTTTTAATCATGTTTCATGCTTGATTGTGTTTTAATTGAATGTGAAAGGTGTTTAGACTAGACAAGTGGATCACATACTTTTGGTAATAACAGCGGATTTAGACGGAGTTAAGGTAGATAGAAATAAGTGGAACTAGTTCGGTTGCGAGAGGGTACTATGTTTAGGATACTTGTTCATTACACTTCCGTGTTGCTTTTGGTTCTGAGGTCCCCGCCTCCACACCTTCCTAAACTTTGATGTTAGTTCTCTTTGCTTGAGGACAAGCAAAGGATAAGTTTGGGGGAGTTGATAACTCGCATATTTTACACTTTCTACCTTAGTTTATGCATTAGAATTCATTCATTTAGGTTGCATTTAGTATCATATAGGTTGCATGTTGGTTTGTTTCGTGTATTTCAGGTTTTTGAGCACAGAGACGGCGAAAGTGATGAATTTAAGCCAAAAAAGAACCGATACATGTGCATCGGCATGTTGTATCGGTTTATGTTGGCCGATATAGAAGACAGAAAGTTCGCCGAAGCTTGTATCGGCCAAGCATATCGGTTTGGAGTGGCCGATACAAGAGAAAAAGACCCCGAAGACGCGTATCGACTTGTTGTATCGGCTTAGCCTGGCCGATACGAAGAGAACTGAGCCGAAGAAAGGCTACCGAAGCGCGTATCGGTCAGCCTGTATCGGTTTGCTATGACCGATACAGGCTGCGAAAAATTAAGGAAATTCGGTTTTGTTTGTAAAAAGGAAAACTAATTCCTAAACCAAATTGGTTTTCCTTTATTTTATTTGGTTTAAACATATATTAGGGTTTTGGCCTTTTGTTTTTGGATTCTATCTTTGTTTTTAGTTTTGGCCGTCGCTTTGTTTTTGTTCTTGGACTAGGAGATTCTTGGTGTTTTGCCTTGGCCTCCTTTGTGATCTTCATCAATAAGATTTTCTTGAACCCTTTACTCTCTTGTTTTTTTTGTTTATTGCTTTATTTGAATTTAATTGCTTTGAATTTCAATATGCTTAGTGAGTAGTTTCCCATAGACAATTAGGTTGGGGAAAAAGGGTGAATCAACCCTAGGGTTGATCGATGTCTAGAACTTGAAACCTGATAAAACTTTAATCTAGTGTAACAATCTTAATTCTTTAATTGACCTGATCAATCAATTGATAGAACCCAGGAAACTTCACAGCCGAGAGGTCTGTGAGGATTCCTGAACAATTACCCTAGAACTAAACCTAGCTTAACCGAGAGATCTGTGTTAATAAGTTTAGTGGTTGAATTGATTTGAACTTTAATGTTTTCTAAAATTTAAACTATCCAAGATATTGTTTTAGTTTACTTGTTAGGAAAAGGATCTCTGTCACGAGAGTGGATTGATCTAAAATCATTTTCAAAACCTTAAAGTACTTTTATAAAAGACATCGAAAAACCTGAAAGTTGATGAACCCGTTAAAGTACCCTGACCTGGTTGTTTAGCTTTTTAATTTGAATCTTTACAACTTGCAATTTCGTTTTCGTTTCTCGTTATTTAGTTACAAAACTCAAAACAAACCATTCTTTAAATCGCTTAGACTAAGATTGATTCCTTGCAAACTCTAGAAAACGCGTTGTTAGATGTTTCATATATTTGTGAAACTTGTACAAACATCATTAAGACACTTCTAAGCACACATTATCCTTAAAACTTGGATTAGGTTCGTAGAAAATGCGATGTTAGATGTTTTATAAGTTCATGAAACTTGTTTAAAGATCATTGAGGAACTTATAAGCACTAATCTTGTTTCAAACTAGGTTAATAATTGTAGAAAATGCGTTATTAGATGTTTCATAAGTTCGTGAAACTTGTACAAAGATCATTGAGGCAATTATAAGCATTAATCTTGTTTAATAATTGTAGAAAATGTGTTATTAGATGTTCATAAGTTCGTGAAACTTGTACAAAAATCATTAAGGCACCTTTAAGCACTCATCTTACTTAAAACTAGGTTTAGAGTCTTAGAAATCACGTTGTTAGATGTTTCATAAGTTCGTGAAACTTTTACAAAGATCATTGAGGCAATAATTAGCACTAATCTTGCCTCAAACTATGTTAAGACATTTAGAAAACGTGTTGTTAGATGTTTCATAGGTTTGTGACACTTTTACAAAGATCATTGAGACACTTATAAGCACTCATCTTGCTTAATACTTCGTTTAGACTCGTAGAAAACGCGTTATTAGATGTTTCATAACTTCGTGAAACTTGTTCAAAGATCATTGAGTCATTTATAAGCACTCATCTTGCTTCAAACATGGTTTAGAGTCGTAGAAAATGTGTTGTTAGATGTTTCATAAGTTCGTGAAACTTGTTCAGAGATCATTGAGGGATATATAAGCACTCATATTGCTTAAAACTTTGTTTACAGTCATTAGAAAAGGCGTTGTTAGATGTTTCATTAGTTCATAAAACTTTTTTAAAGATCATAAAGGCCCTTATAAACTCTCATCTTGCTTCAAATTTAATTTTGAGACGTAGAAAACGCGTTTTTCGATGCCTCATAAGTTCGTGAAACTCGTACAAAGTTCATTGAGACAATTATAAGCACTAATTAATCTTGCCTCAAACTTGGTTAAGAGTCATAAAAAACGCGTTGTTATATGTTTCATAAGTTTGTGAAACTTGAATAAATATCATTGAGGCACTTATAAACACACATCTTTCTTAAAATTTGGTTTAGAGACTTAGAAAACCCATTGTTAGATGTTTCATAAGTTCGTGAAACTTATACAAAGATCATTGAGGCA
Source organism: Cochlearia excelsa (assembly GCA_963556525.1). NCBI lineage: Eukaryota > Viridiplantae > Streptophyta > Magnoliopsida > Brassicales > Brassicaceae > Cochlearia > Cochlearia excelsa. The sequence goes on from OY748328.1 coordinate 20,176,723, forward strand.
CTTATAAGCACTAATCTTGCTTCGAACTTGGTTAATAATCGTAGAAAACGCGTTGTTATATTTTCATAAGTTCTTGAAACTTGTACAAAGATCATTAAGGCATTTATAAGCACTCGTCTTGCTTAAAACATTCTTTAGAGTCGTAGAAAAGGCTTTGTTAGATGTTTGATAAGTTCGTGAAACTTGTACAAAAATCATTGAGGAAATTATAAGCACTAATCTTGCTTCAAAGTTGGTTAAGAGTGGTAGAAAAAAACGTTGTTAGATGATTCATAAGTTCGTGACACTTTTACAAAGATCATTGAGTCATGTATGAGCACTCACCTAGCTTAAAACTTGGTTTAATGTCATAGAAAGCGTTGTTAGATGCTTCATAAGTTCGTGAAACTTATGGAAAGATCATTGGGGCACTATTAAGCAGTCATCTTGCTTAAAACTTGGTTTAGAGTCGTTGAAAACGCATAGTTGGATGTTTCATAAGTTAGTCAAACTTGTTCAAAGATTATTGAGTCATTTACAAGCACTCATCTTGCTTAAAACTTTGTTTAGGGTCGTAGAAAACGCGTTATTAGATGTTTCATAATTTTTTGAAACTTCTTCAAAGATCATTGAGGCACTTATAAGCACTCATCTTGCTTAAAACTTGGTTTAGAGTCGTAGAAATCGCGTTGTTAAATGTTTCATAATTTTGTGAAAGTTGTTAGATGTTTCATAAGTTCTTGAAACTTGTTTAAAGATCATTGAGGCACTTATAAGCACTCATCTTGTTTAAACCTTGATTTAGAGACGTAGAAAACACATTTTTTATGCCTAATAAGTTCATGAAATTTTTTACAAAGATCACTGAGCCAATTATAAACACTAATCTTTCTTCAAACTTGGTTAAGAGTCCTATAAAACACGTTGTTAGATGATTCATAAGTTTGTGAAACTTGTACAAAGATCATTGAGGCAATTATAAGCACTAATCTTTCTTCAAACTTGGTTAAGAGTCGTAAAAAAACGTTGTTAGTTGTTTCATAAGTTCGTGACACTTGTACAAAAATCATTAAGCCATGTATAAGCATTCATCTAGCTTGAAACTTGGTTTATTTTCGTAGAAAGCGTTGTTAGATGTATCATAAGTTCGTGAAACTTGTAGAAAGATCATTGGCGCACTAATAAGCAGTCATATTTTCTTAAAATTTGGTTTAGAGTCGTAGAAAATGCATTGTTAGATGTTTCATAAATTCGTCCAACTTGTTCAAAGTTGGCTCACGCTAAGTGTGGTTACAATAGATCAAAGAGCTACACTACAAAACGTTTACCTTTCGAGGTAGTGTATGGCGTGAATCCTCTTACTCCTATTGATCTAATTCATTTACCCTGTGACTTACAAGAAAACTATGAAGAAGAAAAGAGAGTTAAGACAATGAAGAAACTACACGAGGATGTTCTAGCCGAGATTGAGAAGGCTAATGAGAAGTACAAGGAAAAAGCCAACAAGAACCGACGAGTTAAGTCCTTTTAACTCTGGTGATCCGGTTTGGTTACACTTTAGAAAGGAGAGGTTTCCAACTAAGCGCAAGTCAATGGTAGAAAGGAGAGGTTTCTCCATATGTTGAGGATGAAGAGTTGCTGGATTTGAGGTCAAATCCTTTTGAACCCGAGAGAATGATGCGGGAGGAAAGGTTATAAAGGTTATAACAGAAGACGAAATGAAGTGGGCTTGTTTTCACTATGCTGATCCAAGTCCAATCAAATGACTAAGAATGAATGAAGACTAAAGGGTTGAATTGAGTTTATTTGAAGATATTGAAGCCCGAGTTGAGAAGTTAAGAAGGAAAAGAGTCATTTTCGTCACCATTAAAGACTACAATTATCTAAGTGTGTTAATCTTTTTATAAGTTTGACGGTCTTTTTTGGATTCAAAGGTTTTTTATACCTTTGGTTGCATTTATTTCAAGTTTTCTATGTATTTCCTCTATATATTGAGGCTCTTTTCCATTGAATAAGGAGAAAACGAGTTTAAGAATTTGGAGAATCTTTGTGACCCCTTGGATCTGTTTAAATCAATTTCTTTATCCTTTGGTTTTGGGAGAGTCATTGGTGGTGTTCTTGAGCGTCTTTATCACTTGTTGTGGTGCAAGTGTGGTGTCAGCTCAGCGGGTTTCTTTATCGATTATGGTGCTCCATCTTTACGAATCGTGGTGATCTATCACGTTTCTTCCTTAGTCACTTATATCATGTTTTGGTTCTTCTTTCGGTTTATCATATATTCCATACGGTTCCAATATAACGCATCAAGGTTGCTTCGAGGAAGAAGAACTGCACTTTCGCAGTTGGTTCCATTGACGATGTTCCGACATCATCATCATCGGGTCGTCGCTCTACTCCGACCAACGATGATTGATTTTTTGGGACAGGAACTGACTGACACGAAGAGCCAACTTTCGACTATCACATAGCTTTTCACTTTCATTGTCATGGATAGTCCACATCTTGCGGAAGCACTTTAAAACTGGGAAATATTGTCAACTCAACTGCCGGTTCGAGTGATTACTGTGGAAGAGGATGCGATTGCCGCTGAGATTGGACATGATGTCGGGCTCGACAATTTCAAACCCTATTTTTTAATTTTGTATTAAAATATGTAACAAATTTTATTTTAATAATATAAATGAAATTTTAATTAATTAATTTTTTTAATTATATTCTTCGCAAAATTGTCGCTAATGTAGCAACGAAATAGAGACGAATTCAACAATAATCGAAACAAACAAAAATTACTAGGAAACTAACATACATGGTTAAATTATAAGTCAAGTAATTGGAATACCATTAACATGCATATAGTGCATGAAAGTTACTTAGGTCTTAGATAGATGTTGCATATTCCGATGTTCAATGTTTCAGAATAGGTTTTGAAAATTTTGTTTTAGGTTTACTAAATAAACACCTTTTGTATAATACTACAAATAATTGTTGAATAATTTAGTACAATAGAATAGTGAGAGACAATATTTGTCAAAGAATGATCAATTTCAGGAAAAATAAGCCAACATTAGTTAATTGAGGATTTTAAAATATTGAAGAACCATGTTGTGAAGCAATGCATACGCCTTCGTCTTAGTAGTAGATGTTGCTATCTCAGCCGTCTCTGTTACTCACTTACTTACATCAAGGATTGAAATTTAATTACAGTCTTATATTAGCTACCTTTGGTCAGAAAAAACAATGTGTAGTTTGAGTTTCGAATTGGTAGGTTCTTTAATATTACATGTAGGTTCCTTAATATCTTCAATGGGAATATATCAACCTCTTATTATCACTCTATAAAATAGTAGAAAATTAAGTATTAATTATTCTTTTATTTAAAATACATACAAATTTGTTTATATTTATTTGACAATACCTTAAAAGTTCGAATATTTGTGGATCCTTGTTTCCTGATACCTTATTTTTACTACCCACTTAGGCAATAATACTTCATATTAAGTATTTTATAAGTGACCTATTCCATGCACATATGGGTTTTAATTATTTTTTTATGGTTATAAATTAAAACTTTTAAATGCAATTATTCTGAAATAGCATAGTATTTTCACTTATATAGAATATATTTTCTATATAGTAATTGATTATAGAAATTCCAACATAGTAATCTATTAATATTTGTTTTACATAAATATATACAACTCAATTTAATAATTTATATATGTTAACACCTTTCTTACATAGTAAAGAATTTCATTTTTATTTATTGGAAATAAGTACAAAAATGTATAGAAAATTAGTAATAACTTATAAATAGTATATTTCTTTCATATTTAAATTTTTTATATAAATAAAAAGCAATATTATGTGTATGTATATTGGTGTTTATTTATTTATTGTCTTCTAAATAAATACAATTGTTTATAGTAAAATTTAAATAACTTCTTAATAGTGAAAGAATAAGAGAAAACAGAGTGTGAAGAATATGAAACTTGATTTATTATATCATAATTGCTTGAATGTCTAATTACAAGATAATAGCTTTATATATATCAACTAAACCATAGAGTTTCCTTCCTTATCTTCCGACAAGTATCATCATCAGGTGGTCGTGCAGATCCAAGAAGATCAAATATGTTGCCGAGAACCACTGGCTGGTCGTACGGAGCTTCACACAATCTTGCTTGGTGTTTGTCTTCTGCCACATCACTTGACCGTTGGGATGGAGAAGAAGGTAAAGTCTTGGGCTTCATTAATTTGGGTTTAGTTGATTGTTGTGTTGTAGTGGGCCTGTCATTGCATTGGGCCTTATCTTGATTGTGTAGAGATGCTTTTGTATATATAGTCCCCCTCAAACTTGGTGTGGGTGGAACATTAACACCAAGTTTGTGCCTTAAAGAGGTGAATGCAGGTCTTGGTAATGGCTTCGTGAAGATGACAACTAATTGATAGTGAGCTGGGACATGGTTGATTTCGAGTAACCCAAACATAGTGATAGTGAGTTTCAAAGTGCTTCGACCTTTCATGGTGAGCTGGATTGAAAGTCGATAGACCGCGTACGATTGTCACAGAATACTTCGTGTGGTTTAGGACATGGGACCCCTAATTCCCGCAAGACATGTCCAATCCATGTAAGATCAGATGTTGTTTCCGACAGAGCTCTGTACTCTGCTTCTGTGGAGCTTTTGGCAATAGTATCTTGCTTCTTGGCTGACCAGGAGATAATGTTTTGTCCAAGGAAGGGGCAGTAGCCTCCTGTTGATCGTCTCCCACTCTTACATCCATCATAATCACTATCACTGTAAGCTCTAAGTGTACAATCAATTTTATTGTTGAATGAGATCCCCATTGTGACTGTTCCTTTAATATACCTCAGGATCCGTTTGAGAAGAGCATAATCGGACATGGTTAGTGCATGCATCTTTTGGCACACGAAATTCACGGCATATTGGAGATCTGGTCTTGTGAGAGTGAGGTATTGAAGTTTCCCTTCAAGACTTCAGAAATAGGTTGGGTTTGGAAAAGGTGTCAACCGATCGTGGATCTTGTGAGGTTGCACCGGGAGGAGTGTAGACTGGAGCACAATCACTCATGGCAGAGATAGTGAGAAAGCCTTCTGCGTATTTCTGTTGGAAGAGAACCAACCCATCTTCATGAAATTGAGCTTGAATTCCAAGAAAGTAAGATAATTTTCCCATGTCTTTCAATCTAAAGGAACCATTAAGCTGATTTAGAAGTTTGGCAAGAAGATCAGAATTATTGCCATTGATGAGCATATCATCAACATAAAGTAGCAGAATGATAATGTCTTTGTTTGTATTGCGATGAAGAGAGGGATCCTTCTTGTTGCATACAAAACCAAACTCAAGGAGGAAGTTGTTGAATTTATCAAACCAAGCCCGTGGAGCTTGTTTTAGGCCATAGAGGGATTTGTGCAATTAACATACATGGTCAGGCCTGTCAGGGTCCACAAAACATGTAGGTTGCTTCATGTAAACAGTCTCCGTGAGTTCACCATGTAAGAACGCATTTTTAACATCCATTTGCTTGATATCCCATTGAAGAATAGTAGCTAGATGGAGAACTATACGCATCGTTGCGCTTCGACCACTAGACTATAGGTTTCTAGATAGTCTATACCCTCTTCTTGATTAAACCCTTTAGCTGTTATGCGAGCTCTGAGTTTGTCAAGAGAACCATCTGAATTGAGTTTTGTTCTAAAACCCCATTTGCATCCTAGTACATTCATATCTTTCGTGTAAGGGACTAAGGACCAAGTCATAGCTTCTTTGCAGCTTCCCATTTCATATGTCATTGCTTCGCCCAACCTTCATCTTTCGAGCTTCTTTTTACAGTTCTTGGTTCTGGATATGAGACTTTGTGACCTAACGAACATATCTTTGGTTAGGTTTGAAGATACCAGCTTTGGCTCTTGTAGTCATAGGATGTTGATGTTGTTGAGGCAATGTTGAGCTAGATGGCGTATGTCTCATCTGATTTGTTGATGTTGCAGGGTGAGTTGTTGCGTAGAGGACATGGAGTGAGCTGGAGAGGAGACCATTGTGTTTGTCCTGTTTTGAACAATAGGAGAGTTGTTGCCAATAGGATCAAGGTCTAAGCTTGTCGTACACACAGAACTCTCTCTAGGTTCAACAGTAGGCACAATGGGCTTGTGACTGAAGGTAAAGGAGGAAAGTCTTGAGAGGTAAACAAACGTAGTGATACAGATGTATCCACTTGATCTTGTTCAGCAAATGTGGCAGTAACTTTGTCAGCTTCTGTGGCAGGATCCACAATTTGAGTAATTTGAGGTGATGAAGGTACTAAAGATTGGAGAGGCTCAGTATCATCTTGTGCGGAAGGTGTAGATGCCACAGAGGACTCAGGAGGCTGAAAACTAGCTTGCCAAACATTCATGAGAGGTGTGATTCCCTTTGGTTGGAGGTGAGCATACTTATTTGCAAAAGGAAAACTAGACTCATCAAATATTACATGCATGCTGATGTAGACTCTTCCTGTAGGTGGGTATAGGTATCTATAACCCTTGAACTTTTCATTGTATCCCAAGAAGACACACGTGAGGGATCTTGGATCAAACTTTGTGGCAGAGTAATCCCTAAATGTTGGGTACCAAGCACAACCAAAGGTCCTCAAAGTTGTGTAATCAGGTGCTTGACCAAATAGTTTTCCATGTGGACTAATGTGATCTGCTAAAGTTGATGTAGGAAGAAGATTGATCAGTGAAGTTAGCAGTGTAGAAAGCCTCAACCCAATAATTTTGAGGCAACTTGCTAAGGAACATCATGGAGAGTCCTATTTCAGTAATGTGCATGTGCTTGCGTTCACCAGTCCATTCTATTGTGGCGTGTATGGACATGAGATATATTGTTGTATTCCTGAGTCTTTGAGTGCTTTCAAGAACTTTGAACTTGTGAATTCTCCTCCACCATCACATTGAAAGGTAACAATCTTTAAGTTAAACTGATTTTCAAAAACTTCGATAGTGGATGAAAGTAGAGTAGAAATCTCATTTCGTTTCAAAGGGTAAAACCAGCAAAATCTTGAGTAATTGTCAATGAAGATTACATAGTATCTAAAACCTTGAAAATACATAACATGAGCAGGTCCCCAGAGATCACAATGGATTCTCTGTAATAGTTTTGTTAAAATAAAAGTGGAGGAAGAGAAAGGCAGTCTTGCACAATTGCCTAATCTGCAAGCTTCTCATATTGACTTGGTGATTTTATTAACTTGAACTTCTTTATTTGTAGATAGGAGCTGAAGAATCTGATCATTGGGATGGCCTAATCTCCTATGCCAGACTTCATCTGTAGTGGAGATCTGTCTGGTAGAGTAAAAGGTTTTTATTTGAGGATTCTCCAGCTTGTAGAGACCATCTTTGTTTCTTCCTAATGTCAGAACTTTCTGCGTTGCTTTGTCCTTTACAAGAACACCATCAGAGTCAAATGTAAAGGAGCATGGATAATCACATGTGAGTTTAGAGACAAATAAAAGAGATTTTGCAATGTCTGGACAGACAAGAACATCTTTCAATGGTAGATTACATGAACTGGAAAACGGAGTAGTAGAACTTATGGGTGTTATAGGGAAGAAGTTTCCATCACCAACCATGACTGAGTCTGCTCCATAAAAGGTTGGGATTGATGCAGTCTCTGAGAGTTGTTGGTGACGTGAGTTGTAACACCTGTGTTTGGGTACCATTCAGTCCCAGAAGTTTAAGTGACATCTGTGATTCTCATGGCTGCCAAGGCTTGTGAAGTATCCTCTTGTTGATAGGAGTTATCAAACCGTGACCAACAGCCTAATAAGGCAGAGTGTCCTCTCCTTCCACAGATCTGACAGGTGGGTCTATCTTATGCGAAAAGTTGACAGTCTTGGTGTGAATTGTTGATGAAAGCCTCTCGCCACGAGAAGAGAAGACTCTACTTCTACCTCTTGCCCTGTTGTAACCAGAAACTCGCCTCTTTGATAATAACCGAGTTAGTGGCGACATTAAAAGCCTAGTGAGGAGAGACATTTGAGTTTACAGCATACCTCTGGGTCCGTTCATCAAAGCTAATGAGCCTATATACCACCTCTTCATAGGTGAGAGGAGTATCATCCATAGAACTCTCAATAGAGGTAATGACAGAGTCATAATCTTTTCCTAGACCATGTATAGCCGCAAAAATTTTCATTTTTCTCGTGACAGACTACCTATAGACGCTAGTTGATCACACAAATCTTTGATATCCCTAAGATAAACAAATCATAGATCTATCTTTCTTACTAACAGTTTGTAGCTTTCTTTGTAGCTCAAAAAGTCTAGCAGATGAAACTCTATTGAAGTGTTATTCTAAGGCAGTCCATACCTCTTGTGAAGTGTGCAGACCAACAACCACTGAAAGGATGTCTTCAGACAGAGAACCAAGAATCCATGACATCACTACTTGGTCTGAGCGCATCCATAGCATGTAGTCAGGTTTCTCGTGGCCTCCAATGGTATGAATAGTCAAGGTTGCCACAGGTTTGGGAATGGCACCAATGACGAAGCCTAGTAGTTGTTGTCCAGAGAGAAAAGCCTCAAATTGAGCTTTCCATAAGAGGTAATTTCTTTCTGTAAGCTTAACAGTAACACAGTTAGTAATGTTAAGCTTAGGATGAGCATAGAGATTCATAGAATCCTCCATGTGCTCTGATACCATGAAAGAATAAGAGAAAACAGAGTGTGAAGAATATGAAACTTGATTTATTATATCATAATTGCTTGAAGGTCTAATTACAAAATAGTAGCTTTATATATATCAACTAAACCCTAGAGTCTCCTTCCTTATCTTCGACAAGTGTCATCATCAGGTGGTGGTGCAGGATCCAAGAAGATCAAATATGTTGCTAAGAACCACTGGCTGGTCGTACGGAGCTTCACACAATCTTGCTGGTTTTTGTATGCCGCCACATCACTTGACCGTTGGGATGGAGAAGAAGGTAAAGTCTTGGGCTTCATTAATTTGGGTTTAGTTGATTGTTGTGTTGTAGTGGGTCCGTCATTGCATTGGGCCTTATCTTGATTGTGTAGAGATATTTCTGTATTGATAAATAGTATAATTATTGCATGTATATAAATTATTTTCTGTATAATTTTATCATATAAATTTTGATATATATGCCTTTTAATTTTTGCACAAATATTTAACTTTATACGTTATAATTTTGATCATATGCGACCTGATTTGTATAACTTAGTGAATTTCTTTTGGTGTTTTGGTTTGCGAATTGCAATAATCTATCTCGTGTATTCTTCAATCAACATTGTCAGTAAGAAAAGTCAAATATATTTTTATTTTTGCGCAAAAACTTTATAAACATCTCTTTATGATTACGCATCTTATAAAAATTGCATCTAGTATTATGTTATCTTTGATGATAAAAAAAAGTAATTTAGTTTCTAATAACTTACATATTTTAAATAGGTTTGAATAACTAAGGATTCTCAACAAAGTTGGATAATTCAATGACACCACCGAGATTTTCATTGCTAGTAAAACTATCTATATAGGCCCGATTGAGACGATCGCACTCAAGGTTACAATAGAAAATTTATATGCGAGCAAAGTAATCTTTAAAAAAAAAAACGGTTCCTCGTCCCCTAATACCAAATTAAAACCCAAAAACCCTAAACATAACCAATTATCCAAAAACCCAAATATATTATCATCCTTACTAAAACTCGTTTAAGAATTTAGAAATATTTTTTTCTAACTAGGATAGGAAAAAATTGGTTAAAGGATTACTAAGTGAGCACCTTTTGTATAATACTACAAATAATTGTTGAATAACTTGGTACAATAGAAGAACTTTGAAAGCAAACATTTATTTAGATTTATCACTTTCAATAAACAATAAGCCAACATTGGTTAATTGAGGATTTTAAAATACTCAAGAACCATTTCATCAAGTTGGAACGTTGCGTACACCTTCGCCTCATAGGTCTTTCTATCTTTTTCATTGTCTCGGTCACTTACATCAAGAATTAAGATGAAATTTAGGCCAGATACTACCTGCTCTTGGCCGGACACAACATTGTGTAGCTTGAGTTCCGAGTTGGTCTGTTTGTTGTTCTCCGAGATAGCGAACTTGGCGATGATGTCAATGGTAGGATCCTTAGTGTCTTTGATGGGATAATAACAACCTAACATCTCTTCAATTTCCTCCATTTCTTCAATTTTATCCATTAACTCAAAACCGACTTGAAAAAAAATTATTTTTATTTATATGAGAATATCTTAAAAATTAAAATGGTTGATGGGCACAACAATTGAGCATCCTTGTTTCCAGATACTTTTTTCCTACCTCGTAACAAGTGTTTTATAGGTAAACTAATCGATGCACACATGCGTTTTAATTATACTTTTTATGGACATAAATACGAACTTTTTTTTTGGTTTATCATAAATACGAACTTGTATAGTAATAATACCTAAATAGTATAATATACTCACATATATATATATAAAGTTATCATTTATACATAGAAATTGATTTTATAAATCCTACATAGCCATTTATGTATACTTTTTATAGAAATAAATACAAACCAATTTAAACTTTTAATAGAAATAATACAAACTAATTTAATAACTTTATATATGTTAAACCTTTCCTACATAGTAATAATTTTCATTTATATGAATTCATATTATTTCTTGAAAACAAATCAGAATATCTATAGTAAATTGGTAATAATATATAGCTAGTATAATTCTTTTATTTACACAATTTAAATTTTGTTATATAAATTAAGACAAACAAATATTGTTGATATGTTGAAATCTTTCTTACATAGTAATAATTTATATTTTTGTGTATTTAAGTACAAACCAATAGAATAATTTTATATATGTTAAAATATTTCTTACACAATAATCATTTATATTTTTATGTATTTATATATTGTTTTGGAAGGATATACAAATACGTATAGTATGAGTAATAACTTATAAAAAATATTTAATATAAAAATATATATATAATATTATTTCTACATAGTAATTTCGTAATATAAAACTTAATATATATAACTTCACTGTTTTTTTACGAAAAATATAACTTTGAAACTTTGTCATATAAAACATGATATATATAACTCAGTTAATTTCTTTTCTAAACATGGTTCTTCGTAATGTGATTCGGGGTAATCAATCTCGTATATTACTCAATCAACATTATTGAATAGTAAGTTAAATAAATTAGTTTATGAATAGAAACTTAGAAACAAAATCCTTTAAAACATCACTTAAAGTAAAAACAAATGGTTTATATAATGAGCTTGTTGGTAAGGAATTTGTGTAAATATTATTGAAAATATTTTTTTTTAAACTTACATATGGCTAAAATAGGGAAAACGTCATATTTCCCCACGAGAAATGTCATATTTCCCCACGAAAAATATCATCTATTATCTGATAGACCCATCTAGCGCGCGAGGCTTATATGCCACTTATTAGGGAAAAATCTGCCATGCCACTATTTAATCTCTCTACCACCGTTTTTGTGATATTATGAAAATAACTTTAATGATATATTATTAAATTTATGTTTTAAAAATAAAAATTAGTTCAATTGTCCTATCCGTTGTCTGGACAACTTACTATCAGTTGTCCAAGTTGTCGGATAACTTGCTATTAGTTTTGGACAACTTTCTATCAGTTGTTAGCACGACTTGCTATCAGATGTCCACAGTTGTCCAAAAACACTTAATCACCGAAAGTAAATGTCCCGAAAAATATACTAAAAACAATTCATCAAAGTACATAGACACCAACTCCTTTTTGCCTTCTTTTTCGTCTCCGTCTACTTCTTCTTTTTTCTGCCTGCTTCTTCTTTTATATGCATGCTTCTTCTTTTCTCTGCTTGCTTCTTCTTCTTCGCCTGCTTCTTCTTTATTTGCTTCTTATTCAATTACAATCAAGAAGAAGAGGACGACAAAAGATAAAGAGAAAGACAACAAAGAATGAATCGAAGAGAAAAATTCCACAGAGAATGAATCGAAGGAGAAAGAATCGTCATAACGAGAAATGTTGGAATCTGAATAAGGTTTTTCTTGTTGACAGAAAAGGGAGAAGGAGAAGAAAAAGAGGATACCATTCGTTTTTTTCAACTTAGCGAATTAGGGTTAAATTAAAAACTGAGTATGGGTTTTTGTTCATTTCAACACAACCTAAATTAAAAATAAATGCTTTAAAAATACATAAAATAGGAGGTAGCGTAAGAGATTAACATTTATAAAAAGTGGCATAAGAGCAATTGATTCGCCTATTGTTTACCCCCGTCCTATGTCAAACCCACAGAAAGTTCTTGTACTTATTTCCTATTAAATAAAACTAAATAGCTAATTCCCCATTGGAGACCATTGGCGCCAAAGACTAGTCAAAGAGCATCTTGGGCTAGGATATGTCCAAACCCACAAGAAGACAAGAATGGACAGCTGGGTCACGTGCATGAGCTGGTTCCTTGTGTTGAACAACTTGACCACACGCGCCTAACACTCTTGGATTCAAATTTCAAATATAGGCGCTCCACTTTATCTTCTCTTCTTATCCACAAACAAAACCCTTGTATTAGTATTATCTATATATATATATATATATGTGTGTTGTAAGCATTTGTGAAAAATCAAGGAGGCTAATGCCTATCTTCTCTATTCTTAGTAAATCTCCATGGTTACTTACTCTCCCTTTCTAAAACTCTTATACACCGAAACTCTCCCAAACACTTATACTCTTCGAAATATCCTTATTCTCTACAATCTCTCGATTATTATCTTCAAACATCAACATGGTATTAGAGCATGAAGCTGTTATTTGTTTATGTTTCCGCATTAGTTTAGTAGTTCATAGTATCCATGAGAAACAAGACATGCTTCGGCGATGAATCTTGTAAAAAGATGAGAACCATTGTTCATAATCATCTCTTATGAGTATGATGAACATGGTGAATCTCTCTTTCTTCTCTAGGATCTATGTTCTTTATTTTACGCAAGTAGTTAATAGGGCTATGAACAAGAACAACCAAGATAGCTTGGAAATTGTGAGCCATAGAGGATGAGAATCTTGTCCCTTTACTCATATGAGTGTCGCGGCCCGATAAATCCAAGATCCTCTCTCTTTTATGTTTATAAACATTAAGATCTCTTAGGTGAAGGAACCATGATTCGCTTTTCCTCTTATGAGTGATAAGAACATGATGAATCCATGTCCCTATTTAAGAACAATCCAAACAAGGTTGGTTCATGTAAAGCTTAGATATTAAATCTTGCTACATGGCAAATCCGAGTTTGTGTTGTTCTTGTGTTGTTCTTACAAGATCTTATTGATTAGAACCATGGATTCTGAAAGTTACGGAACCTTGATTGAGAACCAATAATCACTTAGCATAGGCATTTAGGCTATGAGCAAGTATCCAAAGCATCAAAGCTTGGAACTTGTGAGCTAAAAGAGTAAGAGAACCATGTAGATTGTTTCTTGTGAGAACAAAACATGTTGAATCCGAAACTCTATGTTTTCTTTTCGTACAAAGATCAAAGGAAGAGAACCGAGCTTCTTATTACTCTTATGAGATAAAGAGAACTCGTCGAATCCAAATCCTCATTATAGAAGACACTAATCAAAGAACGATTCTTGAAAAGATTTGATCTTTTAAAAGATCTAGCTACATGTAAAATCGATTTCTTAATGGTGTAGTCTCTTTAAATAATCTTTGTATAAGGCTAAAAGTTAAAATATGAGAACCATGGTTTCCTCACTCTTATGAGTCTAAAGGAACCTTGATGAATCTGAGATCTATTCAACTTTGGCATAAAACAATGACCAAGTATTCAAGTACAAAACTTGAAGGTTGAGAGTTTAAAGGTTAGTGAACCACTTGTGTTAACTCATGAAGAATATAACCTAGTGTTGAATCCAAAACATCTTTTAGACAATGACCAAGTCTCCTAATGTCTCTTATGAGAACAAAGGTATGTTAAATCTGAATTACTCTAACCTTTAATTAAGCAAGGACCAAGTTATCAAGTTAAAAGCTTGGTACTTGAGAGCTAAAAGAGTGTGATCCCTGTTCAATAAGTATTATGTGCTTAATTGACTTGTTGAATCTAAATCCCTTTGTATTATTTAAATTTACGAGTATGTACTAGTCGGTATTTCATCTTTAAAAGTTTTGAAAATGAAGAGATTTGATGAAATAAGGTCAATTGTCTTTATAAGGGAAAGATTTAATATTTCATCTTAAAGCTTCAATCTTTATAATCTCCAAGTCAATACGTGCTCCTGTTTGAATTTCAAAATCACTAAGGACAATGAAAAGATAAGTTTATGGCGGTTTGATATTCAAAAGAAAAATAAGGTTGTTATTAGTTGCCTCATTAGATAACTAATGAATGATCTCGTTTGAGACATTGAATCCAATGATCTTTAGATCACTATGGATGTAGCTAATCACTCTATATTCCTTATCTCTCTTATTTCCCATTAACAAATTCGAGTCCTCTTTGATTTCATTCGAATAGTGCCTAACTAGATACTTAGTGAATGATAGTTTTATAGGCATCTTGTTAATGAATTCACTAATATTCAAAGCTCTAATCGCCGGTTCTTAATTGAAACGATTAGGTGCTTAGTGTTTTTAAGTAGATCATAAGATACAAGACTTTTATAAGTCATTGGTTAACCTAATTGATCTATGTTTAAAAGGAGTAGGGAACCAAGTAATCTTTTGATAAGGTCTTTCTGAATTCCAAAAATCCCTTAGAGGATGGAGAACCGAATATAATTAGGTGTTTAATACATTTTTGAACTCGTTGAATCCATGTCATCCTCGGCTAACATAAGCCTAAAGAGGTGAACCATGATTTTTATAAGAGGAAAAACATTCAAAAGTCATGATGAATCCAATTTAGACATATGGGGAAATGATTCATAAACATTTCTATCTAAATAAAATGAATTTGTAATGATGATCTATGTTGAAATTATAAACCGCCTTTGTGCATCCAAGTTTATGATAAAAGATGAGTAACTTGCTATGAAAGCATTCAAAAGTTACAAGGATCCTTTTTTTATGTTTTCTACGATCATGGTCCGCCTTGTGCATCTAAGACCATGGTCTCCTTGTTAAGTCTAATGATGCTATATAAGACTCTTGATGCTAACCTTTACTTATGCGTAGGTAATAAGCAATGAAGAATCTTTCATAAGGAAAGTCATAAACTCTATTATAGACTAATCGTTAAAATGCTCTAAAGAGTGTAATGACTTCTCCATGTGACCATCTAATCAAGGAACCAAACCTAGAAAGGGCCATTTCTAAAACCTCTCTACTCTCTTTGTTCGTATTAATATGATACTTGTTTAAGTGATTCACTAGAGCTTTAAATTGGTATATGCTTTGTTCACTTGTTATGATTGTATGTGGATCATAGAACTGTCTACCTATTAAAACTTGTGTTGAGATGCAATCCTATACTCGGGATTAGTGTATTGCCTTAAGGAAATTAATTGAACTAAGGCTTAAGCTCTTCTTTGTATCCTTCCTTGCGTTTGTGTTAGTAGTTAAATGATTTGTAAAAATTATTGTTAACTTCTTTGCCATTTTTCATTGTACTTAAATCAATCTTGTCTTTGTAATGGTCTAGGATCACTATAACTAAGCACGAGAAGAGATCCGCAATGACTAAACCTAAGTATTGATAGTTGACTAAAAGATGTGAAAAGAAAGGAGAAGTAAAAGAGAAGGAGGATACAACCAAATAAGGGTACCCAAAGAAAAGATGAGAACTTCTTCACCTTAAAGCTCGTTTAATGCAAGCCGTGAAGAAGAAGGAACCATTGTGAAAGATCTCCATCTTAATCATGAGGGGGAGAAAAAAGTATGTGGAAACACATACCTTGACTCCATGATCAAAAATGGAGAGTCTTACTCTCGGCTAATGAATTTACATAAGAAAAAGCCATCACTTACCATCATACTCATACTCGGCTAAAACATCTACCAAGTATAAAGCCATCCATCGATCCGGTCAAGCATCTGTAAAGAGCAAGACCAACCGAATTCATGGCTAAGGCATCTATCAAGAACAAACCATTCATCACAATCCGACGCTTAGACACCGGCGCTCGGACACCAGCGCCCGGTCACCATGCGCCTAATGCACCCGGGCACCGTGCGCCTAACAAATCCTCAATAACCAATTCGGCTAAGCATCTTCCAAGAGAAAAACAGAACCACTTCATCATCAACATTCGGCTAAGCATCTTCCAAAGAGCAAAGCGGAACCAAATTCTATCACCTTGTTCCAATTGCACAAAGAACAAAGCCGCAAGACCTCATGAAGAAGTCAAAGAACTCAATCCAAGTGGAAATACAATAGATCATCAATCCTTACTAAAACTCGTTTAAGAATTTAGAAATATTTTTTTCTAACTAGGATAGGAAAAAATTGGTTAAAGGATTACTAAGTGAACACATTTTGTATAATACTACAAATAATTGCTGAATAACTTGGTACAATAGAAGAAGTTTGAAAGCAAACATTTATTTAGATTTATCACTTTCAATAAACAATAAGCCAACATTGGTTAATTGAGGATTTTAAAATATTACAGAACCATTTCATCAAGTTGGAACGTTGCGTACACCTTCGCCTCATAGGTCTTGCGATCTTTTTCATTGTCTCGGTCACTTACATCAAGAATTAAGATGAAATTTAGGACATATACTACCTGCTCTTGGCCGGACACAACATTGTGTAGCTTGAGTTCCGAGTTGGTCTGTTTGTTGTTCTCCGAGATAGCGAACTTGGCGATGATGTCAATGGTAGGATCCTTAGTGTCTTTGATAGGATAATAACAACCTAACCTCTCTTCAATTTCCTCCATTTCTTCAATTTTATCCATTAACTCAAAACCGACTTGAAATTTTTTTGTTTTTATTTATATGAGAATATCTTAAAAATTAAAATAGTTGATGGGCACAACAATCGAGCATCCTTGTTTCTAGATACTTTTTTCCTACCACATAACAAGTGTTTTATAGGTAAACTAATCGATGCACACATGCGTTTTAATTATACTTTTTATGGACATAAATACGAATTTGTATAGTAATAATACCTAAATAGTATAATATATTCACACACACACACACACATATATATAAAATTATCATTTATACATATTAATTGATTTTATAAATCCTACATAGTCATATATTTATAATTTTTATAGAAATAAATACAAACCAATTTAAACATTTAATAGAAATAAATACAAACTAATTTAATAACTTTATATATGTTAAACCTTTCCTACATAGTATTAATTTTCATTTATATGCATTCATATTATTTCTGGAAACAAATCATAATATGTATAGTAAATTGGTAATAATATATAGATAGTATATTTCTTTTATATAGACAATTTACATTTTGTTATATAAATTAAGACAAACAAATATTGTATTTTTTATATGTTAAAATCTTTCTTACATAGTAATAATTTATATTTTGGTGTATTCAATTACAAACCAATATAATAATTTTATATATGTTAAAATATTTCTTACACAATAATCATTTATATTTGTATGTTGTTTTGGAAGGATATACAAATATGTATAGTAAATGAGTAATAACTTATAAATTTGTTTTATTTAATATATAAGTATATATACATAATATTTTCTACATAGTAATTTAGTAATATAAAACTTAATATATATAACTTCGCTGTTTTTACGAAAAATATAACTTTATAACTTTGAAAGTTTGTCATATAAAACATGGTATATATTACTTACATATCTAATACTTACATATGGCTGAACTAGGAAAAACGTCATATTTCCCCACGAGAAATATCATATATTATCTGATAGAGCTCATCTAATACTTACATATGGGTGATACTTATATATTATTTGATAGAGCTCGTCTTATATAAAACATGGTATATCTAATACTTACATATGTCTTAACTAGGAAAAACTTCATATTTCCCCACAAGAAATATTATATATTATCTGATAGAGATCATCTAGTGCGCGAGGCTTATATGCCACTTATTAGGAAAAAATCTGCCTTGCCACTATTTAATCTCTCTACCACCGGTTCTTCTTCTTCTTCTTCTCAACAACTTTGGTGTCGTATGCAAATCCTCAACGAACGTCAAGCCTAAGGAACTCAAAGAGGCCTCAATGATTACAAAACCATCGATGAGCCCCAAAAAAATGGAAAAAACGGAAGCACATAAGGTTATCGTTAATCAATTTTAAGGTCTAGAATCCAATCAAAGTGTATTTCAGGTCCACGTAGTGGTCAACCACCAAAAAATTGAAAAGATCATACAACTTGTTGCACAAACTTTGTCCATGAAGAAGTGTCTCGACGATCATTCTTCGACCGAAACTAAAAAGGTTTAAAGATTACGAAAGTAGTCTCGCCAAAAACTTCGTCAACCAACGAGAACAAGGTTCGACGTCAAGTTCAAGAAACTTCGTTAACCAACGAGAACAAGTTCGAAGTCAAGTTCAAGAAATTTCGTCAAACAACGAGAACAAGGTTTGATGTCAAGTTCAAGAAACTTTGTTGACCAATGAGAACAAGGTTCAAGGTCAAGTTCAAGAAACTTTCGACAACCAACGAGAACAAGTTCGATGTCAAAATATTTAATAACTTTTGCGGGGTTTATTATCACTATGAAACTTCATGAACTATATCTCGGTGTAAAGGTTGCGACAGTGACTTCGCAACATAAGGTTCAACGTCAAGTTTAAGAAACTTCGTCAACCGACAAAAAGGAGTTTGATGTGAAGTTTATTAATATGTTATACGAGGCATATTATAAAAAGAATTTCACCAGCTCCGCCTCACATGTAAAAGTATGATGAGACGTCGAACAAATCGATCAAATGATACACTTCGTTAATAAAACTTTCAAGTACAATCGATGTCAAGTTAAAGAAATCGACTCTTGTCAGATGACCGACCTAAAACTGGTCTCGCCGAACAAATCGATTAAAGGATAAACTTCGTTGATCAAACTTTCAATTACAATCGAAGTCAAGTTTAAGAAAATTCATCGCCTCATCTCAACCGACCGACCTAAAACAGGTCTCGTTGAACAAATCGATCAAACGATACATTTCGTTGATCAAACTTTCCATCATAGTTGATGTCAAGTTCAAGAAACAGCACCGACTCATCTATATAAGGTGACCGACCTTAAAAAGGTCTCACCAAACATATCAATCGAACAATACATTTCGTTGATCAAACTTTCGACTACAGACGATGTCTAGTTCATTGAAACTTCATCGACTCATCTCAGGTGTAAATTTTGCGACGGTGACCTCGCCACATAAGGTTTGTTGACAAGTTCAAGAAACTTCGTCAACCGACGAGAAGGAGTTTTATGTGAAATTTATTAATATATTCTACGAGTCATATTATTAAAGGAATTTCATCAGCTCTGTCTCGGACTTAGAAGTCTGACGAGACTTTGCCGAACAAATTGATCAAATGATACACTTCGTTGATCAAACTTTCGAGTAAAGTTGATGTCTACTTCACTGAAACTTCATCGACACATCTTTGGTGACGGCCTAAAACATACCTCACCAATTAAATTGAACAATACTCAAGTACATTCAATATCAAATTCACTAAAACTTCATATACACATCTCGTGTGACCGACCTGAAATGTGTCTCACCAAACAAATCAAGGTCGACACTAAGTGCTAAAATTTCGTCGACCAAAATAACAAGTAGACTCGATGAAAGTTTTGGTTGGAGTTCGGTCATGCTATTTCATGGATAAGCAAGCCAAAGAAAATTTAAAGAAACAACGATTAAATAAAACAACCCCTCGAGTCACAACCCCCGGGGGCAAGTAAACAAAGCCAACAAGGGAAAAAAGAGGACGGATCCACAAAAAAGTAATGATTCGAAGTAGCCCACCAAGACAACGAGTGTTGAGTGGGAGAATCATCATTATGGCCCACCAGCAAAATCAGTCAACATTAGAAGAGGCACACCCTTGAGACGAGCATGAGCCGCCATCACATGGGTAAGCAAAACCCCCTTTTTCATCTCGGTGTCATGCTTCTATTTCATTATGAGGAAGGGCTCATGATCATCGGATTACTCTTCCGCCATGGTGAAAAGTTTCTCACCAATATGGCAGAAAGAAAACATCACCTACAAAACAAAATAGAATCCCATGTGTCCATCTCCTGCCACAAAATTGGATCGCAGAGGATGCAATTTCAGAAAATGTCAACCCTATGGAGTTCATCAGGCAAAAGAGAAGTTAGCCCATATGAGCTTATCCTCGATGGCGTACTTTTATCTACTATGTTAGCTTAGTGAAAGATCAAACATCGAAACTAAAGGTTTATAAAAGCTCGACATCAAATAGAGCTATGAGGAAGCTCATTGAAAAAATAAAGCTTGACAAAAAAAATCTCATCTCCAACTTTCAAACATTGAAGATGTTTGCTCCTTTAAAGGACCCACCTATTACATTAAAGGTTTTAGCTCCACAAAAAATCATCTCGAGCTAAGAGCTATCTATTTCATCTCGTTGACAACTTCTACGACTATCATAACGATGAAAAATACATGCCTTCGACGACGATTCTATGCTTTAAGCTAAATTCAATTTACCCGACAAAACCTACCAACATTGCTCGGTTTGTTTCTCAAGAAGAATCACCCTCTCACTTGCAAAATCTCTATGGTGAAGAAAAATATGGTTTCACTTTCAATTACTAAAAAGGTAATCATGGGAAAGTTTGGAGCTTCCCTAAGGCATAGTTGATCCAAGAAATATTATTCAAAGGGTAAAATACCAAGTTAAAGAGATCACCAGAAGCATCGACAAAAAAGTGAGACACGTGGCTAGCCAAAACTATATTGTCACTTGCCGCCACAAAAGGATTCACGTGAAGGTACTTCATAACAACATCCTCTAGATCTCATGTATGATGATCCTTCGTCAAGAACTTGGTCACAATCTCCGACGAGAATATGACCACCGACCTATTAAAGCATTAATCAAATTCGATGTTGGTAACTTCATTCCTTTAACTTAGATCATTAACCTCTTTCTAAATGGATTCAATATCTTCCCCCATGTCAGATATAAACGTCTTAAGACCTAACACGACGTGAACACTACAAGAAACAGTATGTATAGCGACGAAATTTTGTGTTGAATTAGGGACGAAAAAATATAGGGACTATTTTGTGAAGATTTTGCGACGAATCTTGGTGAAATTGCATTTCGTCGCAAATTCGTCGCTAATTAGCGACGATTGGATTCATCGCTAATATTTTCCGAATTTAAGGTCGACTGCGACGATATAGCGACGATCTTGAGTTTCGTCGCTATACTGTCGCAATGGAGTAATATCGACTTCTATTCGTTGGTAATAAATGACGAATTTGCGAGGAATATCGATATGTAGGTAAGCACTCGTTTGTTAAGTTTTTACACCTAATTAGCAACGAATATATCGTTGCAAAAACGTCACAAAATCGTTGCAAATTTGTTGCAAACCATCATTCGTTGCAAAATCGTTCCTAATATTCCTTGCTATTTTGTTGTAAATATTTGATAATATGGTTGTATATAAACTCATTCGTCTAACATCAAAATCACAATACAAACTCATAACACTCTCTCTTCCAATTCAAAACACATTTATACAAATTTCTAAAAAATGTCTCATGGTAATAATGACATATACGAGTTACGGGCTTGGATGTATAGACATAAAGATAGAAGTGGGCAAGTGAAAACGGAGTTCACAGAGGGACTTCAAACATTCATATATCAGGCTGGAAACATGCAAAATACACAAAATACTGGTAAAATGTATTGTCCATGTAAGAAGTGCGTGAACACTAAATACGTTCATGTTGAAATTGTATGGAAACATTTTATTAATAGAGGTTTTATGCCGCAATATTTTGTTTGGTTTCAACATGAAAGGTATAATTATAATAAAAATGAAGTTGGAGACAATAGTACGACTTATCCTTCTGCTAATGTAGTTAACGAACCTGATAATTCTCAGCATCATGATTTTGATAGTATATATGATCATCATCATGCTAATCAGGGTGGGTATGGGCATGTAGATGATAATAAATATCATGACATGGTTGTTGATGCATTTATCTGAAAATGTTGTTTAAGAACCTAACCAAGATGCCAAACGTTTTTATGATATGTTAGAAGCTGCGAATAAATTAATTTACGAGGGATGTAAATTTTCTTTGTCAAAACTATCATTAGCATATTAGTATCTAGTATGATGAATATTAAATCGGATCATAGTTTCAGTGAGTTTTGCATGGACTCCTGGGCGGAGTTAATGAATGAGTATTTTCTTGAGGATAATGTAGATGATGAGTCATATTATGAAATACGAAAGTTGGTTTCTAGTCTTGGATTACCTTCGGAAATGATTCATGTTTGTGTTAACAATTGTATGATTTATTAGAAAATGATGATAGGCTGCAAGAATGTCGGTTTTGCTCTCAACCAAGATATAAGGTTCAAGGCAAAGGGAAAGTTATAGTATACCGAATTAAAGTGCTTCCAAGCCTTTGCATATGACGGATGAGTTACCTCCCCATCCCCGGCTGAGTGTTCTGCATGCCATCTCATTGAATTAGATGTCTTTTAAGTATGTCCGTAATGGGTAAGTACCACATCCGTTAATGTATATCTAGGTTTATGCACTGACGGATTTAGTCCATTTGGTATGCCTCGTAGACAATACTCTTTATTGCCGGTTATCGTAACTCCTTATAATTTTCCTCCAGATATGTGCATGCAAAGAGAATTTCTCTTCTTAAGCATTTAGTACCCGGTCCTAAGCATCCAAAGAGAGCTCTAGATGTTTTTCTGCAACCATTAATCCATGAGCTAAAAGAGTTATGGTCCACCGGTGTTCATACGTACGATATCTCACGCAAAATAAATTTTACGATGCGTGAAATACTCATGTTGTCTATTAGTGACTTTCCTGCTTATGCCATGTTATCAGGATGGACTACGCATGGAAGATTGGCTTGTCCTTATTGCCGCCATCGGAAAAATGCGTTTCAACTTCCACATGGGAGGAAAACCAGTTGGTTTGATTGTCACAGACGCTTCCTTCCAATTAGTCATCCGTACTGGAAGAACATAAGATTGTTTAAGAAGAACAAAGTCGTCCAACTTGCACCCTTACTATATCCGTCCGGGACATAGTTATTAAATGAAGTGAATAATTCCGGTGCGCATGAAACATGTCGAAGGGGTGGTAATTGGCATGTTTCTAATTTACCACATGGATATGGAGAAATTCATAATTGGCATAAGAAAAATATCTTTTGGGAACTCTCTCAGTGGAAAGATCATTTGTTGAGATTTAACCTCGACATGATGCACATTGAAAAAAAATTATTTGATAACATTATGTACACATTGTTAAACGTGCATGGGAGAATTAAAGACAACTTAAAGACAAGATTGGATTTGCCAGATATATGTTTCCGAAATGAATTGCATATCACGAACGATGGTAAGACTCCCGTCCCGATATCACTACAAGAAAACATGTGATTTCTGACGGCATTTCCTAGCAATTTAGACCAGTTTCCCACTAAATTCTGACGGTTCAAAATTTGGTCAGAAAAGGTCGGAATTTTGCGACCAACACATTTTTGTAGAAAATCAGTCAGAGATTCCGACATATTTCCGACCAAAACCATAACGTTGGGAATTGTGGTCGGAAATTTTCGAAAAAACGTAAGTCGTCAGAATTGGGTCGGAAATTTCTGACCACTTTCCAACCAATTTAGCACCGTTTGAAAAAACTTCAAAATTGGTCGAAATTTGGTTGGAAAATATTTCGTCGGAAATCCGTCGGAAATTTCCGACCATTTCGTACACCGTTGTGTTTTTTCGGAAATTCGTCGAAAATTTTCGACATAAAATATTTACTACCAAATTCCGACGATATTTGTAACGTTTACATAACTATTGCGAAACGGACCAATTTTGGTTGGAATTTGGTCGGAAAAACGCTTATATATATCTCACACTCACTTCCTTCTTTCTTACAAATTCTATTAACATTATAATTTTCATACAATTACTATTCACATTCGATTATTCTTACGATTTTTCTTATTATATATTCACAAATCATAAGTCATGAGTTATTTAGACCGTGGATGGATGGAAATCATCAATATCCGGAGACGAGATTACTTACGGACGAATTTGCGGAGGGACTTAAACAATTTATGGAATTTGTCGCAATTCAATAAAAACCGTAAAAACAGTAAAATGTGTTGTCCTTATAAAAATTGTGATAATCTTAGAAATATTTCGTTAAAAATAGTTTGGAAACATTTTTATAATGTTGGATTTACGTCGGGATATAAAATATGGTATTCTCATGAGGAAAATGATTTGATGGTAAATTATACTAGTAGTAGTAGTAATATACAATATTATAATGATGTTGTAATTGTCCCACTGGTAAAACAAGCTATTTTGGTAGATAGGATTG
Organism: Cochlearia excelsa; assembly: GCA_963556525.1. NCBI lineage: Eukaryota > Viridiplantae > Streptophyta > Magnoliopsida > Brassicales > Brassicaceae > Cochlearia > Cochlearia excelsa. The sequence continues at coordinate 20,201,328 of OY748328.1, forward strand.
TGCAAATGGTAAATGATATTTTTCGGCAAAGTATGTCGTCGTATGTTGGAGTTGATCATGTACCTACAATGGAGGAGCCAAATGTAGAAGCACATAAATTCTTTGACATGTTAGATGCCGCTAAGAACATGTTAAATGGTGGATGTAGAGAAGGTCATTCACCTCTTTCAACTACAACAAGAATGATGTATATCAAAACGGATGACAACCTTTCAGAAGATTGTGTTGATGTCTGGGCTGGATTGATCAAAGACATTTTACCGGAAGATAATATGGCACCTGGAACGTATTATGAAATCGAAAAGTTGGTATATGGTCTCGGGTTACCATATCGATGATCGATGTGTGCGTCGATAATTCTATGTTATATTGGAGAAGTATGTGATTCGTAAGAAGCCACGATACAAGGAAACTAGTGGAAGAGTACCCATACCTTATAAGAGAATGTGTTATTTTCCGCTAACGGATAGGTTGAAGAGGTTATTTCAGTCCGAGCGCACCGCAAGTTCAATGAGATGGCAAGCAAAACATACGATGTCAAATGGAGAGATAGCACATCCTTCGATGCTAAAGCTTGGAAACATTTTCAAAATGTGTATCATAGCTTTGCATGCGAAAGTCAAAACGTGTATCTCGGTTATGTACTAATGGTTTCAACCCCTTTTGGGAAGCATGAGAGACAATATTCATTATGGCCGGTGATCGTTACGCCTTACAACCTACCTCCTTCATTATGCATGGCTAGGGAATTCTTGTTTCTATCTATTCTTGTACATCGGCCGAGCATCCGAAGAGAGCACTTGACATATTTATGTATCCATTGATATTTGAGTTAAAGATGTTATGGGAGACCGGAGCTGAAACCTACGACATATCGGTGCAACAAAACTTCGTGATGCCAATACTAATGTGGACTATTAGTGATTTTTCGGCATATAGTATGTTATCAGGGTGGACTACACATGGACGCTTATATTTTCCTTATTGTCAAGATAACACTGATGTTTTTCAATTAAAGAACGGACGTAAATCATGTTGGTTTGATTGTCATCGACACTTTTTGCCAAACGATCATCCATACCGTCGGAGCACTACTTTGTTTACAAAGAAGAAAAAACTGTTTAGAGGATCTCCCGGAGAAGTCAACGGAGAGCATATATTAACTCAATTTAGAGACTTTGGAGCCGAGAAGACAGTACGTTGTGGTGCTAACGGGCATCAAGTTGTGGACGGATATGGAGAACATCATAACTGGCATAAGAAGAGCATTTTTTTTATTTACCTTATTGGAAGGATCATTTACTTCGACACAACCTAGATGTTATGCACATCGAGAAGAAATTCTTTGACAACATCATGTTTACAATTATGAACGTCAAAAGGGAGGACGAAAGACAACTTGAAGTCTAGATTAGACTTTCTGACTATTTGTTCTCGGAAGGAACTTCATGTGACCAGTCAAGGGAGATATCCGCAACCTGTTTTTCGGTTAAATGCTTCAACAAAATAAGAATTCTTTAACTGAATCATTGAAGGTGTGAAGTTTTCCGGATGGTTACTCTTCTAATCTTCAAAACTGTGTTGATCGGGGGGAAGGAAAGTTTTTCGGGGATGAAGAGTCATGATTGTCATGTTGTTATGCAACATCTTCTTCCATTTGCATTCGATGGGCTTCTTCCTCAAAAAGTCCATGAAGCACTTGCAGAGATAAGAGCTTTTTAGAGATATTTCTGCGAGGTCACTTACCATAAAAGGCATCCGCAATCTGGAAGAGAAGATTCCAATGCTTTTGTGCAACCTAGAGAAGATATTTCCACCTTCGTTTTTTGACGTTATGGAACATTTACCTATTCACTTGCCTGGAGAAGTAGAACTTGGTGGTCTTGTTCAATATCGATGGATGTATCCTTTTGAACGATACATGTACCATTTCAAGAAAAAGAGGAGAACTTATCGAGGGTTGAACGTTCTATTATAGCTCAAAGCATTAACGAAGAGAGGTCAAACTTAGTAGAGTATTACTTTCCACAACAAACAAAAACGAAGGGCGGGAAATCAAAACGACATGATGATAGAGGAGTGCATGCTTTTTATCCAGTATATGTACCTGAACTTTTTAGGCAAATAGGTCGTTTAAGTGGAAAGGGTAAAAGTCGAAGACTCAGCGAGGTGGAGCATGCTAATGTATACACTTATATTTTGACCAACTGCGAAGAATTAGAGTCGTACGAGGAGATTTACATGGCGCATAAGCGATTTGGGTATCCCCAATCAACTGATGATGAATTATATGAACTAAAAGAGAGAGAAATTGCACATTAGATGAAGTTATATGTATACAACAGGCAACGTGAAGGAGAACTTATTCCGACATGGTTAGAAGAGGTGGTGAACGGTCCACAATATATTGTAGTTTCACACCCGATGTGTCAGAAGCAGCCCGAGATGTGGTTTACTACGGTGTATTACGTGAGATCTTAGAAATGCATTATAGTGGGATGCTCGATCGACGTTGTGTGACGTTATATTGTGATTGGTATAGTACCGTTCCAAGACACGGTGTACGTACATATGAGTTTGGTGTTACCACATTACACTCTCAGAGAAGGTTGCAAAAGTATTATTCATTCATTCTTGGATCGTAGGCCAACCAAGTGTCTTTTATGATGATTTCACTTGCAAAGCAAACAAGACCCCTGGATTGTTGTCACACCAATTAACCCGAGGGGAAGAGTCTATGGTAGTTCTTCTGAAGTTGATCCTCCATTACAACCGACCATAGTGGGTCATTTAGGAGAAATGGATGTTTCATTGGACGTGGAGTTAGTTGTAGATTTAACAGAAGATGTAGATAATGTTGTACATGAAGATTCAGAAGAAGAGATTGGAGAATTTGAAGAAGGATCTGATTCCGACACTGAGGACTCGACTGAATCCGAAGAAGGATCTTAAGCGTGTGAAACTTGTACAAATAATATTCAGGCACTTATAATCACTCGTCTTACTTAAAACGTGGTTCAGAGTCGTAGAAAACGCATTGTTAGATGTTTCATAAGTTCGTGAAACTTGTACAAACATCATTGAGGAACTTATAAACACTCATCTATGTTAAAACTTGGATTAGAGTCATAGAAAACTCGTTGTTAGATGTTTCATAAGTTCATGAAACTTGTCTAAAGATCATTGAGACACTTATAAACACCCATCTTGCTTAAAACTTGGTATAGAGACGTAGAAAACCCATTGCTAGATGTTTCATAAGTTCGTGAAACTTTTACAAAGATCATTGAGGCATTTATTAGCACTAATCTTGTTTCAAACTTGGTTCATACTCGTAGAAAACTCGTTGTTAGATGTTTATAAGTTCATGAAACTTGTACAAATATTATTGAAGCATTTATAAGCACTCATCTTGCTTAAAACTTAGTTTAGAGTCGTAGAAAACGCGTTGTTAGATGTTTCATAATTTTATGAAAATTCTTCAAAGATCATTGACGCCATTATAAGAATTCATCTTGCTTAAAACTTGGTTTAGGGTCGTCGAAAACGCGTTGTTAGATGTTTCATAATTTTGTATAACTTGTTCAAAGATCATTGAGGCACGTATAAGAACTCATCTTGCTTAAATTAAATTTAGAGAGGTAGAAAAATCATTGTTAAATGTTTCATAAGTTCGTGAAACTTGTACAAAGATCATTGAGGCAGTTATAAGCACTAATCTTGCTTCGAACTTGTTTAATAATCGTAGAAAACGTGTTGTTAGGTGTTCATAAGTTCGTGAAACTTGTACAAAGATCCTTGAGACATTTATCAGAACTCATCTTGCTTAAAATTTGGTTTAGAAACGTAGAAAACCCATAGTTAGATGTTTTATAAGTTCGTGAAATTTGTACAAAGGTCATTGAGGTAACTATAAGCACTAATCTTGCTTCTAAATTGGTTAATAATCGTAGAAAACGCTTTGTTAGATGTTCATAAGTTCGTGAAACTTGTACAAAGATCATTAAGGCAATTATAAGCACTAATCTTGCTTAAAACTTTCTTTAGAGTCGTAGAAAAGGCGTTGTTAGATGTTTCATAAGTCCGTGAAACTTGTACAAACATCATCGAGGCACTAATAAGTTGTCATCTTGCTTAAAACTTGGTTTAGAGTTGTAGAAAACAGGTCGTTAGATGTTTCATAAGTTCGTCAAACTTTTTCAAGAGATTATTGAAGCATTTATAAGCACTCATCTTGCTTAAAACTTGGTTTAGAGTCGTAGAAAACAGGTCGTTAGATGTTTCATAAGTTCGTAGAAAACGTGTTGTTAGATGTTTAATAATTTTGTGAAAATTCTTCAAAGATCATTGAGGCCCTTATAAGAACTCATCTTGGTTAAAACTTGGTTTAGAGTCGTAAAAAATGCGTTGTTAAATGTTTCATAATTTTGTGAAACTTGTTGAAAGATCATTGAGGCACTTATAAGCACCCATCTTGCTTAAATTTGGTTAAGATACGTAGAAAACCAGTTGTTAGATGTTTCATAAGTTACCAAAACTTGTAGAAAGATTATTGAGGCAATTATAAGAATTAATCTTGCTTCGAACTCTGTTAATAATCGTTGAAAACGCGTTGTTAGATGTTCATAAGTTTGTGAAACTTGTACAAAGATCATTAAGGAACTTATAAGCACTCGTTTTGTTTAAAACTTTCTTTAGAGTCGTAGAAAAGGCGTTGTTAGATGTTTCATAATTTCGTGAAACTTGTACAAAGATCATTGAGGAAATTATAAGTCATAATCTTGTTTCAAACTTGTTAAGAGTAGTAGAAAAAACGTTGTTAGATGTTTCATAAGTTCGTGACACTTGTAATAATATCATTAAGCCATGTTTCATCACTCATCTAGCTTAAAACTTTGTTTAGTGTCGTAGAAAGCGTTGTTAAATGTTTCATAAGTTCGTGAAACTTGTAAAAATATCATTGAGGCACTAATAAGCAGTCATCTTGCTTCAAACTTGGTTTGGAGTCATAGAAAACGCGTTGTTAGATGTTTCATAAGTTCATAAAAATTGTTCAAAGATTATTGAGGCATTTATAAGCAATCATATTTTCCTTAAAAATTGGTTTAGAGTCGTAGAAAACGCGGTGTTAGATGTTTCAGAAATTCGTAAAACTTGTATAAATATCATTGAGCCAATTATAAGCTATCATCTCGCTTAAAAGTTCGTTTAGATGTTTTATAAGTTTGTGAAACTTGTACAAACATACTTGAAGAACTTATAACCACTCATCTATGTCAAAATTTGGATTAGAGTAATAGAAAACACGCTCTTAGATGTTTCATAAGTTCATGAAACTTGTTTAAAGATCATAGAGGGACTTATAAGCACCCATCTTGCTTAAAACTTGGTCTAGAGACGTAGAAAACCCATTGCTAGATGTTTCATAAGTTCGTGAAACTTTTACAAAGATCATTGAGGCACTTATAAATACTCATTTTGCTTAAAACATGGTCTAGAGTCGTAGAAAACGCGTTGTTAGTTGTTTCATAAATTTGTGAAACTTGTTCAAAGATCATTGAGGAGCTTATAAGCACTCATCTCGTTTAAAACTTGGATTAGAGTCGTAGAAAACGTGTTGTTCAATGTTTCATAATTTTGTGAAACTTGTTCAAAGATCATTGATGAACTTATAAGCACTCATCTTGCTTTAAAATTGGTTTAGAGTCGTAGAAAACACGTTGTTAGATGTTTCATAAGTTTATGAAACTTGTAAAAATATAATTTAGGAACTTATAAGCACTCATCTTGGTTAAAACTTGGTTTCGAGTCGTATAAAAGGCATTGTTATATGTTTCATAAGTTCGTGACACTTCTACAAAGATCATTGAGGCACTTATAAGCATTCATCATGCTTAAACTTTGTTTAGTCGTAGAAAATGGGAGTTTAGATGTTTCTTAAGCGTGTGAAACTTTTTCAAAGAACATTGAAACACTTATGAGCAATCATCTTGCTTAAAACTTGGTTAAGAGTCTTAGGAAACGCGTTGATAAATGTTTCATAAGTTCAGGAAACTTGTTTAAAGATTATTGATGAACTTATTATCACTCATCTTGTTTAAAACTTGATTTAGAGACATATAAATCATATTGTTCGATGCCTCATAAGTTTATGAAACTTGTACAAAGATCATTGAGGCAATTATTAGCACTAATCTTGCTTCAAACTTGGTTAAGAGTCGTTGAAAACACGTTGTTAGATGTTTCATAATTTTATGAAACTTGTGAAAATATCATTTAGGCAATTATAAGAACTTATCTTTCTTAAAACTTGGTTTAGAATCGTACAAAACGGGTTGTTATATGTTTCATAAGTTCATGAAACTTGTTTAAAGATCATTGAGGCATTTATAAGAACTCATAATGCTTAAAAATTTATTTATAGTAATAGCAAATAAGGGTTTAGATGTTTCTTAAGCTTGTGAAAATTGTTCAAAAATAATTGAGGCACCTATAAGCACTCATCTTACGTAAAACATGGTTTATAGTCGTAGAAAACGCGTAGTTAGGTGTTTCATGAGTTCGAGAAACTTGTACTAAAGATCATTGAGGAACTTATAAGTTATCAATCTTTCTTCAAACTTGGTTAATAATCGTAAAAACGCGTGTTAGATGTTTATAAGTCCGTGAAACTTGTACACTTTTCATTAAGGCACTTATAAGAACTCATCTTGCTTAAAATTTTTTTAGAGTCGTAGAAAAGGCGTTGTTAGATTTTTCATAAGTTCGTTAAACTTGTACAAAGGTCATTGAGGCAATTATAAGCTTCAAACTTGGTTAAGAGTCATAGAAAAAATTTTGTTAGATGTTTGATAACTTCGTGCCACTTGTACATAGATCTCGAAGGAACGTATAAGCACTCATCTTGCTTAAAAAGCGGTTTAGTGTCGTAGAAAACGTTGTTAGTATTGAGACTAATGTTAACCCTAAAGGGCAGTAGGTCAAAACATGAAAGAGACTTGTGTCACAAGGAAAAGTCAAATAAAGTCAACAAGGGAGTTTAAATCAAGATAAGGAAGAAGAAAGCTTAGTAGGCAACAAAGGAGACTATTGGCGCCAAGAATGCTTAGTAGGCGCCAAAGGAGACCATTGGCGCCAAAGACTAGTCAAAGAGCATCTTGGGCTAGGATATGTCCAGACCCACAAGAAGACAAGAATGGACAGTTGGGTCAGCTACATGAGCTGGCTATTTGTGTTGACCAACTTGACCACACACGTCTAGCACTCTTGGATTCAAATTTCAAATATAGGCGCTCCACTTTATCTCCTCTTCTTATCGACAAACAAAACCCTTGTATTAGTATTATCTATATATATATGTGTTGTAAGCATTTGTTAAAAATCAAGGAGGCTAATGCCTATCTTCTCTATTCTTGATAAATCTCCATGGTTACTTACTCTCTTTTTCTAAAACTCTTATACACCGAAACTCTCCCAAACACTTATACTCTCAGAAATCTCCTTATTTTCTACAATCTCTCCATTATTATCTTCAAATCTCAACAGTTAGATGTTTCATAAGTTCATGAAACTTATGGAAAGATCATTATAAGCTATCATCTTGCTTAAAATTTAGTTTAGAAACATAGAAAACCTGTTGTTAGATGTTTTATAAGTTTGAGAAACTTGTACAAAGATTATTGAGGCACTTATAAGCACTGGCCTTGCTTAAAACGCGGTTCAGGGTTGTAGAAAACGCTTTGTTAATTAGATGTTTCATATATTTGTGAAATTTGTACAAACATCATTGAGACACTTCTAAGCACCCATCATCCTTAAATCTTGGATTAGGGTCGTAGAAAATGCGATGTTAGATGTTTTATAAGTTCATGAAACTTGTTTAAAGATCATTGAGGAACTTATATGCACTAATCTTGTTTCAAATTAGGTTAATAATCGTAGAAAACCCATTGTTAGATGTTTCAAAAGTTCGTGAAATTTGTACAATGATCATTGAGGCAATTATAAGCACTAATCTTGTTTCAAACATTTTTAATAATTGTAGAAAATGCGTTGTTAGATGTTCATAAGTTCGTGAAACTTGTAAGCAATTATCTTGCGTAAAACTTGGTTTAGAGTCTTAGGAAACGCGTTGATAGATGTTTCATAAATTCATGAAACTTTTTTAAAGATTATTGATGAATTTATTATCACTCATCTTGTTTAAAACTTGATTTAGAGACATAGAAATCGTATTGTTCGATGCCTCATAAGTTTATGAAACTTGTACAAAGATCATTGAGGCAATTATAAGCACTAATCTTGCTTTAAACTTGGTTAAAAGTCGTTGAAAACACGTTGTTAGATGTTTCATAAGTTAGTTAAACTTGTGCAAATATCATTTAGGCACTTATAAGAACTTATCTTTCTTAAAACTTGGTTTAGAATCGTACAAAACGTGTTGTTATATGTTTCATAAGTTCATGAAACTTGTTTAAAGATCATTGATGCATTTATAAGAACTCATAATGCTTAAAAATTGATTTATAGTCATAGAAAATGAGGGTTTAGATGTTTCCTAAGCTTGTGAAAATTGTTCAAAAATAATTGAGGCACCTATAAGCACTCATCTTACGTAAAACATGGTTTATAGTCGTAGAAAACGCGTAGTTAGATGTTTCATGAGTTCGAGAAACTTGTAGTAAAGATCATTGAGGAACTTATAAGTTATCAATCTTTCTTCAAACTTGGTTAATAATCGTAAAATCACGTGTTAGATGTCCATAAGTTCGTGAAACTTGTACACTTTTCATTAAGGCCCTTATAATAACTCATCTTGCTTAAAACCTTGTTTAGAGTCGTAGAAAAGGCGCTGTTAGATGTTTCAGAAGTTCGTTAAACTTGTACAAAGGTCATTGAGGCAATTATAAGCTTCAAACTTGGTTAATAGTCATAGAAAAAACGTTATTAGATATTTGATATGTTCCTGCCACTTGTAAATAGATCTCAAAGGCACGTATAAGCACTCATCTTGCTTAAAACGCGTTTTAGTGTTGTAGAAAACGTTGTTAGTGTTGAGACTAATGTTAACCCTAAAGGGCATTAGGTCAAAACATGAAAGAGACTTGTGTCACAAGGAAAAGTCAAATAAAGTCAACAAGGGAGTTTAAATCAAGATAAGGAAGAAGAAAGCTTAGTAGGCACCAAAGGAGATTATTGGCGCCAAGAATGCTTAGTAGGCGCCAAAGGAGACCATTGGCGCCAAAGACTAGTCAAAGAGCATCTTGGGCTAGGATATGTCCAAACCCACAAGAAGACAAGAATGGACAGCTGGGTCACGTACATGAGCTGGCTCCTTGTGTTAACCAACTTGACCACACACGCCTAGCACTCTTGGATTCAAATTTCAAATATAGGCGCTCCACTTTATCTCCTCTTTTTATCCTCAAACACAACCCTTGTATTAGTATTATCTATATATATGTGTTGTAAGCATTTGTTAAAAATCAAGGAGGCTAATGCCTATCTTCTCTATTCTTAATAAATTTTCATGGTTACTTACTCTCTCTTTCTAAAACTCGTATACACCGAAACTCTTCCAAACACTTATACTCTTTGAAATCTCCTTATTTTCTACAATCTCTCCATTATTATCTTCAAATCTCAACAGTTAGTTGTTTCATAGGTTCGCGAAACTTATGGAAAGATCATTGTAAACTATCATCTTGCTTAAAATTTAGTTTAGAAACATAGAAAACCTGTTGTTAGATGTTTTATAAGTTTGAGAAACTTGTACAAAGATTATTGAGGCACTTATAAGCATTGGCCTTGCTTAAAACGCGGTTCGGGGTCGTAGAAAACGCGTTGTTAGATGTTTCATATGTTTGTGAAACTTGTACAAACATCATTAAGACACTTCTAAGCACCCATTATCCTTAAAACTTGGATTAGGGTCGTAGAAAATGCGATGTTAGATGTTTTATAAGTTCATGAAACTTGTTTAAAGATCATTGAGGAACTTATAAGCACTAATCTTGTTTCAAACTAGGTTAATAATTGTAGATAATGCGTTATTAGATGTTTCATAAGTTCGTGAAACTTGTACAAAGATCATTGAGGCAATTATAAGCACTAATCTTGTTTAATAATTGTAGAAAATGCGTTATTAGATGTTCATAAGTTCGTGAAACTTGTACATAAATCATTAAGGCACCTTTAAGCACTCATCTTACTTAAAACTAGGTTTAGAGTCTTAGAAAACACGTTGTTAGATGTTTCATAAGTTCGTGAAACTTTTACAAAGATCATTGAGGCAATTATTAGCACTAATCTTGCCTCAAACTTTGTTAAGGCGTTGTTAGATGTTTCATTTGTTCATAAAACTTTTTTAAAGATCATAAAGGCCCTTATAAACTCTCATCTTGCTTCAAATTTAATTTTGAGACGTAGAAAACGCGTTTTTCGATGCCTCGTAAGTTCGTGAAACTCGTACAAAGATCATTGAGACAATTATAAGCACTAATTAATCTTGCCTCAAACTTGGTTAAGAGTCATAAAAACGCGTTGTTATATGTTTCATAAGTTTGTGAAACTTGAATAAATATCATTGAGGAACTTATAAGCACACATCTTGCTTAAAATTTGGTTTAGAGACTTAGAAAACCCATTGTTAGATGTTTCATAAGTTCGTGAAACTTATACAAAGATCATTGAGGCACTTATAAGCACTAATCTTGCTTCGAACTTGGTTAATAATCGTAGAAAACGCGTTGTTATATTTTCATAAGTTCTTGAAACTTGTACAAAGATCATTAAGGCATTTATAAGCACTCGTCTTGCTTAAAACTTTGTTTAGAGTCGTAGAAAAGGCTTTGTTAGATGTTTGATAAGTTCGTGAAACTTGTACAAAAATCATTGAGGAAATTATAAGCACTAATCTTGCTTCAAAGTTGGTTAAGAGTGGTAGAAAAAACATTGTTAGATGATTCATAAGTTCGTGACACTTTTACAAAGATCATTGAGTCATGTATGAGCACTCACCTAGCTTAAAACTTGGTTTAATGTCATAGAAAGCGTTGTTAGATGCTTCATAAGTTCGTGAAACTTATGGAAAGATCATTGGGGCACTATTAAGCAGTCATCTTGCTTAAAACTTGGTTTAGAGTCGTTGAAAACGCATTGTTGGATGTTTCATAAGTTCGTCAAACTTGTTCAAAGATTAGTGAGTCATTTATAAGCACTCATCTTGCTTAAAACTTTGTTTAGGGTTGTAGAAAACGCATTATTAGATGTTTCATAATTTTTTGAAACTTCTTCAAAGATCATTGAGGCACTTATAAGCACTCATCTTGCTTAAAACTTGGTTTAGAGTCGTAGAAATCGCGTTGTTAAATGTTTCATAATTTTGTGAAACTTGTTCAAAGATCATTGAGAAACTTATAAGCACTCATCTTGCTTAAAACTTGATTTAAATTCGTATAAAACGCGTTGTTAGATGTTTCATAAGTTTGTGAAACTTGTACAAATATCATTTCGCGCACTTATAAGCACCATCTTGCTTAAAACTTCGTTTAGAGTCATATAAAACACATTGTTATATGTTTCATAAGTTCGTGACACTTGTACAAAGATCATTGAGGCACTTATAATCACTCATTATGCTTAAAGCTTGGTTTGGAGTCGTAGAAAATGCGGGTTTAGAAGTTTCTTAAGCGTATGGAACTTGGTCAAAGAACATTGAGGCACTTATAAGCACTCATCTTGCTTAAAACTTTGTTTAGAGTCGTAGGAAATGTGTTGTTAGATGTTTCATAAGTTCTTGAAACTTGTTTAAAGATCATTGAGGCACTTATAAGCACTCATCTTGTTTAAACCTTGATTTAGAGACGTAGACAACACATTTTTTATGCCTAATAAGTTCATGAAACTTTTTACAAAGATCACCGAGCCAATTATAAACACTAATCTTTCTTCAAACTTGGTTAAGAGTCCTATAAAACACGTTGTTAGATGATTCATAAGTTTGTGAAACTTGTACAAAGATCATTGAGGCAATTATAAGTTCTAATCTTTCTTCAAACTTGGTTAAGAGTCGTAAAAAAACGTTGTTAGTTGTTTCATAAGTTCGTGACACTTGTACAAAAATCATTAAGCCATGTATAAGCATTCATCTAGCTTGAAACTTGGTTTATTTTCGTAGAAAGCGTTGTTAGATGTATCATAAGTTCGTGAAACTTGTAGAAAGATCATTGGCGCACTAATAAGCAGTCATATTTCTTAAAATTTGGTTTAGAGTCGTAGAAAACGCATTGTTAGATGTTTCATAAATTCGTCCAACTTGTTCAAAGTTGGCTCACGCTAAGTGTGGTTACAATAGATCAAAGAGCTACACTACAAAATGTTTTCCTTTCGAGGTAGTGTATGGCGTGAATCCTCTTACTCCTATTGATCTAATTCATTTACCCTGTGACTTACAAGAAAACTATGAAGAAGAAAAGAGAGTTAAGACAATGAAGAAACTAGACGAGGATGTTCTAGCTGAGATTGAGAAGGCTAATGAGAAGTACAAGGAAAAAGCCAACAAGAACCGACGAGTTAAGTCCTTTTAACCTGGTGATCTGGTTTGGTTACACTTTAGAAAGGAGAGGTTTCCAACTAAGCGCAAGTCAATGGTAGAAAGGAGAGGTTTCTCCATATGTTGAGGATGAAGAGTTGCTGGATTTGAGGTCAAATCCTTTTGAACCCAGAGAGAATGATGCGGGAGGAAAGGTTATAAAGGTTATAACAGAAGACGGAATGAAGTGGGCTTGTTTTCACTATGTTGATCCAAGTCCAATCAAATGACTAAGAATGAATGAAGACTAAAGGGTTGAATTGAGTTTATTTGAAGATATTGAAGCCCAAAGTTGAGAAGTTAAGAAGGAAAAGAGTCATTTTCGTCACCATTAAAGACTACAATTATCTAAGTGTGTTAATCTTTTTATAAGTTTGACGGTCTTTTTGGGATTCAAAGGTTTTTTATACCTTTGGTTGCATTTATTTCAAGTTTTCTATGTATTTCCTCTATATATTGAGGCTCTTTTCCATTGAATAAGGAGAAAACGAGTTTAAGAATTTGGAGAATCTTTGTGACCCCTTGGATATGTTTAAATCAATTTCTTTATCCTTTGGTTTTGGTAGAGTCATTGGTGGTGTTCTTGAGCGTCTTTATCACTTGTTGTGGTGCAAGTGTGGTGTCAGCTCAGCGGGTTTCTTTATCGATTATGGTGCTCCAGCTTTACGAATCGTGGTGATCTATCACGTTTCTTCCTTAGTCACTTATATCATGTTTTGGTTGCTTCGAGGAAGAAGAACGATTTCGCAGTTGGTTCCATTGACATTTTCCGACATCATCATCATCGGGTCATCGCTCTACTCCGACCAACGATGACTGATTTTTGGGACAGAACCGACCGACACGAAGAGCCAACTTTCGACTATCACATAGCTTTTCACTTTCATTGTCATGGATAGTCCACATCTTGCGGAAGCACTTTATGACCGGGAAATATTGTCAACTCAATTGGACATGGTCGGGCTCGACAATTTCAAACCCTATTTTTTAATTTTGTATTAAAATTTGATTATTTTAATAATATAAATGAAATTTTAATTAATTAATTTTTTTAATTATATTCTTCGTGGAAGAGGATGCGATTCAACAATAATCGCCGCCGAAACTAACATACATGATTGGAATTGGAATACATGATGTTGAAAGTTACAATGTTTCATATTCCGATGTTCAATGTTTCAGGTTTTGAAAATTTTGTTTTAGGTTTACTAAATAAACACCTTTTGTATAATACTAACATTGGTTAATTGAGGATTTTAAAATATTGAAGAACCATGTTGTGAAGCAATGCATACGCCTTCGTCTTAGTAGTAAATGTTGCTATCTTAGCCGTCTCTGTTACTCACTTACTTACATCAAGGATTGAAATTTAATTACAGTCTTATATTAGCTACCTTTGGTCAGAAAAAACAATGTGTAGTTTGAGTTTCGAATTGGTAGGTTCTTTAATATTACATGTAGGTTCCTTAATATCTTCAATGGGAATATATCAACCTCTTATTATCACTCTATAAATAGTAGAAAATTAAGTATTAATTATTCTTTTATTTAAAATACATACAAATTTGTTTATATTTATTTGACAATACCTTAAAAGTTCGAATATTTGTGGATCCTTGTTTCCCGATACCTTATTTTTACTACCCACTTAGGCAATAATACTTCATATTAAGTATTTTATAAGTGACCTATTCCATGCACATAAGGGTTTTAATTATTTTTTATGGTTATAAATTAAAACTTTTAAATGCAATTATTCTGATATAGCATAGTACTTTCACTTATATAGAATATATTTTCTATATAGTAATTGATTATAGAAATTCCAACATAGTAATCTATTAATATTTGTTTTACATAAATATATACAACCCAATTTAATAATTTATATATGTTAACACCTTTCTTACATAGTAAAGAATTTCATTTTTATTTATTGGAAATAAGTACAAAAATGTATAGAAAATTAGTAATAACTTATAAATAGTATATTTCTTTCATATTTAAATTTTTGATATAAATAAAAAGCAATATTATGTGTATGTATATTGGTGTTTATTTATTTATTGTCTTCTAAATAAATACAATTGTTTATAGTAAAATTTAAATAACTTTTTAATAGTGAAAGAATAAGAGAAAACAGAGTGTGAAGAATATGAAACTTGATTTATTATATCATAATTGCTTGAATGTCTATTTACAAGATAATAGCTTTATATATATCAACTAAACCATAGAGTTTCCTTCCTTATCTTCTGACAAGTATCATCATCAGGTGGTGGTGCAGGATCCAAGAAGATCAAATATGTTGTTGAGAACCAGCTGGCTGGTCGTACGGAGCTTCACACAATCTTGCTGGTTTTTGTCTTCTGCCACATCACTTGACCGTTGGGATGGAGAAGAAGGTAAAGTTTTGGGCTTCATTAATTTGGGTTTAGTTGATTGTTGTGTTGTAGTGGGCCTGTCATTGCATTGGGCCTTATCTTGATTATGTAGAGATGCTTTTGTATTGATAGTCCCCCTCAAACTTGGTGTGGGTGGAACATTAACACCAAGTTTGTGCCTTAAAGAGGTGAATGCAGGTCTTGGTAATGGCTTCGTGAAGATGACAGTTAATTGATAGTGAGCTGGGACATGGTTGATTTCGAGTAACCCAAACATAGTGATAGTGAGTTTCAAAGTGCTTCGACCTTTCATGGTGAGCTGGATTGAAAGTCAGATAGACCGCGGACAGATTGTCACAGAATACTTCAGGTGTTTTAGGACATGGGACCCCTAATTCCCGCAAGACATGTCCAATCCATGTAAGATCAGATGTTGTTTCCGACAGAGCTCTGTACTCTGCTTCTGTGGAGCTTTTGGCAATAGTATCTTGCTTCTTGGCTGACCAGGAGATAATGTTCTGTCCAAGGAAGGTGCAGTAGCCTCCTGTTGATCGTCTCCCACTCTTACATCCATCATAATCACTGTCACTGTAAGCTCTAAGTGTACAATCAATTTTATTGTTGAATGAGATCCCCATTGTGATCGTTCCTTTAATATACCTCGGGATCCGTTTGAGAAGAGCATAATCGGACATGGTTAGTGCATGCATCTTTTGGCACACGAAATTCACGGCATATTGGAGATCTGGTCTTGTGAGAGTGAGGTATTGAAGTTTCCCTTCAAGACTTCTGAAATAGGTTGGGTTTGGAAAAGGTGTCAACTGATCAGGGATCTTGTGAGGTTGCACCGGGAGGGGAGTGTAGACTGGAGCACAATCACTCATGGCAGAGATAGTGAGAAGGCCTTCTGCGTATTTCTGTCGGGAGAGAACCAACCCATCTTCATGAAATTGAGCTTGAATTCCAAGAAAGTAAGATAATTTTCCCATGTCTTTCAATCTAAAGGAACCATTAAGCTGATTTAGAAGTTTGGCAAGAAGATCAGAATTATTGCCAGTGATGAGCATATCATCAACATAAAGTAGCAGAATGATAATGTCTTTGTTTGTATTGCAGATGAAGAGAGGGATCCTTCTTGTTGCATACAAAACCAAACTCAAGGAGGAAGTTGCTGAATTTATCAAACCAAGCCCGTGGAGCTTGTTTTAGGCCATAGAGGGATTTGTGCAATAAACATACATGGTCAGGCCTGTCAGGGTCCACAAAACATGTAGGTTGCTTCATGTAAACAGTCTTCGTGAGTTCACCATGTAAGAACGCATTTTTAACATCCATTTGCTTGATATCCCATTGAAGAATAGTAGCTAGATGGAGAACTATACGTACTGTTGCAGTTCTGACCACTAGACTATAGGTTTCTAGATAGTCTATACCCTCTTCTTGATTAAACCCTTTAGCTGTTATGCGAGCTCTGAGTTTGTCAAGAGAACCATCTGCATTGAGTTTTGTTCTAAAACCCCATTTGCATCCTAGTACATTCATATCTTCCGTGTAAGGGACTAAGGACCAAGTCATAGCTTCTTTGCAGTTTCCCATTTCATATGTCATTGCTTCGCCCAACCTTTATCTTTCGAGCTTCTTTTACAGTTCTTGGTTCTGGATATGAGACTTTGTGAGCTAACGAACATATCTTTGGTTAGGTTTGAAGATACCAGCTTTGGCTCTTGTAGTCATAGGATGTTGATGTTGTTGAGGCAATGTTGAGCTAGATGGCAGATGTCTCATCCGATTTGTTGATGTTGCAGGGTGAGTTGTTGCAGTAGAGGACATGGAGTGAGCTGGAGAGGAGACCATTGTGTTTGTCCTGTTTTGAACAATAGGAGAGTTGTTGCCAATAGGATCAAGGTCTAAGCTTGCCGTACACACAAAACTCTCTCTAGGTTCAACAAGAGGCACAATGGGCTTGTGACTGAAGGTAAAGGAGGAAAGTCTTGAGAGGTAAACAAACGTAGTGATACGGATGTATCCACTTGATCTTGTTCGGCAAATGTGGCGGTAACTTTGTCGGCTTGTGTGGCGGGATCAACAATTTGAGTAATTTGAGGTGATGAAGGTACTAAAGATTGGAGAGGCTCGTATCAGCTTGTGCGGAAGGTGTAGATGCCACAGAGGACTCGGGAGGCTGAAAACTAGCTTGCCAAACATTCATGAGAGGTGTGATTCCCTTTGGTTGGAGGTGAGCATACTTATTTGCAAAAGGAAAACTAGACTCATCAAATATTACATGCATGCCGATGTAGACTCTTCCCGTAGGTGGGTATAGGTATCTATAACCCTTGTACTTTTCATTGTATCCCAAGAAGACACACGTGAGAGATCTTGGATCAAACTTCGTGGCAGAGTAATCCCTAAGTGTTGGGTACCAAGCACAACCAAAGGTCCTCAAAGTTGTGTAATCAAGTGCTTGACCAAATAGTTTTCCATGTGGACTAATCGATCTGCTAAAGTTGATGTAGGAAGAAGATTGATCGGGAAGTTAGCAGTGTAGAAAGCCTCAACCCAATAATTTTGAGGCAAATTGCTAAGGAACATCATGGAGAGTCCTATTTCAATAATGTGCATGTGCTTGCGTTCACCAGTCCATTCTATTGTGGCGTGTATGGACAGGAGATATATTGTTGTATTCCCGAGTCTTTGAGTGCTTTCAAGAACTTAGAACTTGTGAATTCTCCTCCACCATCACATTGAAAGGTAACAATCTTTAAGTTAAACCGATTTTCAAAAACTTCGATAGTGGATGAAAGTAGAGTAGAAATCTCATTTCTGTTTCAAAGGGTAAAACCAGCAAAATCTTGAGTAATTGTCAATGAAGATTACATAGTATCTAAAACCTTGAAAAGACATAACATGAGCAGGTCCCCAGAGATCACAATGGATTCTCTGTAATAGTTTTGTTAAAATAAAAGTGGAGGAAGAGAAAGGCAGTCTTGCACTCTTGCCTAATCTGCAAGCTTCTCATATTGACTTGGTGATTTTATTAACTTGACCTTCTTTATTTGTAGATAGGAGCTGAAGAATCTGATCATTGGGATGGCCTAATCTCCTATGCCGACTTCATCCGTAGTGGAGATTTGTCTGGTAGAGTAAAAGGTTTTTATTTGAGGATTCTCCAGCTTGTAGAGACCATCACCGTTTCTTCCCAATGTCGAACTTTGCGTTGCTTTGTCCTTTACAAGAACACCATCAGAGTCAAATGTAAAGGAGCATGGATAATCACATGTGAGTTTAGAGACAAATAAAAGAGATTTTGCAATGTTTGGACAGACAAGAACATCTTTCAATGGTAGATTACATGAACTGGAAAACGGAGTAGTAGAACTTATGGGTGTTATAGGGAAGAAGTTTCCATCACCAACCATGACTGAGTCTACTCCATAAAAGGTTGGGACCGATGCGTCTCCGAGAGTTGTTGGTGACGTGAGCTGTAGCACTGTGTTTGGGTACCATTCGGTCCCGAAGCTTCGGTGACATCTGTGATTCTCATGGCTGCCAAGGCTTGTGAAGTATCCTCTTGTTGATAGGAGTTATCAAACCGTGACCAACAGCCTAAGGCAGAGTGTCCTCTCCTTCCACAGAGCTGACAGGTGGGTCTATCTTATGCAGAAAAGTTGACAGGTCTTGGTGTGAATTGTTGATGAAAGCCTCTGCCACGAGAAGAGAAGACTCTACTTCTACCTCTTGCCCTGTTGTAACCAGAAACTCTGCCTCTTTGATAATAACCGAGTTAGTGGCGACATTAAAAGCCTAGTGAGGAGAGACATCCGAGTTTACAAGCATACCTCTAGGTCCGTTCATCAAAGCTAATGAGCCTATATACCACATCTTCATAGGTGAGAGGAGTATCATCCATAGAACTCTCAATAGAGGTAATGACGAGTCATAATCTTTTCCTAGACCATGTATAGCCGCAAAAATTTTCATTTTTTCGTGACAGGACTACCTATAGACGCTAGTTGATCACACAAATCTTTGATATCCCTAAGATAAACAGTCATAGATCTATCTTTCTTACTAACGTTTGTAGCTTTCTTTGTAGCTCAAAAAGTCTAGCAGATGAAACTCTATTGAAGT
This sequence comes from Cochlearia excelsa, assembly GCA_963556525.1. Classification (NCBI taxonomy): domain Eukaryota; kingdom Viridiplantae; phylum Streptophyta; class Magnoliopsida; order Brassicales; family Brassicaceae; genus Cochlearia; species Cochlearia excelsa. The sequence continues at coordinate 20,220,435 of OY748328.1, forward strand.
GTTTTGCTAAGGCAGTCCATACCTCTTGTGAAGTGTGCGGACCAACAACCACCGAAAGGATGTCTTCGTACAGAGAACCAAGAATCCATGACATCACTACTTGGTCTGAGCGCATCCATAGCATGTAGTCAGGTTTCTCGTGGCCTCCAATGGTGGGAATAGTCAAGGTTGCCACAGGTTTGGGAATGGCACCAATGACGAAGCCTAGTAGTTGTTGTCCGAGAGAAAAGCCTCAAATTGAGCTTTCCATAAGAGGTAATTTCTTTCCGTAAGCTTAACAAGAACACGCTTAGTAATGTTAAGCTTAGGATGAGCATAGAGATTCATAGAATCCTCCATGTGCTCTGATACCATGAAAGAATAAGAGAAAACAGAGTGTGAAGAATATGAAACTTGATTTATTATATCATAATTGCTTGAAGGTCTAATTACAAAATAGTAGCTTTATATATATCAACTAAACCCTTGAGTCTCCTTCCTTATCTTCTGACAAGTGTCATCATCGGTGGTGGTGCAGGATCCAAGAAGATCAAATATGTTGCTAAGAACCACTGGCTGGTCGTACGGAGCTTCACACAATCTTGCTGGTTTTTGTCTCTGTGCCACATCACTTGACCGTTGGGATGGAGAAGAAGGTAAAGTCTTGGGCTTCATTAATTTGGGTTTAGTTGATTGTTGTGTTGTAGTGGGTATGTCATTGCATTGGGCCTTATCTTGATTGTGTAGAGATATTTATGTATTGATAAATAGTATAATTATTGCATGTATATAAATTATTTTCTGTATAATTTTATCATATAAATTTTGATATATATGCCTTTTTAATTTTTGCACAAATATTTAACTTTATACGTTATAATTTTGATCATATGCGACCTGATTTGTATAACTTAGTGAATTTCTTTTGGTGTTTTGGTTTGCGAATTGCAATAATCTATCTCGTGTATTCTTCAATCAACATTGTCAAGTAAGAAAAGTCAAATATATTTTATTTTTGCGCAAAAACTTTATAAACATCTCTTTATGATTACGCATCCTATAAAAATTGCATCTAGTATTATGTTATCTTTGATGATAAAAAAAAAGTAATTTAGTTTCTAATAACTTACATATTTTAAATAGGTTTGACTAACTAAGGATTCTCAACAAAGTTGGATAATTCAATGACACCACCGAGATTTTCATTGCTAGTAAAACTATCTATATAGGCCCGATTGAGACGACTGCACTCAAGGTTACAATAGAAAATTTATATGCGAGCAAAGTAATCTTTTAAAAAAAAAAACGGTTCCTCGTCCCCTAGTACCAAATTAAAACCCAAAAACCCTAAACATAACCAATTATCCAAAAACCCAAATATATTATCATCCTTACTAAAACTCGTTTAAGAATTTAGAAATATTTTTTTCTAACTAGGATAGGAAAAAATTGGTTAAAGGATTACTAAGTGAGCACCTTTTGTATAATACTACAAATAATTGTTGAATAACTTGGTACAATAGAAGAACTTTGAAAGCAAACATTTATTTAGATTTATCACTTTCAATAAACAATAAGCCAACATTGGTTAATTGAGGATTTTAAAATACTCAAGAACCATTTCATCAAGTTGGAACGTTGCGTACACCTTCGCCTCATAGGTCTTTCTATCTTTTTCATTGTCTTGGTCACTTACATCAAGAATTAAGATGAAATTTAGGCCAGATACTACCTGCTCTTGTCCGGACACAACATTGTGTAGCTTGACTTCCGAGTTGGTCTGTTTGTTGTTCTCCGAGATAGCGAACTTGGCAATGATGTCCATGGTAGGATCCTTAGTGTCTTTGATGAGATAATAACAACCTAACATCTCTTCAATTTCCTCTATTTCTTCAATTTTATCCATTAACTCAAAACCGACTTGAAAAAAAATTATTTTTATTTATATGAGAATATCTTAAAAATTAAAATGGTTGATGGGCACAACAATTGGGCATCCTTGTTTCCAGATACTTTTTTCCTACCTCGTAACAAGTGTTTTATAGGTAAACTAATCGATGCACACATGCGTTTTAATTATACTTTTTATGGACATAAATACGAACTTTTTTTGGTTTATCATAAATACGAACTTGTATAGTAATAATACCTAAATAGTATAATATACTCACATATATATATATAAAGTTATCATTTATACATAGAAATTGATTTTATAAATCCTACATAGCCATTTATGTATACTTTTTATAGAAATAAATACAAACCAATTTAAACTTTTAATAGAAATAATACAAACTAATTTAATAACTTTATATATGTTAAACCTTTCCTACATAGTAATAATTTTCATTTATATGAATTCATATTATTTCTTGAAAACAAATCAGAATATCTATAGTAAATTGGTAATAATATATAGCTAATATATTTCTTTTATTTACACAATTTACATTTTGTTATATAAATTAAGACAAACAAATATTGTTGATATGTTGAAATCTTTCTTACATAGTAATAATTTATATTTTTGTGTATTTAAGTACAAACCAATATAATAATTTTATATATGTTAAAATATTTCTTACACAATAATCATTTATATTTTTATGTATTTATATATTGTTTTGGAAGGATATACAAAAATATTTATTTTTGAAGTAATAACTTATAAAAAATATTTAATATAAAAATATATATAAAATATTATTTCTACATAGTAATTTAGTAATATAAAACTTAATATATATAACTTCACCGTTTTTACGAAAAATATAACTTTATAACTTTGAAACTTTGTCATATAAAACATGATATATATAACTCAGTTAATTTCTTTTCTAAACATGGTTCTTCGTAATGTGATTCGGGGTAATCAATCTCGTATATTACTCAATTAACATTATTGAATAGTAAGTTAAATAAATTAGTTTATGAATAGAAACTTAGAAACAAAATCCTTTAAAACATCACTTAAAGTAAAAACAAATGGTTTATATAATGAGCTTGTTGGTAAGGAATTTGTGTAAATATTATTGAAATTATTTTTTTTAAAACTTACATATGGCTAAAATAGGGAAAACGTCATATTTCCCCACGAGAAATGTCATATTTCCCCACGAAAAATATCATATATTATCTGATAGACCCATCTAGCGCGCGAGGCTTATATGCCACTTATTAGGGAAAAATCTGCCCTGCCACTATTTAATCTCTCTACCACCGTTTTTGTGATATTATGAAAATAACTTTAATGATATATTATTAAATTTATGTTTTAAAAATAAAAATTAGTTCAATTGTCCTATCCGTTGTCTGGACAACTTACTATCAGTTGTCCAAGTTGTCGGATAACTTGCTATTAGTTTTGGACAACTTTCTATCAGTTGTTAGCACGACTTGCTATCGTTGTCCACAGTTGTCCAAAAACACTTAATCACCGTCCCGAAGTAAATGTCCCGAAAAATATACTAAAAACAATTCATCAAAGTACATAGACACCAATTCGTTTTTGCCTTCTTTTTCGTCTCCGTCTACTTCTTCTTTTTTCTGCCTGCTTCTTCTTTTCTATGCATGCTTCTTCTTTTCTCTGCTTGCTTCTTCTTCTTCGCCTGCTTCTTCTTTATTTTCTTCTTATTCAATTACAATCAAGAAGAAGAGGACGACAAAAGATAAAGAGAAAGACAACAAAGAATGAATCGAAGAGAAAAATTCCACAGAGAATGAATCGAAGGAGAAAGAATCGTCATAACGAGGAATGTTGGAATCTGAATAAGGTTTTTCTTGTTGACAGAAAAGGGAGAAGGAGAAGAAAAAGAGGATACCATTCGTTTTTTTCAACTTAGCGAATTAGGGTTAAATTAAAAACTGAGTATGGGTTTTTGTTCATTTCAACACAACCTAAATTAAAGATAAATGCTTTAAAAATACATAAAATAGGAGGTAGCGTAAGAGATTAACATTTATAAAAAACTGGCATAAGAGCAATTGATTCGCCTATTGTTTACCCCCGTCCTATGTCAAACCCACAGAAAGTTCTTGTACTTATTTCCTATTAAATAAAACTAAATAGCTAATTCCCCATTGGAGACCATTGGCGCCAAATACTAGTCAAAGAGCATCTTGGGCTAGGATATGTCCAAACCCACAAGAAGACAAGAATGGACAGCTGGGTCACGTGCATGAGCTGGTTCCTTGTGTTGAACAACTTGACCACACGCGCCTAACACTCTTGGATTCAAATTTCAAATATAGGCGCTCCACTTTATCTTCTCTTCTTATCCACAAACAAAACCCATGTATTAGTATTATCTATATATATATATATATATGTGTTGTAAGCATTTGTGAAAAATCAAGGAGGCTAATGTCTATCTTCTCTATTCTTAATAAATCTCTATGGTTACTTACTCTCTCTTTCTAAAACTCCTTTCCCGATACCTTATTTTAGGGAGAATTACAAAGCTACACCATTAAAATTACATTTCACAAAACTACACCATTTCAAAATTACTTCACAAAACTACACCTAAACACTCTAAATTAAATCCAAATAAACCCTACCCACATAATCCTACCCCCTTAATACTATACTCTGAACACTAATTAGCGAACCCAAATAAAAAGATTTTAATTTTGGTAATTTTTAAAAAGGGTAAATCAAGCTTTTAAAATTTTGAAAGGGTGTAAATTTGTGAAAATATTCAATTAGGTGTAGTTTTGTGAAGGGAGGGTTGAAAGGGTGTAGTTTTGTGAATTTCTCTTATTTTTACTACCCACTAAGGCAATAATACTTCATATTAAGTAAACCAAATAGATAAATAGATAATTAAAATTGTTCGATATGGTATGAAGAAGATGATAAAATCAAATGATCTATGAAAGGATCAAATGAAGAGATATAGTTGTTTGTTAGCTAATCTTGCTTAAAACTTGGTTTATAGTTGTAGAAAACAGGTCGTTAGATGTTTCATAAGTTCGTCAAACTTTTTCAAAAGATTATTGAGGCATTTATAAGCACTCATCTTTCTTAAAACTTTGTTTAGAGTTGTAGAAAACACGTTGTTATATGTTTCATAATTTGTGAAACTTGTACAAATATCATTTAGGCACTTCTAAGCAAATATATTACTTAAACTTGGTTTATAGTCGTATAAAACGTGTTGTTATATGTTTCATAAGTTTGTGATACTTGTACAAAGATTATTGAGGAAATTATAAGCACTCACCACGCTTAAAACTTGGTTTAGAGTCGTAGAAAATGCGGGTTTAGATGTTTCTTAAGTGTGTGAAACTTGTTCAAAGAACATTGAGGCACTTATAAGCAGTCATTTTGCTTAAAACTTGGTTTAGAGTATTAGGAAACGCGTTGTTAGATGTTTCATAAGTTCTTGAAACTTGTTTAAAGATCATTGAGGGCTTATAAACACTCGTCTTACTTAAAATTCCATTTTGAGACGTAGAAAATGCGTTTTTCGATGCCTCATAAGTTCGTGAAACTTGTACAAATATCACTCAGACAATTATAAGAACTAATCTTGCTTCAAACTTGGTTAAGAGTCGTAGAAAAAACGTTGTTAGATGTTTCATAAGTTGTACAAATATCATTCACGCAATTATAAGCACTAATCTTACTTCAAACTTGGTTAAGATTCGTAGAAAAAACAATGTTAGATGTTTCATACGTCTGTGACACTTGTACAAAGATTATTGAGGTATTTATAAGCACTCATCTTGCTTAAAACTTGGTTTAGATTCGTAGAAAACGCGTTGTTAGATGTTTCATAATTTTGTGAAACTTCTTCAAAGATCATGAGGCCCTTATAAGAACTCATTTTGCTTAAAACTTGGGTTAGAGTCGTAGAAAACGCGTTATTAGATGTTTAATAATTTTGTGAAACTTTTTAAAAGATCATTAAGGCCCTTATAAAAATTGATCTTGCTTAAAACTTGGTTTAGAGTCGTAGAACACGCGGTGTTAGATGTCTCATAATTTTGTGAAACTTGTTCAAAGATCATTGATGCATTTATAAGCACTCATCTTGCTTATATTTGGTTTAGAGACGTCGAAAACCAGTTGTTAGATGTTTCATAAGTTCGTGAAACTTATACAAAGATCATTGAGGCAGTTATAAGAATTAATCTTGCTTCGAACTTGTTTAATAATCGTAGAAAACACGTTGTTAGATGTTCATAAGTTTGTGAAACTTGTACAAAGATCATTACCACACTTATAAGCACTCTTCTTGCTTAAAACTTTCTTTAGAGTCGTAGAAAATGCGTTGTTAGATGTTTCATAAGTTCGTGAAACTTGTACAAAGATCATTGAGCTATGTATCAACACTCATCTAACTTAAAATTTGGTTTAGTGTTGTAGAAAGCGTTGTTAGATGTTTCATAAGTTCGTGAATCTTGTAGAAAGATCATTGAGGCACTAATAAGCAATCATCTTGCTTAAAACTTCGTTTAGAGTCGTAGAAAACGTGTTGTTAGATTTTCATAAGTTTCTCAAACATGTTCAAAGATTATTGAGGCATTTATAAGCACTCATCTTGCTTAAAAATTGGTTTAGAATCGTAGAAAACGCGTTTTTAGACGTTTCATAATTTTGTGAAACTTCTACAAAGATCATAGAGGCACTTATAAGCACTCATATTGCTTAAAACATGGTCTAGAGTGGTAGAAAACGCGTTGTTAGATGTTTCAAAAATTTGTGAAACTTGTTCAAAGATCATTGAAGGACTTATAAGCACTCATCTTGTTTAAAACTTGATTTAGAGACATAGAAATCGTATTGTTCGATGCCTCATAAGTTTATGAAACTTGTACAAAGATCGTTGAGGCAATTATAAGCACTAATCTTGCTTCAAACTTGGTTAAGAGTCGTTGAAAACACGTTGTTAGATGTTTCATAAGTTTTTGAAACTTGTACAAATATCATTTAGGCACTTATAAGAAATCATCTTGCTTAAAACTTGGTTTAGAATCGTACAAAACGGGTTGTTATATGTTTCATAAGTTCATGAAACTTATTTAAAGATCATTGAAGCCTTTATAAGAACTCAAAATGCTTAAAATTTGTTTTATAGTCTTAGAAAATGCGGGTTTAGAAAATTTGTGAATATTGTTCAAAAATAATTAAGGCACTTATAAGCACTCATCTTACGTAAAACATGGTTTATAGTTATAGAAATAGCGCAGCTAGATGTTTCATGAGTTCGAGAAACTTGTACTAAACATAATTGAGGAACTTATAAGTTATCAATCTTTCTTCAAACTTGGTTAATAATCGTAAAAAACGTGTTGTTAGATGTGCATAAGTTCGTGAAACTTGTACACTGATCATTAAAGCACTTCTAAGAACTCATCTTGCTTAAAACTTTTTTTAGTCTTAGAAAAGGCGTTGTTAGATGTTTCAGAAGTTCATTAAACTTGTACAAAGGTCATTGAAGCAATTATAAGCTTCAAACTTGGTTAAGAGTCATAGACAAAACGTTGTTAGATGTTTGATAATTTCGTGCCACTTGTATAGAGATCTCGAAGGAACGTATAAGCACTCATCTTGCTTAAAAAGCGGTTTAGTGTCGTAGAAAACGTTGTTAATGTTAACCCTAAAGGGCATTAGGTAAAAACATGAAAGAGACTTGTGTCACAAGGAAAAGTCAAATAAAGTCAACAAGGGAGTTTAAATCAAGATAAGGAAGAAGAAAGCTTAGTAGGCACCAAAGGAGACTATTGGCGCCAAGAATGCTTAGTAGGCGCCAAAGGAGACCATTGGCGCCAAAGACTAGTCAAAGAGCATCTTGGGCTAGGATATGTCCAAACCCACAAGAAGACAAGAATGGACAGCTGGGTCACGTGCATGAGTTGGTTCCTTGTGTTGAACAACTTGACCACACGCGCATAACACTCTTGGATTCAAATTTCAAATATAGGCGCTCCACTTTATCTTCTCTTCTTATCCACAAACAAAACCCTTGTATTAGTATAATCTATATATATATATATATGTGTGTGTTGTAAGCATTTGTGAAAAATCAAGGAGGCTAATGCCTATCTTCTCTATTCTTAGTAAATCTCCATGGTTATTTACTCTCCCTTTCTAAAACTCTTATACACCGAAACTCTCCCAAACACTTATACTCTTCGAAATATCCTTATTCTCTACAATCTCTCCATTATTATCTTCAAACATCAACATGGTATTAGAGCATGAAGCTGTTATTTGTTTATGTTTCCGCATTAGTTTAGTAGTTCATAGTATCCATGAGAAACAAGACATGCTTCGGCGATGAATCTTGTAAAAAGATGAGAACCATTGTTCATAATCATCTCTTATGAGTATGAAGAACATGGTGAATCTCTCTTTCTTCTCTAGGATCTATGTTCTTTATTTTACGCAAGTAGTTAATAGTGCTATGAACAAGAACAACCAAGATAACTTGGAAATTGTGAGCCATAGAGGATGAGAATCTTGTCCCTTTACTCATATGAGTGTCGCGGCCTGATAAATCCAAGATCCTCTCTCTTTTATGTTTATAAACATTAAGATCTCTTAGGTGAAGGAACCATGATTCGCTTTTCCTCTTATGAGTGACTAGGTTATTTCTCGCGCCATGCGCGATGAATAAATTTTGAAAATAATAAAGTTTTACGTAAAAATGGATAATTATATTTAAGGTTTGATGTAAGAATATTTATAATTTGATTTACTTTTTGTTTTGGATATAAAAATTTTCAATTTTTTATTTTAACTCCACTCAGTTTTTGTAGAAATATATTTATAAAATTATTCACGTAAACGGATCCGGATATCCTTCAAAAGTCAACGGGTATTCTCTGGCCGAATATTCGTCTAATATATCTGAATTCGAGTCATTTTTTACGGATTTAGGCATATGCGAATCCGAATATCTTAAAAAACGGATATATGGATCCAGTTCACCATTAATATGCGGTATATATTTATAGAGTTATGATGACGTTAAACGTTCTATTTAATAATGAGATTTATTGTTCTATCCATTTCATAATAAATATGGTTTTAAAAAGTTTTTTATTCCATCTGTTTATTCTTTTAATTTGTGATTGAAAAATTTAATACGTTTTGACTTTTTTAACCAATAAAATCTTATTATATTTTTCTATATTTGTTGTACTATATTTTTTCTCATTACCTACATAGTTTGGTTTTTCTTTTTCTATGAGTTACCAAAATATTGGCCCATTTGAAAATATATCGTTAAATTCAATTTAACATGTCATCTATTACTTACCATTTTTAAACACATAATCATACGGTGAAGGCCATGTCATCATTCTTTTGCTGAAATTGAATGTGGTGACACCTAAGCATTTTTGTGAAAATCACTTCACAAATAATGTCTTAGGGATAAGAACATGATGAATCCATGTCCCTATTTAAGAACAATCCAAACAAGGCTGGTTCATGTAAAGCTTAGATATTAAATCTTGCTACAGTGGCAAATCCGAGTTTGCTTGTGTTGTTCTTACAAGATCTTAATTAGGCTGAAAGTTATTGATTGAGAACCATGGATTCCTTGCTCATATGAGTTACGGAACCTTGATGAATCCAATAATCACTTAGAGTTACTCTTATGAGATAAAGAGAACTCGTCGAATCCAAATCCTCATTATAGAAGACACTATTCAAAGAACGATTCTTGAAAAGATTTGATCTTTTAAAAGATCTAGCTACATGTAAAATCGATTTCTTAATGGTGTAGTCTCTTTAAATAATCTTTGTATAAGGCTAGAAGTTAAAATATGAGAACCATGGTTTCCTCACTCTTATGAGTCTAAAGGAACCTTGATGAATCTGAGATCTATTCAACTTTGGCATAAAACAATGACCAAGTATTCAAGTACAAAACTTGAAGGTTGAGAGTTTAAAGGTTAGTGAACCACTTGTGTTAACTCATGAAGAATATAACCTAGTGTTGAATCCAAAACCTCTTTTAGACAATGACCAAGTCTCCTAATGTCTCTTATGAGAACAAAGGTATGTTAAATCCGAATTACTCTAAGCTTTAATTAAGCAAGGACCAAGTTATCAAGTTAAAAGCTTGGTACTTGAGAGCTAAAAGAGTGTGATCCTTGTTCAATAAGTATTATGTGCTTAATTGACTTGTTGAATCCAAATCTCTTTGTATTATTTAAATTTACGAGTATGTACTAGTCGGTTTTTCATCTTTAAAAGTTTTGAAAATGAAGAGATTTGATGAAATAAGGCCAATTGTCTTTATAAGGGAAAGATTTAATATTTCATCTTAAAGCTTCAATCTTTATAATCTCCAAGTCAATACGTGCTCCCGTTTGAATTTCAAAATCACTAAGGACAATGAAAAGATAAGTTTATGGCGGTTTGATATTCAAAAGAGAAATAAGGTTGTTAGTAGTTGCCTCATTAGATAACTAATGAATGATCTCGTTTGAGACATTGAATCCAATGATCTTTAGATCACTATGGATGTAGCTAATCACTCTATATTCCTTATCTCTCTTATTTCCCATTAACAAATTCGAGTCCTCTTTGATTTCATTCGAATAGTGCCTAACTAGATACTTAGTGAATGATAGTTTTATAGGCATCTTGTTAATGAATTCACTAATATTCAAAACTCTAATCGCCGGTTCTTAATTGAAACGATTAGATGCTTAGTGTTTTTAAGTAGATCATACGATACAAGACTTTTATAAGTCATTGGTTAACCTAATTGATCTATGTTTAAAATGAGTAGGGAACCAAGTAATCTTTTGATAAGGTCTTTCTGAATTCCAGAAATCCCTTAGAGGATGGAGAACCGAATATAATTAGGTGTTTAATACATTTTTGAACTCGTTGAATCCATGTCATCCTCGGCTAACATAAGCCTAAAGAGGTGAACCATGATTTTTATAAGAGGAAAAACTTTCAAAAGTCATGATGAATCCAATTTAGACATATGGGGAAATGATTCATAAACATTTCTATCTAAATAAGATGAATTTGTAATGATGATCTATGTTGAAATTATAAACCGCCTTTGTGCATCCAAGTTTATGATAAAAGATGAGTAACTTGCTATGAAAGCATTCAAAAGTTACAAGGATCCTTGTTTTATGTTTTCTACGATCATGGTCCGCCTTGTGCATCTAAGACCATGGTCTCCTTGTTAAGTCTAATGGCAAGATGCTATATAAGACTCTTGATGCTAACCTTTACTTATGCGTAGGTAATAATCAATGAAGAATATTTCATAAGGAAAGTCATAAACTCTATTATAGACTAATCGTTAAAATGCTCTAAAGAGTGTAATGACTTCTCCATGTGACCATCTAATCAAGGAACCAAACCTAGAAAGGGCCATTTCTAAAACCTCTCTACTCTCTTTGTTCGTATTAATAAGATACTTGTTTAAGTGATTCACTAGAGCTTTAAATTGGTATATGCTTTGTTCACTTGTTATGATTGTATGTGGAACATAGAACTGTCTACCTATTAAAACTTGTGTTGAGAAGCAATCCTATACTGGATTAGTGTATTGCCTTAAGGAAATTAATTGAACTAAGGCTTAAGCTCTTCTTTGTATCATTCCTTGCGTTTGTGTTAGTAGTTAAATGATTTGTAAAAATTATTGTTAACTTCTTTGCCGTTTTTCATTGTACTTAAATCAATCTTGTCTTTGTAATGGTCTAGGATCACTATAACTAAGCACGAGAAGAGATCCGCAATGAGTAAACCTAAGTATTGATAGTTGACTAAAAGATGTGAAAAGAAAGGAGAAGTAAAAGAGAAGGAGGATACAACAAAATAAGGGTACCCAAAGAAAAGATGAGAACTTCTTCACCTTAAAGCTCGTTTAATGCAAGCCGTGAAGAAGAAGGAACCATTGTGAAAGATCTCCATCTTAATCATGAGGGGAAGAAAAAAAGTATGTGGAAACACATACCTTGACTCCATGATCAAAAATGGAGAGTCTTACTCTCGGCTAATGAATTTACATAAGAAAAAGCCATCACTTACCATCATACTCATACTCGGCTAAAACATCTACCAAGTATAAAGCCATCCATCGATCCGGTCAAGCATCTGTAAAGAGCAAGACCAACCGAATTCATGGCTAAGGCATCTATCAAGAACAAACCATTCATCACAATCCGACGCTTAGACACCGGCGCTCGGACACCAGCGCCCGGTCACCATGCGCCTAAGGCGCCCGGGCGCCGTGCGCCTAACAAATCCTCAATAACCAATTCGGCTAAGCATCTTCCAAGAGAAAAATAGAACCACTTCATCATCAACATTCGGCTAAGCATCTTCCAAAGAGCAAAGCCGAACCAAATTCTATCACCTTGTTCCAATTGCACAAAGAACAAAGCCGCAAGACCTCATGAAGAAGTCAAAGAACTCAATCCAAGTGGAACTACAATAGATCATCAATCTATCATTCCACTACGAACAAAAGGTTGTCCCTAAACTCTAATACTCTTCATTAAGATTAACATATCATAAGAACTAGAGCCGCACCATATTCTTGCTTAGTTCTTGTTAGTCTATTGGCCTAATTGAATCACTTGAAATTTGCTAAAGAAATTAGGTTTAAAATTTGCAAAATTACTCATTGTTTCATTATTGGCATATAGACTTAAGAATATTTGTGAGCATTTCTATCTGGTTACATCAAGTTAACCATTAACTAAACTCTTTGTATTTCTTGAATCTCTTGAAGGTTCAAAGGAAACCGAAGTGAGGTGATCATTCTTTGGTTACTTGGATGAAAAGAAGAAAGCCACTAAGGAGAAATGGAGAGAAGGAGTAGAGGAGCCAAAGCATTTGGTCAATAACATTCACACTCAAGCTTGTCAAGGATCAAAGCCGTGAATGATAAAAAAAGAACAACCCATACACCAAATACAACTATGGGAGTGTGAAGAGCACAATAAGATTGTAAAGTATGAGAGAGCCCTTAAAGAAGAAACGTCAAGAAGCAAGAAGCTAATCCGGTTCCATCTTAAGGGGGAGTTAAGTTTCGGCGAGCATGAGTTCAAAAGCGAATCCTTGAAAGGCAAGCCAAAGAAGAACTCAAGAGCTTATATTAAAAGACCCCTAATTGCAAAGATTTACACTCTTTTTTACTTAAATGCGGTTTTATCCCAAGTGGTTTTCCCGTTTAAGATTTTAATGAGGTTTGTTTAGCAATGTCCAATCTTAGCCATTTCATTAGGCTAAACTTGAGGGGGAGTGTTGAGAATAATGTTAACCCTAAAGGGCATTAGGTCAAAACATGAAAGAGACTTGTGTCAGAAGAAATGTCAAATCAAGTCAACAAGGGAGTTTAAATCCAGATAAGGAAGAAGAAAGCTTAGTAGGCACCAAAGGAGACTATTGGCGCCAAAAATGCTTAGTAGGCGCCAAAGGAGACCATTGACGCCAAATACTAGTCAAAGAGCATCTTGGGCTAGGATATGTCCAAATCCACAAGAAGAAAAGAATGGACAATGGGTCACGTGCATGAGATGGCTCCTTTTGTTGACCAACTTGACCACACACGCCTATAACTTTTGGATTTAAATTTCAAATATAGACGCTCAACTTTATCTCCTCTTCTTATCCACAAACAAAACCCTTGTATTAGTATTATCTATATATATATGTGTTGTAAGCATTTGTGAAAAATCAAGGAGGCTAATGTCTATCTTCTCTATTCTTAATAAATCTCTATGGTTACTTACTCTCTCTTTCTAAAACTCCTTCTTTCCCGATACCTTATTTTAGGGAGAATTACAAAGCTACACCATTTGAATTACATTTCACAAAACTACACCATTTCAAAATTACTTCACAAAACTACACCTAAACACTCTAAATTAAATCCAAATAAACCCTACCCACATAATCCTACCCCCTTAATACTATACCCTGAACACTAATTAGCGAACCCAAATAAAAAGATTTTAATTTTGGTAATTTTTAAAAGGGTAAATCAAGCTTTTAAAATTTTGAAAGGGTGTAAATTTGTGAAAATATTCAATTAGGTGTAGTTTTGTGAAGGGGGGTTGAAAGGGTGTAGTTTTGTGAATTTCTCTTATTTTTACTACCCACTAAGGCAATAATACTTCATATTAAGTATTTTATAGGTGACCTATTCCATGCACATATGGGTTTTAATTATATTTTTTATGGTTATAAATCAAAACTTTTAATTGCAATGATTCTAAAATAGCATAGTATTTTCACTTATATAGAATATCTTTTCTATATAGTAATTGATTATAAAATTTTCAACATAGTAATCTATTAATATTTGTTTTACATAAATATATACAACCCAATTTAATAATTTATATATGTTAACACCTTTCCTACATATTAAAGATTTTCATTTTATGTATTGGAAATAAGTATAAAAATGTATAGAAATTTAGTAATAACTTATAAATAGTATATTTCTTTCATATTTAAATTTTGTTATATAAGTAAAAATCAATATTATATATTTATATATGTTTAAAATATTTCCCGTAGGGTGCGTATGTATATTGGTGTTTATTTATATATTGTCTTCTAAATAAATACAATTATGTATAGTAAAATTTAAATAAGTTTTAGATAGTATAATTATTGCATGTATATAAATTATTTTCTGTATAATTTTATCATATAAATTTTGATATATATGCCTTTTTAATTTTTGCACAAATATTTAACTTTATAAGTTATAATTTTGATCATATGCGACTTGATTTGTATAACTTAGTGAGTTTCTTTTGGTGCTTTGGTTTTCGAATTAGAATAATCTATCTCGTGTATTCTTCAATCAACATCGTTAGTTAGAAAAGTCAAATATATTTTATTTTTGCGCAAAAACTTGAAAAACATCACTTTATGATTGCTGATCTTATTAAAATTGCATCTAGTATTATGTTAACCAACATATATCTTTGATGATAAAAAAGTAATTAGTTTCTAATAACTTACATATTTTAAATAGGTTTGAATAATTATGTCTTCTCTTAAATTGGATAATTCTGTGACACCACCGAGATTTTCATTTCTAGTAAAACTATCTATATAGGCCCCATTGAGACGACTTTACTCAAGGTTACAATATAAAATTGAGAAATTCCTTAGAATACCATCAAAAAAAGTTTTTGTTTTGAAAATACCATTAAAAAGTTTTTTTATAACAAAATACCATTAAAATATTTTTTATAACAAAAATACCATCAAAAAGTAGTAGTTTACAAAATACCACAAATACAAAAAACGAGTTTTAACACTTTAGATTTTAATTTTTTTCATTTGGGTTCGCTATATAGTGTTTAGGGTATAGCTTTGAGGGGGTAGGGTATAGTTTTTTGAAGGTTTTGGGTGTTATTTTGAAAATTTTAGATTCGTGGTATTTATGAGAAAAAAACTTTTTAATGGTATTTGTAAAATTTTCGAAAATTTGTGCTAATTGTGTTAAAAAAAATTTTAAGTGGTATTCATAAGAATTGCCCTATAAAATTTATATGCGAGCAAAGTAATCTTTAAAAAAAATAAAAACAGCTTCCTCGTCCCTTAGTACCAAGTTAAAACCCAAAACCCTAAACATAACATAACCGATTATCCAAAAACCCAAATATATTATCATCCTTACTAAAACTCGTTTAAAAATTTAGAAATATTTTTTTCTAACTAGGATAGGAAAAAATTGGTTAAAGGATTACTAAGTGAGCACCTTTTGTATAATACTACAAATAATTGCTGAATAACTTGGTACAATAGAAGAACTTTGAAAGCAAACATTTATTTAGATTTATCACTTTCAATAAACAATAAGCCAACATTGGTTAATTGAGGATTTTAAAATACTCAAGAACCATTTCATCAAGTTGGAACGTTGCGTACACCTTCGCCTCATAGGTCTTTCTATCTTTTTCATTGTCTCGGTCACTTACATCAAGAATTAAGATGAAATTTAGGCCAGATACTACCTGCTCTTGGCCGGACACAACATTGTGTAGCTTGAGTTCCGAGTTGGTCTGTTTGTTGTTCTCCGAGATAGCGAACTTGGCGATGATGTCAATGGTAGGATCCTTAGTGTCTTTGATAGGATAATAACAACCTAACCTCTCTTCAATTTCCTCCATTTCTTCAATTTTATCCATTAACTCAAAACCGACTTGAAATTTTTTTGTTTTTATTTATATGAGAATATCTTAAAAATTTAAATAGTTGATGGGCACAACAATCGAGCATCCTTGTTTCTAGATACTTTTTTTCCTACCTCATAACAAGTGTTTTATAGGTAACCTAATCGATGCACACATGCGTTTTAATTATACTTTTTATGGACATAAATACGAATTTGTATAGTAATAATACCTAAATAGTATAATATATTCACACACACACACACACATATATATATATATATATATATAAAATTATCATTTATACATATTAATTGATTTTATAAATCCTACATAGTCATATATTTATAATTTTTATAGAAATAAATACAAACCAATTTAAACTTTTAATAGAAATAAATACAAACTAATTTAATAACTTTATATATGTTAAACCTTTCCTACATAGTATTAATTTTCATTTATATGCATTCATATTATTTCTGGAAACAAATCATAATATGTATAGTAAATTGGTAATAATATATAGATAGTATATTTCTTTTATATAGACAATTTACATTTTGTTATATAAATTAAGACAAACAAATATTGTATTTTTTATATGTTAAAATCTTTCTTACATAGTAATAATTTATATTTTGGTGTATTCAAGTACAAACCAATATAATAATTTTATATATGTTAAAATATTTCTTACACAATAATCATTTATATTTGTATGTTGTTTTGGAAGGATATACAAATATGTATAGTAAATGAGTAATAACTTATAAATTTGTTTTATTTAATATATAAATATATATACATAATATTTTCTACATATTAATTTAGTAATATAAAACTTAATATATATAACTTCGCTGTTTTTACGAAAAATATAACTTTATAACTTTAAAAGTTTGTCATATAAAACATGGTATATATTACTTACATATCTAATACTTACATATGGCTGAACTAGGAAAAACGTCATATTTCCCCACGAGAAATATCATATATTATCTGATAGAGCTCATCTAATACTTACATATGGCCGATACTTATATATTATCCGAGAGAGCTCGTCTTATATAAAACATGGTATATCTAATACTTACATATGTCTTAACTAGGAAAAACTTCATATTTCCCCACAAGAAATATCATATATTATCTGATAGAGATCATCTAGTGCGCGAGGCTTATATGCCACTTATTAGGAAAAATCTGCCTTGCCACTATTTAATCTCTCTACCACCGGTTCTTCTTCTTCTTCTTCTCAACAACTTTGGTGTCGTATGCAAATCCTCAACAAACGTCAAGCCTAAGGAACTCAAAGAGGCCTCAATGATTACAAAACCATCGATGAGCCCCAAAAAATGGAAAAAACGGAAGCACATAAGGTTATCGTTAATCAATTTTAAGGTCTAGAATCCAATCAAAGTGTATTTCAGGTCCACGTAGTGGTCAACCACCAAAAAATTGAAAAGATCATACAACTTGTTGCACAAACTTTGTCCATGAAGAAGTGTCTCGACGATCATTCTTCAGACCGAAACTAAAAAGGTTTAAAGATTACGAAAGTAGTCTCGCCAAAAAACTTCGTCAACCAACGAGAACAAGGTTCGACGTCAAGTTCAAGAAACTTCGTTAACCAACGAGAACAAGTTCGAAGTCAAGTTCAAGAAATTTCGTCAAACAACGAGAACAAGGTTTGATGTCAAGTTCAAGAAACTTTGTTGACCAATGAGAACAAGGTTCAAGGTCAAGTTCAAGAAACTTTCGACAACCAACGAGAACAAGTTCGATGTCAAAATATTTAATAACTTTTGCGGGGTTTATTATCACTATGAAACTTCATGAACTATATCTCGGTGTAAAGGTTGCGACAGTGACTTCGCAACATAAGGTTCAACGTCAAGTTTAAGAAACTTCGTCAACCGACAAAAAGGAGTTTGATGTGAAGTTTATTAATATGTTATACGAGGCATATTATAAAAAGAATTTCACCACTCTCGCCTCACATGTAAAAGTATGATGAGACGTCGAAAAAATCGATCAAATGATACACTTCGTTAATAAAACTTTCAAGTACAATCGATGTCAAGTTAAAGAAATCGACTCTTGTCAGATGACCGACCTAAAACTGGTCTCGCCGAACAAATCGATTAAAGGATAAACTTCGTTGATCAAACTTTCAATTACAATCGAAGTCAAGTTCAAGAAAATTCATCGCCTCATCTCAACTGACCAACCTAAAACAGGTCTCGTTGAACAAATCGATCAAACGATACATTTCGTTGATCAAACTTTCCATCATAGTTGATGTCAAGTTCAAGAAACAGCACCGACTCATCTATATAAGGTGACCGACCTTAAAAAGGTCTCACCAAACATATCAATCGAACAATACATTTCGTTGATTAAACTTTCGACTACGTACGATGTCTAGTTCATTGAAACTTCATCGACTCATCTCGTGTGTAAAGTTTGCGACGGTGACCTCGCCACATAAGGTTCGTTGACAAGTTCAAGAAACTTCGTCAACCGACGAAAAGGAGTTTTATGTGAAGTTTATTAATATATTCTACGAGTCATATTATTAAAGGAATTTCATCAACTCGTCTCGGACTTAGAAGTCCGACGAGACTTTGCCGAACAAATTGATCAAATGATACACTTCGTTGATCAAACTTTCGAGTAAAGTTGATGTCTACTTCACCGAAACTTCATCGACACATCTTTGGTGACGGCCTAAAACATACCTCACCAATTAAATTGAACAATACTCAAGTACATTCAATATCAAATTCACTAAAACTTCATATACACATCTCGTGTGACCGACCCGAAATGTGTCTCACCAAACAAATCAAGGTCGACACTGAGTTGCTAAAATTTCGTCGACCAAAATAACAAGTAGACTCGATGAAAGTTTTGGTTGGAGTTGGGTCATGCTATTTCATGGATAAGCAAGCCAAAGAAAATTTAAAGAAACAACGATTAAATAAAACAACCCCTCGAGTCACAACCCCCGGGGGCAAGTAAACAAAGCCAACAAGGGAAAAAAGAGGACGAATCCACAAAAAAGTAATGATTCGAAGTTCGAGCTAGCACCAAGACAACGAGTGTTGAGTGGGAGAATCATCATTATGGCCCACCAGCAAAATCAGTCAACATTAGAAGAGGCACACCCTTGAGACGAGCATGAGCCGCCATCACATGGGTAAGCAAAACCCCCTTTTTCATCTCGGTGTCATGCTTCTATTTCATTATGAGGAAGGGCTCATGATCATCGGATTACTCTTCCGCCATGGTGAAAAGTTTATCCCCAATATGGCAGAAAGAAAACATCACCTACAAAACAAAATAGAATCCCATGTGTCCATCTCCTGCCACAAACTTGGATCGCAGAGGATGCAATTTCAGAAAATGTCAACCCTATGGAGTTCATCAGGCAAAAGAGAAGTTAGCCCATATGAGCTTATCCTTGATGGCGTACTTTTATCTACTATGTTAGCTTAGTGAAAGATCAAACATCGAAACTAAAGGTTTATAAAAGCTCGACATCAAATAGAGCTATGAGGAAGCTCATTGAAAAAATAAAGCTTGACAAAAAAAATCTCATCTCCAACTTTCAAACATTGAAGATGTTTGCTCCTTTAAAGGACCCACCTATTACATTAAAGGTTTTAGCTCCACAAAAAATCATCTCGAGCTAAGAGCTATCAATTTCATCTCGTTGACAACTTCTACGACTATCATAACGATGAAAAATACATGCCTTCGACGACGATTCTATGCTTTAAGCTGAATTCAATTTACCTCGACAAAACCTACCAACATTGCTCGGTTTGTTTCTCAAGAAGAATCACCCTCTCACTTGCAAAATCTCTATGGTGAAGAAAAATATGGTTTCACTTTCAATTACTAAAAAGGTAATCATGGGAAAGTTTGGACCTTCCCTAAGGCATAGTTGATCCAAGAAATATTATTCAAAGGGTAAAATACCAAGTTAAAGAGATCACCAGAAGCATCGACAAAAAAGTGAGACACGTGGCTAGCCAAAACTATATTGTCACTTGCCGCCACAAAAGGATTCACGTGAAGGTACTTCATAACAACATCCTCTAGATCTCATGTATGATGATCCTTCGTCAAGAACTTGGTCACAATCTCTTACGAGAATATGACCACCGACCTATTAAAGCATTAATCAAATTCGATGTTGGTAACTTCATTCCTTTAAATGAGATCATTAACCTCTTTCTAAATGGATTCAATATCTTCCCCCATGTCGATATAAACGTATTAAGACCTAACACGACGTGAACACTACAAGAAACAAGTATGTATAGCGACGAAATTTTTTGTTGAATTAGGGACGAAAAAATATAGGGACTATTTTGTGAAGATTTTGCGACGAATCTTGGTGAAATTGCATTTCGTCGCAAATTCGTCGCTAATTAGCGACGATTGGATTCATCGCTAATATTTTCCGAATTTAAGGTCGACCTGCGACGATATAGCGACGATCTTGAGTTTCGTCGCTATACAGTCGCAATGGAGTAATATCGACTTCTATTCGTTGGTAATAAATGACGAATTTGCGAGGAATATCGATATGTAGGTAAGCACTCGTTTGTTAAGTTTTTACACCTAATTAGCAACGAATATATCGTTGCAAAAACGTCACAAAATCGTTGCAAATTTGTTGCAAACCGTCATTCGTTGCAAAATCGTTCCTAATATTCCTTGCTATTTCGTTGTAAATATTTGATAATATGGTTGTATATAAACTCATTCGTCTAACATCAAAATCACAATACAAACTCATAACACTCTCTCTTCCAATTCAAAACACATTTATACAAATTTCTAAAAAATGTCTCATGGTAATAATGACATATACGAGTTACGGGCTTGGATGTATAGACATAAAGATAGAAGTGGGCAAGTGAAAACGGAGTTCACAGAGGGACTTCAAACATTCATGTATCAGGCTGGAAACATGCAAAATACACAAAATACTGGTAAAATGTATTGTCCATGTAAGAAGTGCGTGAACACTAAATACTTTCATGTTGAAATTGTATGGAAACATTTTTTTAATAGAGGTTTTATGCCGCAATATTTTGTTTGGTTTCAACATGAAAGGTATAATTATAATAAAAATGAAGTTGGAGACAATAGTACGACTTATCCTTCGCTAATGTAGTTAACGAACCTCGATAATTCTCAGCATCATGATTTTGATAGTATATATGATCATCATCATGCTAATGA